>JALGPY010000008.1:60652855-61913213 GCA_023055425.1 Linanthus parryae
TTCAATCATGTGCCCATGAACCCTAATTTTTCAAGAACCCAATTATTCACATCCTATGTGATTAAACTCACCAATTCTAACATCCAATGTTAAATTGGGTCTTGTTTGATTGAATCAAATTCAATATTGCATCTACTATGCCAATTTTTCAGTTTTCGCGTAATAAACAATAATACGGTGTATGAACTGAAATCGTAAACACATAATATCATGTTATGCTCTACGACCTGTGGCTCTGATACCACTGTTGGGTTTTGACGTAGGTAACGCAGCGGAATAACAAAAATTAATCCTACTCAAAGCCCACCAAGGATCACAGGAAGAGACATCATAACATGATTAAGGACATAGAAGATGTGTACCTTTTGATTTGTGAGATCACACGAAGAATGATGTCCTCGTCTCTACGGTTGATCCACGTCTAGAGGTGAGATCTAGATTCTTCCTTCAATCAAGTGCTAGCTTGAACCTTGGAGGAAGAGGGATGAAGATCAAAGCAACAAATCACCAAGGCAACAAAGGAGGGGGCGGCCCTCTCTTTGCCGTCGGGTAGAGGGGCGGACGGGAGGGCTAGGGTTTCGGCCCTAGCTCTTTTTGTCTTGCTCTCTCTTTTGCTCTCTCCCACTCTTTATGTGTTATGTCTAATAATAACTCATGTAGTGGGAAGGAAGCTAGAGCCTCCTTTATATACTCCAACAACTCCTTGTTGTTTCCATAAAAGAGTTTTCTTGTTCTAGTAGGACTAGAACTATTCCCTTCCTTGCAAATTAGTCCTACTAAGTTTGCAAGGTGTTGCACAATGATCCTTCTATTAATTAATCCATATTAATTAATCACAAATCTAGCTCTACTCTATTTGACGTGTGACCCCATAGGTTTCTATATAGTTGGTAGTAACTATTACTATCATGGAGCGGTGTCTAGCAACACATCCATGCCACCCAACCAATAGAAATAGTCAGTGATCCCGACAAACCTTTGTGCCCAATATGTCATATTGCATTATCCCTTTGTCTCCATATCCGGATTGGACACGAGACATAAATAGTCACACTCGTATATCCAATCCATAGTTCCTCGATCCTGGGAATATGCTTATGCTTGCAGATAACATTAATATCTCTATATTAATTTATCTGAGTCTGGCCAGACATTCAATAAGCCTCATCCCTCGAGTGGCCGTGGATATTTACCCCCATTATGTGGGAGGGACAAATCCTATCTACATCACTACGATCTCTAAGCTTGCTTCCTATTACGCCCGATAGCCACCTTTATGATTACCCAGTTACGGTGTAACGTTTGATGACATCAAAGCGCAATATTTCACAACTAGAGTATCTAGTGACTTCAAGTCCAAGGATTGCAATAATATTAGCACTACGAAAAGCGATTGTGACTTCACATAATCTAATGTATCCTTTTCGTCGTGGGTCAATCCAGTATGCCATTACTCCTAATGCATACCCATGTGTTAGATCGTGATATCCCCATATCAATCCAACCCCATACTAGTCTATAGATGATTGTCCCAGTAATCACTATAATTGACTAGGGATATTTAAGATAAATAACACAATTTATCTAAGGACTTCATTATATTAAATATCGCCATAAATAATAAATGAATATTCTAGCCAAAACATTGTTCATACTAAATCTACGATTGCCTCTAGGGCATCTATTCCAACAAACTTCAGAGTTGAAATCGCCGAAGTAGAGATAGAGGGAGAAGATGAAATCGGATTTCAAGCCGTCAACCATTTTCACAATACTTAAATCTCCATAACTAAAGTTCAGACCAGTCTGCTGAAGCCGTCGTAAACCTAGATGAAAATCACCGCAATTGAACCGAATTAGGGTTTATGCAGCTCGGAATGCATGCAAAGGTAAATCGAAATTGCTGAGAGCAAAAACAAACTCTAAAGGTTCGTACCTTCGATTAAGTTGACGAGAGTGAATCCAGAAGGCAAGAACCCTGCCATTCAGGGCATGTGAGACCCAAGCTCGATGATGGACAGAGTGAATAGCACCAATTGATGAGGTGGCACAGGTGCGCCACCAGATGGAGAGAGAGGGTGGAGAAGACGGTAGCATGCGTTGTCGGCGATAGAGAGAGAGGAGAAACAGAACGCTCTGTTCGGTCACACGGTGCAGTGAAAGAGAGAGAAGAAGAGCCAGCGACAGATGAGAGAAAGAGAGAGAAGGACAAAGCTTCTCTGAGAAGCTTGATACAGGGGCAAATAATCACCCACGGAAACACAACAAATATCACCATCGATGCATTCAAACAACTCGTAAATTCAACAACTCATAAGGGCAAAGTAGTCAAATTAACCATCACAAACCCAGCTGATGAGGCACCATAGACAGGGATAACACCCACAAATGCCCCTGTTAGAGCAAGAATGGCAGTCAACTTACTTTATTGCATGCTGTAATTTCAAGCAAGTACAGGGATAGAACGGTAAAATTAAGGAAACCACAGCCACTAATTGAAGGCCCCCAACTACACCATAAATTACAATGCCACCCATTTTGAACGCCCTTCCCATTCCATTAAATGAAGAGGGCAAAACCGTCATTTCAACAGGCCAAAATGGCCAAGTCTCTCTTTTAAATAAGGTAGGTAAGATACTAATTGGTCATGCACAGCAACTTAGAGGCGTGCAGTTTGGTTTTTCAAAGTTTTGGATTTGAACCGAGCCAACTGTTAAGCGGCAATTTTTTTTTCCAGTACAACGATAAAAAATTCTGATAACAGAATTCAAGAAGTAATATTTTAACAAGTTGGTCGGGCACAGAGACATAGAGGTGTGGTGCGACCAAGCCAACCGTTACGTTCCAACCCAACCAGCTTGTAAGCTGCAATGTTTTTTTGTTTGTTTTTTTTTCAAATATTGTAAAGGAAATTAATTTAAACATTAAAAAAAAACACTCAAAGGCTCATACTGATCTCCAGATCAGAGACTCAAACAAAGGTGCACCACCGCGATCTGCTGCCCCTTGATATTTTTTTCGTTTTTTATTTTATTTTATTTTTTTAAAAAGTGAATATTTTAAAGTAATAAAACAATAGCATACATTCAAGTAGTGTTACTGGTTACACCAGTTGGAATTGCACGGTGACGTAAGTGCTTGCAACTAGATGGTTCTGTGTTCGAGCTTACTTGCTGCAAAGCAGCATTTTTTTTAATCCGCACCATGCCAGAACAACATCACTTTTGGTCCCTCTCTAGATCCAAGAATAGATCGAGGTCTAGGGTTTGAGTAGCCCTTTTTTTCATGAACCCATAACATAGATCAAAAATATTTTCTTTTTGATATACAACAATTTGAAAGGAAAAGAACGTCAATAATGCCAATCTTTTATACGGTTGATTTGAATCAATTCAAAAACAAGTGAGAGAAGAGAACTATCAAGATCGAAAATTATATTTTTCATTTGATCATCATTTTCTCGATAATATTCATGAACGGTAATCGTACCTTTTCTCTTGATAAATCTTCTCTTCCGGTGGAGCGTGCTGATAACGTATTGTAAACTCAAACATGGAGAAGAGACGAGGAACGGAGAGAGACAAGTATCGTAAGCCGAATTGTATTGATGTGTGTATTATTCTCCGCCAAGACACCGTTTATATAGAGTCAGGGAGTCAATCATATCAAGTATATAAGGCAGTACACTATACTGTGAATATTCACCAGTATCAATTACATATTTCGTAACAATTTTACCATTTACGTAGAACAAAGCCTGGAAACGTAAATGAAATCGAAAAAAATTGGCCTCCATTTTACAAGGCAAGCCAACACTCAAAATATCTAAAAAAGAAAAAGCCTAACACTCAAAATCAAGAAATGCATTTCTAAAAATAAAAAAAAAAAAAAAAAAAAAAAAAAAAAAAAAAAACACAACAAACAACAAACAACAAACAACAACAACAAGAAACGCAATAAAAGTGTCCACAAATACACCCTACATAAATTGGAAAAAATCTAAAATCTAAAAAATATTTAAAAAAAAAAAAAAAAATCCATGCAAAACCCACCCATTATCTTCTCCAATTACATGAAAAAAAGGCATCAAATTAGGTAGAAAAGAATAATCAAAGAAAAAATAGCACACATGATTCGTGCACACATGTGTGGACATAATCTTCTCCATTCTTTCATTTAATCATGATTATGTTGTCCAATTACATTAAAACCCATAAAATTATTACCTCGAAAAAAACATCAAATTAGGTAAAAAGAAAAGAACAAAAGAAAAGGAAAACAAAAAGAACCACATGCAGCATGCGCAGACGACTGTTAATTATCCCCTCCGGTTACATGCAAACAAGCCAATAAGTTAGGGACAAAGATTTCCTATAGACCGGGTTATAGGAGCTCCTATAGACCCTTGACGTGGCAAGTTATTATTGGTCTAATTGGGATTTTTCTTTTTGAAAATTTTGTTGACCTGGACTCCTATTATTGGAAATATTTTGTCAATTATATAATAAATAGATATGCCATCTTTTCTTTAGAAAATTGCCAAATCGATATCCCCATTAGATATCTTGTAGTGTTATGAAATATGTAATTGATACTGGTGAATATTCACAGTATATTGTACTGCCTTATATACTTGATATGATTGACTCCCACACTCTATATAAAGGGTGACTTGGTGGAGAATAATAGACACATCAATACAATTCTCCCTACGATACTTGTCTCTCTCCGTTCAATATCTCTTCTCCATGTTTGAGTTTACAATACGTTATCAGCACGCTCTACCTAACGAGAAGATCAATTAAGAAAAGGTATGATTATTTATTTATGAATGTTGTCGAGAACAAGATAATCAAACGAAAAACGTAATTTTTGATCTTGATTGTCTCATCTTTTGATTGATCCCAAGTTGATTCAAAATTAAAGATACATCGTATCTATATTTTTCTTTACAATTTCTTATGTATATAAAATAAAAAATAATAGGTCCATCCTACGGGTTCATCGAAAAAAAAAAAAATTGTTCAAATCCGATCTACTCTTACATCTAGAGAAAGAAAAAAAAAATGTCGTTTCTAGCATGATTCAGGCTGAAAAAGAAAACAAAAGAAAATATAATTCGCTGCATGTTCATAGAGCAGCTAGTTGCTTGCAAAAAAAAATAAAAAATAAAAAAAATACAGCAGCTAGTTAATTCGGACTGAAAAAAAACGAAAAAAAAATGCTGCCCAGCAGGTTCAAACCTGGGCGCACTGGGCAAAGCTCTTATTGGGCCAGGAGCAACCACTTCTCCAAAGTCCATTACGTTGTTACAGGGCATTGTTAATTTGTTTATTTAAAGTTTCTGCCGATGAAAAAAAAATAAAAAGCACAAAAAGAGGAAAAGCTGATGCTACCACCCAGTACTTGGATGTCTGCACGCCTATTCTGCTGTGCACAAATAAGCTATCAAGTATCCTGTTCTATTCCGACCTCTTTTTTTTGTTATAATATTAATATTCGCTATACTGGAAAAAAAAAGAATTGGCGCGAAAACAGTTGGTTTGGTTCGAAAGACCTTGGACACTGCACGCCTTTATGTCGCTGTGCATGTCCCACTATTCTTTTACTACAATATTCATTGCTAGACTGCAAAAAAAAAATTTACCGCTCAGTAGTTGGTTTGGTCGAACCCCTGGTCTGCACGCCTCTATGTCGATGTGCAGTATCATGCTTCTTTTATTCGGTTATACCATTCAATCTCAAACTTTATTTAAATTTTTCTATTAACAATCTCAAATATTTTTTTAGTTATAGTTTGTTCGAGAAAAATAATAATATTTCAAATGGGTGTCACCTTAGTGGTAGAGTATTTGAAGTCACTTCTTGGGATCCCAGATTCGAGCCCGGCTAGATGTAGAATTCCTCGGAAAAAAAATAAGAGAATGCTGTAGCAATCGCTGAGTTTTTTTTTACCCAGGCGCGCACATCATCCGTCCGCTCTATAGCTACAGACGTGAATTATTGTAGATGTAGTCATAATAACTATTACTGCAAATGAAAAAAAACATAGCAGCTGCAGGGTCTTGATCCCTCGCGCCAAATCAGAAGCGTTAGACGCTCTGAAACAGCTATGAGTCGGAATACAAAGCCTATAACGCGATTACTTATTTTAATCTCGAAAAAAACGTTATTTAGAGACTTGAATCGAAAAATCGCAGGTGCTATGAAATACAAAAGCACGTGTTTTGGTACTCTCTCTGAAAAAATAAGAAGTCACTAGAGGTTTTTACTCGTGACCTTAACTGCCAAAACATTGCTTGTGGTTGAAACATTTTATTATCCTTGTGATATTGTTATTTTCTTATATTGTTTGTGCAAAGATAAAGTCACTAGAGTTTTGAACTCGTGACCTCAAGACGCGGAAAATAATTTCACTAGAGTTCTAAACTCGTGACTTCATGGGCGCGTACAAAATAAATTAACATAAGTCACTGGAGTGTTTTCAACTCGTGACCTTGGAGACGCACAATTTGAGCAATTACACATGAGCAAGTGAATCGATTCAGCACATCATATAGCGCACTATCATTTGCCATCTCATATGCATGGTCTTGCTTGTTACATAATGCGCGATTGTTTTTATCATTTATTCATCTGAAAACAAAAGCAAGAAGTCACTAGAGTTTCTAACTCGTGACATTACCGCTAAGGTGGGACGAGTTTCTTGATGTCTTTATTAAACCTCTTTGGAAAAAAAAATATCACTAGAGTTTCAAACTCGTGACTGAGCATTATGACATTTTATATTTTCAACTTTACTGTTATTTTTTGTTATTTGCAAATAATGTCACTAGATTTTTGAACTCGTGATCTCGAGGCGCTTGCCCGAATGAAACAACTCGGATAAATAAAGAGATGCGGATTTTACCGCTTAATGCCGCTTAACAATGTCATATTGTTATTGCGTTGTGTTAAAAGAAATGTTCCTAAGCTATTTGTATGCTTAGTTAAACCATGTTACATGAAGTTATAGAGCAAATAACGAATATCTATAACCGAGAGTTATAGGTTTTTTTTTTTATATATCTTTCTCCCCTAGAGTGAGAACTACATAATTGAATTTGAAGATTCAATTTTAACTCTTCTCCTCTTGTATTTCTATTTTTTTCACTTTTACGAAGGAAAAGAGAGAACCCCATGAGAGGTTCAACCCCATAATCATACATTGGTCCTAAGCTATTCATATGCTTAGTTGAACCATGTGTTCATATATTTTTTTACTCCTCATTTCGTATTGCTATTTTTACTCCTCTTTATGAAAAAATTGCTACGCGGAGCCTATCATTGACGGATATGAACATCAAAGCAATTGTTATTGCTTATGTCATTTTATCCATAGCATGCAGTTATGGAAGAAAAAAATATATATGTATAATATAGCACTCATATTTGTTCGAATTTATTTCATTCTCAATAATTCTAAAAAAAAAATGGTATTGGATCTCAGGAGTGGATGATTGATTTTATGCTCTAGTGAATTCCTTCAATTGAATAGCGAGCTATCCCCTGAAACGAATCCTATGAATTATATGGTTGAAACAATCCGCATTGTCACAGACTTAGTTGCGATTGTTGTATGGTCTTGGTACCATGAGGATCCCATATTGATCCCCTATAATATCCTTTGTAGTAAAAGACTACATAAAAACAGGGGGAGAAAAATAAATGTTGCAAATAAGTCACCCCTTAAGTGGTCATGGTTGCGTACTTGTCATACGCCGATATGCTTTTGCTCATATCTATGCAATCTTTTGGTTGAGTGATTCAAGATCCTCCCAATATCTATACAATTTTTTGGTTGAGTGATACAAGATCCTCCCAACTCCTTGGCAATTACAAGCTTCACATTGAACTTGTCACGTCATTTCTTTTGGCAATACAATTTATATTAAAGATTATTAAATTCTCAAATTAAGAATCTTAAAAGAAGTTATTTGAGAAAGATCTTTGAATTAAATATATTTTTATTTTGTCATAGATATATTACATATAATTTTAAGATATATAATATTGTGAAGTTGCATATGTTTTGAAGCAATATTTATTTCTCTTGTTTATTAATTCTAGAGAAATCCTACAAAATATGTGGTTCATTAGTATCAAGGTTAGCTTCTTCTGTTTACATTGTCTCTACATCTTGATTTTTTTCTTGATTGTTATGAAGGCCCTATTTCATATATGGCTCATACAAGAAAAAAAAAAGAAGAAGACAATATCAGAAAATGCATAAGTCCCTGGTATGTTTATTAGCATCATATTTCATACCCGAAGTTATGAAATATATGACTTGATGAAAAGGTACCCCATAAGAGGTAACCTACATTTGTCAAACTAGAAGTTTCGACAATTGAAAAAAAAAGGTCTATTCAAGGATGTACATGAGACCTTTTAAGGCTCACAACGGTGGCTTTTTAGCACCATGTGTTTCATGAAACACAAATATTCCCCTTGAATATTGAGATTCAGACTAATGAAACTTTTTAAGTTTTATACTTGCATTTACGGACATGCCAATTGGTTTTTATAATTACGAATAAATGACATTCTCCGTAGACAATTTCTTCATAAAATGGCTTGATGCATTACATCGCCTACCCAACGTAGAGAATTTGTCATAGAAATGGCTTGATGCATTGCATCGCCCAACCGACACCTAGTTTATGCGTTGTTATTCCATATCAAATCTCTAGAACATCCAAAATTTATTATTCAGCCCCTAAAAGTGGCTTGGATGTTGTCAATCTCACATTTGAAAATGTGCATATCTTATATCGAGCACCTAGAAGACGTATCGTCTCTAGAAGAAATCAACGGTTTTTTACATGAACTCGTCCATAAATTTCAAGATTGAGTTCGTCACCGTTGGCATCATTAAAAGTGTTTGGTTGCTTGAATAATTGATATGAGACTTCAATAATCTTCATGATTATTTTAGATTGACTATATATGCACTTCTTATGAATTGTGCAATATTATCCATTCGGGTGAATTTTTATATAAATACATGTTGTATGCTCATTATCTCTCATTTGAACCCCTTATAAAGGAGAAGCATGAGATTAGTATATTCTCATTAGTGAAACTCCTATCCCAAAGAGGATAGTATTTTAGAGTTCTTGAGATTTGCAAGTTTGAATTGTGAAAAATTTATCTCCTAAGGAGATACATTCTCGCCTATATTTTTTTTTTTGGCTCGAGTATATAAATATGCCGAAAGCATATCTTTATGACATTGATCATACGGCTCATGTCATGAGGGGGAGGAGATACCCTCTTACAAGACATGAATTTCAATTTAAATGTCTTATTCAAACTTGATCCAAGCGTTCTTATATATTATGAGATTTAATTATGAAGCATGTAAAGGTTTCATAGCCTTGTTAGTTCCGATTCCGTAGAAATTGAGAACACAAGAGAATTATCAATAAATGATCCAACCAACGATGGAAAATCAATGCCCTTAAAGAGGCAACAACTCATGTAGAAGTTAAGATTATACCTACATTGGAGTTTATTCATATCTTCGTTGATGATATTACTTTTATAGCGCTTGAAATCATATGATTTCCATAAACCACTGCAAGTGGGATTGTGTTTGACTATTTATTGGCCAAAACCAAAGTCAACACCTGTGTGTCTAAATATACACGAGTTCTGCAGTACATGAATCGAGCATATATGTGATGTACTTTGAAGTACTTGATATGCATTAAGCATCCATGTTCGTATAGAACAATATATTCAAATGTTCGCACCCTAATGGTTGAATGCGTGAGACTATTGAAAGATAAATATGCTATATTGCAAGCAATGCCCATATGTTTCTTATGGTTATAATTATAACCCACAAATCCTCATAAGAGTGATTGTGATATTTCGTTTAGTCTTAAGACTACGAATATGAAAGTAACTAGTTACACAAAATGATCGTACGAATCACTATATGTGAAATTCATGGAAGCTATTTCCCATGAGATACACTTATTTGCTAAAGCAAATCGAAGATACACACTCGCGAGTAGTTTAGGTGCATATGCATATAATTTAGTATGACACATGTCATGAGTATATAACTTGTCATACTGATAGTTTTTATTACTACCTCGAATGATCATGTGGTAGCATATTATGTTAGACATTATGTGTTTCCCATAAGTTCACATTTCAGGTATGACGTTTTGACATCAAGATGATGCAAAGAGGGGGAGGTTAAATTACAAGGCGATGTATTCTTTTTCCTTAGCTAAGATTTTTATCCCACGGGGTTTTTTTTTCTAGCAAGGTTTTAATGAGGCATGCAGCCATGGATGAGTTCAAGACTGGACCAAGCTCCCGCTCATAAGATGTTCTTTCGTCAGAGATTTTGTCCCAACGGTTTTGCTCGACGAGATTTTAACGAGGCATCACTTTAGTGAATATTCAAGGGGGAGTGTTATGAAATATGTAATTGATACTGGTGAATATTCACAGTATATTGTACTGCCTTATATACTTGATATGATTGACTCCCACACTCTATATAAAGGGTGACTTGGTGGAGAATAATAGACACATCAATACAATTCTCCCTACGATACTTGTCTCTCTCCGTTCTATGTCTCTTCTCCATGTTTGAGTTTACAATATGTAGTTAATTTTAATGTTAATCAGTGATAAACTTATTTCTTTAGATAACTATAATTTTTTCTAAAAATAATAAAATAAAATAAATAATGAGTTCATTTCTGGAAAATCAGAAAATATGCTCACGCTTTTTCTCAAACGTTTTTTACTGAAGGTCTCCAGCCCATCATTCAAGAAAGGATTCTTACTATACTATTTATATTTTTTAGGAGAATATTATTTTATTTGATTCTTTTATGAAAAAAATAAAAATCGGACAATCAACTTAAGTTACATTAGTTTGGAAAAATAATCACGTCATATTCTCAAACTCATACACGGTAGAAATTGATGTCAATAATCGCAATATTGATTTGGCAATTTCCTAAAGAAAAGATGGCATATCTATTTATTATGTAATTGACAAAATATTGCCAATAATAGTAGTCCAAGTCAACCAAATTTTCAAAAAAAAAATATCTATTTGAACCAATAAAAACTTGACATGTCAAGAGTTTATAGGAACTCTTACAACCCAATCTATAGGGAATCCTTGTCCATAAGTTAGGTAGAATTTATTAAATTTTCCCCAAAAAATGATAAAAGACACTTTAACCCCTCAACTTTGATGTAAGATACTTTCACCCATTATTTCTTGAGAAATGTCACTTTTTCCCTTTTTTGCGTTCCCTACTTCAAGACACATACACCCACAATTATGTCATAAGAGTGAATTTGTACGTGACACTACTATAGTGATGGGCAACCACCCCAAAACAAGGATATGTCACAATTGGGGTGTGTGTAAGCATTCTGAAATATAACACACACAAGATGTGAAGATGTCTTTGCGTTAAACGTAAAGGGGTGAAAGTGTCTTTTACGCCATTAAAAAAACCGAACAAAAGGTGTAAAAGACACTTTGCACCCCTACTTTTAGATAAAAATACACGCGATACCCTATGTTTTAGATAATTCACTTTACCACCCTTGTAACTGAAAAAATGGAGGACAGTTAACACCCTTCTGTTACCTCCGTCCATAAAGTCACTATTCAGCATTTCTTTGACATGTTTTCCCGGGGGAAGTTGGAGAATGGACATTATGTCCATTAGTAAGAGGAAAAAAAGACATGAATTGAAAACATGTAGGGGAATGGACATCAATATGTAATACATTTGCTTACTAACTAACCAAAAAATAGGTCCCACCCTTTAAAAAAAGCAACAACTTAGGCAGTAAAGACATCTACTCCATTTTAGAAACAAACTATCTCTCTCTCTCTCTCCTCCCTCTCATGCTAGCAACGTGAATGTCCTCACCCACCTCCTCATTTCTATTTCTTCAATTCTCCACCAACCTATGACATATATAACTACCTAGTACATAAATCATCTGAAAAATTGAAGAGAACAAGTTAAACTCTCTTCATCTCTCATCTACTCCTCTTAAAATCTCAAAAACTCCATTGGTGGGTTCTCTTAGAAAGCTTGGATTTTGTGAGGATTTGTCGTGGAAACTTTCTTCTTGTTGCTAGGTAAGATGCTTACATGCTTATATTTTTTTTTTTCATCATTTGTTGTTGTTGGTATGATGGAAATAGCAAAACATATAGCGAATCCCGAGATGGAAAAAAATGTGTTCTTGAACAGATCTATCGAACAATGAGTTCGTGCTGTCGAACTAACAGTTCGCTGAACTATAAGGATACAAACTCATAGTTCAACAGCACGAACTCATTGTTCGATAGGCATGTTCCTTTAAATTCTTGAACAACTCCATTGAGCTGGGAGTTCGGCAACACGATCTCATTCTTCGATAGGATTTTCCTTGAAGTTCTTGAACAACTTCATCGAACTTAGGGTTCGACCTAGCAAACTATTTGTTTAATCTGAATATTTTTAAAGTTACAAGAAAATCACCATCGAACTGTGATTCGAGAAGTCAAATTATGAGTTCTATGGAGAGATTGTAGGTTCTAAAAGAATTTCCATCGAACTGACATAGTTCTCCCGATCGAACAATTAGTTCAATGGGTTCTAGGGTTTAGAGTTTAGGAAATAGATTTCGAAATAATGAGTTCAACCATCGAACTATTAGTTCTCCATGACTGCACCCATCGAAGTAATAGTTCGATGGTTCAACTAACAGTTCGATGACACAACTTACTTGTTGCTTGAGATCATTTTGACCAATTTCATAATCCATTTGGCATTGATTTCTATTTTTTAGCATGTTGTGCACAAGAGATTCCGGCGGGGAGACCTCCGTGTACACCGTATGTAGTGGATCTGGGATCGCACAGGAAGAGAGGGGTTGTGTGTAGGGAGAGAGTAAGGCAGTAGCAATGTCTGAGAGAGAGACAGAGGTTTGGCAGAGCTTCCGCGTATGGCAGTGTGTTCCCCTTTGTATGGAAAGGTTGACGATCTATATATACTGGAGAACATGACCGTTGTAGTGTGGTTAATGCGCCCATTGATGGCGGCTTAATTAGCTTAACCATAACGGCACGTTCGTCCGAGTATATAGGGACCGTTACAGCACGTGGTGCGCGAATTCCGGAACCGTTACGAGGTTAACCGGGTTTGACCGGATTGACCGGGTTTATGGAGCTCGTGCCATAAATCTCTCAAACAGTTACTAAAGGTCGCGCGCGGGCTTGGCTCGCACGCGACAGGGCTTACTCTAGCCTCCAAACCACAAAGTCCCTACAAGTCCCGTGCAGTGGTATGCGAGGGCTCTGTCTCGCAGCCCCCACATGGATCAGCTCGGCTGGTGATCCAGTGTGTTTGGAGCACAATATGGTGTGCTGGATGGCTGCCACGTGGCCAAGATCTGTCAGCTCAGAAAGCAGTATCTACATTAGCCCCCTTTCTGCGCACTCATAGCTGTATAGACTTCCATGCGCGGAAACCAACATACGCGTCGCCGCCACGCACCAATTCGAATACGGGTAAGTTCAGCCCCCGTGCGTGTCATTATGACCTAAAACCCCTAGAGTCGTGCCGTCTGACCTTTAGGGTTTTAGGCGTGACGTCAGCTTGTCCTGTGATTGCGCGATTCGACGGTGACGGTTGCGATTCGACTACCGAAAGGACGCAACCCTTCATTGTTTTGGATAAATACCTTGTATCCCCCATTATTGCAAAGCATCACTTCTTTCTCTTAAAGTGAATGGTACCCGGAGATCTTCGAGAGCAGATCCAGATAATCAATCACCAGTTCAGAACTGCAAATCGTATTCTTCAATTGTGCATATCCAAGCAGGCTTCAAGAAAACAAGGTTGGCCTCGTTTACTTTTGATTTAAGATACCAGTGTTTGCCTTGAACTGCGTTGAATCTGTAAACCCATGAAATTTGTGAAGAGGCTTTGATCTTTGAACCCGCTTTGTTTTAATCCTTCAACAATACGAGATCTTGCAACTCCCCGATTTCTGAAATTGATACCAGAACTGTTCGTCTTCCTTTGCATAGATCTTGAATTTCAAAATTCAAACTGAAGTGTGGTATTTCTCCCCCCTTTTTCTTGCTCTTCCGCAGGAATGGCCAAGACAAGAGTAACCAGACCCGTCAAGGAAGATGAAGAGATACCCGACCTTCCGCAGGCCTTGTGGCGAAAAGCCCCCTTTTTAGGCAGCAAAGATTTCTACCATGCGAGGGTAAAGGCGAAGAGGATGCCTGATCCTGTCCCAGTTGAGCGATTGCTGACGCTAACTCGCCCAGTTAACTCAGCCTTGCTCGAGTTGGTTGGTTCCGAGTATGTGGTTCGATTGGGAATCGAGAACGGGCACTTCCCATATACTGCGATTTCTACCCAGGCGTTCGTCCAGAAATTGGACTATATGGATGAGTGGATCGACCACGTGTTGGATCATCACGCCGCGACTCTTGATGAAGCCGGCGTATACTTTGCTATCCGTGCTATGAAGGGTGCTGCCGTGAAGCTGGATCAATCCATGCTTCTAGACCTTCTGTCCCGTTACTCGCCTGCGACTCACACGTTCCATTTGCTGAGTTCGAGGCTGCCCCCACACTCGAGGACGTTCAAATGTTGTACGAGCTTTCCCCCATGGGCGAGGTGGACCCTCTGAGTCCCTTGAGAACATCTGCGGAGATTGCCTTGTACACGCAGATGGAGGAATGTCTAGCAGAGGTAAAGAAAATCTCCACTCGGTGGACCACTACAAAGCCTCTTCCGAACTGGCAGCTGGTTGATACATCCGCGAAGAATACCTGGAACAAATGGTTGCAGTACTTCCGAGACTATGCGAACAGCAGCATCACTAAGAAACTTCTGAGTGAAGACCCGGAGGCCGAGAATTACTTAGAGGGCAAGGGTTATCATTTGACCCTTTGTGCTTTTCTCTGTGCCTGGCTGTCGAGGTACTTGATTGATGGTCACCCCCATGACGGAGTCTTCTACCATGTGTTGCCACTTGCTGTGAGGCTCGCTCTTGGCCAGAGAGTCGCACTCGGACCCTTGGTCTTGGGCACGCTGTACTATAGGCTTGATCAGCTGGTTCTGGCTATGAGGGAGTCGCGTGGCCGCCTCGATGTACTGAACTTTGTCAATATTTCCTTTTTGACAATGTGGGTTTTCGAGCGATGGCCGTCTTATGCTCCAACTGCTCTTAAGCTTGACAAGTGGTGTCCCCCAGGCGAGACAGAAGCGCGCAACAGTGGAAGAGCTGCGAGATGGTTCGGAGCAAGCAACACCAAGTGCGTTTGGAGTCTTATATGCGACAAACGGAAGGAGTTTACTGCCAGGCCCTATGCCACGCGCATTGAGAATGTGCGATGGTTTCCAAAGTTGTACCCCTCTAAAGGTATGGTCTTCTCAGAAGAGCTTCTCTTTAAAGAGGGACCGCATTTCCACGAGCGCTATCGCGAGTTCTTTTGCTGGTGTCTGCGAGGTTCCCTTCCTGCCCTTGCAGAGCATATTCGTGAGCTCGCGCCGAGGTATGAAAAGCTTACCGTGGACGTTGAACCCACTCGAGTTTCTCCTCAGTTTGGTTTTGATGCGGTGGCCCCCTCAATCTGGCCCCAGTCCATTATCAGAGGATGCTACAAGCGCTTGCTAACAAAGGAGTGCAAGACGGTCTTCATGAACAATCATCCCTTCGAGCAGCCTGCGGGAACCCGCGAGGGTGGTTGTTCCCAGAACTGGCTCGCATACTGGGTTGCCCAGCAAACGAGGATTGAGACGGAGTCGGCCGCGCAGCCAAGTAGAGCCCCCCTGATCAAAAGAAACTCTTTTCCATTTCGCCCCAATTGCAGTCGGAGCGAGTCTGAGTATGGTTGCTACTCACTGTGGGATCATGAGAACCATTTGTGCCCTGATGTCATTCTGAAGGAGCAAGTCGCCACAGTCAAGAAGGGTGACACGCATGTCGTCAGATATAGCAAGGCATTTGCTGAGGTAAGCAATTTCTTCGCGTGCGTTAAGCTTCCTGATTTCCTTATGCTGACACTTTCATTCTGTAATGTTGTAGTGTCATGTGCGGAGATTCGCAGCTGGTGATCGCTCCAAGTCGCTGGTTAACACCATTGTTGCCACCAGAACACAAAAGCAGTCGTTCCGGCTTTCATGGAGGATGGACGCTGAGGTCGAAACAAAGGTTTGCGCAATCATGAATGCTTTTGCAGACTCGCTGATAGACAATCCTCCGGCTCCGTCTTCTCCTGGAGATGACCCGTCCCCTCCCGCGACTGCGGCGCCGAGAGTGAAGAGACCTAGGCAAAAGGGAGTTACGATTTCTTCCCCTAGGAGTGCTCCAGCTTCTCCTCCAGTGAGGTCCCTTTCCATCAAGGACAAAGGCAAAGGTCGCATGCCCAGCAAAGTGCGGAAAGATCTCGCAGTTGAGACTTTCGTTCCATTCGATCAAGAGGAAGAGGAAGAGAGGCAGGAGCCCCAAGAAAGTGATGAAGAAGAAGTAACAGTTGTGATGCATGAGGAAGAATCAGGAGGTACCTCCGTCGCATTTCCTTTCCCGTTATCGTAACTTCTTTGCACTTCTTTTCTTTAAACCAATCGTGTATTCGCAGATGATGATGATGAATCCATTGGTGGCCTTGTGGCCAAGAGACAAAAGAGAGATGCCCATTCTGGCATTCCAGATGATCCCATAAGCGAGGACGTTCTTGCTGAGTCCCGGAAGACAGCCGCGGAGGCTACTGAAAGAAGGAGGCGGCGAGAAGAAGAGGAGCTCGAGCGTGTGAAACAGCGGAGCCTCGAAGAGCGGCATGTTGACGACTTAGCGCGCCCAGTTGACGAGGAAGACGAGCTTCCCGAAGAAGTGGCTCCTCATGCGGAGGAGGAAGATGAGGTTCCCGGAGAGGATGCAGCGGCCTTGGAGCAAGTCCAAGCGGACTTCGAAGAGATCGCAGGCGGCGATAAAGGTGAGATCTTCGATCTCGCAGTAACTTATAGAGATGTTATTGTGGGTGCGTTAAAGCATGGTGTGTCAAAGGCTGACATTCGCCGTTGGTTAGTAGGAAAATGCGGAGAACCCTCAGGTAATTATTTGAGTGATACGCACGTACTAGGCTTTAGCAACTTGAGGCAGAATCATGACTGGTTTATTCGCATCCCAGGTCACGCTTCTCTAAAAGACTTGCTTAGTGAGGACACACTGATAGGGAATGGTTCCACGTCCTTAGTGTACGATGAGGATACCTCAATCTCACCTTCGCGTGGAGGTGCTTACTCGTGGCTTTAGTAAAGATAGCAAAATAAATTATAGCGCAAGTTACCTCATATCATCGCATTTAATGTCGCAGGTCATGCTGAGGAACCTGTGCCAGAGCAGGGAGGTCAGCCTTCTGCGTCCTATGTTCCAGTTCCGAGCTCCCATACTGAGAAGCCCGTCCCGGCTGCTGAACATGCAAGTGAGCCTCTCGAGGGCATCATCGAACTTTCCGATGATGCTGAAGCAGATGATGTGCTGATGGATGAAGATGTCCGTACCGGTGCTGAGGAAGTAAGGACAAGTGCTGCTAATGTTCTCGCAGCTGAGAGCGTCCTTCGCCAAGCGACTTCGGCTGTCCCTTTGCCTCCGGCGATGACTGAGCCAGAGGCACCTATTCCTGCGTGGAGCTTTTGGGGCTCGCAGGTTGGGAATGCAGTCGCAGCTGGTGCGGCCTACACTCTTCCTCCTGACTACGAGAGATTGGAGCTCGCAGCTGATAGGAGAGCCATGGAGCGAGGACAGTCTTCGACTACCCCAGCAGCGCGCATTCCTTCTCTTCATGAGATTCTGGAAGGAACTGGTAAGCAAAGCTTTACTGTTCGCATTTTGCATTATTTTCTTGCGAGTCTGATATCATAACTTAGTTTTGACGTCTCCTCAGGTTTGAAGCAAACCGATGTAGACTGGGTGGTTCGAATGCGCCTCACCTACCCGCAGTCGTTTGTGAGATCTCTGGAGATAGGGCCCTTCGACAGGAGGCTGTTTCTTACTGAAGCCATCTGGATTTTGGAGCAGCTGTCTGCGGCTACGCCTGCGACCATTTCGGTCCAGAGTGCTGAATTGCTATGTGGCATGTGCCAAAATCTCGTGACCAAAGTCCAAGGCAGACTGGGCTTCAAGTTTCTTATGAACAGAGTCACGCTGATTCGCGCAGCCCTAACTTTGAAGCTCGGCCACCAGAATCTCGCAGCTGAGAAGCAGAAGGTGGAGCAGCAAAAGCTAAAAGTCGATGAAGCTCTGAAGCTCTATCATGAGATGAACGCCAGGTGCGAGCTATTGAAGCAAGAAGTGGAACAAGTAGAGAAGCTGAGCCATCAGTTCGAGCCCCAAGACTCCTTGATCAAGAATTTGCTTTGATTTTCGAATTTTGAAAAAATAGCAAGAAAATAGCTGGAACATTAATGTAATGTTTGAAACATTAATGTAATGTTGCTAGGGTTTCTCCCTCCTTTTTTTTTTAACGACAAACAATGAATCTGCCCGTTTTGCCCTTTCCCGGGATTTGATAGGATATCTCTGTGCATATCCAATTATGACATCAGCAATTGATACTCTGCTTGATTTTCGCGCTAATTTCTCGGCAGATAAGCACGCTTTCGTTGGGAAGTCCATCTGAATCATGACCATCCGTCATTTATTAGGATACGCAACTGAATCGCCGTAGCCTTTAGTAGGGTAATTGATTGTTACCGCTTTTCAAGGCGTAAGTGATTGAACTTACCCTCTTTTTGAATTCTGCTGACTCATCTTTGGCAACCGAAGAGTCTGTACAGGGTCTATATAAACCCTGTCTTTGCTATTTGGGTTCTTCATCCCCAAAAATGTGCTTTGCCGTGAGTCCTTACGACTGCTGGCTTCAACGCTTATTTTTCGTTGATTCATGGCAACTTCAAGTTGTGAATCCTGAGTTTGCGCTTTGTGCTGTAGAAATAGTTTCCAAGATCCACTTTATGAGGCTCATTGCTCTTTATAACCATCATAAAGGAAATGCAGATAATATTTCATGTGTGTTCGAAGAAATTTCTTCGTGTATTATGTGTACATGTCATATTTCCGGCCGCCTCGTGGTGAGGTGCAGCGCCGAGGTGACCGTGCTACCGTCTCGTAATGAACGGCTGAATTCTTCTTTAGCATCCCTGGAGAAGAATCCATCGCCTTCACGTTTGTGAGCTCGGGGTGGCGAACTGTCACGTTCATCCCCGTCTACAAGGAGCCCTTGCCCTTTGGAGCTTCTGCTTGCCTGTGGATCGCCGGAACCGGTGGTTCCTTGGGCAAATGTTATGGGGTGCAGATCTGACAAGGGCCTCGTCAGATACTGGGATCTTGAACGTATGGCTTCATGTGGCTCTTTTAGAGCAAGATCCCACCTGCTACAGATGTTCACCCGCAGATCTGCGTATTGCGTAGCCGGTGTTGAAACCGGTGGGTTCATCCTTTTCTAGTCGGAATTCCCGTAGTGTGTTTCTGGCTTGTCAGCTACTTTTCGAATGTATTGTAAGCCATGTTGGCTGCGTAGTTAGATTCGAGCTTTTTCGCTTGTAAGATGCTATCTAGACAGATAAATTGTAAGTCATTTGACTCATAATGATAAATAGCCTTTTGTATTATCTGCTGTCTCTTTACAACAAAATACAACTTCGCATGCGTTTCGGCATATTTTGCTTTGCATAATGCTACATAATGGTTTCGCATTTCGCGATCTGCTACATGGATTCGCAGATGTTTTTCTAGATCGTTTGAGATCATATTTTCGCAGCTGCGCCATCCTGGCAGATGGGCTTATGATTGGCCTTTGTGGATCATTTAAGATCATCTTCACAATGTTGCAAGTTGCTATCGTGGCAGATAGTCTTTAGTAGATCAATTAAGATCGTTAAATTGTGCGAGTTGTATCGTTGCAGATAGGCTTTACTAGAAGATCGATCGGGATCATCTTTTAGCATTCGCATGAGCTACTATCGCAATAGATAGGCTTTTAGAAGATCAGATAAGATCATGCGCACATGAATTGCTATCGTAACAGATAGGCTTTAAAGATCAATTAAGATTGCATTTGTATGTGTTGCTATCGCAATAGATAGGCTTTTATGATCAATTAAGATCGCATTTGCATAGGCTGCTATCGTGACAGATAGGCTTTTATGATCAATTAAGATTGCATTTGTATGTGTTGCTATCGTAACAGATAGGCTTTTATGATCAATTAAGATCGCATTTGCATAGGCTGCTATCGTGACAGATAGGCTTTTATGATCAATTAAGACCGCATTTTCATAGGCTGCTATCGTGAGAGATAGGCTTAGATGATCACTTAAGATCGCATTTGCACAGGCTGCTATCGTAAGAGATAGGCTTAGATGATCGGTTAAGATCGCATTTGCATAGGCTGCTATCGTAAGAGATAGGCTTAGAGGATCAGTTAAGATCGCATGGGTTGCTATCGTAAGAGATAGGCTTAGATGATCAGTTAAGATCGCATTTGCATAGGCTGCTATCGTAAGAGATAGGCTTAGATGATCAGTTAAGATCGCATAGGCTGCTATCGTAAGAGATAGGCTTAGATGATCAGTTAAGATCGCATTTGCATAGATTGCTATCGTAAGAGATAGGCTTAGATGATCAATTAAGATCGCAGTTGTACAGATTGCTATTGCGGCGAATAAACCATGATTAACAGTAATAACAAACTGACTAAAGTATCATAAACAGCTAGAAATGTGAACTTCTCATTTGGGAGAATTCTTTTATTATAACGCTCTCATATGGGAGAGATGGGGTTACAATCCTCTCATATGGGGGAGGAGATTGTGTAAATCGTAGCCATTCAAGATATCAAGCGACGTTATAATAAAACGCATGAAATGAGAGAAGTCAGGGATAGTACTTCTTAATCCAGCGCATGTTGACTGAACTCGGAGTTGAGGTTGTGCCGTGCAACCTTCGTATGCTGCAGTAGCCACTGTCAAAGACTTCTGTGACTTCGAAGGGTCCTTCCCGATTGGCTGCGAACTTCGGGTGAGTCGCTTCTCGCATACAGTGATCAGACGCGCGCAAGACCAAGTCTCCGACTGCGAAATCTCTTCGCTGGACCGTCTTGTTGTAGGCGCGAGCGATTCTTTCCTGGTACCGCTTGTTGGTTCTCTTGGCTTGTTCTCGCTTTTCCTCCAGCAAGACTAAGTCGTGATCGCGTTGATTTTCATAGAGTGCATGGAAAGCCAACCTTGCCGGATTGACTCTAACCTCCGCAGGTACTACAGCTTCGGCCCCATAACATAGTAGAAATGGCGAGGCCCCTGTGGGTGTCCTTGGAGAAGTTCGGTAAGCCCACAGAGCTATGCTTAAAGAGTCGGCCCACTTCTTGTGGTCATCTGCGACCATCTTGCTCAAAATCCTCAACAGCGTTTTGTTAGTCGCTTCAGCTTGTCCGTTTCCCTTTGGGTAATAAGGGGTAGAACATATCTGCCTGATATTGTACTCCGCTAATTTCGCAGCTACCTGGCGATTAACAAAAGGAGTACCGTTATCTGAAAGAATGGTGTTTGGGATTCCGAACCTGCATATGATGCTTTCCTGGATGAAATTGACCACAGCCAGCGCATTTGCCGTCTTTAGTGGTATTGCTTCCACCCACTTGGTGAACAGCTCAGTTGCGGTGAGAATGAAATGATTCCCGTGCGACGTCGGTCGGATGGGACCGATGAAGTCCAGAGCCCATGTGTGAAATGGCCATGGCGTCCCTAGTGCATGTAGATCCACGGCGGGAGCGTGCACTAGGTTCCCTTTGAATTGGCATTCCTGGCAGCGTCGCACTTTGGTGCGGCAATCGACCTCCATCGTGGGCCAGAAATACCCGATTGAGAGGAGCTGCCTGCATAATTTCGCACCTCCTTGGTGTTCCACCTGATGAGAAAGGTCCATGACTTCTTGTGCTTCTCTGCCGTCTAGACATCGCAGCAAGTTGCCCTCGTGACCTCTTCGCCAAAGCAGGTTTTCCTGTACCACGTATCGAGACGCTTTCCTTTTCAATTTTTCGGCTTCTTTTCTTGACTCGGGCACGGTGCCCTGGGTGAGGAAATCAAATAGTGGCTTCCTCCAGTCCGTGTCATCATCGGTTAGGGCGATGAGTAGAGAATCTTTGATTAGTGCGCAACTTTCGCACTTCCCTTGTATCAGGGCTGCGGCTGTTGACATGTCTGGCCAATGAATGCCATATCTCTGAGCCTTTCTGTAGATTGACACCTCGCTTTCTCCGCAAGCGTGTTGGTGAATCTTTTCTAACAGCTGTTGTCCCTCTTGCTCGGAGACGCATCGCATGAGTATTCCTCCAGGACCTTTGTAGTAAAGGGTGTTGTCGTGGATGCAGTATCCTTTTGCGAGTGCCCAGCTTTCGCTGCTGGTGCCTTTCGCAATAGCTTGCAGGATTGCTTTCCGCCAGTCTCCGTCATCCATGTGTTCGTCTTCGCACGCATCTTCTGTCAATGCCGACGATGTTCGCACTTCAATGGAGATCCTTGCGGGGCATTTGTCTATGCTGATCTTAGATCCCAAGGTTGCTAAGGCGTCTGCGTGCCTGTTGTCTGCTCGGGGCTTGTGCTCGTACTTCACATCGCAGAATTGCTGCATCAGCTTTTGTACTAGGGTGCGATAAGACAGGAGGTTGATCTCCTTCAAACCATATTCGCCCGAGGCTTGCTTAACAATCAGCTTGGAATCTCCCATGACCGTTAAGTTGTTCACTTCCAGAGCTTTCGCCGCACGGAGCCCCGCGATGAGAGCCTCGTATTCCGCTTCGTTGTTTGTGACTGCGAAGTTGAGCTTTGCGGACATCTGTATGACTTCCCCGTCTGGCTTTGTCAAGACTATCCCAATGCCTCCGCCTTTCCTGGTTGACGAACCGTCGAAGTGTAAAGTCCAATAGGGCACGTCGATTGCGTAGATTTCAGGGCCTTCGAGCTCTTCCTCGATCACGGGCTCGTGGCTGTTATCGGGGAACTGTGCCAACAGATCTGCTACCGCCTGCGACTTGATCGCTCGTGGTCGCACGCATGTGATGTCGTATTGGGAAATGGTCATGTACCATTTCGCCAACCTCCCGCCCGGAGTAGTGTGAGTTAGCAAGTATCTTATGGGGTCGCTCTTGGTGACCACTACTACTTTGTGTGATGCAAAATAGTGTTTCAACTTCTCTATCACAAAGAATAAGGCAAGGCAATGACGTTCGATGTCTGTGTACCTTGATTCAGCAGGCTGCACGATGCGAGAGATGTAGTAGATAGGCCTCTCTTGGCCTTCATACTCCTGAGCCAAGAGCGCCCCTATAGATCTCCTTGTTGATGTCAGATATAGCAGAAGCGGTGACCCCAGTTGAGGCGCGATCATTATCTTTGAGGACGTGAGTAAATCCTTCAGCTTTCCGAATGCGGCTTCGTGCTCCGGAGCCCAGTTGTACGCGGCGTCCTTCTTGAGAAGAGTGCTGAAACAGCATGTGATTTCGGCAATTGCTGGGATGAATCTCCGCAGATAGGATAGCTTTCCTAAAAATGTCTTTAATGCACTCTGATTATGGGGCGGCGTCATGCCAGTGATAGCTGATACTTTCGCGGGGTCGGGCTTGATCCCTTGGCGATGAACCACGCATCCCAAGAATTTCCCTGATGTCACCCCGAACGCGCATTTCATGGGATTCATCTTCAGTTGAAAGCGCCTGCATCTATTGAATACCTTTCGCAGATCTGCGAGGTGGTCTGCTTCGTGCTTGGATTTAACCACCAGGTCATCCACATAGAATTCCACCTCTTTGTGCATCATGTCGTGGAATAGAGCCATCATGGCCCGCTGATAGGTCGCGCCCGCGTTCTTAAGACCGAACAGCATCACCGTGTAGTTGAATACCCCCACAGGAGTGATGAATGCAGTTTTCCGCGCATCTTCGGGATCCATCTTGATTTGATTGTACCCGCTGAAGCCGTCCATGAAGCTGAACATGCGATGGCCCGCTGTTGAATCGATAAGCAAATCGATGTTGGGCAGTGGGAAATCGTCTTTAGGGCAGAAGCGATTGAGATCTCGGAAGTCCACGCAGATGCGGAGTTGTCCGTTCTTCTGTACCACTGGCACAATGTTGGCCAGCCATGTGGGATGATGATTCGGCTCTATGAACTTGGCATCTAGGAGTTTGACAATCTCCTGCTTGATCTTCACGTTAAGCTCTGGCCTGAAGCTTCTTGTGCTCTGCTTGACCGGTTTAGACCCTGGGATGATGTCTAAACGGTGCATGGTGATGCTTGTATCCAGACCCTGCATCTCATCATACTCCCATGCGAACACATCCTTGTATTCAGTTAGGAGCTGTAGCAGTCCTTGTTCCTCTTCGCTTGTGAGGTCCGCACTCAGGAAGACTGGCCTTTTCTTTTCCCCGTTCGGGCTGAGGAACACTTCCTTTAGCTCTTGCTTTTGCGGTCTTGGCCTGTCTTCCATGCATTCAGGCGCTTCTTTGAGTTTCTCGTCTGGAGCGCCCTGTGTTGGCTCTTCCGTCAGCGCAATTTGCTCGATTTGATTGATTTGCCCAGGGATATCCCCATGCCCGCGTGAGGACATCCCCGCGCACCTTCATATGCGATAGCATTTCTTCCCATTGGCGTAGAAGCTCTCTATCTCCTTGCCCTCGGGGTCATGCTTTGCGATCCTCTTTAGAGTATACACGTTCTTTCGATGATATGCGATACGCGGCGCTTCTTCGCGTGTAGGCGGCTTTTCCTTGGCATCTTCCCTTGTCACCATTACTCCGGCAGGCGACTGGTCCTTGATGTCCTCCCAGAGAGGCAAAGGAGTAGGGTTGAATGGTCCGGGTGTTTGCTCGTCCGCCATCTCAGTGAACCACACTGCCTCGCTGAGATGTGCTTCATCCAGGTTGAATGGGTTCGTCGAAGCCGGTATCTCGACTATTCTGTCGTTCCAGATAGCTTTCATAACCTGGTGAGCCGTTGAAGGGACTGCGTCGAAGCGATGAATCCAGGCTCGACCTATAATCATGTGGTATGTGGTGTTCGCGTCTATGACATAGAACTTTGCTGAGCACTTGATTTTGCCAATCTGAACGCCCAGGCGGATCCACCCGATCGTCATTCTAGAGTCGCTTCCGAATCCCATAAGCGGAGATGGACGTCTGACGATCTTGTACTCGGGGATCCCTGCTAGCTTCAGTGTGTGGAGTGAAACGACGTTGACCGCTGCTCCTCCATCGACGAACGCTCGTTTGAACTCGACGCCATTGATGATGGCGGTCACGTACAGAGGTCTTTGGTGGCTCGCATCCGTCTTCTTGTCGCTGGCAGAAAAGGTCATAATCTTTTCTGTGGAGCGGGATGCCCTGATGACTCTCCCGTTGGAGACTACAAGGTCCTCCTCGTAGTCCTCTGCTATTCTCAAAATCGCTTTGGTCATATCAGTCCGGCACTTCTCGGAGAAATTCATCTCGTCGAAGAATTTGTTGAAGCCGTGCGACCCTTTCATGCGGTCGGCACGTTCATCCTCTGTGTCCGTGCTGTAGTCTTCGTCTTCATGGACCTCGGCGACGATGGGCAGGCCATCCTCTGCGACTTCTTCCAAGTCGACGATCGAGATCATGGCGACCTCTTTGCCCTTCGAGCCCTGCTCCGCATGCGCGGGAAGCGGGTTGTTGCGCACATCCTTCCGGTGATCGCTGACGATAAGCTCGCCGTTCTTCATCTTCTGATCGAACGCGAACCTGAGCTTCTTGCACTCGGCCGTGGGATGCATGACCTTGCCGTGGTACTCGCACCACTTAGGGTCCCTCACCATCTCCTTGGAGGGTGTTTTCTCGAGCGGTGGCAGGACACCGTCCTTGCGCCACTGTCTGCAGAGGTCACTTGCTTCCTCTACCGAGCATGGCAGAGGCGGTACATCGAAGTTCGCAACCTTCGCTTGTTTCTGGGGCGAAACTGTATTGACCTCAGCTTCGCGTCCCCTCTTGTAGCTAAACCTCCCGATCTTGTAAGTAGTGCCGCTCGCAGGTCGCTCTGGAGCGCTCTTCTTTTTCTGTCTCTCGACTATAGGCTCGATGTTTTTCGTGCATTCGATTAGCTTTGAAAACGTAGGTGTTTGCAAATTGATGAGCATACCTTTGTATTCATCTCGCATGCACTGCAGGCATATCTCTACCAGCCGGCTTTCGGGCATTGGATCTTTGCACTCCAAGGATTTCGCCCTGAATTTCTTGATGAAAGTGATTCCGTCCTCTTCGCGCTTCTGATACATCCGCGAGAGATGGATCATCGTCACCTTTTCTTCCATCTGGAAGAACTTGGTATAGAACTTCTGGACCATGTCGTCCCAAGTCTTCACGGATCCGGCCTCCAATGTTCGGTACCATTTGTATGCTACGTTCCCAAGAGATTTTGGGAACTCTCACATCAGCAGCTTGGGATCGGCTCCGTACGGACCCATGACATCAATGAAACGCATGACATGCTCATGAGCGTTTCCATTGACGTCCTCGAACTTATCCCATTTAGGAGCCTTGTACCCCGCCGGGTTAGGCATGAGATAGATCTCTCGTGGAATAGGTGGATCGTTGTCTAACTTCGGGATAATGGTATCCGCGAATGACTGATGAGCCAGGATAGTGTCCACGCGCTTCTGCAGAGACGTCATGCATTCTGGAATGCTCCCCTCGGTAGTCGATGGCGGGGTTGCTGTAGGCGGTGGCGACACATACGCCGCCGGAGGGTTGGGAGCATACTGACTACCCGTATTTCCCCAGATCGCCGTTGGGAGAGGCAAAGGGTACTGCAGAGTTGGGTTAGACGCCAAAGCCGAGGGCTGAGGAGTGTGAGCAGCAAGAGGCAACATCTGAGCCGTTGACCCTTGAACCGACGGCAGCTGCGTAGTCGCCGGTGGAGTCTGCAGATTGGAGTTGGGAGGTGTGGTTGACACTCCCGATCCTGGAGCAATAGGGGCTCCTCCGCCTTGAGGGGCCGCGGTGGCTGACGAAGGGTTTGGCGCAAGGGTGCCCAGAACGGCTAAGATCCGTTCTAATTGCGCAGACTGAGCCTTGAGAGCTTTCGCCTGACCCTGAACAGTGGCGTCCAAGGACTCCAGCGTCGGTGTCTCGCCGGGAGTCGTAGGAGTACGGCGGGTCTCGTCTCCCGATGGTGCTTCGGTGGAAGGCGATCTGTTGCTGACATCATCCTCCTGAGACATGGTTGCTTTTGTTGGTAAGTTCACGTCAGGTTCACCAAAATGTGCACAAGAGATTCCGGCGGGGAGACCTCCGTGTACACCGTATGTAGTGGATCAGGGATCGCACAGGAAGAGAGGGGTTGTGTGTAGGGAGAGAGTAAGGCAGTAGCAATGTCTGAGAGAGAGACAGAGGTTTGGCAGAGCTTCCGCGTATGGCAGTGTGTTCCCCTTTGTATGGAAAGGTTGACGATCTATATATACTGCAGAACATGACCGTTGTAGTGTGGTTAATGCGCCCATTGATGGCGGCTTAATTAGCTTAACCATAACGGCACGTTCGTCCGAGTATATAGGGACCGTTACAGCACGTGGTGCGCGAATACCGGAACCGTTACGAGGTTAACCGGGTTTGACCGGATTGACCGGGTTTATGGAGCTCGTGCCATAAATCTCTCAAACAGTTACTAAAGGTCGCGCGCGGGCTTGGCTCGCACGCGACAGGGCTTACTCTAGCCTCCAAACCACAAAATCCCTACAAGTCCCGTGCAGTGGTATGCGAGGGCTCTGTCTCGCAGCCCCCACATGGATCAGCTCGGCTGGTGATCCAGTGTGTGTGGAGCACAATATGGTGTGCTGGATGGCTGCCACGTGGCCAAGATCTGTCAGCTCAGAAAGAAGTATCTACACATGTAAACCCAAATAGTGAGTGTTACTTGGAAAAGGGGAGTGTGAGTTGATGGAAAACATCACACGTACGAGGTAGAAGTGTCCATCCTCGAGTAGATTGTGGGGAAGGAAGTTCAGGGCCGAGCAGTATGGCCCTGAGAATGTGGTTACATAGGGAGGTTTATCCGTGGATATTGTGTCCCTGGCTAAGGATGATTACGCTGGAACGGATTTGGGTGACTTGGATTACTTTCCTGACCATAACTAGGAAGTACTTGTGTATGAGAACTAGGATGAACCCGATGAGGACTACCTTCGTACAATTGAGATCGGAGGGATTACCGCGGTCACAAATGTGAGGGGAAGTTTCTACTTATAGGGTGCAACGAAACTGACCAGTCACCATTATCTCTTTTTCTCTCTACTTTTTATTCTTCCACCATCGTCTCTCCTTCAATTTCTTTTCAAACAGGCATGCATGAGCGACCAATGGCAAGAAGAAGCTGTAGAAGACGGCCTTAAAAAAATTCTTCTTCTTGTGCTTCCACTCCTTGATCACTGTTCTTCTCGAGAACTCACTCACTTCTACATGTTCCATTCTACCTTTCCTCCGCTTCATCTTCAAATTATTCGGAAGCAATGTCCTAGAGGGGGAGGGTAGTTTCTTTTACTTTTATTACCACTACAAAAAAACGTCTCTACCGTGAGTCCTCTGTGTCTGTTCATGTTCATCTCAAATTGATAGCAACTGTTTCTATCAGCCTTAAGGGTGGCTTCAATGTCCTCCCAATTAATTTTTGCGAAGAGATTTTTGTTGGGAAAAACAACTCAACAAAACTTCGGTCATTGCTCAACAATCTTCGTCGAATAAATCTCCTAACAACGGTCTGAGCATAATCTTTCAACTTGGGGGGTCGATTGCCTTTTACACCTGGCAGATACGAAGTCTGTAAGGTCCATCGTACACCTTCTGAGGCAATGGTCCAAGAGCCGTAATCAACAATGTCTCGTGATCCCACAAAATAACGATATTTACAATATCACCGAAAGTTAAAATAAAACAAAATTTATTACTCAATAAAAATTAATTGATGCGTATTCGTAACTTATTAATTTAAGTGTTAAACATAATTAAATAATAACTTAACGTAATTGAATAAACAAAGAATATACAATTTTGACTTGTTGAACTATTAGTTCAATCCATCGAAGTATCATATCGATAGAGCTGACACAACATTTTGATAGGTCAAACTCTCTGTTCGATAGGTTTGGCTCATTGATTTCGAAAATCCAAGCATCAGACTCACCGAGCTGATAGTTCAACACATAGAACTCCTAGTTGTAAAGGCCGAAGTGGTACTTCGAAGTGCATTTTCCATGTCTTGAAGAACCAGGTATAGAGCCTATAGAACAAAGATTTGACATATCAATTTTTCAGTTCGATGTGTCGGACACTTAGTTCTTCAAGCATCAAGACCCATGCCCATCGAATTAGGTATTTGAAGCATTGAACTCTCTATTCTATTATCGATATCTCTGTTCTATACAGTAGTTCGATAGGTCTGTAGCCCTTGATTTCACAGAATATCACAAGTTCATGTTTATAGAAACTTTTACCAATTCCTCTTGGATTTCATCAATTGGTTGTTGTTCCTGCTATTGTTGTCGTTCTTGTTGCTGTTATTGTTACTATTTTGATGAATCTAAATGAAATCAATGACCTCAGGTCTAGACCTAATAATTCTGGGTCCAGTCCCTTTTCTTCATCACCTTCCATCCATTCGTGTTCTTCCCCTACTGGTTCTTCAACTTCTTCTTCAATAAGAGTGGCTTTAGAGTCGGCGGCGGTGTGGTGAAAATTTATGGGGCAAGTCTGCGGTTTGTCCTTCTTGCCATCGAAGAGAGAGATGGTGGTCGGAGATGAGTGGTGATGGTGATCGGAGATAGATCGACGAGATTTGAGAAAGAGGAAGTTTTCTTCGATTCTCGATTTTACAGATATATCGGAAGAGATTGAGGAAGGTAAGATTTGTTTTTACCTTGAAAATCTCATTTAACTGTTAAATTTTAATCAATTTTATTAATATCATTAATTAAATTAATCATTTAGAATAAAAAGTTGGACTTTAATATTGATGTCCATTTTGCAAACGTTTTCTAAAAACATACCTATTCAGCAAATTTTCTATGTTTTCCCCTGGCAGCTTTGGTGTTCCTGTTCTTGGGGTGTTGTTGGTGTTCTTGTGGTTGTTCACCAAAATTATCCCCACAAAATCAACCTCAAATCAAATCTAAAACCTCGTCATTCACAACCAACAATTCCACCAATTTCCAGTTACCTCCGTCACCAACAAAAACTATAACAACAACAAAACAACACCAAAAAACACAACCACCAACCCCTAATCTCTCTCTCTCTCACCTGCTTCAGATCCAATCAGCCCCAAATAAGAAGATACACGATGGTGGAATTTGCTTCCTCCATTCATCAATGCATTTCTTCCTCCCTTCACCAAGCAACTCAATTAGCGAATCAATAACACCACATCACCGCCAAGATCAAATCCCAGTCGAACTCAATCTTGAATCCTAAATCACACCATAAACTTCGAGTTCACCAACAACCTTGACTCCCAAGTTCCTTAAACCTAGACACTATCTCGTATTAAACCACTCGAATGCAACCCAGAACCATCAACTATCTGTCAGTCCCAACCCAAACCCAGTCATACGACCCTTGTTCGCCGTTGCAACATTCGGCTAACCAATTGAACACATAATCTCATCTTATCGCTGGAGGCGAAATCATACTTTGAAAGCTCAAAACCGATCTCTCACTGACTCCGTTCAAGATCTCTCACCGCCATTTGGTTCGGGCTTACATGAATCGGTAGAGATACAGAGAATTTCGGGTCTTCTTGATTTGGTTCGGGGCTGGGTTGAAGAAGGGAGGATGAATAGATGGTCAGAGAAGAGGGGAAATTGGTGGCAGGGTCGGGGTCCTCTATGGGTTGGAAGAAGAATAAAAGTCTGTTTGGTAATGCTTTTGCTTTCTGGGACGCTGCTTTTCAAAAAGCAGTATTTATGTGTTTGGTAAATTTATATTTTTCTGCTTTCTAGAAAAGCAACTGCTTCCCCACAGCAGCTTTTGAAAAGCAGGGGAGGGGTTGCTTTCTACGACCTGCTTTTTGATTAAGTTATTATTTGACATCATTATTCATTAATAAATATAAATAATATATTATTGTAATAGTAACATTTATTATATCATGTCCGAAATGGTCTTTTCGACATTTACAACAAGTCTAAAACACTAATTACCAAACACAAAATGTCAAAAGTGCTTTTCCACAGCAAGTTATATACGGAATTTACCAAACACTTTATGTGCAGGTTCTCACAGCAACTTTCTCACCGTGCTTCCTACACAGCAGCTTTCTAAACCGCCATAGCGTTACCAAACTAGCCCTAAGAAGGTTGAGGTTGGGAGAAAGAGACGGCTCTTGGGTATCTTCACAGCAAATGGGAAAGATAGAGATATATAGAGTGTTGAGAGAGGTTAGGGAGGTTAGGGTTAGTTCTGAGGAAGAAGTGGAGTACAAAAAGTATAAATAACGTGTAATTTTCCATATTCACGAAGTTAAAATCGACTTTCTCAAGCGTCGTCTAAGTTCTGCCAGTTACGAGGGTGACAAAGTGAATTATCCAAAACACAGGGGTGTCGGGTGTCCTTTCATCTAAACATAGGGGTGCAAAGTATCTTTTACCCTAACAAAATAGGTAGAGAAAGAACAATATATGAGAGATACTTGATGGTGGGATTCCAATCACGTGGACCACCCATGACGGATCAAGCCTCTGCTAACGACTCAATCCATTCCGATGGCTTGTTTCTTTACTTTTTTAGGAAATATTGGGTGTTGTCACTAATCTATCATCACGATAATCCATGTTATCGTGAAGACAGTATCAGTTTTTGTTTTTTCTTTTTCTTTTTCTACCTAACATGCTTTGGATTGTGATTGCAATTAGTGGCGATCAGATATTGATGAGGGTTAGCCCTATTTCTTTAAATTATTCAATATAGAATTTCTGGACACCCTTTAACAAAAGGACACTTTTTTGTCGTGAAAAGATATTATAAGTTATTTTGGCTATTCAAAGTGCAACGAGACGTGGCTTTGATACAAAGTGAGGATATACTTTTCCTATAAATGAGGCTTCGGTATTACAGCAATGGGTCACAACCAGAAAGAGAGAAACAAAAAAACAAGTTCATTGCAATTTCAGAGAGAGAGAGGGAAAGAGAAAAATCATACATGTAGAATGGCTGCTCCTGTTTCTGGATTGCCCGAGTACGCTGTAATGAGGTGCCGCTTGGGATACCTGCAACACATGGAGCGACATGATACGATTGGAGCGGATGAAGATTATGGTCTGACCCCCCTCTGCAAGTTCAGACTAGAGAGGGCGAAGACTGGCAAGAAATTGTTCAACATAAAATGTTGTAACAATAACAAGTATTGGGCATTGGAGCATCCGGATTCCTTCATTATTACGGCCAAGGCTGCTGAACCGAATGAAGACGAATCCCAGTGGTCCTGCACCTTGTTCAGGGTGGTTGTTGATTCCAAAGACGACAACTCGTGTTGCATGCAATCTGTCCGTTCCCAGCAAGTGGTTCACCTTGGTCTGGTATATGAACGTGGCTACTGTTTGTCTGTACCACCGTACACCGAGAGTGCCGAGCGCTTTCCCATCTTCAACGAACCTTGTCGTTTCTCGGTCAGGGACTGGGAATCCTCGTCGATGTCGGCCATACGTGCCCCTGTTCAAGGTTTGCCCAGATACGTCGTGCTGAAATCCCTCTTCAACGGGAAATACTTGCGCCAAACCGACCAACATAACGTAGCCGGGTCCATCAGAGTCGATGGTGACGACGCGCTGAGCCCCAGCTGCAAATTTGAACTAGAGAGGGCCAAGACTGACAAAGGTTTGTGGAGTATAAGATCCTGTTACAACACCAAGTATTGGGCCGTGGGCGATCCAGCGTATGGATTTATCAAGGCCGTGGCTAACGAACCAAACGAAGACCAATCCAAGCTGTCCTGTACCCTGTTCGATCCGTACGATGATGGGAGCGATGACCTTGACAGACCAGTCATCAGGTTACGGTTTGTCCATTCCCAGGAGTTGGTAGCCTGTTCCAAGTATACAACTACTTTGTATGCATCGGATGTGGTAGAAGGTGACGTTACCAGGTTCACTGTCATCGATTGGGAATCCTTTGTGAGATTGCCTAAACACGTGGCCTTCAAAGGTCCTAATGGAAAGTACCTATCAGCTTGCACCATAAATGGCTACCCCCATCTGAGGTTTGATTCCACTGACATCCTCGACGCAAAGGTAGCACACGAAATTTTCTACACTGGTGACGGAAGCATTCGCATTGAGTCCAAATCCTTCAACATGTTCTGGTATGCCAACGGTGGCGACAATAACTGGATCTTGGCGAATTCTGACGGAACGAGCGAGGAAAGAAACGACGATGCTGCTTTATTTCTCCTTGTCAAAGGTAAAGACAACACTATTGCTCTCCGCAATTTAGGTTACAAACTTTTCTGCCACCCAGCTGGCACCGAATATGGAAACCCAGATTGTCTCAACGCAAAGCTTGACGTCCTTAATAGCAATGCATATTTCACTGTGGAGGAGCTTGTTCTCTCAAGGGCCATCTATAACGTAAGGTTCCGCCAGGCGGACACTAGGTTCTACGGTGAAGAAATCACCACAATGGTTACCAGGGAGGCCAGTAACTCCAACTCAAAAGATGAGACTGTAGAGTTGAAGCTCTCATATAACCAGAAGAGTAGCTACACTTTTAACGCTGGTTTTCAGTGGGGGTTCAGTGTTTCCACAACCCTTGAAACTGGGATTCCCTACCTAGCCGGGGGCAAAGTTAGCGTGTCAGCCAGTGCTCAATTTTCTATGGGCTTTGGTCACACAACGGAGACATCTTCGGAAATAGTAACAACTCACGTGGTCACCGTGCCACCAAATGCTAGGGTCAAAGTGAGCGTCCTCGCCACAAAAGGTAAATGCGACATTCCGTTTTCTTACACTGTACGTGACACTCTAATCAATGGAGAGGAAAGAATCCACGACATGGATGGTGGTACTTACACGAGCGTCAGTACCTACAACTTCAGGTACGAGACTACCAAAGACACATTGGCTTGTGATAAATGCGTCAAAGCTGAAGTTCCTGGAGATCCACTATGCTTGTGTAAGCACAAACAAATGGAAGAACAGAAAAACATAAAATAAATGTTGTAATGAATAATGCTTGTGGGTATAGCAGTGCTGGAAAACCCTCTCTAACGACTGACTCCACTCGATCGTCCTCACTGGATGCAACTTGGGGTCTTAAGGCTTGTTTGTGTGCTTTGATTTTTCATTTTCATTTGCAAAAAGTTGCCTTTCTATGTTTTTTAGATTTCTACTTTCACTTGTAATATAGTGCTTTCTCCAATGATAATAAGAGTGTTCTTTTTGATGAAATAATAAGAGTGTGTTGAATGTACTATAATCGTGTGAGCTACTTCTTTTGTTCAAATTCTGTAGGACATGTTTATTTGTCAGAAAACAGATGCGTGTTAAACTTTCTTCCAAATTGTGTGTATTTTTCCAAGATAACATTTTAAGGTAAAAATTTCTGCAGTAAAATAATTATGGTAGGTACAACAACTCTTCTGCAACAACTAATTACACATGTTATAAATAAAACTTTAGGGAAATTCAAGGGTTGCATTTTGGCCTCCTCTACTGCGAGTATGTCACTCGAATTTTCTTAAGTTGGTTTACCTTTCTAGTGGTTTGTTGGTTATAGCACTAGAGAAATGGTTTACCCAGTGCGCAATCCTAAGGTAACGACTGCGAGTTTTCACATAATAAAAAAAGAAACCCGAACAACTGTTAACGTTCAGTTTCTTTATTGCTTTACATTAGTCCAATGGCTACATTTTCTTTAAAAAAATGTGTTTGGTGATAGTTTTTAAAATTATAAGTAATTTATGAAATGACATGTTTGTCTTTGTATTACATTAGACAATAATTGCTTATAAAAGAATACCAATGAACAATACACTATCAACATTAATTTTAAGGACAATCATTTTGGTTAACACTGAGATTGAGTAACAGATAGTAAACATATAATTCCTTTGTTTTGCCACCACCTTCTTACTTCTGTAATACGGACGTTCCACCATGATCTTCTAATTTTCCAAAATTAGTAAGTTTTTGACGTAAAATACCATATTTCCCCATTAAGAAAAATACATCTTCATAAAAATTATACAAATTTAATCCAATTCACTAATTAAAACCCACACTAAGGCCCAGTAATCAGCCCATTAATCTTATCTGAATATAACAGTAGTAAGGGATTGCTGATGAGGATGATGACAGTGTGTTTCTGTTAAGAGAGCAAAGCAAGGTCAATATTTGTGGTCAAAGTATGAGAGCACATAGAGACGAGTGATGAAAGGGATGTAAATAAGCAATGTATGCCACAAAAGAGAGAGATAACTTGTTGTGTGTTGAATCATAATGAATCTGAAGAGTCTCTATCAAGAGGATGATTTCGCTATATATATATAGAACCAGTAATTATTGTCATGGGGGGATACGACATTGGTCACATCCCCATTAGGTGGTCAAAGCAGATATCTCGTGGGGATCATTATCATTAATGACCTGCATATAGAAGGGTCGAATAAGTATTCTCTATGTCATAAATTGGTTGAAGATGGGACAATAACCACCTGCAACGAGCCTTATTCTAGCCTCCAAAGCAGTTGATCATTTGGTTCGCGTGCAAAGCTGCAATATGCGATGGGACCTTGTCTAATGATTCTCTTATGATGACATGGCATGATATGGTGCGCATGGAGCACAATGGGGTAGCTAGTTGGAGGCTTCTGATAGGTCCACGTGGCTGCGGACTAGGACCATATTTTGGACTATCTACATTAGCCCCCTTGATCATTGGTCGAGCTTGCGAAGCTTATGCGCACTTGAATCCCCCTAGTCATGATGAGTTAGCAAATGACTCGAAACTACTAGTAACTCATGATAGTCTACAGTTATGATATGGTATTGGGAAGAACCATTAATACACACAACCTTGGTTGCCCAATCTGACTGCATGGGCCACCGATGTGAGTGGAGGCGTGTACGCTCGTGCTGCGTGCATTTTGGCAGTTCAGTCAAAGATGCATTTCAAAAACGATTGGGATTCGCATGGAGATATGGTTCAGTTAGTATTTCAGCAGATTGGACACTCAAAAGGTAACTTTTACTCTCATCGCTATTTATGAGCAAGGTTGAAGAGAAAGAAAGATGAAAAGCTATTCATAATAGGACTGAAAGAAATCCAGAAAGACGAAAGATATTTATTTTGAAGAACTTCCCTCCGCTTTGACTCGGTTCTTTTGAACTTCAAGTTGGATTTTAAGTAGTTAAACACATCGGAAAAATAAAACTCACACTGAATGGTGGCGATCATGAACGCTAAAAGTGCAGCGCCTCTACGCTATCCACACGAAATTATCTAAATAGGACTCTCTCTTCGCCGGTGCTTGCCTGCTAGAGGAAGATGATCGATTTTATATCACAAAATCAGCTGATATTCACACTCTCAAAACCCTAGATATTCTGTATCTGATGGGAATAGTGTTGATAGCATTAAAAACCTAGCTACGGTACTAGGGTAATTATAGGGTTGAGATCATTCGACCTTCCCTTTAATCATTACAATTAGGATTAGTTTGAACTTAATATGAAATCTATAATTTTTCTTAAGTCTAACTAATGAGCAATTAGTTCCAGTTTGATCCATTCTTGTTTGTGACCCTGTAGGTTCTTAAATACGTTGGCAGTACAATTACAAACAATGAGTGGTATCTAGCAATGAATCAATGCTATCCAAGTAATGGGAATATCTGTGATCTGACTAACCTCTATGACCACTGTTGTCGTGTCGTATAATCCCTTTGTATATATTTTCAAATTAGACACAAGGCATAGAGTGTCACCCTTGTATATCAAATATGTAGTTTCTCAATTCCATGTGTAGATTTAGAAAGACAAATGACATGGATATTTACCTACACTACAACAAATCTTGCTTTCAGCGACCAGTTTCATTCCGACAACCAGGATTCTGGTCGGTAAAAGCAGTATAAACAGTCATTTTTTTCTGTTTTTCGTCTAACTAGACGTCTTTCTAGTTTTTAAAGACCAACTGTGATTATGTCGTGGGAACATGACAAGTCATCCGAAATCTAAAATTATTAACGACGTGCAGTATTGTCGTCGACAGATATAAACACTATTTTGCCCAAACTTTTTGGCGGGAAATTAAATTCCCTCAACTTTGGGGAGGGAAATGAAATCTCACCAAATGTTGGAGGCAAAATCAAATCCAACCAAAAAAATTAAAATACTTATCTTGCTCCAACTAACAATTCCCCCCGCCATTACTCCCCCTTTCGGCCTCCATATCCACATGAACCCTAGCTAGCTCTCCATTACTCATCTTCCACACTCGCCACCACCGTCGGTTCTCTCTCTTTCCGCAAGAATGTGGTCCTCTCTCCACCACCGTCTCTCTGTCGTTCTCTTTTCTAGCTGGTTCAAATCTGCAGAGAATGGAGGTTTGGCGCAGGAAGAGAAAGTCCATGTCTCACCCTTCACAAACATCTGTACTCACAAGTACTGGTCGGTCTCTCTCTCGCTCTCTCACAGTCGGAATTTGAGTTTTGAGTTTCATGCGCTTTTTAATTTAGGTTCTCAATTGTTGCTTGAGCTCATCTAACAAGCTCTTTTCATTTATATGACTTAAAAGGAGCATTTTAATGTGATGTAGGCCGGGATCCATCTTTCATGCTTCTAAATTCTATGTGGTTTAATTTTACTGTGATATCTGCAAAAAGTTTAACTATGGTTAAATCCTGTGTTCGGATCTGCTGAGTTTAGAATGTGGTTTTACTGTATTGTATGTGAAGCTAAAACTGTTTCTCACAAAACCAAGTGGTTAGTGTTAACTAATTGGAAAGTGTGTATTCACCGGCTGAATGATGTAAATAAGCGGCAATACACTGATAGGAATGTGTGTTTTAATGTGTTATAATTTGGCTAGTTGAATTTGATGTGGATGAAACTGAGGTACCTGAAAATGTGCATGTCTCCCAATTTATATGTACCATATGCAGTTTTTAAGTACCCTGTGTCATTGCTGCTAGTTGATAATTTGATGTGTCCAAACATTCAGTTGTGTAAGAGGCTGTGATGATATATCTATCGAATTCACTCATTGAAGTTGTTAGAGTGTAATAGCATGGTGAGGCAAAATTATTTTTGCAGCTTGCTGCTATCATCTCTTATTTGGTTTAAATGAGTACTGATCTCATCCTCTTCATGCTCACTGAAGATGTCGTTATGATATGGATCGTTCGAATTCACTCTTTGTAGCTGATAGAGTGTCATGATCATATGCATGGCAAGGCAAAATCATTTTTCAACCTGTGATCATCGATCTCTTATCTGGTTTTCACCGGTACGGCTCTGAGCCCATTCCCTCTTTTCATTCAATGTTTGTTATTTGTTAATCATTTTTTATTTCCTCCGTTCAACCTCTCTATTATGTGTGTTCATGTGAAGGTCATTCTGACCCGTTGCTAATGATGCAAACATTTTTTCATGAAAACCGAGTCAGAGTGTCTTTCGCATGACCCCGCTGACGGTAGCGGATGAACATATGAATTTTCAATTAATGTAATTAGTTACTAATAATCAGTATATTGCAAAAGGAAATTATCCATAAAAACAGTAAATAAACGTGTAGACCTCGTTCTCCTCTTTGAACCCGTCTTTCGTGGAAGTCCTTGATAACTCCGTTTTCGGAGTTATTTTATTCCTTATATTTCTACGCTTTTCGTGCTCAACATGGAGCATTTTTTGTCTTTTGATTAAATTATGCTAAAAGTTGATGATATGAGTTCATGAGCTTTACTTGTTGAATCTGGGCGTTTCTAATGATATTTTGAGCTTTTATTGTGATATGATCGCGGATTGTGTTTTTGTGTTGTGATTCACAGGAAAATAGGGCTTGGAGGATCATGCGGGAGATGGAAACGAGCTTCGGAAGCAAGGAACTCAATGAAAAAGTCAATGGAAAAATTGCAGGAAGAAGGTGTCTTCGTACGAAGACAATTGTCTTCGTACGAAGAGTTTGTACTTAGCCAAAATTTCAAGCTCTTAAGACTTTTCCCAAAACAAGCTGCTGTACCTATCTGGGAAGGCATTCGTACGAAGAGCCAAAGTCTTCGTACGAATAAAACTCTGGAACGCAGGAAATTTTTGGGGCTTTTGCGCAATTTCTTCAAACATTGTAATAAGATTATGGAAACGTAATTAAGAGTTTTAGGTCGTAATTTCAGTAGTTAGCAAGGATTTTGGGACGTCTTTGAGAGCTAGGAACGCGATTGAAGCTTGGGAAGCAATTGGATTACTTCGTTTGATTCCTAAAATCTTTCTTTTCACTAGATATTGTTTATGATCATCAAACTCGTTATTTTGATCATTATTTGTAGTAGCTAAACCCTCTTTTGCTGGGAATTCTCATGTGGTAGCTAGGGTTTGGTATGAACTTGATGTTTTGAGATTTTGATTCATGTTTGGAACTTAATCAATTATGTTTTTCTATTATTATGAGTAATTTGTGTTAAATCTCTATCGTTCTTGCGGGTAGCTAACGTAGGATCGATCTTAATTGGGATTCACGCGGTAACTCCGTGAGTAGAATAATGCACGTAATGCATGCTTAAAATTGGTTTCAGCTTGGTAACTCGGTTTAAATTAAATTTAGGAATACACAACTAGCTTGGTAACTCGGTGAGTTGTGTAGTGCTAGATTAATAATAGAAGACATAACGCTGTTTCATGAATCAAAACACGACTCACATCAGCCCTAGTGATCGCAAAGAGAATTACCGATATTTTGCCTCTTATTAGTAACGTTATAAACTCTGGAACGCATGAAATTTTTGGGGCTTTTGCGCAATTTCTTCAAACTTTGTAATAAGATTATGGAAACGTAATTAAGAGTTTTAGATCGTAATTTCAGTAGTTAGCAAGGATTTTGGGACGTCTTTGAGAGCTAGGAACGCGATTGAAGCTTGGGAAGCAATTGGATTACTTCGTTTGATTCCTAAAATATTTCTTTTCACTAGATATTGTTTATGATCATCAAACTCGTTATTTTGATCATGATTTGTAGTAGCTAAACCCTCTTTTGCTGGGAATTCTCATGTGGTAGCTAGGGTTTGGTATGAACTTGATTTTTTGAGATTTTGATTCATGTTTGGAACTTAATCAATTATGTTTTTCTATTATTATGAGTAATTTGTGTTAAATCTCTATCGTTCTTGCGGGTAGCTAACGTAGGATCGATCTTAATTGGGATTCACGCGGTAACTCCGTGAGTAGAATGATGCACGTAATGCATACTTAAAATTGGTTTAAGCTTGGTGTGTACAAGAGAATCCTGCAGAGAGAACTCTGTGTACACCAAAGGCAGAGAATAGAAATGGCACAGGAAATGTTGGGTTGTGTGTAGGGAGAGAGCAAGGCAATAGTACTGTGTGAGAGAGAGACAGGATTTTGGCAGACCTTTCGCGTATCTCGGGTCGTTCTCCCCTGTATGGAAGGGTTAACGTCCTATATATAACGGAGAATGTGATCGTTGTAGTGTGGTTAATGCGCCCATCAATGGCAGCTTAATTTGCTTAACCACAAGGGCACGTTCGTCCGCGTATATAGGGACCGTTACAGCACGTTATCCGTGTATACCGGAACCGTTATGGGGTTGACCAGGTTTGACCGGTTTTATGAAGCTCGTGCCATAAATCTCTCAAAAGCAGTTACTAGGGGTCGCGCGCGGGCTTAGCTCGCGCGCGACAGGACTTACTCTAGCCTCCAAACCACTAAGTCCCTACAAGTCCCGTGAGGTGGTATGCGAGGGCCCTGTCTCGCAGCCCCCACGTGGATCAGCACGGCTGGTGATCCAGTGTGTGTGGAGCATAATATGGTGTGATAGATGATTGCCACATGGCCAAGATCGTCCTGTCCAGAAAGCACTATCTACATTAGCCCCCTTTCTGCGCGTAAAGACTCACAACCGGATAGGCTTCCATGCGCAGGAACCAACGTACGCGTCGCCGCCACGCACCAATTCAAATACGCACAAATTCAGCCCCCGTGCGTGCCATTATGACCTAAACCCCTAGAGTCGTGCCGTCTGGTCTTTTAGGGTTTTAGGCTTGACGTCAGCTTGTCCTGTGATTGCGCGATTCGACGGTGACGGTTGCGATTCGACTACTGAAAGGACGCAACCCTTCATTGTTTTTGGATAAATACTCTGTGCTCTCCATTGTTGCAAAGTATCACTTTTTTTTCTTAAAGTGAATGATACCCGGAAGCCTTCAAGAGCAGATTTAGATAATCAATCATCAATTCTCTCTTGTCAATCGTCTTCTTCAACTGTGCGCATCCAAGCAAGCTTTACCAAAACAAGCTTTACCGGTTCACGTCGGGTTCACTAAAATGTGTACAAGAGAATCCTGCAGAGAGAACTCTGTTTACACCAAAGGAAGAGAATAGAAATGGCATAGGAAATGTTGGGTTGTGTGTAGGGAGAGAGCAAGGCAATAGTACTGTGTGAGAGAGAGACAGGATTTTGGCAGAGCTTTCGCGTATCTCGGGTCGTTCTCCCCTGTATGGAAGGGTTAACGTCCTATATATAACGGAGAATGTGACCGTTGTAGTGTGGTTAATGCGCCCATCAATGGCGGCTTAATTAGCTTAACCTCAACGGCACGTTCGTCCGCGTATATAGGGACCGTTACAGCACGTTATCCGTGTATACCGGAACCGTTATGGGGTTGACCGGGTTTGACCGGGTTTATGAAGCTCGTGCCATAAATATCTCAAAAGCAGTTACTAGGGGTCGCGCGCGGGCCTGGCTCGCGCGCGACAGGACTTACTCTAGCCTCCAAACCACTAAGTCCCTACAAGTCCCGTGAGGTGGTATGCGAGGGCCCTGTCTCGCAGCCCCCACGTGGATCAGCACGGCTGGTGATCCAGTGTGTGTGGAGTACAATATGGTGTGCTAGATGATTGCCACGTGGCCAAGATCTTCCTGTCCAGAAAGCACTATCTACACTTGGTAACTCGGTCTAAATTGAATTTAGGAATAGACAACTAGCTTGGTAACGCGGTGAGTTGTGTAGTGCTAGATTAATAATAGAAGAAATAATGGTGTTTCATGAATCGAAACACGACTCACATCAGCCCTAGTGATCGCAAAGAGAATTACCGGTATTTTGCCTCTTATTAGTAACGTTATAAATCATTCTTCGTTAATCGTGACCAATTCCACTCGGTTAATTGAGGATATTGTTTTTTTCATTTTAGTAGAATTAGACAAACAAACAACGCGGTGTGCCCCACAAAAGGTTAAGAAATTCTAATTATTTTACAAGAAGTCTCTTGGGTTCGACAACCCGATTTTCCGGAATTTATTACTACACCGACAGCTGTACACTTGCAGTTGGAGCGTGTCAAGTTTTAAGTACCGTTGCCGGGGACTTTGGCTATATTAATTATAATTCCTAGCCTTAGGGATTTTACTTTTTTGTTTATATCTGTTACTCACCTACGTTTTGTGTGTGATCTGTGATTTCAGGTTAGATTGTACGGTGCATGTCCCGTTCTAGAGACGAACCTTTGCATCCAACACTTGAAGACCCGGAATCCCTGTTACGAGCACATCGTAGAGACAAGAAGAAATCAAGCTTAGTTACCATGGATGACGAAGCTAGAGCTGAGTTTGAAAGGATCTGCAAGGGTATGCAAGATGTGGAAGCAGCTAGAGTTGCAGCTATGGAAGATGCAGCTAATCGAGCAAGGGAGGCTGAGGAGCTCAGAACTCAGTTGAACTAGATGCAAGCTGCAATGGCACGCTTGAACCCTCCAAATCCACAACCACGTCTTGGTGTGGGGGCACAAGCGAGAAACGATGGAGTTAATAACAATGGGGGGTAATAATGCACAGGAGGTGACGGCACAGGTAAATAATGCTGAAGAGGAAGAGCGTCCTTTTGTGGACTACTTCAGGACTACGCCGGAAGGTTACCAACCCACTATTGTCAGGCCACATATCATCGCTACCCATTTCGAAATACATCAACCATTGATCAACATGGTTCGAGATGAGTGCCTATTCAATGGAGCTTGAGGTGATGATCCACACCAACACTTGCTCAATTTTGAGCGAATTACCCCCACTATGTATGATCAGAGAGTTTCACTCGAGAGGATAAAGCTCATTCTTTTTCCTTTCTCTTTATCGGGAAAAGAAAAGACATGGCTTATGGAACTTCCAACAGGCAGTATCGCTACATGGGCAGAGTGTTGCAAGGAGTTTCTCAGGAAATATCTCTCGCCGTCCAAGGTTGCTCAACGGATGGCTGATATAACAAAATTCACGCAAACAAGAAGATGATTCTTTGGGAGACAAATGGAGAAAATTCAACCAGCTCCTTCGCAGATGCCCTACTAACGGAGAGCCATGGTATAAACGTTTACACTATTTTTATAATTATCTTGAGAGAGAGAGACTGCAAATGAGCTTGATATGATGGCTCAGGGAAATTTTATGGGCCTATGATTACAGACATGTCAGGATCTGCTGGATAATGTGGCAAAACGTGAGTCCACGAGTTCTGAGACTCGTAGAAACACAAAATCTGATGGGGCATTAGTTAGTAAGATTGAGTCAATGGTAGAACGAAAATTTGAACATCAGATGGCAGTGATGACTTCGGATTTCAGTGATATGAATCCATCGGCATAGATGAAGCCATTGGGAGAGATGGTAGCGGATGTGAATCAGGGATATGGAGATGGTATTGAAGATGTGAACTACATGGGTCAACCACGACAGCAGCAATGGTCCAACATATATCATCCTAATAACCGCAACCACCCCAATTTCAGCAATGCCAATCCAAACAGTGGATTATATGCACCAGGTCAAAGGCTAAATGTTCCATACCAAGCTCAAAGACAGGTTCCACAACAGCAGGCTCCACAATCAGAAGAACAAGAGACAAACGCATTGCTGAGGAAACTGTTAGCGAGTCATGATAAGATAGAAAGTAAGATTGTCGCCATGGAAGCCACAATGAAGAGCCATGAGACACAGATCGGACAGAGAGCCAATCAGAATACTAGAATTCCACCTGGCATGCTTCCATCTAACACTATCACTCTGCCAGAACAGCTGAAGGCAATCACCACTTGTAGTGGAGTTACTACAGAGGACCCGCCGTATCTTAGCCACGTGCGAGCTGAAGCGATAAAAGCAACTGAAAAGGCTTTCAGTGAAGAGATTCCCGTGCCGACCGTGATTCCCCAATCAAAGGACACGAGTAGGAAGTCGGAGGAGAAGCAAAAGCCAAAGGAGTACAGCATGCGTGTGCCATACCCGCAGAGGTTGAAGAGCCAAGAGGATGCTAACCACTTCAAGAAGTTTGTGGATATCTTCAAGAAGTTGCATATTAATATTCCTTTCGCGGAAGCCATATCACAAATGCCGAAATATGCTAAGTTTCTCAAGGACCTCCTCTCTAATAGGAGGCGCATGGATGACTTTGAGACTGTGACCCTGAATGAAGAGTGTAGCGTCGTGGTGCAAAAGGCGTTGCCAAAGAAGATGAAAGATCCGGGGGGTTTCATCATTCCTGTGACATTGGGAGATGCGTTTCACGGAAGGGCGTTATGTGATCTTGGTGCAAGCATTAATTTGATGCCCACATCAGTATTTGAGCAACTTGGTGTAGGGGATCCAAAACCCACTCGGATGTGCTTACAGATGGCTGACCGTACCATCAAACGCCCAAGGAGTGTTTTGGAGGATGTGCTTGTGAGAGTCGAAGGACTCATCTTCCCCGCGGATTTTGTGATTCTGGACATGGAGGCTGATGATGATGTTCCACTCATATTGGGACGGCCATTCATTGCCACGGGGAAGACGATCATTGATGTTGCCAATGGGGAGTTGACGATGCGGATTAACGACGAAAAGGTGACATTCAATGTTTTGAAGCTATGAAATTTTCCACGTATGCGGTGAGTGAGCAGTGTTTTGGTGTGGAGGCATACACACCAGATGAGGAGGAAGACATATTATTGGAGCGGCTATATGAGGAGCTTGCTCTACTTGACTCAAGCGAGAAGGAACAAGCTATGGAAGCTCACTGGCGAAAGCCCCTACCCCTCTTTGATGAGGGAAACAGGAAGATTCTTACTCCTTCTCTTATTACTCCTCCTGTTTTAGAATTGAAGACTTTACCTGTTCATTTAAAATATTTATACTTGGGATCTAGTGATACTTTTCATGTGATTGTGTCTTCGTGTTTGGACAGGGAACAGGAGGAGCAATTACTGAAAGTGTTGCAGGAATGGAAAGAAGCTATGGGAAGGACCATAGCGGATATCAAGGGGATCAGCCCCACAGTTTTCCAGCGGAAGATACGGCTCATGGAGGAGAAGAAGTCGGTAGTTCAACTTCAGCTCCGCCTCAATCCTCACATGCGGGAGGTGGTGAAGAAAGAGGTGCGTAAATGGTTAGAGGCGGGCATCAATTACCCAATTTCCGAAAGCACATCGACTAGCCCGGTGCAGTGTGTCCCTAAGAAGGGAGGTATTACTGTGGTGGAAGGGGAAAAAGGTGATCAGATTGCCACTCGTACTGTTACTGGGTGGAGAGTTTGCATGAATTATCGCAAACTCAATGATGCCACATTGAAAGATCATTTTCCCCTCCCGTTCGTTGATCACATGCTTGATAGGCTCGGCGTCATTCTCACTACTGCTTTCTGGATGGGTACTCCGGGTATAACGAGATAGTGATTGAACCAGCATACCAGGAGAAGACGACATTCATTTGTCCTTATGAGACCTTTTCTTTTGGACGCATGTCATTTGGGTTATGCAACGCACCTGCTACGTTTCAGAGGTGTATGATGTCGATCTTCTCAGATATGAAGGAGCAGAATTTCGAGGTCTTCATTGATGATTTTTCTCTCTATGGTGATGGGTTCGAAGACTGTCTACAGCAGCTAGCTCGATTTCTTGACAGATGCATTGACACCAACCTAGTGCTCAACTGGGAAAAGTGTCATTTCATGGTGACCGAGGGGATAGTTTTGGGGCACAAGATTTCAAGCAAGGGTATAGATGTGAACCGGGAAAAAATTGAGGTGATTGAGAAGCTTCCATACCCTACACCTGTCAAAGGGGTACGAAGTTTCTTGGGACATGCAGGGTTTTACCAGTGGTTCATCCAGGATTTCTCAAAGATTACAAAGCCTCTATCTGGTTTTCTTGAAAAAGATGCAGTCTTTGATTTTGATGCAAAATGCAGAACAACTTTTGATGTGCTCAAGGAAAAGTTGATCAGCTTTCCCATCATAGCCACACCAGACTGGACCTTGCCGTTTGAGCTTATGTGCGATGCTAACGACTATGCGGTGGGAGCAGTACTGAGACAGCGGAAAGATAAGGTAGCTCATGTCATTTACTATGCTAGTCGCACTCTTAACAATGCACAGGTTAACTATGCTACCACGGAGAAAGAGATGTTGGCTATCATCTTTGCGTTGGACAAATCTCGTCCATATCTTGTGGGTTCTCAGGTGACGATTTTCACATACCATGCAGCCCTAAAATACCTTATCACAAAGAAGGACGCCAAGCCAAGATTGATTCGTTGGGTTCTGTTGATGCAAGAGTTTGACGTTGTGATAAAATATAAGAAGGGGTAGAGAATGTTGTTGCAGACCATTTATCACGGCTGAAGAATGAAAAGCAGGAATATGTGCCAATTAGAGAAGATTTTCCAGATGAACAACTCGTGGTAGTGGTAGCAGGTGTTCCTTGGTTTGCTGACTTGGAAAATTTCAAGGCACTCAACATTGTTCCCAAAGACATGACCTTCCATCAGAGAAAGAAGCTCTTTGAAAATGCACGATCATACTTTTGGGATGACCCCTATATGTTCAAGTTAGGAGCGGATAATGTGTTGAGAAGATGTGTGGCACCACCAGATACGTTGGATATTCTCAGAAAATTCCATGAATTGAATTGTGGAGGAAATTTTGGCAAGACGTGCACTGTGGCTAAGGTACTTTAAAGCGGTTTTTATTGGCCTTCTTTGCATAAGGATGCCCATCTGTTTGTACAGCAGTGTGACCGGTGTCATCGAACCAGCAATATTTCCAGCAGAAATGAGATGCCTCAGAATTTCGTGTTGGAGGTGGAGCCGTGTGATGTTTGGGGAATTGATTTCATGGGGCCATTCCCCTCTTCACTTGGTAATCTCTATATTCATTTAGCTGTTGATTATGTGACCTAGTGGGTAGAGGCGATGGCTTGTCCCAAGAATTATGGAGCTACCGTAGAAAGATTCGTGCGCAAGAACATATTCACGCGGTTTGGGACGCCCAGGGCCATTATTAGTGATGAGGGATCGCATTTCGTGAACAAGGTCTTTGCCAATATCTTGAGAACGTATGGGGTAAAGACACATAAGATATAACTGGCCTACCATCCGCAGTCGAATGGACAAGCTGAAGTGTCTAACCGAGAGATCAAGGGGATTATATAAAAGACAGTCAATCCGGGACGGAAAGATTGGTCCCTACACTTAGATGACAGCTTATGGGCATACAGGACTCCATACAAGACCCTTTTTGGCATCTCTCCCTATCATCTAGTATTTGGGAAGTCGTGTCATCTCCCGGTGGAAGTTGAGCACAAGGATTTCTGGTCCTTGAAGAAGATCAACTTGGATGCTAAGCTCTCAGGTGTGCAACGGAAACAGACACTACTTGAACTTGAGGAATTTCGATTGATGGCGTATGAGAGTGCACAAATTTATAAGGAAAGGACAAAGCAATGGCTCGACAAGAACATCATACCAAGATACTTCAAGGTAGGACAGAGGGTGTTGATCTTCAACGCCAGGCTAAAGCTGTTTCCAGGAAAGTTGAAGTCTAGATGGAGTGGCCCCGACACGATTACAGCAGTCTACCCGTGGGGGTTCCCTTGAGGTGGAAGATGCAAATGGGGGCAGATTCAAGGTAAATGGCCAGAGAGCGAAGCCGCATGTGGATGGGAATTTCATTGGAGTCATTGAGTGGCTCCATGCGACTCCTGATATTTGATTATCTCTGAGGTAACTGGGTCGGGCCGTCGACCTTAAATTACAAGCGCTTGATGGGAGGCAAGCTAACCTGTTTATTGCTATAGATTAGGTTTTTAATACTGTTTTGTTTATTTTATTCTGTTCGATTTGTTTGAGAACTGCGAGAGAGTGGATTTAAATTTTTAATGAGTGCGTGCAGGATTTCTAGGTGAGAGGCCTATTCCGGATCCCCCCATCTCGATGCGCGCGTGAAGAACAGATTGAGAATTGAGAAATAGCATCCCAAAACCCGTATCGGGATCCGGAATGAAGAAATTGAAGTTTGACGCCATTCCTACCCTCAGTTAACATAAGCACCTGGGGAAGATCACATTCCCGGACTCCCCGTCTTGATATACGCAAAGAAGGCATAAAGAAATCGAGAAATCTAGCACAATGGCAAGGATTATGAGGTGAAATTTCAAAAACGAGACTGAACGCAGAATTAAAGAGTGCCATTATGTAGGGGTGGTTGAGATCTTTCTTTAGACAGGTGGATCGCGCATATCGGAGTCTGGATATGAAAGTTACGCCAAAAAGGATGCTCAAGAGAGTAAAACGAGGCCAAAAACATCTGGAAATGCAGAATGTGCCTTGGAATGCGTAAAATTGAGGAATAAAAGATTCCTCGAACTTTGGGAAATTTTTTTATGATAAAAAGGAATCTCGAGGACGAGGAGATCCTTCGAGCACGATCGAATACGCGAAAAATGCCAAAAAGGATGTTTTTGGGTGGCACGGACTTCTCTCCATACGAAGAGAATTGTCTTCAACGAAGACATAATACTTAGAAAAATTTTGACGCTAAAAGTTTGTTGATTCAAAGACCCTTGAATGTGTTTTGGTTGGTAATTGTTTTGAGTGATGAAAGACAAAGACAAAGACATAAGCAGCAAAGCATTTCAGTTACTTCAAGGCCTTGAGATACTGACAGAACTTCAAAGTCTTGAGAGTTATTCTATTCTGCTATATGTTCTAACAGTTCTGTGTTGCAGATTGGATATCTGATTATACAGATCAAGGATTTACTGCATATACTTCTAGATTACGCTAATTACATATCTAACACAATTGCAGATGATAAGAACAGGAAGAATCAAAGTTATCTGGGTTTAACTTTTGAATATCTGTGAAGCAGGATCAGAGCTCCAAGGCCTTGAGATGTGCCTTGAGCTGCTGACAGTTTTTACAGAACTAAGTTGATTCTTTCTTACAGGTTGTGATTCTTAGTATTATGATTATTTATTAACTTCTAAGAGTCGTAAACTTGTTTTTCATGATTTATATGTATTAGAAGTTATACAGGTTATTGTTCTAATCTGTTAACCAGTTTTATCAGAAACTGGATAACCAAACAGTCATAGCACTGTTATCTTTTTGGATTTTGTTGTCGCAGTGTTTCAATGCTGTTGCAGGGCTGTTAAACGTGCAGGAGCAATCTCAACAAACTCCAACGGATATCCACTTAGAGTTGTTTGAATTTCAGTTGAAAACAGAAAGAGGATTTGTAGGAACTGAGATCCTAAAATCTCTCAATCAGTTGCAGCTGTGGATAAAAGAGACTGGTTTGAATTTTGAAGACAGAGAGAGGCTTGCAGAATACTCAGAAAGGTGTGACAAATTCGTGGGAGATCATTCATTCAAACACACAAACATTCAAGCTTCAATTCAGATTCCAGAAGATCAAATCAATCCAGTTTTCCAGAAGAACACATCCAGGATTCAACAGCTTATCTTTTCGACTGTGTTCTTCATCTGTACTTTAATTTGTGTATCTTTTAATTATCTTAAACCTCACTTAACCTAGTGGTTGGTTGTTCAAGTGAACAACAAGAGGTTCTTGTTAGCTCAACAGTTAGTAGCTGGAACTAGATAGGTTTGGAACCACAAGCTGTATAGGTGTAAGGGAAATCACTTAGGCTTGAAGATCTAGGGCTGTTTCCGTGTGAGTAATAAGAAGTGTTTGCCCAATCCTGGTGGGATTAGATCCCTCAGGCAGAGATTAGGTCCATTGGGACTCAACTCTGTAAATTGCTTTGTGTTCTTTACTTTACAGTTTGATTATTATCTGCTGCTTACAACTCAAATCAAACTAGGGTCAAAAGTTGTTTAGAATTGTTTACAGTTCAAGGCCTTGAAGCTTTCTATTTTTCCTTTGAAGGTTTCAGACAGTTTAATAAAATCTCAAGGCATTGAGATTTGAGTTTCACACAAAGTTATTCTGTTAATCTTTGAGTTTTCCAAAAAGTTTCCATACTCTATTCAACCCCCCCCCCTTCTAGAGTATTTAGGTCCTGTATTTAGTCTACATTACACACTTTCAATTGGTATAAGAGCTTGTGTCACTGTTTTAGATCAAACAATCCGGTGACTATGAGTAATGTAGGAAGGGCAGCCAACAGACCTCCATTGTTCTGTGGTGATAACTTCATGCACTGGAAGGCATTGATGAAGATGTTCATCATAGATCAAGACATGGAAGTGTGGTCAATAGTTCAGAATGGTCCTCATGAGTACTACACTACAATTGATGGAGTCAGATGTATCAAGTCTGAGGAAAATCTTTTAGTTATTGAACTGGAAAAGGTATCAAAAAATTACAAGGCTATGAATCTGTTATACTGTGCTCTTAATGCAGATGAGTTCAACAGAGTGTCAAATTTCAAGAGTGCCAAATAAGTATGGGATAAACTGGTTGTGACATATGAAGGAACTAGCCAGGTTAAGCAGACCAAGATCAACATACTTCTGAGGCAATATGAGTTGTTCAAGATGAACTCAGATGAGACCATCAAGGAGATGTTCAAAAGATTCACTGATGCAGTGAACAATCTGGAGTCATTGGGAAAGAAGTTCTCAAATGAAGAGAAGGTCAGAAAGATTCTGAGAAGCTTGCCAAAAGCCAAGTAGGAGCCAAAGACAACAGCCATTGAGGAAGCTCAGGACTTGAGTCTTCTTTAGCTAGATGATCTACAAGGAAAGCTGCTCACCCATGAAATGTCTATGAAGGATGTGGAAGGTGATTTGAGTGAAAACATCAGGAACCTAGCACTTAAGGCAAAAGACAGTGAAAAGTCTCAAAGCCTTGAGACTGAGGATGAGCCTGATGATGAAGAGGCTTTCGCATTGATCTCCAAGGCCTTGGCCAGGATTCTCAAAAAGAAAAGAAACTCTGGTAACATGGATTACAACAGAGAGAGATCAAGACCCTTAGGAAGCAAGGACTACAAAGGTAAACCTTCATCACAGTCATACAAAACTAAAGTAATGAATTGTTTTGAGTGTGGTGATGCAGATCATTTAGTAAGGGACTGTCCACAAAAGAAGAAGAACAGGAACTTTCAGAAGAAAGACAATGACAACAGAAGGAAGAAAGCCATGATGGCTTCTTGGAGTGATTCTGATTCATCAAGTGATTCAGACACAGAAGAAGAACAAGCAAACTTATGCTTCATGGCAAAGCATGATGAGGAAAATTCATCAGAAAGACATATTGAAGATATGGTAAAAAATCTACTTGCTAGTCCTTCTATTGTACTTCCTGAAATTCTCAAAAGTATATTTTTAAATGAAGAAAGTTATATAAATGAGATTTCTGCTTTAAAGATTAAGATTCATGAGCAGGTAAAAGAAAACCTGGACCTAGGTTTTTCAAACAAAACTGTTGAAGTTTCTAAGACAAAGCTTGAAAAGGACTTCAAGGCCTTGGACATCATGTTCAAAGCCTTGAAGGAACAGATAAAATAGGTTGTTGATCAAAATACTCTTTTGACTGAAAGGTTATGTTGATCTAAAGACTCATTCTGAGAATTTAGAACAACAGATATGTTCTTTGACTGAGAAACTTCAAGATTCCAAGAAGGTCCTAGCTAGGTTTACAGGCTCAGAACATAATCTGAATCTCATTCTTGGAGGAAGTCTGAAATCAATGCATAAAATTGGGATTGGCTATAATCCAAATTTTCCAAAGAAAGGCCAAACTACTTTTGTCAAATCTGGTAGCAGACATTCTCCAAAATGTCATTACTGTGGAAAAATTGGTCATGTCAGATTAACTTGTCCCTTCAGAAGATCAGAACCTCACATTATGAGGAATACTTATCCTTATCAGCTTAAGGGACAGGTTAGGCAGATTTCGGTTCCAAAAGAAATTAGGCCACCAAACATGGCTGATTCTGAGTATGACTCGAAATTCTGCACTTCGTCTAACAGCCTGTTGAGGCAATGATTTGTTTTCGCAGGATGTCACCAAGGCCTTGAAAGATCAGAAATGGATATTAGACAGTGGATGTTCCAGACATATGAGTGGAAAGAAGTCTCTCTTCACTGAACTTACACAAAAACCTCGAGGAACAATCACACTTGGTGACAAAGAAAAATTCAATATCATTGGTATGGGTAGTATTGGTAATGGTTCTACTAATTCTATATCTGATGTTTATCTGGTAGATGGACTTAAGTATAATCTGCTTAGTATCTCTCAGTTATGTGATAAAGGTTATAAGGCTATTTTTGACAAGGAGAAATGTGTGGTGCAAGATGAGAAATCTGGTGATTGCATACTCACTGCTCCTAGATCATATAATCTATATGCTATGAATACTAACAGTGTTTCAGGTGACAAGCTAAAATGCCTCAAGGCCTTGAAGGAAGATTCAAAGCTTTGGCACCATAAAACTTGGGCATATTAGTATACATACCTTGAATAAACTCATCTCAAAAGACTTGGTAAGAGGTTTACCATCACATAAATTTTCAGATGATGAGGTTTGCAAGGCATGTGTACAAGGTAAACAAACCAGAAGCTCATTCAAGCCAAAGAACTTTGTAAGTACTTCTAGACCCTTAGAATTGCTTCATATGGACTTGTGTGGTCCTATGAGAGTTCAGACCCCAAAAGGTAAGAGGTATATGCTTGTTATAATTGATGATTATTCTAGATTTACTTGGGTGATGTTTATTAGAGACAAAACTGAAGCTTTATCTGAATTTTCTAGACTGTGCACAGAGCTTCAAACTTTGAAAAATTTACCTGTTGCATCCATTAGAAGTGATCATGGTAGGGAGTTTGATCAACTTGACTTTGATTTTTTGTGTGCAAAGCATGGCATTTCACACAAATTTTCTGCACCTAGAACTCCACAGCAAAATGGAGTAGTTGAAAGGAAGAATAGGACACTTGAGGATATGTCCATAACCATGCTTCTTGAAAGTAATTTGCCAAAGCTTTTATGGGAAGAAGCTGTTAACACTGCCAATTATGTGCTGAATAGATGCTTGATTAGACCTATTTTGAAAAATACCCCCTATGAACTGTTTAAAGGTAGAAAGCCTACTGTTTTTTATTTCAAACATTTTGGTTGTATCTGTTTTGTGCATAATAATGGTAGAGACAATCTTGGTAAGTTTGATGCTAGAAGTGATGAAGGTGTATTTCTTGGATATTCTCAAACTAGCAAAGCTTATAGAGTTTATAATAGAAAGACCAATATTGTGGAAGAGAGCATTCATGTAATCTTTGATGAAAGTACTAAGGATTCTCTGAGTAAAATTTTTGCAGATCTAGATTTGAACAAGCATGAATCAGATGATGATGTTGTGAAAGAAGACAAAGGCAAAACTAATGTGCAGAATCAATCAGCAAAATCTCAAGCCTTGAACCTCCTGCTGAATCAAAATCTCAAAGCCTTGAGACTGAAGCTGAAACTTTATATGATGCTCCCTCTACTGTTTCAAGAACTCAAAGCCTTGAAGGAGAATACTCTTGGGTACCAAGAAAGAATTTTAAGTACCTTGCAGACCGTCCAGCTGATAACATTATATCAGATCCATCAACTGGAACTCAGACAAGAGGACAGTTGAAGAACTTGTGTGCTTTTAGTGAATTTGTATCTTTGATTGAGCCTAAGAATACCAAGGAAGCACTAGAAGATGCAGAATGGATCACTGCAATGCAGAGTGAGCTGAATGAGTTTGAAAGGAACAAGGTTTGGAATCTGGTTCCCAGACCTAAAGAGAAATCAGTTATTGGAACCAGATGGGTATTCAGAAACAAGCTTGATGAGAATCGCAAAGTGGTAAGAAATAAAGCCAGACTGGTAGCTCAAGGATATAATCAGGAAGAAGGTATAGATTATGAGGAGACTTTTGCTCCTGTTGCCAGGTTAGAAGCTATTAGAATACTTCTTGCATTTGCATCTCATAATCACATAAAGCTTTATCAAATGGATGTTAAATGTGCTTTTCTGAATGGATATTTACAAGAAGATGTTTTTGTAGCACAACCACCTGGTTTTGAAGATGAAAACCTTCCTGATCATGTTTATAAACTGGACAAAGCTCTTTATGGTTTAAAACAAGCTCCAAGGGCTTGGTATGAAAGACTTTCAAAATATCTACTTGAAAACAATTTCAAAAGAGGCCTAGTTGACAAAACTCTTTTCATTAAACACCATCAAAGTGATTTGTTAGTAGTTCAGATTTATGTAGATGATATTTTATTTGGTGCTACTAATGATGATCTTTCAAAAGAATTTTCTAGTCTAATGTGCAGGAGTTTGAGATGAGCCTAATGGGTGAACTGAATTTCTTTCTTGGACTTCATATCCTACAAATGAAGAAAGGAATTTTTGTGCATCAAGGAAAGTATACCAAGACTTAGACTTATTGAATAAGTACAATATGTCACATTCCAAGGTGCTTAAGACCCCCATGAGTTCATCACTCTCTTTAGACAAAGATTCAAATGGTAAGAGTGTGAATCAAAGGAATATAGAGGTATGATTGGATCACTGTTGTATTTAACTGCTAGTAGACCTGATATTATGTTCACTGTCTGCATGTGTGCTAGATGTCAAGAAGATCCTAAGGAAAGTCATTTAAATGCAGTCAATAGAATTTTTAGATATCTGAATGGAACCAGAGACTTAGGGATTTAGTATCCAAGAAGATCTAATTTTTTGTTGAGTGGCTATTCAGATGCAGATTTTGCAGGATATAAAGTAGACATGAAAAGTACTTCTGGATGCTGTCAGTTTCTTAGATCTTCACTGATCAGTTGGCATTCCAAAAAGCAAAATTTTGTAGCATTATCAACTGCAGAAGCTGAATATATTGCAGCTGGTGCTTGCTGTTCACAAGTGTTATGAATTGCTCAGCAACTTAGAGATCTTGGCTACAATTTCATAAATGTGCCTATTCATTGTGACTACACAAGTGCTATTTCAATCTCTAAGAATCCAGTCCAGCACTCAAGGACTAAGCACATAGATGTGAGACATCACTTTCTTAGAGATCATGCAGAACAAGGTGATGTTGTTTTAAATTTTATCTCTACTTCAATGCAGATTGCTGATATTTTCACTAAACCTTTTCTCGATGATAGGTTTTCATCTCTAAGGCTTGAATTGGGGATGTTAAACAAGGATTTATTGGTTTAAGGGGAGTATTAGTACTTATATGTGTTTATGTGCTGAAATCTCAAAGCCTTGAGATTATACTTTCTGAATCCTTGAAAGTATAGCTCAAAGCTTTGAAGTTTCTCAAACTGCAGAAAATCTCAAGGCCTTGAGATTGTTCTCCAGGTCTTGATAATATTTGTAATTTTTTTTTAAAAAAAATGGATCATCAAATATTATATCTTATCTTTTTAGATAACTATGTAATATTTGAATTACTCACAGAATTTTATAAAATATCCCAAAAATATTTTTCAAGATCCTATTTTGCATGTTGATATAGCAGAGTCCTTTTATGACTCATCCTTTTCAACCTACTTAAGCTGAAAGTCAGGGCTTTTTCTTCTCATTCTCTCAATTCTCTATGATTCTACTCTCTCTCTCTCTCTCTCTCTCTCTCTCTCTCTCTCTCTCAGTTTCTCTCAATCACATTCTCTTCTCAAAACCCTAAACCCCAAAATGGAGCGCAAATCAGCCAGAATTCAGCAACAGAGAAAGCCCTCTGGCAGATCCAAGAAGAGAGCAAATAAGAAGGAGAAGATAGTGATTTCTGATTCAGATTCAGAAAACACTCAGAGTTTGCATGAGGACACTCCTCCTGCAAATAAGTCCAGAACAGAGAAGGGAGATGAAGGATCAAGCATTCATCCACAACAGGAGACACAGGGTGGTGATCAACCTAGGTCAGAGAAGAAGAAAGGGAGAGAAAATAAAAAGACTGGTGAAGAGGAAAAAGGGAAATCAACTCAAGAAATCCAGAAGAAACCATCTGAAGGAGGACAAGAAAAGACCAAACCCTCAGAGAAGAAAACTTGGGTTAAGCAAGTTGCTGCTGCAACTAAGAAAGAATATCAAGGTAAGAATGTACTTCCACAGACTGGTTTGTTAGTTCTGAGGTTAGAACTGTATGGATGCAAGGGTATGCTTCATCTAAGGTAGCTTTCTGTAATATGATTTCTGAGGAATTATTGGATAAATTGGACATAGACTGCATGAGAAAGTTAAGACAAACTGTTGTTTGGAGGGTTCTAAATCCTAGTTCAAAGGCCTATCCTAGGTTAACTAGGTTATTTTATCTGAATTTAGTTTCTGAAGGTGATGATAAAATGGTGTTAACTTCAAAAGTGGATGGAGTGGATTTGAGGTTAGATCATAGGACTTTTGCCAAAGTCTTGGGCATTCCTAGGAAATACAATGTTGGAGATTATCCTGATAGGAAGGAGTGTCTGGATAAGGCAAATGAGATGTTTTTTATTGAAGGTGTATCTTCTGGTCCAAAGCAGTTGACACACTCTATGCTCAACTGTGAAGCCAAAATCTTGTTTACAATTCTGATGAGGAGGGTAGTTCCTAGGGAGAACTCAAGGGAGTTAGTGACTGACAAGGTTCTGATTTTGATGTATCTGATATCTCAAGAGTTTGAGATAGACTTGCCAACAGTTGTTATGGAGCATATGATTTATTGTGCAACCAAGCCTAGAAATAATCCTCTTCCATATGCCAACATGTTACCTCTTTTCTTTGAATACTTTTATGTACCGTTGAAAGGAGAGGAAAAGATTACTGGAGGTTTTGGGTTGATAGATGAGACTGCACTTCAGAGGATTGGAGTAGTTCAAACTGGGAAGGGACATTGGAAGTTTTATTCAGATTTGTCAAAAGAAGAACTTGCAGAGAAGGAGTTTGTGAAGCCTAAGGGGACTACATCAGGGAAAGGACAAGCCAATGAGGATTACTCTTTGTTGGTTGAGAAATTAGAAGATCAGCAGGTTGAGATTGAAGATCTCAGACAAAGGTTATTTGACCTGTCAACTGAATTCAACCAGTTCAAGGGCTTGATGAATGTTATGAATGGGAAGTTGGATGTTGTCATCAACGTTTTGAATTTGGAGAAGATACCTTTTGCTACTAGTCATGACACCAGTGTGGATTCAGATGAAAGGCTGGGAGATTTTCTGAAGAAAAAGAAGAAGCCAATTCCAGTGGTACTTACTTCAAAAGATTTGTATGAACAAACTGATGAAGAAGATGTTGTTGAAGACACATGTGTTGATGCAGCTACAGAGGTGGATTCAGTACAGGCTAAGAAGAAAGTGGATGAGATAATTTAAGAAGTTGTTGCAGAAGTGGAAGCTGAACAAGAAGGTAATCAGTCTGCTGAAGATGCTGCAAGTGAAGAAGAAGTTGGAGAAGGCTCAGAGAAAGGCCAGACATCAAAGAAGAAGTGAAGATCAGAGATTGCCAAAGCCTTGACCCTCTATCTCTTTCTCTTCTTTCTTTTCAGTTCTCAAGGCCTTGACTTTTTAGCAATAAGTTTGTTTTAGTTTTCTTTAAGACTCTGAGTAATGATCCAACATTTCTTCATCCTTATTTGATGAAAGTCAAAAAGTGGGAGAATTTATGTTGTTCTGTGTTTGCAGTATTTGAATAATAATAATACTTAGTTGTTTTGTTTTTGTGGTTATATAATCATTTGTGTGGTAATATGTAAATTTTTGCTGATTATCTGTTTGCTGGTTATCTGTTTGGTATTATTGTATATTGTATCTGCATTTTGTGGTTATCTAATTTTTAATATGAGTGACAGGAAAATCTATACAAGACTTTAGGTTTTGTCTTTCATCAAGGGGGAGATTGTTGATTCAAAGACCCTTGAATGTGTTTTGGTTGGTAATTGTTTTGAGTGATGAAAGACAAAGACAAAGACAAAGACATAAGCTGCAAAGCATTTCAGTTACTTCAAGGCCTTGAGATACTGACAGAACTTCAAAGCCTTGAGAGTTATTCTATTCTGCTATATGTTCTAACAGTTCTGTGTTGCAGATTGGATATCTGATTATACATATCAAGGATTTACTGCATATACTTATAGATTACACTATTTACATATCTAACAAAATTGCAAATGATCAGAACAGGAAGAATCAAAGTTATCTGGATTTAACTTTGAATATCTGTGAAGCATGATCTGAGCTCGAAGGCCTTGAGATGTGCCTTGAGCTGCTGACAATTTTTACAGAACTAAGTTGATTCTTTCTTGCAGGTTGTGATTCTTAGTATTGTGATTTTTTATTAACTTCTAAGAGTCTTAAACTTGTTTTTCATGATTTATATGTATTAGAAGTTATACAGGTTATTGTTCTAATATGTTAACCAGTTTTATCAGAAATTGGATAACCAAACAGTCATAGCACTGTTATCTTTTTGGATTTTTTTGTTGTTGTGTTTCAATGCTGTTGCAGGGCTGTTAAACGTGCATGAGCAATCTCAACAAACTCCAACGGATATCCACTTAGAGTTGTTTGATTTTCAGTTGAAAACAGAAAGAGGATTTGTAGGAACTGATATCCTAAAATTTCTCAATCAGTTGCAGCTGTAGATAAAAGAGACTGGTTTGAATTTTGAAGACAGAGAGAGGCTTGCAGAATACTCAGAAAGGTGTGAAAAGTTCGTGGGAGATCATTCATTCAAACACACAAACATTCAAGCTTCAATTCAGATTCCAGAAGATCAAATCAATCTAGTTTTCCAGAAGAACACATCCAGGCTTCAACAACTTATCTTTTCTAATGTTTTCTTCATCTGTACTTTAATATGTGTATCTTTTAATTATCTTAAACCTCAATTAATCTAGTGGTTGGTTTTTCAAGTGAACAACAAGAGGTTCTTGTTAGCTCAACAGTAAGTAGCTGGAACTAGATAGGTTTGGAACCACAAGCTGTATAGGTGTAAGAATAATCACTTAGGCTTGAAGATCTAGGGTTGTTTATGTGTGAGTAATAAGAAGTGTTTGCCCAATCCTGGTGGGATTAGATCCCTCAGGCAGAGATTAGGTCCATTGGGACTCAACTCTGTAAATTGCTTTGTGTTCTTTACTTTACAGTTTGATTATTATCTGCTGCTTACAACTCAAATCAAACTAGGGTTCAAAAGCTGTTTAGAATTGTTTACAGTTCAAGGCCTTGAAGCTTTCTATTTTGCCTTTGAAGGTTTCAGACAGTTTACTAAAATCTCAAGGCCTTGAGATTTGAGTTTCACACAAAGTTATTTTGTTAAACTTTGAGTTTTGCAAAACGTTTCCATACTCTATTCAACCCCCCCCCCCCTTCTAGAGTATTTAGGTCCTGTATTTAGTCTACATTACACACTTTCAAAGTTGTCTTCCCAGAACAGCTTGCAGTACTTATCTAGGAAGACCTTCGTACGAAGAGAATTTTCTTCGTACGAAGAAAACTGGCGATGTGACAGTTTTGCCCCACACAGAGAAGGATAAGGGGGATTAAAAGGGGGGGGGGGCAATATGGACTTTTAGCATGAATTTTTGAAGATATCTGCAGATGCCCCCGTACCTTCTTCTTCATTCTTCACAGTTCACCTCTTCATCCTCCATAGCCGAACAGCTCCCTGTCTCTCTCCCAACCCAAATTTCCACCAAATTCAACGAAAATTTGATCGCGATTTCAAGGTGTTCACGGATTGGTGGAGGATTTGAATTGAAGTTGAAGCACGAGCGAGAAAACCGTGGGTGAAAAGTTAGGGTTTTATTCATAGATTCAATAATTGAGAAACTTGGAGGTTGATTCAGCTTTTGGTGAAGAATATACTATCGACGCGGATGACAAGGAGAGTAAGGAAAGCAACTTCTTTCATCTTTTCAGGAAAAAAAATCGGCGGTTGAAATTTCTGCCCTTCTTGTCGATAATTTCGCGGAAACTGCACCCGTAAGAAGGGAACTCCGAGTGCGTCATGTACTTTCTACTCTAGCAATTTAATTTTCGCGTCTTAGACACAATTGAGTAAAATCCCGATTTTGTTTTGTTGCGCTTTGTAGCATGCTTGGGGGTGATTGAATAGTCATAGGATTACGTGATTGAATTTGCTACGTGTTTACTTTTCGTATACACTTCTTGTCACAACGCACTTGCTTAGTTGCTTGTTTTACGTGTACTTTGAGCATTGAAATGGGGGGTGGTGGAAAGAGACGTAAAACGGGCACATCTCAAGAGGCATTCGACTCGGGTGATCCTAAATTAGAAATTCTACCTTCTCCCCAATACCATGTTTTGGCCACTCCCTTACCTAATAACCCAGGAATTTTGGGTAGGAGGACGTCTAAGGTGAACCTTAAAGAGCGTAGTGTTGGCCTTGAATTATTTGATAGTTATCGCTTTGTGACATATGAGACTCGCATTGACTCTATTCAGGACACATATCTGAAAAAGCAATGGCAGCCTGAGAGGGAATTTCCATTGCACCCGGACATGCCTCAAGCCATAAAGGATATTTTTTAGAGAGAGAAATTGACCAGTTGGTTTAAATTGGTAGGAAATTCGATTTCACACATCGCCCGCGATTTTTGTCTCAATTTGAGATATGCTAAAGATGGCGAAAGCCAAGACCCGCGTCTCGTCTATTGCAGAGGCACGTGGATAGTCTTCACGTCAGAGGCTATCCGCTTGGCCCTTGGGTTTCTGCAATTGCGAGAGGCTTGTGCATACAGTGCCACCGTGAGGAGTGAGGGTATTTGGTCTAGGGTTAACGCCTTCTGTTTTGCTAAGGGAGTCGAACCGTGGGATAGGAGAGGTGATGTGACTCAGTGGAAAGCTCATAAGAACTACTTCCGGCCCGGGGCTAGGTGGTGTTGCAAGTTGCTAGAGAATTGGGTTCTGGGAATCACACAGAACCCCCATTACTCCTTCCGGCTATGTGTCTTGGCTTTGTGTTTGGGGACCGGGGCTCCGGTAGATATCCCTAGGCTAATTTGGGCCAATTGATTAGAGAGCGTCTCGAGGAATAACAAGTTAGGACCCGGCCACACTTGCTTGCTGACTCATTTTGCCAAGACTGCAGAGATACCACTTGGGAGAGATATAGACCTGAAAAGGTTTACCGATAGAAAGTGGTCTCGGTTTGATGAGTCGGCCACAAGCCCACAACCAAGGGCAAGGGTAGGAAGATGAACACCTCGTGGTTAGACAACCAAGTTTCATATGACCACTTGAAAGAGGAAATGGCCCGGGATAGAATTGAGAGAACACGCTAGTTTGATCACACGAGGAACAATCAGGCGAAGCTGGGTAACTTGATCCTGATGGTGGGCCAGTGGGTGATACAGTCGAGTGGTCAGGCGGCTGAGGAGTTTGTTCCACCGGTACCGACGGCGAATCCTTGGTTTCAGGAGGATGATTTTGAGTATCCGGTGCCGCCGAGTGAGGATGAGTTAGAGTTGGAAGAGGAAGAGGAAGAGGAAGAGGAAGAAGATCAGGAGGATCAGGAGGATGATTAGGATGATGAGGATGAGTAGAGGAGAGAGCCCTTACACTAGGTTTGTTGAGTCCTCGTTTTATCGTTGAGGAAAACTATGCATCCTAGTGTGAGGGTGTGGGACCACCTTTTACTAGCCATTTTTCGAGTCTTTGCATCGCCTGTCACATGTAGTTAGAATTTTTTTGGTTATGTTCTTATTTTCCCTTTGTTATTTCTAATTTTATTTTCACGTTTATTTCTATTGAGTCATCCCACCAACATATCGAGTCGTTAATCGAGTAGACCGTGCATGTCGGATAGGTTAAAAAAATAAAATAAAACTAAAAAAAATTGAAAAAACCAAAAAAAAAAAAATTGAGAAAGGGCAATCAAAAGAAACTGAAAATTTGGTACGATCGAGAAGTGTGAGACTTTTAGGTATAGGGCATGATTTGCGACCGAGAGTGAATACATGAGTCCCCCTTAGTACCTATAGAGAGACTCTCTTCACGGGAATGCATGCCTATTTTACACATGTACTTAACTTTCAAATCTAAAGTGTGTGCCTAATTTTCTTACAAGAGTTGAGCTAGGTGTGAGCTAAACAAGCCGAACTTTCTTGTGCACGTCTTAGGCAGTCGCCAGCCCGCCTCGTAGTGGCACACGGAACAGTTGTGCGAGGTCGCGTATTAGAGCACTCACTGCTTATAGATCTCACCCTGTAGGACCACTAGAAAGCCCGTATTGAACCTTGGATTCTGTGATAACCTCTTGACGTAGGGTGACGATTATTGTCCTTCATCATCGATCGTTTAGAATCACCGCTTTAGTGCGTCACGAGGGAGTTGTCGTTGAGGGGGTTCGATGAGGGAGTGCTTCATGATACATTCTTATGAGTCTTACACATCTCTTATGCTTCATTTTCTATTTACGAGGGGATGCGAGGGTGAGTGAGAGTAGGTTTGCGCACTTCGGTGTGGCGGTGATCCATGTCGTTACAGCATGGACACAGTTGTGGAGAGCCGTGAGTGCGTGACATCTAATCCGAACGAAATTAGGTTGGGTGAACTTAATTGGTGGATCGTGCTAGGTACCGGAGTCCATTCATCTTGGTGTTGGAGGTTCGGTTGGATTAAGCATGAGCCTCATTTCTTTATCGACTACTTGAGAGGAGACTTGATTACATTCGAGTGTGGGGGTGTCGGCTTTTGACTACGGACATCGAGATTGATCTTGCGACGACTCCATCCCCACACATGTGCTTCGATTTGTATGCGGCTTTGTTTTGTGACACCATTGATTTCATCGAGTTAGGGGGAGATGAATTTACTTGTGATATTTATTCATCGAATTGATTATTTCATCCCCCTTTCATTTTATTTGTGGCTTTACTCTTGGAAGACCACTCGGGATATTTGTTGCAGAAATTTGTGGGAAATTTTTGAGAAAGAAAATTGAAAAAAAAAAAAGACAAAAAAAAGGGAGAGTTGAAATAAAGGAATAAATGGGAGCTTATTGGAAGACCGAGCGGAGGAGCAACTAGTTCATCGACGGGAAGGTTCATTTCGTGCACAACTCAAGACGGTGGCCACGGATATTGTAATTGTACCGAGGTTTGAGAGGATCGAGGGCCGGAGATGGTGAGTTTCGGGTTCGGTTTCTATCATCGTTGTGAGGGTGTGTGAGATGTGGTTTTATTGTGAGAATGTGACACTTTAGGACTTAAACATGATTATTATCCTTTCGTCCCTAAGCCTCATTGTTCTAACCCGTTAGTGGAATAGGAGCTCGGACCTTGAATGTGGCTTAGCCTAGCGTAGCCTCTTATTTTGTTGGCACACACGAAGAGGTAGTGCATTCTTGTACTTAGTAAGGCTAGGCTCTCTATACTAGCTAGGGGAGATTCTCTTTGTCGAATTTGGTTTCAACTCATGCCTTGTATCTAGATTTCTCATCGCGTCATGATAACCGGTTTAAGCTAGTGGAGATTGCCCGATCTCGCAAAAGAAAAGAAAAAAAATGTTATTTTAATACTTGCATTGTGAATATTGCATTTGCATATAGGTGCATTGTGTATAATCGAGTCGTGTCGGCTAGTAAAAGGATGGTTTATGGTTTGGTTTGTGACTCGTGCTTGTATGCAATGATTGGTGAAAGTACGCAAATGGCGTAGGGAAGTTATGCAATGATGAATTGGTTTTGTATGAAAAGTTGGAGTGTTGTGTGAAGTGAGAAGAGTTTGGCTTGAGAGTTTAGAATGTGGCATGAGAATTTGAGAATTTGCTCGGGACGAGCAAAAGGTAGTGTGGGGGTAGTTGATAACTCCGTTTTCAGAGTTATTTTATTCCTTATATTTCTACGATTTACGTGTTCAACATGGAGAATTTTTCGTCTTTTGAGTAAATTATGCTAAAAGTTGATAATATGAGTTCATGAGCTTCACTTGTTGAATCCGGGCGTTTCTAATGATATTTTGAGCTTTATTGTGATATGATCGCGGGTTGTGTTTTCGTGTTGTGATTCACAGGAAAATAGGGCTTGGAGGATCATGCGGGAGATGGAAACGAGCTTCGGAAGCAAGGAACTCAATGAAAAATTGAAAGGAAAAATTGCAGGAAGAAGGTGTCTTCGTACGAAGACAATTTTCTTCGTACAAAGAGTTTGTACTTAGCCAAAATTTCAAGATCTGAAGACTCTTCCCAAAACAAGCTGCAGTACCTATCTAGGAAGGCCTTCGTACGAAGAGCCAAAGTCTTTGTACGAAGACTCTTCGTACGAAGAGAAAAGTGTTCGTACGAAGATAACACTGGAACGCAGGAAAGTTTTGGGGCTTTTGCGCAATTTCTTCAAACTTTATAATATGATTATGGAAACGTATTTAAGAGTTTTAGGTCGTGATTTTCAATAGTTAGCAAGGATTTGGGACGTCTTTGAGAGCTAGGAACGCCATTGAATCTTGGGAAGCAATTGGATTACTTCGTTTGATTCCTAAACACTTTCTTTTCACTAAATATTGTTTATGATCATCAAACTCGTTATTTTGATCATGATGTGTAGTAGCTAAACCCTATTTTAATGGGAACTCTCATGTGGTATCTAGGGTTTGGTATGAACTTGATGTTTTGAGATTATGATTCACGTTTGGAACTTAATCAAATATGTTTTTCTATTATTATGAGTAGTTTGTGTTAAATTTCTATCTTTCTTGCGAGTAGCTAACGTAGGATCGATCTTAATTGGGATTCACGGGGTAACTCCGTGATTCCCAGTCGGTAAATCAAACTTTTCACCTAGCTTATAGCATTACTTGGTAACTCGGAAGTGTTGGTTAGGATCGTAAGTAGAATAATACACGTAATGCATGCTTAAAATTGGTTTAAGCTTTGTAACTCGATTTAAATTGAATTTAGGCATAGACAACTAGCTTGGTAACTCGGTGAGTTGTGTAGTGCTAGATTAATAATAGAAGGCATAATGGTATTTCATGAATTAAAACACGACTCACATCATTTGACAAGTACTCGTAGACTATAGAGGATGTAAGGTTGGATTTAGAAATGAATGGTATTTTGGTACCATTCAAATCTATGTTTTGGCTTAATGATTGGATCGCTTGGGAAGTTATGAATGATGCATATGTATGAACTGTAATAGATATCATAAACGGAACAATGTTGAGCTGTATTTGTAGGGCTCCATCTTTCATGATTCTAATTTCAATGTGGTGCATTGTCGCAGAAATAACTGTTGTTTTCAAGATTAGTAGAGGGTTAATTACTACTGGGTCATTCATTTGACGAGTATGAGATACTAGCTATGTTTTTTGTAGCTTGTCACAAATTTTAGTTTGTTAGAACTTTATTGTGCTATTTGTTAATTCCTCCGTTGAACCTCTCTTTGTACGTTTAGTTGCGAGGGTCACTCTGACCCTGTGATAATGCTTTCAATATGATGCAAACATTTGTGCATCCATTCCGGGTCAAAGTGGCCTTCGCAAATAATCAAAGACTATAGAGTATGAAATGAGGAATTAGGAATATATGTTATTTTAGGATAACTCAACTATGTTATGGCTCAATGCATTGCCTGCTTGCTCTTTCAGTATATTTCAGTACAGCTATTTGCACCCTGCTGTCTTCATCTCCTATATATTTGGTTGTCATGATTTGGGCCTCTTCATTGTATTATGATGTTCTTTATGCTCACTGCTTGCTCACTGTAAGAGGTCGTGATGATATGGATCGTTTGAATTCACTATTTGTAGTCAATACAGTGTGATATGCATGGCAGGGCAAAATCCTTTTGCAGCCTGTTATCATTGATCTCCTATATATGGTCTTCATGAGAACAGATCTGAGCCTCTTCATTCTCACTGAAGAGGCCGTGATGATATGGATCTTTTGATTTCACTCGTTCGAGCCCATAGAGTGTGATATGCATGGAAAGGTAAAATCCTTGTGCAGCATGTGGTCATTGATCTCTTACCTACATGTTTTAATTAGTACTGATCTGAGCCTCTTTTGTGATTACACCGCATGATGCACTATTTGTACTTGTTTAATTCTGAAATGCTTGTTTAGTTAAGAAAACGTAATTCACTATTTGTACTGGTTTAGTTAAGAAAATGTGATTATATGATATGGATATATATTTAATTCACTATATTGCATGTGTGTCGGTAACGACAGCAAAATCACCACCCTCTAAAGAGGAGGAGGTCACCTGTGCTCTAACACAACGACCTCCAATGTATTTGAATACTCTTGTGGTCATCTCTGGTTCAGAGGATGAAAAGGATGACACACCGAAATTGACTGTATTCCAGGGAAGCCTGAAGAATTTCAAGTTTGAAGGCAATAGAAGTTTTAAAGGGCCCGTGGAACTATTTGAAGGTACGGTTGAATCTTTCAATTACAGAACAAAAGATTTCGGGGGAAAAGGCAAAGGAACCACAAGAAGCTAGATGTCGCATGCAATATTTGTTATGCGTTTTGGTTATTATCTCTATATATGTAGTTGCGACTTGCCTATAACTATTCCTATAATTTTTTTACAATTTGTTTATAGTATTGTAGAGGAAAGTTAACTCTACGAGACCATGCAAAGATTAAAAAATTCATGCATTATTTTGCTGATCAAATCACTGGGTCAAAGTGATTCAGTGAATAGTGATAAAAAGTGAAGTAGGTTGAAAGAGAAGAAACATAGTAGTATATGCCAGCTGTGTGACTGGTGATTTTGGTGTGTTTAAGTTTGAAAGTATTTCATATAGTTATAAAATTTTAAGTATTTGATATATATGTAGGGTTTTGATCATGGATACGCAGCGTAAAAATATAATTTATCCATTCAATACCCTCCAAGGATCACAGGACAAGAGACATAACGATGGTAAAGGAAGAAATCAAGTTACACACCTTAGGGTTTCTCCTGTGATGACTTGTAACGTGAATTGTGTCATGTCTCTATAGTTGATCCACGCCTAGAGTTGAGATCTAGATCTTCCTTCTCATTTGTGCTAGCTAGGAACGGAGGAAGAGGAGGAAAAAATCACGTAACACGAGGCAACAAGGAGGTGGCGCCTCCTTTGTTGGCCGACGGGGTAGGAGCGGCGGCAAAGGGGCGGTCGGCCCTCTTGTTTGCTTGCTCTCTCTCTCTCCTTTTGTTCTCTCCCACTCAAGTTATGATCGAAAGGCTCATAAGTGTGGGAAGGAAGGAAGGAGCATCCTTTATATAGTCCAACAAATCCTTGTCAACTACCTAAAGGACCTATTCTAGTCCTACTAGAATTCAATTTAGTCCCTTCTTTGCAAATTAGTCCTACTATCTTTGCAAGGTGTTGCAAAGTGATCCTTCTCATTAATTAATCATATTAATTAATTCCCAAATCTAGTTCAACTCTTTATAGCGTGTGAACCCATAGGTTCTATCTAGTTGGTAGCAACAATTTGCTAATATGGAGCGGTTTCTAGCAAAACATCCATTCTAGCCAACTAATAGAATAGTCATCCGACAAACCTCGTACAAGTAGTTGTCACATCCCTTTGTCTCTATATTCATATTGGACACGAGACATACAAGTCACACTCGTATATCCAATCCATATTTTCTCGATCCTGGGAATAGCCTTATTCGTACAAATAACATCAATATACTATATTGATTTATTTGAGTCTGACCAGACATTCTATAAGCACTATCCCTCGAGTGGCCTAGGATATTTTCTCCCGTTATGTGGGAGGGACAAATTCTATCTACGTCCACTACGATCTCTAAGCTTTCTTCTTATTGTATCCGGTACACGCCTTTATAACTACCCAGTTACGGTGTAGCGTTTGACGCTACCAAAATCACAATAATCCAGAACTAGAATATCTAGTGACTTCAAGTCTAAGGATGACAATACCATTGCACCACGAGAAGCGCTTGTGACTTAACATAACGTGTATGTAGCCTTCTCCGAGATGGTTCAATCCAGTGGGCCATTACCCTTAATGCACACCCATGTGTTGGATCATGATATCTCCATATCAATCCAACCCCATACTAGTCTATAGATGATTGTCCCATTAATCATTATACTGGACTAGGGATATTTAAGATAAACAACACAATTGTAAATCTAAGGACTTCATTATATTAAATATCCAATAAATAATACAATGAATGTTCTAGCCAAAATAAATTCATACTAAACTAGATTGCCTCTAGGGCATTTATTCCAACAGTCTCCCACTTGCACTAGAGCCAATCTGACGCATCTCGTATGCCCATGCTCCTAGTGTGCCCTTCATGCTTCCATTGCACAAGCGGCTTTGTAAGTGGATCAGACAGATTCTCATCTTTAGGAATCTTGCATATCCGAACGTCTCCTCTATCGATAATATCTCGAATCAGATGGAACTTCCTGAGCACATGCTTGAATTTCTGGTGTTACTTGGGCTCCTTTGATTGGGAAATCACTTCAGTGTTGTCACAGTGCAAATCAACTGGATCCGGAATGCTAGGAACCACACCAAGTACAGAAACAAACTTTCTGATCCAAACAGCTTCCTTTGCTGCGCAAATGCATCAATGTACTCAGCCTCTGTTGTAGAATCATCTACCGTTTCTTGCGTGGAACTCTTCCAACTCAGCGCTACTCCATTCAGGAAAAAGACATATCCCGAATGTGATCTAAAGTCATCTCTGTCGGCTTTGAAGCTTGCATCCGTGTAACCCCTTACACGCAACTCTTCCTCGTCGCCAAATATCAAGAAAGCATCCTTAGTTCTTCTCAAGTACTTTAGGATGTTCTTGACTGCAATCCAGTGACTCTCACCTGGATTGGATTGGTATCTTCTTGTCATACTCAAGGCATATGACACATCTGGTCTAGTACATAACATGGCGTACATGATAGATCCTATGGCCGAAGCATAGGGAATTCTACTCATGTGTTCCTTCTCAATATCATTGGAAGGACAACCACTCTTCGAAAGAGTGACTCCATGTGAAAGGGGCAAGAATCCCTTCTGGGAATCTTGCATGTTTAACCGTTTCAGCACCTTTCCAATATATGTACTCTGACTTAGGCCTGGCATTCTCTTAGATCTATCTCTATAGATCTTTATACCAAGTATATAGGCTGCTTCCTCTAAGTCTTTCATTCAGAAACACTTTCCTAGCCAATCTTTAACAGAATGCAGCATGAGAACGTTGTTTCCAATGAGTAGTATGTCATCCACATACAAGACCAGAAAAGCTACCGAGCTCCCACTAACCTTCTTGTAGACACAAGACTCATCTTCGTTTCTGATGAAGCCAAACTCTTTGACTACTTCAACAAAACGTCGATTCCAACTCCTAGAAGCTTGCTTCAATCCATAAATGTATCGTTGCAGCTTACAGACTTTGTTGGCTTGCTTTGGATCTTCAAAACCCTTCGGTTGTATCTTATACACGTCCTCGAGGAGATTCCCATAAATGAATGTTGTTTTGACATCCATCTGCCAAATCTCATAGTCGTAGTATGCTGCAATTGCAAGTAGATTCGGATGGATTTGGTCATTGCGACTGGTGAAAAGGTTTCATCATAGTCAATACCATGAATCTGTCTGAATCCTTTAGCCACCAATCGGCCCTTATGGGTAATCATATTACCATCCATGTCGATCTTCTTCTTGAAGACCCACTTGCACCCTATGGGCCGCGCCCCTTCGGGTGGTTCCACCAAGTCCATACTTTGTTGGTATACATGGATTCCATCTTGGATCTCATGGCTTCTAGCCACTTCTGAGAGTCTGGCCCTTTTATAGCCTCTTCATAGGTAGTAAGCTCATCATCTATGAGCATCGTGTCACCGGAATCGGTCACAAGAAGTCCATACCTCTCGGGTTCCTGGCGCACTATGCTAGATCTACGAAGCTCTTGTATTACCTAAACAGGCTGTTCCACAACTCCTTTTGGTTCATGTTCATGTTCCATAATCGGTTCAGTGATTTGTGGTTCTTGAATCTCTTCAAGTTCTACAGTCCTCCCACTTGCTTCTTTAGAGACAAACTCTCTTTCTAGAAACACGCCGGACCGAGCAACAAACACTTTGTTCTCAGTTGGATTGTAGAAGTAGTAACCCTTAGTTTCCTTAGGGTACCCCACAAATTTACACTTATCCGACTTTGGCCCTAGCTTGTCTGATTGTAAACGTTTTACATAGACATCGCAGCCCCAAATCTTCATGAACGACAGTGTGGGACGCCTCCCACTCCACATCTCATGTGGTGTCTTCATGACTGATTTAGATGGAACACGGTTAATGGTGAAAGCTTCACTCCACGCCTCCCACTTCACTTGTGTCATCAACAAGATTTGAACTTGGGTCAAGTTTGTGTCAAAAAATATAAAATACCACCAAACTAATTAATATATATACAATTATTGATGAATTTGCATCAAAATATGTAATTAAGATTACTATAGAGAAACTACTGTTAATAAAAATTGGGCCCCGCGGGGCCGTGGTCCTAAAGCGGCTGCCTCGGCTGCCTTACTATATGGCTGGCCCTCTTTGTGAATTATCGTTTAAAAAGGCTGATTGTAAGGTTAAACCTGAAAGGAAAAGTCACCTCTACTGCGAAAGTTGGTCCAGAAGGTTCGGTCAACTCCATATGAAGTGAATGGTCAACTTTTTCGGTATCCACTTAGTCAACCATATAGGTTCGTATGAATGAAGTCAACGGTAAAAGAGAATGCCAACTGTATAGTCAAAGGTGAGCTTAGAAGTCAATTCCACAGTCAATGTGCATGATTGTCTACCCTAAACCTAATTTTGAGGTTACTAAGTCAACTATGTAGTGAACGGTCAAGTTTTCAGTCTCCACTTAGTCAGACTAATAGGTTCAGACAAAGAAAATCAACGGTAAAAGAAAAGGTTAACTCTACAGTTAAAGCTGAGCTCTCATGCAACTCAACTGTATCGTCAATGAATGGTCTACGAACTATACATGTGGTAGACCCTAAACCGATAAACCCCTCATATTGAGGTAAAAAGCCAACTATTTAGTGAACGGTCAACTTGTTGCTCTCCACTTAGTCAAACATATATTTTTCAGACAAAGAAGTCAACTGTGAAAGAAAAGGTCAACCCGACACAGTTGAAGGCGAGCTCACAAGTCAACTCTAGAGTCAATGCATGCTATACTGTGCGGTAGACCTTATAATATCATTATCGATTCTTACCTTAATTTGAAACCGACGTTTCTATTATCTTATAACCTGTATATTCCACGAACCTTGTTACTTTCTAAAGCGAAATGAATTTTTTTTTGAATTATGGGATAAAAACCCAATGAAGAAAATACATTTGCAGGGAAGAGAAATTCCATTACAATGAAACTTTGGGAGGAAAGTATAACTTTAGGAGGGGAATACAATTACATCCAAATATTGGGAGGAAAATACATTGAATCCAAATAACATGGAGAGGAATCAATTGAACAAAATGACACTTGGACCAGTTTCTCCACCCATTATTCACACCCGCTATCTCTCTAAAGCTCTTCCCCCGACCTTTAACTCAGCTCCCCGGCCGATGGAACCACTAAATCTCTTTGGAACGGAGACAGGTGTTGCGCGGAGTGTAGCTTGAAGAACCCAAGGAGTCGATATTGGATTAGCCTCAAGGACGGTCAGTTTGGACAAACTCCTCTCAAACTCTTGTACATCAGTAGTTGCTGTTGAGTTCTCTTTTAATTCGTGGTTTATCCGGTCGATTCGTGCTCTGGATCTGCAAGTCCGTATGTGAATGAATTTGTTCAGACTAGTGTTGTTGTATTTGGGGCTCCGTTTGGTATGTAATTGGATTAGGGATATCAAATTTGGGGATTCCGTATGTTTTCAGAGTAGGGATGTTTTTTCTATATTTGGGGCTTACTCTTCATCTAGGGTTGGTCCGAAAAAAGCCGGTGCATCTATTTTTCTGTGTTTGTCTCAGAGTTTGTTCTTCATGGTGATTTTGTCAAACTTTTAATTTTGGGTCATTCATGTGTTTTTTTTTTTTTTTTTTGCTAAATGGAAAACCCCAGTTTAAAACTAGGAGCTAATTCAACGAAAACGAAAAAAGATGCGGTTTTCATTGAACATAATTTGCTAAAAAAATTACAATACCCCCATTTACCGAAAAATCCTATCACTACTTTTTTTACTTCGAGAATCCATGGAAAACAGTGCTGATATCACGTTCCCATTTATCTCTGGTGCGTCTTTGCGGTTGAATTGGTGGCTTTTCCGGACCACGCATCTTTCTTTCTTGCAGTTTTTCTCTAGGTTCTTCTACACCCCAGTCTTCTTCTTCGATTTATTCCTCAGTCTCTTCTTCGGTTTCTTCCCCGGTTTCTTCTTTGTTTTCTTCTCGAATTTGGTTTCTTCAGCTGTTTCTTCATCGGTTTCGGTTTCTTCAGTTGTTTCTTCCTTTTCTTCTTTCAACGAATATGTGTCGTGTTGCTTGGATGGGCTCTTTTTTCCATTGTTGATTGTGATGATTTTTGTGGTAATTAGGTTTAGTTTTTTTATAGTGTAGAAAGTGTTGGGTAGACGAAGAGACGGAGGCATAATTGCAGGCTAATTATAGGACTTCGATTTCCCTTAAGACTTGTAATTATGGTACAGAACTTCATCATTATATTTTTTTTTTGATAAACCATCATTATCTTTTTCTTCATACCTAATACGTAATTGATAATTGAATATTGTATACAGTAAATCTTTAAAGTATGATTCTTAATAGGAAACTAGAATAATCACATATTTTTATATTTGATAACAACTACCAGTTTCTTATGCAGATTAGTATATTGTAGATAACAATGATATTTGAGGAATAACAGAATACATATAAATACGCAAAATAAGACCATAGTTAATACTTTTCTAAAAAAAACCATAGTTAATAAAGGGGGAGGTACCTCCCCTTACAATCGCAACCACATCCCCCTCCTCAAACCATGGTAGGGAGGTTCAAAAGCCAGTGGTCAACATTTGATTTAAAAACAAGATATTAAAAGGGATTCAACACAGAAAATGGAAGAGGCGGCATAGGAGCGACTGGAGAGGCACTTTGTTGGCAGACATGTGCCCAATTCTCCAGCTTCACATGTGGCTCGATTAGTTCCTAGAAGCCTGCACTCATGGAAACACATGCATTAATCATAACTAGTGATTATGAGTTCCTCACATCGAAAACATAAAGAGTAATCTACATATATATGTGCTAAGGCATGTGAATGAAAATATTATAGAACTATTAGCTTTGGAGGACATCAAAACTGGACTGAGGCATGGATCTCCTGCTGAGAAACAACAATGACATCCACCTGCACCTCACTTTGATCCCACAGAATCCAAAATCCTCCACCAAATCTAAATAGATCAGCCACAAAGCATCTCTCAAAGCCAATAGAGGCAAAAATTCATTTGGCCCTGTCCCCAGAAATTCTAATTTCAGTTATAGAGACAATGTTTGGCCTGTTCCTGCCAATCAAAGCTGTGAAGTTTCTTCTAAAAGAAACTGTGCTAGCATCCTTACAATTCCAAAGAAGAAACCTCATGGGAAAGTTCGACACCCTGACTCCGTCCAGCATCCCCCCTGATGCCCTTCTTCTTTGGTCTTCCACCATTGCTCTGATATCCTCCTCCTCTACCACATACATCATATTTCCACCTTCCGCCAAGAAGCCCCCCTTCTTTAGGACTTTATGAAGTTATTCCGCTGAGTGTAGCTGCATGTTTCCCGAATACTCTACTATCCCGGTTGCCTTGTAGTTCTCCATCATTACATGCCTTACTTATCCAATGTTAGTTGGAACTGGACGATGAAAAAGAGGTTCGAGCTAAGCCTCTCATCTACCGTCACAATCTGGTTGTCTGGAACAACGTCGCTTGCCACCCTTGCTTCCTCCTCAGTAATAATCTGATTAATTCATCAGATGTCCAACTGAATTGTTCTAGGAGGCTGTTGAGGTTCCCTTGCTCTACGATCCATGCTCTTGGGGCCTTCGAGTGAGTTATGATGGTTACCATGTTTGTTCTGGGAGATGACATGAGGTAATGTGGTTTCCCCTAACACTGACAAGCTTGGCAGAATCTTAACTTTATCTGGGATGAAATGTGCTGTAAATGCTAGGCTTTTTCTTTTACACTAACTATATATATTCGGACTGGGAGATCATGGTGGAGGTGGGAGGTTACAAAAAGATGCAGAGTTAGAAAAAAGAGAGGGAGGTTAGTGGATGTTAACTGGGCATTCCACAAATAATTCCTAGTTTCCAGATAATTAGTGGAGGTTAATTACGTTACTGCAAATTATTAAAAGAAATTACTTTATTCAAAATTTAGAAGATGGAGATGTGGGGTAGTTAGTGGATGTTGATTACTACATGTTTAATTCAAAAGTAACTGATGTTCCTTTCTCAAAGGAAAAAAAACAAAAAAAACAAAAAAAACAAAACAAAATTGTTGTTCTAAAATTAACTCCTTTTTTTTGGACGAAATAATAACTACATATTAGTGCATGTTTATCAGAAATAATTGGTCTACTGTTCTCCTTCTTTTTGTTTAAGTTTATTGAATTTTTACATTAAGTAATATTTTTATTAAATTAATACTTTATTATATTTTTATGTATAATTTCTCAAAAATACATATTTTTATGTCTAATTTGCATTTTTTCTACATAACATTACTGGAGATGCTCTAAGACAACTCATGCATATTGCAGAATATTAATTTCATGTATTATTTTCATTACAATTTCTTATATAACTACTGGAGATGCCCTAACAAGGAACCTGACCATCACTGTCCATACTGTGTAAATGAGCTTAGTCATCTGCCAAAGGCTCCATGGTGAAGTTCTCAATGTTTTACTTTTTGCTGCTTTTGTGATAACCTGCAGAAAGCATGCATATTATGATTTCCCCCTTTATTCCCTTTAAGTCCAGTCAGTCTCTTCTTAATGTTGAAATTCCCTTTTGGAGGAAAACATTGTCTTATGTGGCAAGAGAAAATTATAGCTTTTAGTTTCTTCTTTAGATGCATTAGTTGTGACCGTGGGAATATTCCTGTCAGAAAGAAAAAATGTGATGCAATAGCCCTAAACACTAGAATATTCTTTGTGCGCATCACAAGATAGCTGGGTTGGTAGTCCTAACCCTATGGGTGTTAAGCATTTGCTACACGAAGACAAACTCTGGTTCTCATAGCACAAGTGCTCGTCTGAGCGCTTGTGCTATGAGAAACAGAGGTTTGCTCAATGTAGAATATATGTTATGTTCTGATCACATCCAGCAGCTTCTTTGTGATCATTCCATGCATCACAAAGCTACTGGAAGTGGGCCAGAACATAACGGAATCAACATCGAAGGAAACTTTTGACATTTTTGACATCGACATGCTTGCCCAGAATCAAAAATTTATCTGGTTGGATGAAAGGTGGAGTGAAATGGACAAGGTTGTAAGATTTGGTTTTATACACAGTTAAGAAGCTGTGGGGTTAGGAGAAGATGGAGAGTTATAAGATGGAGAGCTTGGGGGCTAGTGGAGGGTAATAAATACTGGTTTAGAGATGTGGTTTCAGATAAATATGTGCTGCATGGTTTCAGTAAGTGCAGCTTACTAGGTATAGGTTCATGAACCACCTCATTGAGCATCTCCAGTAGTACTAGTTAAAAGTTATTTATAATTTGATTAAAATTGGACATTTTTATTTTAGATATTGTACAAGATTAGTTAGTGCTCCAATAGTGTTAGTTGAATGATTAGCTAAATAACACGTGCCACATTCTCAATATTTCTTGTAAGAGAATTTTAAGGCATTCAAGACTCCTAAGAACATGGTTAAAGAAAATATAAAGTTATTGATCCGACTCATTAAATGTAGAGAGCGGGATAACTATCCGCTTAAGTAATGAGTGGAATAGAGAGCCTATTGGAGACAATATTTTTCCCATCTTATTTATATTTTAAAGGTAACCACCATATAAATGAACTATTGGAGATGCTCTTAGGGGTGGCAATGTTATCTCTGCAACTTGTTTAATTTGAAGTGTGTCATGTTATCGTTACGGGGTACAGTTCGATATTAGTTATTCCCCCATTCATTATCTTTATTCAGTACACTTGAAGTATGATATATATGGCTTAATCAATCAAATGCTTGGAAAGTTATGAATGTTGCATATGGAAATTATTTTGACACTCGTTTGGTAACCTGCCGGGGTTGTATTATTTGCAGACTGCTGTGATCATCACTTATTTGTTTTTAATGAGTATTGATTTGAGTATTTTCATGCTCACTGTTAGCGCTCACTGTGAGGCCGTGATGATATGGATCTATCGAATTCACTCCTTGAAGCTTTTAGAGTGTAATATGCATGCCGAGGCAAAATTGTTATTACTGCCTACTGTGATCACCTGTTTCTTGGTTTTTGAGTACTGATTTGAGCATTTTCATGCTCAGTGTTAGAGCTCACTGGGAGGCCGTGTTGATATGGATTTATCTAATTCATTCCTTGAAGTTGTTATAGTGTAATATGCACGGCGAGGCAAAATTATTATTGGAGCCTACTGTGATCATTTGTTACTTGGTTTTAATGTGTACTGATTTAGGCATTTTCATGCTCAGTGTTAGAGCTCACTGTGAGTCCGTGATGATATGGATCTATCGAATTCACTCCTTTAAATTGTTAGAGTGTATTATGCATGGCAAGGAAAAAACATTTTTGCAACCTACTGTTATCATCTCTTATTTTTGCAACCGATAGAGTCGCATGATATGCATGGCGATGCAAAATCCTTTTGCAGACTGTGATTATCGATCTCTTATCTAATTTTCATGAGTACAGATTTGAGCCTCTTTCCGTATTCCCTTTATTCATTCCATGTTCGGGTCGCAATCTCTTCTATGTATCTCTTCTTGATTGGAAAATCACGCCTTTGTACTGTCATCTCTGCGCCCAATTGCGTGTTGAGGAGACAGTGATATCGCGTGTGAGATAGTTGTCCTAATTGATGCATAGCTTGTCGCACATATTAGTTTTCTTAGAATTTGAGTGTGATAGTTGTTATTTTATCCGTTCAACTTTTCTATTCCGTATGGAGTTGTGATGGTCATTTTGACCCACCGATAATGTTGGTAACATATTAACAACATTTTTGTGCATGAAAATTGGGTCAAAATGTCCTTCGCAACTACCCGCAGACGGTAGACGATGAACGGAGGAATTACCTACAATAGTTATTTTATTAATAAGTCAAAATATTGCAAAATGAAATTATCCATTAATAAAGACGACAGGCCATACATATATAGAAAAAAATATTAGCAAGAATAAGAGAAAAACTACATAAAATAACAAAAAATAAGAATCTATGCCGCGTTGTCCTCTTTGAGTTGTTCATCTGCATGGGCCTTTGCTGGTTCGTGCTTGTGTGAAAGCATTCTCCCGGTAGCCTCCCTGTGTCTCTTTTTGATTGGGAAAAGAGATTCACCGGTTCCTTCATAGAATTCGACATGCACAACCGACCTATAATTTTCAATCATTATATACTCAATTAATCGATTCTCCATTCAGTCTCTTGTATGTTCTTTCAACTGTCCTCCAATGTAGTTTGCCTCTTCTTATGCAACCTCACTGAATGGGGGTCCTCGATACTTGAATCTTCATCCGATGAATCAGATATGAAAATTGGATCATCCTTATAGGACCCTGGCAGCCTTGTGAAAGGACTGGTGACATCCTCCTCTTCACACATGCGTTTGCGAATGGGTTTCATGGTAAGGGAACTTTGGGGTCTGGATTTTGATGGAGTCTTGGGAGTTGATTTAATTTGTTGCGACTGATTTTAGAATGGATGTATGACATTAATAATATAAATAGATCTAATCAGCTTTCAGTTTATCTTTTGTTTCCTCCTCATTAAGTGAACTGAATTGATTGGCTGCATGTACAATAATGTTTCAGTTTGGAGAATTCAAACAGTTGCTTCAGAAATTGTTTGTGCATGGTCATGATGATTAGTGGTTTATTGGTTTATTATGAGCTCCTTCATGCTCGCTGCTTGTTTCCATGTAATACCGGACTGGGCCTAATCATGATAATTATAATCTACTCCATGCTAACTATTTGCGCTCTATCCCTAATTTGTCACGTTCATATTCGATAATGGTTGTGCACTATGTGGACTTTCGGTACAGGTAAACATTGTTTCTTTTATCTTGGTGATCCCGAACTTTCACATCAACGTTAAATGTACAAAGAAAACTAAATACTTTCTATCAACTGTTGTAGGTAATATTTCTAGGATACAGAACAGTAAGTGATAGTATGACCACATATACGTACTATAGTGGGCACTGTTTGGAATTTCGCCAGAGGTAAACAACTTTTGGTTCCCCCTTTCATTTCCTCCAGTCTATTCTTGATGTTGATATGCCCTTTTGAAGGGAATTCTTGTTTTATGATCGAGCAACATAGCTTTAGAGCAACTACAGTGTGGACTAAAAAAAAATTGAAATTGACTAAACATTTTCTAAACGAAGATAACCCCTGGTTCCCATAGCACAAGCGCTCGTCTCAGATGAGTAGTTGTTCTATGAGAAGAAGAGGTTGGCATCGATTTAGCACTCATCTCAGATCGATGAGCAGTTGTGTTATGACAAACAGAGGTTGGCATCGTTGTGTTGTGACCACCTGAAGCAGCATCTTTATGATCATTCCATGCATCAAAATGCTGCATCAAGACAACCAGAACATAACCAAATCAACTCGACGGATATTTTTGACATCGTCATGCTTTCCAAAAATCAAAACTCTATCTAGGTGGATGAAAGGAGTAGTGAAATGGACAAGGTTATAGGCTCTGTCTTATACACAACTGGGAAGTTGGGGGGGTTAGGAAAAGATGGAGGGTTAAAAGATGGACAGGTGGGTGGGGGGATTAATGAATTTTAATAAATTCTGGTTTATTAAGCAGTGGTTTATTCGATGTAGAATCCGTTATGTTCTTGCCACCTCCAGAAGCTTGTGTGTGACCATTCCATGCATCACAATGCTTCTGCAAGGGGGAGAGAACATAACTGACTCTTGACATCAACATGCTTGCCCAGAATATAAACTTTATCTGGATGGATGAAAGGTCGAGTGAAATGGACAAGGTTGTATGCTCTTTTTTTATACAAGTGGGGAAGCTGGGGGTTAGGAGAAGATGGAGAGGTGGGGGGTTAATGGAGTTTAAAAAATGTTGGTTTAAAGATGGTGTTTCAGGGAAATCATTCCTTATTTATGGAGGGAGAAAAACCTCGTGACAAGTTCGATTGCATTTCTTCTATACCGATTAAAGTTTGTCTCAACATGAACACTATAAACCCTACTAGGCGGAATTAGGGTTCATAACTGCGTCCAAGCTATCTGATGTAGGTCTGAAACACTCCGCATCTGCTCCCGTATTCCTGAAGTTCCTCTGGGATGCAAGTGTGGGCTTGCTGCTTCCGGAATCCTTCTTGGCCTCCACACGTATTGCTCTCACTCTCGAAACCCTAGATTTCGGTGTGTATCTCAAGCATACCAATTATGATGACTAAGGAAACTTATATAGGCTAAGGGAGGGACCTGGAGGAGAAAATACGAATCACGCTCCTTAATTTATTACGACTTCTTGTTCCACCCGAACCTGTTAAGTTTTGACGTAGGTTACGCAGCGGAACAACAAAAAGTTTATCCTACTCAAATCCCACCAAGGATCACAGGTGAAGCATCATAACATGATGAAAGGAAGAAAGGTTACCTCAGCCATACCAGGCTGGTGACGATCACATACAAATAATAGTATCTTTGTCTCTACGGTATCCACACGAATAGACCTGAACGGGCTTCTTCTCCAATGGTGCTATCAATCTGAGAAGAAGGATGAACTTGGACATGCACGGGCTGGATCACATCCATCTACGAGTCATGGAAGAGACACGGCATCGCCATGCCGTGGGCACAAGAGAGGGGGCGGCACCAATAAGGCCGACGGCTCCATGGTGGGCGGCTCCAAGCCCTAGGCCGAACCCTAGGAGGAGAAAACTCCTTTTCTCCTTTCTCTCTAGCTCTCTAGTAAACTGTGTTGGTAGGAATTAACTAAGCTTGAATTTTCTTAGCCTATAAATCCTATTTATAGCTAGAGAAACTCCTCTTCGCCCATTAATTCAACAATGTGGGACTTTATTAAGTATGAATTCTCATAGCCTACAAATCCTATTTATATAGCAAGAGAAATTCACCTTTACCTATAAATCCACCAATGTGGGACTAGTTACATTCTAACCCACAATTGCTCTTTAGTCCAACTAATGAACACAGTTTACACTTTAGTCCATTTAATTCATTATTGCTATTTAGTCCAACTAATTAGCAATAATCCCAGCTTGATCTATTATTGTGTGTAACCCTATAGGTTCCTAATTACGTTGGCAGTAATAATAATTATTACAAACATTGAGCGGTATCTAGAAATACATTAATGCTCCCAAGTAATAGAATGTCAGTGATCACACTAACCTCTGTGACCAATGTTACAGTGTTGTATAATCCCTTTGTCTCATCTATTCGGATTGGAAACAAGACATGGAGTGTCACACTTGTATATCCAATCCATAGTTTCTCGATCTGTGAGTAGACTTAGATAAACAAATAACATCAATATCCCATATTGATTTATTTGAGCAAGGCCATGCATTTTTCTAAGTCTCACTCATCGAGTGGCCATGGATATTTACTCCCGTCATGTGGGAGGGACAAATCCTCTCTACATCACTACGATCTCTCAACTTGCTTCATATCATGTCTGATTAAAGCCTTTATAGTTACCCAGTTACGGTGTAACGTTTGACGATATCAAAACATGATAATTCACAACTAGAGTATCTAGTGACTTCAAGTCTAAGGATCACAACACCATTGTCACTATGAGAAGCGCTTGTGACATTCACATATCCCATGTAGCCTTCTCATGGTGGGTCAATCCAGTATGCTATTACCCTTAATGCATACCCATGTGTTGGATCGTTATATCTCCATATCAATCCAACCCCATACTAGTCTATAGTTGATCGTCCTGTTAATCAATATAATTGACTACGGATATTCAAGAATATAACATTTATATTCTAAGGACTTCATTCATGTTGGCATATCTCCATATCGATAACACAATGAAAAGTAAGTCCATTAAATGTCACAACAAATTGATTGCCTTTAGGACACAATTCCAACAGAACCTAGCCCGAATAAAGTTAATAAAAGTTAGTACCACTGAATAACTATTATTGCACTCCTGTCCATATTCTCAAAAATTAATATTTCGATCTCCTGCTATTAAATAATTATTATCTCCCAATGTTAAAATTACAGATGTCCATCGATTAAATTAATTACTAACTAATTCATTTAACCTCTTCCTAATTCGACATCTTCCTAATTCCTTGATCCTTCCACTTAAACGTATTTGATATGTCCAGATTACCAAGTAATCTACCTGCAGGGTTTGACATAATTAAAACTTATAAGCTTCATCAAGGGGATATCATCAATCCCATAACCGAGACATGGATTCCTTCGATATATTAATTTACACCATGGACTCAATAGTATCACCCAACTCATCAAGGTTATTGACTCCATAGGAATCTCACTCACTTGACTTGTCAAAGCAATAACTACTAATTACATGTGCACACTGACTATCTAAGGATTAAGAGCGTAAGTAATCATAATAACCATGAGACACAGCTTTTCTTATTATGTCAGTACAAAGACAATGATCTCAACTGGGTCCTGTTCAATATACACAAATTATACTAGCACATTGAGTTGAAACTATAGTATGAACTATACTATGTCCTGTAGCCAAGATAGACCTATGAAAACAATGTGCTACAATCGTTCCGATGGTTTGTCTAATTCCATATAGATTGTGAACTCACAACTTTCATTCCACAAGAACCGAAGATAAGATCTTTTGTGTGTAAGTTAGACTCTACACACCAGATCTTCTACTGTGTGGAACAATAGACAAATATGCAAAATAATAATATAATGCAAAAACATTGCCCAAAACCATTCTCATAAATATTAAATTTAGATAATCAAATACAAAAAGAATGGCTTTTAGTACTCAATCCAACAATATCCCATTAAGACTTAAAGCCATGCAGCAACACACCTCAAACCCATTCCCTCTACGTGACCATCAAAAGCCTTAGCTGTCAAAAACTTCGTAAATGGGTCTACCAGGTTATCCGCTGATGCAATCTTCATAACTGCCACATCACCTCTGTGCACGAATTCTCTAATCAAATGATACTTACGTTCTATGTGTTTTACTTCCTTTTGAGCTCTTGGTTCCATTGAGTTTGCAATTGCAACGCTATTATTGCAATAAAGCGTCATAGCCGGTCGTGCACTCGGTACAACTCCAGATCCATTAGAAAGTTTCTGAGCAAAACAGCTTCCTTAGCAGCTTCCGAAGGAGCCGCATATTCAGCTTCCATGGTGGAATCAGCAATGCAAGATTGCTTGATGCTCCTCCAACTAATGGCTCCACCTCCTAAGGTGAAAACATATCCACAGGTAGACTTCCTAGAATCTCTATCTGACTGAAAATCCGAGTATGTATACCCGATGGGTACAAGACTATTTTCATGGTAAACCAACACATAGTCTCAAGTCCTTTTCAGGTACATCAATATATGTTTTACCACAGTCCAATGTTCTCTGCCAGGGTAAGACTGATATCTACTAACCATGCCAACGGAAAATCAAATACCAAGTCTAGTACACAACATCGCATACATGAGGCTTCCTACTGCAGAAGCATATGGAACTGCTTTCATGCTTTCTATCCATTAGATGTTTTAGGATACTGATCCTTAGATAGACTGATTCCATGTCTGAAAGGGATCAACCCTTTCTTGGAATCCTGCATGCTAAACCTTGCAAGAACAGTATCAATATAATTGGCTTGTGACAAGCCCAACATCCTATTTTTCTGATCTCGCATAAGCTTGATCCCTGCAACGTATGTTGTTTCTCCCAATTCTTTCATATCAAATTGACTTGATAACCATACCCGCACACTATAATACACCCACATCGTTTCCAATGAGCAATATATCATCAAATTAAAGTACCAAGAATACCACCACATTTACCTTACACTTATTGTACACACACGGCTCATCTGGACACTTATCAAAACCAAACGATTTGATTGCCTGTTCCAAACGAATGTTCCATGATCTAGATGCCTTCTTAAGTATGCATCACATAAATGCATTCATCAAGAGTTCCATCAAGGAAAGTTGTCCTGACATCCATTTGCCAAATTTCGTAATCGAAATGAGCCGCAATGGACAAGAGAATCTTGATAGACTTAATCATGGCTACCGGCAAAAAAGTCTCCTCATAGTCGATCCCTTCTGAAAGTGTGAGTATGCAGATGTATAAGCAGCTAAGATACTCTAGAAGGAGGGGGTTGAATAGAGTATGCCAACTTTTTGAAAAACTTGCTAGGAAGATGAAAACTTGTGCAAACAATGAAGTTCAACGCCTTGAAAGCTAGTTCAAGCCTTTGAAGAAGATGCAAAAAGTAGAGAGCAAGTATGCCTTTTTCAAGGCGTTGAAAACAAGTTCAAACCCTTGAAAAATAAATAGTTTTTGTTTGTGCTGCAAAAGCTATGAAGGTGAATGAACTGTAAATGCATAAGACAAGTTATTTATAGAGTTCAGTCCACTTGGACCTACGTCTCTACCTCAGGGATTGGATCCCAGCAGGGTTTTCAACTCAATTCTTATTAATCAAAAGCTAAGGCCTAGAACACAAGCCCAGAGAGTTCCCTTACTCTGTTACAGCTTGTGTTTTTCCCTAACCTATCTAGTACCTGCTCTAGCTAACTGATTAACTAATACTTCTCTATTGTTCACTTTGAAAAATCCTTGAGAACGAATATAGAGATAATACATAAATGATCTACCAATACAGCTCAATACAGAAGTACACTTAGAGTAGAAAACTGCACTGAAAATGCAGTGAACTTCTGTGGAATGGATCGGAAGAATGATGAACTTCTTTGATGCTTGTCAATCCAGAATTCTTTCTCTGTTTTTACCCGAAGAGTGTTGTGTTGTGTTGCTTCGGATTTGAGCTCTATTTAAACTTCAAACAGCTCTGCGAATCTCCCCGGATTTTTAAGCGACAAACTTCCTATTTTGTAGGCAATAGAGTTTGACTCCTTTGAAATCTTCTCCAACGGTTGGATGATCAAAATCTTCAAAGATTTTGTTGTAATCTTTCATTTAAACACCATGAGAAGCTGTCATACACGTCTAATTGATCATAGGATCAAAGTGTCCAACTATTTCCAATTCTGTAGCAATTCAGTTAAGGAAACAATCCTGCATAACTTAGAAAAAAAAAATCCTGCATTATCATGGTCAAACAGATGATATATTTTGATCAAAACATGTTAGAACAATTTTTGTTTCATCATCTAATAACAATGAATCAAGCATATGAAAGAGAGAGAGTAAATCAACTCAGAGAGTTTGCAGAAAACTCCCCCTGAGAGTGTGCATACAGGTTAAGCGGTTTCAAGGCTTTGAATCCAGTTTCAAGAAACTATTTTCAAGGCACTGAGACTGATTCAAGGCTTTGAAAGCTGATTCAAGGCCTTGAAATAGCCGGGCTATTCCAAGCCTTGCAAAACCTGATCTTTCAATCTCCCCCTTGATGAAAGACAAAACCAAATTTTGTTTGATCCTTAGTCTCTGCAAAATAAACTGATTAGATCACAATTTATGACACAGTATATCCAAAAAGATCCAACTTATTCATAATACCAACAAAAACTTAAACAGTTCAACAAATAGCAAATAAACCTAAAGAACTACTAAAAACAAAAACCTAGAATTTCTCCCCCCTTTTTGACTTTCATCAAAAAGATAGAAGATGTTGGATCAAGTGTCTGGAAAAGTTTGAAAAAATATGAAGAATAGAGAATGGGGAAGAAAGAGTAGGCAAGATTAAGGGTTTGGATCTTCATCTTCTTCCTCTTCCTGATCTCCTTCCTTTTTCTCATTTTCTTCTTCATCAGTTTTGACATGCTCTTCCTGTTCCTTTGCATTCCCACCAGCAATAGTTTTATCTTCAATCTTGTCCTTTGCAGCAGTCTTTGGAGATTTATTTTTCTTATTCAAGGTAAGCAGCAGTTCATCTGAGTCAGGTCTATTGGCTTCATATTCTTCATGTGATGCCTGTTCTGCTACCTGCTTTCCCTTGTATGAAACTGGAGTAGCTTCTTCCTGGTCTGAATGATCACTAGGAAAATCCTTGTCAGAGTCTCCTTTCTTTGTTCCTTCAGCATCCTCAGGAATATCAATCAAATTCATGCTTCTGAAGATGTTTTCCACCATGTACTTGACTTGCCCCAAATCACTTTTTAGTCCAAAAACAGTTGCTTTGACATCCTCCATGTCCAGCTCCAAACCATCAAGTCTCTGATTGTCTGTAGGCTGAGAATTCTGGCTTGAAGTGGGAGTCAAGGTCTTGGGCTTAGGAAACTTCTTTTCACCTAGTTCTACTTCAGTCAAGTCTGGGTAAAGTTTCCAAACTTTCTCTTTGGTCTTCACCACTCCAATGTTCTCAAAGGCTTTCTCATTAAGTACTTCAAATCCAGATGTGACGGATTCCTCTCCACTAGTTGGAATCTCAAAGTGTTCAAAGAACAAAGTGAGCAAGTTTGCATAGGGAAGAGGGTGAATCCTCTTACTGGTAAGGCTAAAGAGCATGTGTTCAATCACTAGCTTTGGAATATCAATCTCATAGCCATGCATAATTAGATACATGATATGCAGCATTCTCTCAGTCACCAATTCTCTAGAGTGCTCTCTAGGAAAGATACAACTAACCAGGATGGTATGAAGGAAATTGGCTTCAACATTCAACACATAATGTGTTAAATGTTTGGCTAAGGTTGAGATGTTTGGAAGAAAGAAATCATATTTGGCTAGCTTCAAGGTTTCTGAATTTGGTGGATGGTTGCTAGTATCATACCTCTTTGGACACCTTAGCACATTGGCAAACTCAGAGTGATCCAGTTCGATTACTATCCCAGCAACTTTAAATTTGATCACCAAATGTGCAGATCTCTTAACTTGGGTCAAGTTCAGGTAGAAGAGTCTGGTGAGTCTAGGGTAGGCTAATTCTTGAGGATTCAGCATAAACCACAGAGAACTCTTCTTCAACATGGATATGCACTTAAGTTTCATGTGTTCAACCATATGCATATTAACCATACTACATAAACCAATAGATATTGAAGCAAAACCATCTAACCACTGACCTTTAGAGATGTTTGAGACAAACCAAGTCTCATCTGGTGCTGTGTTCTTTGTTGAGGCTTGTGAATAGATCTGCAGTGCCTTCTCCAATTGTCCTTCTGGTTGTGCTTTTTTAACCTTTCCTTTCCCCTTTTCTACCTGAGTTTCTTTCTTCTTCACCTTCTTTGAACTGGTAGGCTCTGTTTCCGGTTGCTAATCTGTAACAGCTTTCTGCTTCTTTTTCTTTTCTTAAGAGGAGGATGTAACCTTCTTGACCTTCTTCTTTGGTGGAGGAAGATCTTGAACTGCCTCTGCACTAGGAGTTCTGGAGCTAGAGTCCCCACTGACTTCTTGAACCTCATCCACCGCTGCTTTTCTTTTCTTCTCTGAGACAAGTTTCGAACCTCCAGCCATCTTGATTCTGTCTGAGGCTCTCCTTGTGCTCATTTGGGTTTGGGAGAAGAATAGAGAGAGGTGGAGTGATACGGAATGAAGGAGAAGAGAAGAAGATAAATACTGAAAGATTTTGAGTTTCAAAATGATACTAGTATCTCTCTGATCTCAAAAGATTTGCAATGATCAGAGAGATTTCAAATCTTTTATGCCGTTGGAAAAATAAAATATACTAATGCTATTTTTGGCTAAAATAAATTTTTGAAAAGGGTAGGGGCTATATTAGGAAAATATCTACAGAGATATCACCCAACAAAAAATGATCCAATATTATTGACTATCAGTGTAGCAGACTTATTTTCAAGGCTTTGAAAAGGCTTTCAAGGTCTTGAAAAACTGTAACACTGCAACAAGTAAAAGTCAAGGCTTTGAACTGATTTTCAAGGCTTTGAAACTCAGTTCAAACCTTTGGAAACACATACAGCTTACCTTTCTTACCTGATGCTCCCCCTAAACAAATGCATCTTTATTTAGAATTCTCAATTCCAATCTTAGAGCTGAGAACCTTTCATTTTCTAATGCTTTGGTGAAGATATCTGCAATTTTCATGTTAGTAACAACAAATTCAAGAACAATATCACCTTTCTCAGCATGATCTCTGATGAAGTGGTGTCTGACATCAATGTGCTTGGTTCTTGAGTGTTGCACTGGATTCTTTGTAATTGAAATTGCACTAGTGTTGTCACACTTAATAAGTATGCCCCTGAAGTCAAATCCAAGGTCTCTTGGCTGTTGATAAATCCATAACACTTGTGAGCAACATGATCCTACAGCTATATATTCAGCTTCAGCAGTTGATAGAGCAACTGAATTCTGTTTCTTGGAATGCCAACTGATTAATGATGATCCAATGAATTGGCAAGTTCCTGAAGTACTTTTTCTATCAACCTTGTAACCTGCAAAGTCAGCATCTGAAAAACCATGTAAAGATAAGTTAGAATGTCTTGGATACCAAAGCCCTAAGTCTTTGGTACCATTGAGATATCTGAATATTCTCTTCACAGCAGTCAAGTGTGATTCTTTTGAATCAGCTTGAAATCTTGCACACATACACACACTAAACATAATATCTGGTATGCTTGCTGTCAGATAGAGTAATGATCCAATCATGCCTCTATACTCTTTTACATTGACACTCTTACCAGATTCATCCTTGTCTAATGATAGTGTAGAGCTCATAGGAGTCTTTACTTCCTTACATTGAGCCATGCTATATTTGTTTAGTAAGTATCTTGTGTACTTGATTTGATGCAGAAAGATGCCCTTCTTCAATTGATGTATTTGAAGTCCTAGGAAGAAGTTCAACTCTCCCATCATGCTCATCTCAAATTCCCTGCTCATAAGACTTGAGAATTCTCTGCACAATTGATCAGTAATAGCTCCAAACAATATATCATCAACATATATCTGAACTACAAGTAAATCTTTCTCATGATTCTTAATGAAAAGAGTCTTGTCTACTAAACTTCTTTTGAAATCATTTTCAAGTAAAAACTTTTACAATCTTTCATACTAAGCTCTGGGAGCTTGTTTCAAACCATAAAGAGATTTGTCAAGTTTGTAAACATGATCTGGAAATTTGTTATTTTCAAAACCAGGTGGTTGTGCAACATAAACTTCTTCTTGTAGATAGCCATTCAAGAAATCACACTTCACATCCATTTGAAATAGTTTCATGTTCTTGTAAGATGAAAATGCAAGTAAAATTCTAACTGCTTCAAACCTGGAAACATGAGAAAAAGTTTCCTCATATTCAATACCTTCTTCTTGATTGTAACCTTGAGCAACTAATCTTGCTTTGTTTCTGATCACATTGCCACTTGTATTCAACTTATTTCTGAATACCCATCTGGTACCAATGACAGACTGGTTTGAAGGTGCAGGAACCAGATTCCAAACCTTATTCCTTTCAAACTCATTAAGTTCACTTTGCAAAGAAATGATCCAGTCTGCTTCTTTCAAAGCTTCTTCCACAATTTTTGGTTCTACAAGAGAAAACTAAAAGCATTAAAATCACATAAGTTCTTCAACTGTGATCTAGTTTGTGTACCAGTGGTTGGATCTGATATGATATTATCATCTGGATGAGATGAGAGATATTTGAATCTCTTTCTTGGAGACCGTGGTTCAGGTTCTCCTTAGATCTTCTCTGGTCTTGAAGTAGTGGCTTTGTCACTTGAATCATTCTGATCATCTTTTTCAAGGCTTTGAGGTTTACTTTCAAGGCCTTGAGCACCATTTTTAAGGTCTTGAAAATGTCTTCTATTTTCTTCTGAGTATTTCTTGAATCCTAATGGATTCTCAGTCTCTTCCTCTGATTCATGCTTTTTCAAATTCAGGTCTGCAAAACTTTCGCTCAAAGAACCATCATGGCTTTCATCAAAAATAACATGAATGCTCTCTTCAACCAGTCTGGTTCTTTTATTGTAAACTCTATAAGCTTTGCTATTCAGAGAGTAACCAAGAAATATACCTTCATCACTTCTTGCATCAAACTTACCAAGGTTCTCTTTTCCATTGTTGTGAAAAAAACAAGTACATCCAAAGGGTCTGAAGTATGAAATGTTTGGCTTCCTCCCTTTGAATAGTTCATAGGGGGTCTTCTTCAGAATGGGTCTGATCAAGAAATTGTTCAAAATATAGTTTGCTGTATTCACAGCTTCTGCCCAATAATGTTTTGGCAGCTTGTTCTCAAGAAGCATTGTTCTTGACATATCTTCAAGAGTCCTGTTCTTTCTTTTAACAACACCATTCTGTTGAGGAGTTCTTGGAGCAGAAAATTTGTGAGTAATACCATGTTTATCATAGAATAAATCAAATTCTAACTGATCAAATTCTCTACCATGGTCACTTCTAGTTGAAGCTACAGGTAGGTCTTTCAAGTTTTGAAGTTCTCTGTAAAGCTTTGAAAATTCAGAGAGTGGATTTTTCTTTGAGAAACATAACCCAAATATATCTAGAAAAATCGTCTACAACAACTAGCATATACCTTTTACCTTTTGGAGTAGGAGTCCTCATAGGACCACAGAGATCCATATGAAGTAATTCAATAGGTCTAGTTGTACTTACAAACTTCTTTGGCTTGAAGGAACTTCTGGTCTGCTTTCCTTGTGCACATGCTTTCCACATTTCATCTTCTTTCAACTTGATGGATGGCAATCCTCTTACCAAGTCTTTGAAATCAACTTGTTCAAAGTGTGCAAACTAATATGACCAATTTCCTGTGCCAAACCTTTGAATCCTCTTTAAAGGCCTTGAGACACTTCAAACTCTCACATGCAACCTTGTTAGTCTTAAAAGTATACACATTGTTTGATCTAGAGGCTATGAGAATGCAATCTCCTAATTTCTCATTTTGCACCACACACTTCTCTTATCAAAGATAACTTTGTTGCCATTATCATAAAGCTGAGATACACTAAGCAAAATAAATTTCAGACCTTCAACTAGATAGACATCAGAAATGGAGTTTTCTAGAATTTTTACCAACTTTTCCAATACCAAGGATATTGAATTTGCCCTTGTCACCAAGTGTTATTGAACCTTCTGATTGCTCCTTCAACTCTAAGAATAGAGATCTCTTTCAACTCATATGTCTTGAGCAACCACTGCCCATGAACCACTTCTGTTCTTTGACATTGGTGACAACCTGCAAACACCAATCATTGCCTTACCCAACTGTTAGACCAAGTGTGGAATTTTGATTCATATTCAGGATCAACCATGTTAGGTGGCCTAACCCCTTTAGGAACCCAAATCTTCTTAACTTGTCCGTTGAGTTGAAAAGGAAAAGTGTTCCTCATTATGTGAGGGTCTCTTCTTCTAAAAGGAAAAGTCATCTTAACATGACCAGTTTTGCAGCAGTAATGACATGTAGGAGAAGTTTTGTTTCCAGTTTTCACAAATCTGGTATTGTTTCTTCTTGGAAAGTTTGGATTGAATCCAATACCAGCTTTGTGAACAGACTGTGAACTTCCTCCAAGAATCAAGTTCAACTTGTGTTCTGATCCAGCAAGCTTGACTTTGACCAATTCAGATTCTTGAAGTTTCTCAGTAAGAATAGTCTTTTGTTTCTCTAATTCATCAACCTGATGTCTTAGATTAACAAGGTTGTCACTCAGTGAGGAGTTTTCAGTGACTACTTCCTTGACTTGTGTTTTCAAGGTTTTGAAACTGGTTTTCAAGGCCTTGAAATCACTATCAGTTTTCTTCTGAGAGATTTCAAGATTATGATTTAGGAAAACAAGTTGTAAGTTTTCTTTTGCTTGCTCATGCTTTTTCTTTCAAAGGTCTGATCTCTTTCAGATAATCTTCCTCATTTAAAAGCACTGTTCTGAGATATTCTGAAAGATCTTCTTTTGGTTTTGAAATCAGACAATTTACCATTACCTCAATGTTCTTTTCAGAAATTTCATCATGCTTGGCCATGAAGCATAGGTTGGCATGTTCTTCCACAGATTCAGATTCACTAGAGCTATCTGAATCACTCCATGAAGCTATCATGGCTTTCTTTCTTTTTTCATGATCTTTCTTTTGAAAGCTCTTGCTTTTCTTGTGTGGACAATCTCTTATCAAGTGTCCTTGCTGCTGGATGATCTATGTCATTCTCTGTTGAAATCTTTGTTTCCAAAGTTTTTCTTCATTTTGAAAATACTAGTCAAGGCTTTGGAAATCAAGGCAATTGGATCTTCATCATCACCATCCTCAGTTTCAAGGCTTTGTGTTCTCTCATTCTATTTGGCTTTGAGAGCTAAGTTCTTGACACCATCTGGGAGTTCTCCATCAACTTCATTCATAGATATATCATGTGTTAGGAGCTTCCCTTGTAGGTCATCAAGTTGTAAGGTTGAGAGATTTTGAGCTTCTTCAATGGCTGTGGTATTTGGTTCCCATTTTGCCTTTGGAAGACTTCTAAGAATCTTCCACACCTTTTCTTCATTGGAAAATTGTTTTCCCAGTGAGTCAAGGTTGTTGACAATGTCAGTGAACATCTTGAACATGTCTCTGATGGACTCATCTGCACTCATCTTGAACAGCTCATATTGTTTGAGATAAATGTTGATCTTGGTTTGCTTGACTTGACTGGTTCCTTCAAAGGTAACCACAAGTTTATCCCAGATTTCTTTAGCAGTTGTGCATCTAGAGATCCTGTTGAATTCATATGTACTCAAAGCACAATACAAAATGTTAATAGCCTTGTAGTTCTTAGAAAATTGCTCTAATTCAGAAGGGGAGAGTGAGTCTTCTGTTTTGGGAGTTTTGATCCCATCCTTCTCTGTGTAGAAAGTATGAGGTCCATTTTAGATAATGGTCCAAAGCTCTAGATCTTGATTAATAATGAACATTTTCATTAGAGCTTTCCAATGAGCAAAATTTTCTCCACAGAATAGAGGGGTATGTTAGCAGCTCTTCCCTGTGAGAAACCACCAGCACCTGCAGTACTCATGATCACCAGATGGTTAAATCTTATATGGTGATACAAGATCTGATACCAATTGGAAGTGTGAGTATGCAGATGTATAAGCAGCTAAGATGCTCTAGAAGGGGGGTTGAATAGAGTATGCCAACTTTTTGCAAAACTTGTTAGGAAGATGAAAACTTGTGCAAACAATGAATTTCAAGGCCTTGAAAGCTAGTCCAAGCCTTTGAAGAAGATGTAGAAAGTAGAGAGCAAGTATGCCTTTTTCAAGGCCTTGAAAACAAGTTCAAACCCTTGAAAAATAAACAGTTTTTTGTGTGTGTTGCAAAAGCTATGAAGGTGAATGAACTGTAAATGCAGACGACAAGTGAGTTATAGAGTTCAATCCACTTGGACCTACGTCTCTACCTAAGGGATTGGATCCATGCATGATTTTCAACTCAATTCTTATTAATCAAAAGCTAAGCCCTAGAACTCAAGCCCAGAGAGTTCCCTTACCCTGTTACAGCTTGTGGTTTTTCCTAACCTGTCTAGTACCTGCTCTAGCTAACTAATTAACTAAGAATTCTCTATTGTTCACTTTGAACAATCCTTGAGAATGAATACAGAGATAATACAGAAAAGATCGACCAATACAGCTCAATACATAAGTACACTTAGAGTAGAAAACTGCAGTGAAAATGCAGTGAACTTCTGTGGAATGGATTGGAAGAATGATGAAATTCTTTGATGCTTGTCAATCCAGAATTCTTTCTCTGTTTTTCCCTGTTGAGTGTTGTGTTGTGTTGCTTCGGATTTGAGCTCTATTTAAACTTCAAACAGCTCTGCAAATCTCCCCAGATTTTCAGCAACAAACTTCCTATTTTGTAGGCAACAAAGTTTGACTCCTTTGAAATCTTCTCCAAAAGTTGGATGATCACAATCTTCAAAGATTTTATTGTAATATTTCATTTAAACACCATGAGAAGCTGTCATACACGTCAGATTGATCACAGGATCAAAGTGTCCAACTATTTCCAAATCTGCAGCAATTCAGTTTAGGAAACAATCCTGCAAAACTTAGAAACAAAATTTCCTGCATTATCATGGTCAAACAGATGATATATTATGATCAAAACATGTTAGAACAATTTGTCTTTCATCATAACAATGAATCAAGCATATGAAAGAGAGAGAGTAAATCAACTCAAAGAGTTTGCAGAAAACTCCCCCTGAGAGTGTGCATAAAGGTTAAGCAGTTTCAAGGCTTTGAATCCAGTTTCAAGGCCTTGAAGATAGGTAAACTATTTTCAAGCCACTGAGACTGATTCAAGGCTTTGAAAGCTGATTAAAGGCCTTGAAATAGCTGAGCTATTCCAAGACTTGCACAACCTGATCTTTCAGATCCTATGCGATCCAAAGCCTATCTGCCTAGATAGCAGCAATAACAAAACATGATCCCATGTGATCCAAAGCCTATCTGCCTAGATAGCAGCAATAACAAAATGATCCTATGCGATCCAAATCCTATCTGTCTAGGTAGAAATTCATTCAAAGACTATCTGGCTAGACAGCAGCGAAACACAAAGTTTGTTTCTTCGTATAGCAAGTCGGTACGCGAAGTTACAGTCTATTGTAGTAGACAAAACAGCAAATGAAAAGCATACTTTCATAACAGTCAAATGAGGCTTACAATTTATATGTCTAGATAGCAGTTTAAAGAAGATTATGTTCAAAGAAGCAAAGCAGACTTTCTTCATCGAACAGTCTATTCAATCGAAATGAATTGCCTTTCAATCAAAATGAATTGCCCTGTGTACCGCGACCGTCAAAGATTATTGTTGAAAATTTCGATTCAAAGAAGATTAAGTTCATTCGGTTACATTCCGAACTTTCTTCTCTTGATTCTTCTTCTTGTTCTTCCTCTTCTACCCTTTCTTCTTCTCGTTCTTCTTCAATTTCCTCCTGATCATATGGGATGAAATCTTCAACTTCCAGTTCCGTTCGGGGCTTGCTGCGCAGACGACCTTTTCCTTTGGGAGCAGGAGCCTCCGTGGGCGGTGAAGTCGGAGCTTACCTGGGCGGCGAAGAAATCACGATGGCCTTTTGCTTTTGCCTTTTGGCCTTTGGAGCAACTTCTGCATCCACTTCATCACTCTCGCTTATCAGGGAGCGATCGAATACATCCATCTCCTGGCGCACAAGAGCCTCCACTGTTTTTGATCCATCTCCATAGTAAAAGGGATGACCTGCTTACTTCTCTTTTCATGAATGATGGAATTAATCAGCGAAGTACTGCGATCTCCAGATGCGAACCTCCTCAAGCAGCACTGAAAAATGGAAATTCACGTAAGACGTCGCACTTCAAAAAGAGATGTGTTTCAAGAAAGACAAAAAGGTGTTATTTACCTTATCGAAAGATTCACTATACTCAATCATGCATCCAGCCCATCCCCTGACAGCGGTCATCTTCTCAGAAAGGATCACGTCATCACAAAGGTGATTTTCCTTGTCAAGCAAGGAATAAAAACCATAAGCAGAGTCAGACAAACTACAGATTTGACGGAACGGGAAGGAATTCCTTCTAATGGAGGGAGCTCTGCTGATGCGCGGAGAAGCGGAGCAGGCAAATCTTTCCTGCTGGGTGTTCCAGAAAGAAATCCAACTTTTGGTGGGGCGACCCTCGCGCTTCCCTGAAGGCTGATTGAAAGGCAGACTTTTAAGCGAAGCAGACTTGCACCCTGATGTCAACAGTCGCTTATAGCAACCTCTTTTCACTGAATTAGGCCATAGGGAAGGTGCCACTGCGTCGTAGCCGAATTGGGGGCAAACGCGAGTGGGGTCAACATCGACCATGATACTCTCATACTTGGGCGATATCTCAGTGATATACTCAGCAAGAGCAGGCAAGGAGCCTCTCAAGCACCAGCAGACGAATTCCCTGAAATAGCTGGGCCCTTTAATGAGGTCGTCATTGGAGATAGGGCCACCTACAGCTGGATACATATTTTCGTAGTATCGCACGTCTGCAATACACGTGGCATAAGGTCTGGCAGTAAGCTTGGCTCGATCGTCGTAGACTAAGCTCCATGCACACTTAGGCTCTTTTGTCTTATACCACCGCGAAGAACTCCCACACTGAAGCGCGGTCTGAGCACCAGGAACATTCCATGCTCTAGGTTTTGAAGGGACGGGAGCATAGGAAGGCCACCCTTCAAACACCCACATGGTGAGGAAGGAAATGTTGACAAAATTCAGCACATCAAGTCGCCTGCGCGACTCTTCAACTGCAACTACAAGTTGGTCCAATCGATGATAGAGGGTCCCAACACCAGAGGCTCGAGCGCGACGTTCTTGCCTAAACATAGTTTGACAGCAATAGGCAGAACTTGATAAAAAAAACCCCGTCATGAGGATGACGATCGATTAAGTACCGCGAGAGCCAAATGCAAAGAAAGCCACACAAGGTCCAGCTGTATCCTTTGCCATTGACATAATTCTTTGCCTTGGGATCCTTATTCAGTATCTCTCTGGTGAGCTTGCCATTCGCATAATCGCGGAAGAAGTATTGAACCCATTTGCCCCAAGTGTTCTTCGCAGAAGTATCAACCAATTGGAATTCTGGAAGGGCTGTTGCAGATGTCCAACGGGTAGAAATCTTCTTGACTTCTGCTATGCACTCCACCATTTGCGCATATAGGGCGAGCTCTTCATCAGCTTCTAGTGCAGACAAGGGATCGACCTCGCCCATGGGAGGAAGATCATACAGCATATGCACGTCCTCCAAGGTGGGGGCTGCCTCAAACTCGGCGAAATGGAAGGTATGGGTTACGGGCGAGTACCTGGAAAAGAGATTCAGAAGCATGGTCTGATCCAGTTTTACAGCAGCACCTTTCGTAGCCCGAATGGCGTAATAAACCCCGGCTTGGGTCAGATTGACAGAATAATATGTTAGTACATGATCGATCCACTCATCCATTATTTCCAACTTGTTCACGAAGGCCTGGGTTGAGATAGCAGTGTGTGGGTAGAACCCATTTTCAAGACCCAATCTCACTACATCCTTGGCATCAATCAAGTCCAATTCTGCTCGACTGGGTGGAGGAGTTAGCAATAGCAGATCTTCAGTAGCAGGGTCTGGCAAATTCTTTAATTTGGTTCTGGCATGGTAATAGTCTTCACCACCCAGATAAGGAGCATTCTTCCACAGAGTTTTGGGAAGATCAGGAACTTCCAGCCTCCTTTACAAATTTGGTTACCTTTGTCCTGGCCATTTCTACAAAAAAGCAAGAAAAAGAGGGGGAGAAATATATCCACTTTCAGTTTTTAAGCAGAAATTCAAGAGAAAGTCTTACGAGTTTTTGAAGAATTGTCTGGTTCAGTTTCAAGAATGCCAAGTTTCTGGGTTTCAAGTTGAGTGATATGAACTTCAATTTTGGGAAATTACCAGCTCTGGGTTCAGAATTTTAGAAAGCTATCGTTTCAAAATTTCGATCTCTTAGGGTTTTAGAATCTTTTCCACAACTACAAGCAATGGTGGGTTTCAAGTGTTTCTGGGTTTTAGATTCAACAGATTCAAAACATTTCAAGAGAAAGATACTCATACGAAAAGCATTAATTCAAAATTGAGTGAGCTAACCTTGTGTTTTTTAAGCGATTTGAAGGAGTCGACTTGCCAAGAAGAACTGGTGGTTGATTATCAGGATTTTCTCTCGGAGGTTCTCAGAAAACATTTACTCTAGAGAGAAGCAATAGCTTGCAACAATGGAAGATGACGATTATTTATTCAAATCCACTGAAGAGTCGCGTCCTTTCAGTGGTCGAATCGCAACAGCACCGCCGAATCACGCAATCACAGGTCTATGCTTATGTCATGGCTAAAACCCTAGAGGAACAGAAGGCCCGACTCTAGGGATTTTAGGTCATAATGACATGCACGGGGGCTGATTTCTCGAACATTTGAATTGGTGCGTAGCTACAACGCGCGCGCGCTGGTTTTTGCGCATTGAAGTCTATCTGATCAGTGTCTCCACGCGCAAAAAGGGGGCTAATGTAGATAGTGTGTTCTAGCCGCGTGAGTCAGCTTACACGTGGCAGTCATCCAGCACACCTAGCTGTGCTCCATACACACAGGATCACTACCCATGTTGATCCACGTGGGGGCTGCGAGACAGGGCCCTCGCATACCAACACGGTACTTGTAGGGACTTAGTGGTTTGGAGGCTAGAGTAAGTTCCGTCGCGCGCGAGCGACAACCAAGCCCGCGCGGGACCATGGTAATTGCTTTGAGAGATTTATGGCAACGTGCTCCATAAACCCTGTCAACCTCATAACGGTTCCGGTATACTCGGACGAAGTGCGTAACGTTCCCTATATGTGGACGAATGTGCCGTTATGGTTAAGGTAATTAAGCCGCCATTAATGGGCGCATTAACCCACTCCAACGGTCACATTCTCCACTATATATAGGATCGTTAACCCTTCATTGCGATGATCTGATCATCTGAACTACGCGGAAGCTCTGGCCAAATACGGTCTCTCTCTCTCTTTCAGTTATCATTGTCTTACTCTCTCCCTACTCACTACCTCACACTTCCCTGTGTTCCTATTCTCTACTCTTGGTGTACACCTGGATCTTCCTCAAAGTATTCTCCTGTACACAATCTACAAATATTACATTGTAGCTAACTTCTACATGGTGGCATTATAGATTGTATCAAAACTTTTTGTATAGTTTTTCCATTTTATTCTTTTTTGCAAAGAATTTTTTGTATAGTTAAAATAAAGAACGATTATTTTAAATAAAATATATATATAATATATTTTTTTGAAGAATTACATAATATATAACTAGTAGCATTGGAGATGTTTGAAAGACAGTAATGTAGGTAGTAATACATGATCAATACTCTAGAAGGTAGGGGGGTTGAATAGAGTATGGCAACTTTTGCTAAAAGGGTTGTTTCAAAAAAGTTTGTGACAAGCAGTGAGTATTTCAAGGTCTTGAAATGAGTTTCAAGTCCTTTGAATTAAAACACAGAGTTAAAAGTTTGTTGATAGTTTTCAAGGCCTTAAAATGGCTTTCAAGTCCTTGAACTGAAATCTTGTTTTGTGCAGTAAGTAAGATAAGTATATAAAAAATATAAGAATGCTAAGGACACAGAGATTTATAGAGTTCAGTCCACTTGGACCTACGGCTCTACCTCAGGGACTTGATCCCTGCAGGATTTTCAACTCAATTCTTATTAATCAAAAGTTAAGCCCTAGATCTCAAGCACAGGAAGTTCCATTACTCTGTTACAGCTTGTGGTTCTCACTAACCTATCTAGTACCTGCTCTAGCTAGCTGATTCAACAAGAATTCTCTATTATTCGCTTGAACAACTCACGAGAATAAGATATGAGAAGTATTATCAAAATGATATACAAATAGAATACAAGAAGAAGAGCACTGCGAACTAGTGAAGCAGTTGAATGTGCAGTGATCTTCTGATGAGTGTATTGTGTGAAATGAATCTCCTTTTGTGTCGCTTGTCAATCCCTGAGAGTGTTTCTCTGCTGAATTCCAAACAATTCCTTCTTTTATTCTACTGGTTTGAATTGCAGATTTGCCAAGATCTTCTGGAACAAACTTTCCTATATATAAGCAGGAAATCTTTACTTCACTAACAGCTCTTCCCAACGGCTAGCTAGTTGCTCAGTATCCTCAAAGATACTGATTTGATATTGTAATTGAGTGTGTTAGGAATGTCCAGGTAGGTTTGTACAAGCAAATAATCAATTTGACAATCCAATTTCCTTACCTGGAAAAACACTGTTTAGAAAATAGTTCCTGCAAAAATAGGTAACTAGTTAACCCTGCAAAAACTTAGTCAAATAGAGAGATTAGCCATAGTTTAGAGTATCAAAATGATTTGTCTTTCATCATCAAATAAGACATAATCAAGCATAAGGGATCACGTATCAGATTTAGAATGAAAAGCTCCCCCTAAATTCATGCTATATATTGTAGTGTATATTTCAAATATTTGAAAGTTGCTTCAAGACCTGCTGTTTCAAGCCTTTGAAACAAGCCGAACTTACAATGTGGTTAAACAAGCCGGTAATTTAGGTAGAATGGAAACTTCTCTAAAAGAAAAAATTAGGTAGGGATTACCCAAAAAAATTAGGTAGGAGGGAAACAACGAAATAAAAAATAGACCACAAAATCCGTGCACAAATGTGTTCGGAAACAAATGATGGTTACATTCGCCAATTACATTCTTTTTTTTTTGTCAAAGGCCAATTACATTGAAACAAGCCATCAAATTAAGTAAAAAGACAAAACTAAAGAAAAAGAAAAAGGCACCACAGGATATATAATTATACGCACATGTGCGTTAATTATCTCCTTCATTACATGCAAACAAGCCAACAAGTTAGGTAGAACCGTAGAAGTTCTTACCCTCTGTCTGATTTAAAAAGGCCTATCAAATTAATTAAGTAGAGGTAAAACAACTGATGAGAGATACTCTTCACACTTCACGATGAGCTACTTGATGGCGGGATTCCAAACATATGGGGCACCCACGATGCATCAGCTCTGTGCTACCGACTCAATCCATTCTGGTGGGTTGCTTGGGTTTCCTTTTCCGGCACAATCGGTGTTATCATGAATGTTTTATTTTTATTTTTTCTCTTTTCCTCTCTACCTAACTCTATTTAACTTTACCCTGAATTTTCAAATTTTGCCAGGAATTTTTGGATCCGGCCAGTTTGCAAGTACTACAATTTATGGACCATTTCAAAAAAAAATGTAGGATTTATGGACTCCCGCGGAAGATAAAAAATACCGAGGGAATAGATTTTTTTCTTAAATTTAGTCGATGTCGAATTTCTCAACACGTCATTTTATGCGTGACATCTTTTGCTATAAAAGCAAATCATCTATTTACAGGTTCAGTGATCAAGTATGAAGTTTAACTAGTCATACGTAACGAGTCGTGGCTCTTTAAGAGTATGCCCACTCATCGAGGCATTAAAAACGAGTTTCGGAAGATTTAAGAAGCAAAACTACGAAACTCGTAAACTAATATTGTAGTATCGATTTTGGTCGTTTGCCTAAAAATAAGAGTATCTCCAATGGGTAAGTTAAATTGTTTGTTTATTTATAATAAACATAATCAAAAATAATGAATTCTCGTGAACTAATTAAATGACTCAATATTTTAAATTTTATATATTTCACTCTGTACTAGTAGCGAGTTAAATATAGGTAATTAATTTTTATGTGTTAATTTCCTGGTATGAGCATGTGTGTTGCACGTGACTGTTCATTGGTTACAGTATATAAATTAAAATTGTGATATGCATAAAAGAGATACTAATGAGAACTATAACTCAAACAGATGAAATATGTAACACGAGAACAAATTTATGATTTCAAAGTCGAGGAACACTTTATTTTAAACATTTAATTATCAACTTAGCAAACAAGTGTTAAATGGAATGTATGTAAATCAATATTTGTCATACAAATAATTTTGTGATACGGGTCCACCGTATCATCCTACTTAGTGTTATTTATTTATTAGTTTATTAGTTATTAGTTATTTAATTATAATTACTACTTATTTAATATTGAGTTAGTTAAATAACGAATCGGATTTTCTTTACGGTTCCTTCCCAGCCCGTAAGTCGAACCGCATAGCCTAGAGTTAGGTTATTTATCTATCGAAAGAGTTGTAATTGCTTGAATTATTCATATAATGAAATCAATTAAATTCTCATCCTCGTCTTCTCCCAAGTTTTTCATCTAAATCTACGAGTTTTTTATTAACGATACATATATCGTATCAGTTAGTGATTACAACTCTTTAAATAGATAAATAACATAATCCTAGACTATATTGTTCGACCTACGGGCCGGAAATGACCGTAAAAAAACCATTATCGTTATTTAACTAACTCAATATTAAATAAACACTAAGTATAATTAAATAACTAATAACTAATTAACTAATTATAAATAAATAAATAAATAATACTAAGTAAGTAGGATGATACGTTTGACCCGTATCATTTTATTAACACTTATATACCTCTTAATGATTCAAATGGGACTAAAAAATGTCTCAGGTGATAAATGTTTCATTCTCCAGTTAAGTAGGATAGTGTGATCCGCTTAAGTCTTGCTAAGCCGCCAATTTATGGTACAGACTCGAAAATGATCATCCCCAAAAAACCTCCAAAGAAGACAACACAATTGAAAGAAAATGAGGGAGATATAGTTGGTAAAATAGAGTAAAACTTCAAGTACTCGAGACTTCCTTTTATAATGGTAAAGATACCATTTAAAAATGCACAAACTGAATAGCTAAAATTATTTATATGATGAAGATACATGTTCGAAAATGCAGAACTGAATTGTCATAACTGTTTAAGTTTTAACTCATGTTAAATTTAACAACTCTTTATATTTGTATTTTTTAATTTGCAAAGGTAATTTAAGAAAAATACTAAACCACTAAAACAGTAAAAGACACTCAGCACTTTTAGAGAGTAGTATAGTTTAAATAATTACTTTTATAATTTTAACCTAACAAAGTTATGTAAAATACATAATGCTATTTGAGCAAACACTAAAACGTTCACTTAGCTACAATTTAGTACTAGTTAAAGTGTCCCTTTATTATCTTCATTTCATTTTATACCTACTAGGTTCCACCCCGCGCGCAACGCGCGCGGTGTGGCCTTGGCATGTTTGCTTGTCCGATGGGCGGAGATATACATTTGCTAATGCAGGATTATTGTGTACCGCGTTTGGATGTTATTTTATCGGAGTTATACTGTAAATAGCCTCAACATCCGTGAGTGCATCACATTTGTAGTATATTGCATAGTCACGAGATTGGAATAACGAGATAGTAGGCATAGAGTATTTCAGCATCATAGTGAGGTAGCACAGGAGTAGTAGACGTGCGTGTCATTGATGGCAACTTAAATTGGCTACATATATATTGGCTGCACCTGCCTTTGAATTGGGTGTTGTCTTTTTGGCAACATATATCGAGTACTATGTTTTACAATGATATAGTTCGTCAATCTTTCTTATTATCGGGCTGTAACTACATAATATATGTGTTGTGTAGTCAAACTTGGGAAACTTCTAGCGGCTGATATAATGCAGTAGATTGAGTAGATTGAAGATTTATTCAGTAGATTGACATAATATATGTGTTGACTGTACATAATATATGTGTTACCTTCCCCAACCACCCAACATCTATGTCCTTCTGATTTGGGTTTCATCATTTATATGCATTGCTTGATGTAAATTGAAGATTTATTCAGTAGATTGAGTGGGGTTTACAGTATCTTGTGCTTGATTCACCTGTCTTGCAGGTTGCATTTATTGGAGATGTGTTTGTGTGAATATGCATGTCAATCAGTTCAATGAGAAGACATGAACAGATGCTATGTATTACCAGTTCATGCACAATCTATTCCATTGTCAACGCCTATTATCTTCCCCAATCAGCCATCATCTCTCTCCTTCTGCTCTAGGTTTTATCATTTAGATGCATTGCTTGATGTGCATTGAAGATTTCTTAAGTAGATTGAGTAGGGTTTGCAGTATTTGGTGGTTGATTGACCTGTCCTGCAGATTACATTTACTGAAGATGTGTCTATCTAAGTAATCATGTCAAGCAGTTTAATTAAAGGACATGAAAACTTGCTATGGTCTTTTGACCTCCTTCCTTACTTCTGGTATAAAGGCATAATCAGTTGGCCTAAGTTACAACATACTGTAATTCAATGGATTCTGGTAAGGAAAATACCGATGACAAATGGAGAAAGACTGCTAAGATGAAGAGCAAGGAGAAGATGAGGAAAAGTAAAAAATATCAGAGTGAGGAAGAATTCACAGAAGACGAGTCTGAGTGGGAGAGTTGTACTGAACATGGTTATGTAGTCGGGAAGGGCTCGGAGACTACGGTGTACTCAGACGCGGAGGAAGAAGATGACCTCTGGGGAGCTGATACGGCTTCCTCGTATTCGCTGAAGTTGAAGCATTCTGTCTCTCGTTCTTCCACTTCAGGTAGAAAGAAGAAGGAAAAAGTGATAGCTGGAGGTAGCGAAGACTCGCAAATGAAGAAATCAATTCTTCCGCTGGATGCGACACCAGATAAGGGCAGCAAGAGGAAGAATACCGGAGAAGATGTTCAAGAGTCATGCAAGAAGAAACCAAGATTGTAGGGTGTCTAGGTTTTTTTGTGCTATGTTATGGTGGATTGTAGTTTCATGTCACGTCTTATGAGTACTAATGTTGAGTTGGTCATGTTTACTTTGTAATAGGGTTATGGATTGATGTCATCTCGGTCTATATTTCGTGTATCAATGCATATTTTGCTTTCTTGATAATCTAATAGTCGTTTAGAATGATGTATTATACTATGTTATTCATGGATTGATACAAATTGTGTCTGGTTGATCGAACGAGTAATATTTTTTCATTTTTGTTTTTTTCATTTTTTTCCCTTGTACGTAAACTGATATGACTAATTTCCTTATTCGGCAAGTTGTTCCTGGATTTTAATATAACAAATATAATGATGATTTGTATTGATTTGGTATAAGATTCTAGTGTTGATTTCATTGTTTCCGTTGTTGCTGTTCTTCCAGAATCTAGAACAGACAAACCGGTATATGCATCGCATGTTGATATTATTTGGTCAGAATAATACTGTAAATAATCTGGGGATGTGTGGCAAGAAGAATGAAAGGGAAGAATCCATTCACTTTGTTTAATAGGCATACATCAAGTTATTGTTGGAAGCAACCATATGTATGATACGAAAGAGTATCAGTGTCAAGTGACCATAGGAAACCCAATATGGACTGATTTGTGAAAAATAAATGTTTGGCGATTATGACCAGGAAATGTTCTTTTTTAGGTACTCATAAAAGTTTTTTGATGGCTCTTTCTGAATTTGATACAGTGACATTTGGTTGGAAAAAATGATTTTTAGATTGTGGTAGAAAAGATTTAGTCTAAGATGTGTGGATAACATCGTCTTTGTGCATCATCAGAATAATACTGTAAATATTTGCAGAAGAGTTTAGCGAAGGATTACAATAGGAGGCACGTTATTGCAGCAATGAAAATTTGGAATTTAGAAATACAAGATGATAGTAGTAAAAACATCACAGCAGAATAGAACAGGTACGTGATTTGCAGCTTTATTTTCTTTGATTGTTGGTGGGTGGAGTATGATGGGGTTGCATTGCTCTGATGATGTCCTTTTATTAGGTGTTCTGGATACGGCGAACCACCCACCTTGTTAATCGAGGATTCCTGTTTTGTGTGCACCTAATCACGCGGACGTAGAATTTTGTTGTTGGGCTCTTTGCATTTGCTGATGTTATGAGATTTTGTTGTTCCTGATCAGGAAACAAATCAATCAATGTAGCTGTAGCCAGTTTGTGTTGTTGTCTTAGGGATTGTGTAGATTAGGCAATCATAATACATGTTCAGTCATTGTTGACATTGCGGCAAGTGTGGTCTCCAAAAAAGTTTCCACAGGGAGCCCAAATATTGTAGCATCCATAATTCCAGTTTCATCTCGAAGCTCCACATACAAGCGACCACTGCAGTTAGGTTCCAGTTTATGTTAGCGTGCATGTACTTGTTTCGCTGTTATAGGACGTGTGGATGTAGGTACATTTAGTGGATATACTATGAAGTACCAAAAACATTGTATATAATGGATGTTGGGTTTTTTTTAGCTAACCACGGTATTGTGTTGCAGTTAGCGTTGCCACAGTTTCTACAGGTTTGACAGATGCGTTAACGTTTGCAATGTGAGCAAGCATTGAACCACGGCTGTTGAGTGGTCGGTATTGCACGTATCGATACTCGTAACCATGTCTCACCATACAGCCGCTGTTACAAGAATGAGTAGATTGTATTTCAGTTGTAAGCATCACAATTGTAAATGTGTAAGTAAATGAAACAACTGTCTTACCATCGTTCGTCTTGCATCTGATATATTGTTGACCTGCATTGCAAGCTGCTGTATGTCTTCTGTGTAGTTATAGATTTTTTTTTTTGCCTCACCAGTGAACTGCTTATATAGTGCCTTATGCAATGTGTACTCTGATAATTATATTGTGACTCATAGAATGGCACACACTTGAATGCTTAATGAATATTTACCATGATCAAATGGGGTATGTTGGATGTTACAATACTGCTGAGATCTACAGTGAATGCAGGCATGGGTGCTATGTTATTAATCATGTGATCAGTACGTGGTGTGTTGTTGATGACAAATGTTTGGACAGGAAGTTGTTGTACGCCAGGTGTTTGTATTGCATGTTTGATTAGAATTTTGCATGGTTGCAACTCGTGATATTGAGCTGTGAAGTAGAAGCAGCAGACATCAATACCAGTACTGGAAGCAGGATAATCATTAAGTTGGAACAATGTATATGCTGGCACACAATTTTTACTACATTGGTAAGCTGCCCAGTATGTTGTCTTTCAACTGTTAGTGCTGTAAATTAAATCGAAAGTATACATGATAGATTATTGGCACGGTGCGTAAGTGGTTTGCTTACGATATTTATATGGCTTGAAATTGTGCTATTTATTTTGGTCGCATTGGCAAAAATACTGTATCTGTTGCCGAGTAACGGTGAACCCACGTAATTTGTAATGACATCTTGGGATAAGGACGAGCAGAAATTGGTGAGCATCTGGGGATTAGAAGGTGTCAATGAAACTATTCAAATAGTGGAGAAAGAAGGTGACGGGAGATGAGGATTTAATACTGCAAGTATCGTATTTTCTTGCGGAATATGCAGTTATGAATTAGTGACGCTGTTAATTGGTATTTGCAGTTCTGTTGATGTGGTACTCGCCCGGAAGTATTATGGCATTATTTATACGTTCCGTGTGTCTACCGCGGGATACATGTTGCAACAGTATCTGGTTAATGGAGGCACCAAGAACATACGAGATGAACATGGCATATTATTTTATTTAGTTCGTCAACGAGAATATATTTTGATATGTAAGCATGCATCAAGCTTTAACCACGTAGCGTACAGTCCAGCTATTGACTGGGAGCCCATTCCCATTGTTGCGCCGGGAAAGAAGGAAGTAAAATTTTCTTGTGCTACTGTTCATGTTCACAGCCTCGAGCACGCTTTGTTGTTCCTGAAAATAGTCACAGTGGTGAAGATAATGAGCTAGTTGGGTACGAAGTATAGTTTCGAATCGAGAAATTGTGTTTCATACCTCAGTTGACATTGATGACATGGTTGTTGCATTTATCCCCAATACAGTGTCAACTGACTGTCCGAAGATGCGTACCTCGAGTTCAGCACTACCGTCATGAAGTTGCACGATTACACGCCCCCTGGGGAAAAAAAAAAAGAAGAAATAAAGAGAGAGAAAAAAAAAAGAAAAAAAAAAGACACAACATTTGGCATTTAGATTTCGTATCCTCTGTAGAAAAGTTGTAAAATTCATGTTGCATGAAATTAGGCCAACACAGTCTACAACATAATGGTTGTCAGTGTTATCATATACCATGGTATAGCATCGCAGTCATTATTTTGGCAAGCAGAGCATTGAAATCTGTTGTTTGGAGAACGATTTGCAACACGATTGCAGAACTTGCATGCGTAATACCATGTTTGCTGATTTGTTGGTAAAGCATGAACACTGGCATTTACCCAAATTTCGCGCACAGTAGGCTGCAGTTGGTCATAAGAAGCATACAACATAAAGTGAAACTGTTGGAAAGCTGTATTACTGAGTCGATGATAATTGTTCATTGGTGAAGAAGATACTTACTGGCAACGTTGGCAGATCGACTATTGCACAAGGTTTCATTTCTTGTTCGTATGGTTGATCATAATCCAAACTTTGAAGCTTGGACGAACTGTTGTTCTAAAGTGCAAACAAAGCTTATGGGAGAGAGCAATGTTGCCAGAAGTTGTTGGATAGTATTTATAATGACATTTTTTACAGAAGTTGTTGGACATCTGAACTATGTGTATTATAATTATATAATGTTCTGTGCTAAATGCTTTTTAATGTTTGTTTTTTTGCTATCATTTGCAATGTCACCCTGACCTGATGATGTGAATAACAAAACGTTTGGTTTTTTTTTAGATAATTGTTTTGTATCGAAATTGACACGTGTTATAACATTCAAATTAGCTGGTGTAGGTGATAATGTCATTTGAATACAAATTTGCATATGGTGGCCCACAGTTCAAGAACATCGGCAACCCTCTTATTTAACTGTGTAAACAATTTACTGATAATCTCTTCACAGCATGGTATGACACATTTTGCTGAGCAATATTATTGGAAAATTATCAAGAATTGACGCTGAATTGGTATTTGGGAAAACCAGTTGAATGTGATGTGACAAATGTATCAGATGCGTATCGATGATAAGTAACCAGCGTATAGTCAATAGATAGCATTGAAGGAATGGTGTTGGTTATAACGAGTGGTGGTTCTTCATCGCCACCATATGCTGAAGAACATATGAACTGTTGGAAAGTCGGAGAAGCCTTCGGGGTTGCGGAGGTTCAGCACTAATGGCTCAAATCTGTTTCTTAAAACAGTGAATTGGATTATGATATGGTGTAATGTAGTTACATGTTAGGTCTTATGAGCAGTAATGTCAAGTTTGCTTATGTTCATCTTGTAATGGGCTTATGAAGTGATGTAATCTTGGTTTATGTTTTGTCTATCAATGCAGTGTTGATTTGTGATGATCTCATGTTCGCTTAGAATGATTTATTATACCATGCTAATCATGATTTGTATTGATTCTGGTGGATGGTTGTAGTGTTGATTTCACTGTCCTTGTTGTTGCTGTTGTTGCATGATTCGGAGGAGGCATACTCATATATGCATTGTGTTTGGGTGTTATCTGATTAAAATTATACTGTAAATAGTCTCAACATGTGTGTGTCAACTCCCGTGTGACAATGCGAGCAACGAATGAAGAGTGCATACGTAACAGCATTGTTGATTCACACATGTGGATCCATATGCGTCTATTGCATCTAACGGAGAACAGGCAATAAATGATTAACTTCTAGATATTACATTCAGACAACAGGAAGGTAGACATATGGTATTGCAGCATCGCAGTGTGGAAAATATAGTAGCAGTGAGCATGCGTAGTATCGATAGGAGCATACACCATACTTCCATTCGGCAATGATTGTTATCGCTGCTTATTGTGCTCTTCGAACTCGGCGAACCACCCACCTTGTTAATCTTGGGTTCCTGTTTTGTGTACAATCTGAGTATGCGGACGTAGAATTTTTCTGCTGTGCCTCTTGCATTTGCGGCTAGTAGGAGATTTTGTTGTTCCTGAATATGAAATTGTAGTTGGTGTTGTTATGGATTGTAGATGTTGCATATTTTAAATGATAAGAATACCTGTTCAGACATTGTTGACATTGTGACAAGGGTGTTGTCTAAGACAGTTTCAACAGGTAGCCCAAATATTGTGGCATCCACGATCCCAGTGTCATCCTGTAGCTCGACATAGAGGCGGCCACTGCAGCGACGGGTTGTGTGGTTGTTAGTTTGCATATATTTCATGTAACGGTACTGAAATCCAGAAGTATATATGTGTGTGTAAAGAATAAATGTAGTATACAGCAGAAGAATTGTTGCACATATTGTATGCTGAATATTTGTCTAACCATAGGATTGCATCCTGGGTAGCATTGCCGCATCTATTGCAGATCTGTCTGAAGCACTCGTTTTTGCAGTTTCGGCATGCATTGAACCATGGCTGCTGGGTTGTTGGTATTGCGGTTATTGATACCCTCATCCATGTTTCTCTGTATAAGGGCTGTCATATAATTAAATAGGTGTTAGTTTTTTGCAAATGTTATGCTGTGGACGAGACAACTAAATGGAAGAAATAACTTACCAAAGATGCCCTAGCAGCTGATATGTTGCTGAGTTCCATTGAAAGTCGTCGCACCAATTCTGTATGTTGATGATAGTCTGGATTGTGGAGCTACTGCTTATATAGCATGCTTACTCTACTTAGTTAATTGAACTATGGTGTACGTGATAGAATGGCACGCACTACAATGTTTTGCATATACCGAGGCTGCCACATGTCGATGAAATGAAACATGTTCAGCAAAGTTGGGATGAACTTATATATGAATGTTAAGTGCGGTGCTGTTTGCTATAGTGTCAATATAACTTAGTGATATATGCATGTTCTGTAGCAGGATGCGGCTTCGATTGATTTCACATGTGGTAGTCGAGAATAATTTTCTAGTTGATGAAAGACTTTATCCGCTTCATAGTATGAACTCTTTATTCATTTGTTTTTACAAGTGTTATCATAAGCTAAGTGAATGGCATGGCATATTGTCCAAATTTCATTTTCCATTTCGGTTGCCTAATTTATCCTCCCAAGCGAATTAACCATCCAGTTATCTTTGTAGTATCGGTATAATGGACTGACACTCATTTTATTGGCTGTAAAAGATGCAAAGCTATGAACATTTATATGTGCAGTTGTTGTGCTCGTCGTAAATGAACAATAGAATTCAGGTAGGCGTGCATTATTTATCGGAATTGATTACGCAAGTTTACTTAGATAATTTGCAGGGGACGCCGACGAACTTCATTTACGTGGTCACGTTCCAAAAAAATTGTTTGTGTATGTATTGTTTTTTAATTCAGTCTTTTTACTCAATATAAGAGCATATATACAATATGAGATCTGCGACGTCTAACAACATCACTATGTTGGATGAGTTATCCTCTTGTTTATCATAACAGTAGACATATAATTATATGGTGGATATAGTTGGGATTTGTTTATAGCCGGAGTAGATATGGAACAAGTAATCCTTGTCTGTTTGTGCTGTTGTGGTTTTAGTCAATTATAGGATTCCGTACACTCCGCAGTATGCAACAATAATGGCAGAGTAGAAAATATAGCAAACTTTATTTAATGCAACAAAGCTGGAGGGAAACATGGTACTACACTACATATCGTACAACAAAGGGAAATGAAATATAAGAAAGTACGTAATGAGAGGAATTTATTTTGATACAGATGCATCACTGGATCTTATTCATTATTATTGCCATTGCCTCGTCGCATTCATGCAATCTCAACCTGGCGGACCACCCACCTAGTTATTCTGCGATTGGTTTGTTGGGTGCACTTCAGAACACGCACATAGAAAGGTCTTGATGCACTGTTTGTGTTGACATTGATGATGAGAGACTGGCATTCCTGGTGTTACATTATGACATTGAAGTGAGACATAAACTTCATTGTAAATATGTTATGAATGTTTTGTTATGTAGTTATATGGTGTATTATTTGTAGGAACTATATTGATACCTCCAGCGTCATTCGTGCCAAGGTTGCAGCTGTTGTGTTAAGCACAGTTTCTCCAGCCTGCCCAAACAGCGTAACATCCAATATACTGGTGTCATCCTTAAGCTCAACCATGAGACGGCATCTGTATCGAAATAAGTATTTGTACATAAAATATTGATCTAAACATCTTGTAGTGTGAATTTGCATGTGCTATAGTTGGTTAACCTGGGAGTAGTCTTAGGTTGAGAGCTCTTGCAGGTGGAACAGTTTGAATGAATACGCTCTCGCTGGCAGATGTCACATGCATTGAACCATCCCTGCTGTGTTGTTGGGATGATGCGAATGCAGACTCTTATCCAAGCTTCATTGTATGTTTCCTGAGAAGAATGTGGCAGTGATTCAATTTAATATCACATTGTTGTAAAGTAAGGGTTTACACAATCTGATATTGGAAAGTAATATGACAGCAGTATTGTGCAAAGTAATGATACCAATGACGATCGAAGTTCTGCAATCGTGGATGGTGTCATGATGTTTGGTCTGGTGATTGAATGTTGGTGGTGGAATTGTTGGAAGATAAGATGCGTTGAACGGTTCTGGATGTGGGTCTCGTTTGGGGAGGTAATGGTTTATATAGTGCATAACTGTTAGGTGGGAATTTGTTTATGAAGTCTATCAAGCATATGATGTGGAGTAATGTGCTCTTATTAGCAAGAATTACATGTATTGTCAGTCGGGGCTTCGAAGATTGTTTCGTCTCCATGCTGATAGTTAGAAATTAGTGAAGGAGGTGTATTTCTATACAAATTCAATTATGTAGTGTAGTTTGCTAATTGTCAATTCACCAATAACAGGATAGTAGTATATCACACCGATATATACTGTAGTAACATCAATGTTATATTTTGTGAAATGATCGCGGTGTAGTTTTACAGATCGTTAAAGTTGTTATGGTATTATTTGTGCCAAGTGTGTGGGTACAATATTGTTGTATGCCAAGTGTTTGGGTTGCATGGTAGGTAAGTATATGTTTAGAATGCATGTGAGGATGCTAGGTTGTAAAGCATTCAGAGTATTTCATCATCATTGCACTGCAATTGTCAGTTTTGCATATTTAAGTTGTCCATTTGTTGGCACACATTTCTACTTCATGGGGAAGCTGACAATAACATTACACAAGCTGCACTGGTGATGAACATATTGGTATTGTAATACAGAGCATCAGTCTGCTGTATGGTTGTTCAAAATTCATATTAATGCATTTATGCAAATCAATGTGTAAGTTGCAAGTTATATTTGACGGTTCTACAAACTCATCTTTACTTTGTTAGGTTCAATATATGAGGAAATTCCAGGTTCTGATTTGGGATAGTAAAGATTGCGCAAGTTAATAAGAGTTGTGAGTATAAGCATTTGTACTAACGGTTATTAATGGAAATTGAATTACTGCCAAATATACAATGCGTTTTGGGAAGAGAAACTGAAACGACAATCAGTATGTGACATGGGTGGTGTGCATTTATAGTATGCTTCAAATAAAGTGGATGCAATCAGTTAGGTTTCAATTTTGAACGTAGTAAGGGCACATATTTTAATGTTTGAACTAAGTCAGGATTTCAGATAGTGGTTGGCAGCAGAGTTGTTATGGGGTTAGTTATGGGCACGTTAATTTTAACTTCTATTTAAGTTGGCTGTTTGATAATTGCGGGAGAGCATACTGCAATGGTGGAAAAAATTGTGTGGTCATGCTCCTACTACCTACAATGTAAAGAATTAGATGTTGCCATCCCAGTGACCGAGATAGATAGGATACAGTGACTACACGTGCCGGTACTCAGTAAACTATGGCATCTAACTTAGATTAAGCCAGTATAAATCTTGAATGTAATAGTTAGTGCGATGTGATCTGGGCAAAGAAGCATTGTGTGAATATTCACATATCTTTTGAATTTGTGTAGACTGATCATGTCTACAAATTATTGCGGTTACGTGTTTGCAACGCTACATGGACTTATGTGGTAGTACTCTGTCTTACCTGTATAGGCTACTAATCAGGTTGTGCATCGGGTCAATTTGATGTTTTAAGCATAGTGGACCTTACCGCTTGATTGTACATGTGGTTGTAACGATATAAAATAAGCAGCACCAGATACAGGAATTTCGAATTGTTAAACAATCAGACGATGAACATTTATTCAAGCTGCGATACAAATAGCTAGAATTATGCAGCTAATCCGTATCACTGGGTGACATGTAACGACTACACGCTTCTAATTTGTCCTCTGTAATTAAATCCTATATTATTTCTGGGGTTTCATACAGGATTTTGCATTCATCTGATTGCTGTGCCCCCATACTTGCAAGCTGTTTGGCAACGCTGTTTTCTATGTAGTCGATATGATTTAGTGCTATGTGCATATCTCGTAGCAGAATATGTCCCCGATTGATTTCATTTCTCATACCTGGAGGAAAATCTCTGACAAAATAGAATATCTTTATTGCTTCATAGCATGAAGTCTGTATTTCTATGTTACTCCAGTTCTTGTCATAAGCTAAGTGAATGTTGTGATAGATTGCCCAAATTTCACTCTCCACTTTATTTGTTGCATCTAATTTTCCTATGAAACCAAGCAACCAGTTATCTTCATTGTCTCGGCAAACTGCACCGATACCACCGCTGCTGGTCGCAGAAGCTGCAAAGCCATACACACTTATTCTGGCAATCCCTGTGTCAATCATATATTATGCACAGAATTACACCAGAAATTATAAAACTTGTCCACATTTATTTTATCAGTGATTAACATGATTAAATGTATTGGTACTTACTTTGCAAATTAGGCACGCTCCTAGGAGGGATTTCACCTCGGAAAGTTGTTGCACTGAGTAAAGTTTGGGACGTAGCAGATGAGTCTGATGAGTCCTCCTTTGGTGTTGACATTGAAGGCAGTGATTGTTAACTTTTTCAGATTTGTCTAGCTGGTTGTTGTGGTGGTGTGACGTTGGTTATTATGGAGGGGGAGAGATCTAGTTTTATAGTTAACAAATAATGGCACGCATTTCAATAGTAGCACTTGGATATGTTGGCGTGTCATCTGGTGCTCACATATTCTGACCATGTATATAAATTTGTATACGTGTAATTGTGTTTACATTGATACATGTGATTTGGATATGAGTGAAGTGGCATTGGAGTACATTTGGTGTGCCTCTATAACTATAAACGTCTGACGATTAATATTTGCTTCGGCAACAGTATTAACACGGTTGAACATACAGCAAACTTTATCTAACATGCGCAAAATGTCGTAATTGCGGAATTACATCACCATTTACCATACGTATTGGTATACGCTTATGTGATCGTCTAAATCAGATGTCACAAAATGACTGTATTGGCTGCATAAATGCGACGAGCAGCAACTGGATTATTTCTACCAACGGGCTGTACACGATAATGCTGTATGCCAACTGTTTGTTATATGTATGAAATAACAGCTTTGTGAGGTTGCATGTGATGACACTGAGTTGTGAAGGAGGAAAAGCAGACGTCTCTGTATGCAGTGCATTTCACAGATTGATCACATCGAAGCTGGCAACATCTTGGCACACATTTTAAGATTATTGGGATGCTACTCAAAGATTAGGATGAGTTGTTGAGGTACTGTAGGTATAGTGATAGCAGATAATATATGTAATGAAGTTGAAATTCATTCGATATACTTCTTGGCTTGCAGAGTATTCTGGATCTGAAGTTGATTGCCAAGATTAAGAGTAATATAGCGAATTAGTGATTATATTGTATTAATGTATTTTTTTTGTATTATTGATACAAGTGTTTATCTGGTTTAACATCTTCTTGCGTCCAGCTGCACCAGGAAGAGCATTCTATCGGATGGCACACAACAGTCAGTCGACACAACTTGAGATGGCATCGAGCGATGATGAGTACCAAGAACAACAACAAGAAGGCAGTTCCGAGGAGGTTGGCGAAGCAACTGAGACAGAGGAAGAAAATGCAAGTGCGATCAAGGATATATCTGAAGAAGAAAGTACATGTGGAAGTGGCTACATGCTAGGTAAAGGTTCGGAGACAACATTATACTCTGATGAGAGCGAAGATGACGATGGTTGGGGGTTCTTGTATTGTGATTTTCTGAATTGCTAATGGTCTTATGAATGGATATAGAAAGTAACAATAGCAATTTGGATTGTATCGTTTGCGGACAATATCAGCACGGAATATTATTCGATCGGAGCTTTATTTCATATACAGATGAGAAATATATAGATACATTGTACTCTGAAACTGCTGCAGCTATTTGTGGTATATTATATGATAGCATGTAACTCTTTAATGTAACCTCTGGTGGGAATTGTATCTATCTACATGGAACAATAAATACAACATAAAAAAAGGATCTATGCAATGCATAAAGTGGGTGCAGATTAGAACAGTTAATGGGCTCTTCATCTTCCAATACGATGCTGTGGCTATAAAAACATTCCTAAAGCTTTGAAAACTATTATATCAGAATAGCTATGGACAAAAAAGAGGAAGCTGTAAGTAGGCCTCCAGAAATTGTGGAAAACAAATTGAGGAGCAAGAGGAAGCGACACGATGAAGTCAGGAAGGGGAAGAAGCTGAAGCATACTGTAAGCATGGAAAATACTGAGAGCGAGAGCGAATCTGAATTGGAAAGCTGGCATCAGCATGATTATGTTGTTGGCAAAGGATCTGAAACTACAGTTTATTCAGGAGGAGACGACGAAGACGATGCATGCGATAGTGATACGGCAAGATCTTACGAAAGAAATAAGAAGGCTATTTTAGCTATCCTGCGGCGACAGAGGGAGGCAGGACGTAAAAGCAGAGCAGAGCGACAGGAACTACTGAAAAGGAAAGCCGACGATGTTAATGAAAAAATCTCGAAGAAGAAGCGTAGAAAATAAATTAACTGTTAGATCTTTATTTGTAGTATGTCATATAATTTAAATTATGGATCTATTACTTGGGTATGGGTGGCTATTGTAAATTTTGGATTCATATTAAGGATGTTTTATTTGGTTGATGTCATCACATGATATTATTACTTGTCATCGGATAACAATATCACAAAAATGCACAAGAAAGGAATCACGTGGGAAAATATGAACAGAAGTACTGCTGCAATCGTGGAGTAGCCCACAGGATCAAGGATCGTAGGATTGGACTGTGAAATTCTACCAAAAGTGTCATTTTTATTTTTGTATTGATACTGTGACTACTTAAATGACTTATTTTCAGGTTATTAATGTCATAGAAATGTTAATACACAAGCTCAAGACCTAATATATCATAGAGACATATCATTTCGGTCATTAACAATCTCTGCCCTTGCTGGCTTGCATACGATGTTGAATATTTGAACTTTCGGATTTAGGCGTACAAAATTAGACTTCAATAAACATTTTTGCGGCATGATGGAGCCATGAGAAGTTAAAACAAATATATGTGTGTGTGTGTGTGTGTGTGTGTGTGTGTGTGTGTGTGTGTGTTAAAAAAGGTAGGATCGTAGGATCCTATACGCGATCCCACCCGATCCTATCTGGAAACGATTTTCTAGCCGATCCTGCACCTCACTCGCTCTGAGGATCAACGACCCGGATCGCGATCCTAACAACCATGGTTTTAACACTCATCAAAAAATAAAACTCAATATAAATTGAGTGTAGATATCTGGTCGACATCAAGCTTTACTGAATTAGATGATTTGTACCACACACGTACTAAATATTTGTTCACAAGAGCTTAACAAAACAGGCAATAGTTAACTGCATTCTGATTACATTGGCAATACAGGTCTAAAAAAGACAAAAAAAACCACGCATAATATAACAGTGAGCATACATAGATAGTACAGAAACTTGCTATGCGGGACAAATTACTGGCGGAAGACTGTTGCTCGAAACATTGGAATCGCTGGATCGATTAATTCAAGCACACATGCATCATTAAGCGCTAGCTGAGAGTGCAACACGTATTTATACCAAGCGAGACGACGATGGAAAGGGTTTCCCGAGTGCGTGAAACCGCAGGTTGTTTCCCATCTCATATAGCCACCATCCGATGTTTCTAGCCATACTTCTTTCGGAGTCCCAATCAAGTAATCCCGTACAAAATATGTAGGTATGTTCTGCATGATTTAAAATAACATGTTCATATGATGCATGCATATAGATGTCTTAAGGAATTGGAAGTTAGGTACTTACAACTCCACCCTTCTTCGTAGTGTGGGAATGAATGATACGGAATGCAAAGGATGGCGCTACAGTGTTGTGAGCTTGCGCACGAGCCAGAGCATGATTTTCCTGTGGTCCTATTCGAAAGGTGGAAGAATTGAGCCCGTAGTTGATCTCCGCAGCAGACTCATCCATGATGCGGATCTTAAAATTCAAATTGCGCTCATATTTAAACATAAGTACAGCCTTAGGGGGGACGCGATAAGCACTGGTAAATTGAAGCCATCCCATGCCAAAGTAATACTCGTTATCAACTTGATCGATGCAGATATTCCAGAATGCCCCGTTGGGCACATGTAGGTGAATGATGGGTGCGATGCTGTCGCGGTGACAAGCAACATACTTTGGAGGGATCCGCTGCACAAGGACATGGTTATTCAACAAATATAGCTAAGCTATAAATTCTAATTAAGGAGAACATATGCATAACTTGAATGACATTGTTACCAGTGTGGTATCTTTCGCATTAAATGGGTCGTAAAGCTTGAAGAAGCGAGGCGCTATTTCTTCTGTGGCAGTAGCAGCGTTGTTTTCCTGCTTAACAATACTGCGGTAATTGATTTCGGTGCACGTGGGATCCATTATCCTTATATCATAGCTCAGATTTGCCCTAAATTTGAAAAAGACAAAATATCCTAAACCGATGGAGTTGCATTTGACCAGAGTTTTCCACCCATTGGTAAGGTACAGTTCATTGTTGTCTGCAAGAATTGTGGTGTTGAAGATTGCTCCGTTGGGAGTTCGTAGCTGGATAATCTTTCCAACATCTTTCTTGTACACATCAACAAAGATGCGAGGCAAGGACTGGAAGCAGAACAACGTGTGATTAGATTGTTTGATTGAGGTAATGTCGTTAAGTTGCTTGTATGCAGAAGACGTAATAGGTAACTATGATCAAACTCAATCATATACTGGTATCAAGTGGTTTACATATAGGCTTACCAGTCTGTCATTGTCTGGAGCACTCGATACGATAACTTTGAAGAAATTCATACTGATACCAGGATTGAAGTCTTAACTGCCAATGTTTGATCATAGAATGTAGTCTGTGTATACAAATAGCAACCATATAAGTTGTTTAACAAGTTCATATTGAATTAAACACATATACATATACAAAGGAAAAAAGAGCGGGGGAAAGAAAAACAAAAAAACTGGAAAGGATGATATCATAGTTTTGCATTGTCACAGTGACACAAACATAACGCGGTTCAAAGTGTCCAAGAACTGGTGTATTCTGTATTTATTCATTTACGCGATTCAAATCTTCGGAAGAACTAATTCAGTGGAAAATTGCATGCGCATCTTGAGTATGCATACTTTGATCAAACAGTACATACAAGTAAAAGTACACAAACAATATCGAAGGGGGAAAACAAACTGTCACTATTGGCACGCAATTGCAAACATTGCAAACTGAAACTGTTGAATACAACAACACAAACAACTGATAGCTGATTTCAATGAGTTGTGCACACAGACATAAGCATGTATTCTTATGGACTTGTGCAAATCCTTTTTTTTTCATGTAAAATTACAGATTGGAAAGAAAATCCTAAACAAAACGTACCTGAAGCAAGTGAAGCTTGGCGGCGATACCTAAGACTTGCAGTCTGAAGGGTTGGGTGGGAGGAGCAGTGGGTGGTTATGAATACCCAACGAAGTTCTGCACGATTAATTTATTCTATTCGACTAAAATTGCAGTGCAAGCCCTCCAGTGAGTAGATATTTAATATTATGCATATGCTTGGCTGGGTTTTAATCAAGAATTAATACATAATAGTTTATTTTCTGGGCACTAATTGAAACTTTATTTTAGTAATTAATATATCTGCGTCGACATTTAAAAATTAGACAAAAGATTATTATGTATAAATTGGAGTCTAGTCTTGCATTGTCCTGAAAATGGGACATTACTAATAATTGATCTTATTAAGGTTCTGTATTTATCAAAGTTTAAATTACTATGTTATCTATCACACTGGTCTGATTTGTATGCGTGTTTATTTAACTAACTGCCCAATGCAGCAAAACAACGTGAATGTAGATAAGTTTCGTATCGATTTCTGGAGAAGGCATTTATTTTACAATGCCAAGAAATTAATTAGACACCAAGTCGATGAGTGGATGCAATTACATGCATAATCGAAAATTATTGATGTCAAACAACATTGTATCGTGGGCAAACATTGTCAAACTGGATGTGCCAAAGAGATGATTCTGTGAGAAATAAATATAAGCAGTGACATAAGAAAATGTATAAAGAAAAACGCAGCGATATAGAACAAACAAAATGTTATATTTTATATTATACATACGTCGTCTCAAAAATGTACCCAAAAAAATACCCAAGTGTCTGTTGCGATCAGATACATTACCCTATCCTTGCAACTACAACAGAAGAGGAAACTATACAGAATGGCATCTTCACCTGCATAAAGTGATTGCCATTTGTTGCTTTGTAACTGCACAAAAAAATATTAGCAAAAGGCATAAAAATAACAACTGTATGAGCACAAGTTGTTAATTTTATGCATTGCTGTCTCCAGGGTTCACTGCCAAGTGTAGTCCTTATATCTACATACATATCTGATCATATAGTTTTATAAGCCTTCATCACAGAGTTAATTTGATGCAATCTCAACTTGGCGAACACTCCACTTGTTAAGCCAGCGTGGATTCTTGATGTTGGATGGAGCCAGGCGGAAGTAGAATCGTTTATTCACCGCTGCATCATTTGCCTTTGACAACACATCGCTTTGTTCCTGCATGATAATATAAGATGACTACATTAATTAACATCCCATGGAGTCAGCTGCATTTCAACTCGAAATCGCGAGACATATGGGTGTAGTTAGCTTACGTCTGGAGTCATTGTAGATAGGGTAACCGCACTCTTGTTTAACACAGTTTCAACAGCATGTCCAAATATAGCAACCTCAAGTTCACCACTGCCATCGCCAATTCGAACTCCGAGGCGCCCCCTGCACGAAATCAATTTATTTACATCTCAATTAGAAATCACATACTTACTTGAGAAAGACATAGTTGTTCACAATCAACTGTTGCGTATAAAACCATATTTGGTATGAGTTATTGGATTGGTAAACATTAACTTCAGAGGAATTATGTGAGATGGGACGTGGCATACCATGGAGCAGAAATGCAGTCATTTTTTGCACAGACTGGGCAAGCAAATACTTCACCTAGCATGTGGTTGGTAGCCCGGTTGCACTTGTTGCAAGCGGTATACCACGGTCGCTGACTACATGGTGCTACAACAACAGACACTCTCACCCAGATTTCATCGGAACCAGTCTGCTGCAATGCAGAACAACATTAATTCAATCGGGAGCATCATGGATAAACTTTCCTGCGGTTACAATGCTAGACAGGAGAAATTACCGGAGTACTTGGTAAGTCTGCAATCCTGACAAGTTTGAACTCAGATGTAGAAGTATTGGCAACTTTCTTCTTCAGTAGCATCTCAGGGTCACTGATAGCATCAATTTTCTCGTAGTTAGCATCGCGCCTGCAAGATCTTTAGATTTTTAACATATACCACTGGACGACAGGCTATGAAGTACATATAAGTAGATGAAGGCAGTTTACCAATCCAACAATTCATCAACCCGTGCATCGGGAACATCAGACAAGAACATTGTAGACATAGTAGTTTTCAAGGAGAATCCTGGGAGACATGGGCAAAACCATTTATGAACATAGCAGCAGGAACAAACATAACATATCATATGTCAACATTTCATCAAAAAATATCATGTCGATACCGGAGTATTTCGATGCCACAACATTAGTGACGATGACAACCGGCTGGGACTTTGCTAACTTGGCCAGTTTTTCTGCATCAGTGGTTGCTATGTCATCCCAAGCCAAAAGGCACACTGGATTCAGGTTAGAGAAGACAGCAAATAGATAGAGTGGAAAAGATAGAGAAAGGGGGAGGGAAAAGAGACCAGAGGATATCATCGATTACATGACAATTCTCAGCATCATAAATAACTAAATACATCTTACATATATATAACATATATATTTGGTATCTGCATTCCATACCGGTATAAAACGAGGTAAAATTGATGAAGCCAAGGAACAAACAAGTGTTATGCGTACTCGTATTAATTCATCAGGAAAATCAATATTCTGGATTGCGTACATTGATGGTTCATTGCTCGCAAGTCACATTACACAAGCTTAATGTTGATTTGGTATTCTTTCATTCTTCTATTATTTTCCAGAGCATAACAAAGCAATATTTGCAGTGTAGCAGACAATAGATAATTCTACTATTGATTTAAGAACTTCTGCTGCCTATAATGTGGCCACATCTAACTAACAGGAATATACGTAGAACAGTATATTAGAAGTAAGCAAGGCACATTGGAGAACTTACGTATCGTCAATAACAACTATATCTCGAACCTTCGAACGAGCAGTCGAATCTTCCATGGCACTGTTTTCGGAGACATGACAGCTATGATTATCACTGCAACATCTGCATATGGTACATATATTGTGAGTATGTAATTTTTAATGGAACGAAGGAAGACATCCACGGGAAGCAAAACAATAACAAACATAATTAAATAAGAGCAACGCATAAAGAACACAGCAAGCGATGCAGTACTAAAACATTGGGGGAAACTACCAAATTTATCAGGTTTCCCGATGAAGTCGCGAGCCTCAGTCAGAGTCTTGAAGTTGTACGCAGTACTTGCTGTTTCATCTGCGGCACCTTCAACTGGTACAATTTTCATCTGAGGATCCAGAACAAGGACATAATCGTGATCAATGTAGCGATGTTTCGGGTTAACACGGCGTACAACTCCATCACTGAAAAAGTATGCATGATATGGATGTAGCTGTTTGTCAAACGATTCAATTTCAGCGTCAAAAGCAGTAGCCTGTATCTTTTTGCCCTGCACAGGACAAAGCAGGTAACGATAAATATGACATAGGTATTGGTGATGTGGGTGTACTACTCGTTAACTAACCTCGCTATCGCAAAGGACATATCGCTGATACTTTGTGTTGCCAAATCGAGTTGTTGTTGCACGATACTTCTCAACGACCCGAAGTTTAAGCTTCCATTCTTTCAATTGATCAGTTAAGGCAGATAACTTCAGCATATCACTTTCCATCCCTAGTTTACAACAGCAACACACGAACAACATATCTAAGCATCACTTTTGTAGTTACATGCTATTCAGATGGTAAAAAAACTTGATGCATAATGACGCGATCATTTAACCTTGTAGCAAGTACATTTGATATAGCAAAATGACACGAACAACAAATTTAAATCACAATAATGCAGCCAGGCAAGATTATAGCAAGTACATATTCTGAGCCATAATTTCATGTATGGTATTTCCAGTGACACAGACGAAAGCATGACAAAAACAAATATAAAAACTAAACAAACAAACACACACACACACATATATTACATACGTGTTAAAAAGTAGTATATATAAATCTATATGTAAGTATTATATGCATATATGTATGTATGCATGTATGTATATATATATATGTATATATATATAGTATATGCTAATCCTATTGTGAATTACTATTCTTGTTGCCCCGATGCTCGACGCAGCAGATTTTTGTACACAACATTCTGGGTACTGTCAACAGTTTGGATATTATCAAGTGGATGTATTAAAATTTTCACAGACGCAGACAACGTCGCTCGAGACAATGCAACATAGAGTTGACCGTGCGAGAATACTGGCTGAGGAAGATAAATACCAACATACTGCAAAGTTTGGCCTTGGGACTTGTTAATTGTCATCGCAAAGCATGGTCGGACTGGGAATTGTTTTCTTTCAAACTCAACTGGGTAGTTATCTGTTTCAGATGGCCTGAGTGGTATCCTAGGTATAAAGACATCCTTGCCTTTATTATGACCTATAGCTATTTCAGCATGTATGACATTAGGGAGGAGATTTTTACAAATAAGTTTAATACCACTAGACAGCCCGGCGGATGGATCTAAATTTCGTAACAACATCATAGGACAACCACGTTTTAAGAGCAGCTCATGAGGGGGCAGTCCATTAGGTGTAAGGGTATGTAAAAACTCTAAAGAATGATTATCTCGGCTGCCAGGAAGACAATGATCAAAACTTGTGTAGACATGTGTGTTACCAGGGAATCTACCAAGTAAAATTTGATTCCGTAAATCGACACAGTCATTCCTTGGTGTCAAGATGGCTCGGTCGACGAGGTAATCAGACTTCAAGCAATAGCTTTCAAAGTTAGGGTTACACAGTCAATGAAAGTGTTAATCGATGTTCTCTCATTTACAAAAGGCACAACCATTGATTGCGGTAGCTTTAATAAGGATTCATCATTTTCTTGTAAGCTGCCATCCCCGACTGATAATAGAAACTCCGCAAAACACGGATCATGTATTGCCCTCATGTTCGCCGTTAGACGCAATAAACGCATATGAGGCCACAGGTGTGAATCAACAATGCTGTTACATATGCACTCTTCCTTCGTTGCTCGCACTGTCACAGGGAGAACTTGCCTGAAATCACCACCGAAAACAACAACCTTCCCTCCAAATAATTCGTTGCTCGAGCATATATCGCGGAGCATAGCTTCAAAAGCCTCGATATTCTGCTTCTTTGCCATTGTGACCTCATCCCATATTATTACACTTGATTGTCGAATCAGCTCTGCCAAGGCAGTCCGCTTCCCAATGTTGCAGCAACTCTTCTCTTTTGTGTCCAGAGGTAGCTTGAAGCGAGAATGCGCTGTTCGACCCCCAGGCAAATTGGATGCTGCAATACCTGTGCTGGCAGTGGCCAATGCAATATAACCCATGCCACGAATACGAGCGAGGATAGCTCTGTAAAGGAATGTCTTCCCAGTTCCACCAGGCCCGTCAACAAAGAAACACGCACCTTTCTTCCGCAAAACATGATCAATGATTACATCATATGCAGTTTGCTGGTCTTCATTCAATTGCTTCGATGCCGCAATGTCGTCAGTAGGGATAGGAATTGCTAACTCTTCATCGATCTCTCGATTCAGCGGTGCAACTTCATCGGAACCATTGATATCCATTGGCAAGTTATAATCTCTTAACTGCCTTCCCATTGACTCAAGAACCATGTTTACATGTCTTAGGGTTCTTGAAAGGATCTGACCTTCACTGTTGGCTTCTCCACGACGATAGTCTTCAGAAAGCTTAGTATAAAATCGTTCCCACAGCTGCCGAGGATTACTTGGCTGGCAGAACACCAGAATGGTTGCAAACAGTCGTCGTAAAGTGTGTGGCATCTGGAACGTTGTAGCCTCTTCTAGACAATCTTTCAATGCAGTGTCTTTCTCAAGCAGCCCAAGCTTTTCGCAAGCCTCGCGATATGTTTCACACACATGATTACCAACGGTGCGAAGATGCTCGTATGATTCTGCACCTCTGACATGCATTAATAGTATACGTAAGAAGAAACGTTCGCCTTCCGCAGGGTTAGCAGCCACTATACGACCAATAGCATGACCTCTCTTCCGAGGCGTCCACTCCGATTTCGTAGAATTCCATACATAATGTTCAGGAAACTCACTGTAGAGCCACCGCTTAGCTCCTGGATCCCGTTTATTTGTTTCAAAATACTCAGTTAACATCGTCTTCTTATATTTCTTATCCGTCGCAATATACGGGAGTTTCGTATATTTGTTAAATGCAATGGATTGCATTCCAGGAAGATGAAGTTGCAGGGCTGTGACATGAGGAGACATATCATTCAAAGGAAACTTGAAGATAAGCCAAGCAGCTTCAGGCGGGGAAATCCATCTGGCAGACTGAAAAGCCTTTATTTCATCGACGCAACCCATCTGTTCCGATATCACCTGGAACACAACCCTGTTGTGACCTTTGTATATGTATTTGTACAGATATTTAACAGCTTTTATGGTTGAGCATATTTCCACATTTATATGGCAGTCATACTTAGCAAGCAAGTAAGGATTATACGGCACAACCCACCTGTTGTCCAATGTTTGTCCTCTCACATCAACAGTGCGGCCATTTCTTTGCCGGCGATAAACTGCAAATGCATCATCACCAGTCCTTGTAACATCTGCGAATTCCCGCGGATATTTGTTCTTGCAGCCAGTTTTGGGTCGCATGCAAGGGCATCGTCGCTTAAACTCACCACATGGACCATGCATCATATGTTTCTTCATTGCATTATGTAAATGAGGATTTGCGTGCGGGTCAGGTATTTCAGCAGATATGTATTTGTCAATTCTATCAGGGCTCATTAACTTGGCGAATTTCTTTAGAATCAGTAGGAAGTGCACATGTGGTAGACCCCGCTTCTGATACTCAATCACGTAGGTGTAAGCAGCAATTGGCCCAAGTATCTCCTTATCAATCAAATACCGCTTAAACTCAACTGTTTTCGCCCGGAAAATTCGCGCTACTAAATCAGGCCGGTTTTGAGGTTGCTCAAATGGTAGAAGCTCCGCACGAATCTCAGCCCAGTTGGGATTGCATGTCATCGTGACAAGGTAATCAGGTTTGCCGTATTTACGCACCAGAGCCATTGCATCCTGGTAACGACGCTTCATATCACGGGGCCCACCCACAAAAGACGGTGGCAAAACGACTTGACGCCCGACATTATTTGGGTTCATTTCACCCGCATTGATGCTGTCCAGTATTCCCTGGTAAAGTTCCGCCCGGATAGTGTCCTGGTGCTGACGCACATAATCTAGCCTGCTTGTTTCAAGCTTCACATACATATCGACCATGTATTGCTGGAGAAGACGCCCAAAGAACAACATCGATGACCGGCGTATATCTCGCATCTGTAATCGGTAGCAGTAATACTGACGACAGCTAACAGTTGCACTATCGCACTCTGCATCACTTGGCCCTGCAATTAGAAGCTCATCATTCAGCAACACGGCATACACAACGACATTGATAATATGAACTCAAACATACTAAGTAAGAACGTCAAATTACCTTTTCGTGGCTTCTTTTTCGGAGGGGCTAGGATGCCATCCAGGCTGCCCACGAGGAAACATGATAGAATACTGAAGCGGATCAAAACAACCCAGATGATACTGAATACTCTTTGCTTCACCACCCTTATGTCTCACACTAATATCATGGACGTATTTACCAGCACGCGACTCATCGTCAATCCAAATTGCTGCAACCTGATCAGATGTAGGTAAATTGTGCGTTCGTTGATCAAGTCCAGGATCACATTTAATCCGCACATCACAATCAGCAAATTCAGGGCTTGCACTAATAGACTGAAATGACTGGTTATAAGGATTTTCCTCTAGAATATCAGTCAAGCATGAAATAACAGCCGGATCAAGATTTTCAAAAGCTTTCACTCGGCTTTGCAGCTGGAAGGCTGGATCGTAGAAATAAACTTGTAGATATCTAGGAGGTTGTTGGCCGGGATCAATATCATTAATGTAGTGGTATATCTGCCCTTGGACACGGAATGTGTAAATCCCTTTGCCTTTATTCTTCGTGTCAGGATCAGCCTTCACACCCATCGAAGTGAAGGAGAACAGGCAATTGTATGCACGAATATTATTCCGGAAATCTTCGCTAGTCACATTGTCGGACAGGAGCAACTCCGCCAATGAATTTGGGATCTCATGAGGAGCAAGGACTACACACCCCTCACTGCAACAAAAGCCATCTGGTTCGTACGCAAATAATTTAGCATCACAATGCGGACATCTCCGTGGAGGTGGCAGCATGCTTGGCTCTATAGGCGGGGGCGGAGCACCCCGCTCCCACTTTTTCGTACGTCTCTGCCCTACACAACCGAATAAAAAACGATTAACAGATATGAAACCATAACTGAACACACATATAACTACAAATGAAGCCATAGTCGGGAAAGAAGACTAACGGGGTGCTTGGGGAACTCGAGCAGCACCACCAGCATGACTATTACGTTCACCCACAGATGTAGCAGAAGGTACGACAGAGGTGCCTCTATTCCCAGAAGAGGCATTGACGATGAGCGGATGTTGTAATGAACCCGGCGAAGAAGAACCTGATGCGCCTGAAGCAATGTTGGGCAACCCAGATGACACAGCTGGCATGTATGACAGCACAGTATTTGGTAAACCATTATACACGTCCAAAGCAGTACCATATCCGGCCGCAAAACCAACAGACGGCCTATTCAGGCCAGAATCCCTAATAGCCATGGACCCGACGGGCATGGGATACGGGGAAGCATACCTAGGTGCTTGCACACTACTACCTGGCGTCGCGGTATGGACAACAGGACCGGCAACGGAACCCCTTACATATGCACTGTACACGGACGGCCCGGGATTTGCATTACCCCCCCCCCCCCCCCCGCGGTCTACCCGACGGCGGCGGAGCCAGGGCAGAAGTATTAGCTCCTGCAGATGAAGGCCCGGGATTCGCATTACCCACACGCGGTCTACCCGACGGCCGCGGATCCGGGGCAGAAGTGTTAGCTCCTGCAGATAATCCTGTACCGCGTGCTAGCTCCTCCCCCACTAAACCCCGGCGAAGTCGTTTCCCAAGACTACCTGTAGGCATTTACAAACTACGGGCCACACACTACACAAAGCCACAAACATCAATTAATTTCAACCACAGCAACAACATCACAGGCACAAAGTCTATACCAAATTAACTAAGCATTAGACGAACCACATTTCCATCGCAAATTTTCGGTCGCATCATCAACTCAGCCTATACATGATTTATACCGATTCCAACCTGACCGAGATGCCTCATTATTAAAATACCAGTTCAAGACACTGAATCAGCATTACACAGTAAACCAGTTAGAAGTAACTAAGCCAAACAAACAAACAAACAAAAAACCAAAGGGATGGCGGAACACAAATCCCACACGTTAGCAAAGCAAAACAGCAACACAGCAACATACAACAGGCGTAAAACAAACCACACGGGCTTCTTACAGCAACATTTATATTTTTAATGTATATACTGCCAACTCTTAGAGAGGTAAACATACCAGATAAGGCAACACAACAAATTCCTTGCTCAAGTAGCGGATGATCAACCTGCAAACACCAACGCTAAATGTAAGCAAATGTGAATCAAACTAACCAAGCATCATCTTATCGACTGGCTACAACCACCACCTGCTGAGCCCATACGTATATATAGCACACTTGTATATAGAGTAATAACACCATTAGGCAACAAAAAAACCCAACAACACACACATGCAAGCAATCAAACCACAGATACATACCAATTTGTTAACTTATCATAAAAAACACACATGCAGGAAGGTATCACAACAACCCACATGGCAGAGTAAATATTCAATTCACAACGAATCAAATACAATCCCCCACTAACTGTCCGAAGACCCGATTTAGAAAACCCAAAAAAAAAAAAAAAAAAAAAAAAAAAAAAAAACAAATTAGAAAACCCAATTCAGCATCCTCACAGAACCTGAGAAACCGTTGGACACACCAACTACAGGATAGCCCGCGAACCACCGAACCAATTTCCGGCCGCCAGCGAAAACAAAACCCACAAACCGAAGAAAATACAGAGACGGAGAGAGACGAGAGAACTGACCCGGTGACAATAGATCAGCAAATGGCACCAACATCAGAAGAACGTTCTCCCACATTCTAAGAAGGAATGGCAAGAGCTCGACACCTGTCCCACTAACGATTGCCGGCAACCAGGCGCAGCTGCTCGGAGCATAGCCACCTGTCCCACCAAGAAGAACACCGACTACGAAGTTCATGTTCCACAACCCAAACCAATCACGCGCATCCCAAATGACAATATCGCCCTTCAACCACAGCGTACTTGTTTCATAGCAGCAAGGGCATAACCGACCTTTTCTACACGTCACTATTTCGCTGGCATTTCGCTGGCACTTTGTCCGAATTGGCAGCACATGATTGGGCCACCCTTGCCACGCAATGTGGCCTTAACTTCTTTTATATAGGTAGTAAGATTTATTTCGTTTAAAAATGTATCACATCTAATTTATTTTCAGTTGATTAACTAAGATGTGAGTCTTTAATTAATGAAAACTTTACCATCCAAATTTTAGATAAGACAAAAAGGAAAAAGATAATTACAATTTCACGCAAAAGAAGCATATGCATATATGCATTTAAATAAGTTTCTAATACTCGTTTAAGAAAAAGAGGGATGTTGCTGATGCAAACGCGTGAAGTGGTAGATCGATGTCAAAGTGTCACTTGCTGGACACAACAAACTGAGATACTTCCCCTATAAATAATGCCTCAATATTACAGCAATGGTCAGAGCCAGAAACGAGCTACATACAAATTCATCATCGACTTCATTACTATTTGAGAGAGAGAGAATATCAATTGTCAATCACACTAGAATGGAGGGTCCTGTATCTGGATTGCCCGAGTACGCCGTGCTGGGGTGCGACTTGGGATACATACAACACTTGGAGCCAGATGATGCAATTGGACTGGATCAAGATGATGGTTTGAGCCCCTTCTGCAACTTCAAACTAGAGAGGGCAAAGACTGGCACGGGGTTTCTCAACATAAAATGTTGTGACAATAACCAGTATTGGGCACTGGAACATCCCAATTCCTTCATCATTGCCGCCAAGGCTGCTGAACCGAATGAAGACCTATCCCAGTGGTCCTGCACCTTGTTCGAGGCTGTCAATCCCCGAGACGGCAACCCGGGTTCCATCGACTTACTATTTGTCCGTTCCAAGCAATTGGTTAACATTTGTCATGTAGTTGATAATGTCTACCATTTGTCCATACAACCGTGCGGCGCCGGCGGTGGTGGTACTGACATCCAACCTTGTAGTTTCTCAGTCGAGAACTTGGAATCCTTGTCCATATATCCCGGAGATGATTCTGTTCAAGGTTTGCCCAGATACGTTGTGCTGAAATCCCTCTTCAACGGCAAGTACTTGCGCCAGACCGACCAACATTACGGAGCCGGGTCGATCAGAGTCGATGGCGACGACGCCCTGAGCCCCCGCTGTAAGTTTGAACTAGTGAGGGCGAAAACTGACAAAAGATTCTGGCATATAAGATCCTGTTACAACACCAAGTATTGGGCCAGGGAGGATCCAGAGTATGGATTTATTAAGGCGATCGCTGACGAACCAAATGAAGATGTATCGCAGCCGTACTCATGTACCCTGTTCGAGCCTTACCATGAGGATGGGTGCAACGATGGTAGAAGAATCATCGGGTTAAAGCCTTTTTATTCCGGATTGGCAGCCTGTTCCAAGTATACTACTACTTTGTATGCGTCAGACATTATATTTGGCGACGCTAGAAGGTTCGGTGTCATCGATTGGAAATCCTTGGTGAGATTGCCCAAACACGTTGCCTTCAAAGGTCCTAATGGAAAGTACCTAACAGCTTGCACCATTGACGGCTACCCCCATCTGAGATTTGATTCCACCGACATCCTCGACGCGAGGGTGGCACACGAGATTTTCTACACTGGTGATGGAACCATTCGCATTGAGTCCAAATACTTCAGAAAATTCTGGCGTGCCACCGACAATAACTGGATCTTGGCCGATTCTGACGGAACCAGCAAGGAAAACAACAATGAGGATGCTTTATTTCTCCCCGTCAAAGGTAAGTACAACACTATCACTCTCCGCAATTCAGGCAACAAACTTTTCTGCCACCCAGCCACTGCATATGAATACCCAGATTGTCTCAATGCAAGTCTCGATGTCATTAATAGCGATGCATACATTGCTGTGGAGGACCTTGTCCTCTCAAGGGCCATCTATGACGTAAACTTCCGCCTGGCGGATGCTAGATTCTATGGTGAACAAACCACCAGAATGGTTACCAGAGAGGCCAATAACTCCAACTCAAAAGATGAGATTGTAGAGTTGAAGCTATCCTATCATGATACAACTAGCTACACTTTTGACGCTGGTTTAAGTACTGGGGGTCCAGTGTGTTGGAGAACAATCGAAACTGGACCGAAAATAAGAAGATGGAGATGAAGCAAAAAAACAGAATTGTATGATATAAAGTAACTAAGTAAAGACAAACTGAAATACTTACAAAAGTCGTCAAATATGAATAGTAATTAGAAACGATCTCGAGCATTGGCTCGATGTCCTTAAGGCTTTATTTGCTCCCTTTGGTACTGCTTGATCCGGAACAAACCGCCTCCCAGGATAATCGTCTCTCACCGTGCAAGAAGTCAGTACACCGCTTACACCCTACGAACCGCAATGGCATGGCATCTCTCTTGAAGGAATTGAATTGGAATATAGGAATTCGAAATTCTGAAAGTTGTAGGTTCTACAAAGTGTAGGAAGATTTTGTAGGGAATTAGGAGAGTAGAAGGAAATGTTGGAATGCTTCAAATGGGTGGAGAAGCCCTCTATTTATAATAGAGTAGGTGACTCTTCAAAGGGGTGCAAATGAATAGATGTGTCTATTCATGGTAATAACTAACTGTGGACGTTATTAATTAACAATAACTAACTTTGGTCGATAACTAATAAAATTTATTAGCGATTCCAACAATTATTAATTTTTGACTTTAATTAATAACGCACCCAAAGTTAGATTGCGTCCATCAAAGGACCTATTTGTACACCCATAATTTACAATAATTTTCATTCACCCATAACTTATTTTGGACAACTCTCAATTGTAGATTTAACATCTCTAAATGAGAATTAAATTCTACATATTTTACCATCCAAAATTTAAAGTTTTCCAACAATCCCCCACATGAATGACAAATTGGCATAAGAGCCGGAATAATCAAAGAGGAGATTTAGAGAGATACCAAACGAATGATAATCGCATCGAGAAGGTGGTCAAGGACCTTGAACCTCTCTTAGTGGAATACTATCGGATATACTGGATTGTCAGTGGTGAAACACCTTGAACTGCTTTCCGTGGTGTATACCTAGACAATAGTACCCACACGGTTATCATTCTTCCATATTAAGTTCTCATTGTCGTGTCCGTTTTGGCCTTGGAGCACGTAATCCTGGTTTCGTGAGTGGTCTTAGAGAATTTAGCCTCGTCATTCTCCTAGAACCGGCCGCCAGTTCCCACTCATATAGGTGAGTCTCATAAAGAGTATCTTGCCATACGCCACTTGGTTTTGACCCCCAAGGTATGAGCTCATTAAAAGCTAGTCGCTTATCCTTACCAATGCAAGTGTCACTCGTTGTCGTCCTAAGAATGGGTTTGGAAATAAAATTTCCTACAGTGACTATATTTGCACAGTAATTAGGTTGTCCCTTTTGAACCTAGTTCTTGGGATCTCAAGTCATCTAGGTTGGGTTTTCCGTTACGTGCAACTCAGAGAGATAGGCTCTATCCCAATCCCCTTAACGACGTAAACAATTGCTCTCTTGTTAACCCTATGGGCAACGGATCCGCTAGTTCTTACTTACTTTTTACATGATCGATCGATATAATTATGTTAGAGAGAAAATGTCCAATGGTGTTATATCTACGACGTATATGTCTAGACTTGCCATTGTCGATGGTGCTTTGGGTCCTTCCGATTGCCGATTGACTATCGCAATGAATGTAGATAGCTAGCACTGGTCTTGGCCACATCGGAAGTTCTTCTGAAAATTGACGAAGCCATTCGGCTTCCTCTCCTGTCTTATCCAAAGCAATGAATTCCGATTCCATTGTGGATCTTGCGATGCAAGTTTGTTTAGAAGACTTCCAAGACAGCTGCACCTCCAAGGGTAAAGACATACCCGCTTGTGGACTTAGAGTCCAAAGTGTCCGATATCTAGTTGGCATCACTATACCCTTCCAGTACCGCAGGATACCTAGTATAGTGTAGTCCATATGCTAAAGTATATCTTAAATATTTTAGCACTCGAGTCACTTCTTTCCAATGTTTATCACTTGGATTAGTGGTGAATCGACTTAACTTTCCAACAGCTTGAGGAATATCGGGCCTTGTACGATTCATGAGGTACATTAAACAGCCGATTACTTGAGCATATTCGACTTGTATTACATTTGCACCATGGTTCTTGGCGAGATGTAAAATTAAGATCAACGGGAGTCTTAACTATCTTGCCATCGTTCTTGTCGAATTTCTCAAGAATCTTCCCAACATAGTGCGATTGAGATAATGAGTATCCATTCGTCGTTCTAGTGATTTTCATCCCTAAAATAACGTCATCAATACCCATATCCTTCCTATCGAACTTTGTTGTCAATATTTTCTTAGTTGTTTTAATGATAGTTGAATTACTTCCCATAACTAACATATCATCAACGTACAAGCACACGATGACATATCCATCACGAGTGGTTATAGTATAAACACACTTGTCACATTCATTAATATGAAATCCATTTGATAATATTTTCTTATCAAGTTTGATATGCCATTGTTTCGGAGCTAGTTTGAGACCGTAAAGAGATTTCACCAAACGACATACCTTATTTTCTTGCCCAGAAGAAATAAAACCCTCAGGTTGTTCCATGTAAATATTTTCGTCTAATTCACCATTTAAGAATTTAGTCTTAACGTCCATTTGGTGATTTCAAGATTATTTATAGCTGCAATAGCTATAAGCATGCGAATGGACGTTATCCTTGTAACTGGTGAGTAGGTATCGAAATAATCAATACCTTCCTTTTGTTTATAACCTTTTGCGACAAGTCTAGCCTTATACTTGTCAATTGAACCATCAGGTTTAAGTTTCCGCTTAAAAAACCACTTACAGCCTAACGCTTTACTTCCTGGTGGAAGACTCACCAGTTCTTATGTATGGTTTTGAAGTATGGATTCAATTTCCATATTCACTTCTTCTTTCCAATACGACGCCTCGGAACTAGACATAGCTTCCTTGTAGGTTTGAGGCTCATTTTCTATCAAGTAGGTTAGAAAATCCGGGCCAAATGTTGTAGCAACTTTTGCCCGCTTGCTACGTCTAGGTTCGTTTTCCGTTTCGGACTCTTGGGATGTTGATTCCCGTGTTCTTTTATTAGAAATTTGTTCATTCTTCTCTTTATATGGAAATACATCTTCGAAAAATGATGTGTTGCATGACTCAAAAATAGTATTTTCTTCGATTTCTGACTTGATAACCAAAAATCGACATGCACTACTATTATGAGCATACCCGATAAAGACGCAATCTACTGTCTTCGGTCCAAGTTTCACCTTTTTAGGTAATGGTATCGCCACCTTTGCGAGACACCCCCACACTTTGAGGTATTTGTAAGATGGCGGTTTTCCTTTCCATAATTCATATGGAGTTTTGCCAACATTTTTCCGGAGTATCCTATTAAGGATGTGGTTGGACGTTAATAGGCCTTCCCCCCACAAGTTCTGTGGTAATCCCGAACTTAGGAGTAATGCATTTAGCATCTCTTTTAAAGTCCCATTCTTCCTATCGGCTACGCTATTTTATTCAGGCGAATAGGGTGTCGTATTTTGGTCGATAATTCCACTTTCTTGACATATTTCCTTAAGTGGGGCTTCATATTTTCCACCACGATCGATACGCACAATTTTAATTTTCTTTCCCAATTGATTTTCCACTTTATTTTTATAGTGTTTGAACATGTCAATTGCTTCATCTTTACTTCGTAGAAGATAGACATAGCAATATCGTGTGCAATCATCTATAAACGTAATGAAGTACTTCTTTCCACCTCTTGTTTGAAGAAACTCCAAATCACAAATATCCGTATGGATTAATTCAAGAGGCGTAGTAATTTTGTTTTCAATTGGTCGAAAGGATGCCGAAATAAAAGTGGTTCCATTCGTATGCCAAATTCAAGTACATATACACATTGATTAAATAAATCATATATATGCTATGAAGCACTTGATTTATTTACCAATGTCCATGAGTACTTTGAAACTCTTGATATATGTACTCTACCAAATGACGTCGTGATTAAGTTTAATAACAAACCATAAGTACTATAAAAACTCTTGATTTGCAAGAAACTAAATCGATAACCCACGAGTACTTTGAAACTCTAGGATTTCCATGAGTGCTTGAAACTCTTGGTACGTCCAATAATTGATCTATTGATAAAGAGACACCCACAAGGCATACGGCATGTTTCCGTTTTACAATGAAAATATTTGAATACGTAAATATTCAAGATCAACATGCTTTAAACTAACGGATGACAACACTGTACTTATGTTAGTTTAAAATCATCTACTACGAAACTTTTATTTCGACATATCCCAAATATTGAATAATCACATTCAATGACTTCGCAAATTAAATCAAAATTAACATGACGCGACCTACTCTATTATAGAGTATCACGTTCATTTTCTTGATTTTGAACGTTCCATTGCCCACACACATGTCGTGCGTAACGACTACTAAAACCTTTTTTTTTGTTTTTTTTTTTCCGAATTCAAGACTAAGTTTGGATCATTTTTAAGATGTCACATATGAAGAAACCAAATTATTACGTTTCAAAATATGGCCTACACTTTTAGACGTGACAACTTTCCGAAATCTAATTGCATAGACTATTCGGCTTGGTACGATATCATTTTTCAGAAACTTTGACCATGATTCTGGAAACTTACTTTTATGAATCTGACATCAAGACCATATCCATTAGATTCGTCTTGTCGAGATACACAATTTTCATATATGACTCGCCTTGATCCGAGGTCTATAGCTCCAGATATCCTTCGAAAACCGAAGTCAGAATTTGTACAAAATTCTGTTACGAACCAGCAGCTTTGAACAACGATATCTTGAGTTTTACAACTCCGATTGATGCACCGTTTTCACCCAGTGCTTCATTTTTTCGTGATCTAAAATTTTCATGTTTTACGAAAATTGATCCGAGATCGTTATCAATGTCTAAACGACAAAATACAATTCTTCCCCCAGCTTATGCATGCTGAATTTTTGCGTAGCAAAATTCACTCTCCAATGATACAAATCGGTAAACCATATTTTTCATGCAATGAGTACTATAAAAACTCTTTGCAACTCGTTGTATTAATGAGTGCTATAAAAACTCTTTAATACAACAATCTGTGAGTACTATGAAACTCTCAGATTTACAAAAAAAAATCAATTAAACCCGACTTGAAAACCCAGGAAGCGCCAAAAACCAGTTTCGACAGGTAAAGCCTTAAGATTGTTGGAGAACAATCGAAACTGGACCGAAAATAAGAAGATGGAGATGAAGCAGAAACAGAATTGTATGATAGAAAGTAACTAAGTAAAGACAAACTGAAATACTTACAAAAGTCGTCAAATATGAATAGTAATTAGAAACGATCTCGAGCATTGGCTCGATGTCCTTAAGGCTTTATTTGCTCCCTTTGGTACTGCTTGATCCGGAACAAACCGCCTCCCAGGATAATCGTCTCTCACCGTGCAAGAAGTCAGTACACCGCTTACACCCTACGAACCGCAATGGCATGGCATCTCTCTTGAAGGAATTGAATTGGAATATAGGAATTCGAAATTCTGAAAGTTGTAGGTTCTATAAAGTGTTGGAAGATTTTGTAGGGAATTAGGAGAGTAGAAGGAAATGTTGGAATGCTTCAAATGGGTGGAGAAGCCCTCTATTTATAATAGAGTAGGTGACTCTTCAAAGGGGTGCAAATGAATAGATGTGTCTATTCATGGTAATAACTAACTGTGGACGTTATTAACTAACAATAACTAACTTTGGTCGATAACTAATAAAATTTATTAGCGATTCCAACAATTATTAATTTTCGACTTTAATTAATAACGCACCCAAAGTTAAATTGCGTCCATCAAAGGACCTATTTGTACACCCATAATTTACAATAATTTTCATTCACCCATAACTTATTTTGGACAACTCTCAATTGTAGATTTAACATCTCTAAATGAGAATTAAATTCTACATATTTTACCATCCAAAATTTAAAGTTTTCCAACACAGTGTTCCAACAACCCTTGAAATTGGGATTCCCTCCGTAGCGGAGGGCAAAGAAATTAGCGTGTCACCCACTGCTGAATATTCTTTCGGCTTTGGTTCCACAAGGGAGATATCTTCAGAAATAGTGACAAGTCATGTGGTCACCGTGCCGCCAAATAGTAGGGTCAGGGTGAGCGTTCTCGCCACGAAAGGTAAGTGCGACATTCCGTTTTATTACACTGTACGTGACACTCTAATCAATGGGGAGGAAAGGATCTACGACATGGATGGTGGTACGTACACGAGCTTCAATACCTACAACTACAGGTACGAGACCACGAAAGGCACATTGGGTTGAGATGAATTCGTCAAAGCCGGGGTTCCTGCAGATGCACTATGCTTGTGTAAGAACAAACAAATCAAAGAACGGAAAAAACATAAATAAATATGGGTACAGTATTGATGGAGAACCCTCTCCAACGACTGACTCCACTCATGCTCCATGGATGCAACTTGGCGTCTAAAGGCTTGTTCCATGAGCTCGTTGCAATCGTTTGTGTGGTTTGATTTTTCATTTTCATCTGATGTGCTTTTATGTTTTCAATTTTTTGTTTCACTTGTAATTTGATGCTTTCTTCAATGATAAGAAGAGTGCTGAATTTTTATTTTTACTAGACGTGACCCCGCGCATACGCGCGGGATAGAGAATTTATACGTACACTGCAATATTTCTGTGAGAGACATTTTATTTACTTGTCAAGTGCACAACATTGTTTGATTTAAATTTTTACTGTGTAGACTTAAGTTTATAAATGAGTTTTTTGATGTTCTTTTTATGAGTTATACTTTCTTGATTATAGGAGTTCTATATTTCTCTACTAACTTTGATAAGTTAAATGTCAATAAACACTTTAAAAATTTCTCCTCGTGTATAAAAAATAAAATAACATTTTCTATTATTCGCTGCAAATAGAAGAAAAAAAAATAGAGAGATGGAACATGTAATTCTCAGGTTTCGATGCTTTGTTAAAGTTGTTTCTAAATATTTTTTGTAATTTTCATATAAATGAACAATGAATTTATTCAATTCAAGCTATATTAATAGATATTAGTATATAATAAATGGAAGTAATTTATTTCGTGATCAAGAGTTAAAAATTATATTATCCTTCAGTTAAAAAAAATGTGATCAATAAAATAGAGAATTTAGATGAATACTGGATTTACCAAATAAAATTGGTTTAAATTAAATTTATATGACATCCTGGGTTTTAGTGGTAGTCAATTCATGACAAATGGGCTATCATTAAAATACTTAAATGAGTTATTATTGTTCATGAGTTATGAATATATAGAGTAGCATTAAAAATCAATACTACTAAGCAATATGTGATCACATGTCAACTTTACTTGTTGACATTTTACAAATAGACATGTAGAATTACAATTTTCTTTGTTCACAATAATTGTTTAAATTTTTTTTTTTGCGACTAATCTGTATGAATGATATTTTATGTATGGGCTGCAGTGGGGAAAACTTCTTCTCCTCCCTTTTGTATTTTTATCATACTTAAGTAATATAAATATAGATAGATTATACATTTATTCACCAGGTAAAGTGTTAAACATCACATGAAAGAAATGAACAATAAGACTATAAGTGTAGTATTGAGTTAGTATGTATTATATCATGTCTGTAATCCATATCAAGTTAAAACTTCTTGTATCCTTATTAAAGGGATCATTCATAAAGAAATATAAGATTCGTGTAATATGTCACTGAAAAAATTATTGTCTTTAAAATATAGTTTAATAAAAATGTATTTACGAAAATTTTGAGTGTGAATATGAGATTATGTACCATATTAGTAAAGGTGAAATTAATATAATATTCTATAAATTTGAACATATATGGATATTTATAATATTAATTAATGTATTTATTGGAAGAAAAAACCCCATTATTAGCACTAAAAAGAATACATAAAAAAAATCATGTTCTCATGTTATTAAATAAGTTTATTATTATTATTCCATAATATGCAATATAAAGTAATATTTAAAATTATTATATCAGTAAAATAAAATTTCTTTTAACTTTGTCGAATTCAAGAATAAAATCTTCAATAGTAAAATTACAGCAAAATATGAATGAACATTCTCAATTGTCTACCACTAAAATGCTTAAATGAGAGATTATTGTTCATGAGTTACAAATATGAAAAAATTTCATTAAAAATCATAATGACTAAGCAGTATGTGACTACATGTCAATGTTTTAGTGGTTGACATTTGCAAATAAACATGTACCATGACAATTGTCTTGCTTATATTAACTTTTTAAAGACAGATAGAGACACGTGGTTTCACCTCATGACTTTTCTCTTTTATATATTACATATAAGATAAGATGAGGAACATGATATAACTATTCTACTAATTTTATTTTTCTATACGAATCAAATGATTTCTCTTAGCTAATGGGATTGAAAATGGAAAAGTTTATAACTTGTGGTTAGAGCTGAAATATGTATTTTTTTAGGAAAGTCGAAATATGTATTTTATTTCCCTTGTATGCCTCACTTATCCACATTGTTAGAAACAATTAAACCAAATATCTTTTATTTAGGAATAACTAAGTCTCGATCTTTTAACTCACTCATACTAATTAGAATAAATAAATGACTTGGAGAATTTTAATTGACTATTACTTGACATGTATGACATCATGTGGATGATATATCTAGTTTCTTTTACACGATACTATGTTTTAACACTGTTGTATAATCTTTCATAGCAACTTATTGCAAAAATGTAAGTAAAAAGAGAATGATAAACTAATTTGATCCATGTAAAATAGTTTGAATCGACCTTAATAATTTTGAGAGTGTTCAATTGGAATGTGCAAAAACACTTATATGAAATATTGACTAATCAAACAAAAAATTGGAACACTTTTAAGTTTTACGAATTTTTATTGTCACTGAAAATTTATTTTTTATGAAAAATTTACATATTACTAACTTTGATAATTGAAATTTAATAAATATATAAAAAATAAATTAAATTCTAAGAATTCGAGTTAGCCATAAGTTAAAAGTTAAGAAAATACTAGGTGTAATTAAAAACATTTTTTAATTATTAAGTTGATAAAAGTTTATCTTATAATAGAGTTATGTTGAGAACCATTTGTTCCTTATTGTACTAATAAAATTAAATGCACACATTTTTATGAAAAAACAAAAATAGGCATTGTCTTAATAAATAATTCAATCAATCACATAGCTATGTTTAGCAAACTTTTAGCTTGTGTCAAGTGCTTTACTAAATTTTGTTTCTAAATGAAAATATTTGTAAAAATAATTATTTTTTTATTTAAAAAATTGAACAAACATTTAATATAAAATAAATAAATTTGGGTGTGTGGAGCAACCTGTAAGTTAGAGATTAAGCAAATATCTTCGGTAATTAATATTTTCTGAAACTTTATTAATAAGTTCGTAAAATTTAATATTATATTTAAGGCAATTTAATACTTAGTGACATGTTAAATGATATATGTAATATTTTGTGGAATTGAATTTATATCTGATAGTATTTAAATTTATTTTATGCACCTATTTTTAAAAAATAATAGTTTAATAGGAAATGAAGCATTCATGTATCTAAAAAAATTATTCATATGCTCGTACCTTTTTCAAAGATGCACTTTAGAATCGTTGGTTCTTAGTAATTAAGTAATTTGAATTTGTTATTCATTCATTCTCAAAAGACCCTATATAATATAGTTTGTTTTGAAAAATAGTACCGAATGTCATACACTTTTCTTCTTATTTTTTATAATTAAAAGTTAAAATAAATATAACGAAACGAATTTACATGCTTTGGGTGAGCCATAGGTTAATTTTTAAGAAAGAGTCTCATGCAATTGAAACATATGTCACTCTTGCTAATACATTTTCCAAAAATAATTTATGACCATAATAGAGGATATTCAATCTAGAGTAATTTAGTAATTTTAGTTTTAATTCATTGGATTTAAAAAATAATTATCATTCATTATGAAAATCTTGGGGGAACTTTTCATAATTAGTTGTAGAACGCTTTTTCGGAATGGTTCTATTGAAATAGAGGTCAACATTTATATAAAAAAAAAAAAAAAAAAAAAAAAAAAAAACACATATGCATAACTAAAATAGATTCTAAAACCAAAATAGAACAACTTATATGCTTATCTCAAGTAATTAAGTAATTTAAATTATAATTCATTGGCTTTGAAAAATAATTTTCATTCATTATGAAAATCTTGACGGAATTTTTCGTAGTAAATTTGAGAACACTTTTGTCAAAATGGTACTATTGAAATAAAGACATACATTTACAAACAAATATAAGCATATCTAAATACATGTTAGTAGAAAAAATATTATATTTTCAACTAATTCCTCCATATCTCATTTAATTTCTTGAAATTGTATTTTCTTTATTACTAAAAACCATAAAAGTTCGCACTTTAATGGCATAAGTTACAATTTTTGTATTTAGTGTTAATTAAGACTCTTTTTTAACTCATCTAATTACAATATATACATGACATATAACATTTTAATTGGTTATTACGGACATGTAGGACATGATGTGGATGACAAATGTCATAAGGAGAGTGAATATTTTGACAAATAGATTTGGAGAATGAATATTTACCAACTTATATGCTAATCTCAAGTAATTGAGTAATTTTTTAATTGTAATTCATTGGCTTTTAAAAATAATTTTCATTCATTATGAAAATCTTGACGGCATTTTTCATAATAAGTTTTAGAATGCTTTTGTCAAAATGGTACTATTGAAATAAAGACATACATTTACAAAACAAAAAACAAATATATGCATAACTAAATACATGTTAGTAAAAAGAATAATTCTAAACGGACATAATTTTGGACATAATTTTAGACATAATTTCTACTTTTAGTGATTTTGATTATGTCTCAATGTTTTCAAAGTGTTTAGTATTTCCATAGTAAGGATTGAATTTACTACATTTGGAAATTATGTCTATGTTTATCTAGTAAAAAAATAGTTTATTTTCAAATAATTTCCTCCCTTTCTCATTTAATTTCTTTGAAATTGTATTTTCTTTATTAATAAAATCATAAAAGTTTGCACTTTAATGGCGTAAGTTACAATTTTTATATTTAGTAATAATTGAGACTCGTTTTTAACTCCCTCATTCAAAAATAATTATCATTAATTATGAAAATCTTGAGAGAATTTTTCATAATTAGTTGTAAAACGCATTTTCGGAATGGTACTATTGAAATAGAGGCCAACATTTACCAAAAAAAAACAAACATATGCATAACTAAATACATGTTAGTAGGAAAAAAAAATCAACTAATTCCTCCCTTTCTCATTTAATTTAGATATAGATTCGAAAACCAAAATAGAAAAACTTATATGCCAATCTCAAGTAATTAAGTAATTTTAATTGTAATTCATTGGCTTTGAAAAATAATTTTCATTCATTATGAAAATCTTGACGGCATTTTTCATACTTAGTTTTAGAACGCTTTTGTCAAAATGGTACTATTGAAATAAAGATATACATTTACAAAAAAACAAATATGAGCATAACTGAATACATGTTAGTAGAAAAAGTAGTTTATTGTCAACTAATTCCTCCCTTTCTCATTTAATTTCTTGAAATTGTATTTTCTTTATTAATAAAACCATAAAAGTTTGCACTTTAATGGCGTAAGTTATAATTTTTGTATTTAGTGTTAATTAAGACTCTTTTTTAACTCCCTCCTCTAATTATAATATATAAATGACATGGAACATTTTAATTGGTTATTACGGACATGTAGGACATGACGTGGATGACAAATGTCGTAGGGAGAGTGAATATTTTGACAAATTGCATATGGAGGATAAATATTTGCTCACCTCCTAGTTTTTATATATAATAATATAGATTTTTGAAAATAACCATCACATTAATTAAGAAGGATAACGACGGTTGTTGATACATATAATTCTATCGTGGATCTTTTCAACCTCTTCCCTTTTCACATGTCTGATACTGACCGAGTCAAAGTGTGTAGATAGAAAGCAAATATCATTGCTTAGAGTGCGAATCCGAAAATCATGCCCGACGCCGTTGAGGTTGTTAACTGTAACCAAAGAGTCCGTCTTGATTTTCACATTTTTATAACTCCATATGAGAGCTTGTGAGATTCCAAAGGTTTCAGCCTGAAGAGCTGATTCTGTTTTGAATAGAATGAATCCATCTTCAACAAGCTGGTTTGATTCCATCCATGCAGGCCGAAGTTGCGGAAAAATCATGTTTCCATGAGACGTCGATCAAGAAAGAATGACAAGGGGTGTCCGCATTTCCAACTTGTCAACTCTTGTCAATGCCATGGAATTGATGTGTGGGAGGAGCTGCTTTTCCTGGCTTGATAATAATATTGGCGGAAATAGAATTTACCGTATGACCGAGGGCTACAAGTGAAACTTTGGGAGTAATAGAACTGTTGTTGTTCATTACCACTTCATTTCTATGTAACCAAATTTGTCGCATAGCGACAGTGTGCTGAATTTAATATAATTGTGTGAACCACTTCAATTGTGCAAATTCTTTAGGCCATGTATATTTTTCATGAAAGAGATACGATGTTTGAGAAAGTCCAAAGAAAAGAAAGTAAAGGAAAATTAAAAAATAAAATTTTATTTTCACAAATGTCTTTGTTTCATGCAAAAATAGGTGGGAAAGCAAGCTCCGATTAAATTTCCTTGTGAAACTGTGCGTATATATTTAGGATATGATTTAAGGAAATTGTATGCAATATAATAATCGTGGTAGGTCCTATGATGTGTCGGCAACAACATAAAACACATGTAATAAAATAAAACTTTTGAGATATTCAAAAGCTGTCTACTGACATTTATCATTGCGAGTATGTGAGCTGAACTTTTACAAGTTGGTTTACGTTTGTGATGTGGCTTGCAGGTTACTGCACTAGAGATGAGGTTTATTTAGTACGCACTTAAAAAGTAGCAGCTACGGCATTTCAAGTCATAAACGGAGAAAAAAATATAAAAATTATTAACGTTCATATTCTTTTTCTATGTCTGGCAAAGCTGTGGATGATATAATCCCTATTGATTGGAAAATTAAAGTTGCGTTCATTTGTCAAGAAAGTAAATGAAAGTAAAGGAAAAAAGAAATGAATGTTAATAATTGTTATATTTTCTGCAACTGTGTGTTTATGTGTGTGTAATGGTTTTTGGTGAATAAATTGGTTTTAGAATATGGATTATAAATTTCATTTGTCAGCCAAATTTTTGCAAGTTGTTTTACTTCTGTGGTATGGTTTGCAGATTATTGCACTAGAGCTAAGATTTATCCAGTACGCACTCAAAATGTAGCAGTTGCAGAATTCACTTCGTAAAAAAGAAGAAAATATAACAATTATTGACGGTTCGTTTTCTTTTTTCATGTATGGCACAGTAGTGGATGATATAATCCTTACTGATTGGAATATGTCCACTTCTCAAGAATAAGTGAAAGTAAAGGAAAAAAGAAAATGAATGTTAATAATTGTCATATTTTCTTCGACAATATATATAATGCGTCTTGATTAAGAGTGACAGATATTAAAAGCGGATCACATTATGAGGTAGCTTTCCCTCTAAAAGTTGAATATTAATCAAACTAAATTTACCTAACCACTAGTCTATCCAGAATAAAGTGGATTCACCATTAGCCACATTTACACCCATTCCAGACTTAACTGAGGCAAGGCTTTTATAAGTGTGTTTCTGAACTCTAGAATGATGATATTTAGGAGGAGGAGGTAAATGGGAAGACTCTGCATCACCCATACTTTAGGGAGAGTTCTGAAGCCCACAAAGGTTTTAAATTACTCAACATTCTCCACTCAGTTTTTGCGAGCATAGCCAAAGTAAAGTTAGCTGAATTCTTGAAACATAAGCACTCCTCTCTCTTTTGGCATACAACCACTATGCCAATTAATGTGAGAAATTTTCTCGTTTTCTACATAAACAACCCAGATAAACTCTAGCAGGCCCTTTCAATACGAGATAAAGTTTATAGATAGCTGGCTAGTCTTCCAATCAGATAACCACTTTTTTATTTTATCAAGTACAAATTAGAATTTAGCATGACTAATGTTTATTTTTATTTTTGTGTTAGAGGCATGCCTAGCTGCAAGCCAAGGTCCTTTGTTAGACCAATGTCTGCTAAAAAACTCAATTCTCTTGCTTCGATTCTTGGAGTGGAGGGACCCACAAAAAGTCTTCACTTCTCAAAGTTGATGGCATGACCAGTGTCATTACAGAAGTCTGCAATCACATCCTTCATCATTTGAATTTTCAAAACACAAGCTTCACCAAAAAACAACAGATCATCTGCAGAGAAATATGAGTGATGGTAACCCCTCCTCCATAGAATTTAACCCCCTTCCCATCCCCTCTATCAACAGCAGTCTGAATTTTATGAGACAGAATTTTCATAGTTAACAGAAAGATGTAGGGGGAGATAGGTCGTCTTGCCCCAACCCTTCCTCAGGACTGAATTCCTATTATATTTCACAATTTCAAATAACACTAAAAGTTACAGAAGAAAAAATCTATAATTAAACTTTTCCCATTCCCTGGAAGACCAATTTATGGAAGAACAGTCTCAATCAAAGATCACTTAACTCTTTCATAGGCTTAGCTAGTTCTATCTTCACATATAGGCCTCCTTTATTACACTTGTGATTCTTGAGACAGTGAAACAACTACTGAGTCATGTCGGGATTATCACTAGCATGCCTTCCTGGAAGAAAACTATATTGGTTATGATGAATTAACTTCTTCATAATAGGTCTTAATCTCAGAGTCAACACCTTAGTAATGATTTTACGGACTACATTGCATAGGTTGATGGGTCTTAACTAAGAAAAGTGGAAGGATTCTTAACCTTGGAAATCAAAGTAATGTAAGCAACATTGATACCTCTAGGTAACTCAGTATCATGAACCTTAGAACTTAGGGAAAAGCCAAGCACTTACAAATGTTTCTGAAAGAAAATTGGGGGAACCATCTTGAACTGAGCTTTTTTGAAATCCTCCACAGAAGAAAAAAAACACATTGAACCTCGTGAGGTGTTATTGGCATAGCTAACCTTTCAAGATCACCAAACCCCGATTGACCCCCAAACCATGTAATGTTGTTGACTTCAGCTGACTCATCATCAGAGTGAAGAGTTTTGAAATGAGCAGTGACCTCATCCTTTAGAGTTTCAACATCCTCACACCAAAGACAAGAAGTCAGCTTCATCATGGAAATCTTACTTTTAGCTTCTAGCCACAGAAGTGAGATGAAAAAATCAGGTGTTTTTGTCATCAAGAAGTGACATTCTCAACCTAGATTTTTTTTATCCAAAATGTCTCTTCTTGAAGAAGAATAACATTTAACTGTTCTTGAAGAGAGATGTCTAGCTCAGGTAGAAAGGTACTCGCCTTGATAGCTAAAACTCTTTGAAGACCAGCAATCCTTGCAATAATCCACATTTTCTTTTGGACAATGTTCTATATTCCAATCCTTCACCTTCTTAGTAAATTCATAAAAAAGCAAGATCAGTGAGGAGTTCACTAACTTAGTGATACTTAACCAACTGAGTAAAGTTATTTTCAATCAGCCACGCTGCTTTAAACCTAAATGGCTTGAGCTTAGGAGGGGGTGGAGCAAGTCTGACAGTGCCCACCAGTAGACTGTGGTGGTTTGAGTTGACCCTATCTACATTTTCACCATAGCAGCGGGAAAACGAACCTCCAATCATTGTTACATAGAATCTATCAAGCCTATATCTGATAATACAACTACTATGCTGGGAGTTAGATCATGTAAACTAGTGGCCAAAGAACCCTAAATATTGAAGCCCACAAGCATCCAAACAATAAAGCATTTTTCCACACCTCAACCTCCTTCTCACTGGCATGAACTACTTGGTTGAAGTCACCCGCTAGTAGCCAAAGGGGGGAGTAATATTTAGAAAATTTCTTAAGATAATCCCACAAAGCTTCACGAGATAGTAGAATAGGACTTGTAATGAAAGCAGAAAATAAACATTCAGGTTTATTAACCCTCTTCACCAAACCATTGATTACTTGAGAAGAAGAAGCAATAATTTCAATGTCAACTTTAGCAGAGTTCCAAAACAACCAGATTCCTCCGGCAAAACCCACACTTCCACCACATTGACCTTATCAAACCAAGACCGATGAAAAATATCACTTTCTTTCTCACAAGAAACTCTAGGTTCCATATTTTGAAAGAGCGCGTATTGTTTCCAATGCCTCGATAGTTCCAAGCAAGGATCTTCATCGGACTAAGAAGGTTACGATTTCGGGTGACCGGTTGGACCGAACCCCCACCTGGGTTCGATTGCATCCCTCAACTCCATTAAAGTACAGATGAGCATTCTTGATCTCCGAGGAACAGGAAACCATATTTCCATAAACCATAGAGGTTCCATCGGCGGCGAAAACCACTTTTGAAGTGAAAGTTGGATCAAATCAATGATAGTTCCGCTACCACATGGACTAAAGGGAGGAAATCTTAATTCCTCACGAGTAAGAGTTCCTCGAATACCATAAATAAAGTTACTATTTCCATTTGACCCAGGCTTCTTCCCAAACAGATTAAATTTCCCAAACTGTGGTTTTGCAATGGGGGAAACTAGCTTTGGTGAATTGTTTGGAACGGTCGACGATCCTATGTTCCCTCTTTATGATTAGGGAATTTTTCAATTACTCTGCCACATGAGTGATCCGCCGTCGCATTTTTATTGTGTCAATCATGAAGTGGTGGGCTGTCAATGTCTAACGGAGGCAAAGTTGCACTGGTAGGTGGAAAAAATCCATTGTTTTGCGGCATACCGCCAAATTTATAACTGTTTAGATTTAGAGCATCAAATATATTACCCACATTAACCAGTACACCTTCCGCATCCGAACCCTAGTCACTGCTCTTGGTTTGGGGTAGGTTCCGCATTCCTCTGGATTGGGAAATCATCCAAGCCCCAAATGAACTTCTCTGGTGCCGGGAAAACTGGTCATGACCAGGATTTCATAATTCACCTCCTTCTTCGACTCCAAAGCGATGGGAACGGTGCCAATTATGGACACACATCCTTCGTATGCCCATATGTTCCGCACTCAAAGAAGATTTTCCCTAAACCCTCATATTCCACCACGATTTCCTTACTGCTTACCCAAAATGACGGCAGTAATCTGCGTTCAAGATATTCCTCCACACTGAAACTGGCAAACTTTTAATGTTCTGCCACAAGGGTAATCGAATCCACCTTGGGATACTTCACAAAATTTCTCCCAATACCCATTAACGTTGGCTCATCAAAATACTCGACCAGAATACCCTTCAATCTGATCTAGATCGAAGTGGTCATCACTGACGGCCCATATGGGTCAAAGTGAGGAAGCCAATTTTGCACAAGGTAATTCCCCTGTATCATCCAAGGTCCCTGAGAGGACCTTTTCATAATCTTCCTTATAATAAAATCACACACAATAGAAATTTTTTTCTAAATCCAGTAATTCAAAACCTCTCAGGATCTTCCACTAATCAGTAACTCGAGCATGAGGAAGGTAAAAACCAGGGTCCTTACATAGAGCATGGAGGATTAGTGTCCGACTCCATGCCTAGTGAAGCTTTTGCTGGGTTAATCCTCCAATATGGACGTGAACTCTACCGTCCGGCAGATCTTGAGAGACCACGGGCGGCATATCCATGTCCTCCAGTTCTAAAATTAAGTCTTCCTCCATATAGATCCATTTTGTAGGAGCTCGTAATGATTCATTGAATGTCCTGTTACCGGAGAGGGATTCATCCTCATCATAGGCCGGGGGAGAAGTAACGAAACTCCGCTTGAAACTCAATTGTTTTAGATGGAGATGATATTATGGATCCACAGAGAGATTTTATGGCAGAATATGAGGGCCATGACCGAAAATCGTGACTTCAAAATCCTTTTTAGAGAGAGAAACTCGCTTTTGACTTACTATATTTATGTTGCCAGCAACTGGTTAACATTTTTCATGTAGTTGATAATGTATGCCATTTGTCTGTACAACCATTGCGTCGGCAGTACGCACATCCAACCTTGTAGTTTCTCAGTTGAAAACTGGGAACACTTATCGATATTACCCAGAGATGATCATGTTCAAGGTTTGCCTGATATGTTGTGCGAAACGGCAAATACTTGCACCAGACCGACCAACATTACAGAGCCGGGTCAATCAGAGTCGATACAGAGGATTCCCTGAGCCCCTGTTGTAAGTTTGAACTAGAGAGGTAGAAAACTTACAAAGGATTCTGGAATATAAGATCTTGTTACAATACCAAGTATTGGGCCATGGAGGATCCAAAGTATGGATTTATTAAGGCGAACGCTGATAAACCAAATAAAGGCCAATCCCAGCTGTCATGTACCATGTTCGAGCCTTACGATAAGGATGGGTGTGTTGACGTTGGTAGAAGAAACATCAGGTTACGGTTTGACCATTCCCAGGGGTCGGTAGCGTGTTCCAAGTATACTACTACTTTGTATGCGTCAAATATGATCTCTGGTGATGCTATCGATTGGGAATCCTTGGTGAGATCACCCAAACATGTTCCCTTCAAACATGTTGCTAATGAAAAGTACCTAACATCTTGCACCATTGAGGGCTACCCCAGCTGAGGTTTGGTTCAACTGACATCCTTAACGCGAGGGTGGCACACGAGATTCTCAACACTGGTGGTGATGAAAGCATCCGCATAGAGTCCAAATCCTTCTGAAAGTTCTGGCATGCCACAGACGGCAGTGACAATAACAGGATCTTGGCGGATTCCGATGGAACCAGCGAGGACAAGAATAAGGATGCATCCACAATAGGAATAGGAAATGATCGAGAATAGTCATAGCATTTAAATCCCTATAGTCAACACAATCGATAGGTAACATCCTTCTTCTACACCAAAAGCACATGCAAGGAAAACGACTTCGGCTAGGCTGGATGAGGCCCTGGTCAAACATCTCCTTAATCAGACGCTTAATTTCATTTTTCTGAAACTATGGGTGCCTGTATGGTCGTACATTCATTGGAGTAGAACCAGGCAGAAGAAAAGTTCGATGATCGTAATGACGCCAAGGTGGAAAACCGATGGGCAAGGAAAACATGGATGCAAACTTAATTAGAACCATACAAATTCCATTAGGTAAATCCGAGGCACATTAAGAAATGTCGAAAGTCACATGAGGAGTGATACGAATTTCATAACAAGCCAATATATCATGGGCACCCACAATACATGAAAATAATGTGTAGTAATTGTCTTAGCAGAAACGTTACCACCCTTTAGCACCACCATTTGATCACCCCAAGAAAAATCCATGGTTAGATTAGAATATTCATGCACAACCCGACCCAACAACTATAGCCATTGGACACCCAAAACCACAGCACGACCACAAAAATGCAACACAAAGACATCCACCAAAAAAGACGAACCCTTCGGCAACAAGGCAACACCATGACATTGTTGTTTACACAATAATGTGGCCCCGTTACAAACATAAACCCGAAAAAGAGGTACATCATTACTGGTAGTCATACTGGACAAGCGTAAGGAACGCGGAGTAATCATACTTGGGAGAGAATGTTAAGTCAAAACGTCAATAGTTAAGGTTGTATCATCACCCTCGTAACACTCCATAACATCTTCACCGTCATCATCAACTATTAACAGCAAAAAAAAGACCAGAGCAATGGGTTTTGGGCCATTTCTCGTCACAAGTGTAACAAAGACCCTTTGTGTCCGTCTCTATTTTTATTTTGGCCTGGACAAACATCGGATAGGGGTGGTGCTGGCCAGCTTAGGTGTAGCAGAAGATTTAGAGATTCTCACAGCGTTCAAGCGAGCATTCTCAACCACGCCGTAAAAAAACAATTGTGGGATTTGAAAATCCAGCCCAGAGGGTCAGAACCATCACTTTTAGGAATATAGATCTTCATCTTTGACAAGTGAAAAGGAGGTAAAATTGGATTGCTTCCACTGTTACGACCCAAATCGAGCGACCCGCCTTCTTCCCATGTCTTTTCCGAATGGGCCAAAAAGACAGCAAGATCCTGATGTAGTTTTTGAACTGTTTGACTACTGCACCGCCATCGTTTGAGAGCTTATTTGGACGATGAATTGTTGTTGGAATTCTTAAAAGCGACCTTCGCTAAACAAATCTGATTGCCATGGAAGAATAGGACTCGATGAAAGCACCAGTGATACACCTCTTACAATCAGAGACTTCGGACTTTGGAGCAATCTCACGCTCAAGAATATGGGACAATAGAAAGAATATACCCGGAAGAATTCGTCGGATACGGTTGACAGGGGATACTGGAAGAGTTCAGGAGGCTAGTGTTTGGAATTATTGCGATATCCAAAACATTCAACTAGTGTATGTTTATAAAGGAAATTACTATGCATGATAGGAAGTAACTGCTCAATGTAAAACATAATCGGTTTGCCGTTGTGGAGGTCTTGTAATTTGGAACTTCTTTGTCGGCACTGACCTCCCTCATTCCCAACATCTCTGGTAGAATCATCGCTCTGAGCTTCCTCGTCCATAACACTTCTCCATCTATTGTTTACTAGTGCATTACTCGTGCCTGAAGGCACTACCAATCCTTAGCAACGGCAAACATATTTACATCCTATTAGTTTAGGTTGAGCTTATACTGACTTACAAATCCAAACTTCACTCATAAAACGATATGGACAGCTATAACTTTTTTTAGGATATTGTTGTGAAAAGAAAAATTCTGAAATTTTAACGAATTATGACGTACAATTTCATTAAATAATTTTAGCATATCTGAAGACCTAATTGTAAAGAAAAACAGGAAAAGGAGATTAAGATGGAATTACAAAATTCAAAATATAAAGTTGGATTGGATGAGAAATATTTGTTGTTGGGTCCACATGGAAAAAGTCGATAGGGGATATCTTATGCTCACTTTATCTTTGGGATATGAAAATGAGATACCACGTAATTCATATTTATTGATTACTGTTTGAATGATCTACCTCTTGTTTGGTATTAACTCACATTTTTTGGGTACACTAGTCCCCATAGCAGATTGTTATATAGATGATTTCTCGGTCTTATTTCTCTCCTCAATGCTATAATGTTACATTTTTCAACCGAGCTTGAATTGCACTAGGAAGAACTGGTTACCAAGTCTACGAGTCAATTAATCCATAAATAATAGAGCGTCGGCATCTGCTTCACGGTGTCATTTGTGACTTTTACAATGACTGGGTGTTCCACTTCACCAGCTGAGTTCCGGGTACGTCTCCAGTTACTCTTCGAACCCTGTCACACACGGCAAGCTTCACCATAGTTCTCTTGGCTCCTTCAGAACCTCCAGACCTCCAAAACCACCAATTCTACAAATCGGTCTACTCATCTCTTGCTGGTTTCATTGTGTTCATAGTTCGTTCTTTGGAATAGATAATGTTCACTCAAAGCCTATCTTTGATTGCTGTAACCAGCGACGTTTCAGTTAATAACCAAATTTAATGTCTAGGCGAAATTATAGGTGGAGGTGATAGAGCGCCCATTGGCAGGGACTAAAAACTACGAATTAAAGTACCCATGTCATTGGGGAACTTGAGAGATGCAATGGGTCTGCAAAGGAGATGCATCCACTACCAAAATGACACTATCATGTTCCGAACTTCATTCACTAATCCAAATAACACTTGCCTACATCCACGCTCAAACTGCGACAACACATTTTTACAAGTCACATCTAATAATATAGAAGTACATGTTTCATTCAAACGTTTTAGTTAAGAAAGAAAAAAAATGTATAACATCCTCTTCATTAACAAACTAATAACACCCTGCATTTCCAGACCACAACAAAAACCTGAGTCAAACCCACCGCGACAACACATGCTTGTCCAATGTAACTCTGATTTTGGAAATTGAACAAAACTCCAGAATACAACTGAAGAGCGTATAATTCAAAACAACTGAATATTCTGATGCTTATAACATAGCTGTCATTGAAATGCAGAATCCGTAGAATAGGACGCCTAATCCAAACATTTTCAGATATCTCATCAGCGATCAGTAATCTTCTCCCTTTGAAATCACTTCTTTGCAAGTTGGCCGGAGTAATATTGTATGCTCAAACTGCGATACATAACTGCCTTTAATGTCGCAGAGAGGCGGGTAAGGCTGCAAAAATTAATTCATTTAGCTTTCCATTCGCAGAAATATTAGCTTGTACAATAGTAAATACGTTTTGATGGTCCATTGTAATCAATATATTGATGTAACCATACCACCACTTGGAACTTCATGTGCCCATTTATTTGTAGGCAATTATAATATTGTACATAATACTGAAAATAACAGACTATTCATTTTCTCAGACAAAAAAAGGAGGATGAGGAGGAGCAGAAGAGGGAAAACAAGAGGGAATTCAACTTTAAGGTCATAATAAGCAATGGCATCAAATATACGAGCATATGGTATAAACGTAAATAAAAGCATAACAAACCACATTATGTCGTCAATTAGAACTTCTACATAATCAGGACATCATAATCAATGGCCCTGTTTGGATGAGATTAATTAAGATTATGAGATCTTCGATTTATTGAAATGAGTGGTTCAGGTTGAAACAGCACACTCTCTCTCTCCTCACTTCAACCACTCATTCGAATAATCTGCAATCTCATAATCTTAATTGATCCAAAACTCGGGCTAATGCCTTCTAGGCGCGCATAAGTCATCTTCTGTCCATCTATGGATAAACCTAGGCACAAAATGGATAGCGATTAGACCTCGAAGACCACAAATGACTAGCATGTAGCTTCCCGCATTAGTGTCAAACTCTCTTCTCAATGCTCACAAAGGAGCCTCAAAGCTCTACCAGTGTCCACACAATTATTCCCCGCCGCCTACTGAGACTACAACTATAGACTTCTTCACAGACAGCAGATTGGAAAATTGAGCCAAGACTCCCAATTATAAGTAATCCGGTATATTTTTCTTTCACAGCACTCACAATAGAAACCAGGAGGTGAAAGAAGAATCGGAAGAATCAAGTACTTGGTAACAAATAGAAGCAGCACTTCACTTCATGACACGTTTTACAGCGTTCTCCCTTTCATATTCCAAAACATGACTTGAAACAACAAGATGCATAAGTTCAACATGCATCCATAAGCGTACTTACAACTACGATTACAAGTGACAGTATTTATCTCCTATGACATTCTGTGATGCAGTGCCTAAGAAGAAGAGCACCAATTCAAGATTTGATATACAAGCTCTCAAGGGTTTCATATGGATTCTCCAGATTTGTTGTTTGAGCAATATGAGAATTAGTAGCTGCTTGATAAGGGACAAATTAGAGATTATTCCGTTGCTTTAGGTTCTAGTTTATCATTTCAGATTTATAAGTCCGGGCAAGTTTAGTCATTTTATCAAGTAGGGTCTAGTATTTGTTCTGCATTTGTATAATTGTAATCTACTTTATTAAACAGAGTTCAGAGCATAGTTGTAAAAATCGTGTGATTTGTGATTCGTATCGTTCAATTGGTTTGATTCACACCCCATTGTCTAAGAATCATGCATAGAATCGAAAGTAAAGCTGAATTGTGCCACTGAATCGAATCGCTGTCCGGTTCGCTCAATCGTGAGCCTAGGGATTTGAATTTGTAGTTGTTTAGAGGCAGGTTTGGGTTAGACAAGCATGTAAAGACATAAAAAGGGATGGGTCAAGACCACATATGTAACGCCACTACTTGAAATCCTAATCTACCTTCTCTGTTCTTTAAAAAAAAAAAAAAAAAAAAAAAAAAAAAAAAAAAAAAAAAAAAGAAAACACTTCAATGGACCCCTTCTTTCCCAAGCCTTGAAGGATTTGGGGGTTGCACTGATCTGGATGATTTTGAGTATTTTAGGATGGAACATGACGAGCACCTTACTGGCTTACTCTGTGTTTACATGGAACTGATGTCTTCGGATGCTATATATACTCACCACTTGTGTAGTTAACCTTTTTGCATGCTATTTATGAATTTAAGCTATTTGTACTCATTAGTTTTTGGAGCGAACTTATGCAGGACAATCACTTGATGCTTTTTGTGACTTTACGCTATTCCGTACTCACTAGTTCTAGATGGAACTTGTGCAGTACTCTCTCGCTTGGATGGCATTTATGATTTATATAATTGCATATTTACCACCTTAAATTTGCATATTTACCACCTTAAATTATTAACATTGTTTCAAAATAGGGGGTTGATGATTGAAAATCTGAATTGGTGTTTCTAGTAGTAAGAAAATTATTAGACCGAATCATTACGATTCACGATTAGATTCACAATTTGAAAATTGAGGTTTGGATTCAAGTTTCGAATCATGATTTCGCAACTATGTAGAGATTAATAATTGAGCAACTACGTTTGTGTGATTAGCGGATCCCTTGCGATGGTGAAGCACACCTTCTACTTCTTTCTTTTTCTTCTCTCTCTCTGCGCACACTTCCAAGTCACTACTCACTTTACTGTTCATTCCATACCCCAGTTTCTTTCCCCCAAACTTTACTTAACTAGAGCGCTCAAACAGGTCGGCCCAGCATGGGCCGGACCGTTGGAGGGAGGACCGTCGGACTGTGGGCTAGTACCGGGCCAATTCAAGAAGCTGGTGGTACAGTCCTACCGGCTGGAACCCCAGGCCCGGCTCTGCCCACCGGGTCCGGCGTGAAGATTCAAGCTTAACTTTCAATGGTGAAGGTCGTAATATGAATTTTCCTCGAGAACAACAATACATGGATGCTCATTTGGTAAAAGAATAATTTGGTTCTATAAAAGATGCCCTATGGAGTTCCCAATAAATAAGTCGTATCATGATTGCGCCTGGGTGGCCAAGTCGATTATGGCAAAGCATAAATTTGCTGGTACACTTTGTTTCATAACAGCATTTACTTCAACAAATTTAATGACAATGCGATACAATTCAAATGATAAAGTATGAAGGTTTTCTAATACATGCTTTCTAGCATGAAGTATTAGAAGTACTACATATATACTCCTTACACTCATTGAGAGTTCCAATATGATATCCATTGTGAGTTGTTACCAATAACTTTAAAACTTAGCAAATTACTGTCAAATTTGCTTTATTATATAGCCTCTTTAATACGGTGTTGTTCCACCTGGCAAAATTATAGAGGCTCTTCTGGAGCCCAATTAGACTTATATGCAAAAAAATTATGTACTGAATTGTTGAGAAATTCAAGAAGCATTCCTTGTGTTGTATACCACTGTCCACCATGTCTTTGCTAATCACCATGATATCTATAATTAAAAGACGGGATTTTTTATTATAATCCATAACTGAAAGTTCTAATTCGAGGTTTTTATAGCTCAAATATCCTAATCAAATGATGATATATGTATATATATATATACATATACATATGTATAGCTCAGAACTTGGCGATTCTTGGGGCAAGGTTGGGCCCTAATATTCAGGGGGCAGTTCTGGGCCGCTCCAATCTTCAAGCGGCCCAGGAGTGAACAGGGCCGGTTCAGGCCTTCCCGTGTGTTAGGTCGGGTCTAAAGTTCCAATATCTTGGATTCGCCCGGACCATGGGGAGAGAGTGGGTGGGAGGGCTAGGGCCGGTTAGCCTTGGAACGGGCCGGGCCGGGGGTCCTCAGACCCATTTGGAAGCCTTATCCTTAACCCTAATTTTGTCCTCATTTTGGTATCAGACCTGAACTTCATACTCAATCATTTTCTTATTTGCAATATTGTTTCTGCTTTTCCCATGGTGACAAACGACAAACCTAAGAAGCACGGACACTTCAAAAATGGAGCCGTAGCCCGGGGATACAGATCGGACACGGCTAAATACGTGCCGGACACATCTGGGTATTCTTTTTTTGCAACGTGTTGGATGGACACAGGGTCAGGACACGTCTGGGACACAGGGTCAGGACACGGCGGGGCTGTACAGTAATTTAAAAAAAAAAATCATATGGGTTTCTTTTCTAAAACTTTTAAAAATGTTAAGGGTTAGATGAAATAACTAAAAAACTAATGTCTAATATGCAAATTAAGCAGTGAATGTAGTATAAAAATGATGTGGAGTCCTTTTCAACCACAATATTCAGCTATTCAATTCGGTTGAGGAACCAAAGGGACACAACAAACTCTCTGCAACCGAACGGACACAGTAGCAACTACGAACAGGTGCTCTCTCTCTCTCTCTCTCTCTCTCTCTCTCTCTCTCTCTCTCTCTCTCTCTCTCTCTCTCTCTCTCTCTCTCTCTCTCTCTCCATTCACTGCCCTTCCCTTCCTGTGAACTGGTACATCTCTGCCCATCTTGAGACGTAAAGTTTGACAAAATAGAAATTATTCTTCTGTCCTTGTTCTCTGTTGCTTTTTTTTTCCTGTTCTTATTCTGTTATTTTCCTGTTCTTGTTAACTGTTGGTTTTTTAGTCATTGACAAATTATAAAACACTTCTGTTTTATGTTGTTCTCCATTGCCTTTCTTTCCAATTCGCATTCTATGTTTTTTATTGTAATATTTATATATATGAGTTCAGTATGGCTATGACTTTGATAAATATTGATGAAAATGAAAGAAATTTTTATTATAACATATATATATATATATATATATTTCCGTACAGTATCCTAATGTTTTAGAAAATGATGTATTCTATGTCCGCTCCCGTATCGAATGTCTGAGCACGTATCGTATCCATATCTGTGTGCTTTTCGGGGACAAACTCAATTTCAGATTTGATTCTCTTCACTCCAGTTACTTGATTCTCTTTCCACAAATCATAAGGCCGCCAAGGAGGAGATGAATGCCTCAATAGATACAATTGAAGCTGCTCTATGTAAGCTTACTCCAGAACCTGCCCCCTCTAAGTCATCACCCTCTGTCAATCAACATCTATATAGTATATACTAGAGGAACTACCTGTTTTACTGTACATTTGTGTAATGTTGGATCCATTAGTGACCCTGAGATTTCTTTGGAATCAAGGGTTGGGAGTTGATGTGAAAAAAAGATTATTTTCAATCATTATAAGAGGGCCCACGCATTTGTAACATGATTGGACAAGAGTTGGTCAAACGTTTAAGGACCACCAAGCAACTTTGCCGACTTGAATTTCATTGCCTAGGGTTAGAATTGATGTCTGACCTGGGTTGAGTTCGGTCAAGTTTTTTTTTTTTTTTTTTTTTTTGAGAAGTACTTGAATTTATGTTAAGAAAAAGATTTGAGGTAGTATTTTAGGCAGAAAAATAATTCTAATATTCAACTACTTTTGCTCGGTGAGGGCTTTTTTTGCAACAACTAACTAGAGTTAAAGAGAACAAATAGGTGTCGGGTTCTACACTAGTCAATTTCTACAAGGTTGAACAAGCAGTTGGAAAGGACAAATCCACTGAACTTCCAGGTCTCTGACTTCTGCATGTGATGTCATCTTTCTATACTAATTCAATGCCAATGACAATGCCTATGTCAATGTACATTGTCAATGTCGAGGTGAATCTTCCTTCAAATTCATGTTGGATGATATTATTTGCTGCACTTCGTTATGAATAATTCATTATTGAACACTTAAAAACACAAGGACGAATTCTTTTGAATGCATTCAAGGGATGCAAACTGTTCGGTTCGGTTTGGTCAGCTTTGAGCCAAAAAAATCCAAACCTTGACGGTTAGGTTAGATCTCAGCCTCGGTTTACGCGGTTCGGTTGGTTAAAACCGGAAGTTTATATATTAATACATATTATTACTTAGAACTAGATATTTAACCTAAAATATATAAAATTATGCAAAGAAAGATTAATTATAGAGAGTAAGGTAGACTCCATGGAACCTACAACCATTTTCTTGATTTCATAAATAACTTTTACAAAACAACTCAATCAAGGACCAAAGGAATAAGAACATATCTTTAACATTTTACATGAGAGAATAATCATTTTATGTTTTGAGTACAGGAAAGGTTTGAACGGTTTAGTGTGTTCAACCGGTTCGGTTTATGTTTCGTATGGTTTGTTCTTGGTTCGGTTCATTTTGATTCAGTCAGCTCGGTTCGGTTGACTCCCAGTTTGAACTTTCCCTAATGCAGTGAACTATGATGAATAAATTAATAATAAAAGGACTAACGAGAGATTCTTTCATTACTTTAGATTGTAGCTTATAATTTCAGTTTTAGTAGTCAGGGACAAATAAGTCATTTCACTAGGTAGGTTTCAGTATTCGTTCTTTATCTACAGCACAGGATTACAATCAGGTATCGAGATATCGATATCAGATGAATTATTGAGTGAATGCATTCGATTGATTAGGGGATCCCTTTGGTTAAGCACAACTTCTTCCTTCTTTCCTTCCTTATTTCTTTCTCTTCTTTCTCTCTGTGCTTCAGTCACGAGCCACAAACAACCTACCTTTGCACTTCCATAGCCAGACTCTTTCCCCGAACGTAACCCTAATTATGTCCTACATCACTTTGCAATAGCAATAAATTCACTAAATTGAACCACATTGTAATTTAAATACTTTCCGTATTTGAATTACCCAAATAGATTTTCTAGTTAATTTCTAACCTGTTTACGGGAGAGGCATTAAGCTCACAAGTAGTCTCCAGTAATCAGCTCAGATTACTGAAAATACATGTTTCTGATAAAACCTTCATAAGATCAACTAAAAGAGATGAAGTTTTAATAATAATTCAAGATCTCGTGAGCAAAGTCTTCCCCACGGATTCCGAGAGCCTGATCTCTCACAAAGCTAAATGACTACAGGTTTGCCAAATCACTACAGGTTTAATGTGTCTTGACTCTAACACATAAAACTAACACCTGTTTATTCTAATCACTCACTCTCCAAATAGAAGAAACAAATCGATTTGATTGACATCGAATCAGGAATAGAAGTAGCGGTTATGCGCCAAATCAGGAATCTAATATCATCTTTAATCAAAATAAATAGCAAAATCAGAAATTCAAATTAAGCATCAATAATCAACCACCCCATCAGCATGCAGATTTCTCGCACCTATAATAGTATGGATTATCCTCAAGAAGAACATAACTGCGAGATTAAATACACTCGTTTCCATACAGTAGTTCAACTCTCTATTCCAGAATCTGACCATTTTCACCTGGGAAGCACGGATACTCCAAATAAAGGTCATATCAGTATCCGACACGCGTATGACACTCCAACATGTGGCAGCGGTCGGCGACTCCAGGTAATTTAGAGAATTTTATAAGACTGGACACTTGGGGACTTTTGAGAGACACACGTAAAGAGAAACAACGACCACCCCTTTTGAGTTTATTAGACTTTCACATTTGTTCTTTTGTGAAATATTTAACTTCAAACTATTACAATAACTCCAAAGCCCGGAAAAATAAAAACCAACTTTCTTTCTCCTACGATTAATTATAATCTTTGATTTCCAGTTCCAACTTTCCCTAAATTCATCCTACAACTCCAAAAAACACCATTATAACTCCTTAACTTTTCATATATTGGAGCCAATATATGAAAAGGCTGCCTTTTTGGAAAAAAAAAAAAAAAAAATCAAGAGAAGTCTTATGTTCTCACATGCGACTACTTCAAGGTTTTTCATAAACTCGATCAAACACGAGCACAAGTAAACTACTCTCCTTTCTCTCTTCATTTTCTTTTTGAAAAAGCGACCTTTCACTCTTCATTCGTATACTTAAAACTATGACTTCCCGTAAGATTTAAGCTAATAATGTTACAGAAATAGGAACCAATATTTTTCATCTATCAGTATAAAAATTCAAATAAATATAAAAATATAATAACAATTTTGGTGCTTATTTTTCTAGAAAATAATGTATCCCGTGTTGTCCGTTCCCGTTTCGTATCTAACATCCATATCCGTGCTCTTTGGTTTTCACAAATGCACCATCCCATCCATGTCATGGATTTCATTGTCACACACCACCAAAAAAGTTGAAGCTGGGCTTGCTAACAAAGTATGCACAGTGATATCTTTAATCAAGACTATAGCACAGTCCTAGTGTATTCATCGTTCCACATGTTCCGGCGTCGAACACCGAAATGGTCAAGCTATGTTTGTGGCTGGACTAGGAGAACTGGAGATATGGACTGGTTGGGTTAGTTGGTTGTACACGATTTTTTGACGGCGGACATGGGATGATTAGTAGCGCATAGAGCAGACAATGAACAAAAATGGGGCGTGCTAGTTGGAGTAGGCTAGGAATTAGTTAGTGTATGTAATCTATCCTCAATGAGATGTGCATAGTATCCATTATTCGGCTAAACCATAGTGGATTCAACAATAAAATTTCAGTACGAACATCATCTCTCAGGCCTTTGATAAAGTTCCCTCCAGAAAACTCTCAGAAACATCAATCAAAGGAGAAGCCATGGACTCGTACGATCTGTGGTACTCTGGATGTTCTTGTTTGATTTACAGAAATGAAGCATATAAGCAGTCCTTCTGGGATGGCTTGAAACGCCGAGTAGTCAATATCTTCGTTTGCTCTCACGTTCTAACAAGACGTTGCTTATTCCTACTGGTACCATACAAGAGGATCACCCTCTAATCCAATGATGGAAGACTCCAATTCATCAACCTCTGTTAAGAGGCTGAGGGAAATTCTCTGTGCAGAATATCCAACAATAGGCTTTCGAAGCCTGGAAGACTCATTGTTTCCAATGATGGAAGACCCAATTCAATCATCCCATCATCAGGCTGCAGATTTCTCGCTCCTGTGATAGGTATGGATTATTGGGCTTCTATCACTCTCCTAGTGCTTTCCCTAAGAAATTAATTACATTACCAATATTCTCCCACCTTATGTGAACAACGGCATGATATGATGATACAAACATACGAAACTATTATGGAGTCCTAGTGTAACCCCAAAAGAGATTTTTTGACAAATAAACTAATTGAATTGAATGAAGATGCGAACTCTCTGCATCTGGTTTTTTTTCATTGCGGCTTCTGCATCAACTGCTTGAACACCAATTGGCTTATCAGATGGCGGCCAAAAATGTCGTAAATAAATAGGAAGAAACTTGGCTGGAGAAAGTATGCAAACGTTGGGCAAAACAAGAAGTTATTGATTGGCAAAAGACACAGAGCAATAATCCTCGCCCGGGCCGTACAAGTGAGCTCTCCGTGTCTCCTTTCTCAATAGTCCGGTCTCCTCTTACATCTCTAGCTCTTCCTCTCTCAACCCTCTCTGGCCCGTATTTTGTATCCATAACTCAGAGGGCGTATCTTCCAATTTAGGTACTGAAATGCCTGTTACACCCCTGTCAAGCATCCTAAAGAACAGTGAGGGACCATATTTTGTCAATGAAACGTCTAAACCCGGTTAATAACATGCAGATAGAGTGTCAGACTTCTGTTGAGTCACAGTGAAAAGCAAGTCTTCTCCTTGTTGTGTTCAAACTATGCAGTGCGACCCTCTGTAGTATTCTACTATCAAATTTTTAGAACATTACCAAAACCTATTATCTAGTTCATGAACAATTACTTCATCTCAGTCACTCAGCTTGCAGATTTACCAACCCAGAAAAGCCAATGATGTCAGAATTTTTGTCAGGGTTGAGAAAAAATGCGAATAAACGTCAAAAAGTGCATGCTTCTTCCATGCAGAGCTAATAGCACACTAAGGGTTTCTCACGACAAACCTGAACGACACCAGCATCACACAAGTTTTTCAGCGCCATAAGATATTTGGTCTCCCCAATGCGGTCTAAATAACGTCTGCAGAATGCCAGTGTTGAAAAGTTCTTGTTAATTGTTGCTAAAAGTTGCTTTGCTCTTGGCAACCGCAGTGGGACATGGCCAACGTCAAAATTCTTCATGTAGTGGCTACACTCGAGGTCTTCTCGGACAAATCCCTTGCCTTCACAAGAAAACAAACGAAAATGATATTGGACATAAAATTTGCTTCCCCTGTGAATCTCTAAAGGCTAAATATCATGAAAGACAATACTGGTAGCTTGACAGGAAATAAGACATTACCTGTTGATCCAAATGTTTCAATTGCAAAGAATTCTCCCTCTTCCATTTTTGTTTGCTCTCCACCTTTCACAATTGGAACAGACTTTCCTGCATGGATTTGGTACTGTCCGATGCTATGTCCGTTCAGATTCCGTATACTTTTAACTGCAAGAAACATAACTCATGATGCTGAAGGTTGACAGAAATGTTCATATAAAAGAAACAACTAAGTAATCGTAATCGAGACAACCATGATATCAGTCCAAATTGCTAGCAAGAAGAATAGGGAGTGATATGAACAAGCTAGAGAGTAGCCAATGGAAGGGAAAGTCGTTATAGGAGTTGAATGATATTAGAATAATATTATTCGTAAACCGTAATCACTCTGTTCAACAGACGTGAAAATGACTTTAAGACAAACGATTACGAATAGTGTGAGTTGAGATGGATTTTCCAGTAATGCATGAGGGGAAGAATTTTGAAACTCCGATAAATTGGAGAATAGTTCATTCCCACTTCAGCTTTTTGTGGCGTAACAAAAAGATGTATTGATCACTCAACAATTTACCCAGTCCTGATGGAATTATCATTTCTTTCTAGTAAGGTAAGAATCCGCTTCCCAATCATGCATGGAACTAACTGGAAAATTAGTATCAATAAACACAGCAGTCTTCCATGAACCTTTTTTTGCTATTTAAGGTTCTGCTAATCCAAAATAATCATATAGGAAGTCCTCTTGTAAGTTGAATATAACCAGTAACAGATTTATTCAGCATATGTTTATGAAGAACAGAGCATAAGATCAACAAACAAAATGAATTACCACCATGTACGCTAGCATAATATGGTTGGAAAATACAGATGATATGAACACCTTGCAAATCGAGAGACAGCACGACATCTCCAACAAATCATGTTAAATAAATTTTTAAATAAACCATCACAAGCCTATTCGTCATTTAAAGTAAATTTCCTCATATTTGAGCATGTGTTACGCCTACTGTAAAATATAGACACCAACAATAACTCACTTGAACAAAGATAAAAATTGATACCTTGGAACACCTTTCCGTTGATTTCAACTTCATACGATTCCATAACTTCTTGAATTGCAGCACCAACGTCACAAAGACGTACATCAATGCCAGACTCCTAGTATCAGGAAAATTATATCATGAGCTTGGTTTCGAACATACTTTCCGTAGAGCAACAAGGTTGAATAACAGTCGCCTAAAGCTAATAAAAGAATTAAGTCAACAAGGTTGAATAACAGTCGCCTAAAGCTAATAAAAGAATTAAGTCTTCATCCAAAGGGACCAGAAACATTCTTAAGCCAAGAAGTTCACAATCAAAACGGAGTCAGGAGTTAAAAGGGTCCATCAACTTTTTGTCATAATTGAAAGGATTAAGAGCTGCCAGCAGGCAAAGGTAGGCTAAACTTGCAACCTTTGAGAAGCCAAGAACATTGTGTATTCCATAGGAAAGAAACCAATCTAAGTGAGGTTTCCATAAAAAAGAATCATGAAGACTTGGGGAGCTTTTTGCAAATTGGAGGGAGCTAACAGTTTGATAATAGCAGATTGAAAGATTCTTGTACTGCCACTGTCCCGCAAAAATGGTCTGCTTCTCCATTTCGGGATGTCCCAAGTTTGTTCCACTTTCTTAAAGCTTTAAAATACAATGAATTTCCAAGATTGCCAATGTACTACACTTGGTATTGGGAAAAGAACAAGTCGGATAGTTTAGGAAACAGCATGCCAAAACTTGAATCTGAGTGCATCAATTACATTTCTCCTTAAAAAATTGGAGTTTCAAAAATGGACAACCTTCGCCGGACGAGGAGTAAAAAATTCAGAAGCAGTTTAATTCAATACTTGCTGACACGGTGTCCTTTGGCTGTAAGAAATGGTAGATGACAAAAATCACAATCACCGGAAATAATTAAAAGCAAGAAAACCAATATGAAATTATACAGCTTATGCATGTACCGTAGAAATTTTGCAACCTGTCCATGTATAAAATACCTCAAGAGAGCACTTCAGCATTTTAAATCACTGGATTCTAATCAGAGCTACGTTGTACAAGATGAAAGTTACACTAAAATCATACAAGAAATCAAAGATTCAAATAATTTCAGTTCTTTTCATGCAACTGGGATGCACAACATGAATCTGACATTTATTCCGATACAATCTAATTTTTGACGAAATATATCATTTGGGATAAACCAACTATCTCACCTTGATTCCAGTATAGGTAGCTTCTCGCGAGGCTTCGAGCAAAGGATCAAACATGGGATTGAATGCTACTGTAAAAGCGCAGTCAACTATGTGTCCTGCAGTTCACAAATAGTATTAGGGGGGAAACCTTTGTATACAGCATTTAACTTAAGATACATTGTTATGTCATTTCTTAACAGCTGGACAAGGGCCTCGTTTGGGTTGTGGATAAGAAATGGCAGGATATATCATATACTGAGATATTAAATGGGATTTGATTACAGAAGGATAAGAGATGATATGAAATGTTATTTTCATGTGTTTGGCTATGGCAGGATATGATACCGGATATGATCCATGTCCGTAGACATGATAAATATAAAACAATGTATTTTTATTGCAATTGTATCTTTCCTTATTGTATAAGGACAATTAAATCACTTACTACCCATCCATATCTTCAATATAACTCTCATATCCCCAACTCAAATGCCAGATTTGAACCCACAGGTATAACAAATCCTATCCCCCTCTTCTTATACCTTAACCAAACATGGCCAAGGGGATAAAATTACCATTATATCCAGCATTAATCCAAGAAGTTCCAAGTTTAGAAAAATGTCTTCCATTAGGTTGATTGTAAATCACCTACTTCTGCAAAATTTCCTATGAAGATGTAACTGCTGGCATGATGGGCACACTTCTTACTTGTATGCATCTCCACATGCGAGGGGGGTTGCACAAGTTACGGAAAGGTACCCCCCAGCCCAGCCCCAAAATAAGGAAGCCTTTCTGCTACAAGTGATTGTAGCATAGATGCCTAGAATGGATACACAAACTATGATGGAAGGAAGCACTAGTTACCATCGACATGAGTTCCAAAATCCAACTTCATCACATCATCATACTGAAGCACAGTTTTATCTCCAGAGTTTGGTGTCCAGTGAGCAGCAACCCTGTCAAAGAGAGCATCCTCAAAAAGAATACTACAAGATACCAGGGCTGTTTGGATTTCACGGATTTACGGTTTGGGTTTAAAAAAGCTGGGGCGTTTGGGTAGTTAACTTTTTTGTTTTGGTTTTGTTTCACATTTGATGGTTGGCCCCATTCCCAAAACCACACAACAAAAAAAACGTTTTGTAAACCAAAAACCGCAAAAAACTTTGTTTCCCAAACACACCCACTAAGAAAATGTAAAGGATTCATCAAACAGTGGACAAAATCATTACCAGTTCAAAGAGCACCCAGTAGGGAATGCAATACCAGCTTCTAGACCATTCTCTGATATCAATTTGCGGACTGTATTTTCTAAGGTCTCGCACAAGTCAATCATCAACATTCCAGGCTTCAATATACTTTTCATGTGTTTTCGGACCTAAAAGCAGATTACAAAGAAACTTGAGGGGACTCAGGAAAGCATAAGTACAAAAGCTCAAATAAAATGGAGTTCATCATTAGCAGACATTCTGTGTTCCTAGCTTTGTCTGTGCATGTTGGTTTACAAGTACTATCACAAACCTGCCGATGAACTTCTGCTGCTCGACGAATTGAATTATATAAAGGTTTCTCCAGGCGCTCCAATTCTCTCTTTTCTTCAGATGTAGTCCTCCATAAGTTACTAAAAAGAACAACGATGATTTACTCAACATCTATACTGAGAAATAGCATAAATATAAATGCAAATGAGCATGCATCCACCACATATCTCAGATATATGTATAGTACCATTCCAGAAGCTGCAGTGAGCCAATCAAGTCTGAACTATATCATTAGCAACTCAAGCTTAATTGACATGATTTGCATATATTTACAAGGTAAAAATGTCCAATACACCACATCAGACTGAATAATAAAGTGAAGTGTGTTTATTTAGTCTTTTCCCCCTTTCCATTATTATATTTATACATGTAACAATAGACCTTGTGGGTAATCAACAATGATTCAGCCACACCAACAATAAAATGTAAAACCCAGCTAATTGGAGCACTCACTCATCTTTGTATTGCTGAATTTCACCCTCTGGGAATTCCCCAGATGGAAAGAGTTCAACAATTGGAATAGAAGGTGGATCCGTTTGTTGTGGTGCTTCTTTCTTCTTCCTGTAACAATTGTGGAACTCGAAATGTGAATACAATAATATCTTGTCGGAGAACATCAACCTTAAGAAAGGACAAGCATGAACTAAAATGACCTTACTTGCTTTTATTTTTCTTCTTCTTCTTCTTTGTGCCTTCTGGTAGATCTGAAAGTAGGTGCAGGTCCAAACATCAGAAAAATGCACTTATTGTCGCCACAAGAGAACCATAATAGCGACCTCCAAAATAACTTCCAGAAAGTGCTCAGTTTAAGGCAACATAAATTCACTATTTCGAAATTGGCTTCTGCATAGTCTGAAAAATCAGTACATAATGTGCAGCAGCAAACATACCAGAACAGGACTTGTGTTCATAAAAGAACCTTCGCAAGGGAACACACCAACCATCTATAACCAAGCATATAAATACTATTCCGCGAAGAAAAACATACGATATCAGGTCTCTAACTTCAAAACATTTAACTCTAGTAAAAAAAACTAATCTAAACCCCAAATGACTGGGGGACAAGTCATGGATCGTTCTCCTCTAGTTGTTTCTTTCCAAGCATGTAGTATCAATTAATCTGGATTAACCAATCAATATTTTCTCTCAACAGTACATTATCACTGTAATCGTTTAAATCTTGCCTTGCTCTAATTGTTGACCGACATACTTTAGAGTGCCCTGCACAGAACATGATCATTCAACTTCAAACAGTTTCTTTACCTTTTTTAGTGGAGCTTAAGAGTTTTCAGCACGAATTTATCAAAATGCTATCTTCTCCAGTTTGTCTACTCGTCTTGATTAACTTAAACAATTCTCATCTACTGAAAATGTTACCTCAACTGCTACGAGGTTCCATACATCATAGTGAGTCTTACGAGCATCTGTACGAATTACATATCTTCAAGTCAAATCTTATAAGAACACAACACGCCATGTTGCACTTGTCATTCAGCCCACTTCAGTTTAGTTATAAATGCAACACGTGCATTACTGCAGATCACCGATGACCTTTAATCTGAGACTAACTCATGGTGACTCCCATCAAGTTCATCATAACTGGTGCAGGAAGGAAAGGAACGGGCTATATTTTCCTAATGTTTTTGCTGCCAGCCTACTCGCAGGAAATCAAATTACAGTATACCATCACAAACTAGCCAGTAGACCATCACAAACTGTCTCTCACACTGTCTCAAACTAGCCAGTAGACCATCACAAACTTCTTCCAATACCTAAAAGCATCTAACGAACAAGCTTATTCTCCAAAGTATCAACAAAATCCCCAAGTTGTAGAGATAATTTTGGGTCTTCTCTATTCTCTTCATGTTTGTCCATCAGTCATCTAACCTTAAGTTCCATAGCAGATCTGCCAATAAGAAACATCAATCGATAACTCAAATACTCAATCTTCGTGATTTCACCTTTCCTATAAATTCACTTTCATAGCATAGTTCATAAGTTTAATCTCATGCCAATTATGATTTATCCAAATGACTCTTGCTCTTCTGCGATACAGCTTAACATACGTATTAGCATTTAGCTCCTGGACCTGGAGCGTTTTCTGATCTTAGACTTGAATATCTTATCACGTGATAATTCATCATCGTTTTCCAAAGCCTGCCATACATCAATTCTGCAAGAGGTTCCCATAAATACTATCTTTGAGGACATATTCATCTTCCTATAATCTTTTTATCGCCAAAAGGGTTGTTCTACACTGAAGAAGTCTCATTTTTTGTATTTTTATTATTTTGATAGACAAAATAGCATTCAACTTGAATGAAAGACTGTATAACTGAAGAAAGAAAAATACCATAGAAGTTGCAAGTCTGTCTAGCTAACAATGTATACAATCGCCTAGCTAATCATGTATACAATCGCTAGCTAATAAGGAGCACTCTAAAAAATTAAATTTCTTGGCTTCAACTGATCCTACCTAGACCGAGCACAACACCACCAGACAGAAAATTCAACACCCTAGTACATACAAGGAAGTATATATGTGATATCATGCCGCGCATCAGAAGGTTTGTGCAACAGTAGCTTGGTATATGCAGATATCTGTGAGTAACTATTAACAATCTGGGCCTTCTCTATTACTAATTAAATCTTAGGGCTTAACCATTTTGATTTGTTCAAAAAGTTGTTTGGCAAGTCATTCATTGCACGAGGACTGAATGGGTGGCCATTATAGATGACAAGAAGTACATGAGACATCACAGGGGGAATAAATTCTGCCATTTACTTATAAAATAAAAACAGCACTTATAATGTGCGAAAGATTATAATAGGAGTTGGAGGTGTTAAGGGTTCCCTGAACACATTTAATGATCCTAACGAGCTGGTATGACAATCTACAGTGGCTAGTTCATGAAATACAAACCTTGGGACTCATCTAAAACCAGGTTATCTACTTTCTCTTCAATTTCTTCTTGGACCAGAGAAGTATGATCAGTAGGTTCTTTTGCACCCGTAAAAGTCGATGCTCCCTTCTCTTCATGTGAAGTTATTCCATTGGACTCATCTGTCGCCATCGGTCAGTCCTGAATGTACAAGTAAACTTTATCGCATAACAAACACATATATGTAACATCAAATTAGCAAATACAGGCAATTTATACCATGTGAATATGTTAACACGGGACTTAGCAAGACTGCCAACATACAGTCAACAGAAGACATGATTGGCAAAAAAAAGCTGTATGCACGCCTTACTATATAGAATCATTCTTAAAATTTGACTCCAATAAGGAAAGGGGACATGCAACTGGAGTGAATAATAGGGATATCTAAAGCATGATTGTTTTTACTTCTTAATCCACCGAAATTCATTCTCAACAAAGTGGTGTAACCTGCTTTTGATTTTTTCTGCTTGTACACCCAGACCAGCCTGAAGGGGTGAACTCAGGTGGCAGACCCAGGTTTTCACTGACAGGGGGCACATTCATACACCAAAGTAACGCACAAAAATCAGCGTATTACACATGTCCATTCTCTATCTATGTGGTTACAGCAGAAGTCTTTTACTTTGGAGTTAGCACATTCCAAGAGATCATCATAGACAAGTGACCACTAATGCATTTCATTTGGTAAGTTCAGCACAATTCAAAGAACCGTGATTATAAGAGAACATTGAGATTAGCAGTTCAAAACTAAATTCAGCCCTTAAAGTTCAGCTGGTCATTACAAAAACACCTGGTATTTGTATATAGATGCACTTTGTTATAAATTTACAAATTGGACAGAAAAACCCTAATTCATAAACCTGATGAATTTTCACCCGCGGGTCTAGAAATACGAAAAACACATAAAAACATGGAAAAGGAAGCTGCAAGAGTCGAATGATGGACACGGAAGGACCACGACTTACTAAGAGAAACGATAAGAGCTATCTCTGGCTTGTGGTGGTGGTGGTTGCGGCTGCCGACGAGGTCAAGTCGAACAGCGGAGCTATAAAGAGGGACGTGGGGAGATGGAAAGGGGCGGCGGCTGGAGGCGACCGGTGAGACCGGAGGTAGAGCAGCGAGAACGATAAACGCGACTTTGTTCTCTTCTTCTCGGTAGAGGAACGGAGAGTAATGAATTGGAGTAGAGAGTAGTATTAGGGAGAACAATTTATTGCTTGAGGTTTCTGTAAAAGTCTAAATTGTTTGGGGGGGGCTAATGAAATGTAACCTCGAGGACCCATCTGAAGCTACTATCAGTAAAGCGGGGCATAAGTATATTTTATTGCGTTTTCATACTCAATTTCATTTTTGAGGATTTTTTTCATTTTTGAGAAAATTTTGCGTGGAGTTCGGGCCGGCATAACCAATCTTTCCAACTGCATTATTAAAATAGGGTAGTGATTCTTACAAAGCAAAAAGTCATATACAAAGCCACTAAAGTTATTTGTGCAACTTCATTGGTCATTAGCTGCACAAACAAAGTTAATGGCTTTGTAAGAATCATTACCCTTAGGGCACGTTTGATGCAGGAATAAAGAAGAAGTACAGTAATAATAATACCAGTAGGGGGTAATAACTGGTGTTCGATGCAGTGATAATTTAAGGGAAGATTGTGTTTGATGCAGGGATAATTTAATGGGGGTTCAATCCCCCCTTATTGTTTATACCCCTTCTATGCCTAAAATTTAATCCCACCATGTAGGTGGGATTGAATAATAAGTCTTAGTATTCTCTTTTTGTAATGGTACAAACAAACACGTTACATAATCCTGTCTATATAATTAATACTCCCTTAATATCAATACACCATATAATAGCGTGGGGCCCCCTATACCCCCAACTCTTAATCATTTCATCAAACGTGTCCTTAGTATACTCCAAAAAGAATATATATATATATATATATATATATATATATATATATACTAGGTTCCACCCCGCGCGCGTTGCGAGCGGTGTGGCCTTGGCATGTTTGCTTGTCTGATGGGCGGAGATATACATTTGCTACTGCAGGATTATTATGTATCGCGTTTGGATGTTATTTTATCAGAACTATACTGTAAATAGCCTCAACATCTGTGAGTGCATCACATTTGTAGTAATTGGATTCGTCGCTGGCAATTGTCTTTTTATGAATTTAAGACACTAAAATTGGTAGATAGTACATTGCATAGACACGAGATTGGAAGAACAAGATAGTAGACATAGGGTATTTCAGCATCGCGGTCAGGGAGTACAGGAGTAGTAGACATGCGTGTCATTGATGGCAGCTTCAATTGGCTATATAGATATTGGTTGCACCTGCCTTTGAATCGGGTGTTGTCTTCTTGCTTTGAAATTGATAATTGTCTGACTGTCATTGCAATTCATACTTATGTAATTTTGGCAACATATATCGAGTACTATGTTTTACAATGACATTATATTCGCACTATTCAAAAGTGGTTGATTTAACATAGTTCATCTTTCCTAACTTCTTTGTTTTCAAACCAATGGTATAGTTTGTCAATCTTTCTTATTCGCGGGCTGTAATTACGTAATACATGGGTTTTGCAGTCAAAATTGGGAAACTTCTAGTGGCTGATTTGATTGATTTAGTGTAATACCCCGATTTTATAAAAGAAGCTAATTTGATAATTTTACATAAAGTTTGGGAGTATAATTGTGATTTATAGAAGTTATGAATTAATTAAATCAAAGGATAAGGATATAATTGTAGTTTTGAGAAAGTTATAAAGTAGTTGGATATTATTTAGAAGGTTATAATTAAAGTTTCCAAGAATATAAAGTTGATAATTCAAAGAATAGGGATGTAGTTGTATTTTAAAGAAGTTATATATATTAATTTAACTAAGTGAGGGGCTATAATTGTAGTTTTAAGAAGTTTCAAATCAACTAAATTAAAGAATTGGGTTATAATTGTAGTTTTGAGAAGTGATAAATTAGTTGAAATGAGGTTTAGGGGAGGTGACTGTAGTTTACAAGAGTTAATATTGAATTTAATTAAAAGTTGGGGAGTTAGTTGTATTTTAGAAGAATATTTGTATGTATATACGTATAGTACAACTATCTTTAACCCGTATTTTACATAACCCGACCCGTATATCCGTATAACCCGTATTTTAAATTAAAAATTATTATTATTATTATATTTTATTTTCTCTCCCAACCTCTTCCCATATTTTTCTCTCCTATTATTTTTCTCTCTTACTTATCTCTTTCTCTCTCTCTCTCTCTCTCACGGCACACCCTCCCTCCTCACACATTTTTCTCTTCTCCTCCCTCTTTCTTTTCTTCACCCGAACACACACACACACCCACACCCATAACTCCCCTATTAAAAAACTCATCATCTCCCTCCTCCCTCACACATCACCATCCCTCCTCCCACCTTTTTCTCTTCCCCCTCCTATTAAATTAATTCTCCACCTTCCTCCATCCTCCATCACCCTCACCTCTCTCCCTCTCACCGTCACTATCTCTCTCTCTCTCCTCCTTCCTCTCTCGGCAAACACACAACCACACCTCCCTCAATTTTTTTTTACTCCCCCTCACAACACATCCCTCAATTTTTACTCCCCCTCACAACACAAATACATCCCCCTCTTCCTCCCTCTCACAATCACACAAAAACACACACCCTCCTCAATTCTCCATACTTCCTCCTCCTACCTCCTCTTACAATTCATCTTCTCCCTCAAATATTTTAATCACCCACCTCTCCAATTTCACTATAAATAGAACCCTCCTCCATCTCATTTTCACCACCCACACTCCATTCTTCTCCTTCATCACCACCTCCTCCTTCTTCTTCCCGTTGGCCTAACATCACCACCACCACAATCACCATCATCACCAACAACACCCACCTCCCTCACTCTCCATCCTCCTCCCTCTCCCTCTCCGTAAACAACATCACCCACCACCATCACTACCACTGCCGACACCACCCCCACATCACCTCCATCTCCACCACCCACAACACCACCACCATGTCCACCTACGGCACCACCACCATCACCACCATGCCCTCCTAGCCCCCTCCACAACTCTCTGCCTCCACCCACCTACCACCTCTGTCTCTGTCTCTCCTCCTAAACCCAGTAGAAACAGCCCACACCCACACCACCATCTTCACCCCCGAGCTCACCACCAACACCGTTGCCATCACCACCGCCACTTCCGGCCTCCATCACCACCACAGCTCTGCACCCACCTCCCTCTCAATCTCTCTCCCTCTTCCCTGCAAAACCCAGCAGAAATAACACCAACACCAACACCATCATCACCATCGGCATCACCTCCACCACTGCCGCCATCTCCACCGGCACCCATCACCTCCACCTCCCTCCATTCTCTCTCTCACCCCTCGGTCTCTCTCTCTCACTCCCTTGCTCTGTTCGCCGGAGCCATAAACAGAGGAAGAAGGCGGCCAAGCCGCCGCCGAACCAGACCCGAAGGCCGACCCGACGGGAGCCCGGCGCCCCGCTTCACTCCGCCTCTCTTCCCCCAGTTTCAGACCGTCCTCCATCCTCCTAGAGGTCCGACCAGACTCTAGGACGCCAGAAATCGCCACCCCAATCGCCGGGAAGCCATATTTTCCGGCGAGTTTCCGGGTCAAGTTCGGGGATCGATATCTCCTACATTCGGTAACCAAATCGGTTAATTTTTGACTTAAATATTGTTAATTGGAATTGAATTAGAGTTTTGCATCATTAAAATGGAATGGGTATCCTTGAATCTAAAGATTCATGTTTGGATTTTGGAGAAGATGAAGAAGATGAACGTGAATGTCTAAGGGGGGGTGATTTTGTCATTTAACAGAAAGTTTTGGGTATTAAGTGTGAAGTCAGAAAACTAGTTATAGTAATAAGGGGGGGGGAGCAAGTGTTATATTTATAAAGCTTGGGGATCTTGTTATAGTTTATATAATCTGATTTTATAAATAAATATAATAATTTCTTAAACAAACTAAAAGAGATTATTTATGATTTTCTCATATATATATAAATATATAATCTTGTATAATAAAGTAAGAATAGAGTATTTGTGTAAATTTGGCCAAGTTTATAATCTTTTACTTGCAACGTTATGAACTAAACATAAATAGATATTTTTAAATGAGACTTTAGCTCCTAATTAATGAAATTGTTGATTTATATAAATAAAAATATATAACTACCCAAGTAATGTAAGAAAAATGTAATATCTATATAACTTAGAAAAGTTATCACGACTAAATAACTATAAAGCATTTCATGGGAAAATTTTATGAATTAATTATTTATATATATATATATTGTAAGGAAAAAGAGGTGTTTTAATTATTTTCTAAGTATTGGATAAAAATTAAGAATTTACTTTGTCTTGAAATTTATATGCTATTATTGTATTAAAGTTAACCAAATTATTTTGTGAAATAATAATAAAGTTTACAATTTGAAAGGGAGGCTCATGCCTAATTACGTGTTTAATTAAATATGAGTTTATTTAATAATTCTCTAACTAATTATAAGTTTGCCACTTAGTTTGCTAAATGAAGAATAAAAATAATAGAGTACTTATTCTACATAAACCGGGAGTTTGGGTTGGCTTGAAAACTTAAATAAGAAGTTAGCTAATATTTAAAACATACATCGCATTACTTGCCTTATACATGATAGTTGAAACTTAGATTTGATTAGGGATTATAATTTGTAGGAAACGAGTTTGTAGACGAAGGCTACGTCTATCTGTAGGAGCTATCTCGTGATATTTGCGGTTGCTACGTGAGGTAAGTAAATATGCCAGGCCTAGAGCCTTATCTCCGTTCGTGTCGAAATTGTGATTTTATTATATCTCGTCTCAAAATGAATATTTGCTTTATGCTTATTACTTGAAAGCTTGCTTTGCTTGTCGATAAATGATTTTTGAAACTCTTACATGAAAAGTAATAATGCGTAATAACTTAAAGTGGAAATAGTTGTGCGGGTGAACAGTATTTGGTTACTTATATATTTAACTCGGTCGCAACCTGCCGAGTCGCTCCATGTACTTACCCTTCTGGCCGCGAGGAGTCTTTAGGGGGTGTCGACACTTATGGTCATGGTTGCTAGTGAAAGGAAAGGAAAGGAAAGGAAATGATAGATTATCCCCGTATCAACAAGATGATTAAATGAGTTTTGAGAAAAGGAAGTTTATAATAAAGACAAGGAAAGTTTGGGAAATATATCCCCCGTATTGAGATACAAAGGAAAGTTGAAGAACTCATATTTTGAGAAAGAAGTCTTACTATATTTCTTCACTACGTGAGATCATGATAAGTTACTTTATTGGATATCTATCCCTCATTATTTTTCAAAATGAAAGTATGCCTCATAATCTGTTTACACGTTTGGGTGTTTACTTACTCAGCATTTCTCGCTGACTTTGGAAAAACTGCGGTCTTTGTTTTATTCCCCCGCAGGTCTAGGAGAAGGGAGCTCGGCATAAGGGAGCCATCGTATCATGTGACGTCTAGTAGTAATTTAAATAAAGCGAACTCTTAGTTAATCTCACCTTGTGTAATAGTAAGCTGAATATTGTGTTAAGACAATTTGTGATTTGTAATATATAATTATGTTGGTGTTTGTTTCAGTTACCATTGTTCCTAGCATCCGGGCTTAATCTCGGGTGCGGAGTGGCGTTCTCGTATTTCCTCCCCGGCGGGAATACGGGGTTGCCACAGGTGGTATCAGAGCAGGCAATCCAAAAAGGAATTAAAACCTGTAGGGTTATATAAAATGAATTTAGGGCAAGAAAATATAAAATTTGTCAAGCCGATTGAGGTATGGGTAGTCTGAGTCTTACTAAGTCCCACCCACCCGCGACCTTTATTTTAGTTGCCAGAGGTAATTTATTTTTTTGATAATACTTGCGATGACTGATTGATCATGAGATATTTTACTAGAATTTATCGTCTTTTGGACGAATATCACTCCCTTGATGGTGAAAGGAATAGAATAATTTGAGATTTATGAGAAGGAAATAGAAAGGATAAAGTTATGTGTATTATTTGCTAAATGATGCATGCTTCAATTTTACTTGTTAGGGAATACTCTATGAGTAATAGTCGTGTGATAAGAAGAGATAAGTGTGCATTTCATCATCTAAAGTTCATTACCCCGCGATAGAATACGCAATAATACAATAGGTGATAGTGTAGGAATATGACTGATAGACCACTGCGATACTACACCAGGAGAGCTCAACAAGAACAGATGTCGCAAAACAACAGCATGGAGCAATTTTTCACCCAGATGACTCAAGTGATGAATATTAATGAAGCCCAGGGAGGACCTAACTGGGCCAAGAAGGTGGCAGACATGAAACCGCCAAGTTTCATGGGGAATGAAGATCCCGTCGAGCTGGAGGACTGGATCATGGAGATGGACAAAGTCCTAGAATACGTGGAATGCCCAGAAGACCGAAAGGTCAACTGTGCAGTATTCTATCTGAAAAGTACGGCCAATCTCTGGTGGAGAACCTCACGAGAAACCCTGTTGGCCCAACCCAACTTCAGTTGGGAAGCCCTCCAGTCTGCCCTCAGATCTCGCTTCTATCCTTCCCACGTGAAGAGCAATAAGAGGCGAGAGTTTCAGAACTTACAACAGGGAAGTGACTCTGTGACCGAGTATTTCCGGAAGTTTATGGAACTAGCTCGGTTTGCAGGCAACATGGTGCCTGATGAGGAAGAAAAGGTCGACAAGTTTATGTCAGGTCTACACCTGCACTTGCAAAAAGATATGTCCAACAGGACCTACCCCACTCTGCAGGAGGCCTATGATAGGGCAGCAAACCTTTGGCGAATTCAGGAAATCCAAGACAACATACGGGGAAAGCGCAAGATGGAAGGTTCAGGAAGCAACACTAACGCGCCTAGAGGAAACCAGAACGGTCAAGACAAGAGGCTTAGGCCAAACAATGGCGGAGGCAATCAAGGACAGTATCGAGGAAACCAGCAAAACCAGGCAACTCAGCGAGTTCGCCGCTATTTCTGCAAGAAGTGCCCAAGGAACCATCCAGGAGAGGATTGTGCGGGAAACGTAGTCACTTGCAACAACTGTGGCAGGAAGGGACATCGAGCATATGAATGCAGAGCGCAACCAGCGGGGAACCAGCAACCCAGGACCCTACAAATTGGATATGGGAATTTTGGAAACCCCCAGAACAATGGAGGAAATGGCTATGGAAGGCAGCAGAACTTTAACCAAGGGAACGCTAGGCAGAATGGAGCCCAGAACCGCAACAACAACGCTGGTCAGGGGGCTAACATTAACAATGGAGCTGGTGTAGCAGGAGGAGCTGGAGCCCATAATGCCAATGTGGGAAGAATTGCAGTCATGACCAAGACTGAGGCTGATGCTGCACATGGAGTTGTCACGGGTACATTCCTTGTCCATGATCACCCAGCTTTCGTATTATTTGATTCCGGTGCATCATACTCTTTCATATCATCATCATTTGTTGAGGAATTGGGATTGGATAAGTCATCTAGCATATTCACCCCTATAGCGACACCCACTGGCCAAATAGAAGTATGTGACACCGTATTTGAAGGAGTAGGAGTGAAAATTCTAGCCTGTTCCTTGCCTGCGGATTTGATTAAGTTCGATCTTAGAGGCATAGATGTCATCCTAGGGATGGACTGGCTTAGCAAATACCGGGCCGTTATTGACTGTTATGATCAGAAGGTTCGGTTAAGAGGACCCAACGGGGAAAAGATCTCTTATCGTGGGATCAAGAAGGAGCCCTGCATTAGACTAGTGTCAGCAATGACCATAGTCAAGCAAGTGAAGAAGGGCAATTCTGCCTACTTGTGTTACATCCAGGATGTATCCAAGAAGGAGAACGTGCTGGAAGAGATACCAGTCGTGAAGGAATTTCCTGACGTATTCCCAGATGAGATTCCAGGAATGCCACCTAAAAGAGAATTGGAGTTTACCCTGGACTTGGCGCCTGGAACCGCACCTATCTCGAAAGCACCGTACCGGATGGCGCCAGCCGAATTGAAGGAGCTGAAAGAACAACTACAAGAACTTCTGGAGAAGGGATACATACGACCAAGTGTTTCACCTTGGGGAGCACCAGTACTTTTCGTGAAGAAGAAAGATGGAAGCTTGAGGCTATGCATTGACTACCGCGAGTTGAACAGTGCAACCATCAAGAATAAGTACCCTCTACCCCGGATTGACGATTTGTTCGATCAATTACAAGGGGCTAGTGTCTTCTCGAAGATTGATTTGAGATCAGGGTACCATCAACTTCGGGTAGCCGAGAAGGATATTCCGAAGACAGCCTTTAGAACGAGGTATGGCCATTATGAGTTCACTGTGATGCCGTTTGGTTTGACCAATGCACCTGCAGTGTTTATGGACTTGATGAATCGAGTCATGAGGCCATTCCTAGACAAATTTGTAGTCGTCTTCATTGATGACATCCTCGTGTACTCGAAGAGCAAGGAAAACCATGAGGAACATCTCAGAGAAGTTTTGCAGACTCTGAGGCAAGAACAGCTGTATGCCAAGTTGTCCAAGTGCGAGTTTTGGCTGGATTGTGTTCCATTTCTGGGTCACATCATCTCGAAGGAAGGAATATCAGTGGACCCCGGAAAGATTTCAGCAGTCAAGGATTGGCCAACACCGAAGAACGTATCCGAGATAAGGAGCTTCCTTGGCTTAGCAGGATACTACAGGCGTTTTGTGAAGGACTTCTCCAAAATTGCTAGGCCATTAACTGCGTTGACAAAGAAAGCAGTCAAGTACCAGTGGAGTGAAAGCTGTGAAGAGGCGTTCCAGACCCTGAAGGAGAAATTAACTACAGCACCAGTATTGGCTCTTCCAAATGAGTCAGGCGAGTTTGAGGTGTACAGTGATGCATCGAAGAAGGGGCTAGGATGTGTGCTTATGCAAGAAAGGAGGGTGATTGCCTATGCGTCAAGACAGCTGAAACCCCACGAGGAAAACTATGCCACTCACGACTTGGAGTTGGCAGCAGTAGTCTTCGCCTTAAAGATATGGAGACATCACTTGTATGGAGCTGTTTGCAAGCTCTACACAGATCACCGCAGCCTAAAGTACATATTCACTCAGAAGGAGTTGAATAACAGGCAGCGACGTTGGCTAGAGGTCATCAAAGACTATGACTTGCGAATACAGTACCACGAAGGGAAAGCAAACGTGGTTGCTGACGCATTGAGTCGAAAATCGAGCCATGTAGTGAACTCCATGCTAGACTTGCCAGGATGGCTATGCCACGAGTTCAGGGAGCTCGAAATCGAAGTAGTAGGTCAAGGAGGAGTAAAGAACCTGCTCGGGAGTATGACAGTCGTACCAGACTTCTTGGAAGAGATAAGAAGCAACCAGGCAGGAGATGTGAAACTGGAGAGAATCAAGAAGAAGATCGCCGCAGGACAAGCTATAGGATTCCAGATTCACGAGGATGGAAGCATTCGCTACAAAGGAAGGTGGTGTGTTCCACAGAAATGTGCAGAGACGAAGGAAAAGCTGATGCGTGAAGCACACAACACACCTTACTCAGTACACCCTGGAGGCGACAAGCTCTACAAAGACTTGAAGAAGACATTTTGGTGGCCAAACATGAAGAAGGAAGTAGCAGAGTTTGTGGCTAGATGTTTGACATGCCAGAAGGTGAAGTTCGAGCACAAGAGAATGGGAGGACTCGTTCAACCTTTGGACGTACCAGTTTGGAAGTGGGATTCCATTTCGATGGATTTTGTGACTGCCTTGCCAACGACGAAGAATGGATTCAATCAGATTTGGGTTGTAGTAGACAGACTAACGAAGACAGCAAGGTTCATCCAGATGAAGGACACGTGGAACATGGAGCAGAGAGCTGACGCGTATGTCAAGAATATAGTAAGGTATCATGGGGTTCCAAGCTCGATCATTTCGGACCGGGACCCTAATTTCCTCTCTCATTTCTGGAAGGCACTGCAAGAAGCATTGGGAACTCAACTGAGATTTAGTACAGCTTTCCACCCAGCTACGGATGGACAGACAGAAAGGACGATTCAAACGTTAGAAGACATGCTTAGGGCTTGCGTAATGGACTTCCAAGGATCATGGGTCGACAGACTGCCGCTGATCGAGTTCTCATATAACAACAGCTATCACGCTAGTATTGGCATGGCACCGCACGAGGCTTTGTATGGAAGGAAGTGTCGAACGCCCTTGTGCTGGAGCGACATAAGCGAAACAGTGGTTATTGGTCCACAGATTATCGAGGAGATGACGGATCAAGTGAGGCTTATTCAACAACGAATGAAGGCAGCTCAAGACAGGCAAAAGTCTTATGCAGATCAGAAGAGAAGGCCGTTAGAATTTCAAGTGGGTGAAAAGGCGTTTCTTAAGGTTTCGCCAACAAAAGGAGTAACGAGATTCAATCAGAAGGGGAAACTTAGCCCAAAGTTCATCGGACCATACAACATTTTGGAGAGAATTGGTGAAGTTGCTTACCGACTAGATCTACCATCCAACTTGGGGCGAGTTCACAATGTTTTTCACGTTTCACAGCTGAAGAAGTATGTACCTGACTCATCCCATGTTTTGGACCCTGAACCAGTAGAGTTAGACCCGTCTTTGTCATACGAGGAGCATCCAGTCAGGATCCTAGATACCAAGACGAGGGACACACGTACCAAGAGCATTAAACTGGTGAAAGTCCTATGGACAAACCATCAGACAGAAGAAGCTACTTGGGAAGCTGAGGATGAGATGCGAAAGAAATACCCACACCTATTTGACGAGGTAATTTGAGTTCCGGGGACGTCACTCTCCTAAGGGGGAGAGGATGTAACCCTTTGAATTTTCAAACCATAACCCGACATGCCATCACACTAAGTATTCACACATTACATCACAAAAGTAGTAACACGATTGCATGCCATGTTAGATTTGCATATCATACTCCATTATATCTTATATGCTAGTTAAACATAAAAGGATTTCACTCCCGTCCAGTATGGAGTTAAGCTTCGAGGACGAAGCTCAGTTTAAGGGGGGAAGGATGTAATACCCCGATTTTATAAAAGAAGCTAATTTGATAATTTTACATAAAGTTTGGGAGTATAATTGTGATTTATAGAAGTTATGAATTAATTAAATCAAAGGATAAGGATATAATTGTAGTTTTGAGAAAGTTATAAAGTAGTTGGATATTATTTAGAAGGTTATAATTAAAGTTTCCAAGAATATAAAGTTGATAATTCAAAGAATAGGGATGTAGTTGTATTTTAAAGAAGTTATATATATTAATTTAACTAAGTGAGGGGCTATAATTGTAGTTTTAAGAAGTTTCAAATCAACTAAATTAAAGAATTGGGTTATAATTGTAGTTTTGAGAAGTGATAAATTAGTTGAAATGAGGTTTAGGGGAGGTGACTGTAGTTTACAAGAGTTAATATTGAATTTAATTAAAAGTTGGGGAGTTAGTTGTATTTTAGAAGAATATTTGTATGTATATACGTATAGTACAACTATCTTTAACCCGTATTTTACATAACCCGACCCGTATATCCGTATAACCCGTATTTTAAATTAAAAATTATTATTATTATTATATTTTATTTTCTCTCCCAACCTCTTCCCATATTTTTCTCTCCTATTATTTTTCTCTCTTACTTATCTCTTTCTCTCTCTCTCTCTCTCTCACGGCACACCCTCCCTCCTCACACATTTTTCTCTTCTCCTCCCTCTTTCTTTTCTTCACCCGAACACACACACACACCCACACCCATAACTCCCCTATTAAAAAACTCATCATCTCCCTCCTCCCTCACACATCACCATCCCTCCTCCCACCTTTTTCTCTTCCCCCTCCTATTAAATTAATTCTCCACCTTCCTCCATCCTCCATCACCCTCACCTCTCTCCCTCTCACCGTCACTATCTCTCTCTCTCTCCTCCTTCCTCTCTCGGCAAACACACAACCACACCTCCCTCAATTTTTTTTTACTCCCCCTCACAACACATCCCTCAATTTTTACTCCCCCTCACAACACAAATACATCCCCCTCTTCCTCCCTCTCACAATCACACAAAAACACACACCCTCCTCAATTCTCCATACTTCCTCCTCCTACCTCCTCTTACAATTCATCTTCTCCCTCAAATATTTTAATCACCCACCTCTCCAATTTCACTATAAATAGAACCCTCCTCCATCTCATTTTCACCACCCACACTCCATTCTTCTCCTTCATCACCACCTCCTCCTTCTTCTTCCCGTTGGCCTAACATCACCACCACCACAATCACCATCATCACCAACAACACCCACCTCCCTCACTCTCCATCCTCCTCCCTCTCCCTCTCCGTAAACAACATCACCCACCACCATCACTACCACTGCCGACACCACCCCCACATCACCTCCATCTCCACCACCCACAACACCACCACCATGTCCACCTACGGCACCACCACCATCACCACCATGCCCTCCTAGCCCCCTCCACAACTCTCTGCCTCCACCCACCTACCACCTCTGTCTCTGTCTCTCCTCCTAAACCCAGTAGAAACAGCCCACACCCACACCACCATCTTCACCCCCGAGCTCACCACCAACACCGTTGCCATCACCACCGCCACTTCCGGCCTCCATCACCACCACAGCTCTGCACCCACCTCCCTCTCAATCTCTCTCCCTCTTCCCTGCAAAACCCAGCAGAAATAACACCAACACCAACACCATCATCACCATCGGCATCACCTCCACCACTGCCGCCATCTCCACCGGCACCCATCACCTCCACCTCCCTCCATTCTCTCTCTCACCCCTCGGTCTCTCTCTCTCACTCCCTTGCTCTGTTCGCCGGAGCCATAAACAGAGGAAGAAGGCGGCCAAGCCGCCGCCGAACCAGACCCGAAGGCCGACCCGACGGGAGCCCGGCGCCCCGCTTCACTCCGCCTCTCTTCCCCCAGTTTCAGACCGTCCTCCATCCTCCTAGAGGTCCGACCAGACTCTAGGACGCCAGAAATCGCCACCCCAATCGCCGGGAAGCCATATTTTCCGGCGAGTTTCCGGGTCAAGTTCGGGGATCGATATCTCCTACATTCGGTAACCAAATCGGTTAATTTTTGACTTAAATATTGTTAATTGGAATTGAATTAGAGTTTTGCATCATTAAAATGGAATGGGTATCCTTGAATCTAAAGATTCATGTTTGGATTTTGGAGAAGATGAAGAAGATGAACGTGAATGTCTAAGGGGGGGTGATTTTGTCATTTAACAGAAAGTTTTGGGTATTAAGTGTGAAGTCAGAAAACTAGTTATAGTAATAAGGGGGGGGGAGCAAGTGTTATATTTATAAAGCTTGGGGATCTTGTTATAGTTTATATAATCTGATTTTATAAATAAATATAATAATTTCTTAAACAAACTAAAAGAGATTATTTATGATTTTCTCATATATATATAAATATATAATCTTGTATAATAAAGTAAGAATAGAGTATTTGTGTAAATTTGGCCAAGTTTATAATCTTTTACTTGCAACGTTATGAACTAAACATAAATAGATATTTTTAAATGAGACTTTAGCTCCTAATTAATGAAATTGTTGATTTATATAAATAAAAATATATAACTACCCAAGTAATGTAAGAAAAATGTAATATCTATATAACTTAGAAAAGTTATCACGACTAAATAACTATAAAGCATTTCATGGGAAAATTTTATGAATTAATTATTTATATATATATATATTGTAAGGAAAAAGAGGTGTTTTAATTATTTTCTAAGTATTGGATAAAAATTAAGAATTTACTTTGTCTTGAAATTTATATGCTATTATTGTATTAAAGTTAACCAAATTATTTTGTGAAATAATAATAAAGTTTACAATTTGAAAGGGAGGCTCATGCCTAATTACGTGTTTAATTAAATATGAGTTTATTTAATAATTCTCTAACTAATTATAAGTTTGCCACTTAGTTTGCTAAATGAAGAATAAAAATAATAGAGTACTTATTCTACATAAACCGGGAGTTTGGGTTGGCTTGAAAACTTAAATAAGAAGTTAGCTAATATTTAAAACATACATCGCATTACTTGCCTTATACATGATAGTTGAAACTTAGATTTGATTAGGGATTATAATTTGTAGGAAACGAGTTTGTAGACGAAGGCTACGTCTATCTGTAGGAGCTATCTCGTGATATTTGCGGTTGCTACGTGAGGTAAGTAAATATGCCAGGCCTAGAGCCTTATCTCCGTTCGTGTCGAAATTGTGATTTTATTATATCTCGTCTCAAAATGAATATTTGCTTTATGCTTATTACTTGAAAGCTTGCTTTGCTTGTCGATAAATGATTTTTGAAACTCTTACATGAAAAGTAATAATGCGTAATAACTTAAAGTGGAAATAGTTGTGCGGGTGAACAGTATTTGGTTACTTATATATTTAACTCGGTCGCAACCTGCCGAGTCGCTCCATGTACTTACCCTTCTGGCCGCGAGGAGTCTTTAGGGGGTGTCGACACTTATGGTCATGGTTGCTAGTGAAAGGAAAGGAAAGGAAAGGAAATGATAGATTATCCCCGTATCAACAAGATGATTAAATGAGTTTTGAGAAAAGGAAGTTTATAATAAAGACAAGGAAAGTTTGGGAAATATATCCCCCGTATTGAGATACAAAGGAAAGTTGAAGAACTCATATTTTGAGAAAGAAGTCTTACTATATTTCTTCACTACGTGAGATCATGATAAGTTACTTTATTGGATATCTATCCCTCATTATTTTTCAAAATGAAAGTATGCCTCATAATCTGTTTACACGTTTGGGTGTTTACTTACTCAGCATTTCTCGCTGACTTTGGAAAAACTGCGGTCTTTGTTTTATTCCCCCGCAGGTCTAGGAGAAGGGAGCTCGGCATAAGGGAGCCATCGTATCATGTGACGTCTAGTAGTAATTTAAATAAAGCGAACTCTTAGTTAATCTCACCTTGTGTAATAGTAAGCTGAATATTGTGTTAAGACAATTTGTGATTTGTAATATATAATTATGTTGGTGTTTGTTTCAGTTACCATTGTTCCTAGCATCCGGGCTTAATCTCGGGTGCGGAGTGGCGTTCTCGTATTTCCTCCCCGGCGGGAATACGGGGTTGCCACATTTAGAGTTATTAATTATCCTCTCATATTTGAATGGGTTATTAGTGATGTTTTGTACATGACACGATGGTGTTGTCTTTGTGTGTTGATTTTGAAACGTTCAACAGCCTTACATAGGAAACGGTAAGTAATGTTCATCGGCTATACTTTTGGTAGAGTATTACCAGTTCATGTATAGTTGGTATAATGCATTGCATTCAGATATTCAATGTTTTTGAAATAGGTTTTGAAAATTTTCTTTCTCTCATTAATTGATATCTATAATTAGCCTCTTATGCTCCCTTATGAGCATCATGAGCTCTTTGAGCCTGACAAAATCATACTCATAACCTATTAACTTAATCCATGGTCAACGCCTATTACCTTCCCCAACTACCCAGCATCTCTCTCCTTATGATTTAGGTTTCATCATTTAGATGCATTGTTTGATGTAAATTGAAGATTTCTTCAGTAGATTGAGTGGGGTTTGCAGTATCTTGTGCTTGATTCATCTGTCATGCAGATTGCATTTATTGAAGATGTGTCTGTTTGAATATGCATGTCAACCAGTTTGATGAAAGGGCATGAACAGTTGCTATGTATTACCAGTTCATGTATAACCTAGTCCATTGTCAACGCCTATTATCTTCCCCAATCAGTCACCATCTCTCTCCTCCTGCTTTAGGTTTCATCATTTAGATGCATTGCTTGATGTGAATTGAAGATTTCTTAAGTAAATTGAGTAGGGTTTGCAGTATCTTGTGCTTGATTGACCTGTCTTGCAGATTACATTTACTGAAGATGTGTATGTTTGAATAATCATGTTAACCAGTTTAATGAAAGGACATGAACAGTTGCTATGGTCTTTTGACCTGCCTCCTTACTTCTGGTATAAAAGCATAAGTAGTTGGCCTCAGTCACAACATACTGTGACTCAATGGATTCTGGTAAGGAAAATACCGATGACAAATGGAGGAGGACTGATAAGAAGAAGAGCGAGAAGAAGATGAGGAAAAGTAAAAAATATCAGAGTGAGGAAGAATTCACAGAGAGTTAGTCTGAATGGGAGAGTTGGCCTGAACATGGTTATGTGGTCGGGAAGGCTCGGAAACTGCAGTGTACTCAGACGCGGAGGAAGAAGATGACTTATGGGGAACTGACACGGCTTCCTCGTATCCGCTGAAGTGGAAGCATTCTGTCTCTCGTTCTTCCAGTTCAAGTAGAACGAAGAAGGAAAAAGTGACAGCCAAAGGTAGTGAAGATTCGCAAAAGAAGAAATCAATTCATCCGCTGGATGCGACACCAGATAAGGGCAGCAAGAGGAAGAACACCGAGGAAGATGTTCAAGAGTCGTGCAAGAAGAAACCAAGATGCTAGAGTGTCTAGGTTTTCTTATGTTATGTTATGGTGAATTGTAGTTTCATGTTACGCCTTATGAGCAGTAATGTTGAGTTTGGTTATGTTTACTTTGTAATGGGGTTATGAATTGATGTCATCTTGGTTTATATTTCGTCTGTCAATGCAGCTTTTGATTTGTTGATAATTTAATATTCGTTTAGAATGATGTGTTATACTATGTTATTCACGGATCGATACAAATTGTGTTTGGTTGATCAAACGAGTAATATTTTTTCATTTTTTTTTTGCCTAGTACATAAACTGATACGACTAATTTCCTTATTTGGCAAGTTGTTCCTGGATTTTAATGTAACAAATATAATGATGCTTTGTATTGATTCTGGTAGAAGATTCTAGTATTGATTTCATTGTTCTTGTTGTTGCTGTTTCCACAATTCAGAACAGGCAAACCGGTATATGCATCGCGTTTCGATATTATTTGATCGAAATAATACTGTAAATAGTCTGAAGATGTGTGAGTGCATCATATTTGTAGTAATTGTATCCATAGCTGGTAATAGTTTTTTTATAAAGTTAAGACACTAAAACTGGTAGACAGTACATTGCATAGACACGAGATTGGAACAACAGGATAATAGACATATGGTAGATCAGCGGTGCCTTGCACATGATGAACTCCTGATTTTCTTTGACAGGATTGGAAGAGTTTTACAGGATATATCCTGGATTTACTTCTTAATCCTGAAAGTTCAGGATTAAGAATTTCTCTTTTTAGTAGTTCATTGAATCTCAATGAAACAATTCAAATGGTGGAGAAAGAATGTGACGGGAGCTGAGGATTTAATACTGCAAGTATTGTATTTTCTTGCGGGATATGCAATTATGAATTAGTGACTGCCTATATGTGATGAGTGCAATTACTTTTGTAAATTGGGGAACGACGGCCCTGAATTATATGTGGAGCGTGATGAATATTGTCATGTGAATGGTTTACGTTGTTAATTGGTGTTTGCAGTTGCGTTGATGTGGTAGTCGCCCGGAAGTATTCTGGCATTATTTATACATTCGGTGTGTCTACCGCAGTACATATGTTGTAACAGCATATGATTAACGGAGGTAGCGTTGAATTATTTAAAATGTAGTTGGGACATCGTATTATGCAGACTAAATTACAATATATTGTGGACATCCACCGATAACAAAGCTTCGACTACAAGAACATACATGACAAATTTGGCAGCTTATTTTATTTATTTCGTCCAACGAGAATATATTTGGACTTGTAAGCATGCATCAAGCTTCAACTACGTAGCGTACAGTCCAACTATTGATTGGGAACCCATTCCCATTGTTGCGCCGGGAAAGGAGGAAGTAAAATCTTCTTGTGCTACTGTTCATATTCACGGTTTCGAGCACGCTCTGTTGTTCCTGGAAATAATTACAGTGGTGAAGATAATGAGCTATTTGGGTGTGGAGTATAATTTCGTATCGAGAAATTGTGTTTCATACCTCAGTTGACATTGATGACATGGTTGTTGCATTTATCCCTAATACAGTGTCAACTGACTGTCCGAAGATGCGTACCTCGAGTTCACCACTACCGTCATGAAGCTGCACGGTTACACGTCCCCTGGGAAAAACAACAAAAATAACATTTGGTATCTAGATTTCGTTTCCTCTTTAAAAATTTGTAAAATTCATGTTGTACGAAATTATGTCAATACAGTATACGACATATTGGTTGTCAGTGTTATTATATACCATGGTATAGCATCACAGTCATTATTTTGGCAGGCAGAGCATTGAAATCTGTTGTTTGGAGAACGATTTGCAACACGATTGCAGGACTTGCATGTGTAATACCATGCTTGCTGATTTGTTGGTATAGCATGAACGCTGACATTTACCCAAATTTCGCGCACTGTAGGCTGCAGTTGATCATAAGAAGCATACAACGTAAAGTGAAACTTTTGGAAAGCTGCATTACTTAGTGGGTGATAAGTGTTCATTAGTGAAGAAAATGCTTACCGGCAATGTTGGCAGATCGACTATTGCACAAGGTTTCATTTCTTGTTCATATGGTTGATCATAATCCAAATTTTGAGCCTTGGATGAACTGTTGTTCTAAAGTGCAAACAAAGCTTATGGGAGGAAGCAATGTTGACTTGTTGCTGTGTGGTGTGGGAAAAAATTGATTTGTATGACAGTATTTAGGGTCAATTACTTATTACCCACCTCCAGTATGGGGTAATGATTCATGTACCACCCCCAAATTCAAAATCATCTTATTACCACCTACAGTTTATAATTTCTAAAAATTAACAACTGGGCAAAATTCCGTCCAAAATTTTCCGTTAGTTAACGGTTTTTTGGGGGCAAAGTGGTCTAGTAAAAAGATATGAACATTTTTCTCATTATTCTTTTCTTTTTCATCTTTTTTTTTAACATATGAAATATTTTTAAGAAAAATAAAACTTTTTGAAATAGAAAAAAAGAATATAAAAAAAACTAACAAAGAATAGAAGAAGAAAGCAGAAACTAATAGAAAAAGAAAACGAAAAAACGAGAAGAAGAAGAAGAAGAAGATGAATATGTCGATCTGTGCTATCTGGAGACTCTGAATCTCATCTTCTTTTCTTTTCTCTCTCCCTCTCTCTATCAACTCGATTTGTTTCCCTATTTCTATCAGTCTCGATCTCTCTTGCTCTCTCGTCCAGTTGCTCTCTCCTTCTCTCGATTTATTGCTGACTTTGCCAGTGTATTCGACAGATTCAGGAACGATTAGGGCAAGGGCTGCGTCTAATCGGTCTTCTTGATTGGTTGCCGTTGGAAGCTCGACGGGTCTGCAGTTAAACGCTCGAAAACCACAGGGCTACGTTTTCCCAACAAAATTCCGACGAAGAGAGTCAAAATCAGATGGGTGTTTCAATTTCGGTACTGTGGCGTCTTGTGGGTGTTCTAATTCTTCGTCTTCCTCTTTTTCTTCTTCTTCTTCTTCTTCTTCTTCCTCTTTTCTAGATCTACAGATCTGTTTTTCTTGCGTGTGTGGTTTTGGTGGCCACGTTTCTGGGTTTTAGATGATGGGAATTGTGGTGTTAGCGGCAGAGGGCGGGGGTTTTACTGGTGATATCGTCGTATTATGAGTTTGTTAGTGGCGGCCGGATTCTGGGTTTGTCGGTGGTCCTGGTGGTGGTAATGGTGTTGGCAATGGTACTAATTGGTGTTCATATTTTTTGTAAGTTGGCAACATTGCCCCTGGAAAACCGTTAACTAACGGAAAAGTTTGGACGGAATTTTGCCCAGTTGTTAATTGTTAACAATTATAAACTGTAGGTGGTAATAAGATGATTTTGAATTTGGGGGTGGTACATGGATCATTACCCCATACTGGAGGTGGGTAATAAGTAATTGACCCTAGTATTTATAGTGACATTTATTACAGGAGTTTTTGGTCATCTGAACTATGTGTATTATAATTATATAATGTTCTGTGCTAAATGTTTTTTCTTGTTTGGTTTTTTACCATGATTTGCAATGTCACCCTCAGCTGATGATGTGAATAACAAAACGTTTGGTTTTTTTTAGATAATTGTTTTGTATCGCCATTCAATAACTCTGATTATTCCCAAATATAATGAATTTATACTTTATCAGGGGGGGGGGGGTAGTAAAAAGAACACACACAAAAAAAAAACCCGTGTGATTCGCCATTTGAATTAGCTTGTTCGAGGCGCTTGTTCAACTGTGTAAATAATTTACTGATAATCTCTTCACAGAATGGTATGATACATTTTGCTGAGCAATATACAACTGGAAATGGGGTAAGTATGTGGTCGTGAAGATCGTGAAACTTTAAAATGTAAAAGGTTTTATTTATTTATTTATTTTATTTCTTTTGGGTTTTTTTTATATATATACTGACGCAGCATAGCTCATTTTCGATGTAGTAGTCAATTTTCATTTAAAAATTTATATGTATCTGTTACTGAAACGACGCAGTGTGAATGGCTTAGTTGCGGACGAAGTAAATCAACACAATGTAAAGTATTGAGGATGGAGTAATACGGTGGTATTTAAAAAAAGTGCAAGCTATTAGGAAAAAATAAGAAAGCAAAACAAATGTAAAAGTGTTGAAGTCAAAATATCTGGTCGTTCGAACAGAATTGATGCTTCGCTTACCCAGTCACTCCCATAAACACTTGTAACATAAATAATACTTAAGAGAACTAAAAAGTATTCAGATTATTAAGACTGCGTATAAGTTGAACCATAGATTGAATTCTCAAACTAATTGAAGGAGCTAAGCATATTAGCTAGCAAAATTAATTCAGAACGTATTACTTATTAGCAAATTCAGGGGGAGTTAGCTATCAAATCTTTTTTATGCATTTTGTTGAGAACTCAGAGTCAAAGATCTGGACAAAAGAGAATCAAAACTTACATAACTGAAGTTTCATATGGCGGCACACAGTTCAAGAACATCGGCAAGCTACTTGTCCAACTGTGTAAATAATTTACTGATAATCTCTTCACAGCATGGTATGATACATTTTGCTGAGCAATATTATTGGAAAATTATCAAGAATTGACACTGAATTGGTATTTGGAAAAACCAGTTGAGGGTGATGTAACAAATATATATGATGCATATCGATGCATTCAATAGAGCCTTTCACGAAATGTAAACATGCTAAGCCACTTTTGAAGCTATTTTCGGTTTGATATTAACACGAGAAATACGCACGTATAATAACTGAATATAGAACATATATATGCAAATAAGATGAATTTTCCCAACCCAAATACTTGTTACAGCATCGAACAAACAGATAACAGTCATGAAAGTAGTAGTAGCGAATAGAGGGATGGGAGTACAAGCACTACAGTTGTACAGTTATACATCTAGTTACAGAAGCAAAGATACAGCGAAACAACAACATTTCAGTAGCAGCCAGAGGAAGTAGGAAAGTGCGCTGACTTAGTTGTTTGGTGAGATATGATCTGATGCTTTCCTTACGAAGTGAACACGACAACTCGGAATTTTGGGATACTCGCATCAACGAGCTCAAAAACACACGCATCCCCCAAAGCAAGGCTTGCATATTGAGTAAAGCGATACCAGCATATGCGTCGTTTGGTGGCGTCATCAGAAGGGTAATCACACCGAAATCTCCAGGTTGTGTCACGTATCTCATTCTGAACTTCGATGTGGCTTGTTGCATCTCCGAGGTGGGTTCTTGTAAACTTCACAGGGATATTCTGCGCTCACCATAAGTAGTCATTAAGAAGTGAGAAACATGCTGAGAAGATATGTAGTCTGGAAAAACTATAACATATGAATTCTTACCACTCCAGCACGTGATGTTACGTGAGTTTTTGAAATTTTAACCAAGAAACAAGGAGAGGCTCTGGTCAGCATATATGCATCAGCCTTTTCCATCGGATCAGGAGTTTCGTTCACAGCCTCATCATTATCAAGTTGCTGGTGAGCAGATTCAACCTGAGCAGTAGACATATGTGCGTCAGCCTTTTCCATGGGATCAGGAGTTCTATTCATAGCATCGTCATCATGAAATTGTTGGGGAAGAGATTCAAGCTCAGCAGTAGACAGATTGAATATTGTAACTTTGAAGTTGGATTGGCCCTTGTATTTAAACACGAGGAAATATCCAGTTCGGTGTGTCTACCGCAGTACATATGTTGTAACAACATATGATTAACGGAGGTAGCGTTGAATTATTTAAAATGTAGTTGGGACATCGTATTATGCAGACTAAATTACAATATATTGTGGACATCCACCGATAACAAAGCTTCGACTACAAGAACATACATGACGAATTTGGCAGCTTATTTTATTTATTTCGTCCAACGAGAATATATTTGGACTTGTAAGCATGCATCAAGCTTCAACTACGTAGCGTACAGTCCAACTATTGATTGGGAACCCATTCCCATTGTTGCGCCGGGAAAGGAGGAAGTAAAATCTTCTTGTGCTACTGTTCATATTCACGGTTTCGAGCACGCTCTGTTGTTCCTGGAAATAATTACAGTGGTGAAGATAATGAGCTATTTGGGTGTGGAGTATAATTTCGTATCGAGAAATTGTGTTTCATACCTCAGTTGACATTGATGACATGGTTGTTGCATTTATCCCTAATACAGTGTCAACTGACTGTCCGAAGATGCGTACCTCGAGTTCACCACTACCGTCATGAAGCTGCACGGTTACATGCCCCCTGGGAAAAACAACAAAAATAACATTTGGTATCTAGATTTCGTTTCCTCTTTAAAAATTTGTAAAATTCATGTTGTACGAAATTATGTCAATACAGTATACGACATATTGGTTGTCAGTGTTATTATATACCATGGTATAGCATCGCAGTCATTATTTTGGAAGGCAGAGCATTGAAATCTGTTGTTTGGAGAACGATTTGCAACACGATTGCAGGACTTGCATGCGTAATACCATGCTTGCTGATTTGTTTGTAAAGCATGAACGCTGGCATTTACCCAAATTTCGCGCACTGTAGGTTGCAGTTGATCATAAGAAGCATACAACGTAAAGTGAAACTGTTGGAAAGCTGCATTTCTTAGTGGGTGATAAGTGTTCATTAGTGAAGAAAATGCTTACCGGCAATGTTGGCATATCGACTATTGCACAAGGTTTCATTTCATGTTCATATGGTTGATCATAATCCAAATTTTGAGTCTTGGATGAACTGTTGTTCTAAAGTGCAAACAAAGCTTATGGGAGGAAGCAATGTTGCCTTGTTGTTGTGTGGTGTGGGAAAAAATTGATTTGTATGATAGTATTTATAGTGACATTTATTACAGGAGTTGTTGGTCATCGGAACTATGTGTATTATAATTATATAATGTTCTGTGCTAAATGTTTTTCTTGTTTGGTTTTTTACCATCATTAGCAATGTCACCCTCAGCTGATGATGTGAATAACAAAACGTTTGGTTTTTTTAGATAATTGTTTTGTATCGCCATTCAATAACTCTGATTATTCCCAAATATAATGAATTTATACTTTATCGGGGGGGGGGGGGGGGTAGTAAAAAGAACACACACAAAAAAACCCCGTGTGATTCGCCATTTGAATTAGCTTGTTCGAGGCGCTTGTTCAACTGTGTAAATAATTTACTGATAATCTCTTCACAGCATGGTATGATACATTTTGCTGAGCAATATACAACTGGAAATGGGGTAAGTATGTGGTCGTGAAGATCGTGAAACTTTAAAATGTGAAAGGTTTTATTTATTTATTTTTTTTTTATTTTTTTTGGGTTTTTTTTATATATACTGACGGAGCATAGCTCATTTTCGATGTAGTAGTCAATTTTCATTTAAAATTTATATGTATCTGTTACTGAAACGACGCGGTGTGAATGGCTTAGTTGGGGACGAAGTAAATCAACACAATGTAAAGTATTGAGGATGGAGTACTACGGTGGTATTTAAAAAAAAATACAAGCTATTAGGAAAAAATAAGAAAGTAAAACAAAATGTAAAAGTGTTGAAGTCAAAATATCTGGTCGTTCGAACAGAATTGATGCTCCGCTTACCCAGTCACTCCCATAAACACTTGTAACATAAAAAATACTTAAGAGAACTAAAAAGTATTCAGATTTTTAAGACTGCGTATAAGTTGAACCATATTGAATTCTCAGACTAATTGAAGGAGCTAAGCATATTAGCTAGCAAAATTAATTCAGAACGTATTACTTATTAGCAAATTCCCGGGGAGTTAGCTATCAAATATTTTTTATGCATTTTTTTGAGAACTCAGAGTCAAAGATCTGGACAAAAGAGAATCAAAACTTACATAACTGAAGTTTCATATGGTGGCACACAGTTCAAGAACATCGACAAGCTACTTGTTCAACTGTGTAAATAATTTACTGATAATCTCTTCACAGCATGGTATGATACATTTTGCTGAGCAATATTATCGGAAAATTATCAAGAATTGACACTGAATTGGTATTTGGGAAAACCAGTTGAAGGTGATGTAACAAATATATATGATGCATATCGATGCATTCAATAGAGCCTTTCACGAAATGTAAACATGCTAAGCCACTTTTGAAGCTATTTTCGGTTTGATATTAACACGAGAAATACGCACGTATAATAACTGAATATAGATCATATATATGCAAATAATATGCATTTTCCCAACCCAAATACTTGTTACAATATCGAACAAACAGATAACAGTCATGAAAGTAGTAGTAGCGAATAGAGGGATGGGAGTACAAGCACTACAGTTGTACAGTTATACATCTAGTTACAGAAGCAAGATACAACGAAACAACAACATTTCAGTAGCAGCCAGAGGAAGTAGGAAAGTGCGCTGACTTAGTTGTTTGGTGAGATATGATCTGATGCTTTCCTTACGACGTGAACACGACAACTCGGAATTTTGGGATACTCGCATCAACGAGCTCAAAAACACACGCATCCCCCAAAGCAAGGCTTGCATATTGAGTAAAGCGATACCAGCATATGCGTCGTTTGGTGGCGTCATCAGAGGGGTAATCACACCGAAATCTCCAGGTTGTGTCACGTATCTCATACTGAACTTTGATGTGGCTTGTTGCATCTCCGAGGTGGGTTCTTGTAAACTTCACAGGGATATCCTGCGCTCACCATAAGTAGTCATTAAGAAGTGAGAAACATGCTGAGAAGATATGTAGTCTGGAACAACTATAACATATGAATTCTTACCACTCCAGCACGTGATGTTATGTGAGTTTTTGAAATTTTAACCAAGAAACAAGGAGAGGCTCTGGTCAGCATATATGCATCAGCCTTTTCCATCGGGTCAGGAGTTTCGTTCACAGCCTCATCATTATCAAGTTGCTGGTGAACAGATTCAACCTGAGCAGTAGACATATGTGCGTCAGCCTTTTCCATGGGATCGGGAGTTCTATTCATAGCATCGTCATCATGAAATTGTTGGGGAAGAGATTCAAGCTCAGCAGTAGACAGATTGAATATTGTAACTTTGAAGTTGGATTGGCCCTTGTATTTAAACACGAGGAAATATCCATAGGAGAGTGAATTGTGCTTAACGAATTCCTTCCAGCCTGTTGATAGGAAAACATCTCTGCCCTTGCATTTAGTCTTCATTTCCCATTTGTCGCCATTGCGATCATAGAGTTGGGCAGTGGGCCCCAAATCGAAGCGATGTCGCCGGGTAAATTCATCAGGGAGCCGCTGCAGTTTAAGTAAACTATGTTGGTATATTTATTACAGCAACTATGAATGTATTGTTTGGCAATAAATGAGAATGATCAGTTGAGGAATATATGGGTAAGAGAAGCAAACCAAGGTATCAGTTTGGGTCTTCATGTCAATGAGGATTCGAAAGAGCTTCATATTCAGTGTTCGTTGCAGCAGACCTGTAACTTTCATACGAACATATTGATTAGTTAATAATCGGAACTCAGCATGCAGCAATTCAGACCGCCGTGGTGGAGGCAAATATGTTTGTGGCAGATCTTCCTCGACCCCGAACACAACAAACATCAAATGAAATATTCATATGTGGAATATGGGAACCAAATATCATAGTAAATTCATCTCCTGTTGCTGGAACTATTTTGCCAACACACCGACATCCATATGGTTGCTATAACATACGCACTGACTATGGGCCCTAGACAAATTCGCTAAGGAATTCAACGGTATGTGACAGTAAAAAAGGCAATTGAATGCTGTGGTAATGCAGTTTATATTGACACTAAGTAAACATCTAATTATATAAACCATTACAGATAATGTCTATGTGCTGGAATATGTATTGGAGAAGTTAGCACAATTAAGCTAACAAATAGTGTTTCCATTGAAATTAACATGACGCAACTGAGTTACAAATATAAGACACATATGCAAAGCTCAGCAGACAGCGGCAATGACACCGATAACGTTAATGTTGGAACAATATAATAATCACAATAGTAATAATAAAATTCCCAATAATAGTACTAACAACAATCCTGGAGTTTAACATTGGCTAAGTAAGTGCCATAACAACAATAATAAAAATAATAACACGAATATTGTCGATGATGAGAAATAATAACAATAGTAATAGTAAGAAAAACTTTGGTTAAGGCCACACAGAGATGATGACACAGATGTAGAGAAAAAGCAAACACACATACAATATTCATAGCAATATGAATCCTTCACAGTGGATGTAGTTTCATGTCTGAGATCATGCATGGACAGATCTGGGGAGTGCCAAACATCAGCAAGAACATACAATCGAAGATGAAATTGCAGGAGGTAGTAGAAAATCCAAAATTGTTTCGGTGGCAAGGTTTTCAACAGCTCTACACACCAAATCGAACAGTAAATCGAAATCATAACAACAGTTAAATGGGATGAGGGAAAATGAAGACATACCTCTATAGAGCGACAACCAACCGGAGGAAACCGAACTGCTGCTGTCTGCTGGAATGAAGAAGGTGAAATATGTTGAAGGAGCAGTACAAGAAGTTATTACTGCACAATTTAGTAATAATTTAATTGAAATTGCAGTTTGGAGCTTCCAATTATGACTATTTGCTTGCTTTTTATGGAGTAAAAATTTAATTGAAATTGCAGTTTGGACCTTCCAATTATGAGTTTTTGCGTGCTTCTTATGGTTGTTGATAGGGGTGAGCAAAACCTGCCCCAACCCGCCTCCCCGAATCGCCCTGGATCAACCTGGTTGAATTTAGTATCGATCAATGCTAATTGATTGATTATGGGTACAGATTCGTCAACCCGGACAAAGTTTGATCGATCATGGGTTTGCAAGTGGAATACCCGTTTAAGGCCGAACCGGGCCGATTAAAATTTTATATGTAAACACTGTAAATTTTATTTAGATATATGGTCAAGAAATTTAGTTTTACAAGTTAAGCCCATTTTAATAACTGACTTTTCTTACGTTATTTTTTCTTTCATAGAAAATATCTATATGTTTCCAACTTCAAATATTATTCAAAAAATATTACTAAGATAATTAACCAAATAAATGTATTTTTCCGAGTAAAATTTAAAGAATTATCAACCTGATTAACCGGTCCGAGCCGGACCGAGTCGATACGTTACGATCGGTTTGGGTATCACAAGTCATTGGGTAGGTTTGGGTTGAACATTCTCCAACCCGGACATATTGGATCGGGTACGAAAACTCGGCGAAACCGGTCGAACCGGGTTCGTGCTCACCCTTAGTTGTTGATGTGTGTGTGTGCTTATATATTTTTCGTTTCTTCTTCTTATATCTAATTTGAATATATACAAATATTTTTTACCTCCGAAATGTAATTTATGTTGTTCTTGATATATTAACACAATTGCCCAACACATGACATATACTTTATGTATTACATAATTGCTGTGAAACAATAGCGTGTGACATTTTTTCTATATGTAAACACTGTAAATTTTATTTAGATATATGGTCAAGAAATTTAGTTTTACAAGTTAAGCCCATTTTAATACCTGACTTTTCTTACGTTATTTTTCTTTCATAGAAAATAAATATATGTTTCCAACTTCAAATATTATATAAAAAATATTACAAAGATAATTAACCAAATAAATGTATTTTTCCGAGTAAAATTTAAAGATTTAACAACCTGATTAACCGGTCCGAGCCGGACCGAGTCGATACGTTACGATCGGTTTGGGTATCACAAGTCATTGGGTAGGTTTGGGTTGAACATTCTCCAACCCGGACATATTGGATCGGGTACGAAAACTCGGCGAAACCGGTCGAACCGGGTTCGTGCTCACCCTTAGTTGTTGATGTGTGTGTGTGCTTATATATTTTTCGTTTCTTCTTCTTATATCCAATTTGAATATATACAAATATTTTTTTATCTCCGAAATGTAATTTATGTTGTTCTTGATATATTAACGCAATTTCCCAATACATGACATGTACTTTATGTATTACATGATTGCTGTGAAACAATAGCGTGTGACATTTTTTCCCCAGTTGTATTTGGATATTACTTTGCATGGTATCAATGATTTACATTTTTTTTTTTGCAAATTCCAATGAACAAAATCAAATTAGACTGGCAATTATAATATCGTAATATAACAATCCGTGTGACTTCAGTTAACATGTTTTAACCAAAACATATATTGAGCGTATAATATGTACCGATTCTATAACATATACGCTTTATATGTAGATCACAACATGTCTCTGCAAACGCAAGCTTTAATAAGCAGCAATAATACGCTTACAGATTACAATTGGTGCATGCAGCAGATATCAGAATGTTTGATATTTGTAACTGCTAAATGCATTTAAATAAACTGTTAAAACGGTCAACAAACTACAAATTAAAACCGTTACCAGAAATTGCATATGCTGAACAGCAAACACCACACCATATACACAAGAACAAAAGATGCATACATATATTCCCAGTAGAAAGAGCCATATGGGACAGAACTTACTGCAGTTGAGATCCTATTTACATTACTGGAGTTAGGTACCGGATGCTAATATGAGAATGCAACGCCCACAGTGGCACAAAACGATATCTACGGAGATACCATATTACAAAAATGATTTGCTAACTATGGACTCTGACTTTCAATCTATACTTGTAATTCCCCGAGTTCAGTAGTCCACAAAATGCAGGTGGATGGTAGCTGCAGCAGCAACATATACCATTGACAGACATTTGTGGGCATAAAAAATCATTACTAATTACGGTATATCTATATAGGGATCTACCAGCATACAAAAATGACAGCCTCCACACCAGTAAGCACACAAATCGTTTCTAAGCACGTTCCAGTTGATGCAGTGTCCACTTGTTTGCCCAGCGTTCATTCTTTCTCTTTGAGACAGCAGGGCAGAAGTAGCATTTTCTGTTCAAGCTGTATTCATTTGCTTTGGATATCATATCAGTTTGTTCCTGCACACGACACACATGAAATGCATATACTACTGAATACTGGGTGTATTTGATATGCGAGATGCAATTACATTTTGGATGTTGAGTTATAACGATATGACACAGCATTACTTACAGTTTCAGTAATCGCAGATAGAATTACACAAGTTTTCTCCAACACTATGTTGACATCATGTCCAAAAAGTGTGATTTCAAGATCGCTGTTGCCATCAGTAAGTCAAACATTGAGGCGACTCCTGACAGATACATAATAGTTCGTTTAAGTTACAATACATGAACCAAGCCAATTCAACAAAGGAGCAAGACAATAGATACAGAATGAATTTGCAGACGAAGCATCGAAAGAAAAATTAATAATACGTTGGAACTTATTAAACATAATTGATACTCAAAACACATGACTTCGGCAATAACACATATTAATGGCTACATATTGTCTATCCATTAACATATATGTCATATATGCACATGTAAGTGGTATCACAGTTGTGATATTGTGAATCCTTAAGTCAACTATTAACAAACATACGAAAGAATATCTGCAAGGTTGGTAATTGTAATTTACTATGCAGTATTACCAGGCTATGCAAATTCATCCAGTATTTCCACAGCCGCTGCAGGCAAAAACTTCTCCCATAATATGGCCAGTAGACCGGTTGCAGCGATTGCATGCATGGTGCCATGGTCGCTGGTTGGGTGGTCATATCACGATTGAGGCTTTTACCCAGATTTCAATATCTCCAGTCTGAACTGTAAAGATATGTCACATGTTCAAAGAACATTACAAGGTTAAAGGTTAAATAAAAGCTTGATGAAGTAAATTGAAAGTCAAAGGAGTACCATAAGCACGACTCACAGCAGATAACATTAATTTGTTCTAGCGGAACCAAAACAAATAAATATTCTGTCTTTCCAGAGGCCCGGACCAACAGTCCTTCTATGCCTCTCACATCTCACAATTCGAGTGACATTGAACTTCATGATAGAGCAACAATATGGTGTGGAGAAGATATGCTCATATCAATTTTACATTTATGTTTTTTTTTTTCTTTTTTTTGTCTACTCATTTTCCCATAAATTAAATTTGATTTTGCATGACATAGAGCAATGTAAATACAGCACAGTGGGTGTCATTGTTTCAGGGACAGAACAAAAATAATAATAATTATAGGATTGAAACTTCAGTTATGTAAGTTTTGATTCTCTTTTGTCCAGATCTTTGACTCTGAGTTCTCAACAAAATGCATAAAAAAGATTTGATAGCTAACTCCCCCTGAATTTGCTAAGTAATACGTTCTGAATAAATTTTGCTAGCTAATATGCTTAGCTCCTTCAATTAGTCTGAGAATTCAATCTATGGTTCAACTTATACGCAGTCTTAATAATCTGAATACTTTTTAGTTCTCTTAAGTATTTTTTATGTTACAAGTGTTTATGGGAGTGACTGGGTAAGCGGCTAACCTAGCCACTACATATTGAGATACGGTATAAAACTACGTACGCGTGAATACGCGTCGACTGATATCAGCTCAGATGTTTGAATGCAAACAAACCAAGCATCACAATAAAGATCATGACATACCAAAGAAGATAGTAAATTTTTGCCAGAAAATGGCATAAACAATCAAGTAATGAGAAGCATATGGGTTTTGAGGTTGAAGCCCAAGCGATGAAGACTGATATCAGGCTTTTTTTCCGCAAAAAAGGGCAAAATAGAGCCCAGCATCTGACATACGCTGCAGCCAGATGCACCATCATTGAAATCCAGCAAGAATGTCATTCATGTTAGGTAGTTAGGTGAATTTCATCCTTTATTTACAAAGGGCAAAATAGTCATTTCGACGGACCAGAACAATGCCTAAATGGCAACGTAGTGCATACTCGTCAGTACGCATCGACTAACATCAGGCTCAGATATGTGAATGCAATCAGGCTGCGTTTCAATTACCAAGGCTGCAATAAGTAGAGATGACGACCCCTCCAAATTGCCCCGCCAAGGTAAGAATTGAGTCGCAGTTTGAATTGCAGGCTCTACAATGCTATCATCACAACCTCTCACAATAACATTGGGGAAGGGAGCGATATAGCTTAGCCTACCACGCATATAGGAAAATTCCAGAATATAAGAATCAGACTCGAACACCAATGCCTAGTTTCCCATTTCCAACACAGAGTGTGAAGCTCTATCGCAGGGTGTGCTCTGCATACTCCAGCAGTTTGGAGGTAGCTTAGGATTACCTGATAGGCAGTCGTATGCAATACATTATGAAACAGTAACCATTATCTGTATAGCATTCAGATAATCCAACGAAAGGGATTATCAATTTCAGGTAATGCTTCCGTTTTCTCTTATCATACTTATCCTGCACTGTGATAACCCAACGTCAAGATGAAAAGTATCATAAAGCATTTACTATGATCAGATATCATGTAACAACCTCGCAATATTGTAATATATTCTTATAATGCAAACCAATATACCTTCTTACGAAACTCCACAAAGTCCCTTTGATTGAACCAATGGTAATAAATTGCACTATAAAACCACTCATATCGGCAGCGCATAACCGATAGCGGCCAATTCATGACCCATACCTACAAAAACCATATGAGGAATTTCAATTTTTCAACAGATTGATCTCAAAATTTCAAAAGAAACAAAGTTTCCAATTCATGCTGATCAAATACTTGACTGCCATGCGTTGTGAATGGCAGTAATCTAATGCCTGGAATATTTCAAAACCAGGTATTAGTTCGCATTTCAATTACCCTGTAGACTACATGATATTGATGTACATGGACACTAAGATGAATTCCTCTTTAACCCTTGCATGCCAGGCATGCCAGGCAATGCATCTTAGATTGAACATCAAACAAAGAGCTGACTGCAACTCTTAGAATGAACACCCATGCATGCCAAGCAATGTATATTTTATTTCCTATGTCATTACAAAAAAATATAAAAGCAAGTGAAGAACCCCTTGTTAGTGATGCATTGTTTGATTTACTGAATAATTATCATTTCCAGAAAGTATGGCCAGTGATATTGTGAAAACTATCGATGACATGTGGTTACCCCAAATACAAAATGACCTCCAAGTTACAGCACAGGTATGCCAACCAAGAGGGCCTTTGTCGTAAAAACCAGCAGATATTTAGGCCTTTTTTGAAACTCGGACAATGGGAAGGAAAGGAAAGGGAAACGAAAATGAAAGAAAATATGGGAACATCCATTTTATTTTCCTTAGTTTGAAAAACTTACAAGATAAATGAAAGATATCAAAATGGTTACACTTTAATATGCAAAATAATACCATATAGTATGTAATATTATAAGTATTAACCAAATAATATGTGAAATGATAGATAAGTCTTAACAGGTACCATCTCTGGCAAATCTAAACACCACCATTGCCATATTGGGACCATAAAAGCGAGGCTCAGATATGTAATTGAAATCATTGCCGAAGAAATTGGACCCAACCATGGCTGCAAATAATTTTTCCATGCCATGGATGGCACAATTTTTTAGAAAAATCAATACATCCAGTATCGTGATTTTCTTAAATCAGGCCATGGGGCTCAGATCTGGAAGTGACTGGGCGTAGAAAGATGGCACAGCCATGGCTGCAAAAATCGACTTGCCCCGCAATGAACGGATTGGATCTTCAATTTCCAAATCATACTCAGAATTCCTTGATCATCACTGCCCTTTTATTCTATCTTTATAATATAAAAGAAAGGCTTTGCCTTCCACCTACGCGCCACATAAGCTTTTTCATTTTTCACAAACACCTCGTAACATTGTCAATTATCCATGTAAATCGTGCAGAGGGAGCTTCTTCAACCGACAGTGCTTCCCCGTAAACAAACTTGTTCTTTAACACAACTTGGTTTGAGTTTGCACTGGGTTTGTAGCAATTCGGTTTATATTTGCGAGCGTAACCATCTCAGCTGGGGGCGGGACGGGAGAAGTCGCAGCTTCACCGACGATTGCCCCCATCAACCGAAGTGCGAAGAACCTGCTGTGGTTCAAGTTACCGTCCAAGCAGTGTCGTTCGGAACTCCGGGAGGCTGCATCGGGTCAACTGAAGCCGGTGTCTCCGGACCGCGGTTAGGCCTCGCAGCTTCACCAACGATGCCCGCCTGAACCGGAGTGCGAAGAACCTGCTGGTTCGAGTTACCGTCCAAGCAGTGTTGTTCGGAACTCCGACAGGCTGCATCGGGTCAACTGAAGCCGGCGTCTCCGTACCACGGTTAAGCCAGCTCATCATCGGTGGGTGACACGGTTTACAGCCAACAACGTGTGGTGCTCAGGTACCAACAGCATGTGCCACAGAAGCAGCAACGGCTGAAACCGAGGAACCTGAAACAGTGGCAGTAGCTGGAGAAAAACCATCAGCAGTGCGTAAAGTTCAACGTCCAATAAGTAATGGAATGCATTACGAACCACGCAGACTTGTAGGGTAAATCTAGCAAAAAATGCATTATCATAATTAGGAGACATAAAGGAGAATTAGTCTTCATGCACTTTCCAAACTTTAGCAACTTAGACTGAACCTACTAACATCACAGGAACAACTCTTCTAATTTTTCAAGTACATGTTTCGAAAACACGATTAGTTTTTTGAAAACATTGTCACATCAATTACACAACAGGAAAGCAAGATAAGGAAGGGTAGGCTGAGAACGCTAAGTTAGAGGTACCATATGTCGCAGAAAATAGTGCCAATCCCCTTTCGACGCAGCCTTGATAGAACAGGAAATGTAAATGAAACACAACAAATAAGAAGCAAGATGAACCATCAATATCAGTAGTGTGTTGTCATTTATTCGTCTTCAAACCATTCCATATAAAGGGAGCCTAAAAAAAGACATCCAATTAAGCATTGCCCAGATAAATATTTACTTGCCAGCTGTTTTTTCACTAAGCAAAACTTTCATCCAGTTAAATATGGAAATTACAGCATACTTGCATAAGAACTTCATCCATAGCAGCAAATTCAGTTTGGACAAACAGGTAGGCATGCAATGATAAGTTACAGAAAGCCGCCAATGTAACTTTATGTTAGAGGTGAACATTCTTGCAGTAGGTTTATAGATATCTAAATCCAATTAAATAATTTAAGCTTGGAATATTAAAGGTTGTCCAAGGAGTACGATATGTTGGTGTTACTTGTTTTTAAATAGCCGACATTGTCTTTTAAGCGCAAACAGTTAACTCGTCTCCCGCTAGCTCCTGTAATCATTAATCAGTAGTATAAATCTAGGAGGACTGGAGGACTGAATAGTATCAAATTCAACATAAGCACATTTTGGGGTTACAGTTTCTCTTTTTCTTACCTAACTTCATTGTGTTTCAGGTCAAGGATTCTTCACTATGGATTAATACCAGAAAGCTAATCAACTCAAAGCCCAATATGTCAGGACTGAAAAGAGTGAGCTTAGTGGTTTTCAGCTGCCTCGTTTGTTTTATAATAGATCTTCGTAGTCAAGTTCTAGTAACAATTACATTTTTCTTAGTTATTTAAACAGAGCTTAGTAGAAATTCCGAATCATTTAGAAAATAGATATGCACAGATCTCTACCTAAATGGGATATGCATAGAAAATAAGCACAATACCATTTTTTTTGCAAACCATGGGTCTTTATTATGGATCTGGTTCCCATACAATTTGATATGCGTTGTTTTTGGCTAGTAAAGAAGCAAAGAAAATTTTCTTTGTATATACCTTGTGGATGAGCTCTGTTACAATTGAACCAACACCTTCCCCCGCACCCGTAGAGCTCGAACCTTTAGAATTTAACCAAAGCTGCACCGAAAACATAATAAAAGTTATCATCCATAAATACCTAAAAATTGCAATGCTCCAACTGAACCAAACAAAGACTGATACAAATCACATTGCTAAAAGATGGGCTGAAGAAGATGATTAAGTAACTGATACAATAAATCACCCAAATTATATAATTATATATCAGTTATCCACTAATTGCTATAGATTAAGTGGACATGTAAACCCCCCTTCCAAGAAAGCTGAATCCTAATAGTTGAACAAAGGAATCCAATTTCTTATACCTTCAGAATTTACTGGCAGAAAGGGAGTTAATCAAATTTTGGTACAGTTTGGCATATAGGGGATGGACGAATGTGAACATTTAACTGCAATACACATCATACATAAACTTAATTTCTGCAACTTATGTGCCCTTTCTCAACCTACTGCAAGTAGGAAAAAAAAAAGAGAACAAGAAGTACATGAAACTGAAAAGCATGAAGAAGAAGGGGAAACCCAGTACCTGAAGCTGTAAGACGAATCGAAGACGGAAACATGCAAGTGCCAGGATTGACCGTTGGTGGCGGAGATAGAAGAAGAAGAACCAGATCTGAACATGCAACCCCACCACAGAGCACCGCAACGCCCTAATTGGGAGGTCCGGTACTCTCTTCGCTGCCTCTAACTGAAACAATTCATCAACAGAGCAGAAGAAGACGGAACACAGAGAACACGGTGAGAGAGAGAGACAGAGATGATAGGTATCTGGGAATGAACCAGAGCCTTCTCATCGAAGAGAGGCGGAGAGAAGAGAGAGAGAGGATTTGGTCGAATCAACGGCCAGAAGTCTCCGCTACGACAACAGTGGCGGCATATCTGTGGGTCGAGGACAACAACAGTGCCAACCGCCACCGCCTTCTCTCTCTTCTTTGTGTCTGGAGCGACGCAGTCGATAGACAGAGAGAGATCAGAGCTCTCTAGAAACCAGTGGAATGGCTTCTCTTCGAAGCCGCGTGAGGGGAGGACACACAAACCAGGCAAAGAAGATCCAAAATGACCATATCGCCCTTCAACCACAGCGTACATGGTTCACAGCAGCAAGGGCGATACGGTCATTTTCTACACGTTACTATTTCGCTGGCAGTTGGACCGAGTTGGCTGCACATGATTGGGCCATCGTGGGCAATACCTGCCACGCAATGAGGCCTTAACTTCTTTTATATAGGTAGTAAGATATATATATATATAATATATATATATATATAGAGAGAGAGAGAGAGAAAGAGAGAGAGACTGCTCCCAAAAATTAAATTTCAAATAAAAAAATATGCATATGTGTGAAACTCAACAAATACACAACTGTAAGTTCACAGGCTTTGAAATAGCAGAGGCCTTGAAACAGTTTTCAAAGCCTTAAAACTGTCTGTCCTGTATGTATATTTTAAGGGGAGTTTTTCTGAGTTCTTCTGATCTTATTATAACTCTCTTACCCCTATATTTGATCGGTTATTACTTGATGATGAAAAACAAAAGCTTTTGATTCGCTTAGACTTCAACTGATCTACCTGTTTGACTTAGTTTTGCCTGGGAAAATTTATTTCCTATTTTACAGGATTGGTTTTCTAAACTGGGTTTTGCAGGCAAGGAAATATTGAGAGAATGTGATTATGTGATCAATCAGACACTCATGACAGCTCTCAATACGTTTAAAGACAAGATCAGCTTATTATCTTTGAAGATTCTGATCAACTATCCATTGGGAAGACTGTTGGAGAAGTCAAAGATTGTTGCCTAATAAACAGGAAGTTTGTTGCTGAAAACCAGGAAGATTTGCTGATCTTTTGAGCAGTATAAATGGAGCTCAATTTGAAGCATTTGATACAACACTCAACGGGCAAAAAGAGAGACACATTTCAAGGATTAACAAGCATCAAAGAAGCACATCATTCTCGCAATCCAACTCATAGAAGATCACTGCATTTTTCACTGTTGTTTCACTTCCAGTGTTCTTCTATTATGAACTTAATTTGTATATCATTTTTATACTACTTTTATCTATCATTCTCAAGCATTATTCAAAGTGAAAAATAGAAAGTTCTTAGTTAATCAGTTAGCTAGAGCAGGTACTAGATAGGTTAGTGAGAACCACAAGTCGTAACAGAGTAAGACATATCTCTGTGCTTGAGATCTAGGGCTTAGCTTTTGATTAATAAGAATTGTGTTGAAAATCCTGCAGGGAGAAGATCCCTGAGGTAGAGACGTAGGCCCAAGTAGACTGAAATCTATAACTTCTGTGTCTCTTGCATTTATATTTTCATTCTCATACTTTGAGTTACACATCATTAAAACTAGTATGTTTTCAAGGATTTGAAACACTTTTCAAGGCCTTGAAAAAGACTTGTCTGTTTTTCACTTAAACTGTATTTCACTTCAAAGGATTGAAACTGATTTAAAGACCTTGAACTTCATTACTCTTCACATAAACTCTCATCTTTGCAAGTTTTACAAAAAGTTGGCATACTCTATTCAACCTCCCTTCTAGAGTATATGTGCTGCATTTCTACCTGCTTACTCCCCTTTCAATTGGTATCAGAGCTTGTATCATTGTATAGATTTAACCATCTGGTAATCATGAGTACTGCAGGTGATGGTGGTTTCTCATAGGGAAGAGCTGCTAACAAACCTCCTCTATTTTGTGGAGATAATTTTTCTCACTGGAAGGCATTGATGAAAATGTTCATCATTGATCAATAATAGAGCTATGGACCATCATTTAGAATGGACCTCACACTTTCTACACAGAGAAAGACGGGATTAAAACTCCCAAATATGAAGACTCTCTCTCTTCATCTGATTTAGAACAATTCTCTAAGAATTTCAAACCTATTAACATCTTGTATTGTGCTTTGAGTATAGATTAATTCAACAGGATTTCAGGCTTCAAAACTGCGAAGGAGATCCGGGATAAGCTTGTGGTGACATTTGAAGGAACCAGTAAAGTCAAGCAAACCAATATCAACATCTATCTCAGGCAATATGAGTTATTCAAGATGAATGCAGATGAGTCAATCAGAGACATGTTCAAAAGGTTCACAGACATTGTCAATAACCTTGATTTACTGGGAAAGCATATTTCCAATGAAGAAAATGTGAGGAAGATTCTGAGAAGTCTTTCAAAGGCAAAATGGGAACCAAAGACTACTGCTATTGAGGAAGCTCAAGATCTCTCATCACTCCAACTTTATGATCTACAAGGGAAGTTGCTGACACATGAAATATCCATGAATGAAGCTGATGGAGAGCTACTAGAAAGTGTCAAGAACTTAGCACTCAAGGCTAAAGAGAATGAGAAAATTCAAAGCCTTGAAACTGAGGATGATGATGAAGATCCATTTGTTTTGATTTCCAAAGACTTGACCAAAATCCTTAAGATGAAAAGACACTTTGGAAACAAAGACTTCAACAGAGAAAGACACAGATCATCCATTAGCAAGGACTACAAAGGTAAGTCTTCTTCACAAAATAATAAATCTAAAGTCATGAATTGCTTTGAGTGTGGTGATGCATGACACTTGATTAGAGATTGTCCACACAAGAGAAGCATGACCTTCCAGAAGAAAGATCATGACAGAAGAAAGAAAGCTATGATAGCTTCATGGAGTGATTCAGATACCTCAAGTGACTCTGAATCTAAAGAATAACATGCCAACCTATTCTTTATGGCCAAGCATGATGAAAGTTCTGAAAAGAACATTGAGGTAATGGTAAATTGTTTGATTTCAAAACCAAAAGAAGCCCTCTCGGACTATCTTAGAACAATGATTTTGAATGAAGAGGACTACCTGAAATAAATCAGAGTTTTGAAAGAAAAAAGTTCATGAGCAAGAAAAAGAGAATTTACATCTTGTTTGTCCGAATCAGAATCTTGAAATCTCTCAGAAGAAAACTGACAGTGATTCCAAAGCCTTAAAACCAGTTTCAAAGCCTTGATAAAACAAGTCAGAGAAGTAGTCACTGAGAACTCTCTACTGAGTAATAGCCTTGTTAATCTGAGACATAAAGTTTATGAATTAGATAAACAAAAGACTACTCTTACTGAGAAACTTCAAGAATCTGAATTAGTCAAAGCCAAGCTTGCAGCTCAGAACACAATTTGAACTTGATTCTTGGAGGAAGTTCAAAGTCTGTTCACAAAACTAGTATTGGATACAATCCAAGTTTTCCAAGAAAGAACAATACCAGATTTGTGAAAGCATGAAATAAAACTTCTCATAAGTGTCATTTCTGCAACAAAATTGGTGATGTTAAGATGACTTGTCCTTTCAGAAGAAGAGACCCTCACATAATGAGGAACATATTTCCATTTCAACTCAAAGGCCAAGTCAAACAGATTTGGGTTCCTAAAGGGGTCAGACCACCTAACATGGTTGATCCTGAATATGAGTCCAAATACCACACTTGATCTAACAGCTGGGTAAGGCAGTGATTGGTGTTTGCAGGTTGTCACCAATGTCAAAGAACAGAAATGGTTATGGACAGTGGTTGCTCAAGACACATGAGTGGAAGGATATCTCTGTACTCAGATTTGAAAGAGTAATCAGAAGGATCAATTACACTTGGTGACAAAGGAAAATGCAAAATTCTTGGTATTGGTAAAGTTGGTAAAGATTCTGAAAACTCAATATATGATGTATGTCTAGTTGATGGCTTAAAATTTAACTTGCTTAGTGTATATCAGCTTTGTGATAATGGTAATAAGGTTATCTTTGATAAAGAGAAATGTGTGGTGCAAAATGAGAATCAGGCAATTGCATTCTCACAGCCTCTAGATCAAACAATGTTTATACTTTTCAGACTAACAAAGTTGCAAGTGAAAGCTTGAAGTGCCTCAAGGCCTTGAAAGAGGATTCAAAGCTTTCGCACAGAAAGCTTGGTCACATTAGCTTGCATACTTGAACAAATTGATCTCCAAAGATGTAAGAGGATTACCATATATTAAGTTAAAAGATGATGAAGTATGCAAAGCTTGTGCTCAGGGTAAGCATACCAAAGCTCATTCAAGCCAAAGAAATTTGTAAGTACTACTAGACCTATTGAATTACTTTATATGGATCTCTGGTCCTATGAGGACTCCAAATCCAAAAGGTAAGAGGTATATGCTAGTTATTGTAGATGACTATTCTATATTTACTTGGGTTATGTTTCTAAAAGAAAAATCTCAAGCCCTCTCTGAATTTTCAAAGCTTTGCAGAGAACTCAAACCTTGAAAAACCTACATATTGCTTCAATTAGAAGTGGTCAAGATAGAGAGTTTGATCAATTAGAATTTGATTTGTTCTGTGTTAAGCATGGTATCTCTCACAATTTCTCTGCTCCTAGAAATCCTCAACAGAATGGAGTTGTTGAAAGAAAGAACAGGACTCTTGAAGATATGTCAAGAACAATGCTTCTAGAAAATAAGCTGTCAAAACACTATTGGGCAGAAGCTGTGAATACAGCAAATTACATTTTGAACATGTAATTGATCAGACCTATCTTGGAAAAGACCCCTATGAAATTTTCAAAGGGAGAAAGCCAAACATTTCATACTTCAGACCCTTTGGATGCACATGTTTTGTCCACAACAATGGTAAGGACAACTTGGGTAAGTTTGATGCAAGAAGTGATGAAGGTATCTTTCTTGGTTACTCTCTTACTAGCAAAGCTTATGGAGTTTATAATAAAAGAACCAAGCTGGTTGAAGAAAGTATTCATGTTATTTTTGATGAAAGCTTTGATGGTTCTTTGAGTGAAAGTTTTGCAGACTTGAATCTGAACAAGCATGAATCAGAAGAAGAAACTGAGAACTCACTTGGTTTCAAGAAAGGTTCAGAAGGAAACAGAAACCATTTTCAAGACCTTGGAAACAGGTCTCAAGGCCTTGAAAATAGAGATCAAAGCCTTGACAAGGATGATCAGAAAGATACGAGTCATCAGGCTATTAATTCAAGATCAGCGAAGCAATATGGAGAGCCTGAACCCCGGTCTCCAAGAAAGCGATTCAAATATCTTTCATCTCATCCAGCTGACAACATTATCTATGATCCAATCACTGGTACACAAACCAGATCACAGTTGAAGAATCTTTGTGCTTTTAATGCTTTTATCTCTCTTGTAGAACCCAAAACTGTGAAGGAAGCATAACAAGAAGCAGACTGGAATATAGCTATGCAAAGTGAACTCAATGAGTTTGAAAGAAATAAGGTGTGGAACCTAGTTCCCCCACAAATAAACCAGTCTGTCATTGCTACCAGATGGGTGTTCAGAAACAAACTAGATGAGAATGGCAAAGTGATTAGAAACAAAGCAAGGTTAGTTGTTCAAGGTTACAACCAAGAGGAAGGTATTGATTATGAGGAAACTTTTGCTCCTGTGGCCAGGTTAGAAGCAATTATAATTTTACTTGCTTTTTCATCTTACAAGAACATGAAACTATTTCAAATGGATGTGAAGTGTGCATTTTTGAAACTATTTCAAATGGATGTGGAGTGTGCAGAAGTTGTGAATACAACAAAATATATTTTGAACATGTGCTTGATTAGACCTATCCTGAAGAAGACCCCCTATGAACTATTCAAAGGGAGAAAGCCAAACATTTCATATTTTAAGTGTTGGGTTTTGACGTAGGTAACGCAGCGGAATAACAAAATTTAATTCCTACTCAAAACCCACCAAGGATCACAGGAAGAGACATCATAACATGATAAGAGACATAGTAGTTGTGTACCTTTTGGTTCGGGAGATCACACGAAGAATATTTTCTTCATCTCTACGGTTGATCCACGTCTAGAGGTGAGATCTAGATTCTTCCTTCTCAAGTGCTAGCTTGGACCGGAGGAAGAGGGAAGAAGGAATCAAGAAACCAAAGGAGGGAGAGAGAGGTTTCGGCCCTCTCTTGTGCCGACGGGAAGGGGCGGACTAGCTAAGGGCGTGCGCCTATAGCTTGATCTTGCTCTCTCTTTTGCTCTCTCCCACTCTCTTGTGTTATGTATAATAACATTAACATTAATGGGAAGAAAGCTAGAGCCTCCTTTATATAGTCCAACAACTCCTTGTTAACTACAGAAAGGTCCTTCCTAGTTCTACATGAACTTGGATTTGTCGTTTCCTTGAATATTAGTCCTACTAAGTTTGCAAGGTGTTGCATAATGATCCTTATTATTAATTAATCATATTAATTAATCCCAAATCTAGTTCTAATCTATTTGACGTGTGACCCCATAGGTTTCTACTTAATTGGTAGTAACTTATTACTAACATGGAACAGTGTCTAGCAACACATCCATGCAACCCAATTAATAGAAATAGTCAGTGATCCCGACAAACCTTTGTGCCCAATATCTCACATTGCACTATCCCTTTGTCTCCATACCCGAATTGGACACGAGACATAAATAGTCACACTCGTATATCCAATCCATAGTTCCTCGATCCTGGGAACACGCTTATGCAAGCAGATAACACCAATATCTCCATATTGATTTATCTGAGTCTGGCCAGACATTCAATAAGCTTCACTCCTCGAGTGGCCGTGGATATTTACTCCCATTATGTGGGAGGGACAAATCATCTCTACATCACTACAATCTCTAAGCTTGCTTCTTATCATGCCCGATAGCTATCTTTATGATTACCCAGTTACGGTGTAACGTTTGATAACATCAAAGCACGATATTTCACAACTAGAGTATCTAGTGACTTCAAGTCTAAGGATTGCAATTATGTTAGCACTACGAGAAGCGATTGTGAGTTTAAGATAATCTAATGTATCCTTCTCGTTGTGGGTCAATCCAGTATGCCATTACTCCTAATGCATACCCATGTGTTAGACTTGATATCCCCATATCAATCTACACACATACTAGTCTATATTTGATCGTCCTTTTAATCAATATAGTGGACTAGGGATATTTAAGATAAACAACACATTGCATATAAGGACTGCATTATATTAAATATCACAATATATAATAAATGAATATTCTAGCCAATAACATTGTTCATACTAAATATTAGATTGCCTCTTCGGCACCTATTCCAACATTAAGCCCTTTGGATGCACATGTTTTGTCCACAACAATGGAAAGGACAACTTGGGTAAGTTTGATGCAAGAAGTGATGAAGGTATCTTTCTTGGTTACTCTCTGACCAGCAAAGCTTATAAAATTTATAATAAAAGAACCAAGCTGGTCGAAGAAAGTATTCATGCTATTTTTGATGAAAGCTATGATGGTTCTTTGAGTGAAAGTTTTGCAGACTTTAATCTTAACAAGCATGAATCAGAAGAAGAAGCTGAAAACTCACTCAGTTTCAAGAAAGGCTCAGAAGGAAATAGAAGCTATTTTCAAGACCTTGAAAATAGGTCTCAAGGTCTTGAAAATAAAGATCAATGTCTTGATAAGGATGATCAGAAAGATATGAGTGATCAGGCTACTACTTCAAGACCAGAGTATAGGGTTTTGATCATGGATACGCAGCGGAATAATAGAAATTTAACCAATCAAGACCCTCCAAGGATCACAGGAAGAGAATCATAACAATGGTAAGGGAAGAAACAAGTAACACACCTTAGAGGTATTTTGTGATGACTTGTAACGTGAATTGTGTCACGTCTCTACTGTTGATCCACGCCTAGAGGTGAGATCTATATCCTCCAAATCCTTGTGCTAGCTAGGAAGAATGGAAGAGGATGAAGAAATCATGCAACGGATCCCCAAGGAAGAGGGTTCAGACCCTCTTGATGGCCGACGGGTAGAGGGGCGGCAATGGGAGGGCTTCGACCTCCTTTGTTGCTCTCTCTCCTTGCTTTATTCTACCTACTCTAAGTATGTAGATGTGTAGAGAAAATAAGCTAGGAGTGTTCTATAGTCAAACAACTCCTTGTCCTACTACACAAAGAACCCATCTCCTTATCCTATTTAAATAAGGATTAGTCCCTTTTGCAAACTAGTCCCAATCATGTCCATTCATGGATTAGTTCTCTTTGAAAATTAATCCTAATCATGTCTCTAAATGAATTAGTCCACCTTGGCAAATCCTAATCATGTCTATACATGGATTAGCACTGAAATACCCCGTTTTGTGACTATGGGTATTTTGAATATTGTTATATGTGTTGGGGGTTAAATTTCAAGTTTGGGAGTTAATTATAAGTGTTTACTAGCATTTGGGGGTCTTTGTGATTTTTACCTAAACTTTTTAGTGCCTTTTAATTAAGCTAGGGGGTGGTAATTGTCTTTTCACCTAAACTAGTGGTGTGAAAGTGTCTTTTCTATCAGATTGATATCATTTTGTACACCCAAAATCACAACAGACGTGATTTCTCCTTAGCAATCGGATGCAATCCAAACTTCTTCCATCCTCATCGATTTGTTTTTCAAATTCATCATCATCATCATCCGATTTTCTCTATCTCTCTTTCTCTCTCGATCAATTGATCAAGAAAATCCCAAACCAGCTCTCTCTCTCTCCCTCACGCTCGTCCTCCCTCTCTGCCGTCCCTCTGCCCAACGCTATAATAGCAGTAGCAGCAGCGACATTCAACCCCCGCCGCCGCCGCCTCTCTCTCTCTTACCAGGTGCGTCCGTCTCTCTCTCTCTCTCGCTCTCTCTCTCTCTCTCTTTCTTCTTCTTCTCTTCTCCTTCGATGCTCTGTTCTTCTTTTATTCCTCTGTTTTTTTTCTTTTCTTCTCCTTTCTCCCGGTTTTATTCTTCTTCTTCTTATCCTTCATGCTCTGTTTTTTATTTCTTCTAAAGGGTCAATCAGACCTCACTGTTTCCGGCAGCCCTTCGACCGCCAAGCTTCACCGCCAACATCTCGGTCTCGCCGTTAAATCTCTCTTGTGTTCATCTCTTTCACTTGTAAGTTGTTATTGTTCATCGATTTCATATTGTTCACTTTTAATTTCAGATTTTAGTTGGTTAATTATTGTATTGAATCAAGCATTATTCTTCTTAATAGCTTGATTCATTGTTCTTCTTGATTACCCATAAATCCTAGTTTATAAAGGTGGTAAAATCAATCCGAAACAATAGGATTTACTAGAAACTACCACTTGTTTGATGTGTTGGGTTGGTAAGGCGAGTTGTAAACGCCGGGTAATTAAATTGGAGTTGAAACCGAGACCGTTAGACACTTAATTTGATGATCTAGAGTTGTTAAACCATCTGTCCGGTCGCTAAAGGGTTGCAATTTGTCGTTACAGGGCTGTTTTTAGTCGCCAAAAGTTGCTGAAAATGTCACTAATGCTGATGGGTTTAAATTGAAGTGTCTAGATGTTGAATTAGTTGGATTATGGGAGTTTTAACACTCGTTTTGTTACCTTGACACTAAGTACATATGTTTGAGTGAATTTGTAAGTTGTACTGTGGTGTTCCTTTTTTTTTTTTTTTTTTTTTTTTTTTTTTTTTTTTTTTTTTTTTTCCGCACCACAGGTTTAGATGATGAGAATTTGGCTTAGCGGGGGACGCGAATCATCACCTACTTATTTAGTAATTTCATTTCAATAAATTAGAACTCATTTGTTAGTTAATAATACTCTAGTTTGTTAAGCGCACATGTTTGAGGCAGCATTTGAATTGTAATAAAATTTTAATGTTTAACTTTTAATTTAGTTTGCTTGGGATCCACTTTTAAACGTCCTTGTATCCGGGCTTCGTCTCGGGTACGGAGTGACACCCCCCGGGCTTCTAGCCAACAAATAGAATAGTCATCATGACAAACCTTGTGCAAGTATTTTCTCATCCCTTTGTCTCAATATCCGGATAGGACATGAGACATACAAGTCACACATGTATATCCAATCCATAATTCCTCGATCCTGGGAATAGCCTTATTCGTGCAAATAACATCAATTTTCTATATTGATTTATTTGAGTCTGGCCAGACATTCTATAAGCACTATCCCTCGAGTGGCCTAGGATATTTTCTCCCGTTATGTGGGAGGGACAAATTATATCTACATCACTACGATATCTAAGCTTGCTTCCTATTGTGTCCGATACGCGCCTTTATGACTACCCAGTTACGGTGTAGCATTTGAAGCTACCAAAACACAATATTGCACAACGAGAAAATCTAGTGACTTCAAGTCTTAGGATGACAATATCGTTGTCACGCGAGAAGCACTTGTGACTTTACATAACTTGTATGTAGCCTTCTCGGAGATGGGTCAATCCAGTATGCCATTACTCCTAATGCATACCCATGCGTTGAATCGTGATATCTCCATAATCCATCCCCATACTAGTCTATAGTTGATTGTCCTTTTAATCAATATAATCGACTAGAGATATTTAAAGATTATAAAACTTATATTTTAAGGACTTCATTCATGTTATCATATCTCCATACCGATAACATAATGAATTGCAAATCCACATTCTTGTCACAATAAATTGATTGCCTCTAGGGAACAATTCCAACAGTCTCCCACTTGCACTAGAGTAAATCTCCTGCATCACATGCCTATTGATCTAGCGCGACCCTCCATGCTTACACTGCGTAGGGGTATGGTAGGCGAGACATGAGCTGGTAATTTGCAAATATTCACATCTCTTCTATCAAAAATTTGATTGTGATTGAATATTCTGTGTATATGCATCTCATGCAGTAATTCACTCAGTCCTCTATGTTAGAATTAGTGACTGAATTTTGCCTGAAACCTTTCCAGCTCACAGTCTCTCCCATTAGTGCAAAACATAAAACTTGACTATAATCTGAAATCTTCTTTGTCATAATGGAAGTTCACATCACTGTAGCTCCTTACAGTAAATTCTTCCTATCCTCCATTATCAAGAATTCATCCTTTAGTTCTTCTCAAGTACATAAGGATAATCTTGATAATTATCCAATGACGCTCACCCGAATTTGACTGGTATCTTTGTGTCATGCCATATGAAACGTCTGGCCTAGTATATAACATGGCGTATCTCGTGAATCTCATTCATGCGGTCCCTTTCCCAATGTAATTGGAAAGACAATTAGTCTTCCAAAGACTAATTCCATGTGACATAGGTAAGAATTCATATTCTTTTCATGTTGAACCATTTCAACACCTTTGTCAATATATGTACCATGACCTAGGCTGCATAACCATCTTGATCTATCTCCATAGATCTTCATAGGTTGCTTTGCCTAAGTCTATCATTGAAGATTTAATTCCCTAGTCAATCTACGTAAGATTACCAAGTAGGGACATTATTCCCAATGATTGGTATGTCTCCACATAAAAGACCAGAAACATAATTGTGCTCCCACTAACCTTCTTGTAAACACAAGTCTCATCTTCAATTTTTGATGGAACCAAAATCCTTTTATTACATCATCAATTCGAAGAATCTTGACTCATTCTATAGACAGATTGCTACAAGCAAGATGTGAATGGCATCACAATTGGGGAAAGATTTCGTCATAGTCTATACTATGAACTCATGGAACCATTTTGAACCAATTATCCCTTAAAAGTAATCATATTACCATCCATGTTGGTTTCCTCATAACCCACTTGCACCCTATGGGTCCTACCCTTTCAGGTGGTTCCACCAAAGTCCATACTTTGTTGGTATACCTTGATTCCATATCGTATCTCACGGCTCCAAGCCCTTTCTGAGAGTATGGCCCACACGTGACCATCTCATAGGTTGTAGGCTCATATTGATGAGCAATATATCACGGGTTATGAGAAATCGATATTTCTTTAGTCCCTTCATATATCCTACCTGACCTACGAGGTTGTTGTGTTATCTGAGTAGGTTGCTCCACAACACCTTGTGATCCTGCTCATGTTCCATCAAAAGAATCAATGTTATGTTGTGGGTCTTGAACTCCTTCAAGTTCTATTGTCCTCCTACTGTTTCTTTTAGAGACAATCTCTATCTTGAAACACATCTGTTCGAGCAACAAACAATTTGTTCTCGATTGGGTTGTAGAAATAATATCATTTTCAGGACATCCCACAAAACATTTATCCGACTTGGGTCCAAGTTTATCTGTAAATGCCTTTACATAAACTTCATAACCCAAATCCTTTATGAACTACATACTAGGACACTTCCTAGTCCATATCTCATATGGTGTGTTTTTCATAATCTGTTTTTGATGGAACAAGGTTAAGGACGAAATTTGCTGTAATTAGAACATTGCCCCTAAAAGTAAACTGGAAGTTCTGATTGACTCATCATGGATAGAACCGTGTCCTACAAGGTCCGAACTCTCCTCTTAGACACGCCAAATCCATGTGGCGTGCTAGGTGGAGTGAGTTTTGGATCATGTCCAACACTCCCATAGATGCTTGTCAAACTCTTGGCTCAAGTACTCTCCTCTACGATCCAATCGTAGAGCCCTAACACTTTTGTCAAACTGGTTCTCTACTTCATTCTTGAGTTCCTTGAACAATTCAAATGATTCTGATTTGTTTCTTCGTAAGATTCACAAATCCATATTTCTCCGATCCCATCAGTAAATATGATGAAGCACTAAAAACCGTTTTTAACATTTTTGCTTAGTGACCTACATACATAAATATGTATGATTACCAAAAGATCATATCTTTGCCTAATAAATAAGTCTTACATGTCTCATATGATTCAATAAACAAATGAGTTCAAGAAATCCATCCATATGGAGTTCTAGACATGTATCTCTTATTCATGTGGCCAGAATGAAAATGCTAAAGATAAGTGAAGTTCGTATCATTATATTCAAACCTCTTGGTATTAATGTTATAGATGAAATTATCATGATCAAGGATATACAACCCATTAGACAAAATTGCATTACGATAATGCATATCAGAATAAATGGAACAACATTTGTTCTTTTATTATGATAGATAGCTTTCTTGTCCAAACAAGAAACTACGATAATGAGCCTATTCATAATAGGAACATAATCATTTTTGTCTAATTCATGAACAATTTCATAAAGTTAGAGATAATTCCCTACGGCTAATTCAGCAACCCCCTTGCTTCCTTGCCCCACGTGTAGGTTTATTTCTTCCTTATCCAATTGTCTACATCTCTTGAGATCCTCTACATTTCTATAAATGTGAGATCCTCATCTAGTATCATGTACTCATGAGATAGACACATTGACTTCTATAACAAAATACCTAAATTGGAATTTAAAATTCCTTTATTACTTACTTCCATGTACTTTTGGGCGGTCTCTCTTCCTCAACACCACCTATGGAATTTATGGTAACTTGGCTTTAGCAACAAGCTTGCTTTATACTCATGGGGTCGGCGCAAACCTTTTTTTGCCCTTACTCATGCTTTTAACAATTAACAGTTTTGCCTATGCCTTTTAGGAGTGCTTTGTTTAGCGATTCTCAATCATATTGAGTAAATCCCATTTGAATAAAACTATAATTGCATCCAATACAATTCTTGGTCCACTTGGGTGAATAACTTTTATTCTTTATCTATCTCGTAGATAACACCCTTTCACTAATGTTTCAATCATATTGAATTAGCTTAGTTGCATAACGCAAAGTGGAGCAACACTTCAAACATTTCATGTCTAGCTCGCTCTTTGAAAGAGCTTCTTTGAATGTATGATCATATCATACGCCTCCATGTTCTCATCTTTTTTCCAAAGCTCAGAGTTCATGGCAGCTAACATGAGGCAAGTCACATCCAAAGAATCATTCTTTGATGTTCCTTTCCATTAGGCTTTAGTGTGTTTTGGTAGTTGGTGGGAAGAGAACTTTATGTTCTACGATGTACAACAATTTCTCTTTTATTTGAGAACAATTCTCAATTTTATACCAATTTAAAAAAAAAATTCCAGACAGCTTGTCCATCTTATGGACATAAAGTCGTGTTTCGTTTGTTTAATGCCATGGGTATTCAACACAATAAAATTATGCAAAGCATGACGTATAACTATATTCAACAAGGACTTAAATTGTTAAACATAGCTCCCACTATTTTCCTACGGATTAATAACCCTCCATATTAATGCGAAAAATATTATTATATTTTCTAGTGGGCCAAGATCCATATTTTACTTCTTTTGAGCTTGTTTTGGCAAGTCACCCAAAATTAGTTATTTAGGTAGGAACAATTACAACCTTATGCAACTCTTGGTTCAATTGCGCAAATAACTCCTTATTTATCCATCCCATGGATATCCCTAATTGTTTGCCTCTAGGTTTTTAATCTTATTAAAATCACATAGTTGCGTCCAACCTCTTACCTAGACAGTTGCACATTACTTGCTCTTGCCATCGCAACACAACCATGAAAAATCAAGCCGCCCTGCTTTGGCACACACGAGCTTGATAATTATGATCGTGAAGAGTGCCTAGATAACGAGAAGGCAAAAACACAATATTTAAATTGAGGAATTTTACTTTCAATTTCAAATTGTTTGTTGATCCATATCAACCGATCTACTTATTTGAGTTTGGGTACAACTCCAAATAAAAGATCCGGGTTGTTAATTATCTTATTATCAAATTGCATGCATCATCCATACACCAACAATAATAATAAGACAATAAAGTAAACATCCACAAAACATAAAATAACATGATATGGATATGGCCTCCTAGACTAAGATTTTCTCAAGCCAATGAGAATATATATGAACCCTAGAATGAAAAATGCATCTCCATGTGCCTCCATCTCTTGGTCCATCCTTCATAGCCTTGTGGAATGCTCCATGTTGTGGCTCCTTTAATTCTTTGGGCTTCTTTTCTTGAATCTTGGCTTTCTATCTATTTTATCTAGTACTAGCTAACATCTATACTAAATAAAATAAATCTCACAAGTTGAGAAAAATACCGGCTCGCATGCCGTAAACCCTAATTAATTATTACATCAAATTGATCAGCTCGCAGGCCGTAAACAATCGCAAAAATTAAACACCCACAACAAACCACATCTAAGGCCATATCCAATCACTATACGAATTGCACATAAACAGTTAAAAACAATTTTAAAGTGCTTAGTCAATTTTAGTTGATTTTAGGATCACTAGGGTAAAAATGGTCCAAGAGGACCACCAACACTTGGCCTAACCCCAAAAAGGACCGCCCAATGGCCTTGGGTCGGCCTACCCCTAGCCCACACGGCTATGCTGTGCGCTAGGGCTGCCCCAGCCCCTTGGTCGAGCCTAGCTTGGGCGACAAGGAAGGAGGGGCGAACCTCCTTTTGGAGTTGTGTCCAAAATAACTCCTTGCCTTGTTGCCCAAGTTTGGTTGTTTCCTAATTGAAAAAGACTCTTTTTTTTCAATTGGATGCCCAAGAACCCTAGATCTAAGATCATAAAATTTCTCAAACTCACTAATTCCTACATCCCATGTAAAATTAGTTCTTGTTTGATTGATTTATTGACAAATTGGATCAATATGCTTGATTTGTCCGTTTTACGCGATAAACAATAATTTAAAGTGTAAAACTACATAAATCGTAACACATAAACCACATTATGCTCTACGACCTGTGGCTCTGATACCACTGTAGGGTTTTGATCATGGATACGCAGCGTAATAATATAAATTTATCCGATCAAGACCCTCCAAGGATCACAGGAAGAGAATCATAACGATGGTAAGGGAAGAAACAAGTAACACACCTTAGAGGTCTCCTGTGATGACTTATAACGTGAATTGCGTCACGTCTCTACGGTTAATCCACGCCTAGAGGTGAGATCTAGATCTTCCAAATCCTTGTGCTAGCTAGGAAGAATGGAAGTGGACGAAGAAATCATGCAACGAATCACCAAGGAAGAGGGTTTGGACCCTCTTGATGGCCGATGGGTAGAGGGGCGACAATGGGAGGGCTTCAGCCTCCTTTGTGCTCTCTCTCCTTGCTTTATTCTCCCCTACTCTAAGTATGTAGATGTGTAGAGAAAATAAGCCATGAGTGTTCTTTATATAGTCAAACAACTTCTTGTCCTACTACATGAAGAACCCCTCTCCTAATCCTATCCAAATAAGGATTAGTCCCTTTTGCAAACTAGTCCTAATAATGGATTAGTTCTCTTTGAAAATTAATCATAATCATGTATCTAAATGAATTAGTCCACCTTGGCAAATCCTAATCATGTTTATACATGGATTAGCCCAATTTGCATATTAGTCCTACTAAGTTAGCAAGTTGTTGCGATTTGATCCTTCTAATTAATTAATCATATTAATTAATTAATTCCCAAGTCCAGTTCACCCCTATACGGCATGTGACCCATAGGTTCTATTTAGTTGGTAGTAACTATTTACTAATATGGAGCGGCCTCTAGCAAGACATCCATTCTAGACAACAAATAGAATAGTCATCATGACAAACCTTGTGAAACTATTGTCTCATCCCTTTGTCTCAATATCCGGATTTGACACGAGACATACAAGTACACTCGTATATCCAATCCATAATTCCTCGATCCCGGGAATAGGCTTATTCATGCAAATAACATCAATATCCTTTATTTATTTATTTGAGTCTGGCCAGACATTCTATAAGCACTATCCCTCGAGTGGCCTAGGATATTTGCTCCCGTTATGTGGGAGGGACAAATTATATCTACATCACTACGATATCTAAGCTTGCTTCCTGTTGTGTCCAGTACGCGCCTTTATGACTACCCGGGCACGGTGTAGCGTTTCACGCAACCAAAACACAATATTCCACAACTAGAAGATCTAGTGACTTCAAGTCTAAGGATGACAATACCGTTGTCACCGCGAGAAGCACTAGTGACTTTACATAACTTATAAGTCTTCTCGGAGATGGGTCAATCCAGTATGCCATTACTCCTAATGCATACCCATGTGTTGGATCGTGATATCTCCATATCAATCCAACCCCATACTAGTCTATAGTTGATTGTCCTCTTAATCAATATAATCGACTAGGGATATTTAAGAATATAACAATTATATTCTAAGGACTTCATTCATGTTATCATATCTCCATATCGATAACACAATGAATCGTAAATACACATTTTAGTCACAATAAATTGATTGCCTCTAGGGAACAATTCCAACACAGAGAAGCAATATGGAGAGCCCGAACCCTGGTCTCCAAGAAAGAGATTCAAATATCTTTCATCTCATCCAGTTGAGAACATCGTCTCTTTTATTTCTCTTGTAGAACCTAAGACAGTGAAGAAAGCATTACAAGAAGCAGACTGGATTATAGCTATGCAAAGTGAACTTATTGAGTTTGAAAGAAATAAGGTGTGGAACATGGTTCCCCCACCAACAAATCAGTCTGTCATTGGTACCCGATGAGTGTTCAGAAACAAATTGGATGAAAGTGGCAAAGTAATCAGAAAAAAAGCAAGGGAAGTTGCTCAAGGTTACAACCAAAAAGAATCTATTGATTATGAGGAAACTTTTTCTCCTGTTGCCAGGTTAGAAGCAATTAGAATTTTACTTGCCCTTGCATCTTACAAGAACATGAAACTGCTTCAGATGGACGTGAAGTGTGCATTCTTGAATGGATACTTGCAAGAGGAAGTTTATGTTTCACAACCTCCTTGTTTTGAAAATGACAAGTTTCCAGATCATGTTTACAAACTAGACAAAGCTCTTTGTGGTTTGAAACAAGCTCCAAAAGCTTGGTATGAAAGATTGTCAAAGTTCTTACTTGAAAATTATTTCAAAAGAGGATTATTAGACAAGACCCTTTACATAAAGACTCATGAGAAAGATTTACTAGTAGTCCAGATTTATGTTGACGATATTTTATTTGGAGCTACTAATGATCTATTGTGCAAAGAATTCGAGTAGGGAATTTGAAATGAGCATGATGGGAGAGTTGAACTTCTTCCTTGGACTTGAAATACATCAAATGAAGAAGGGCATATTTCTAAATCAAAGCAATAATATTAGGGCCTTGTTGAACAAGTACACTATGTCTCAATCCAAATAAATCAAGAACCCTATGAGTTCTACACTGTCCTTAGACAAGGATGAATCTGGTAAGAGTGTCAATGTGAAATAGTATAGAGGTATGATTGGATCATTACTATAACTTATTGCTAGTAGACCAGAATCATGTTCAGTGTATGTATGTGTGCAAGATTTCAAGCTGATCCAAAGGAATCACACTTAAGTGCCGTGAAAAGAATCTTCAGATATCTTAATGGTACCAAAGACTTAGGGCTTTTGTATCCAGGACATTCTAACTTTTCTTTGTATGGATTTTCAGATGCTGACTTTGCAGGTCACTAAGTTGATAAGAAAAGCACTTCAGGAACTTGTAAATTTATTGGATCCTCCTTGATCAGTTGGCACTCCAAGAAACAGAACTCAGTTGCTTTATCGACAGCTGAAGCTGAATACATAGCTGTTGGAGCATGTTGCTCACAAGTCTTATGGATTGCTCAACAGTTGAGAGATCTTGGATTTGATTTCAGAAGTGTACCTATCAAATGTGACAACACTAGTGCAATATCAATTACAAAGAATCCAGTTCAGCATTCAAGAACCAAGCATATTGATGTCAGACACCATTTCATCAGAGATCATGCTGAGAAAGGTGATATTTTTCTTGAATTTGTTTCTACTAACATGCAACTTGCAGATATCTTCACTAAACCATTGCCAGATGAAAGATTTTCAGCTCTAAGGCTAGGATTGGGCATGCTAAATAAAGATGCATTGGTTTAGGGGGAGTGTCAGGTAAGGAAGGTAAGTTATTATGTGTTTCAAATGTTTGAACTGATTTTCAAAGCCTTGAAAATCTTTTCAAAGCTTTGATTTTACTTGTTTCAGTTTTACAGCATTTCAAGACCTTGAAACTCTTTTCAAAGCCTTGAAAATAAGTCTGGTAACTGTTTAGTCAATAACTCTTGGATCATTCAATATTGCGTACTATCTTTGTAGATATTTGCTCAATATTGCCCCTGTCCTTTTTCAAAATTCTTTTTCAGCCAAGTATAGTATTAAAATATTTGTTCCAACGGCTTCAAAGATTTGAATATTCTCTGATCATTAAAAATCTTTTGAGATTAGAGAGAAATTGTAGTTTCCTTTACAAACTCAAACTCTTTCAGTATTTATCCATTTCTCTTCTCCTTCTCTACGTATCATTCCTATCTCTCTCTATTCTTCTCCCAAACCCTAATGAGGAGAAGAAGAGCCTCTGACAGAATCAATATGGCTGGTGGTTCAAAACCTAATGCAGAGAAGAAAAGAATGACAATCTAGGATGAAGTTCAAACAATCAGTGGGGATTCAAGTTCTAGGACTCCCAGTGCAGAAGCAGTTATAGAACTTCCTCCACCAAAGAAGAAAACTAAGAAGGATGTGACACCATCTTCGGACAAGAAGAAGAAGAAGAAGAAGAAGAAGAAGAAGAAGAAGAAAGAGAAAACTTTTACAGAGAAGCAACCAGGAAATACAGATCTCAAGTCCCATGAAGCTGAAGAAAAAGAAGAAGGCCTCTCATGCTGAAAAGGGAAAAGAAAAGGTAACAGGGGGAAGAACTAGAAGACAATGTGGAAAAAGCCTTGCAGATCTACTCAAAGAACTCAGCTCCTTATGAAACTTGGTTCATCACAAACACTTCCAAATGTCACTGGTTGGATGGTTTTTCCTCTAGGCCTATTGCTTTTTGTATCTTGGTTAGTCTCCCTATGTTGCTTGGAATGAATCTGAATTGTATCACAATGTTAAAGAAAATCTCTCTTTGGTTCATGTTTGAAAGGGGAGTATGCAGGTAGAAATGCATTACAAATAATCTAGAAGAGGGGGGGGGGGTTGTATAGAGTATGCCAACTTTTTTAAACTTGTAGAAGTGAAGAGTTTCTGCGAAGAGCAGTGAAGTTCAAGGCCTTGAAAACAGTTTAAATCCTTTGGAATGAAATACTGTTTGAAGGAAAACATACGATTCTTTTTCAAGGCCTTGAAAAGAGTATCAAACCCTTGAAAACAAACTAGTTTGAATGCTGCAAAAACTAAGTATGCAAATGAAACTGTAAATGCAAGAGAAAAAAGATTTATAGAGTTAAGTCCACTTGGACCTACGTCTCTACCTCAGGGATCTTCTCTTTGCAGGATTTTTAACCCAATTCTTATTAATCAAAAGCTAAGCCCTAGATCTCAAGCACAGAGATATGCCTTACTCTGTTACAGCTTGTGGTTCTATCTAACCTATCTAGTACCTACTCTAGCAAACTGATTAACTAATAATTCTCTATTGTTCACTCTGAAAAGTCCTTGAGAATGGGAGAAAGATGTAGTATAAGAATGATATACAAATTGAGTACAAGTCAGAAGAACACTGAAGTGTAAAACTGCAGTGAAGAATGCAGTGATCTTCTGTGAGATGGATTGTGAGAATGATGTGTTGCTTTGATGCTAGTCAATCCAGAAATGTGTCTCTCTCTCTCTCTCTTTGCCCGTTGAGTGTTTTTTTGTTGCTTCAAAATGAGCTCTATTTATACAGCTCAGAGGCTCTGCAAATCTTCCCATATTTTCAGCAACAAACTTCCTATTTTGTAGGAAACAACTTTGACTCTTTTAACAGCCTTATCCAATGGATAGTTGATCATAATCTTATGAGATATTTTTCTGATCTTGTCTTTAAACAGATTGGGAAGCTATCAAGAGTTTCTGATTGATCACAGAATCACATTCTCTCCAACTTTCCTTTCCTGCAAAATCCAAATTAGGAAACAAATCCTGCAAACTAGGAAATAAAATTTTTCTGCAAAACTGAGTCACACAGGTGTATTAAATGGTGTTAAATATATCAAAATAGTTTTTCTTTCATCATCAAATAATTACAGATCAATCATAGGGGGTGAGAGAGGTAGAATCAGATTAGAAGAGTTTAGAAAAACTCCCCCTTAGAATATGCATACATGTCTGACAGTTTCAAGACTTTGAATCCTGTTTCAAGGTCTTGAAATAGCTCAGTTTGTGAAAACTGGTGAACTTACATGTGAAACCTGATTCAAGTCTTTGAAAAGTGGTTCAAGGCCTTCAAGCCTGTGAAACCTTTGAAATTACATTCTCCCCCTTGATAAAATACAAAACCTCAATCTGTTTGAATCTTAGTTTCTGCAAAGAATACTGATTAGCACACAGCTTAAATAGTAGCAACACATCGGTTCCAAAAAGATCCAACTTATTCAATAATAAACATGAGCAGAAAAACACATAAGTTCAAATAATCCTACTGACCAAAAAGATAGGTCACTAAAACACATAAAAACAACCTAAGATTTCTCCCCCTTTTTGAATTCCAAAAAAAAGAATGAGAAAATGTTGGATCAAAGTCTTTGGGAAATTTTTGAAAACAAACTTAAAAGAAGTGGGAAAGAAAGAGTAGGCAAGAGTTTATGGGGTTGTTTCTTCATCTCCGTCCTGATATCCTTCTTCTTCCTCACTGTCTCCATCACCAGCCTGTTCTTCTGCAACCTCTGCATGCACACCAGCAGTCTCTTCTTCATCCTGTTCTTCAAGATCTGGAATGGTTGGCTCTGGAGATTTCTTCTTCTTATTCTTCAGTTTTATCAACAAAGCATCTGAATCAGGACAGTCTACTTCATCTCCCACTTGAGCAAATTGTTCATCTACCACCTGCTTTCCTTTGTGCTTGTCTTGAGCAGCCTCTTCCTGGTATGAGTGTTCACTGGGAAAGTTCTTGTCAGAACAATCTTTTTGATACCTTCTTCATCCTCAGGGACATCAAACACAATCATTCTTCTAAAGATGGTCTTCACCATATACTTCACTTGTCTGAGATTAGTCTCAAACCCATGCTGATTCTCTTTGATTTCACTAGAGTCCATCTCTAAACCATTAAGTCTCTGAATAATTGAAGACAAATCAGGAGGCTGAGAGGTCTGGCTTGAAGTAGGAGTCAAGGTCTTGGGCTTAATAAACTTCTTTTCACCCAATTCCTCTTCTGTCAAGTCTGAATACAACTTCTAAGTTTTTGCCTTAGTCTTCACCACTCCAATATTCTAAAAAGCTTTCTCTTTAAGCAAAACAAACAAAGAAATAATAGTCTCCTCACCACCAGTTGGGATCTCAAGGTGTTGGAAGAAAAGTGTGAGCAAATTTGCATAAGGCAAAGGATGCTTTCTCTGATCTGTCTGGCTAAACAACATGTATTCCATTACAAGATTCTGAAGATCAATGTCATATCCATGCATAATCAGTTACATAATGTATAGCACTCTCTCAGTGATCAACTCCTTAGAATGTTCCCTTGGGAAGATACATCTCATCAAGATAGTGAATAAAACTTTGGCTTCAACATTTAAGACAGAGTGTGTTAACTGTTTGGATGAGGCAGGGTTATTGGGGAGATAGAACTCTTCTTTAGCTAACTTTAAAACTTCGTTTTTGGGAGGATGGTTCTGTGTGTCATACCTCTTAGGACAGCCTAGGACAGATGCAAACTCAGCATGATCTAACTCCATAGTAACACCAGCAACTTTAGTCTTGATTACTAAGTGTGGAGAATTCTTAAGTTTCTTCATGTTGAGATTGAAGAATCTGGTAAGTCTTGGGTAGGCTAGCTCAGGAGGGTTTAGCATGAACCACATATATCTTTTCTTTAACATAGTAATGCAATTCAGATTCATTCCAAGCAACATAGGCATACTAATCAAGCTACAGAAAGAAATAGGCCTAGAAGCAAAACCATCCAACCACTGACCTTTGCAAGTATTTGAGATGAACCAAGATTCATCAGGAGCAGAGTTCTTTGAGTAGATATGCAAGGCTCTCTCCACATTGTCTTTTGGTTCTTCCGCTGTCACCTTTTCTTTTCCCTTTTCAGCTTGAGAGTCCTTCTTATTTTTCTTTAACTTCTTGGGGCTTGAGATTTGTGTTTCTGGTTGCTTTTCTGCACCATCCTTCTCTTTCTTCTTCTACTTTTTGTCTGAAGATAGTGTCACAACCTTCTTAGCTTTCTTCTTCGGTGGAGGAAGTTCTGTAACAGCTTCTGCAGTGGGAGTCCTAGAGCTTTAATCCCCATTGATTTCTTAAACTTCATCCTCAGTTGTCTTCCTCTTCTTTTCTGCACTAGGCTTTGAACCACCAGCCATCTTGACTTTGTCAGAGGCTCTTCTTGTGTCATTAGGGTTTGGAGAAGAATAGAGAGAGGTAGGTTTGATACGGAGAGAAGGAGAAGAAAAGAAGATAAATACTGAAAGAGTTTGAGTTTAAAAAGGAAACTGCAATTTCTTTCTGATCTCAAAAGATTTTTAATGATCAGAGACGATTCAAATATTTGAAGTCGTTGGAAATAAATAATTTAAAACTATACTTGGCCAAAAAAAAATAAAAAAAGGTTGGGGCAATATTGAGCGAATATCTACAGAAATAGCACCCAATACTGAAGGATCCAATAATTATTGACTAACCAGTTTTCAGACTTATTTTCACGACTTTGAAAATAATATCAAGGTCTTGAAATGCTGCAATACTGAGACAAATAAAATCAAAACTTTGACTAGATTTTCAAGGCTTTGAAAATCAATTCAAACTTTGAAACACATAATAACTTACCTTCCTTACCTGATGCTCCCCCTAAACCAATGCATATTTATTTAGCATACCCAATTCCAGCCTTAGAGGTGAAAATATCTGCAAGTTGCATGTTAGTAGAAATAAATTCAAGAACAATATCACCCTTCTCAGCATGATCTCTGATGAAATGGTGTCTGACATCAATATGCTTGGTTCTTGAATTCTGAACTGGATTATTTGTAATTGATATTGCACTAGTGTTGTCATATTTGATAGGTATACTTCTGAAACTAAATCCGAGATCTCTCAATTGATGAGCTATCCATAATACTTATGAGCAACATGCTCCAGCAGATATATATCAATAAAGGACAAGTGTTGCTCCATTTATTTTGATAGTATGCACTATTGTGGTGCGCATTTGTCTAATGGATTGTATATCCTTGATCTAAATAGTCCAATCTATAACATAAATACTAAAAGGATTAGGACTAATGATTTAAGTCCTACATATCTATGGCACTGTCGTTTAGGCCATATACATGAGAAACGCATATCTAGACTCCATAAGGATGGACTTCTAGACTCATTTGATTTGGAATCATATGAGACATGTGAATCTTGTTTATTAGGAAAAATGACAAAGTCCCCTTTCAATAAGAAAGGTGAAAGGACTAGTGAGTTATTGGCACTCATACATACCGATGTATGTGGACCATTCCCACGCCTTCCAGAGGTGGTAATACCTACTTCATCACATTCACTGATGATTTCAGTAGATATGGATTTGTATACCTTATGAAGGCCAAACCCGAATCCTTTGAATTGTTCAAAGAATTCAAGAATGAAGTAGAGAAGCAACTTGGCAAAAGTATTAAGGCTCTACGATCGGATCGTGGAGGAGAATACTTAAGCCAGGAGTTTGATGAGTATCTTAGAGAGTGTGGGATAGTATCCCATCTCACTCCACCCGGAACGCCACAATGGAATTGCGTGTCCGAGAGGAGGAATCGCACTCTATTAGATATGGTGTGATCTATGATGTCTCAAACAGATCTTCCGATATCCTTTTGGGGACATGCTCTAATGACGGCCGCTTTTACCATTAACCGCGTTCCACCCAGGTCAGTCATGAAGACACCATATGAGATATGGACTGGGAAGCGTCCCATAGTGTCGTTTATGAGGATTTGGGGTTGCGATGTCTATGTAAAACGTTTACAAACAGACAAGCTCGGGCCCAAAGCGGATAAGTGTAAATTTGTGGGATATCCTAAGGAAACTAAAGGATATTACTTCTACAATCCCATCGAGACAAAGTGTTTGTTGCTCGGACTGCCGTGTTTCTAGAAAGAGAGTTTGTCTCTAAAGAAGCAAGTGGGAGGGCTGTAGAACTTGAAGAGATTCAAGAACCACAAATCACTGAACCGATGATGGAACATGAGCAGAAACCACAAGTAGTTGTGAAAGAACCTGTTCAGGTGACACAGGAACTCCGTAGATCAAGAAGAGTGCGTCATGAGCCAGAGAGGTATGGACTTCTCGTGACTGAGTCCGATGATGTACCACTCATAGATGATGAGCCTGCGACCTACGGAGAGGCCATGAAGGGCCTAGACTCTAAGAAGTGGCTAGAAGCCTTGAGATCCGAAATGGATTCCATGTACACCAACAAAGTGTGGACTTTGGTGGAACCACCCGAAGGGGCTTGGCCCATAGGGTGCAAATGGGTCTTCAAGAAGAAGACCGACATGGATGGCAAGGTAGTTGCCTATAAGGGGCGATTGGTAGCCAAAGGGTATAGACAAATTCATGGTATCGACTATGATGAGACATTTTCACCAGTCGCCATGACTAAATCCATTCGAATCCTACTTGATATTGCAGCATACTACGACTATGAGATTTGGCAAATGGATGTCAAAACAGCGTTCCTTTATGGGAACCTCCTTGAGGACGTGTACATGACACAACCGGAGGGTTTTGAGGATCCAGAGAATGCCAATAAAGTGTGTAAGCTGCAAAGATCCATTTATGGATTAAAGCAAGCTTCTTGGAGTTGGAATCGACGTTTTGATGACGCAGTCAAAGAGTTTGGCTTCATCAAGAACGAAGATGAGCCTTGTGTTTACAAGAAGGTTAGTGGGAGCTCTGTAGTATTTCTGGTCTTGTATGTGGATGACATACTAATCATTGGCAATGACATTCATACTTTGCAATCTGTCAAAGATTGTCTAGGAAAGTGCTTTGCAATGAAGGACTTAGGAGACGCAGCCTATATACTTGGTATAAAGATCTACAGGGATAGATCTAGAAGGTTGCTCGGCCAAAGTCAAAGTACATATATAGACAAGTTTTTGAAAAGGTTCAACATGCAAGATTCCAAGAAGGGATTCTTGCCCATGTCGCATGGAGTCACTCTTTCTAAGAATGACTGTCCCTCCAATGAGATTGAGAAGGACCGCATGAGTACGATACCCTATGCTTCGGCCATAGGATCCATCATGTACGCCATGTTATGTACTAGACCAGATGTATCCTACGCGTTGAGTATGGTGAGCAGATACCAGTCCAATCCGGGTGAGAGTCACTGAATTGCTGTCAAGAACATCCTAAAGTACTTAAGTAGAACTAAGGATGTATTCTTGATATTTGGAGGTAAGGAAGAGCTTAGTGTAAGGGGTTACACTGATGCGAGCTTCCAAACCGACAAAGATGACTACAGATCGCAGTCTGGATACGTGTTTTGCCTGAATGCAGGAGCTGTAAGCTGGAAGAGTTCCAAGCAAGGGACAGTTGCTGATTCTACAACAGAAGCTGAGTACATTGCTGCTGCAGAAGCAGCGAAAGAGGCAGTTTGGATAAAGAAGTTTATCACTGAGCTTGGTGTGGTCCCTAGCATCGTGGATCCCATAGAGTTGTACTGTAACAACTCTGGGGCGATCGCACAGGCCAAGGAACCAAGATCACACCAGAAATCAAAGCATAAACTTAGGAGATTCCATCTTATTCGTGATATGATCGATCGAGGAGATGTGAAGATGTGCAAGATTCCAACGGATGACAATGTTTCAGATCCGCTCACAAAACCTCTTGCGCAGCAAAAGAATGAAGGGCACGCCAGATCTATAGGCATACGAGATGCACGAGATTGGCTCTAGTGCAAGTGGGAGACTGTTGGAATAGATGCCCTAGAGGCAATCGTATATTTAGTATGAACATTGTTTTTGGCTAGAATATTCATTTATTATATATTGTGATATTTAATATAATGAAGTCCTTAGATAAAATGTGTTGTTTATCTTAAATATCCAAAGTCCACTATATTGATTAATAGGACGATCAAATATAGACTAGTATGTGGGTAGATTGATATGGAGATATCAAGTCTAACACATGGGTATGCATTAGGAGTAATGGCATACTGGATTGACCCACAACGAAAAGGATGCATTAGATTATGTCAAGTCATAATCGCTTTTCGTAGTGCTAATATAACTGCAATCCTTAGACTTGATGTATACCCCAATTTTATACAAGAGGATAAGTTAATAATTTTAATAGAGTTTGGGTTATAATTGTAATTTACAAAAGTTCTAAATGAATTAATTAACGAATGGAATTGAAATTGTAAGTTTGAGACGTTATAAACTAGTGGGATAAAATTTGAGGGGTTATAATTATAGTTGATAACCTTGGGTTGATAATTATAGTTTAGAAAAGTTAAAACTAATTTAGTTCAAAATTGGGGAGGTAGGTGTAGTTTCATAAAAGTTTGAAACTAAAATAAAGGGCTGGGGAGGTTAGTGTATTTTAGACAAATGAAAGTGTGCAAATATTTTTACATGTAGGGGGTTGTAGTTGTCTTTTATCAAAGTTAAAGTATGCAATTACTTTCTGGTACATAATACGTATGAAATATTTATAGCTATTCGTATTTTATCATACCCGACCCGTATAAAAGTATAACCCGGTATAATAATACGTTGAACCCGTATTTTCATTTTGACCCGACCCACACCCGGTGTAATTATACGTACAATACATGACATATATACCTATAAATGCTATACTAAAATAATAATAATAATAATAATAATAGTAACAATAACAAATATTAATAATAATAATAATAATAATAATAATAATAATAATAATAATAATAATAATAATAATAATAATAATAATAATAATAATAATAATAATAATATATTAATACCCTCCTAACAAATCTTTACTACCTTGCAAAAAGAAAAAGACATCAACAAATCTTCAACCCTCTCTCCTACAAGATTTGTTTCAATCCAAACAAAAGAAGACTCTCCTCAACCTCTCTCTCTCCTTCACTCTCTCGGCTGCACACCCACACAACCCCTTCATTTCTCACAAAACCACCTTCCCCTTCTCTTTCTCTCTCCCCGTCACCACATTTTTCTCTCTCTCTCTCTCTCTCCCTTGTTTTTCTCTTCTCCCTCATGGCAAAACACACACACACTTCCCTCATTTTCTTTCCCCTCCCTCACAACACACCCACACAAAGCATCTCTCTCTCCTCCTCCCCCACGGAAAACACAAACACCCCCACACAGCACACCCTCTCATATAACATCTCCCTCAATTCCCTACTCCCTCCTCTATATAAACCTCCTTGCCTCCTCAACAAAACAACAACAACAACAAAAAAAACAACACCACCAACATCAGACCCATCTCCCTCTCCTCTCTTCTCTTCTCTTGTGATGCCCAAACATCACCACAACCACCCCCTTCTTCTTCCCTCGGCAACAACCCCAAGCCACAACCATCACCGCCAACACCTCCTCCATCTAAATCTTTTTCCCCCTGCCACAATAAAACAGTAGCAGCAGCTACAACAACCTCCATCTCAACCACCACTTCCACCATCACAACCTTCCACCTTCGGCACCCCCATAAACGCCACCATCATCACCACCAGCCCCTTTATCTTCCCTCTCAATCTCCCCCCTCCTCTGCAAAACAGTGGCAGCAAAAACAACACAACCGCAGCAGCAGTAACAACAAACACCACAACCACCACTTCCACCGTCTCCAACACCACCACCCACGCCACCATCACCGCCGTCCATCTCTCACCCCCTCTCTGCCTCTGTTTCTCTCTGTTTCTCTCTCCCTCTCCTTCTCTTCTCTCTGTTTCTCCGGCGAAAAACAAGCAGCAGCAGCAGTGGCGTAGCACCACCGCCACTGCCGACCCAGGACCGACGGAAAACACCCCCTCTGCCCTGATCTCTCCTCTCTCTCTCTCTCTCTCTCTCGCCATCTCTCTCTCTCTCTCTCTCTCTCTCTCTCTCTCTCCCTATCTGGTCGCGAATAACAGAGGAAGCAGCAGTAGCAGTGGCCGGAGCCACCACCACCGCCAGACCCGAGGCCAGCGACGCTAGACCCGACCCGACGGGGGAAATCCGACGCCACTCCTCCGCCTTCTCCTTCGTCTCTGGCGACTCATCCACGACCCTATGGGTCCGACCGAACCTAGGAGGCTCCAATTCCGGCCACCCAACGGCCGGAGCTCCATACTTTCCGGCGAGAAAGTCGACCAGAAACTCGGATCCGATTCTCTATCAACCACTTTCAGAAATTTTTAGCATAAATCATGACATTTCAACATGAATTTGAGTTTTAGATAATCAAAATTGAATGGGTATTGATGTAGGTGAAGATTGTGGGTTGAATTTTGAGGATGAAGAAGATGAAGTGGACGTGGGTGTTAAGGGGGTGATATTTGTAATTTTCAGAAACTTGGGAGGGGAACAAACTGTCTTTTAAAGAAAACTTCAGGGGGCCAAATATACTATTGGGAAGCCTATTAGGGGGTCTAGTTGTAACTTACATAAACTGAATTCTTATATACCTATATATTTAGTTTTTATTATTACATATTTGTAACCAAATTATATATAAGTAATTATTTTAAGAAAATAATATTTATGAAAAGTTGGATATGATATCATCATAATTTATAATAAACTACGATATATGTAATTTACGAGATTTTGATAGCTCCTGAATTGATTATCTAGATTTTCTAATTCATAATACTCTTGTAAAATAATTTGATAAGAGAGTCACATTATAATTATAGCCTTTTTATTTACAAGATTATGAACTAAAAAGCGTGTTGATGAGATTTTGGAACGATAACGACTTAATAGATTAAAAGAGTTTATTATAAATTGGATGGGTCATGATTAAATAATCATATTTTCAAAATAACTAAAAGAAGTATGTTTAGGAATTTATGAGTAAGTGAGATAATAACTAATTTTTAAATGATTTTTTAAAAAGGGTTAGTAATATAATATTTTTATAATGGGAGGGGGGCGCTAAATCATTATAGAATTGACAATTATTTTCTACAAAAAAATAAATAAATAAATAAATAAAAATAGATGCTTAATCGTTTGGACGTATATTGATTAGGAAGTATAAACTTGTAGGCAAAGAGTTCATAAACAAAGGCTACATCCATGAGGACCGTTTCAAGCTCTTTAACGTTTCGATTGAGGTAAGTTAATATGCCTAGCCTCGCGTGCCGTTCTTTCTTTCGCGTATCGCGTGTGTTATTTGTGAACTACTATTATACATGCTTTATCTGATTTAATTGCTTTTGAAATATTCTGCTTTGAAGTATCGTATAAAATGATAATCCAAATCTAAAATAAGAATCCGAAAGAAGAACATCTAAATTTAATTTTGAAATGAGGACTACCATATTAGGCCATTCACGGGCCACGATTATTCAAAAGGAGCACACCGCTCACATATTGCTCAATTTCAAATATTTCTCATATATCAAATGTTATGAATGTGCCACACCGGTTTTACTTGGAGCTCCCGATTCACATCTTGTTACATCTTGAAAGAAAATTCGTAATTATGTAAAGTGAAAGCTGTTGTGCGTGGGTTTGTGCCATATCCGTGATACGATACATTTCTGACATATTGTGATTGGTTACTGTTATGAGATTATGAGGCGATGACCTCCTTTTGATTAGTTATGGTTATGAGGCGCTGTGATGCGAACCTCCTGTGATTGAGTTATGGTTATGTGGGTGCGTTTGCACATTATGAGAAAGAGGTTGTGGATTGGATATGGTCACTCCCCGTATCAACTAGTTACTAAAATGAATTTCCGGACTCGATTCCTATCGACGAGAAGTTATTATCTTGAGATCAAAGTAATATTGTGAATTGTTAACAGTGATTTCCCGAGAAGGACCACATCTTTGGGTTGGAAAATGAAATTCGAAATCGTTACAGAGTTTGACACATCAAAACAACGCGAACGCTTTTCCCGCGAATACTCGATATTTATTTATCAGCGAATATGTTATTCCTGTCATATGCCTCATAATCTGTTTACATGCTATGGGTGTTAGCTTACTCAGCCGTTTGCTGATCATTTTCTGTAAAACTGCGTCGGCTTTTGCTATTTTAAAACCGCGGGTTACGAGTAAGGTGGGAGCCGTTCACGACGCCGCTGGCTAGGATATAGAGCTGCTTAGTACTTCACCTAGCAATCTTCATTTTGTAAATTATTGTATTTATACCATTCAGACAATGTCACTGGTTTTATGAATGTATATTAATTATATTTGTATTATCGATGGTTGTACTAACTGTGAACCGACGATCCTTATCCGTTCCCAATGGGGCTCATCACCGTGGGCGGAGGCATCTCTACCGAATCATGCGGTCCGGCCGGCCGTGTGGATTTGGGGGTGTTTCAGATGGTATCAGAGTCGACGGTTCTAAGTTAGTACTACTCTTCGATTTCCACTAATGTAAGATCAAGAATATTTTTCAAAATTAAAATTGATATAGGAAAACTAAAATCGGTAATAGAATTGAACAAGCCGGGGTGACAGGGTTATTTTGTCCCTATCTTATCTTATATCTGCTAGGTATGATGAATTTGACTATTGTTGGCTGAAATAGCTATTTGATAGGATGTGATTATTTGTGATATTACCGGACTTGTGATGTTCATAAATATTTGTTTATTTTGTCGAACCGAGTAGTGTTTCGCGTGGACTTAGAAACCATCTAAGACTTTCTGAGACTTTAGACGCGTCCTTAGATTGATATTGTCTCTTAGCATATCGTAATTATAGCTTCGGGGACGAAGCTCTTTTCTAAGGGTGGTAAGATGTAATACCCCAATTTTATACAAGAGGATAAGTTAATAATTTTAATAGAGTTTGGGTTATAATTGTGATTTACAAAAGTTCTAAATGAATTAATTAACGAATGGAATTGAAATTGTAAGTTTGAGACGTTATAAACTAGTGGGATAAAATTTGAGGGGTTATAATTATAGTTGATAATTATAGTTTAGAAAAGTTAAAACTAATTTAGTTCAAAATTGGGGAGGTAGGTGTAGTTTCATAAAAGTTTGAAACTAAAATAAAGGGCTGGGGAGGTTAGTGTATTTTAGACAAATGAAAGTGTGCAAATATTTTTACATGTAGGGGGTTGTAGTTGTCTTTTATCAAAGTTAAAGTGTGCAATTATTTTCTGGAACATAATACGTATGAAATATTTATAGCTATTCGTATTTTATCATTCCCGACCCGTATAAAAGTATAACCCGGTATAATAATACGTTGAACCCGTATTTTTATTTTAACCCGACCCACACCCGGTGTAATTATACGTATAATACATGACATATATACGTATAAATGCTATACAAAAATAATAATAATAATAATAATAGTAACAATAACAAATAATAATAATAATAATAATAATAATAATAATAATAATAATAATAATAATAATAATAATAATAATAATAATAATAATAATAATAATAATAATAATATATTAATACCCTCCTAACAAATCTTTACTACCTTGCAAAAAGAAAAAGACATCAACAAATCTTCAACCCTCTCTCCTACAAGATTTGTTTCAATCCAAACAAAAGAAGACTCTCCTCAACCTCTCTCTCTCCTTCACTCTCTCGGCTGCACACCCACACAACCCCTTCATTTCTCACAAAACCACCTTCCCCTTCTCTTTCTCTCTCCCCGTCACCACATTTCTCTCTCTCTCTCTCTCTCTCTCTCCCTTGTTTTTCTCTTCTCCCTCATGGCAAAACACACACACACTTCCCTCATTTTCTTTCCCCTCCCTCACAACACACCCACACAAAGCATCTCTCTCTCCTCCTCCCTCACAGCAAACACAAACACCCCCACACAACACACCCTCTCACATAACATCTCCCTCAATTCCCTACTCCCTCCTCTATATAAACCTCCTTGCCTCCTCAACAAAACAACAACAACAACAACAACAAAAAAAAACAACACCACCAACATCAGACCCATCTCCCTCTCCTCTCTTCTCTTCTCTTGTGATGCCCGAACATCACCACAACCACCCCCTTCTTCTTCCCTCGGCAACAACCCCAAGCCACCACCATCACCGCCAACACCTCCTCCATCTAAATCTTTTTCCCCCTGCCACAATAAAACAGTAGCAGCAGCTACACCAACCTCCATCTCAACCACCACTTCCACCATCACAACCTTCCACCTTCGGCACCCCCATAAACGCCACCATCATCACCACCAACCCCTTTCTCTTCCCTCTCAATCTCCCCCCTCCTCTGCAAAACAGTGGCAGCAAAAACAACACAACCGCAGCAACAGTAACAACAAACACCACAACCACCACTTCCACCGTCGCCAACACCACCACCCACGCCACCATCACCGTCGTCCATCTCTCACCCCCTCTCTGCCTCTGTTTCTCTCTGTCGATCTCTCCCTCTCCTTCTCTTCTCTCTGTTTCTCCGGCGAAAAACAAGCAGCAGCAGCAGTGGCGTAGCACCACCGCCACTGCCGACCCAGGACCGACGGAAAACACCCCCTCTGCCCTGATCTCTCCTCTCTCTCTCTCTCTCTCTCGCCATCTCTCTCTCTCTCTCTCTCCCTATCTGGTCGCGAATAACAGAGGAAGCAGCAGTAGCAGTGGCCGGAGCCATCACCACCACCAGACCCGAGGCCAGCGACGCTAGACCCGACCCGACGGGGGAAATCCGACGCCACTCCTCCGCCTTCTCCTTCGTCTCCGGCGACTCATCCACGACCCTATGGGTCCGACCGAACCTAGGAGGCTCCAATTTCGGCCACCCAACGGCCGGAGCTCCATAATTTCCGGCGAGAAAGTCGACCCGAAACTCGGATCCGATTCTCTATCAACCACTTTCAGAAATTTTTAGCATAAATCATGACATTTCAACATGAATTTGAGTTTTAGATAATCAAAATTGAATGGGTATTGATGTAGGTGAAGATTGTGGGTTGAATTTTGAGGATGAAGAAGATGAAGTGGACGTGGGTGTTAAGGGGGTGATATTTGTAATTTTCAGAAACTTGGGAGGGGAACAAACTGTCTTTTAAAGAAATATTCAGGGGGCTGAATATACTATTGGGAAGCCTATTAGGGGGTCTAGTTGTAACTTACATAAACTGAATTCTTATATACCTATATATTTAGTTTTTATTATTACATATTTGTAACCAAATTATATATAAGTAATTATTTTAAGAAAATAATATTTATGAAAAGTTGGATATGATATCATCATAATTTATAATAAACTACGATATATGTAATTTATGAGATTTTGATAGCTCCTGAATTGATTATCTAGATTTTCTAATTCATAATACTCTTGTAAAATAATTTGATAAGAGAGTCACATTATAATTATAGCCTTTTTATTTACAAGATTATGAACTAAAAAGCGTGTTGATGAGATTTTGGAACGATAACGACTTAATAAATTAAAAGAGTTTATTATAAATTGGATGGGTCATGATTAAATAATCATATTTTCAAAATAATTAAAAGAAGTATGTTTAGGAATTTCTGAGTAAGTGAGATAATAACTAATTTTTAAATGATTTTTTAAAAAGGGTTAGTAATATAATATTTTTATAATGGGAGGGGGGCGCTAAATCATAATAGAATTGACAATTATTTTCTACAAATAAATAAATAAATAAATAAATAAAAATAGATGCTTAATCGTTTGGACGTATATTGATTAGGAAGTATAAACTTGTAGGCAAAGAGTTCATAAACAAAGGCTACATCCATGAGGACCGTTTCAAGCTCTTTAACGTTTCGATTGAGGTAAGTTAATATGCCTAGCCTCGCGTGCCTTTCTTTCTTTCGCGTATCGCGTGTGTTATTTGTGAACTACTATTATACATGCTTTATCTGATCTAATTGCTTTTGAAATATTCTGCTTTGAAGTATCGTATAAAATGATAATCCAAATCTAAAATAAGAATCCGAAAGAAGAACATCTAAATTTAATTGTGAAATGAGGACTACCATATTAGGCCATTCACGGGCCACGATTATTCAAAAGGAGCACACCGCTCACATATTGCTCAATTTCAAATATTTCTCATATATCAAATGTTATGAATGTGCCACACCGGTTTTACTTGGAGCTCCCGATTCACATCTTGTTACATCTTGAAAGAAAATTCCTAATTATGTAAAGTGAAAGCTGTTGTGCGTGGGTTTGTGCCATATCCGTGATACGATACATTTCTGACATATTGTGATTGGTTACAGTTATGAGATTATGAGGCGATGACCCCCTTTTGATTAGTTATGGTTATGAGGCGCTTTGATGCGAACCTCCTGTGATTGAGTTATGGTTATGTGGGTGCGTTTGCACATTATGAGAAAGAGGTTGTGGATTGGATATGGTCACTCCCCGTATCAACTAGTTACTAAAATGAATTTCCGGACTCGATTCCTATCGACGAGAAGTTATTATCTTGAGATCAAAGTAATATTGTGAATTGTTAACAGTGATTTCCCGAGATGGACCACATCTTTGGGTTGGAAAATGAAATTCGAAATCGTTACAGAGTTTGACACATCAAAACAACGCGAACGCTTTTCCCGCGAATACTCGATATTTATTTATCAGCGAATATGTTATTCCTGTCATATGCCTCATAATCTGTTTACATGCTATGGGTGTTAGCTTACTCAGCCGTTTGCTGATCATTTTCTGTAAAACTGCGTCGGCTTTTGCTATTTTAAAACCGCAGGTTACGAGTAAGGTGGGAGCCGTTCACGACGCCGCTGGCTAGGATATAGAGCTGCTTAGTACTTCACTTAGCAATCGTCATTTTGTAAATTATTGTATTTATACCATTCATACAATGTCACTGGTTTTATGAATGTATATTAATTATATTTGGATTATCGATGGTTGTACTAACTGTGAACCGAGGATCCTTATCCGTTCCCAATGGGGCTCATCACCCCGGGCGGAGGCATCTCTACCGAATCATGCGGTCCGGCCGGCCGTGTGTATTTGGGGGTGTTTCACTTGAAGTCACTAGATACTCTAGTTGTGGAATATTGCGCTTTGATGTTATAAAACGTTACACCGTAACTGGGTAATCATAAAGATGGATATCGGGCGTGATAGGAAGCAAGCTTAGAGATCGTAGTGATGTATATAGGATTTGTCCCTCCCACATAATGGTGGTAAATATCCACGGCCACTCGAGGGATGAGGCTTATTGAATGTCTGGCCAGACTCAGATAAATCAATATAGAGATATTGATGTTATCTGTAAGCATAAGCATATTCCCAGGATCGAGGAACTATGGATTGGATATACGAGTGTGACTATTTATGTCTCGTGTCCAATCCGGATATGGAGACAAAGGGATAGTGCAATATGACATATTGGGTACAAGAGGTTTATCGGGATCACTGACTATTTCTATTGGTTGGGTAGCATGGATGTGTTGCTAGACACCTCACCATGTTAGTAATAGTTACTACCAACTATATAGAAACCTATGGGGTCACACGTCATATAGAGTAGAGCTAGATTTGGGATTAATTAATAGTGATTAATTAATAGAAGGATCATTGTGCAACACCTTGAAAACTTAGTAGGACTAATTTGCAAGGAAGGGAATAGTTCTAGTTCATCTAGAATTAGGAAACTCTTTTATGGAACAACAAGGAGTTGTTGGAGTATATAAAGAGGCCTAAGCTTCCTTCCCACACTAATTTTATTAGACATAACAAAGAGAGTGGGAGAGAGCAAAAGAGAGAGCAAGATAGGAGCTAGGGCCGAAACCCTAGCCCCGTCTGCCCCCCTTCCCGTCGGCTCAAAGAGGAGGCTGCCCCTCCTCTTGTGCATTTGTTTCTTTGATCTTCTTCCCTCTTCCTCCGGGTTCAAGCTAGCACTTGTTTGAAGGAAGAATCTATATATCACCTTTAGACGTGGATCAACCGTAGAGACGAGGACATCATTCTTCGTGTGATCTCACAAATTCAAAGGTACACAATACTATGTCTCTTATCATGTTATGATATCTCTTCCTGACGATCCGTGGTGGGCATTGAAGTAGAATTAAATTTTTTTTATTCAGCTGCGTTACCTACTTCAAAACCCAACACCATCATGCTCATCTCAAATTCCCTCCTCATAAGACTTGAGAATTCTTTGCATAAAAGATCATTAGTAGCACCAAATAAAATATCATCAACATAAATCTGAACTACAAGTAAATCTTTCTCATGAGTCTTTTGTCTACCAATCCTCTTTTGAAATCATTTTCAAGCAAAAACTTTAAAAATATTTCATACCATGCTCTTGGAGCTTGTTTCAAACCATAAAGATCTTTTTCAAGTTTGTAAACACGATATAAAAACTTATCACTTTCAAAACCTGGAGGTTGTGCAACATAAACTTCCTCTTGCAAGTAACCATTAAAAAATGCACACTTCACATAAATTTGAAATACTTTCATGTGTAGGGTTTTGATTCATGGATGCGCAACGGAAAAAATAATTAACCATGCAAAACCCTCCAAGGATCACAAGTAAAGAGACATAACGATGGTAAAGGAAGAAATCAATAGCACACCTTAGGGTTCTCCTTTGATGACTTCAAACGCGAATTGTGTCACGTTCTCTATAGTTGATCCACGCCTAGAGTTGATTTCTAGATCTCCCACTCCTTGGTGCTAGCCCGGAAAGAGGAAGAAGAATCACGCAAAACGAGACGAACCAAAGGAGGTTCGGCCTCCTTTGGGGCCGACGGGGACGGGCAGCAGGCTAGGGGGTCGGCGGCTCCTCTAGCTTGCTTGCTCTCTCCTTTTGTTCTCTCCCACTCAAGTTATGATCAATTATGAACATAAGTATGGGAAGGAAGGAAGGAAGGTCCTTTATATAGTCCAACAAATCCTTGCCAACTACCTAAAGGACTTATTCTAGTCCTACTAGAATTCAATTTAGTCCCTTCCTTGCAAATTAGTCCCTACTAAGTTTGCAAGGATTTGCAAAGTGATCCTTCTAATTAATTAATACAATTAATTAATTCCCAAATCTAGTTCAACTCTATATAGCGTGTGAACCCATAGGTTATATATAGTTGGTAGCAACTATTTGCTAATATGGAGCGGTTTCTAGCAAAACATCCATTCTAGCCAACTAATAGAATAGTCATCTTGACAACCTCTGTACAAATAATTGTCTCATCCCTTTGTCTCTATATCCGGATTGGACACGAGACATACAAGTCACACTCGTATATCTAATCCACAGTTTCTCGATCCATGGGAATAGCCTTATTCGTGCAAATAACATCAACATCCAATATTAATTTATTTGAGTCTGCCAGACATTCTATAAGCGCTATCCCTCAAGTGGCCTAGGATATTTGATCCCGTTATGTGGGAGGGACAAATTCTAACTACGTCCACTACGATCTCTAAGCTTGCTTCTTATTGTATCCAGTACACGCCTTTATAACTACCCAGTTACGGTGTAGCGTTTAACGCTACCAAAATCACAATAATCCACAACTAGAATATGTAGTGACTTCAAGTCTAAGGATGACAATACCATTGCACCGCGATAAGCGCTTGTGACTTAACATAACGTGTATGTAGACTTCTCGGAGATGGGTCAATCCAGTGCGACATTACCCTCAATGCACACCTATGTGTTGGATCAGGATATCTCCATATCAATCCAACCCCATACTAGTCTATAGATGATTGTCCCATTAATCATTATACTGGACTAGGGATATTTAAGATAAACAACACATTTGTAAATCTAAGGACTTCATTATATTAAATATCCAATAAATAATAAATGAATTTATAGCCACAAATAAATTCATACTAAACTAGATTGCCTCTAGGGCATCTATTCCAATAGTCTCCCACTTGCACTAGAGCCAATCTGGCGCATCTCGTATGCCCATACTCCTAGTGTGCCCTTCATGCTTCCGCTGCGTGAGCGAATTTGTAAGCGGGTCTGGCAGATTCTCATCTGTAGGAATCTTGCACATCCGAACGTCTCCTCTATCGATAATATCTCGAATCAGATGAAACTTCCTGATCACGTGCTTGGATTTCTGGTGCGACCTGGGTTCCTTTGATTGCGCGATCGCCCCAGTGTTGTCACAGTACAACTCAACTGGATCCGCAATGCTAGGAACCACACCAAGTTCAAAAACAAACTTTCTGATCCAAACAACTTCCTTTGCTGCGCCATTTGCAGCAATGTACTCAGCCTCTGTTGTAGAATCAGCCATCGTCTCTTGCTTGGAACTCTTCCAGCTCACCGCTGCTCCATTCAGGCAAAACACATATCCCGACTGTGATCTAAAGTCATTATGTCGGTTTGGAAGCTTGCATCAGTGTAACCCCTTACACGCAACTCTTCCTCACCGCCAAATATCAAGAAAGCATCCTTAGTTCTTCTCAAGTACTTTAGGATGTTCTTGAATGCAATCCAGTGACTCTCACATAGATTAGATTGGTATCTGCTTGTCATACTCAAGGCATATGACACATCTGGTCTAGTACATAACATGGCGTACATGATAGATCCTATGGCCGAGGCATAGGGAATTCTACTCATGCGTTCCTTCTCAATCTCATTGGAAGGACAACCACTCTTCGAAAGAGTGATCCCATGTGACATGGGCAAGAATCCCTTCTTGGAATCTTGCATGTTGAACCGTTTCAACACCTTGTCAATATATGTAATTTGACTTAGGCCTACCAGTCTCTTAGATCTATCTCTATAGATCTTTATACCGAGTTTATAGGCTGCTTCTCCTAATTCCTTCATTGAGAAACACTTACCTAGCCAATCTTTAACAGATTGCAGCATGGGAACGTCGTTTCCAATGAGTAGTATGTCATCCACATACAAGACCAGAAAAGCTACAGAGCTCCCACTAACCTTCTTGTAGACACAAGACTCATATTCATTTCTGATGAAGCCAAACTCTTTGACTACTTCATCAAAACGTCGATTCCAACTCCTAGAAGCTTGCTTCAATCCATAAATGGATCGTTGCAGCTTACAGACTTTGTTGTCTTTCTTTGGATCCTCAAAACCCTCCGGCTGTATCATATACACGTCCTCGAGGAGATTCCCATAAAGGAACGTTGTTTTGACATCCATCTACCAAATCTCATAGTCGTGGTATGCTGCAATCGCAAGTAGGATTCGGATGAATGTGGTCATAGCGACTGGTGAAAAGGTTTCATCATAGTCAATACCATGAATCTGTCTGAATCCTTTAGCCACCAATCGGCCCTTATAGGTAATAATCCTTTAGCCACCAATCGGCCCTTATAGGTAATGGGTGGTTCCACCAAAGTCCATACTTTGTTGGTGTACATGGATTCCATCTCGGATCTCATGGCTTCTAGCCACTTCTGAGGGTCTGGGCCCTTCATGGCCTCTTCATAGGTAGTAGGCTCATCATCTATGAGCATCGTGTCACCGGAATCAGTCACGAGAAGTCCATACCTCTCGGGTTCCTGGCGCACTCTACTAGATCTACGAAGCTCTTGTGTTACCTGAACAGGTTGCTCCACAACTACTTGTTGTTCCTGTTCATGTTCCATAATCGGTTCAGTGATTTGTGGTTCTTGGACCTCTTCAAGTTCTACAGTCCTCCCACTTGCTTCTTTAGAGACAAACTCTCTTTCTAGAAATACGTCGGTCCGAGCAACAAACACTTTGTTCTCGGTTGGATTGTCGAAGTAGTAACCCTTAGTTTCCTTAGGGTACCCCACAAATTTACACTGATCCGATTTTGGCTCTAGCTTGTATGATTGTAAACGTCTTACATAGACATCGCAGCCCCAAATCCTCATGAACGACAGTGTGGGACGCCTCCCAATCCACATCTCATATGGTGTCTTCATGACTGATTTAGATGGAACACGGTTAATGGTGAAAGCTGCACTTAATAGAGCGTGGCCCCGAAATGATAATGGAAGATCGGTTTGACACATCATAGATCGAACCATATCCAATAGGGTTCGATTCCTCCTCTCAGGCACGCCATTCCATTGTGGCGTTCCGGGTGGAGTGAATTGGGACACGATCCCACTCTCTCTAAGATAGTCGTCAAACTCTTGGCTCAAGTATTCTCCTCCACGATCCGATCGTAGAGCCTTGATACTTTTGCCAAGTTGCTTATCTACTTCATTCTTGAATTCTTTGAACACTTCAAAGGATTCGTATTTTGCCCTCATGAGGTACACAAATCCATATCTACTGTAATCATCAGTAAATGTAACGAAGTAGACGTAACCACCCCTGGCAGGCGTGGCAAATGGCCCACACACGTCAGTATGTATGAGCGCCAATTGCTCACTAGGCCTCTCACCTTTCTTATTGAAAGGGGACTTCGTCATTTTTTCCAATAAACAAGCCTCACATGTCTCATATGATTCAAAATCAAATGAGTCTAGTAGTCCATCCTTATGGAGTCTAGATACACGTTTCTCGCTTATGTGGCCTAAACGACAGTGCCATAAGTAAGCGAGATTTAAATCATTTATTTCCGCTTGGTATTAATGTTGTAGACAGGATTGCTTAGATCAAGGACATACAGTCCATTAAATAATTGCGCACAAAAATAGTGAATATTTCAAATAAAAGGAACAACAATTGTTCTTTATTAAAATAATAAAACCATCCTTGTCCCAACAAGAAATAGAAATAATGTTTCTGCTCATAGCAGGCACAAAATAGCAATTATTTAATTCTAAAACTAATCCTGAAGGCAGAGATAGCTCGCACACGCCTATGGCCAACGCAACAACTTTTGCTCCATTCCCAACGAGCAGATCTACCTACCCTTTAGCCAATCTTCTATTTCTCTTTAGATCCTGCACATTTTGACAAATGTGAGATCTACATCCAGTATCTAATACCCATGATGTAGAGACAGTTAAATTGACATCTATAACAAAAATACATGGTGGTGGTGGAATCACTATTCCAAGCCTCTTGTCCTCCAGATATTTTGGGCAGTTCCTCCTCCAGTGTCCAGGCTGACTGCAGTAGTGACACTCACCTTTAGTCACACCTTTGGAAATGCCACCAACAGGCTTAAGGGCAGGTTCCTTGGACTTGGCAACTGACTTGCCTTTGCCCTTGGAGGATGAGGCAAACCTCTTGCCCTTTCCTTTCTGCACCATCATAATGGCCTTGCCCTTACCCTTGTTGATGCTCTGTTCAGCTTTCCTCAACATATTGAGTAAATCTGGCAGTGGTTTCACGATATCGTTCATGTTATAGTTCATGATGATTTGTCCATAACGCTCGGGCAACGATTGCAACACGAGATCGGTTGCCAACTCTTGGCCGACTGGGAACTCTAGTCGGGCGAGATTCTCCAAATACCCGATCATACGGAGTACATGGGGTCCCACCGGGTTCCCTTATGCTAGATGAAACTTGAACAGTGCCTTAGAGACCTCATACCTCTCAACCCTCGCCTGCTCTTGGAAGAGCTGCTTCAGATGCTCGATCATATCGACAACATTCATGTTTTCGCGTTGCTTCTGAATCTCAGAAGTCATGGTGCATAGCATAAGGCAGGCTGCATCATTAGCGTCATCAACACGCTTTTGATACGCCTTTAGAGCAGCATGTGTTTGGTTCTCTGGACCTTCTGGAACATGCTCCTCTATTGCGTACAGTTTCTTCTCTTGCTTGAGAACAATTCTCAAGTTTCTGTACCAATCAAGAAAGTTGGTTCCAGAGAGCTTGTCCTTCTCAAGGACAGATCGTAGGGAATGTTGTGAACTCGATGAGTTGTTTGCCATTTGGAATTCTACAAAAGGAAAATACGCAAGTTTTAGTATTTGTGAATTTTTGACTATATTCAATAATGGCTAGTTTATCAAATATAGCTCCCACTATTTTTCTACGGATTAATAACCCTCAAGATATTAATGCGGAAAATATCCTTATATTTTCTATTGGGTCAAGATCCATGTTTCATCTCCTTATGAACTTGCTTTGGCAAGTCACCCATAATTTGACTACTTTAGGTAGGAACAATTCCAATTGCATCCCTTATGCAACTCTTGGTTCAATTGGGAAAATAACTCCTTATTTATCCATCCATATGGATAATCCCAATTGATTGCCTCTAGGTTTCTTAATCATATTAATAGCCTAGTTGTGTTCAACCTCTTATTTAAACAATTGCACATTACTAGCTTGTGCCATCGCATTCCATCATTATGAACCAAGTCGCCATGCTTTGGCACGCACGAACTTGATAAATCATGATAATGAGTGTTTAAATAACGAGAAGGCAAGAACACAATATTTGAATTTTGAGGGATTTTTAAATTCAATTTTAATTGTTTTGTTGATCAATATCAACTAATCTATCTATTTGAGTTTGGGCACAACTCCAAATAATAGATCCGGGTTGTCTAATTATCTTATTATCCTAATTGCATGCATCAACCATACACCAACCACAAAATAATAAGACAATAAAATAAACAACCACAAAACATAAATAAAACGTGATGTGGATATGGCCTTTTCTAGACTAAGATAATTCCAAGCCAATTGAATTATCTATCAACCCTAAAAGCAAACACATCTCCATGCGTCTTGATCTTTTGGTCCATCCTTCATAGTCATGTGGAATATTCCATGCTCCATTCTTTGTAGCTCCTTTTGGTTTTGGGCTTCTTTTCTTTAATCTTGGCTAACAATCTACTTTATCTAGCACTAGCTAACTTCTATACTAAATAAAATAAATCTCACAAGTTGAGAAAAAAATGGCACACAGGCCATGAAACCCTAATTAATTATTACAATTAATTGATCAGCTCGCAGGCCGTAAACCAAACCACAAAAATTAAACATCCACATCAAACCACATCCTAAGGCCATATCCAATCACCATGCGATTTGTACATTAACAATTAAAATCCAATTTTAACGCGCTTGGTCAATTTTAATTGATTTTAGGATATTCTAGGGTTAAAACGGTCCATGGGTCCAACAATCAAACCGCAAGGCCCTAGGGCCGGCCGGCCCCTAGCCCACGTGGCTAGGCTGCGGGCTAGGGCTGCCCCGACCCCTAGGGTGGCCTAGCTTCGGCGGCAAGCAAGAGGGGCGGTCCCTTTAGGGGGGCCGAACCTCTTAGGGAGTTGTTTGCTTGGTGCCCAAGTTTGGTTGTTTCCTAATTTTGGGAGAACTCCTTCTTCCCCAAGGATGCCCAAACCCTAGATCTAAGATCCTAAAATTTCTCAAACTCACTAATTCATGCATCCAATGCAAAAACTAGGTCTTGTTATGATGGGTTATTGACAAATTGCATCCCATGCTTGATTTGTCTTGTTTTACGCGATAAACAATCAATTTAAGGTGTAAAACTATCAAAACGTAACACATAAACCACATTTATGCTCTACGACCTGTGGCTCTGGTACCACTATAGGGTTTTGATTCATGGATACGCAATGGAAACAATAATTAACCATGCCAAACCTTCCAAGGATCACAAGTGAAGAGACATAACGATGGTAAAGGAAGAAATCAATAACACACCTTAGGGTTCTCCTTTGATGACTTCAAACGCAAATTGTGTCACGTTCTCTATAGTTGATCCACGCCTAGAGTTAATATCGAGATCTCCCACTCCTTGGTGCTAGCCCGGAAAGAGGAAAAAGAAGAAGAATCACGCAAAACGAGACGAACCAAAGGAGGTTCGGCCTCCTTTGGGGCCGACGGGGACGGGCGGCGGCTCCTCTAGCTTGCTTGCTCTCTCTCCTTTTGTTCTCTCCCACTCTAGTTATTATCAATTATGATTATAAGTATGGGAAGTAAGGAAGGAAGGTCCTTTATATAGTCCAACAAATCCTTGCAAACTACCTAAAGGACTTATTCTAGTCCTACAAGAATTCAATTTAGTCCCTTCCTTGCAAATTAGTCCCTACTAAGTTTGCAAGGTTTTGCAAAGTGATCCTTCTAATTAATTAATCCAATTAATTAATTCCCAAATCTAGTTCAACTCTCTATTGCGTGTGACCCCATAGGTTCTATATAGTTTGTAGCAAGTATTTGCTAATAAGGAGCGGTTTCTAGCAAAACATTCATTCTAGCCAACTAAAAGAAAAGTCATCTTGACAACCTTCGTACAAATAATTGTCTCATCCCTTTGTCTCTATATCCGGATTGGACACGAGACATACAAGTCACACTCGTATATCCAATCCACAGTTTCTCGATCCATGGGAATAGCCTTATTCGTGCAAATAACATCAATATCCAATATTGATTTATTTGAGTCTGGCCAGACATTCTATAAGCACTATCCCTCGAGTGGCCTAGGATATTTGCTCCCGTTATGTGGGAGGGAAAAATTCTATCTACGTCCACTACGATCTCTAAGCTTGCTTCTTATTGTATCCAGTACACGCCTTTATAACTACCCAGTTACGGTGTAGCGAACGCGACCAAAATAACAATAATCCACAACTAGAATATCTAGCGACTTCAAGTCTAAGGATGACAATATCATTGTACCGCGAGAAGCTCTTGTGACTTAACATAACGTGTATGCATCCTTCTCGGAGATGGGTCAATCCAGTGCGACATTACCCTTAATGCACACCTATGTGTTGGATCATGATATATCCATATCAATCCAACCCCATACTAGTCTATAGATGATTGTCCCATTAATCATTATACTGGACTAGGTATATTTAAGATAAACAACACATTTGTAAATCTAAGGACTTCATTATATTAAATATCCAATAAATAATAAATGAATTTCTAGCCACAAATAAATTCATACTAAACTAGATTGCCTCTAGGGCATCTATTCCAACATCATATTCTTGTAAGATGCAAAAGCAAGTAAAATTCTAATTGCTTTTAACCTGGCCACAGGAGCAAAAGTTTCCCCATAATTAATACCTTCCTCTTGGTTGTAACATTGAGCACCTAACCTTGCTTTGTTTCTGATCACTTTGCCAGTCTCATCTAGTTTGTTTCGAACATCCATCTGGTACCAATGACAAACTGGTTTGTTGGTGGGGGAACTAGGTTCCACAACTTATTTATTTAAAACTCATTGAGTTCACTTTGCATAGCTATAATTCAGTCTGCTTCTTGTAATGCTTCCTTCACAGTTTTGGGTTCTACAAGAGAGATAAAAGCATTAAAAGCACAAAAATTCTTCAACTGTGATCTTGTTTGTGTACCATTGGTTGGATAATAGATAATGTTGTCGGCTCGATGAGATGAAAGATATTTGAATCTCTTTCTTGAAGTAGTAGCCTGATCACTCATATCTTTCTGATCATCCTTGTCAAGGCTTTGATCTCTATTTTCAAGGCCTTGAGACCTGTTTTCAAGGTCTTGAAAATAGTTTCTGTTTCCTTCTAAACCTTTCTTGAAACCAAGTGGGTTCTCAGTTTCTTCTTCTGATTCATGCTTGTTCAGATTCAAGTCTGCAAAACTTTCACTCAAAGAACCATCAAAGCTTTCATCAAAAATAACATGAATACTTTCTTCAACCAGCTTGGTTCTTTTATTATAAACTCCATAAGCTTTGCTAGTAAGAGAGTAACCAAGAAAGATACCTTCATCACTTCTTGCATCAAACTTACCCAAGTTGTCCTTACCATTGTTGTGGACAAAACATGTGCATCCAAAGGGTCTGAAGTATGAAATGTTTGGCTTTCTCCCTTTGAAAATTTCATAGGGGGTCTTTTTCAAGATAGGTCTGATCAATTACATGTTCAAAATGTAATTTGCTGTATTCACAGCTTTTGCCCAATAGTGTTTTGACAGCTTGTTTTCTAGAAGCATTGTTCTTGACATATCTTCAAGAGTCCTGTTCTTTCTTTCAACAACTCCATTCTGTTGAGGATTTCTAGGAGCAGAGAAATTGTGAGAGATACCATGCTTAACACAGAACAAATCAAATTCTAATTGATCAAACTCTCTATCTTGACCACTTCTAATTGAAGCAATATGTAGGTTTTTCAAGGTTTGAGTTCTCTGCAAAGCTTTGAAAATTCAGAGCGGGCTTGAGATTTTTCTTTTAGAAACATAACCCAAGTAAATCTAGAATAGTCATCTACAATAACTAGCATATACCTCTTACCTTTTGGAGTTGGAGTCCTCATAGGACCAGAGATCCATATAAAGTAATTCAATAGGTCTAGTAGTACTTACAAATTTCTTTGGCTTGAATGAGCTTTGGTCTGCTTACCCTGAGCACAAGCTTTGCATACTTCATCATCTTTTAACTTAATATATGGTAATCCTCTTACATATTTGGAGATCAATTTGTTCAAGTATGCAAGCTAATGTGACCAAGCTTTCTGTGCCAAAGCTTTGAATCCTCTTTCAAGGCCTTGAGGCACTTCAAGCTTTCACTTGCAACTTTGTTAGTCTGAAAAGTATAAACATTGTTTGATCTAGAGGTTGTGAGAATGCAATTTCCTGATTCTCATTTTGCACCACACATTTCTCTTTATCAAAGATAACCTTATTACCATTATCACAAAGCTGATATACACTAAGCAAGTTAAATTTTAAGCCATCAACTAGACATACATCATATATTGAGTTTTCAGAATCTTTACCAACTTTACCAATACCAAGAATGTTGCATTTTCCTTTGTCACCAAGTGTAATTGATCCTTCTGATTACTCTTTCAAATCTGAGTACAGAGATATCCTTCCACTCATGTGTCTTGAGCAACCACTGTCCATAACCATTTCTGTTCTTTGACATTGGCGACAACCTGCAAACACCAATCACTGCCTTACCCAGCTGTTAGATCAAGTGTGGTATTTGGACTCATATTCAGGATCAACCATGTTAGGTGGTCTGACCCCTTTAGGAACCCAAATCTGTTTGACTTGGCCTTTGAGTTGAAATGGAAATATGTTCCTCATTATGTGAGGGTCTCTTCTTCTGAAAGGACAAGTCATCTTAACATCACCAATTTTGTTGCAGAAATGACACTTATGAGAAGTTTTGTTTCATGCTTTCACAAATCTGGTATTGTTCTTTCTTGGAAAACTTGGATTGTATCCAATACTAGTTTTGTGAACAGACTTTGAACTTCCTCCAAGAATCAAGTTCAAATTGTGTTTTGAGCTTCAAGCTTGGCTTTGACTAATTCATTGAAGTTTCTCAGTAAGAGTAGTCTTTTGTTTATCTAATTCATAAACTTTATGTCTCAGATTAACAAGGCTATTACTCAGTAGAGAGTTCTCAGTGACTACTTCTCTGAGCTATGTTTAACAATTTAAGTCCGTAGGAAAATAGTGAGAGCTATGTTTAACAATTTAAGTCCTTGTTGAATATAGTTATACGTCATGCTTTGCATAATTTTATTGTGTTGAATACCCATGGCATTAAACAAACGAAACACGACTTTATGTCCATAAGATGGACAAGCTGTCTGGAATCTTTTTTTTAAATTGGTATAAAATTGAGAATTGTTCTCAAATAAAAGAGAAATTGTTGTACATCGTAGAACATAAAGTTCTCTTCCCACCAACTACCAAAACACACTAAAGCCTAATGGAAAGGAACATCAAAGAATGATTCTTTGGATGTGACTTGCCTCATGTTAGCTGCCATGAACTCTGAGCTTTGGAAAAAAGATGAGAACATGGAGGCGTATGATATGATCATACATTCAAAGAAGCTCTTTCAAAGAGCGAGCTAGACATGAAATGTTTGAAGTGTTGCTCCACTTTGCGTTATGCAACTAAGCTAATTCAATATGATTGAAACATTAGTGAAAGGGTGTTATCTACGAGATAGATAAAGAATAAAAGTTATTCACCCAAGTGGACCAAGAATTGTATTGGATGCAATTATAGTTTTATTCAAATGGGATTTACTCAATATGATTGAGAATCGCTAAACAAAGCACTCCTAAAAGGCATAGGCAAAACTGTTAATTGTTAAAAGCATGAGTAAGGGCAAAAAAAGGTTTGCGCCGACCCCATGAGTATAAAGCAAGCTTGTTGCTAAAGCCAAGTTACCATAAATTCCATAGGTGGTGTTGAGGAAGAGAGACCGCCCAAAAGTACATGGAAGTAAGTAATAAAGGAATTTTAAATTCCAATTTAGGTATTTTGTTATAGAAGTCAATGTGTCTATCTCATGAGTACATGATACTAGATGAGGATCTCACATTTATAGAAATGTAGAGGATCTCAAGAGATGTAGACAATTGGATAAGGAAGAAATAAACCTACACGTGGGGCAAGGAAGCAAGGGGGTTGCTGAATTAGCCGTAGGGAATTATCTCTAACTTTATGAAATTGTTCATGAATTAGACAAAAATGATTATGTTCCTACTATGAATAGGCTCATTATCGTAGTTTCTTGTTTGGACAAGAAAGCTATCTATCATAATAAAAGAACAAATGTTGTTCCATTTATTCTGATATGCATTATCGTAATGCAATTTTGTCTAATGGGTTGTATATCCTTGATCATGATAATTTCATCTATAACATTAATACCAAGAGGTTTGAATATAATGATACGAACTTCACTTATCTTTAGCATTATCATTCTGGCCTTATGAATAAGAGATACATGTCTAGAACTCCATATGGATGGATTTCTTGAACTCATTTGTTTATTGAATCATATGAGACATGTAAGACTTATTTATTAGGCAAAGATATGATCTTTTGGTAATCATACATATTTATGTATGTAGGTCACTAAGCAAAAATGTTAAAAACGGTTTTTAGTGCTTCATCATATTTACTGATGGGATCGGAGAAATATGGATTTGTGAATCTTACGAAGAAACAAATCAGAATCATTTGAATTGTTCAAGGAACTCAAGAATGAAGTAGAGAACCAGTTTGACAAAAGTGTTAGGGCTCTACGATTGGATCGTAGAGGAGAGTACTTGAGCCAAGAGTTTGACAAGCATCTATGGGAGAGTTGGACATGATCCAAAACTCACTCCACCTAGCACGCCACATGGATTTGGCGTGTCTAAGAGGAGAGTTCGGACCTTGTAGGACACGGTTCTATCCATGATGAGTCAATCAGAACTTCCAGTTTACTTTTAGGGGCAATGTTCTAATTACAGCAAATTTCGTCCTTAACCTTGTTCCATCAAAAACAGATTATGAAAAACACACCATATGAGATATGGACTAGGAAGTGTCCTAGTATGTAGTTCATAAAGGATTTGGGTTATGAAGTTTATGTAAAGGCATTTACAGATAAACTTGGACCCAAGTCGGATAAATGTTTTGTGGGATGTCCTGAAAATGATATTATTTCTACAACCCAATCGAGAACAAATTGTTTGTTGCTCGAACAGATGTGTTTCAAGATAGAGATTGTCTCTAAAAGAAACAGTAGGAGGACAATAGAACTTGAAGGAGTTCAAGACCCATAACATAACATTGATTCTTTTGATGGAACATGAGCAGGATCACAAGGTGTTGTGGAGCAACCTACTCAGATAACACAAGAACCTCGTAGGTCAGGTAGGATATATGAAGGGACTAAAGAAATATGGATTTCTCATAACCCGTGATATATTGCTCATCAATATGAGCCTACAACCTATGAGATGGCCACGTGTGGGCCATACTCTCAGAAAGGGCTTGGAGCCATGAGATACGATATGGAATCAAGGTATACCAACAAAGTATGGACTTTGGTGGAACCACCTGAATGGGTAGGACCCATAGGGTGCAAGTGGGTTATGAGGAAACCAACATGGATGGTAATATGATTACTTTTAAGGGATAATTGGTTCAAAATGGTTCCATGAGTTCATAGTATAGACTATGACGAAATCTTTCCCCAATTGTGATGCCATTCACATCTTGCTTGTAGCAATCTGTCTATAGAATGAGTCAAGATTCTTCGAATTGATGATGTAATCAAAGGATTTTGGTTCCATAAAAAATTGAAGATGAGACTTGTGTTTACAAGAAGGTTAGTGGGAGCACAATTATGTTTCTGGTCTTTTATGTGGAGACATACCAATCATTGGGAATAATGTCCCTACTTGTTAATCTTACGTAGATTGACTAGGGAATTAAATCTTCAATGATAGACTTAGGCAAAGCAACCTATGAAGATCTATGGAGATAGATCAAGATGGTTATGCAGCCTAGGTCATGGTACATATATTGACAAAGGTGTTGAAATGGTTCAACATGAAAAGAATATGAATTCTTACCTATGTCACATGGAATTAGTCTTTGGAAGACTAATTGTCTTTCCAATTACATTGGGAAAGGGACCGCATGAATGAGATTCACGAGATACGCCATGTTATATACTAGGCCAGACGTTTCATATGGCATGACACAAAGATACCAGTCAAATTCGGGTGAGCGTCATTGGATAATTATCAAGATTATCCTTATGTACTTGAGAAGAACTAAAGGATGAATTCTTGATAATGGAGGATAGGAAGAATTTACTGTAAGGAGCTACAGTGATGTGAACTTCCATTATGACAAAGAAGATTTCAGATTATAGTCAAGTTTTATGTTTTGCACTAATGGGAGAGACTGTGAGCTGGAAAGGTTTCAGGCAAAATTCAGTCACTAATTCTAACATAGAGGACTGAGTGAATTACTGCATGAGATGCATATACACAGAATATTCAATCTCAATCAAATTGTTGATAGAAGAGATGTGAATATTTGCAAATTACCAGCTCATGTCTCGCCTACCATACCCCTACGCAGTGTAAGCATGGAGGGTCGCGCTATATCAATAGGCATGTGATGCAGGAGATTTACTCTAGTGCAAGTGGGAGACTGTTGGAATTGTTCCCTAGAGGCAATCAATTTATTGTGACAAGAATGTGGATTTACAATTCATTATCGGTATGGAGATATGATAACATGAATGAAGTCCTTAAAATATAAGTTTTATAATCTTAAATATCCCTAGTCGATTATATTGATTAAAAGGACAATCAACTATAGACTAGTATGGGGTTGGATTATGGAGATATCACGATTCAACGCATGGGTATGCATTAGGAGTAATGGCATACTGGATTGACCCATCTCCGAGAAGGCTACATACAAGTTATGTAAAGTCACAAGTGCTTCTCGCGTGACAACGGTATTGTCATCCATAGACTTGAAGTCACTAGATTTTCTAGTTGTGCAATATTGTGTTTTGGTAGCTTCAAATGCTACACCGTAACTGGGTAGTCATAAAGGCGCGTATCGGACACAATAGGAAGCAAGCTTAGATATCGTAGTGATGTAGATATAATTTGTCCCTCCCACATAACGGGAGAAAATATCCTAGGCCACTCGAGGGATAGTGCTTATAGAATGTCTGGCCAAACTCAAATAAATCAATAAAGAAAATTGATGTTATTTGCACGAATAAGGCTATTCCCAGGATCGAGGAATTATGGATTGGATATACATGTGTGACTTGTATGTCTCATGTCCTATCCGGATATTGAGACAAAGGGATGAGAAAATACTTGCACAAGGTTTGTCATGATGACTATTCTATTTGTTGGCTAGAAGCCCGGGGGGTGTCACTCCGTACCCGAGACGAAGCCCGGATACAAGGACTTTTAAAAGTGGATCCCAAGCAAACTAAATTAAAAGTTAAACATTAAAATTTTATTACAATTCAAATGCTGCCTCAAACATGTGCGCTTAACAAACTAGAGTATTATTAACTAACAAATGAGTTCTAATTTATTGAAATGAAATTACTAAATAAGTAGGTGATGATTCGCGTCCACCGCTAAGCCAAATTCTCATCATCTAAACCTGTGGTGCGGAAAAAAAAAAAAAAAAGGAACACCACAGTACAACTTACAAATTCACTCAAACATATGTACTTAGTGTCAAGGTAACAAAACGAGTGTTAAAACTCCCATAATCCAACTAATTCAACATCTAGACACTTCAATTTAAACCCATTAGCATTAGTGACATTTTCAGCAACTTTTGGCGACTAAAAACAGCCCTGTAACGACAAATTGCAACCCTTTAGCGACCGGACAGATGGTTTAACAACTCTAGATCATCAAATTAAGTGTCTAACGGTCTCGGTTTCAACTCCAATTTAATTACCCGGCGTTTACAACTCGCCTTACCAACCCAACACATCAAACAAGTGGTAGTTTCTAGTAAATCCTATTGTTTCGGATTGATTTTACCACCTTTATAAACTAGGATTTTTGGGTAATCAAGAAGAACAATGAATCAAGCTATTAAGAAGAATAATGCTTGATTCAATACAATAATTAACCAACTAAAATCTGAAATTAAAAGTGAACAATATGAAATCGATGAACAATAACAACTTACAAGTGAAAGAGATGAACACAAGAGAGATTTAACGGCGAGACCGAGATGTTGGCGGTGAAGCTTGGCGGTCGAAGGGCTGCCGGAAACAGTGAGGTCTGATTGACCCTTTAGAAGAAATAAAAAACAGAGCATGAAGGAGAAGAAGAAGAAGAATAAAACCGGGAGAAAGGAAAAAAAAAACAGAGGAATAAAAGAAGAACAGAGCATCGAAGGAGAAGAGAAGAAGAAGAAAGAGAGAGAGAGCGAGAGAGAGAGAGAGAGACGGACGCACCTGGTAAGAGAGAGAGAGGCGGCGGCGGGGGTTGAATGTCGCTGCTGCTACTGCTATTATAGCGTTGGGCAGAGGGACGGCAAAGAGGGAGGACGAGCGTGAGGGAGAGAGAGAGAGAGCTGGTTTGGGATTTTCTTGATCAATTGATCGAGAGAGAAAGAGAGATAGAGAAAATCGGATGATGATGATGATGAATTTGAAAAACAAATCGATGAGGATGGAAGAAGTTTGGATTGCATCCGATTGCTAAGGAGAAATCACGTCTGTTGTGATTTTGGGTGTACAAAATGATATCAATCTGATAGAAAAGACACTTTCACACCACTAGTTTAGGTGAAAAGACAATTACCACCCCCTAGCTTAATTAAAAGGCACTAAAAAGTTTAGGTAAAAGTCACAAAGACCCCCAAATGCTAGTAAACACTTATAATTAACTCCCAAACTTGAAATTTAACCCCCAACACATATAACAATATTCAAAATACCCATAGTCACAAAACGGGGTATTTCAGTGCTAATCCATGTATATACATGATTAGGATTTGCCAAGGTGGACTAATTCATTTAGAGACATGATTAGGATTAATTTTCAAAGAGAACTAATCCATGAATGGACATGATTGGGACTAGTTTGCAAAAGGGACTAATCCTTTTTTAAATAGGATGAGGAGATGGGTTCTTTGTGTAGTAGGACAAGGAGTTGTTTGACTATAGAACACTCCTAGCTTATTTTCTCTACACATCTACATACTTAGAGTAGGTAGAATAAAGCAAGGAGAGAGAGCAACAAAGGAGGTCGAAGCCCTCCCATTGCCGCCCCTCTACCCGTCGGCCATCAAGAGGGTCTGAACCCTCTTCCTTGGGGATCCGTTGCATGATTTCTTCATCCTCTTCCGTTCTTCCTAGCTAGCACAAGGAGTTGGAGGATCTAGATCTCACCTCTAGGCGTGGATCAACAGTAGAGACGTGACACAATTCACGTTACAAGTCATCACAAGATACCTCTAAGGTGTGTTACTTGTTTCTTCCCTTACCATTGTTATGATTCTCTTCCTGTGATCCTTGGAGGGTCTTGATCGGTTAAATTTCTATTATTCCGCTGCGTATCCATGATCAAAACCCTATACTCTGGTCTTGAAGTAGTAGCCTGATCACTCATATCTTTCTGATCATCCTTATCAAGACATTGATCTTTATTTTCAAGACCTTGAGACCTATTTTCAAGGTCTTGAAAATAGCTTCTATTTCCTTCTGAGCCTTTCTTGAAACTGAGTGAGTTTTCAGCTTCTTCTTCTGATTCATGCTTGTTAAGATTCAAGTCTGCAAAACTTTCACTCAAAGAACCATCATAGCTTTCATCAAAAATAGCATGAATACTTTCTTCGACCAGCTTGGTTCTTTTATTATAAATTTTATAAGCTTTGCTAGTCAGAGAGTAACCAAGAAAGATACCTTCATCACTTCTTGCATCAAACTTACCCAAGTTGTCCTTTCCATTGTTGTGGACAAAACATGTGCATCCAAAGGGCTTAATGTTGGAATAGGTGCCCAAGAGGCAATCTAATATTTAGTATGAACAATGTTATTGGCTAGAATATTCATTTATTATATATTGTGATATTTAATATAATGCAGTCCTTATATGCAATGTGTTGTTTATCTTAAATATCCCTAGTCCACTATATTGATTAAAAGGACGATCAAATATAGACTAGTATGTGTGTAGATTGATATGGGGATATCAAGTCTAACACATGGGTATGCATTAGGAGTAATGGCATACTGGATTGACCCACAACGAGAAGGATACATTAGATTATGTTAAACTCACAATCGCTTCTCGTAGTGCTATCATAATTGCAATCCTTAGACTTGAAGTCACTAGATACTCTAGTTGTGAAATATCGTGCTTTGATGTTATCAAACGTTACACCGTAACAGGGTAATCATAAAGATAGCTATCGGGCATGATAAGAAGCAAGCTTAGAGATTGTAGTGATGTAGAGACGATTTGTCCCTCCCACATAATGGGAGTAAATATCCACGGCCACTCGAGGAGTGAGGCTTATTGAATGTCTGGCCAGACTCAGATAAATCAATATGGAGATATTGGTGTTATCTGCTTGCATAAGCGTATTCCCAGGATCGAGGAACTATGGATTGGATATACGAGTGTGACTATTTATTTCTCGTATCCAATTCGGGTATGGAGACAAAGGGATAGTGCAATATGAGATATTGGGCACAAAGGTTTGTCGGGATCACTGACTATTTCTATTAATTGGGTTGCATGGATGTGTTGCTAGACACTGCTCCATGTTAGTAATAAGTTATTACCAATTAAGTAGAAACCTATGGGGTCACACGTCAAATAGATTAGAACTAGATTTGGGATTAATTAATATGATTAATTAATAATAAGGATCATTATGCAACACCTTGCAAACTTAGTAGGACTAATATTCAAGGAAACGACAAATCCAAGTTCATGTAGAACTAGGAAGGACCTTTCTGTAGTTAACAAGGAGTTGTTGGACTATATAAAGGAGGCTCTAGCTTTCTTCCCATTAATGTTAATGTTATTAGACATAACACAAGAGAGTGGGAGAGAGCAAAAGAGAGAGCAAGATCAAGCTATAGGCGCACGCCCTTAGCTAGTCCGCCCCTTCCCGTCGGCACAAGAGAGGGCCGAAACCTCTCTATCCCTCCTTTGGTTGCTTGATTCCTTCTTTTTCTCTTCCTCCGGTCCAAGCTAGCACTTGAGAAGGAAGAATCTAGATCTCACCTCTAGACGTGGATCAACCGTAGAGATGAAGAAAATATTCTTCGTGTGATCTCCCGAACCAAAAGGTACACAACTACTATGTCTCTTATCATGTTATGATGTCTCTTCCTGTGATCCTTGGTGGGTTTTGAGTAGGAATTAAATTTTGTTATTCCGCTGCGTTACCTACGTCAAAACCCAACACTTAAAATATGAAATGTTTGGCTTTCTCCCTTTGAATAGTTCATAGGGGGTCTTCTTCAGGATAGGTCTAATCAAGCACATGTTCAAAATATATTTTGTTGTATTCACAACTTCTGCACACTCCACATCCATTTGAAATAGTTTCAAAAATGCACACTTCACATCCATTTGAAATAGTTTCATGTTCTTGTAAGATGCAAAAGCAAGTAAAATTATAATTGCTTCTAACCTGGCCACAGGAGAAAAAGTTTCCTCATAATCAATACCTTCCTCTTGGTTGTAACCTTGAACAACTAACCTTGCTTTGTTTCTAATCACTTTGCCATTCTCATCTAGTTTGTTTCTGAACACCCATCTGGTAGCAATGACAGACTGGTTTATTTGTGGGGGAACTAGGTTCCACACCTTATTTCTTTCAAACTCATTGAGTTCACTTTGCATAGCTATATTCCAGTCTGCTTCTTGTTATGCTTCCTTCACAGTTTTGGGTTCTATAAGAGAGATAAAAGCATTAAAAGCACAAAGATTCTTCAACTGTGATCTGGTTTGTGTACCAGTGATTGGATCATAGATAATGTTGTCAGCTGGATGAGATGAAAGATATTTGAATCGCTTTCTTGGAGACCGGGGTTCAGGCTCTCCATATTGCTTCGCTGATCTTGAATTAATAGCATGATGACTCGTATCTTTCTGATCATCCTTGTCAAGGCTTTGATCTCTATTTTCAAGGCCTTGAGACCTGTTTCCAAGGTATTGAAAATGGTTTCTGTTTCCTTCTAAACCTTTCTTGAAACCAAGTGAGTTCTCAGTTTCTTCTTCTGATTCATGCTTGTTCAGATTCAAGTCTGCAAAACTTTCACTCAAAGAACCATCAAAGCTTTCATCAAAAATAACATGAATACTTTCTTCAACCAGCTTGGTTCTTTTATTATAAACTCCATAAGCTTTGCTAGTAAGAGAGTAACCAAGAAAGATACATTCATCACTTCTTGCATCAAACTTACCCAAGTTGTCCTTACCATTGTTGTGGACAAAACATGTGCATCCAAAGGGTCTGAAGTATGAAATGTTTGGCTTTCTCCCTTTGAAAATTTCATAGGGGGTCTTTTTCAAGATAGGTCTGATCAATTACATGTTCAAAATGTAATTTGCTGTATTCACAGCTTCTGCCCAATAGTGTTTTGACAGCTTGTTTTCTAGAAGCATTGTTCTTGACATATCTTCAAGAGTCCTGTTCTTTCTTTCAACAACTCCATTCTGTTGAGGATTTCTAGGAGCAGAGAAATTGTGAGAGATACCATGCTTAACACAGAACAAATCAAATTCTAATTGATCAATTGTGAGAGATCAATTTGTTCAAGTATGCAAGCTAATGTGACCAAGCTTTCTGTGCCAAAGCTTTGAATCCTCTTTCAAGGCCTTGAGGCACTTCAAGCTTTCACTTGCAACTTTGTTAGTCTGAAAAGTATAAACATTGTTTGATCTAGAGGCTGTGAGAATGCAATTGCCTGATTCTCATTTTGCACCACACATATCTCTTTATCAAAGATAACCTTATTACCATTATCACAAAGCTGATATACACTAAGCAAGTTAAATTTTAAGCCATCAACTAGACATACATCATATATTGAGTTTTCAGAATCTTTACCAACTTTACCAATACCAATAATGTTGCATTTTCCTTTATCACCAAGTGTAATTGATCCTTCTGATTGCTCTTTGCATTCTGAGAACAGAGATATCTTTCCAATCATGTGTCTTGAGCAACCACTGTTCATAAACCATTTCTATTCTTTGACATTGGTGACAACCTGCAAACACCAATCACTGCCTTACCCAACTGTTAGACCAAGTATGGAATTTGGACTCATATTCAGGATCAACCATGTTAGGTGGTCTGACCCCTTTAGGAACCCAAATTTGTTTGACTTGTCCTTTGAGTTGAAATGGAAATGTGCTCCTCATTATGTGAGGGTCTTTTCTTCTGAAAGGACAAGTCATCTTAACATGACCAATTTTGTTGCAGCAATGACACTTAGGAGAATTTTTGTTTCCCGCTTTCACAAATATGGTATTGTTCTTTTTTGGAAAACTTGGGTTGTATCCAATACCAGTTTTGTGAGCAGACTTTGAACTTTCTCCAAGAATCAAGTTCAACTTGTGTTCTGAGCCAGCAAGCTTGACTTTGACTAATTCAGATTCTTGAAGTTTCTCAGTAGGAGTAGTCTTTTGTTTTTCTAATTCATCAACTTGATGTCTCAGATTACCAATGTTATCACTCAGTTAAGATTTCTCAGTGACTACTTCATTGACTTGTGTTTTCAAGGCTTTGAAACTGGTTTTCAAGGCCTTGAAATCACTGTCAGTTTTCTTCTAAGAGATTTCAAGATTCTGATTTAGACAAACAAGTTGTAGATTCTATTATGCTTGCTCAAGAAATTTTTCTTTCAAAACTCTAATCTCTTTCAGATAGTCCTCTTCATTTAAAAGCATTGTTCTAAGATAGTATGAGAGAGCTTCTTTTGTTTTGAAATCAAACAGTTTACCATTACCCCAATGTTCTTTTCAGAACTTTCATCATGCTTGGCCATGAAGCATAGGTTGGCATGTTCTTCTTCTGATTCATTGTCACTTGAGGTATCTGAATCACTCCATGAAGCTATCATAGCTTTCTTTCTCCTGTCATGGTCTTTCTTCTGAGAGTTCTTGCTTTTCTTGTGTGGACAATCTCTTATCAAGTGTCCTGCATCACCACACTCAAAGCAATTTAGGACTTTTGATTTACTTTGTGATGAAGACTTACCTTTGTAGTCCTAGCTACTAGATGATCTGTCTCTTTGTCTGTTGACGTCTTTGTTTCTAAAGTTTTTCTTCATCTCCAGGATTTTGGTCAAGGATTTGGAAATCAAAGCAAATGGATCTTCATCATCATCCTCAGTTTCAAGGTTTTGAATTTTCTCATTCACTTTGGCCTTGAGTGCTAAGTTCTTGACACCTTCTGGTAGCTCTCCATCAGCTTCATTCATGGATATTTCATGTTTCAAAAGCTTCCCTTGTAGGTCATCAAGTTTTAGTAATGAGAGATCTTGAGCTACTTCAATTGCAGTAGTCTTTGGTTCCCATTTTGCCTTTGGTAGACTTCTAAGAATCTTTCTCACCTTTTATTCATGGGATATATGCTTTCCAAGTGAATCAAGGTTATTGACTATGTCTGTGAACCTTTTGAACATTTCTCTGATTGACTCATCTGCATTCATCTTGAATAGCTCATATTGTCTGAGATAGATGTTGATCTTGGTTTGCTTGACTTGACTGGTTCCTTCAAATGTCACCACAAGCTTATCCCAGATCTCTTTGGCAGTCTTACAGCCTGAAATCCTGTTGAATTCATCTGTACTCAAAGCACAATACAAGATGTTAATAGCTTTGCAATTCTTTCAGATTTTTCTAATTCGGATGAAGAGAGAGAGAGAGAGAGAGTCCTCAGATCTGGGAGTTCTAATCCCATATTTTTCTGTATAGAAAGTATGAGGTCCATTCTGAATAATGGTCCATATCTATATGTCTTGATCAATGATGAACATTTTCATCAGGGCTTTCCAGTGTGAAAAATTGTCTCCACAAAATAAAGGAGGTCTGTTAGCAGCTCTTCCCTGTGAGAAACCACCATCACCTGCAGTACTCATGATCACCAGATGATTAAATCTATACAGTGATACAAGCTCTGATACCAATTGAAAGGGGAGTATGCTGGCAGAAATGCAGTACAGATACTCTAGAATGCCGGGGGGGGGGGGGGGGTTGAATAGAGTATACCAACTTTTTGTAAAACTTGTAGAAGTGAAGAGTTTCTGTGAAGAGAAATGAAGTTCAAGGCCTTGAAAACAGTTTCAAGCCTTTGGAATGAAATATAGTTTCAAAGAAAAGAGACAAGTCTTTTTCAAGGCCTTGAAAAGAGTTTCAAACCCTTGAAAACAGTCTAGTTTGAATGCTGCAAAAAATAAATATGCAAATGAAACTGTAAATGCAAGAGAAAAAGGATTTATAGAGTTCAGTCCACTTGGACCTACGTCTCTACCTCAGGGATCTTCTCTTTGCAGGATTTTCAACACAGTTCTTATTAATCAAAAGCTAATCCCTAGATCTCAAGCACAGAGATATGCCTTACTCTGTTACAGCTTGTGGTTCTCTCTAACCTATCTAGTACCTGCCCTAGTTAACTGATTAACAAAGAATTCTCTATTGTTCACTTTGAACAATCCTTGAGAATGAGAGAAATGTTGGGTTTTGACGTAGGTAACGCAACGGAATAACAAAATTAACCCTACTCAAAGCCCACCAAGGATCACAGGAAGAGATATCATAACATGATAAGGGACATAGAAGATGTGTACCTTGTGATTTGGGAGATCACACAAAGAATAGTGTCCCGTCTCTACGGTTGATCCACCTCTAGAGGTGAGATCAAGATTCTTCCTTATCCTAGTGCTAGCTTGGACCGGAGGAAGAGGGAAGAACGAATCACGCAACAAGGACACAAGAGGATCGGCCTCCTCTTGTGGCCGACGGTGGGTAAGGGACGGCTAAGGGGCTTCGGCCCTTTGGCTTGTCTCTTGATCTCTCTTGCTTTCTCTCCCACTTACATATGTTATGAGAATTAGTTGTGGGAAGGAAGCTAGAGCATCTTTTATATAGTCCAATAACTCCTTGTTAACTACATAAAGGCCCTTCCTAGTTCTACATGAACTTGGATTAGTCCTTCCTTACAAATTAGTCCTACCTAGTTTGCAAGGTGTTGAAAAGTGATCCTTCTAATTAATTAATCATATTAATTAATCCCAAATCTAGTTCAACTCTTTTTTCGTGTAACCCCATAGGTTTCTACTTAGTTAGTAGTAACTTATTACTAACATGGAGCAGTGTCTAGCAACACATCCATGCCACCCAACTAATAGAAACAGTAAGTGATCCCGACAAACCTCTTGTGCCCAATATTACATATTGCACTATTCCTTTGTCTCCATATCTGGATTGGACACGAGACATGAATAGTCACACTCGTATATCCAATCCATAGTTCCTCGATCCTGAGAATATGCTTATGCAAGAAGATAACATCAATATCTCTATATTGATTTATCTGAGTCTGGCCAGACATTCAATAAGCCTCATCCCTCGAGTGGTCGGTGGATATTTGCTCCCATTATGTGGGAGGGACAAATCCTCTCTACATCACTACGATCTCTAAGCTTGCTTCCTATCATGCCCGATAGCTACCTTTATAGTCACCCAGTTACGGTGTAACGTTTGATAACATCAAAGCACAATATTTCACAACTAGAGTATCTAGTGACTTCAAGTCTAATGATTGCAATATTATTAGCACTACGAGAAGAGATTGTGACTTCAACATAATTTAATGTATCTTTCTCGTTGTGGGTCAATCCAGTATGCTATTACTCCTAATGCATACCCATGTGTTGGATCGTGATATCTCCATATCAATCCCATACTAGTCTATAGATGATTGTCCCATTAATCATTATAATTGACTAGGGATATTTAAGAATATAAATTTATATTCTAAGGACTTCATTCATGTTAACATATCTCCATATCGATAACATAATGAATCGTAAATCCATATATTTGTCACAATTAATTGATGTGACAAATATATCTGGCCTAGTACATTACATGGCGTACCTTGTGAATTTTATTCATACGGTCCCTTTCCAAATTTAATTGGGAAGACAATTAGTCTTCCAAAGACTAATTCCATGTGACATAGGTAGAATCCATATTCTATACATGTTGAACCATTTCAACACTTTTGTCAATATATGCACTATTACCTAACCTGCACAACCTATTCTGATATATCTCCATAGATCTTCATGGGTTTGCTTTACTTAAGTCTATCATTGAATATTAATTCCCTAGTCAATCTTCGTAAGATTTCCAAGTAGGGACGTCATTCCCAATGATTAGTATGTCTCTACATACAAGACCAGAAACATAACTATGCTCCCACTAACCTTCTTGTAAACACAATTCTCTCTTCAATTTTGATGGAACCACACTCCTTTGATTGCATCATATATTTGAAGAATCTAACTCCAAGAAGCTTGACTCAATATATAAACATATTGCTACAAGCAAGATGCGAATGGATTTAAGCATCACAACTGGGGAAAGATTTCGTCATAGTCTATACTATGAACTCACATGAAACCCTTTTCAAACCAGTTTTCCCTTCAAAGTAATCATATTACCATCCATGTTGGTTTCCTTATAACCCACTTGTACCTTTTGTGTTCTACCCTTTCAGGTGGTTCCACCAAAGTCCATACTTTGTTGGTATACATGGATTTCATATCGTATCTTATGGCTCCTAGCCATTTCCGAGAGTATGGCCCATATGTGGCCATCTCATAGGTTGTAGGCTCATGTCGATGAGCAATATATCATGGGTTGTGATAAATCCTTATTTATCTAGTCCCTTGACATATCCTACCTAAACTACGAGGTTCTTGTGTTTTTCTGAGTAGGCCGCTCCACAACACCTTGTGATCCTGCTAATGTTCCATAAAAAAGGATCAATGTTATGTTGTGGTTCTTGAACTCCTTCAAGTTCCACTGTCCTCCCACTGTTTCTTTTAGAGACAATCTCTATACAGAAACATTGTGGTTCGAGCAACAAATAATTTGTTCTCGATTGGATTATAGAAATAATATCCCTTTCAGGATATCCCACAAACATTTATCCGTCTTGGGTCCAAGTTTATCTATAAACTCTTTACATAAACTTTCTAACCCAAAATCTTTATGAACAACCTACTAGGACACTTCCTAGTCCATATCTCATATGGTTTTTTTCATTATCCGTTTTGATGGAACAAGGTTAAGGGAGAAATTTGCTGTAACTAGAACATAGCCCCTAAAAGTAAAATGGAAGTACTGTTTGACTCATCATTGACCGAACAGGGTCCAAGAAGGTCCAAACTCTCCTCTTAGACACGCCAAACTCATGTGGCGTGTTGGGTGGAGCGAGTTTGGATCATATCCAACACTCCCATAGATGCTTGTCAAACTCTTGGCTCAAGTACTCTCTTATACGATCCAATCACAGAGCCCTAATACTTTTGCCAAGCTGGTTCTCTACTTCATTCCTGAATTCTTTGAACAATTAAAAGGATTCTAATTTGACCTTCATAAGGTACACAAATCCATATTTCTCTGATCCAATCCTTAAATATGATGAAGTACTGAAAACCAACTTTAGTATCTGCGCTTAGTAACCTACATCAATATGTATGATTCCAAAAAGATCATATCTTTGCCTAATAAATAATTCTTACATATCTCATATGATTCAATAATCAAATGAGTTCCAGAAATCCATCCATATGGAGTTCTTGGTATGTATCTCTTATTCATGTGGCCTAAACGATAATGCTAAATATAAGTGAAGTTCATATCATCATATTTAAACCTCTTGGTATTAATATTATAGATGAAATTATCATGATCAATGCTATACAATCCATTTAGACAAAATTGCATTACAATAATGCATATCAGAATAAATGGAACAACATTTGTCCTTTATTATGATAGAGAGCTTTCGTGTCCAAACAAAAACTATGATAATGATCCTACTCATAGTAGGAACATAATCACTTTTGTCTAATTCATGAACAATTTCATAAAGGTAAAATAATTCCCTACGGCTAATTCAGCAACGCCTTGCTTCATTGCCTCGCGTGTAGGATTATTTATTTCTTATCCAATTGTCTTCATCTCATGAATCCTCTACACTTCTATAAATGTGAGATCCTCATATAGTATCATATACTCTTGATGATGAGAAAGACATATTGATTTCTATAACAAAAATACCTAAATCGGAATTCATAATTCCTTTATTAGTTACTTCCAGGTACTTTGGGTAGTCTCTCTTCCTTTACACTACATAATGGACTTTTAAGGCAAATTTGGTTTTAGCAACAAGCTTGCTTTATACACATGGGGTCCACGCAAACTCTTTTGCTTTTACCCATGCTGTTAAATATTAACATGTTTTGCCTTTAGCCCTTTATGAGTGCTTTGTATTGCGATTCTCAATCATATTGAGTAATCACCTTTAAACAAAATTATATTTGCATCCAATGCAATTCTCGGTCAATTTGGGAGAATAACCATTTATTCATTATCTATTTCATAGATAACTCCCAGTTTCTAAGCTTTCAATCCTATTGAGATAGATTAGTTTGCGCTTCACCTCTTGCTTCAGCAGTCACACATTACTAGCTTGTGTCGTCGCGTCATATCTTGATGAACTAAGTCACCTTGATTTGGCAAGCCCGAACTTATTCCATCTTGATCATGACGAGTGCTAAGCAGGAGAGCGCAAAGTGGAGCAATACTTCAAGCCTTTCATGATAAGCTTGCTCTTTGAAAAAGCTTATGTATGATCATATCATACGCCTCCATATTTCTCATCTTGCTTCCAAAGCTCAGAATTCATGGGAGCTGACATGAGACAAGTTACATCTAAAGAACCATTCTTTGATGTTCCTTCCATAAGGATTTTAGTGTGTCTAGGTAGTCGGTGGGAAGAGAACTTTATGTTCTACAATGTACAACAATTTCTCTTTTATTTGAGAATAATTCTCAATTTTATACCAGTCCAGGAAATAGATTCCATACAGTTTGTCCTTTTGAGGACGTGAAGTCACGTTTTGTTTTTGTAATGCAATGGGTATTCAACACAAAAGGATTTATGCAAAAACATTGTGACGTTTAACTATATTTAACAAGGATTTAAATTGTCAAACATAGCTCCCACTATTTTTCTCGGATTAATAACCCTCCATATTAATGCGAAAAATATCATTATATTTTCTAGTGGGTCCAAGATCCCTTTTTCACTTCTTCTTGAGTTTGGTTTGGCAAGTCACCCAAGAATTGGTTATTTAGGTAGGAACCATTCCAATTGCATCCCATGCAACTCTTGGTCCAATTAGGTGAATAACTCTTTATTCTTTATCCTTTAGATATCGCCTAATTGTCATGCCTCTGGGTTAATTAATCCAATTGAGTCTCACCCAGTTACGTCCAACCTCTTGCTTCAACATACACACATTACTTGCTTGTGTCGTCCGCAACACATCATGGTGAATGAAAATCGCCTTGCTTTGGCAAGCCCGGATTTTAATAGACCCTGATCTTGAAGGGTGTTTAATCAAGAGAAGGCAAAACACAATATTTTATCTGAGGGATTTAATAGTCATTATTTGTTTGGTTGATCACATCAACATGATCTACTTATTTGGATTGGGCTATCCACAATAAAAGACCATCTTTGTTTATTATTATATTGTTAACTATTTGCTAGTATCGCCATACACACAAAATAAATAACAAGACATAAATAATAAACATCCACAAAAAGTAAAAAAAAAAAAAAACGTGGCATGGATATGGCCCATAGACTAAGATATTACCAAGCCAATGATAATATCTATGTCCCCTAAAGTGACAAGCTCATCTCCATGTGCTCCACGATAGTTGTGTGCCTAAGGTAGGGACTCCTCGTCATCTTTCGGCTTCTTTGGTTCTCCGGTCTTTTCCTCCATGCTCTTGGCTAACATCTAAATATTTCTAATTCTAGCCTAACATCTAGAATAAATAAATAAATAAAGCCTCACATGTTGAGGAGAAAAACGACTAGCAGGCCGTAAAACCTAATTAATTATTACATTAATTTGATCAGCTCGCAGGCCGTAAACCAAACCACAAAAACATAAAACATCCACAACCTAGGCCATATCCATCCACCATGCAACAAAGCACATAATACAGTTAAAACCAATTTTTAACGCGCTTGTTCAATTTTAGTTGTTTTGGACATACTATGGTCAAAACGGTCCAAGAAATTTACCAAGAATGGCCAAAATCAATCAAGGAACCGTCACGCTAGGCCCGGACCGACCGGCCCCTAGCCCATACGGCTAGGCCGTGCGCTGGGGTGCGCCGTCCCCTAGGGCCGCTTGTTTTGGGCGACAAGCAAGCAGGTGGGGGGTCCAATGGGCCACTCCTCCTCTTTGGAATTGTTTCCATTAACGTTTCATGGAATTGTTTCCATAAACAATATATGTAATTGTTTCCATAAATAATTCCTTCCTTGTTTGGATTGTTTCCAAAACACCCTTGTGCCTTCATGCCCAAGTTTAATTGTTTCCAAAACAACTTCTTCCTTGTTGCCCAAGTTTAGTTGTTTCCATACTTGTAAAACCCCATTTCCAAGCATGTGCCCACACCCAAGTTCTTGATCCTGAATTATTCACATCATATGTGACAAAACTCACTAATTTCTACATCCCATGTAAAAGTAGATCTTGTTTATTGCATCTACTATGCCAATTAGTTTCAGTTTCGCGCAAAATTAACAATACGGTGTATAAACCGAAATCGTAACACATAAAATCATGTTATGCACTACGACATGTGGCTATGATACCACTATTGGGTTAGCGCAGCGGAATAACAAAATTAACCCTACTCAAAGCCCACCAAAGATCACAGGAAGAGACATCATAACATGATAAGGGACATTGAAGATGTGTACCTTGTAATTTTGGAGATCACACGAAGAATAGAGTCCTCGTCTCTACGGTTGATCCAAGTCTAGAGGTGAGATCTAGATTCTTTCTTCTCCTAGTGCTAGCTTGGACCGGAGGAAGAGGGAACTACGAATCACGCAACAAGGACACAAGAGGATCAGCCTCCTCTTGTGGGCGACGGTGGGTAAGACACGGCTAAGGGGCTTCGGCCCTTTAACTTGTCTCTTGCTCTCTCTTGCTTGCTCTCCCACTCACTTATGTTATGAGCATTAGTTGTGGGAAGGAAGCTAGAGCATCATTTATATAGTCCAACAACTCCTTGTTAACTGCATAAAGGCCCTTCCTAATTCTACATGAACTTGGATTAGTTCCTTCCTTGCAAATTAGTCCTACTAAGTTTGCAAGGTGTTGAAAAGTGATCCTTCTAATTAATTAATCATATTAATTAATCCCAAATCTAGTTCAACTCTCTTTACGTGTGACCCCATAGGTTTCTACTTAGTTGGTAGCAACTTATTACTAACATGGAGCGGTGTCTAGCAACACATCCATGCCACCCAACTAATAGAAATAGTCAGTGATCCCGACAAACCTCTTGTGCCCAATATTACATATTGCACTATCCCTTTGTCTCCATATCCGGATTGGACACGAGACATAAATAGTCACACTCGTATATCCAATCCATAGTTCCTCGATCCTGGGAATATGCTTATGCAAGCAGATAACATCAATATCTCTATATTGATTTATCTGAGTTTGGCCAGACATTCAATAAGCCTCATCCCTCGAGTGGCCGGTGGATATTTGCTCCCATTATGTGGGAGGGACAAATCCTCTCTACATCACTACGATCTCTAAGCTTGCTTCCTATCATGCCCGATAGCTACCTTTATGTTCACCCAGTTACGGTGTAATATTTGGTAACATCAAAGCACAATATTTCATAACTAGAGTATCTAGTGACTTCAAGTCTAAGGATTGCAATATTATCCTACTACCTATATAAAAGAAGTTACAGCCAGTTTGCGTGGCAGTGGTGGTCCAATTACGTGCTGCCAATTCGGACCAAAATGCCAGCAAAATGCTGATGTAATAGTGACGTGTAGAAAAGGTCGGTTATGCCCTTGCTGACGTGGAACATATAGGCTGTGGTTGAAGGGCGATATTGTCTTTTGAACTGTCTCTGGTTGGTCTGGGCTGTGGAACATGAACTCCGTAGTCGGTGTTCTTCTTGGTGGGACAGGTGGCGATGCTCCGAGTAGCTGTGGCTGGTTTCCGGCAATCGTTAGTGGGACAGGTGTCGACTTTTTGCCATTTATTCTTAAGAATGTGGGAGAAGGCTCTTCTGATGTTGGTGCCATTTGCTGATCTATTGTCACCAGGTTAGTTCTTTCGTCTCTCTTCGTCTCTGTATTTTCTACGGCTTGTGGGTTTTGTTTTCGCCGGCTGCCGGAAATTGGTATGGTGGGTTGTGCGTTATCCGGTACTTGGTGTGTGTATCGGTTTGTCAGGTTCTGTAGGGTTGTTGAATTGGGTTTTTTGACTTGGGTTTTACTTTTTTATTTTTTTTTCGGGCAGTTGGTGGTTGGGGGGGGTTTTATTTGGTTGATTGTCAATTGAATATTTACTCTGCCATGTGGGTTGTTGTGATACTTACTTGCATGTGTGTTTTTTATGATGATGATTAACAAATACGTATTTGTATGTGGTTTGATTGCTTGCATGTGTGTGTTGTGGGGTTTTTTTGTTGGCTAATGGTGTTATTACTGCATGTAGAAGTGTACTATATATACGTATAGGCTCTGCAGGTGGTGGTTGTAGCCAGTTGATAAGATGATGCTTGGTTAGTATGATTCACATTTGCTTACATTCAGTGTTGGTGTTTGCAGGTTGGTCAGCTGTTGGTTGAGCAAGGAATTCGTTGTGATCGCTTATCTGGTATGTTCATATCTGTTAGAGTTGGCAGTGTGTGTTTTGTTCATGCCTGTTGTTTGTTGCTGTGTTTCTGTTCTGGCTTGCTAGCGTGTGGGATCTGTGTCTTGCCATCCCTTTGGTTTTTTGTTTGTTTGTTTGGTTGAGCTAATATCACCTGGTTTAATGTGTAATGCTGGCTCAGTGTGTTAAGCTGGTGCGTTTATTTTAATAATGAGGCATCTCGGTCAGGTTGGAATCGGTATAAATCATGTGTAATCTGGATTGATGGTGCGACTGAGAATTTGCGGTGTAAATGTGGTTTGTCCACTGCTTGGTTATTTGGTATAGATTTTGTGTCTGTGATGTTGTTACCGTCGTTGAAGTTAATTGATGTTTGTGGCTTTATGTAGTGTGTGGCCTGCAGTTTCTAAATGCCTACAGGTAGTCTTGGGAAACGTACTCGCCGGGGTTTAGCGGGAGGAGCTAGCACGCGGTTCAGGATTATCTGCAGAAGTTAACACTCCTGGCCCGGCTCTTCGGCCGTCGGGTAGACCGCGGTTGGAAAATGCGGATAGTGGGCCTTCATCTGATCGCTTATCTGGTATGTTCATATCTGTTAGAGTTGGCAGTGTGTGTTTAGTTTCATGCCTGTTGTTTGTTGCTGTGTTTCTGTTCTGGCTTGCTAGCGTGTGGGATTTGTGTCTTGCCATCCCTTTGGTTTTTTGTTTGTTTGTTTGGTTTAGTTACTTTTACCTGGTTTAATGTGTAATGCTGGCTCAGTGTCTTAAGCTAGTGCGTTTATTTTAATAATGAGGCATCTCGGTCAGGTTGGAATCGTTATAAATCATGTGTAATCTGGATTGATGGTGCGACTGAGAATTTGCGGTGGAAATGTGGGTTGTCCACTGCTTGGTTATTTGGTATAGATTTTGTGTCTGTGATGTTGTTACCGTGGTTGAAGTTAATCAGGATTATCTGCAGGAGTTAACACTCCTGGCCCGGCTCTTCGACCGTCGGGTAGACCGCGGTCGGAAAATGCGAATAGTGGGCCTTCATCTGCAGGAGGTAATACGTCTGCCATAGCTCCGCGGCCCTCGGGTAGACCGAGGGGGCGTAGCGCGAATCCCAGCCCGTCTGTGCACAATGCAGATGTAAGGGGCTCTGTTACCGGTTCTGTTGTCTATACCGCGATACCAGGTAGTAGTGTGCAAGCGCCTAGGTATGCTTCTCCGTATCCCATGCCTGTTGGTTCCATGGCTATTAGGGGTTTTGGCCTGAATAGACCGTCTGTTGGTTTTGCGGCCGGATATGGTACTGCTTTGGATGCCTATAATGGTTTACGAAATACTGTGCTGTCCTACATGCCAGCTGTGTCATCTGGGTTGCTGAATATTGCTTCAGACGCGTCGGGTTCTTCATCGCCAGGTTCATTACAGCATCCACACACTGTCTATGCGCCTCCCGGGAATAGAGGGACCTCTGTCGTACCTCCTGCTGTATTTGTGGGTGAATGTAGTAGTCGTGCTGGCGGTGCTGCTCCAGTTCCCCAACCACCCCGTTAGTCTTCTGTTCTTGATAATGGTTTCATTTGTATTTACATGTGTTTTCAGTTATGGTTTGATATCTGTTAATTGGTTTTTCATTCGGTTGTGTAGGGCAGAGACGTACGAAAAAGTGGGAGCGGGGTGCTCCGCCCCCGCCTATGGAGCCAAGCATGCTGCCCTCTCCACGGAGATGTCCACATTGTGATGCTAAATTATTTGCGTACGAACCAGATGGCTGCTGCAGTGAGGGGTGTGTAGTCCTTGCCCCCCATGAGATCCCAAATTCGTTGGCGGAGTTGCTCCTGTCCGACAATGTGACTAGCGAAGATTTCCGGAACAATATTCGTGCATACAATTGCCTGTTTTCCTTCACTTCGATGGGTGTGAAAGCTGATCCTGACACGAAGAATAGAAGCAAAGGGATCTATACATTCCGTGTACAAGGGCAGATATACCACTACATTAATGATATTGATCCTGGCCAACAACCTCCTAGATATCTACAGGTTTATTTCTATGATCCAGCCTTCCAGCTGCAAAGCCGATTGAAGGCTTTTGAAAATCTTGATCCGGCTGTTATTTCATGCTTGACTGATATTCTAGAGGCCAATCCTTATAACCAGTCATTTCAGTCTATTAGTGCAAGCCCTGAATTCGCTGATTGTGATGTTCGGATTAAATGTGATCCCGGACTTGATCAGCGAACGCAAAATTTACCCACATCTGATCAGGTTGCAGCAATTTGGATTGACGATGAGTCGCGTGCTGGTAAATACGTCCGTGATATTAGGGTGAGGCATAAGGGTGGTGAAGGAAAGAGTATTCAGTATCATCTGGGTTGTTTTGATCCGCTTCAGTATCCTATCATGTTTCCTCGTGGGCAGCCTGGATGGCATCCTAGAATTTATAAAAAACCTCCGAAAAAGAAGCCACGAAAAGGTAGTTTGATGTTGTTACTTAGTATGTGTGAGTTCATGTTACCAGTGTCGTTGTGTGTGGTGTGTTGCTGAGTAATGAGCTTCTAATTGCAGGTCCAAGTGATGCAGAGTCTGACAGTGCAACTGTTAGCTGTCGTCAGTATTACTGCTACCGGTTACAGATGCGAGATATACGCCGGTCATCGATGTTGTTCTTTGGGCGTCTGCTTCAGCAATACATGGTCGATATGTATGTGAAACTTGAGACAAGCAGGCTAGATTATGTGCGTCAGCATCAGGACACTATCCGAGCGGAACTTTACCAGGGAATACTGGACAGCATCACTGCAGGTGAAATGAACCCAAATAATGTCGGGCGTCAAGTCGTGTTGCCGCCGTCTTTTGTCGGTGGGCCCCGTGATATGAAGCGTCGTTACCAGGATGCAATGGCTTTGGTGCGTAAATATGGCAAGCCTGATTACCTTGTCACGATGACATGCAATCCCAATTGGGCAGAGATTCGTGCGGAGCTTCTACCATTTGAGCAACCTCAAAACCGGCCTGATTTAGTGGCGCGAATTTTCCGGGCGAAAACAGTAGAATTCAAGCGGGATTTGATTGATAGGGAGATACTTGGCCCAATTGCTGCTTACACCTACGTGATCGAGTACCAGAAGCGGGGTCTACCACATGTGCATTTCCTACTGATTCTAAAGAAATTTGCCAAGTTGATGAGTCCTGATAGAATTGACAAGTACATATCTGCCGAAATACCTGACCCGCATGCAAATCCTCATTTACATAATGCAGTGAAGAAACATATGATGCATGGTCCATGTGGTGAGTTTAACCGACAGTGCCCTTGCATGCGACCTAAAACTGGCTGCAAGAACAAATATCCCCGGGAATTTTCAGATGTTACAAGGACTGGTGATGATGCATTCGCAGTTTATCGCCGGCAAAGAAATGGCCGAACTGTTGAGGTAAGAGGACAAACATTGGACAACAGGTGGGTTGTGCCGTATAATCCTTACTTGCTTGCTAAGTATGACTGCCACATAAATGTGGAAATATGCTCAACCATAAAGGCTGTTAAATATCTGTACAAATATATATACAAAGGTCACGACAGGGTTGTGTTCCAAGTGATATCGGAACAGAAGGGTTGCATAGATGAAATAAAGGCTTTTCAGTATGCTAGATGGATTTCCCCGCCCGAAGCTGCTTGGCGTATCTTCAAGTTTCCTCTGAATGAGATGTATCCTCATGTCACTGTCCTCCAGCTTCATCTACCTGGAATGCAGTCCATTGCATTCAACAAATATACGAAACTTGCGTATATTGCGACGGATAAGAAATATAAGAAGACGATGTTAACCGAATATTTTGAAACAAATAAACGGGATCCAGAAGCTAGGCGGTGGCTCTACAGTGAGTTTCCTGAACATTATGTATGGAATTCTACGAAGTCGGAGTGGACGCCTCGGAAGAGAGGTGATGCTATTGGTCGTATAGTGGCTGCTAATCCCGCGGAAGGTGAGCGTTTCTTCTTACGTGTACTACTAATGCATGTCAGAGGTTCAGAATCATACGAGCATCTTCGGACCGTCAGTAGTCATGTGTGTGAAACATATCGTGATGCTTGCGAAAAACTTGGGCTGCTTGAGAAAGACACTGCATTGGAAGATTGTTTAGAAGAGGCTACAACATTCCAGATGCCACACACTTTACGACGACTGTTTGCCACCATTCTGGTCTTCTGCCAGCCGAGTAATCCTCGGCAGCTGTGGGAACGATTTTATGCTAAGCTTTCTGAAGACTATCGTCGTGGAGAAGCCAATAGTGAAGGTCAGGTCCTTTCAAGAACTCTAAGACATGTAAACATGGTTCTCGAGTCAATGGGAAGGCAGTTGAGAGATTATAACTTGCCAATGGATATTAATGGTTCCGATGAAGTTGCACCGCTAAATCGAGAGATCGATGAAGAGTTAGCAATTCCTATCCCTCCAGAAGACATTGCGGCATCGAAGCAACTGAATGAGGACCAGCAAACTGCATATGATGTAATCATTGATCATGTTTTGCGGAAGAAAGGTGCGTGTTTCTTTGTTGATGGGCCTGGTGGGACTGGGAAGACATTCCTTTACAGAGCTATCCTCGCTCGTATTCGTGGCATGGGTTATATTGCATTGGCTACTGCCAGCACAGGTATTGCAGCATCCAATTTACCTGGGGGTCGAACAGCGCATTCTCGCTTCAAGCTACCTCTGGACACAAAAGAGAAGAGTTGCTGCAACATTGGGAAGCGGACTGCCTTAGCAGAGCTGATTCGACAATCAAGTGTAATTATATGGGATGAGGTCACAATGGCAAAGAAGCAGAATATCGAGGCTTTTGAATCTATGCTCCGCGATATATGCTCGAGCAACGAATTGTTTGGAGGGAAGGTTGTTGTTTTCGGTGGTGATTTTAGGCAAGTACTTCTTGTGAGAGTGCGAGCAACGAAGGAGGAATGCATATGTAACAGCATTGTTGCTTCACACCTGTGGCCTCATATGCGCCTATTACGTCTAACGGCGAACATGAGGGCAATACATGATCCATCTTTTGCGGAGTTTTTATTATCAATCGGGGATGGCAGCTTGCAAGAAAATGATGAATCCTTATTAAAGCTACCGCAATCTATGGTTGTGCCTTTTGTAAATGAAAGAGCATCGATTAATGCTTTCATTGATTACGTTTACCCTAACTTTGAAAGCGATTGCTTGAAGTCTGATTACCTTGTCTATCGGGCCATCTTGACACCAAGAAATGATTGTGTTGATTTACTGAATCAAATTTTACTTGGTAGATTCCCTGGTAACACACATGTCTACACAAGTTTTGATCATTGTCTTCCTGGTAGCCGAGATAACCATTCTTTAGAGTTTTTACATACTCTTACACCTAATGGACTGCCTCCTCATGAGCTACGCTTAAAACCTGGTTGTCCTGTGATGTTGTTACGAAATTTAGATCCATCTGCCGGGCTGTCTAATGGTATTAAACTCATTTGTAAAAATCTCCTCCCTAATGTCATACATGCTGAAATAGCTATAGGACACAATAAAGGGAAGGATGTCTTCATACCTAGGATACCACTCAGGCCATCTAAGACAGATAACTACCCAGTTGAGTTTGAAAGAAAACAATTCCCGGTCCGACCGTGCTTTGCTATGACAATTAACAAGTCCCAAGGCCAAACTTTGCAGTATGTTGGTATTTATCTTCCTCAACCAGTATTCTCGCACGGTCAACTCTATGTTGCATTATCTCGAGCAACGTTGTCTGCGTCAGTGAAAATTTTAATACATCCACTTGATAATATCCAAACTGTTGACAGTACCCAGAATGTTGTGTATAAACATCTGCTGCGTCGAGCATCGGGCCAATTATAATAGTGATTTACAATAGGAATAGCATATACTATATATATACATATATATATATAATCTTTTGTTTTTTTATTATTATTTATTTATTATTATTATTATTATTATTAATTTTTTTTTTTTTTTTTTTTTTTTTTGCCATGCTTTCGTCCGTGTCACTGGAAATACGACACATGAAATTATGGCCCCGAATATGTGCTTGTTATAATCTTGCCTGGCTGCATTATTGTGGTTTAAATTTGTTGTTCGCTTGATTTTGCTATATCAAATGTACTTGGTGCAAAGTTAAATGATTGCGTGATCGTGCATCAAGTTTTTTTACGATCTGAAAAGCATGTAACTACAAATGTGGTGCTTATATATGCTGTTTGTGTCTTGCTGTTGTAAACTAGGGATGGAAAGTGATATGCTGAAGTTATCTGCCCTAACTGATCAATTGAAAGAATGGAAGATTAAACTTCGCGTCATTGAGAAGTACCGTGCAACAACAGCTCGATTTGGCAACACTAAGTATCAGCGATATGTCCTTTGTGATGGCGAGGTTAGTTAGCGAGTAGTACACTGACCTCATCCAATACCTGTGTCATAGTTATCATTACCTGCTTTGTACTATGCAGGGCAAAAAGATACAGGCCACAGCTTTTGACGCTGAAATTGAAACGTTTGACAAACAGCTACATCCATATCATTCATACTGGTTCAGTGATGGAGCTGTACGCCGTGTTAACCCGCAACATCGCTACATTGATCACGATTATGTCCTTGTTCTGGATCCTCAGATGAAAATTGTACCAGTCAAAGATGCTGCAGATGAAAGGGGAGCTATTACGTTCAATTTCAAGAATCTGACTGATGCCCGCGACCTCATCGGGAAACCTGACAAATTTGGTAGTTTCCCCCAATATTTTAGCACTGCATCGCTTGCTGTGTTGTTTATGCGTTGCTCTTATTTAGTTGCGCTTGTTATTGCTGTGCTTGCCGTGGCTATCTTTTTTCGTTCCATCAAAATTTACATACTCACAATATATGTATCCATGTGCAGATGTTGCAGTGATAATCATAGCTGTCATGTCGCCGAAAACAGTGCCATGGAAGGATTCGAGTGCTCGTTCGAAGGTTCGAGATATAGTTGTTGTCGACGATACGTAAGTTCTTGGATGTGCCTTGCTTATTTCTAATATACTGCTCTGCGCCTACTCTTGTTAGTTAGGTATGATCACATTATAGGCAGTGGAAGTTTTTAAATCAATAGTATAATTAAATATTGTCTCCTACACTGCAAATATTGCTTTGTTATGCTCTGTAAAGTAATAGAAGAATGAACGCATACTAGATCAACATCAAGCTTGTACAATGTGACTTGTGAGCAATGAACCATGAGTGTATGCAATATGCTGAAAATTGTTATGTAATCGATGATATCATGTGGTGTCTTTTCCCTTCCCCTTACTGAATCTTATCCACTATATCTATTTGCTGTTTTCTCTAAGTTCATTTGCCTTGCCAAACAGTTTGAGTCCAGTGTGCCTTTCAGCTTGGGATGAGATAGCAACTACTGATGCAGAAAAACTGGCCAAGTCAGCAAAGTCCCAGCCGGTGGTCATCGTCACTAATGTTGTGGCATCGAAGTACTCCGGTATCAACATGCTATCTTTTGCTGAAATGTTGACGTATGCTATGTTATGTTTGTACCTTCTGTTATGTTCATAAATGGCTTTGCCTGTGTCTCCCAGGATTCTCCTTGAAAACTACTATGTCTACAATGTTCTTGACTGACGTTCCTGATGCACGGGTTGATGAATTGTTGGATTGGTAAACTGCCTTCATTATCTACCTATATGTAGTGCATAGGTTGTCGTCTGGTAGTTTATGTTAACAATCTAAAAATATTGCAGGCGCGATGCTAACTACGAGAAAATTGATGCTATCAGTGACCCTGAGATGTTACTGAAAAAGAAAGTTGCCAATACTTCTACATCTGAGTTCAAACTTGTGAGGATTGCAGACTTACCAAGTAGTCCGGTAACTTGTCCTGTCTACCATTGTAATCGTGAGCAAGTTTATCTATGATATTCCCGATTGAATTAATGTTATTTTGCATTGCAGCAGGCTGGTTTTGATGAAGTCTGGGTGAGAGTGTCTGTTGTTGTAGCACCATGTAGTCAGCGGCCGTGGTATACCGCATGCAACAAGTGCAACCGGGCTACTAGCCACGTGCTAGGCGAAGTATTTGCTTGCCCAGGCTGTGAAAAAAATGACTGCATTTCTGCACCATGGTATGCCGCGTTCCATCTCACATAATTTTTTCGAAGTTAATGTTTACGAATTCAATAACTCATGTCGTCTATGGTTGTATACGCAACAGTCCAATTGTGAGCAACGGTGTCTTTCTCATGTAAGTATATGATTTCTGATTGTGATGTAAACAAATTGATATCGTGCAGGGGGCGCCTCGGAGTTCGAATTGGTGATGGCAGTGGTGAACTTGAGGTTGCTATATTCGGACATGCTGTTGAAACAGTGCTAAATCAGAGTGCGGTTATCCTGTCTGCAATGACTCCAGATGTAAGCTAACTATGCCCATATATCGCAATTTTGAGTTGAAATGCGGCTGATTCCATGGGATGTTAATTAATATAGTCGTCTTATATTGCCATGCAGGAACAGAGCGATGTGTTGTCCAAGGCGAATGATGCAGCGGTAGATAAACGATTCTATTTCCGCCTGGCTCCATCCAGCAGCAAGAATCCACGCTGGCTTAACAAGTGGAGTGTTCGCCAAGTTGAGATTGCATAAAATTAACTCTGTGATGAAGGCCTGTAGAACTATGTGATCAGACATGTATGTAGATATAAGGACTACACTTAGCAGTGCATCCTGGAGATAGCATTGCATAAAATTAACAACTTGTGCTTACACAGTTGTTATTTTTATGCCTTTTGCTAATATTTTTTTGTGCAGTTTCAGAGCAAAACATGGCAGTCCTTTTGTGCATATGAAGATGCCATAGTATATAGTTTGCTGTTCTGTTGTAGTGGAAGGGTAAAGTAATGTCTCCAATCATAGCAGAGACCTGGGTATTTTTTGGGTACACTTTTGGGACAACATATGTGTAACATAACATATAATGTTTTGTTTGTTTTGTATCGGTGCTTTTCCTTCATATATTTTCCTACGCCACCTCTAATATTTATTCATTGCACATCCATCTCTTTAAGATATCCAGCTTCACATTGTTTGCTGGCAATCCAATGTTGTTTAACGTCAGTAATTTTCTATGATTCATGTATTTGCATATATTATTCGACTTAGTGTCTGATTATTGTTGTGTCATTGTAAAATAGACGTCTTTTATAGACATCTATACGAAACTTATTATGGACACATTGTTTTGATGCAATTAGCAGTTAGTTAAATTTACCTACGCACAAATCAGACCGGTGTGATAGATGACATAGCAATTTAAACTTTGATGAATACAAAATCTTAATGAGATCAGTTATTAGTAAGATTGCAACCTCAGTACAATGCAAGATTAAACTCCAATTTATACGTAATAATCTTCCGTATAATTTTTAAACGCCGATGCAGATATATTAATTTCTTAAACAAAGACTCAATTAGTTCCCAGCAAATAACTATTATGTATTAGTTCTCGATTAAACTCGGCCAGTCATATGCATAATATTAAATATATACACATAGGAGGACCTGCACTGCAATTTTAGTCGAGCATAATAAATTAATCGCGCAAAACTTCGTTGGGTATTCATGACCACCCACTGCTCCTCCCACCCAACCCTTCATATTGCAAATCTTAGGTATCGCCGCCAGGATTCACTTGCTTCAGGTACGTTTCGTTTAGGGTTTTCCTTCCAAACTGTAATATCACATGAAAAAAAAAAAAGGATTTGCACAAGTTTATAAGAATACCTGCTTATATATATGTACCCAACTCATTGAAATCAGCTATCACTTGTTTGTGTTATTGTATTCAACATTTTCAATCTGTAGTGTTTGCAATTGCGAGCCCATAGTGACAATCTGTTTTCCCCCCTTCGATATTGTTTCTGTACTTTAGCCTGTATGTACTATTTCATCAAAGTATGCATGCTCAAGATGCCGAAGATTTGAATTGTGTAAATGAATAAATACACAAAACACGAGTTCTTGGGTACTTTGAACCGCATTACGTTTGTGTCACTGTGAGAATGCATAACTATGTTATGATCTTTCCGGTTTGTCACTGCAGTGTGCGTTTGTGTGTGTGTGTGTAATTCAATATGGACTTATTAAAGAACTGATGTGGTTGCCATTTGTATACACAGCTTACATTCTATAATCAAACATTAGCAGTTAAGGCCTCAGCATTGGAATCAGTATGAATTTCTTCAAAGTTATCGTATCCAGTGATCCAGAAAATGACAGACTGGTAAGCTTATATATAAAGCTTCTAATACGAGTATATGCCTAGGTTCGAAAATAGTTATTAAGTACATGTTCTGCATACAAGGAAGTTAACAATATTATTTCAAGCAGGCAATCTAATCAATCGTTGTTCCGCTTGCAGTCCTTGCCCCGTATCTTTGTTGATGTATACAGGAAAGATGTTGGGAAGATTGTCCAGCTACGAACTCCCTCCGGCGCAATCTTTGACACGACGATTCTTGCAGGCAACAATGAACTGTATCTTGGCAATGGGTGGAAAACTGTGGTCAAATTCAACTCAATCACTTTGGGATATTTTGTTTTCTTCAAATTTAGAGCGAATCTGAGCTATGATATAAGGATAATGGATCCAACGTGCACCGAAATCACTTACCACAGTATTGTTAAGCAGGAAAGCAACGCTACTGCAGGCATTCAAGAAATAGCACCTCGCTTCTTCAAGCTTTACGATCCATTTAACAAGAAAGATACCACCCTGGTAACAATGTCGGGCAATTTGTGTATATGTTCTCCTTAATTTCAATTTATTGATTAGCTACCTCTGTTGGATAACCATTTTCCTTGTGCAGCGAATCCCTCCAAAGTATGTTGCTCGTCACTACGACAGCATTGCACCCACTGTTTGCCTACATGTGCCCAACGGGGCATCGTGGAATATCTGCATTGATCAAGTAGATAATGAGCATTACTTTGGCATGGGATGGCTTCAATTTGCCGGTGCTTATCGCATCCCTCCTAAGGCTGTACTTATGTTCAAATATGAGGGCAATTTGAATTTCAAGGTTCGTATCATGGATGAATCTGCTGTGGAAATCAACTACGGGCTCAATTCTTCTGTCTTTCGAATGGGTCCACAAGAAAATCATGCTCTTGCTCGTGCGCAAGCTCACAACACTAAAGTGCCATTCTTTGCATTCCGCATCATTCATTCTTACACTACGAGAAAGGGCGGAGTTGTCAGTACTTAATTTCTAATTCCTTGAGACATTTGCATTGATGCATGATATCAACAGGTTATTTTAAATTGTGCAGAACATTCCTACATATTTTGTGCGAGAACACTTGACTGGCACCCCGAACAAAGTGTGGCTAGAAACATCGGATAATGGCTACATGAGATGGGAAACAACATGTGGTTTCACACACGCAGGAAATCCTTTCCACCGTCGTCTTGCTTGCTTTAAATACGTGTTGCATTCTCAGCTAGCGCTTAATGATGCATGCGTGATTGAATTGGTTGATCCCAGTATTCCAATGTTTTGGGCAACAGTCTACCGCCAGTAATTTGTCATGCGTAGCAATCATCTGTGGTATTTGTGTATGCTTTTTGTTATGTTATTTCTCGTTTATCCCCCTTCTGCAGAACTGCATTGCTAATGTAATCAGAGCAAAGCTAACATTTGCCTGTTTTACTAGGCTTTTGTGAACAGATGTTTCATACTTGTGTCGTACACATCATCTGATTTGGTAAAACTTGGTGTTGATCATGTATGAAACCTCAATTAATGCTGACGTGTATTGTTTGATTAGTCGTGCTCCGGTGGTAACATCACCACACCGAAATTTCTCCGATATATATAGTCTGGTCAGTTGTTTGTTTAATTGTGGTCAATTTTATGCTATTGTAATTGTGTGCGCATTGTGATATTTATACATACTATTTAACGACATCTCCGTATCTGATTAAATATTATGTACTTCTCTATCGTTCAATTGCTAATGCACAATGAAATTATCGGTAATCTACTATTTATTGTATTCTAAAGTACATAAGATATGCTTTTGTATAGTAGATGTTCAAAGGGAATACAATCACAGTCTTAATACTGTGCGTCTATGTTCATATCATTTCTGTAATAACATCCATTCCATATTATAGGAGAAAATAAACAGTTACATGAAATATACTTTTCGTAATATACATTGGATTGTATTGAATTCTAAACGTCTGATAATCCAAGATACAGCAGTACTCTTGCTCATATTTTTTCCCCATGTAATTCCTATTTTGTGCATTTTCGTGGTATATTATTATGCAACGACCACCAATGACTTTCCATAATGAAACTAACCAAAGCAAACATCCTTGATATGAACTTCAAAATTTAAAATAGCCATCCATTCCCAAGTAATAGATTTGTAACATAAATTATGCGACATATTACAAATAAGATATAATAATTAATTTATTTTCTACGCTTCTTCTTTGAGATTTTTTCATTAACATCGTCGGCTTTCATTTTCAATCGTTCCTGTCGCTCTGCTCTTTCTTTACGTCCTGCCTCCCTCTGTCGGCGAAACATAGCTAAAATAGCTTTCTCATTCCTTTCGTACGATCTTGCCGTATCACTGTCGCATGCCTCGTCTTCGTCTTCGTTTCCTGAGTAAACTGTAGTCTCAGATCCTTTGCCAACAACATAATCATGCTGATGCCATGTTTCCAAATCAACTTCATTATCACTTTCACTACTTTCCGTGCTTACAGTATACTCCGGCTTCTTCCGCTTTTTGACTTCATTGTGTCGCTTCCTCTTGCTGCTCGATTCCTTTTCTGCAGTTTCTGGAGACTTTCTTGCACCCTCCTCTTTCTTGTCCATAGCTATTCTGATATAATCTTTTTGAAAGTTTTTAGGAATGTTTTTATAGCAACAGCTTTATAATGGAAGATGAAGAGCCCATTGACTGTTTTAATCTCCACCCACTGTATGCATTGCATAGATCCCTTTGTCAATGTTGTATTTATTGTTACATGTATATAGATACAATTTCCCACCATACGTTGCATTAAAGAGTTACACGGTTTTGTGTAATGTATCAAAGATAGCTGCATTAGTTTCAAAATACAGTGTCTCTGTATATTTCTCGTTTGTATATCAAATAAAAATTAAACCAAAAAAAAAACAAAAAATAATAAAGCTCTGATCGATTAATACTCGGTGCTGACACTGTCCGCAAACGATACAATCCAAATTCATATTGTTACTTTCTATAATCATTTGTAAAACCATTACCAATTCAAAGAATCATAATATAAAAAACCCCCAGCCATCGTCATCTTTGTTCTCGTGAGAGTATAATGTTGACCCCGAACCTCAACCAGAATGCAGTCACTTTAACAAGTACTTTCTTCTTCGAAAATATCCTTCATCGCACTTGCATTTTCTTCTTCTGTATCAGTTTCTTTGCTAGCCTCCTCAAAACTGCTGACTTGTTGTTGTTCTTGGCATTCATCGTTGCTCGATTCTATATGAAGTTGTATCCACTGACTGTTGTCTGCCACGCGATATAATTCTCTTCCTGGTGCAGCTGGACGCAATAACATGTTAAACTAAATAACACCTGTAAAAAAAAATGGTAAAGAAAAAAATAAGAAAAAAAAAAATGGAGCATTAAAAAAAAAAAGAGGGAAACATAAAAAAAAAAAGAATACATACATTGACACTATATGGTCACTAATTCGCTTTATTACTCTTCAGCTTGGTAATCAACTTCAATTGGCACACAGCGTTATCTTGAACAGCATTTGTGACATCTCATGTAGCCGATCACGTACGCGTATACCAATACGTATCGTAAATGGGGTGTAGTTTTGCAATTACGGCATCTTACGCACATTACATGACGTTGCCTTTTGTTCAACTGTGTTGATACTGCTACCAACTGAAATATTAACTGCCATACATTTACAGTTACAAATGCGTATGAAATGTACTCCAATGCCACTTCATTCATATCCAAATCATGTATATAAATGTAGACACAATTACGCGCATCCAAATTTATACACGTGATCAGAATACGTGAGCACCAGAAGACACGGCAACATATCCAGGTACTACTATCGAAATGCGTGCCATAATTTGTCAGCTATAAAACTACATCTATCTCCCTCTCCATACAACCCAACGTTGCACCACCACAACAACTGGCTAGACAAAACTGGGAAAATTAACAATCGCTGCCTTTGATGTCATCTCCAAAGGAGGAGTCGTCAGACTCATCTGCTACATCCCGAACTTTACCCAGTGCAACAACTTTCCAGGGTGAAATCCCTCCTAGGATCGTGCCTAACTTGCAAAGTAAGTACTAATACATTCAATCATGTTAATCACCGACAACATAAATGTGCATGTGTTTTATGATTTGTGGTGTAATTCTGTGCATGATATATGGTTGATACAGGGATTGCCAGAATAAGTGTGTATGGCTTTGCAGCTTCTGCAACAAGCAGTGGTGGTATCGGTGCAGTTTGCCGAGACAATGAAGATAACTGGATGCTTGGTTTCATAGGAAAATTAGACGCAACAAATAAACTCGAGAGTGAACTTTGGGCAATCTATCACGGCATTCACTTAGCTTGTGATAAAAACTGGAGTAACATAGAAATACAGACTTCATGCTACAAAGCAATAAAGATATTCCATTTTGTCAGAGATTTTCCTGCAGGTATGAGAAATCAAATCAACCAGGGGCATATTCTGCTGCGAGACATGCACATAGCCCTAAATCATATCGACTACTTAGAAAATTGCGTCGCCAAACAGCTTGCAAGTATGGGAGCACAGCAATTAGATGAATACAAAATTCTATACGAGGCCCCAGAAATTATACAGGATTTGATTACAGAAGACAAGTTAGAGGCGTGTAGTCGTTATATGTCACCCAGTGATACGGATTAGCTGCATAATTCCAGCTATTTGTATCATATCTTGAATAAATATTCAGCGTGTGGTTGTTTGGCATTTCGAAATTACTGATTCTGATGTTGCTTACTTATATTGTTACATCCACATGTATAATCAAGCGATAAGGTCCTCTATGCTTAAAACATCAAATTGACCAAATGCATAACCTTATTATTAACCTATATAGGTAAGGCAGGGTATTAGCACATAAGTCTATATAGCCTGGCAAGCACGTAGCTTCAATAATTTCTAAACATGATCAGTCTAAAGAAATTCAAAAGATATGTGAATATTCGCACGATGCTTCTTTTCCTAGATCACATTCCACTAACTATTACGATCGAGATTCATATTGGCTTTTTATAAAAAACTGTACCGCATTATTTGCTATCTTATCAAAATCGACATACGATCCAACAGTATCCGCTTTACTGCTTCCTAGACTGGTCCCTACTATTGTGCGTTAAATATATTATATGATGTTCCTGAAATAGTACGCAACTTAATACTTGCGGACCAGTTGTATACTCGTTGGTTTGTGTCATGTAATTAACAATTCGTATCATTACATGCTTCATCTAATATTCTTCGATTACTGTGTTACTTGTGCACTGAATGCATTACATTGATAATGTCCTCCATACATATACCTAATTTTAAGGTTTTTTTCCTTTTTTTTAGCAATATATCACTTTAATTTCGATGTTGATCAAACAACCAACTTCTTTAACTTTTACGTATGTAGGCTGTTGTTTAGCCTCTTCACGTGTCATGTAATGCTCCAGCATCACCCAAAAAATAGCTTATTGCCCTACCCATACAATCGTATACATACATTTTCATGGAAAACTTGATAACTTGGTCCTATAATTGTAGTTGTGAAAATGCAAATACCACATACATCCCTTATGTGTATAGTTGACCGGGAGAAGAATTGAACTTGTGTAGTGAGATTTGTAAGCTACGACAACCATTACCGCCAACAATAAGCTAACGCAGTGGTCATATATCTGGCACACAATTTGTGCATTCATTCATACCAATAGATTAATCCTAGCTTTGAACAGCTACACAACATATGTGTATAACGTATTATCACGATATCACACATGTTATATGTAATTTACCAATTATCTTTTCCCTGATTGGTTTTCACCAAATCAAAATCTTTTCTCACACAATGGCTATCTTCCCAACTAGACTAGGTATGCGTGCCAGTCAGTTAACGTATGAAACATGCTGAGACTGGCACTTTCATCACAAGCATCAAAAGTTGGTATTCAACTTTAGAAGCATACCGACACCACGTGCAAGCTTAGGAAATTTGCATCCAACATGCAACTTGGACAGCTGACACATAACAATATTGTGGCAACACTTCATATCTCTGCAAATTCAGATCACACACACAACTTGTGATAAGCTTGACTCTTATAACCATCTAAAAAGCAAGCTCAGTATAACATACTGATACATTTGAGCTACTAACGACTGATCAATTATACCAAACCCATCTCATTATCAGTTTCCCCATGAAATAGAAATGTGTGCCAACAAATGGATAAGTTAGCTATGCAAAACTGACAATTGCAGTGCAATGATGATGAAACACTCTGAATGCTTTATCGGGTAGCTTGCTCACATGCATTCTCAAGATATGCCTATCTACCATGCAACCCAAACACTTGGCACACAACAGTATTGCACCCACACACTTGGCACAAACAATACCATAACAACTTTAACCATCTGTAAAACTACATCGCAGTCATTTCACGAACCATAACATTGATGATGATACAGTATCTATCAGTGTAATACAGTACTATCCTGTTGTTGGTAAATTGACAAGTAGCAAATTACACAACATGATTGAATATGTACAGAAATACGCCTCCTTCACTAATTTCTAGGTATCGGCATGGATACGAAACAATCTTTGAATCCCCAGCTAACAATACACATGATTTTTTTGCTAATAGAGCACATTATCCCACATCGTATTCTTAATATACTTCCTAAACAATTTACCACTTACCAGTTATGCACTATATAAACCATTAGCTGCCCAAACGAGACATGCATCCAGTACCATTAAACGCATCTTATGTTCCAACAATTGCACCACCAACATTCAATCGCCAGACCGAACATCATGACACCATCCACGATTGCAGAACTTCAGTCGGCATTGGTATCATTACTACACACAATACTGTTGTCATATTACTTTCCAATGTCAGGTCATGTAAGCTCTTACTACACAACAATGCGATATTAAATTGAATCACTGCCACATTTTTCTCAGGAAGCATACAATGAAGCTTGGATAAGAGTCTGCATTCGTATCATCCCAACCACACAGCAGGGATGGTTCAATGCATGTGATATGTGCCAGCAAGAGTGTATTCATTCAAACTGTCCTACTTGCCGCAACTCCCAATCTAACACTACTCCCAGGTTAACCAGCTATAACACATGCAAATTCATATTACAAGATGTTTACATCAATATTTTACATACAAATATTTATTTCGATACAGATGCCGTCTCATGGTTGAGCTCAAAGATGACACCGGTATAGTGAATATTACGTTGTTTGGACAAGCTGGGGAAACTGTGCTTAACACAACAGCTGCAACCTTGGCCCGAATGACGCTAGAGGTGTCAATATAGTATTTACAAATAATACATCATATTACTACATAATACAACATCCATAACATATTTACAATGAAATTTGTGCCTCACTTCAATGTTATAATGTAACACCAGGAATGCCAGTCTCTCATCATCAATGCCAACACAAACAATGCATCAACACCTTTCTATGTGCGTGTTGTAAAGGGCGTTCACCAAACCAATCGCAGCATATTTAGGTGGGTGGTCCGCCATGTTAAGATTGCATGAACGTGACGACGCAATGGCAATAATAGTGAATAAGATCCAGTCATGAATATGTATCGACGTAAATTTCTCTCGTCACGTACTTTGTTATATTTCATTTCCCTTTGTTGTACGATATGTGGTGCAGTACCATGTTTCCGTGTGGCTTTGTTGCATTGAATAAAATTTTGTTATATTTTCTACTTTGCCATTATTGTTGATACTGCATAGTGTACAGACTCCTATAATTGACTGTAAGCACAACAGCATAGACAGACAAGAATTACTTATTTTCCATATCTACTTCGGCTACAACCCAATCCCAACTATATCGACCATGTAATTGTATGCCTACCGTTATGCTGAACAAGACGATAAGAACATGCATATATAACTAAATCATGTTGACACTATAACCAACAGCATCGCAATTGACATTCGTATATCATTTCATTCCAACTTTGCTGAGCATGTTTCATTTCATCGATATGCGGCGGCCTCGGTGTATGCAACACATAGTAATGCGTGCCATTCTATCCCGTGCACCATAGTTCAACTAACTAAGTAGAGCAAGCATCCTATATAAGCAGTACCTCCAGAATCTATACTGTTATCAACATACAGCATTGGTGCGACGGCTTTCAATGGAAGTCAGCAACATATCAGCAGTTAGGGCTACTTTGGTGAGTTGTTTCTTCCATTTAGTTATCTTCTCCACAGCATAACAATTGCAAAAAGCTAACACTTAATTAATTATATATGACATCCCTTATACAGAGAAACATGGATTAAGGTATCAATGACTGCAATACCAACAACCCAGCAGCCATGGTTCAAAGCATGCCGAAATTGCAAAAATGAGTGCTTGGGACAGATCTGCAATAAATGCGGCAATTCTACCCAGGATGCAGTCATATGGTTAGATAACTATTCAGCGTACAATATATGCAACAATTCTTCTACTCTATACTACATTTGTTCTTGACATGAAATATATGCAAGCTAACAACCACACAACCCTTTGATACAGCGGCCGCCTCTATGTTGAGCTACAGGATGACACTGGGATAATGGATGCCACAATATTTGGGCTACCTGTTGAAACTGTCTTAGAGAACACCCTTGTCAAAATGTCAACAATGTCTGAGCAGGTATTCTTATCTTTTAAAATAGGCAATGTATATACTCGATAATAACACCAACCACAATTTCATATTCAGGAACAACAGAATCTCCTACTAGCCGCAAATGCAAGAGGAATATCAGAAAAATTCTACGTCCGCATACTCAGATGCACACAAAACAGGAACCCAAGATTAACGAGGTGGGTCGTTCGCCGGGTTCAATGGCAGACTAAACACTTATAAGAACCATTACTGAAGGCAAATATAGTACAGGCTTTTATTGATGCCATGCATGTTGACTGCCAATGTACTTTCCTTGCTGCAATGCTGCAATATCGAGTGTTTATCTTCTTGCTGTTCGAATGTAATATTCACAAGTTTTAAACTATTCATGTTATTGAGAAGCTACTATCAGCTATGAATCCGATTAATCTAAATATAATATACCTACATATCTTAAGACTATTTACAGTGACCGGCAATGACAACCACATTTATCCGCTCATCCGACAAGCAGACGTCCAAAGGGTGTTGGCAGATGGATCTAATATTCGTACGAATTTCACAGGACAACTAATCAAAACTTGTATAGACGTGTGGGTTATGAAAGCGTCTAACAAGTAAAATTTCATTCCAGATATCTTAATAGGCAATCCTTCATGTCAAGCCAGCTAGGTCCACGATGTACTCAGACCTGAAGCAATCAAATTCAAAATTAGGGTAGGCATATCCAGTGAAAATGATAATCAATGTTCTCACATATACAAAGGGCACAATCATTGATTGCAGTAGCTTTGATATGGTTTTGTCGTTCTTGCATAAGCTGCCATCCCCGTTTGATAATACAAACTCTACAAGATGCAAATCATGTATTGGGCTCGTGCCCTTCGTTCGATACGATAAATGCAAACAAAGTCAGAGATGTACATCAATCTTGATGTTACATTTGCATTCTTCATTCGTTGCGTGCATCATCACAGGGAGTTTCACATGCACTTCTGAAGAGTATTGCCGGCATGTTTCTTGATCAAATAATATCCTGACACAATGCACATACAAGAATGCCTCCTCCGAATTATATAACAACAGTAACACGAAAAACACCGAAACCATACACTACAACCTCTGCCTAGAATCAATACAAGGTATAGTTAGCAAGGTATGATAAATCGTTCTACCCAAACATGGAATCATCACAAATCAATATTGCATTGACAGACAAAACATAACCCCAGACGCTTCTCCAACTTTCCAATGATCGATGTGTTCTTCAACATATAGTGGCAATGAATAACCATCAGTGGTTACAGCTAATATCGTTCTATCAATAAAATGGATTGATTATCCACTAATTACTTGTCATCGTTACGCATCTTGTACGTTTGCCACATTACATTCTGACAAAAATGCATCGTACCATGCTGTAAAGAATTTATCACTTAGTTATGTACATGGATAAATAAGTAGGTTGCTGGTATTCTTGTAATGCGTGCCATCGTATGAAAATTATTTACAGATGACATCACCACCCACACCAGGTGATTTCAGTGTTACAGCATGTCTCAGTCTGAATGCGAAACAAATATCTAATAATTATAACAAAAAAAAAGAAAGAAAAAACACACAAACAAAAACAGCAAAGAAAAAGCATTTAGCACGGGACATTATATAACTATATTACATATAGCTCAGGTACCCACCAACCCTTGCAACAAATGTTACTATAAATACTAACATACAGATCAACTACCTCATAATGCACAACAACCAAGCACCATTGTTTTGTCCCATAAGCTTTGTTTGCACCTCGCAAGAACAATTCATCCAAGCTTCAAAGTTCGTATCGTCTTCAAACATACAAACAAGAAATGACACTCTGTGCAATAGTCGATCTGCCAACACTGCCGGTGAGAATTTTCTTCAGTAATGAACAATCACTGCCAGCTTAGTAATGCAGCTTTCCCAACAGTTTCATTTTAGATCGTATGTTTTTTATGAGTAACTGCAGGCTACAATACGCGAGATTTGGGTACAAGCCACCGTTCATGCTTTACCAACAAATCAGCAAGCATGGTATTACGCATGCAAGTTGTGCAATCGTGTTGCAAATCGTTATCCAAACAACAGATTCCAATGCTCTGCTTGTCAAAATAATGATTGTGATGCTATACCGTGGTACGTAATGACACTAACAAGCATTACGCTGTAGACTGTATCTACCTAATTTTACACAACATCAATTTAACACCTTTTTTCAAAAAAGACGCGAAATCTAACTGCCAAATGTTGTTTTTTTGCTTGTTTCTCCCCAGGGGACGTATAACTGTGCAACTTCATGATGGTAGTGCCGAACTCCAGGTACGGATCTTCGGACAGTCAGTAGACACTGTGTTGGGGATAAATGCAACAACCATGTCATCAATGTCGGCTGAGGTATGAAACAAAATTTCTCGATTTAAAATTATACCCCATACCCAAATAGCTTATTATATTCGGCACTGTGATTGTTTCAAGGAACAACAAAGCGTGCTTGAGTCCGTGAACACGAACAGCGGCGCAAGAAGATTTTACTTCCTCCTTTCCCGGTGCACCAACGGAAATGTATTTCCAATGAATGGTTGGACCGTACGCTATGTAGTTGAAGCTTGATGCACGCTTACACATAAAAACATAGCCCCATCGACGAACTAATTAAGAAAATATGCCATTGTCGTCTTTTATGTTATTGTAATCAACGCTCTGTTATCAGTTAATGTCCACGTAATATTGTAGTTCGGTCTGCATAATATGATGTCCCCACTACATTTGTTACACATTTTATCCTTAATTGCAAAGTCAATTATGCGGTATAATAGCGAATTAATATAAAACACATGATAAGACGAATAAAAATCTAATCCCTGACTTTAACGGCGATTTATACGGCCATCTACAAGATTAAACTCAAATCATAAATGCAACAATAGTTCGGATAGCTATTGAAATTGTATTAAACCACGCTCTTGTGACAGTGTGAACAACAACTGAACGTATACTATTACAGGGAGAAATTCTGGCTGGGCATCATAACACATTAATCGCTTATGCTTCTAAGTGCAAGTAGATCGCACTGGAGTGTTTTTACAAGTTATATTTGCTTAAATTCTTTTTGTGGCATTGTAAATCGTTCGGTGCACACGTCATCCTGCAAATATATTATTGAAATTAGATGAGGTGTTTTGCAACACACTGCTACCCGCAAGATGAAAAAAATACAATTAACCCTGAATTTAGTTTTCAGAGCCCTTTAGAAAAAAGATCCCAAATCCATACTCGTGTATCTGCTAATTATTTGCAATTCTTGTATTAAGTTACAATTTTTGTGATCATTGATATTGTTATTAGGAAAAAAAATTTTTAAACATTTTAGTTATGAGGAAATATCTTATAAATAAATTCCACTTCCCTATCACATCTACAAGCATCACACAATATATTGTCTTCGTTGCGCGCCCATCCTGATCTCCACCTGTGTTGGGGTTGCGATGCACAGCAACGCTGTTTCCGCATCTGTATGATTGGATTTTTAATCCAGATGCTCCTTAAAATTGACTTAACCTTTTGCCGGTACTCCTCCAATTTTGTTTCTATCTCCTTGTCTTTTGTCATTACACGGAACAACTCGATTCCATTCTCACGGTATTTGTCTCCACTCATCACCAAAATGATGACAATTATATAACGTGCTTCTCCAAGTCCAGCTTCTGCTGCTTTTTGTAAGGCGTCTAAGCCATCACTATATCGGCACAAACTGAAGTAATCAATCTAAAAGTAAAAAAAAAAAATAAAAAAAAAATGACAGTCAGTTTATGTCACTTCACAACGATTAACTTAGCTTTTCTTCTTGCTCCACGTTATGATAAATCAATAGAACTACCGCTTACCATTCCTTGCCTAAAGAGAGCTTCTGGGTTCCCACTGTCATTGCATCTCTTCATAAAACGCGAGAATCCCCAAATCCACTGCTGACTGGACCGCCATGGAACGACAGGGAACTTCTTAAGTGACACCTTCTCGTATACGCAATTATAGTTAGATGCTTCATTGAACATCTTCAAACTGCTATATGTTGCAAAAAATTGCAGATAATCATCAAACTGGAAAGGGGTGAAAGTGTCTTTGCATCAAAGTAGAGGGGGTGAAAGTGTTCTTTACCCCCTATAATATGGTAAAGTTTTCAGTTTAATCCCTCATCATCTAATGTGTTTCCATTAATTAGGGGTTATTGTTTGAAATAGACTAAACAAGAGGACATTCAGAAATCAAAATACAGATGTTCTGAAACTGGTGATCGCCTCCTATTGCTCCCACCACTAACACCTAAAGAATGAGCTTTTGCTAAACAGACACTACTTCATTGCTCGAAATTGAGGGCTAGGAAGACAGCGGATCAAAAAATGGTTTATCGTGTTTATTAAAATGTACGAACATAGACATAATCTCTGTCTTCAATCTCTATGACCAGTGGCACTCTTATATGGAGACCAACCCCCATTCGAATTTTGAAATTTCCAATTTTTACCCTATATTTATTTATTTTATTATATTAGCCCCCACTCAAAGTTTTAATATTCACAACATTTAGCCTACATTCTATTAATATAATTGCATTAGCCCCCACTCATATAATACATTCACTTCAACAATCTATCAATTCGTCATTTTAGCTATTAAATACTTCAAAATTTATCAAAAGATCCGTCATTAAACTTGAAATTTTTCTTGTACTCACACGGCCAAATTCTAAATCCGCCCATGTCCGTGTCGAAGCTTTTATAGAGACAAAAAAACACACTGGGTCATGTACACAAACATGGTAAGTGAAAATTGAAAACTCTCCAACTCTATTGGTATGATTTGATAAAATTCTTCATATTGTAATACTATTCCTATTGATATTCAGATTGAACTTTGAAGATTATGAATATTAAACGAAACAAATGAGATAGAGAAAGAGAAGAACATATGATATTACCTTTTCTTTGCGGTGAACAAATCATCAGACGAACAAGATCCCAAAATTTCCAAGATTTCTGTGATTAACTCTTTCGGGAGTGAGTTGATGGTGGAGGGATTGCTCTCCTTTGTGTTCCTTCTTCTTACGGATGACCTCAGCGGCGCCATGGTTGTGTTGAAAATAGCTAATTGTGTCCTTGTTCTTGGTGCTGTTGCACTTCAGATAGAGTTGATAGAAAATAATACGTGGAGGGTGGTTTATATAGATAGTTGGTGCATGTATATAGATAAGTCTTCGGTACAAATAATGAGTATCAATCTGTATCTTAAGAATCAAGTTTCCTACATTCAATGAACACCGCTAAGCTTTCATCCTATGCAGATGGTTGCTTCCAACAATTATCCAATGTATGCCTATTAAAGAAAACAGCTGAATTACTGTGTTTCATTTTATTGCCACACAGACACAGTGTCAATTCGTTCCTTCGACGCTCATTGTTTGCCAAATATAATATTTGTGCCAATCTATGAATAACATAATCTAATACATCATTCCGAACGAGTATTAAGTCATGACAAAAAAAAATAAAAGCTGTATCGATTCGCAAATATAGATTACGATAACATTGATTCATAACTCCATTACAATGCAAACATTACTAAGCTCCACATTACTGCTCATGAAGCATACTACAATTCACCATAACATAACACACACAGGACTCTATACTCTTGGTTTCTTCTTGCATGGATCTTGAACATCTTCTCCAGTATTCTTCCTCTTGCTGCCCTTATCTGGTGTCGCATCTGGCGGAAGAATTGATTTATTCATTTGCAAGTCTTCGCTACCTCCGGCTATGAATTTTTCCTTCTTCTTTCTACCTGAACTGGAAGAACGAGAGACAGAATGCTTCAACTTCAGCGGATACGAGGAAGCCGTATCAATTCCCCAGAAGTCATCTTCTTCCTCCGCATCTGAGTACACCGTAGTCTCCGAGCCCTTCCCGACCACATAACCGTGTTCAGCCCAACTCTCCCACTCAGATTCATCGTTTGTGAATTCTTCCTCACTCTGATATTTTTTACTTTCCCTCATCTTCTCCTTCCTCTTCATCTTATCAGTCTTTCTCTCTTTGTCATCAGTATTTTCCTTACCAGAGTCCATTGAATTACAGTATGTTGTAACTTAGGCCAACTGCTTATGCTTTTATACCAGAAGTAAGTAAGGATGTCAAAAGACCATAGCAAGTTTTCATGTCCTTTAATTAAACTGATTGACATGATTACTTAGACAGACACATCTTCAGTAAATGTAATCTGCAGGACAGGTCAATCAACCACCAAACACTGCAAACCCTACTCAATCTACTTAAAAAATCTTCGATGCACATCAAGCAATGCATCTAAGTGATGAAACCTAAAGCAGAAGGAGAGAGATTGTGACTCATTATGGAAGATAATAGGCGTTGACAGTGGAATAGATTGTGCATGAACTGTTAATACATAGCATCCGTTCATGTCCTCTCATTGAACTGATTGACATGCATATTCACACAAACACATCTCCAATAAATGCAACCTGCAAGACAGGTGAATCAAGCACAAGATACTGCAAGCCCAACTCAATCTACTGAATAAATCTTCAATTTACATCAACCAATGCATGTAAATGATGAGACCCAAACCAGAAGGACATAGATGTTGGGTGGTTGGAGAAGATAACAAGCATTGACATTGGAAGATAACATGTTATGAGTATGATTTTGTTAGGCTCAGAAAGCTCATGATGCTCATAAGAGAGCAAAATAAGATAATTATAGCTATAAATTAAAAACACAAAGAGAATTCCCAATACCTATCTCACAAACATTGAATATCTGAAAGCACTGCATTATATCAACCGCTAAAAGTTTCCCAAGTTTGACTGCAGAACCCATATATTATGTAGTTACAGCCCGATAATAAGGAAGATTGCCGAACTATATCATTGTAAAACATAGTACTCAATATATGTTGTCAAAAACTAATATCTATGTAGCCAATTTAAGTTGCCATCAATGACGCGCTCGTCTACTACTCCTGTACTACCTCACTATGATGCTGAGATACTCTATGCCTACTATCTCGTTATTCTAATCTCGTGACTATACAATGTAATACAAATGTGATGCATCCAAACGCGGTACGTAAGAATCCTGCATTAGCAAATGTATATCTCCGCCCATCGGACAAGCAAACATGCCAAGGCCACACCGCGCGCAACGCGCGCGGGGTGGAACCTAGTTAGCACTAAAAGAAGCGATTGTGACTTCAACATAATTCAATGTATCTTTCTCGTTGTGGGTCAATCCAGTATGCCATTACTCCTAATGCATACCCATGTGTTGGATCGTGATATCTCCATATCAATCCAACCACATACTAGTCTATAGATGATTGTCCCATTAATAATTATAATTGACTAGGGATATTTATGAATATACATTTATATTCTAAGGACTTCATTCATGTTAACATATATCCATATCGATAACATAATGAATCGTAATATTTTTCAAAATTAATTGATTTCCTCAAGGGCACAATTCCAACAAGAAAGATATAGTATAAGAATGATATACAAATTGAGTACAAGTCAGAAGAACACTGAAGTGTAAAACTGCAGTGAAGAATGCAGTGATATTTAGTGAGATGGATTGTGAGAATGATATGTTTCTTTGATGCTTGTCAATCCAGAAATATGTCTATCTCTCTCTCTCTCTCTTATTGCCCGTTGAGTGTTTTTTTGTTGCTTCAAAATGAGCTCTATTTATACAGCTCAGAGGCTTTGCAAATCTTTCCGTATTTTCAGCAACAAACTTCCTATTTTGTAGGCAACAACTTTGACTCTTTTAACAGCCTTCTCCAACGGATAGTTGATCATAATCTTCTGAGATATTGTTCTGATCTTGTCTTTAAACAGATTGGGAAGCTGTCAAGAGTGTCTGATTGATCACAGAATCACATTCTCTCCAAATTTCCTTTCTGTAAAATCCAGATTAGGAAACCAATCCTGCAAACTAGGAAATAAAATTTTCCTGCAAAACTGAGTCAAACAGGTGGATTAAATGGTGTTAAATATATCAAAATAGTTTGTCTTTCATCATGAAATAATGACAGATCAAGCATATGGGTGAGAGAGGTAGAATCAGATAAGAAGAGAAACTCCCCCTTAGAATATGCATACAGGTCAGACAGTTTCAAGGCTTTGAATCCAGTTACAAGGCCTCTGCTATTCAAGCCTGTGAAACCTGATTCAAGGATTTGAAAACTGGTTCAAGGCCTTGACCCGTGAACTTACAATCTCCCCCTTGATGAAAGACAAAACCTAAATCTGTTTGAATCTTAGTTTATGCAAAAAATACTGATTAGCACACAGTTCAAATAGTAGCAACACATTGGTTCCAAAAAGATCCAAGTTATTCAATAATAAACATAAGCAGAAAAACACATAAGTCCAAATAATCCTACTGACCAAAAAGATGGGTCACTAAAACACATAAAAACAACCTAAGATTTCCCCCCTTTTTGACTTTCATCAAAAAGAATGAGAAAATGTTGGACCAGAGTCTTTGGGAAATTTTTGAGAACAAACTTAAAATAAGTGTGAAAGAAAGAGTAGGTAAGAGTTTGTGGGGTTGGTTCTTCATCTCCATCCTGATCTCCTTCTTTTTCCTCACTGTCTCCATCACTAGCCAGTTCTTCTACAACCTCTGCATTCACACCAACAGTCTCTTCTTCAGCCTGCTCTTCAAGATCTGGAATGGTTGGCTTTGGAGATTTCTTCTTCTTCTTCTTCTTCTTCTTCTTCTTCTTCTTCAGGTTTATCAACAAAGCATCTGATGAGATGTATTTTTCCAAGGGAAAATTCCAAGGAGTTGATCACTAAGAGGGTGCTATATATTATGTATCTGGTTATGCATGAATATGACATTGATCATCCAAAGCATGTAATGGGACACATGCTGTTTAGCCAAATAGATCAGAGAAAGCATCATTTACCTTATGAAAATTTGCTCACACTTTTCTTCGAACAACTTGAGATTCCAACTGCTGGTGAAGAGACTATCACTTATGGGTTTGGTCTGCTTAATGAGAAAGCATTTGAGAAGATTTTTAGTTGTGAAAACCAAAGCAAAAAACTTGGAAGTTGTACTCAGATTTAACAGAAGAAGAATTGAGTTCAAAGAAGTTTCTCAAGCCCAAGACCTTGACTCCTAATTCAAGCCAGACCTCACAGCCTCCAGATTTGTCTTTAGTTTTTGAGAGACTTGATGGTTTATAGTTGGACATGTATGAAGTGAAAGTAAATCAACATGAGTTTGGGGCTGAAATCAGGAAGATAAATTACATGGTGGAGAACATCTTCATAAGCATGACTGAGTTTGATGTCCCAGAGGATGTCTTCCAAGCTGGAGAAGGTCTCAAGAAGGATGGTTCTGACAAGAACTTGTCTAGTGAACACTCAAACCAGGAAGAGGCTGCTCAAGACAAGGACAAAGGAAAGCAGGTGATACATGAACAAGTTGCTCAAGAGGAAGAAGAAGTAGACAGTCCTGATTCACGTGCCTTGCTGATAAACATCAAGAAGAAGAAGAAATATCAAAAGCCAATAATTTCAGAAGGTACTACTGAAGACTAGGCTAAAGAAGAAACTGATGGTGAGAATGAAGAGGCTGCAGAAGCACAAGTTAGTGAGGAAGACAGTGAGGAAGAAGATGGAGAACAGGAAGGAGATGAAGACCCAACCCCATAAAATCTTGCCTACTCTTTCTTGCCCACTCTTTTCTTAAATTTGTTTTCAAAAATTTCCCAGACTCTGATCCAACATTTTTTCGTTCTTCTTTATGAAAGTCAAAAAAGGGGAGAAATCTTAGGTTGTTTATTATGTTTTTAGGAATTACCTGAGACATATGTGTTTTTCTGCTTAAGTTTGTTATTGAATAAGTTGGATCTTTTTGAAACTTACGTGTTATTACTCTTTGTACCATGTGCTAAGAAGTAATTTTTGCATAAACTAAGGATCAAACAGATTGTATTTTTGTCTTTGATCAAGGGGAAGATTGTAAGTTCACAGGCAGAGCTATTTCAAGGCCTTGAAACAGTTTTCAAAGCCTTGAAACTGTCTGTCCTGTATGCAAATTCTAAGGGGAGTTTTTCAAAGTTCTTCTGATCTTATTATAACTCTTTTACCCCCTATATTTGATCTGTTATTACTTGATGATGAAAAACAAAAGCTTTTGATTCACTTAGACTTCATCTGATCAACTTGTTTGACTTAGTTTCGCTGGGAAAATTTATTTCCTATTTTGCAGGATTGGTTTCCTAACCTGGGTTTTGCAGGACAGGAAATATTGAGAGATCGGGATTTTGTGATCAATCAGACACTCATGACAGCTTTTCAATACGTTTAAAGACAAGATCAGCTTATTATCTTTGAAGATGCTGATCAACTATCCGTTGGGAAGACTGTTGGAGAAGTGAAAGATTGTTGCCAAATAAACAGGAAGTTTGTTGCTGAAAATCAGGAAGATTTGCTGGTCTTTTGAGCAGTCTAAATGGAGATCAATTTGAAGCATTTGATACAACACTCAATGGGCAAAAAGAGAGACACATTTCAAGGATTGACAAGCATCAAAGAAGCAAATCATCCTCACAATCTAACTCATAGAAGATCACTGCATTTTTCTCCGCTGTTTCACTTCCAGTGTTCTTCTATTATGAACTTAATGTGTATAGTTTCATTCTCAAGGAATGTTCAAAGTGAACAATATAGAATTCTTAGTTAATCAGTTAGCTAGAGCAGGTACTAGATAGGTTAGTGAGAACCACAAGCTGTAACAAAGTAACACATATCTCTGTGCTTGAGATCTTGGGCTTAGCTTTTGATTAATAAGAATTTTGTTGAAAATCCTGCAAGGAGAAGGTCCCTGAGTTGGAGACGTAGGTCCAAGTGGACTGAACTCTTTAAATCTTGTGTCTCTTGAATTTATATTTTCATTCTCATACTTCGAGTTACACAGCATTAAAACTAGTCTGTTTTCAAGGATTTGAAACACTTTTCAAAGACTTGAAAAAAACTTGTATGTTTTTCACTTAAACTGTATTTCACTTCAAAGGCTTGAAACTGATTTCAAGGCCTTGAACTTCATTACTCTTCACATAAACTCTCATCTTTGCAAGTTTTACAAAAAGTTGGCATACTCTATTCCACCCCTCCCCTTCTAGAGTATCTGTGCTGCATTTCTACCTGCTTACTCCCCTTTCAACAACAAATATGACTACTATAGAAACTTTACTATGAACATATATGAACTGGAGCCAAATTTGGGTCCTAATCTACTAGAGTATGTTAATTACAAAGTAAACATATTTTCTCTGGAAATGTTGCGTACTATCCGGATTCATTAAAATATTTCATTTACTAAATTAGCTCGACCGATTTTCTTTCCTTTTTATTAATTTTTCATACATTAGAAACAAACAATTTTCTAAAGTTATTCATATTGATGTTTCATAAGTATTTATAACAAAATCATCACATTCAGTTTTCAGAAAATCATATTAGAATTTTGACATTTGTGAAACATATCATAGCACAGGAATATTATGAACAAATTATTGTTCACGTCAAGTTGATACATGCATTTCGCTTATATATTTTGCGGTTAAAATGTAATTAGCTAAAGTATGAACCTGAGTGATATATGAGTTGGAATGTAATAAGAGGTTATTAGCTCGTGTGTTTGGACGGATGAAGAATAAAGTAAAAATGTCAACGGTTGAATTGACAGTACATTAGCCATGTCGAGCGAGGCGAAGCTTAGCAAGCAAGAGGTTAAGCTGGCAACTTTGCCTCTTTATCTCCAGAAGCAGTATAAGAGTATTGCAAATTACCATATTGGGGGATAAAGAAGTCAATCTTTGAAAGTCAAATCAAGCAATTCAAGATATATTAAGTATATGTGTGGAGTAGCTTATTACTCGATTTGCTATAGCAATCGCATGAGCTTTGAATTATATTATAGTTTATTATCATGGCAACTTCGTTGAGATATTTATTGTTAACATACAATTTTTCACTGATCCGAGTTGTTCGTGATTTTACATTGAGCGCGTCTCTTTTTTACAAATTCATTATTTTCTGATTCCCAAGTGCTGATACCAATTGTAGTTGGAATCAGATTCTGATTGCAATTAGGTTTACATCAACATTTGGCGACTTCACTCGGAAAATTAGTTGGAGAAAGAGCGATCACAAAGTCAGGAGCAAGAGGAAGATGGAGGAGTACATCGACAACAAGCACTACTGAAGCACCGCAAGTAGCATACGGTAATGCGCAACCATTTAATCTTATTCCATGTCTCAGGAAATAGAGGATCAAATGCGGATAGTGGTTGCATGTCAGGCGCAGCTAGTGACCATCGTGGGAGCTATTCTTACTGCTCTCTCATGATCAGCAGAACAGGGATTTACGCCCCCACAGGCTCTGTAACACCAGTAATGGATCAGCAAAAACACGAAATCACGTGCCTTAATATCCCAGCTAGAGTAGAGAAAGCTTCAGGTCTCAGCGCGCATAATCAGAGGAATCCAACCACATATGGCCCTCGCAGAGGTACTGCGAATATTCCACATAGCCAAACAATGAAGTGTACTTTGGAAGAGCTTACGTACATGGTGGAGAATGAAACTGTGGGAAGATTCAATAGCTTCCTTAACTGATGAAGTGTCATTACCCTGCCTATGAGAAGTTCAATAGAGATGAATGCGCAACAAAATCTAGCAAAGTTCATCGAGGCCTTAGGACCGCTCGCAATTGAATGTGTTGAAATTAGGTAGTTCTCCAAGTCAATAGGTCTAATTCCTTACGCTTGTTGGTACTTGAGCTTTATACGAATTCCATCGCTACATGGGACAGCCTATCAGTTACCTTAATGAAAAAATTCTTTCAGGATGGTTTGCTTTGGCAAATTTCACAAAAAGAAAAGCAACAAGATGTGAATAAATTGTGTATTTTGTCGAGAAATTCCAGTAGAAGACAATCCACTGGGTAGGAGTCAATCAGAATATGAATTGGTGCAAGCTTGCAAGGATTGTGCTACCGTTGAATTCAGAAGGCCAACTATGATGCTATGCCGTCGGGACTTCACCGTGTTGCTGAAATTAGCGAAGTGGTTGAAAGGGTTTTTGATTCTATAGCCATAACTGACATAGTGGGAAACAATAGGCCCAGTACTAGCATGACGACCTCAGTTGAAGTACGGAAGTGATGAAGCGAGACCAGATAAGAAACATTGTAGAGAGTGAACATTTCAATTATGGAAATAGCAGCTTAGCTTGCCACCAGAGGTACCATTGTGGTGGGAAGGTTGTGTTGGACATATTGATTGCTCATGTGCGCAAATGCACTATTTCGCTGTCTCGGGTGGAGAATGCTCTAACTGATGATGAGAGGAAGCTTCATAGGTTATACAGTAGATTAATCATACGTTGATGGATTGATGCCCTTTCGTAGGCTCTTCTAGAGGTGGAACACTGAAATTACGATGAAAATGATAAAACATATGTTATTGACAAACCTTTACCAAACTCATGAGGAGTGAAACTATGCTGATGAATCAATGATATGATAGGTTTTGTGGCTGTGGATGTGGCTATGGCCGAGGACTATGAAGAAGAAGATACGGTGAGCACACAACTAGCAAGAGTGAGTAGTCAGAGAATGAGAATACTAGTTGCAAAAGAGACAGCTCAAACTTTGGAGATATCAAGGCATTTTCAGGACATCTTTAACATTATGGAATTGGGAAATGGAGCTCACGTATGTATCACGAAATCCATTATGGAAATCACAAAGGAGTTTAGCCAAAGCGGCTTAGGAAAAGTTATGGATGTGCTTCGAAATGAGGAACACATAAGTAAATTCAATAAGAAGTGATATAATGTATGCTTTCCCCACCAGTGGCCATTGTATGTGTCCATCAGTATTAAGGGGTTGGAATTCTCAACGAGCTTTTGTTAATCACGGATCCTTGTCGAACATCATGCCATTATTACCTTGATAGTCTGGAATCACCCATAGTATCTTTGAAAAGTACACTATCTGAATTGCTTCTTTTAGAGGATATCTAGTTGAAACTATGGTAAGGTCATGTTGTGCACTTGAGTGGGTGAGATCCACACTTCGGTGACTTTCAATGTGATTAAAGCTAACGTTAATTACCATGTCATTATGTGAAGATCCTGGTTATATAAGCACTGTGGTGTGCCATTCGGAAGGCCATTTGGGAAACTTGAGGATGATCACAATTGAGCCAAGAGTAGGAAGTGGTGGGGCTGTCTGCCATTACGAAAAAGCATATGACCTGCCCTGGATGAAGTGGAGGAACAACCACCAGAATGTATGTAAGGTTTTCCTAAGCCTCAATAAGAGGATTTGATGGATGAAAAGTTGAGCACAAATGGATCATTAATCGCCCAACATTTGTTGGTAAATTTTGGTCTCGACAGGAAGGAAATGTTTAATCATCTTACTCAAGGAACAAGCAAATGTGTTTGCATGGAATTACGACAGAACGCCGGTGTAAGATGAAAATTTGGTGATGCATGAGCAGGATATTGTGGGTGAGGTAAAAACCAGTCAAATGGGGTCAGTGAAGATTTAAGCACTAGTTGGAGAACAAAATAAGGAAGAACTTGGCAAGTCACAATATTCATTTTTCATCAAACCAATTCACACTACAACATACTACAGCTGTTATGACCACTTTTTGTACGAATAATAAAAAAGCCGTCGTGAAACAATAGTATTCAACGACGAAGATAAGTTCCGTCGTTAATTTGGAAAACTTCACAAAAAGGAACGACGGGTGGCGTATACTTGTCGACCAAAAAAATGGCGCTTAGAATTCCCTCCAAAAAAATTGGCGGAAAATGAAGTTCACGACACCTTTTGGGTTCGTCGTGCAATAACTTGAAATTAAGACCACAAAGTTCGTCGGAAATTAAAAGAACTCAAACAAACGACGTCGTTGACGTTGTCTACTAATTAAAAGCAATACCAGACCCACACGTTTTTTTTTGAAGCAGCCCACACGTTTCTTATTTGGACTAGGGCACTCTGAAGGTCTCTTATCTCTTCATCTCTATCAAGCAAGATCTCTATTCCGCAAGGCTTATCATCGTGCACGCAGGGGGTTTCTTCGGAAAGGGTTTCGTTCTCCGTTATCGCTGTATGTCACAATCCCTTCTCTGTTCTTTCACTATCAGCACGTCTCTTCTGAACTTAGTTGAAATTGTGGTTCTCCATCGCCCTCTCTTCGTCTCTTTCTCAATATATGATCTGATAATTCATGGAATGTGTTTTTTGTCGATCTGGTTTGGATTTTTGTGTTTTTAGTAATTTATTTTCTCTTAATTTTATGTTTCTTTCGCTTTAAGGGCCGATTGGTACATCTGAACTTGAAATACCTAAATAATTGTGAGTTAACAACTTCCTGACGAGATCCGAAAGATTTGATTTACCACATATGAAAACATGTGTTGTAGAATTGAATATGTCATTAGGATGTCTGACTATTGGAATACTATTACGTTGTTCTTGAATCAAGTATTGATACAGTAAGGTTTGCAAAAAAAAATATTGATAATGTAAGCAACAAACTGTTTTAAGAACATCAGTTCATGAATGAGGTACACTCTGACCCCCTCCTGATTGTGAAAGGACACTTGCACCCTCCCATCCAAAAAATACACTTGCACCCCTCTGTTTGAGTCATTCCCGACTGTTGGAGGGAAATTCATATTGTATATCCTAATATGACTTAGTTAGATAGGCGTTCTGGTGATAGGGTATAATGGCGTCTAAGAGCCTCACTGCCTGCAACCTATTAGAAGTAGTAGTTTGTAAGAGACTCATTGCCTGCAGCCTCAAGATCCACAGTCGCAGTGTTTTTAGGATACTTGAAACGACCCTTGGGAATAGTTTGTAGAATTGTAGCTTAGACTAATAGTGGGATTTTTTACCCTCCCATGGATGAACCAAGCTCAGATCTTGCTTCCAGTTCGAAGAAAAATCGGTTATAATCGCCCCAAAATGAACTTTCCTCTGTCCCAATTTTACCTCTGTTTCCCCACTGTGTAAATTGATATAAAGTCAATGATGTTTCTCTGTGTTCATACATAAAAGAGAACTGACAATTCTACCACTAAACAAAAGGATATAACATGCTTCATTGTAAGCAACAAATTATGATAAGAACATCAATTCATGAATGGACACTTTTACCCCCTCTTAATTGGGAAAGGACACTTACGCTCTTTCAAGAAACCAAACATCAATACACTTGCACTCCTCTGTTGTAGACATTTCCCACTGTTGGGGCGCAATTCATTTTGTCTATCCTAACATGACTTTGGCAGATAGATGTTTAGGTTATAGAAGATACTAGAATATGACTATTAATATATGCCCCTTAACAGGATAACCTGTAGAGGTATTGATAAAGTCACTCTGCAATTTCTAATAAGATATTTTCTTATGTCTGGTCATGTAATAGTGCTTCTAAAAAAAATTAAATCATATTAGAGAAATTAGTGGGGCTAAAAAAATTAATATTTGTAAAAGTAACGATTGTGTAACTTTTTTATATGAGGGTAAAATGAAAAAGAAACATAACCCACCAAAATATTTACTCCCTTTTAGTATTTGTACAGATTTTCAAGATATCTTATTCTTTGCCTCCCCCCCCCAACCCCAATTAAACTTTCTGGGTCAGTCCCTGATTAACTTCTAGTGATTTTTATATATGTATATGTGTATATGTAACTTAATAATTCGTTTTTATTGGGGTTACGCCTTTATTTTCACTGTTGATGAAGTGGTAACCAGAATATAATTAGATTGTTACATAATGCTTTTTCTTGTTTGATACTTTATGCTTATATTATTGAATATTTACTATTTTTAGAGATGGATCGCAATTGGATTAAACTACATAATAGGTGGTGTGAGGATTATGTAAAAGGCGTAGACACATTATTAAAAAAGCCCTTACTCAAGTTGATCGAAGTAATAGGACTCGTTGCCCATGTTCGAAGTGCCTGAATGTGTACTTCAACACAATTGATGGTGTTCAACAGCATTTGCATGAAAACGTAATGCTTGAGAGCTATACTCGTTGGGTATATCATGGTGAACCTTTTGAGATTGTGAATGAAAGTGAAGTTTATAGTGAGGACGAAGATGAAGATATGAATGAGAGTAATGGTAATGACAGACCTATTCATGAGGCAGTAAAATATGATGACATGGGACGAATGATAAGTGACTTACTCATGATGTATCAGAAGGAGAAGCTGATAAATTTGAGCGCTTGTTGAAAGATGCACAAGAGGAATTGTATCCTGGTTGTCAGAACTATTCAAAATTGTCATTTCTCATTAAATTGCTTCATATTAAGACACTTAGTAAGTGGAGTAACAAATCATAGAATATGCTGGTGGAACTGCTGAGAGACGCATTCAATGCCGTTGAAACATTACCAAAGTCATACTATGAGGCTAAATATGTTATGCGTGACTTAGGCCTTGGCTATGTAAATATACACGCTTGTCCAAATGATTGTGCTCTATATTGGAAAGAGAACGAACATCTAGACTTTTGTCCAAATAAAAAATGCAATGCATCTAGGTCGAAGGACAAGACATAAAGGCCGAAAAATTCCACAAAAAGTGTTGCGGTACTTTCCACTAAAAACTCGACTTCAAAGGCTATATATGTCAAAGCAGACAGCCAAAGAAATGAGGTAGCACAAAGATACGCGCTTGGAACAAGACCAATTCATTAGGCACCCTGCAGATGGAAAAGCATGGAAAGATTTCGACAAAGAGCATGAGTGGTTCTCAAATGATTCTCGTAATGTTCGTCTTGGATTAGATAGTGATGTGTTTAATCCGTTTGGTAACATGAGCAACTCATATAACATGTGGCCTGTTATGCTGGTAATATATAACTTACCACCATGGATGTGTATGACAGAGCCCTTCATTTTGATGTCATTGTTGATCCCTGGACCTAATTCTCCTGGAAATGACATCGATGTCTATTTGCGACCCTTAATTGATGAGTTGAATGAGTTGTGGGAAGAAGGAGTACAAACACATGATGCCTATATAGGTGAAAAGTTCAAGTTGCATGCTGCAGGCTTATGGACAATAAAATACTTTCCACCATATGGCATGCTATCTGGTTGGAGCACCAAAGGAAAGCTTGCATGTCCTCCTTGCAACAAAGACACACATTCCTTAACTTTAAAGAATGGAAGGAAACAATGTTATATGGGACACCGTCGCTTTTAGATATGAATCATAAATGGCGAAGAAGTTACAAGTTTGATGGAAAGAAAGAATTTGATCTCAGGCCTAAGGACATTACAGGTGATGATATTTTGAGGCAGTCAGATTCTATTCCCAATGATCTGGTACTAGGAAAGCCCCCAAATTCGAGGAAAAGAAAATGCACTGAAGCTGAGTTGAATGGAGGAAGAGAAGCATTTTTTTTTTGAATTGCCTTATTGGAAAACTCTCAAATTGCGCCACAATCTTGATGTAATGCACATAGATAAAAACATATGTGAGAGCCTACTAAGAACGTTGATGAATACTGAAGGAAAAACAAAGGACAACATTAAATCTCGGTTAGATTTGGAGTTGATGGGAATCAAAAAGGAGTTACATTTACAAAAGGATGGTAATACAAAGAAGATCCCTCCAACATGTTATACATTTTCGTCAACTGAGAAAAAAAATTATGTGAATGGTTGAAGAGTGTTTTGCGAGGTGTGTGAATATTAAAGATAACAAGATACTGGGGATGAAAAGTCACGACTATCATGTCCTGCTGCAACGAATACTTTCAAAAGAGCAGAAGCAACAGAGAAAAGAGCAGAAGCAACAGAGAAAAGTGCGGAAGAAGCGGGGAAGCGGGCTGACGAGATGGAGGCAAAGTTTTCGAGTTTTGCATCCACGGTCAAGAAGTTCATGGCTGCACAAAACATATCGGACGAGGAATTTCAAATCTGAGTACTTACACTGGTAACTTTTTTTCTTATCCCTAACAAATTTCTTTTAACTTCATATTATTACTTCATTAGAAGGAAATGTCAATTTATGCTCTAACTTGATTGAATTTTTCTACCTACTTGCAACATACTTTCCATCTTTTAGTTAGTACCAATGCCTACATGTTAACCTTGAATCATTGGACTATGTAACCAAAAATCAGTGGGAGTGATGCTTCTCTATAATTTAATTGATTGGCCTTGCATCATGACTTGACCATTTTCCCATACTAGCTCTAGCAATTCATTACCAGATCAAGTGATCAGTGAAAAGAGTGGTTGATCACCTATGCAACACCAGAAATTGAGAATGTAAGTTGGAGTCCCTTTTCCTGGAGATACCAGAGAGTTTCCACCTGATATCCTTTGCATGTTTCATAGTATAGAAGGTCCTTTTTCCTGGAGATGCAGCAGAGAGTTTCCATCAGATATCTTTTGTATGTTTCTTAGTATAAATGGTCTTTTTCATGGAGCTGCTAGAGAGTAAAGACAATTATAATATAAACATGGCTATTTGCTAGTTTTTAATTCAGCAGACAGAAATAAATGTTCCTTAGCTCAGACAGTTCGCTCCATAAGCCGCGAGACTTTATGCCAGTGACATTTACCCACTCTGATATTTGACCTTTTTGTTGACTTCGGTTGTCCCTTTTGTAAATTGCCGTCTCCTTTTGACGAGTAAGTTCAATGACTTCAAATATTTTGGTCTTGAGCAACTTTTGTTATATCCTGCATCATGTATGCAATATCTATTGAGCATAAATTGACATACTCGTCTCCAGATGAGTATAAAAGTAAAGATGAAGAACGTGTTAATCATTCATTTAGTTTTTATTAGCTCATCATTGTATATGACCTTCATTTACTTACAATACTAGTCATTTTCTTTGTAATTTCATTCTAGATATATTTTGTTTATCTTAATTTATGTCTATTCTTTGTGTAGGCATACATCCTTTGCGACTGCCGGACTTGAATAAAAGGATTGCGATGATCGTGATGAAGACGATCATAGTAGCTAGCTTTATTAGTTTTTCAGATTGTTGGATCAGACTTTATACACTAGTTTTTTTCTAGAATTGATGAAAATAAAACCAACTATGAACTATTTTGGTTCTTTGATCAGTTGAACGCCTGTAACATTCGGCAGTGATTTATTATGAATTTTGAATCTTCGATAAGATGTCTGGTTGTAGTAAGCATTCAAGTAATAACAATTTTTTATTGGAATCACAATGATACCTTTGATTCTATGACAATATTGTCTTCGTTAGCTTAGGTATGTGTAAGAAATTCGCTCGTCATCCATTTTATAAATTGGATATACTCGTAGTTGATATACGATTATGATAGTCAGTTCCGACCAAAAGTATCGTCGTTATATATAGGAAACAGCGACGAAATGACTTTGAGAAATTCAAGACAAAAAGTCGTCGTTCTTTTTTTTTTATAGCAACGATGAATAGAGGCTCTATTTTCATAATACCGACGACCATTTACGTCGGCTAATGAAGTTTTTCTGACGAAATATATCGTCGTTGTTTGGTGCTAAAATGCCAACGACCTCAAAACTTCGTCGTCATTACAATCAGCGACGAACTTCTTCCAACGACCTGGAGACGAGTAAAGAGTGGTCAGATTTCTTAATAACGGCGACTTTTGAGTTTTAAAACGACGAGTTGTGTCGTCGTAGAAACCTTTATTTGTTGTAGTGTCAATACCCCACATTACTGGCGAGTGTGCTGCATGTGAAGAGAGTCTATGGATATGGAGACCTAAATAAAGCTTTTCCGAATGATGAGTTTCCACTACCACAAGTAGACTCGCTGGTAGATGCTATAGCGGGACATAAGATGTTTTCATTCATGGTTTTGGTGAGTATAAACCAGATTAAGATGGATCACAAGGATGTTGAGAAAACAACATTTCAAACACATATGGAGAACTTCTAGTTTACTTATACCATTCTGCTAGAATAATGATGGAGCTACCTATCAACGAGCTATAACTGCCATCTTCCATGATATGATGCACAAGCACGTGGAGGACTATAATGATTTGCTGGTCAAATAAAGGAAGATATGGGAGCTTTTGACTGATCTGGAGGCAATTTTCAAGTGTCGTCATATGCACATACTGAAAGTGGACCCGATGAATTATGCTTATAGTGTAATTGTAGGAAAGTTCTTGGGCTTCTTGGTTCGCTTGCATGGTATGGATGTCGATACCGCTAAGTCGAGGTTATTCAGGCCATGCCACATCCTCTCTCAAAGAACCTATAAGTATGTCTGGGACAATATCACACATTTGTAGGTTTATTTATGTGATGTCATAATTAGTTCACTTATTTGGTTCACCGCTAAAATGTGGAGCGAAATTTGATTGGACTGTTGAGAATCTGCAAGCATACAAAGTAGTAAAGGGAGTATTAACATCCCCTTTACACGATGGTCGCACCCATAACTGGCCTTCCGTTAAGTTTATACTTGACATCAAATCCAAGGTCCATTGGGGGGTTCATTGTAGAAGAACAGGAAAGAGTGGAAACACATGTGTACTACTTGATCATAAAAGTGCAAAGAGCAGAGGTGAGGTACTCACCTATTGAGAGGCATTTGCTGGATATGGTGTTAGTAACACAAAATTTTATGAACTACTTCTTGGAGCACATAATTTATATTACTAGCATGGTCGATTCATCATGCAACATGCTCACCAAACCAACTATGGCTGGAATTTTTTTTATATGATTGCTGGCTTTGCTAAAGTATGATCTTACTTGCATTACACATAAGACAAACAAGATTCGTGCATCGAATGATAACGTTGCACATTTTCTAAGTAATGATTATGATCTCATGAGCGAGGAGGATCATGGGAACATAATAGAGGCATTCGTTGTGGAGGACAAGAATGAATGGAGTTGTTACTTTACTTTGATGTAGCTTCTACCAACTAAAATGTTGGAATATGAATATTCACCACAAGTCCTTGGCGAAGAACTTAAGAGAGCATATTCGCTGAAGTTTTCCTATAGCAACAATGAAGTTGAGTAATGGGCCCTAATAAGAGGATTGCTTGAGGCCAGATGTAACACCCTTGATTTTTTGCGAGGATGAACCGCGATTACGGTAAGTGTCATTCTCCTTATGTGATGAGCCACACTGGGAACGAAATGAGTATCTCAGTTCTGTATCTTAGTGTGACCCATGACATCCAAAAAACAATTTCATTTAAGTTAAATAAAACTTCGTATCAAGAATAAAACTAACGAGAAAGGAATTCGAAAAACTCAAAATATAAACATTACATGTTATAGTCTGCTACGAGATGTCTAAGTTCTTTTAACCTATAACCTGATGAATCGTCTAAGCCCCCAACATTAGAAACATGTGGTGATTTGGATAAGACACCATGATTTTGAGACGATAACTTAAACTGAGTAAAAACATACTACAACGTGTAAACAGCTTGTTGGGCACACCAAGTTTAAGTTGAAAAAGACAAGAGCATTAAACAGTGCTGAAGTAAACAGTAAATATTCTTAATTAGTCATGAAGTTTATTTGAGGCATATGCAGGAGCCAACATCAGGGCCGACATCACGAGGGAATCACATTGTAATCACAAATGGCACATTTTAGGGTATGTCAATTCATATTTAGCTTCATGGGACTGCTCCATACTTCCAGCCGTACTCTTAGCAAAGCTAAAACGCATAAGTGTCAATACCTTTACACCATAGTGAATTTTACAAATATATGTGCCTTGATACGTATTGGCCAACTGCAGAGGTGGTACTCTAACCTATCGGGTCAAGTTCAAAGTAATAGGGGGATCGCCAACAGCGCCCCCGTACGTCGCCACAACACAAGCAACCCCGTACGTTGCTAAATTCATTTAGAGGATCTTATTAATACGCTAACTTGACAATTCCGCAACCGAGTTATAAGAGAGATAGCTTCATGTGTGTATCGATTATCAAAAAAGTGTTAACAAGTTTATAGTAAGAGTTAATTTTAACTTGCAAATATGCACACATGTAACATATTTTGATAACTAAAGATTGTACATATGTACGTACCTGAAAATGCGTAGAACGCTACATGCAAAAAAGACGGGATTTTGCAGTTGTAGCCGACGTACCATTCGTCAAAGAGCTGGGTGTCTATATAAAATGAATTTATTTTATAAATCAATGCACGAATCATTATTTAAGTCTTAAGTGATCCTATAAGATACACATGTCAATAACACTATTTTCAATTACGTTAATGCACATGTCCCCTAATATAATTCATACCCTTCTGCGACATGACCCTCCAGCAGGTTACTAGACGACTACACATTTGATTACGACCATTAGAAATATGGATGGCCGATTTAGTAAAAGACAAGACATTTAAATAAATAAATAAATAAAATACACATTCAAATTAAGAAAATGGAGGTTGATATTTTAAATCAGTACGAAAAATCCTTCTAATTGAATATAACGGCCGATATTCTTAATTTATGAAAAGAATTGTACCTTAGGTTAAGAAAAAACTTACAAGCTCAGTAAAAATTTAGTTATACATTAGAATAAATCTATTTATTAAATCAGCTAGGTGTTTCCCTCCAAAAAATTTAGATGAGAAGATCTTAGCCATCCAATCCTTAAAAATGTCTTGGGACATTTCGGTGCATTGATTTGAATGACATTTTTCCTACAATAAAATTAAAATCAATTCAGTTATAGTATATGATATTGTTTATATTTTTAAAAATCCAATCTAATCTATTTAATCAAACTTAAGATACTGAGATATTGTTCATATTTTAAAAACATTCTGTCCTATCCCATTAAATGTGATCTACATTAATTATCTGCCAACTCAAAAAAAATTAAATATGTAATAATTTATTATATAAATAATTTATTATCAAAAAATATAAGTGAAATTTTATTTTATAAGTGCCCTACGGGCACGGGTCATTTGCTAGTGTGTGTGTGTGTGTGTGTGTGTGTGTGTATAACAATTTAGCAGTGGATTGCAAATGGGTGCTAGCTCAGTGGTAGAGCGTTTGAAGCTCCTGCATGAGGTCCCGGATTCGAACCGGGCTTATGATGTAATTCTCAAAAAACCATTGTGTTGCCACTTGCCACTATTTGAACAACTTTTTTCAAAAATAAAATTGGGCGGGGGGGGGGGGGGGGGAGGGTAAGGAAAATTTTCAATAGTTCTGATCATTGGTACTACCTCCGTCTCACCAGGTTCTTCCTCGTTTGATTTTTTAGTCCGTAACCACTTCACTTGACCCGGTGATTTGGATAGTAGACTGGTGCATTTTTTAATAATTTTTTCATAGTGTTTAGAGTGAAATTTATTCTAAAAAACCATGCAAAGAATACCAAAATTCTTTCATCATTTTATTAGCAAAATAACCGAGACAAAGTGATCCGGTGAATAGTGGTACAAAATAAAATAAGAAAAACTGAAGGAATGGAGGTGGTAATATAGAGTTAATATATTGACATGTACCATAACAATTTGTATTAGGGTAGTGCCATGAGGGCACGAGATATCCCATAATAAATAATATGGGGGGGGGGTTGAATCCCCCTTGAAATTGTCCCCGTACTAAACACTAGTTATTACTCCCACTGATATTATTGTTCTTATTGTGCCCCTTCTTTATCCCAGTATCAAACGTGCCAGTTTTTTGCAATATAATTATTTGGTCCAATATTTTGTTTGCATTTTTCACAAGGAGAGAGTACCAAAAGATTCTGGAACTATTAGGCAGCTGCCCCACTGTCATCAAAGAAATATTGATAAAAATAATGATTGTATAGAAATAACTTAGGAGATTTACGGCAAGTATGCACGTTTCAGTGTTTGGGCAGTTGAGTCAGTTGAGTATTAAACCGGTCACATGTAAACTAACGTTCAAAACAAGCAGTTATCACGTATTCCTAAAATAGTTTGAGTATACTTCTAAAAGAAAAATAGTTTGAGAATGCACTTGCAGAATTATAAACTTAGTATATATAGCTTTTTAATCATCATTATCCAACTACAAGATGAAACTAGTAAAGTAGTAAAGACGCAATCACACCATGATGCAACAAGAGATTAGAAAATATAGAAATTAAGCATTGTGCGATTATAGCAGAGAGACTACTTATTACTTTTGTAGCTTCATTGCATCCAAATTCACATATGTCTGATCAACAATTCTACCCGTCTTTGTAAGGTGTAGGGCAGTCTATTGAATACTTAAAATTTTCCAACAGTTTTCGAGATCTAACATTGCTGCTCTCGACATTGACTTGATCATCTTCATTGCAAAATGCTCCTTGGTGATCAAGGTACATACTGGTGTAATATGATCTTGAAAAGATTGAAACAACAGAGGAAATAGTGAAACTGTACTACTCTTAACACCTTCTTCTTCTTCTTCTTCTTCTTCTTCTTCTTTCGAAAACCAAAATCTTTTGGCAACATGGTTACACTCTTTTTGCTGAGGCGACATCTTTGGCATTTCGGAATTGACAAAACTAATTGCATTTCTCGCTTCTATTTCGTTTTAATTTCCTTTATCTTCTTTTGCCAACATGGTATAATTAAACTTAACGAAGACTAGTAATACTATCTACAATATTAAAGAGTGAAAAGTTTTAAATCGGTTCAAAATAGGAGGGATAGTGTTTTTTCTTGTAAACTGATCCACGAGTATTGTTACATTCGAAGATAGATGAAGTATAATGAATACCATGAGTGGGTCAATACTCTTTCTAGTAAATTGATGATGACTTCACATATTTTAATGCAAGAGAGGTATACTCACTTTTGTGCAGTGTTTATTAGTAATTGATGTGTTGCAAAGCTCTTCCCGATAAAGTATTTAAGCTAGTATCTAATAAATGCTAACTAACGATTCTATTGATCGGTTGAGTTAAAAATTAATATAACTTGGAAAAGTAATTCCACACAATGATAGTACTAGGCGTTTAGAGCACCAATCAACAATACCATGCATGAAGTAATTACGTTCTGTTAAATATCCTACTCGATTGAGACACAGTTACCTTACAGACTAAAATTGGCATTTGAAACATCCAGGTTAGGGGCGAATCCAGTACTTCATGACAGTGGGGGCTGAATTAGAAAAATAATAATAACTAAGATTAAAGTTTGTAAGTTTTTTTAATATTGAGTGAGTGCTATGGTTCAATTAATATGGGGGGTTAAACTAAGAAAACTTTAATAGAAGGGAAAATTTTGAATTTCTGAAATTTGAGTGGGCCTTATAGCCCCCACTAGTCTCTAGCTAGATCCGCCTGAAACAACCCCGGGACGGTCCCTTGCTAGTACACCAAACGATAATCCAAAGTGAATTTATTAATGAAAAAGGAGAAAAATCTCCAACAATAGTTTGAAATATATGCATAGGACTAAGCCTGTTAAATTGTTTTAATTAGTTTTTTTTATTACAAATAAGACTTTATAATTTAGTGTGTGGAATAATAAATAAAGGGTTGCTATAAAATAGAGTTGCGGGGTACGTTTTTATTTCATATAGAACTTTATATGTGTATGTGTATAGCAGTATATTGATGAGGAATAATTGTTGTTGTAGACGCCGAGTTCATTGAGGATCCGTACTACGAGCAGTGATTTCGTGCTAGCTTCCGTGTGACGAGCTCTCTTTATACCAAGTAAGTTTATATGCACAACACCTTCAACTATCAAAATGTGTTTGGCGTGTGTTACTTGTGTATCGTACAACTGTTTTTAAGCCTTAAACTTTGGAATCTCTCTCGCAAATATCTCCTTAAAAAGTATGTGGTTACTTGTGGTTACTAGAATGATCATGTGATATCTTAATGTACGATAATGGAATTAGGACCGATGTACATAGGATGTGTGTGATGGCTACGGTCGCAGACACACATGAGTTAATTCTCCTTAGGGTTTATACCCATTATTTTATCGTGAAAACTATGATTACTACCTATGCATGTTTAGGTCACGACTGTATAGGGGTGTCGACACTTAAGGTTTCACTAGTATGGTTTGGGTGGGATAGTGAAGGGCTATCTATTAACGTCCGGGGAGAATTTGTAGATTCCAAGAAGCACCCATATTATTATGATTTATTGCATCATGACCTCTCTGTCCAAATCGTACCTGTGGGGGCTCGTAGGCTACGCCTCAACCAAATAAATGATAAAAATGTGGTTATCCTTTATTTTTAGCCAAAACTGTTGTTTTACGCGTTGTGCTATATGCTTACTCAATTTTTACTGACAAACTTTTACTGCGTTAGCTTTTGCCATTTGAAAACCCGCATGTTTTGAATAAAGAGTGGGAACGTGCACACGTAAGCTGAAGATTAGGATCAGACAGCCAGGAAACTACTTCATTTATCTAGGAAGCTTTTATTTCAGAATTTAAATTTTAACAAAGTCATTTATTTATCTCAAAATTATTGCTGGAGGATTTCTCCGCTTTTCTTAAATAAATACGCTTGGATTCTCGTTTGGTTGTGCTAGCCAGGAACTCTAGGGTTGTTTCACCGCCCTTGATGCATGATACACTCTGTTAGCATATAGGGTTTTGCAGATGTATATAGTCAAAGTATAGAGGAAGGACTGTTATGCGCACTTAGATAAACTAGAAGTTGATATGACGATGTTGTAACTAGATGGCTCGTGTACGTGTGTTCATTGGTGATGGATGTGGGTGCTACTGATCGGTGAATATGCTATTGCTGGTGGGGCGGTGACGGTGATACATGAAAACGTACAAAGATTATTCATGAATATACAGACAATATTAGGGTAACAACTCTAATTATGCTAACTACATGGATAACATTGGAACACATTAAAATATTATGGCATCTCCAATAGTATATGCGAATGGAGTTCTTATGAAAAATGTAGGGGATTTGGGTAAAATTTAAAATCCAACATGAAATACAACCTGGCATGCAAACTGAATATCCTGCATTCACCTCGCCAAACCTAGCGAGGTTCCCACAATTGGCATCCAACTTTTTCATATTTTATAGGTATTTTGTTGGAATTTTATTTGACTTTTTGTCTTATTTGTTCAGCTCTATTTATCAAGATCATGGGATACTATCAATAGATGATAAAAATCTTGCTATTTTGTATGTTTTTTGAGATATATATGCGATTTTATTTGATATTTTTCTGAATTTAAAGGCACGACAAACGCACGTTGAATTCACAAAGAACATCTACTTCTGCTTCTAGATACAACATATATCAGACCATTGGAGATAAACTTGATTGCTCTGGTACTTTGTGCAACTTTAACTATTGCAACAACAAGATATGTTTTGATTTTATTTTGATTTTACATTCATCGAGTGGTCTTCCTCTCGATTGTTCGATTCATTACTTCTCGAGTCATTTCACATCTTCTCCAGGTTAATCATTGCCACACTTATATTGCTTGATTGCATTTATTTTCCTTACACTTGCTAGAAAAATACATTGCCATGTGAATGAGAGTATCCCAGATAGCTACTTCATATGCTATATGTACCAACAACCACCAATGCTCAATTACAACCTTACAAACAAGATGTGTTCATTTGAATTTAAAATCTTCCAAATTACACTAAATCATTTGAAATACCAAGAACAATGTATTTTGCTCATGTGTCGTATAGTATAGCTAAATAGAGTTAATTAATAATACAAATTTACACATTTAGATGACGACGATAATTCGCCAAATTGTACCTATATGGCTTATTCAAGTTTTCACTGTTTGGGTTTGAAATCCTATGTTTTTGTAGATGAATGGTCAATCTAGTAGCTTCTTCAAATATCTCATGACATCCAACTCAATCCCAGTTGACGAGTATGGTGTAGAAATCTTGATTTACCGAGTCAGGATGTTAAGCAATTTGGTGATACATTAGAATTTACTGCAGATGTTGCATCATCAAAAAGAAAATCAAGAAGGTTTGGTGGTTTCACACCCGTGGAAGATGAACTTCTAGTCTCGACATGGCTTAATACTAGTATCGATGCGATACATGGAAACAAGCAGAGGAACCGTATGTATTGGGATAGAGTGCATGACCATTTTTAGCATTGAACTTTCGAATCAAGTCGGAGTCCCAACTCTTTGTCAAATCAATGGTCAACAATCCAGTTGGCTGTTAATAAGTTATGTAGATTTTATGCACATATTAATGCACGATGTCAAAGCGGGATCAATGAACAAGATACGGTACTCGGTAATTTATGTTGAATTTTGTTACATTGTATATATATGTAGTATTTGATTGTTAACAATTTTTATTTTATATTCATCAAGCAAAAATTGTGTATTCCGGGATTCATAAGGCGGCATTTAGCTTTAAAAATTGCTAAAAACAGTTGAGGTTCCCACCAAAATGGATAGAGGAAAATTTAGAAGAAGAAGTTAAGAAAGCAACAGATACCCCTGTGAGTGGTTCTTCTGATCCATATTCGAACATGATGGAAAATAATGCGAATGTTCAATCTACCGGAGACATGAGTAGGCCAATGGGTACTAAACACGAGAAAGGGATGGTGAAGAAACACAAAGAGAAAGAAAAAAGTGCAGATGCCTTGGTCGAGCTTGTTGACGAAATCAAAAAGGATAAGAGGATGTACGAGCTCTCATCAAACCGACTTGCTAGAGAAACTGGCAGTTATGCAAACAAAGCAAGAGGAAGATCGCATCTTGTCAATGATATTATCTAACATGTCTCCAGTGCAAGCAGAGTATTTCATGTGTCGTCAATAAGAAGTTCTAGAAAGCATGGAGCAAAGCAAGATGTAGACCCAAAAGTTCCATGTTTTTCCCATTTGAGTTATTTTGTTTCTTTAAACAACTTGTAGTTTTGCTTCGCAAATAAATGTCGATTCAGAGCAAGGAATTAGATGTTTGGATACATTTCTTAAACTTTTTTAATTTTTAATTGTGATCAAACTTTGTTTGATCCATATTACTTATTATCTGAGTTTCGAAATTTTTGTCAAATATGTGCGTTGAGCTGGTATGCAGAATTTGATAAAACTTTACAAAAAACTGAATCAATTGGTGAAGAGCCAGATTCGGAGCCTTGTATTATTAGAAAGATAAGCGAGCGTAGATTCTAACACATCGAACGGTACATGATAGCATTTTTCAATATGGAGTAATGCTCATTTTAAGAAAACTTGTCAAATATGTGAGGTGAGAATGTATGCAGAATTTTTATAAACATTACAAGAAAAAATGAATCAATTGGTGAGAACCCATATTCTAATCCTTATAGCGTTAGAAAGATAAGCGTGCGTAGATTCCAACGCATCAAACAATGCATCGATAACAATTTTCAATAGGGTGTAATGCTCATTTTATGAAAACTTGTCAAATATGTGCGATGAGCATGTATGCAGAAAATTCATAAACTTTACAAAAGAAACTGATTCAACTGGTGAGGAACCAGATTCCGAGCCTTTTACCGTTAGAAATATAGACAAGTGTAGATTCCAACGCATCAAACAGTGCATCGATAGCATTTTTCAATAAGAGTAATGCTTATTTTACAAAAGCTTGTATAATACTAGTAAGGAACACGTGCTTTCCACGTGGATCATTGTCAAATTCATTAGAGATGAAAGAATATTCAACTTTATACAAGTAAATATTAACGACAAACACCATATATTGGTTTTGATCTCCGTTTTGATCTCCAAGTCTCCTCGTACATGAATACCCACTCTTTTGTGAGCGAAACTCTAATATTTCATTTTCATCAGTAGACATCTCAAGATAAAAAATAGTATAGCATGTGTAACGCGTCCCTAATCTTAAAAACCTTTCTAAAAAATCTCTAAATTATGTGGAAGAGAGAGATAATCATAACTACTTACAATTTATGTAAAACAACATGTCTACAATTTTATAATAAACTAATTCGGCGTGCGTTGCACGTGAGTTATTCAAGAAATTAATAAAAAAACTCTAACAAGAAGAATTTGGGACAACCGTCTGAGAAAATATGTTTTCATTTTCACTTAGCATTTTTATTTCCGTAGCAGATGTTGACTAAATTACAATAGAAAAGTATGCCTACATAGCATTACTCAAACAACAAAGAAAACACAATGGTTCTCATATGTTGTAGTGAATCAAACCTATGATAGTTTTGATCAATTTTTAACTAAAATAATCTATATGTCCTTGATACAATCAAAGATAGATGAATACTACATCCAAATGTCTTTTGGGAGGTATGATTTCTAGCTTAGTACTGTGGTCACACTGGATCCTATGGTTTACAGATAGAAGTGTTCTATAACAACAATTCAATTTATTAAATTTCTAATGATTTTAGAACGGTCCACATTACATAGTATATGTTTATATAGTGAATAAGAGCAATATGCTTGCACCATCACTATAACAGAAATCATTTCATTTGGTTTGTTTCAATTAGCAAAACAATATACTCGTATCCTGCATCGGCTTATCAAGAAGGGAAATTATTGTGTATTTTCTTACAATCTCCAATCAGTTTTTTAGGTGACTTATTTACATCAATTTCTTAAACTTGAGCAGGCGAAGAAGATTAAGAATCACAATATCGGGATCTTTACAACAAGCTACTTACTATCGAGTTGCTATTTTGTTTTTGAGATAACTTGTATACTTTATGAATTGAATGACTCTCTATAATAAGCCAAGACATTGTCGTAAAGCACTTTCTCTCTCATCTCCTCTGCAGTATCTTGTATACTTCTTGTCTCTCAATAGTTTGAAATGTTAACTACTACTATAGAACATTCAAACTCCCAATGCCTTGCCGAGTAAAATTAAGACAACCTAAATAATACTGTACCTAAAAAAGACGGGGCGCGATGACCATCGAACAAACTATTAATGGAAGAGTATAATGTGATCGTGTAATCAAGTAAAATCAATTATAAATATGCATTTTTACCACAAATATTGAGTTAAAATAAAACCACGGTCATCGAGCATCCTGCAGTACCACTACAGACTAAACATAAGTTATATCTAAGGAAGAGGCTTCTATAATTGGGTCATGAGTGCATACATCATATGTATTCTCAATGGCCATTAGGACCCATGATATGGTGATAGAATATGCAGAAAATTGTTAAGCGTACAATGCGAAAAGTTGAATAAAAATACACTTCGAATTAACCGATCACCAATCACCAAAAATTACGACATATATAAGAAAGAACTACATGTAAACCGGATCATAATCTATAATAGTTTAATTCTAAAAACTCTCTAAAACTAATGGAATTACTACGTATCCCTTGATCATTTATGCAGAATGTCCTTTCGTGTACATCAGTCTAAGCGTAATCATTCATATCCATGTTGTCAACACATTTCAGGTGTATGGGAGTTGCTTGCTGCAGAAAATGGCGGGAATAGAAATCCATAAACACTATAGCCAGACAAAGAAGGGTGAAGAAAAGCCGCTACTGTGCCAAATCCGCTACATGAGTAGGACCACAAAAGGCCTTCCTTTTAAGCATGTTGTTTTTAAAAAAAAATGAATTACTTTTCCCAAAAATAAAGTTCTCCCAGTGCCTTGTTAACGGATGAGAGGACAAGTATTTAGAACAAATCACAAGCATAATTTAAATCACGGAATAAGTATTTAAAATTTACCCGAAGCATCCCTTGTTATCTCTTGGATCGAAAAATGTCTAAACTATGAGCAATCGGTGATAGAAAAACCGGTCTTTCGCTTTTGGAAAAACATGATGGGAAGGTTGATGAATAAAAACTGCTTATATCCTTTAAGCTTTGAATCACATGAAACAGAAGCCACAAAAAATTGCGATCAAGACAGCCAATCCACCCCTTCAAGTTCTAAAGAAAACGAGGCTATTTTAATACAAATAAAATTTTGGCCACGGCCATATAAACAAGCAAATTTAGTAAAGTCGATGAGGTAAACCTATAACTATAGTATCGAATATATACATACATATATGTATATATATAATAGTAATACCGTAATAACATAACATAACATAACATATGAACATTGTAAATCCAAGGTTATAAGTATCTAACAACACAATTGGTAGGGCGAACCGTATCATTGAAAGAATGAGAAAAATTAACATACCTATCCAACTCGAGCGTGATATTTTCCATTCAAAGAAACGCAATTGTAGAGGTAAATCTCATTCAGAGACTTCCAAAGTCCACTACAAAAGATCAGTCATATTGAATTAGTAGAGAAGATTTTCAGGATTAGAATTTTCAGGCAAGGTGAGGAAGAAATGTTTATGGAAAGAGCTAAGAAAAGTAACGGTTTTGTGATTAAAATCCACTTGAATGCCCAATTTACTGACATTGAATACATGCCTATTATTTAAGTCTAATTTGTGAGGGGTATATTTGGAACAAAAGGGTATCAGACAATTGAAAGTATTTACTATTTTTCATTAGAGACCTAAATACTTATTTTAGTGAGGGTATTTAAGGCATACCGAAAAATGTAGAAAACTTAAAATGGGAGAAAACACTTTGAGGTGTTAAACTCTGAGAAGTGTAAAACACTTGGATGTGTTAAACACTAAAACTCCTTCACCTTTTTATAGTAGAGAACATATGCGCTAAGAATATATGCACTAAGAAAAAACCGAATCAATTGGAAACGAACCAGATAAACCTTATACCGTTAGAAAGATAAGCGACTGTAGATATCAGTGCTTCAAACGGTGCATCGATAGCATTTTGCAGTAGGGAGTAACATTCACTTTACAAAAGTTTGTCACATATGTGCCCATATGTATGCACAAAGTTAATAAAATTTACAAAAAATACCAATTCAACTGGTGAGGAACCATATTCCAATCCTTATACCGTTAGAAAGATAGGATAGTGTAGATTCCAACCATCAACGATGCATCGGTAGCATTTTCAATAGGGACTAATGCTCATTTACGTAAACTTGTAAAATATGTGCGCTGAGAATGTATGCAGATTTTTTATAAATTTTATAAAGAAACTTAGTCAATTGGTGAGGAACCAGATTCCGAGCCCTATACTGTTAGAAAGAGAAGCAAGTGTAGCTTTCAACGCATCAAATGGTGCATCGATAGCATTTTTCAGTAGGGAGTAATGCTCACTTCACGAGAACTTGTCACATATGTGCGCTAAGCATGTATGCAGAAAGTTCATAATTTTTTTTAAAAAAACCGGATTCAAGTGGCGAGGAACCAAATTCCGAGCCTTGTACCGTTAGAAAGATAGGCGAGTGTAGATTCTAACGCATCAAACGTGAATCGATAGCATTTTTCTATAGGGAGTAATGCTCATTTTACGAAAACTTGTCAAATATGTGCGTTGAGAATGTATGCAGAATTTGTATACACTTAACATGAAAACTGCATCAATTGGTGAGAAACGATATTCCAATCCTTAGACCATTAGAAAGATAAGCGATTGTAGATTCGAACGCATAAAATCGTGCATCGATAGCATTTTGCATTAGGGAGTAATGCTCACTTTACGAAAACTTGTCAAATAGATGCTCATTTTACAAAACACTTGAGAAATTTGCCGCATAATTTCCAAAAATAATTACCAGACTTTATTGAATATTGATGCCAAAGAAAAAGCCACAATCCAAGAAAGTTCATCCTTATTTTTTCCCATGTTGTCTCCACAAGTGCTCAACAAGATCTAGCTAAAGTTGAGAATGCAAGACTTTGTTCCTCACCTGATGACGTCGACGAATAAATTCATGCAATTCAATAGCTACCTCATGTGATACAGTTGAATAAGAACTTTTATCAACATCATCGCAGCATAATTCTTTCTCCACCTGATCTCTCTCATCTTCTACTATCATATTATGAATTATAATTCAAGCTTTCATTATATATGTAATTTTCTCACGATCCCAAAAGCGTGCAGGACCACGCACAATATCGAACCGAGCGTGCCGACTCTTAAACAACTGCAAAAAACTTATTTTTATTTCCTTGAGGAGACGATATTGTTTTCACAAATGCTGCCTGGGGGGATATATCATCCGCAAGATAATACCCCAATAAATATTGGTGACGGTTAATTGAATAAGAGACAGGCGGCGCAGGCCTTTCGTCAAGGTTAGAAAATAAATGAGATTGATCCAAAATATTAATATCATTATTAGAACCTGGTAATCAAAAAGTGTGTGCCAAATCTATAAGTCGTATGAGGCAAAAACTTCCAAAATAATAATTGGTTCATGACAGTGACCGATACACATACCTTTCCAAGCTGTAGGAAAATTCTTCCATTCCCAATGCATAGAATCTATACTTCCTAGCATTCCTGGGAAACCACGTTTCTCACCAACTGCTAATAATCTAGCAATATCACCCTCATTTGGTGATCTTAAGTACTCATTTGAAAAAACTTCAACAATTGCCTTCAGAAATCGTCTTAGGCACACAATTGTAGTACTCTCTCCAGTTCTCATGTATTCATCAACGTATTCAATGGAGACTCCTGCACTCAACATTCTAAGTGAAGCTGTCATCTTTTGAAGCGAAGATAAACCAATAATACGTGCTGCTTTCTTATTTCAAATGAAGTATGAATCATGTGTTGCCACAACAGTCTGAAACTCTGAATCCGAATGAACAGAGGACGACTCTTTCGAACCTTCTTCTAAACATGTTAGGTGTGAATACATGTACAATAGTCCTTGTACAACATATTGTGACCTTGAACTTAGCAACAACAACTTTTTTTTCTCGTTACCCCTTCGCCTCTTTAATAACGCAACAAATGCTATTCCTTAATCGATAAATTCAAAGTCATGATTGTGTATTCCTTAATTGAAATCAAGAATGCATACGTTGATACAATATCACTTCATTCCAATCATCATACCGCTTATTCTGAAGTAAAAACAAATACAAAAAAATTAATTAGTATCATAAGTTGCACAGTCGATCACATTTCCTTTATACATGTACATATAAAATCGTACGTATGCATCTTTACGAAATTGAGAAGCCAATGTTTCAGAAATCAGATGTATGAATCAAATGAAACATATAAGTATTTGAAAATTTAGAGAGACGAGGGAGAAGATACTTTTAGGTCATCGTATGAAAATAGCTAAATTGAGACGTCATATACTTCTTTATCGAATTTGTAACATAAAAAAATATTAAACAATGAATCGAAAGTTATACTTGAATAAAGAATGAACGTATATATAAAAGTGATCATACGTCCTCTGAGTAAATAGTGTTTAGGCTTGTCATTTGAATGAAATTGGAATGGAGAATTTAAGTAAAATCCAAAAGTATCTACAACTAGTTAGAATTGTTAAAAAAATATGGTACTCCAAAAATGATGTTTAAAAATAAATAAATGCATTTAAATATACTAATATAACTACATTATCATATATTTGCACGACACTGCTGAGCAGGTTGTTCAAATTTTGGTTATGCAAAATGCAAAACTACAATTTTCTGTATAATTTGCATGAAATTTGCATAACACAATTGGAGATGCCCTTAGTTGTAGCTTTTTCTTAGTTTTTCCTCCATACTGCCAAACAAAAGAAAACGAAATGTAAGTTATACGATTTATTGTGCTTTAGTTTTATTTTTCCATTATTCCATTGTATATTCCAGTTTGCGAACATATTCTAAAATTTCTCACTAATATTATTAGAAACACATAAAACAACTAAACTGGTTTAGCTAGTTTTATATGGATGCTCAAACTCTGACCAATGTTGAGACTTTATTATAATTAAGATATTTAATTTTAGAAATACAGTAGATTTTAATATTTACAATCTATGCATTTGAGAGAAACAACAAATTTTATCGGACATGCTTTCATTACTCATCATAAAAGATTATAGAATGTACTAATGTTACACGAAGTTTAAAATTTAAAGCTTCGAGAGATTAGCAAATGGGAGCTAGCTCAGTGGTAAAGCATTTGAAACCCCTGCATGAGGTTTAGGGTTAGAACCTAACTATTATTCTAAAAACTTAGAGATATCACAGCTATAGTTCTAAAGAAAAAAGCTTTTTTTTTGAGGAACCTAAAGAAAAAAAACTTTGAGAGATCACAACAAATAACTACAACATTATGTTTCTCAAACAAAAAAAAAAAAAAAAAAACTCCAGCATTATGAAATGTGAAATGCAATTTTTTTTTCTTTAGAAACTTTCGACAATACTAGGTATCTATACACTATTGGGCACGTTTGATGCAGGGGTCAAAAATGGGTACAGTAATAATAATACCTGTAGGGGTAATAACTGGTGTTTAGTGCGGGGATAATTTCAAGGGAGATTCAATCCCCCCTTATTACCTATACCCCTTATATGCCTAAAATCTAATCCCAGAATGTAGGTGGGATTGTATACTAAAGTCTCAATAACCTTATGTATATAGGTGCAAACAAACATGTTACATAATCCTCCCTATATAATTATTACTCCCTTAATATCAGTACACCCTATAATACTATAGCCTCCTGTACCCCCAATTTTCAATCCCGACACCAAACGTACCCTTAGAGCTTGGGGTATTACTGTTCCTAATGGTAGATGTGGCATGTGATCTGCCTTTAGATTTGGAAAATATCAATAATAAGGAATTAAACCCCTGACTCATTTGTGAAGTGATGTATTGTCAATTGACAAGACAGTAGCCTTAGGTCACAGTTAGGGGTGTAAGCGGTTCGGTTTGATGCAGTTTTTGTTAAAACAATAAACCGAACCGAATACCTCGGTTTACTAATTTTGTAACCAAACCAACCCATTTGAAAGGATGAACCGAACCGAACCAAACCAAGCCAAAAATTATCGCTTCGCTTCGCTTCGGTGTGGTCGATTTGCGTAAAATTATCGAATGGGTATTATCATACGACTTTGTCAACGAATTTTCAGTTTTAAGTGAAATATAAATTAAATAGATTTAAAAAAAATATGAACAACTATCGATTTAGAATGAAAAAATGGTGAAACGTGAGAGAAATGGAGAAGATTAACATTAATATAAGGTTAAAATCTAATTTGCACCTCTATGTTTTGGCGATTTGTCACCCACTACCCCTGTGTTCCGGATAGTGACCTTTACCACCCCTGTAACGAAAAAATGTGAGGACACTTGGCACCCTTCCGTTAGTTTTCGTCCAAGAAGCAAATTTTTAAATTTTTTTTTTTGAAAATTTTGCCTCTATTCGTCTTTTGTGTTCATCGTGTTCATGTTTCATGTTCTTGGTATTCTTGACCACCACCTCCACCACCACTGAATGCCCACCACCACCGAATCCCCACAAGCAACACAATTCTACTTTCTTCCTGTCCTTATTCGTCACCAAAACTATCACAACAAAATCACCCTCAAATGAAGCCTAAACTAGAAAGCGAAGAAGGCTCAGATCTGTAATTGAAAACACGAAGATTGCACATATCATTGCTGTAAAGATATTTGCCTCGCCATGAAAGTAACAATTTCTCATCAATTGAATTTGACAAAACAAAATCATCATTGGCTAAAGAGAGAGAAAGAGTTGATCAAGAAATACTGAGGGTGACGAAAAAAAAAAATCTCAAATGAAAATCAAGAATAATACCAACGAACCACCAGAGTCAAATCAGTACCCCAATGTTTCAAAATCGAACCACCAGTACAATATCCAAGCCAACGAACAATACTGAAGCCACCCAAATATTGAACAACCACATATCCAAGTTAAAAAGCACCGACCCTAGATCCAATATGTGGCTTGACTTGGTCAAGATCAAGAAAAGTACCAACAAACCATAATAATCAAATCAGTTCAAAATATTTCCAACCATCAGGACAATACCCAAGCCAACCAACAATACCAAAGCCACCCAACACTGAACAACCACATATCCAAGTAAAGCACCAACCACAGACCAATTTGTGGCTTCACTTGGTCAAACCAGTGGGTTTCCAACACAAGTGAACCCACAAAGAGGGAAGAGAGCAGATTCAAGTGGTGGTGGTATTTGGTCCATGAAAACATGTCGAAGAAGCTCTGACTTAGCCGTCAAATTTCGACTCTCCGGAGGGCAAATGGGTTTCGGAGTTTAACCCCTTTATGGTGGTTCTTGATGCATGTACCGGAGTTTAAGCTTGGTAGCGCAGTTGGGAGAGAGGATGGGGGTGTTGTGGTGATGGCGGCTAGGGTTAAAGAGAGAGAACGAGAGAAGAAGAAGAATGGAAGAAGGAGGAGGAGAAGAAGGATGATTTATAGTGGGTAATTTTACTAAAATTCGAGGGTAAAACGGTCTTTTCAAGGAGCCATTTCTATTCCTTCAGTTACAAGGGTGGTGAAGTGCATAACCCCGAAACACATGGGTAGCAGGTGATCGCCAAAACATAGGGGTGCAAAGTGGATTTTATCCATAACATAATCATTTTAATTGAGTTTATCTACTCGTGTTTCTCTTTTCTAGATTACTTAATATACTTTACGCGATATACATTGTAGCATAAGTACGTTAAGCACATATCGGTTCGGTTCGATTTGGTGCGGCGTGAGATTTTTACAAATCAAAAACCAAACCAAATAGACCAATTTGTGAAAACTTGAACTGTTAATAAACCGATTATCTAAAAAAAATCCAAAACCAAGCATTTCGGTTAGGTTCGGTCGGTTTGACCGTGTACTCACACGAATCCCTCGGAGAGATCCAAGTGTGCACCTCAAGTAGAGAATAGAAACACAGAGAGATGCAGGTTGTGTGTAGGGAGAGGGTAAGCACTGATAACTGCTTGAGAGAGAGACAGTAGGCTAAGAGAGAGAGTAGGTTGCTTAGCGTTCCAAGAGCTGAGATGTATCAGTCTGTACTCAGTGTTGTAATGGAAAGCTAACGATCCTATATATAGTGGGGAAGTGACCGTTGAAGGTATTAATGCACCATAAATGGCAGCTTAATGATAGACCCCCAACGGCACGTTCGACCGTGTATATAGGAACCGTTACGTATCTGCCCACAAGTATCAGAGACCGTTATGAGATCAGCCGCATTTATGGGACACGAAAGCCAAGAACCTCTCAATCAGTAACCAGAGGTCGCGCGCGAGCTTGGTTGTCGCACAGGCGCGACGGGTCTTACCCTAGCCTCCAAACCACTAAGTCCCTACAAGTCCAGTGTTGGTACGCGAGGGCTCTGTCTCGCAGCCCCCACGTGGATAAGCATAGGTAGTTATCCGGATTGTATGGAGCACGAACAGGTGTGCTGGATTGCTGCCACGTGGCTGTGATCCGTCTGTCCAAAAAGCACTATCTACATTATCCCCCTTTTGCGCGAATGTCACGCGCGCGTCCGTTGTGCAGTCGCGCAAAATCAGCCGTGCGTGAGCCTCACGCAGATTCTTTGTATTTTGAACTAGAGTCCCCATAGCCCCTAGTCATAGCCATGATTGCCTAGGGTTTGGGGAGCGCCGTTTAGCCTCTGGTGAAGCGTGGCCACTGTCGAGTTAATCAAACGTCATCCAATTTCGCCTATTTTCGAGGCAAGGATAGCTGATAGGTCGTCAATTTTGCCGGATTCCGAAGCGCCGCTGACTCAGCATACATCAGCAGTCGTGACTCTTCAACCTGAAGGCTTATTTAAACCCTTTGCTCTCTTCAATTAGAACTTTTTCCATTGTTGTTGCTTCCGAGTTCGTATGAATCGGAGAGAGAATCCCCAGATTGAAGCAGAAAACTTCGATCAAGTCTTTGATCAACTCACTAACGCCTTTTCTCAAGCGATCCAAGCTCTCAATCGTCAACACGGTGAGTGTTTATATCTCCTTTTGAAATTTTGTGGTCAAGTTTTGCGGATACTCTTTTCCCACTTTTTTTTTTCTCTCCTCTTGCATGTCGTTGATTTGTAATCAGCTGCTTTATATCCGCAGAAATGACCCCATAGATGTTGAACAAGGAGGCCGTTGAACTGTAGGAGCTTCCCAAAGAATTTTGGTGCAAGGCTCCTTATCCGGGTGGCGATGATTTTTATTTGGCTACCATCCAGGAAACACTCCCCAGGCATCTCCTCCACTTGCTGCCTTTGAGTTGAAACTGTAGGGTTTTGATTCATGTATGTGCAACGGAAACACAAACAATCATAACCCATGCAAAACTCTCCAAGGATCACAAGTCAAGAGACATAACGATGGTAAAGGAAGAAATCAATAACACACCTTAGGGTTCTCCTTTGATGACTTCAAACGCGAATTGTGTCACGTTCTCTATAGTTGATCCACGCCTAGAGTTGAATACTAGATCTTCCGATCCTTGGTGCTATCCCGGAAAGAGGAAGAGGAAGAAGAATCACGCAAAACGAGACGAACAAGGACGTGTTAGGCCTCCTTGTGGCCGACGGGGATGGGCGGCGGCTCCTCTCTTGCTTGCTTGCTCTCTCCTTTTTGTTCTCTCCCACTCAAGTTATGATCAATAAGGTCATAAGTATGGGAAGGAAGGAAGGAGTGTCCTTTATATAGTCCAGCAAATCCTTGCCAACTACCTAAAGGACTTATTCTAGTCCTACTAGAATTCATTTTAGTCCCTTCCTTGCAAATTAGTCTCTACTAAGTTTGCAAGGTATTGCAAAGTGAACCTTCTAATTAACTAATCCAATTAATTAATTCCCAAATCTAGTTCAACTCTATATAGCGTGTGACCCCATAGGTTCTACCTAGTTGGTAGCAACAATTTGCTAATATGAAGCGGTTTCTAGCAAAACATCCATTCTAGCCAACTAATAGAATAGTCATCTTGACAAACCTTGTATAAGTAATTGTCTCATCCCTTTGTCTCTATATCTGGATTGGACACGAGACATACAAGTCACACTCGTATATCCAATCCAAAGTTTCTCGATCCATGGGAATAGCCTTATTCGTGCAAATAACATCAATATCCAATATTGATTTATTTGAGTCTGGCCAGACATTCTACAAGCACTATCCCTCGAGTGGCCTAGGGTATTTGCTCCCGTTATGTGGGAGGGACAAATTCTATCTACGTCCACTACGATCTCTAAGCTTGCTTCTTATTGTATCCGGTACACGCCTTTATAACTACCCAGTTACAGTGTAGCGTTTAACGCTACCAAAATCACAATAATCCACAACTAGAATATCTAGCGACTTCAAGTCTAAGGATGACAATACCATTGCACCGCGAGAAGCGCTCGTGACTTAACATAACGTGTATGTAGCCTTCTCGGAGATGGGTCAATCCGGTGCGCCATTACCCTTAATGCACACCTATGTGTTGGATCATGATATCTCCATATCAATCCAACCCCATACTAGTCTATAGATGATTGTCCCATTAATCATTATACTGGACTAGGGATATTTAAGATAAACAACACAATTGTAAATCTAGGGACTTCATCATATTAAATGTCCAATAAATAATAAAAATGAATTTTCTAGCCACAAATAAATTCATACTAAACTAGATTGCCTCTAGGGCATTTATTCCAACAGTCTCCCACTTGTACTAGAGCCAATCTCGCGCATCTCGTATGCCCATACTCCTAGTGTGCCCTTCATGCTTCCACTGCGTAAAAGGCTTTTTAAGCGGGTCTGACATTCTCATCTGTAGGAATCTTGCATATCCGAACGTCTCCTCTATCGATAATATCTCAAATCAGATGAAACTTCCTGAGCACGTGCTTGGATTTTTGGTGTGATCTGGGCTCCTTTGATTGCGCGATCGCCCCAGTGTTGTCCCAATACAACTCAACTGGATCCGCAATGCTAGGAACCACACCAAGTTCAGAAACAAACTTTCTGATCCAAACATCTTCCTTTGCTGCGCCATTTGCAGCAATGTACTCAGCCTCTGTTGTAGAATCAGCCACCGTCTCTTGATTGGAACTCTTCCAGCTCACCGCTGCTCCATTAAGGAAAAACACATATCCCGACTGTGATCTAAAGTCATCTCTGTCGGTTTGGAAGCTTGCATCAGTGTAACCCCTTACACGCAACTCTTCCTCACCGCCAAATATCAAGAAAGCATCCTTAGTTCTTCTCAAGTACTTTAGGATGTTCTTGTCTGCAATCCAGTGACTCTCACCCGGATTGGATTGGTATCTGCTTGTCATACTCAAGGCATATGACACATCTGGTCTAGTACATAACATGGCGTTCATGATAGATCCTATGGCCGAGGCATAGGGAATTCTACTCATGCGTTCCTTCTCAATCTCATTGGAAGGACAACCACTCTTCGAAAGAGTAATTCCATGTGACATGGGAAAGAATCCCTTCTTGGAATCTTGCATGTTGAACCGTTTCAACACTATGTCAATATATGTACTTTGACTTAGGCCTAGTAGTCTCTTAGATCTATCTCTATAGATCTTTATACCAGTATATTGGCTGCTTCCCTTAAGTCTTTCATTGAGAAATACTTTCCTAGCCAATCTTTAACAGATTGCAGCATGGGAACGTCGTTTCCAATGAGTAGTATGTCGTCCACATACAAGACCAGAAAAGCTACAGAGCTCCCACTAACCTTCTTGTAGACACAAGACTCATCTTCGTTTCTGATGAAGTCAAACTCTTTGACTACTTCATCAAAACGTCTATTCCAACTCCTAGAAGCTTGCTTCAATCCATAAATGGATCGTTGCAGCTTACAAACTTTGTTGGCTTGCTTTGGAACTTCAAAACCCTCTAGTTGTATCATATACACGTCCTCGAGGAGATTCCCATAAAGGAATGTTGTTTTAACATCCATCTGCCAAATCTCATAGTCGTAGTATGCTGCAATGGCAAGTAGGATTCGGATTGATTTGGTCATTGCGACTGGTGAAAAGGTTTCACCATAGTCAATACCATGAATCTGTCTGAATTCTTTAGCCACCAATCGGCCCTTATAGGTAATCACATTACCATCCATGTCGATCTTCTTCTTGAAGACCCACTTGCACCCTATGGGTCGCGCCCCCTCGGGTGGTTCCACCAAAGTCCACACTTCGTTGGTTTACATGGATTCCATCTCGGATCTCATGGCTTCTAGCCACTTCTGAGAGTCTGGGCCTTTCATGCAGGGCCGGCTTTAAAGGTAAGCGATTGAAGCCTTCGCTTCGGGCACCAAAATTCTAGGGGCACCATATTTCTAAATATTTATCAGTAATAATTATAGGTAAATCTTGATTCTTGATGAACTTATCCTTTCCGAATAATAATCACTTACCTCACTTGACAGTCTGTATTAATTTTTTAGTTTGACTTTTATTTTCAGAATTTCACCATTCTTCTCCCCATTACTATTGTGGATCTTGATTCTTATCTATCTCCAAATTTTTTTCCTACAATTTCTCTAAGACGTTTTCTTTTCCCAAGCATTGATTATTCTCCATTCAAACACTGCTAGCAATTTGTTTCTGAAATTACGAAACCAAAAGTTTCTCTAGCATGATTTTCAAATTTGTGATCTGCTAATTTTTTTTGTTGGTCTCAGTTCTAACCATCTTCATTGTTCGAATCGACTCTTACTCCCGAGTATCATTGGAAACATCCGAATTTATTTTATTTTATTTCAATTTGAAAATTATTTGTAGGGATTTATTACAGTCATTTTTAGAGTTTCGTTTCAATTTGAGAAATAATAGCTTCACTAATTTGTTCACGAGTAAGTTGAGATTATTTTGTCCATTTCTAGTGTATTATTATATCTCAATTTGAATAATTATCTTAATTTTCTATATAGTTCTATCGGGTTGAAACATCGTCAAGCTAGTTATACAATATCGCCAGACCGCAAATCGTTCCAATAAATTAGGAATCTAGATAATTCACTCGCTCTCTGCAAAATGCTAGTTTACTAACTTGTTTATCTCAATAGTCTTCTTTAATTTTCAGTAAGAGCATGTTAAATTCGGACACATTAATATATGTATAAAATATAGGGCCTTCGAATTTCTAAAGAAAAAACTAGAGGGCTTTCGACGTGGTATTTGCTTAGGGCACCAAGAAAACTAGAGCCGGCCCTGCTTTCATGGCCCCTTCATAGGTAGTAGGCTCATCATCTATGAGCATCGTGTCACCGGAATCGGTCACGAGAATTCCATACCTCTCGGGTTCCGGGCGCACTCTACTAGATCTACGAAGCTCTTGTGTTACCTGAACAGGCTGCTCCACAACTGTTTGTGGTTCCTGTTCATGTTCCATAATCGGTTCAGTGGTTTGTGGTTCTTGAATCTCTTCAAGTTCTACAGTCCTCCCACTTGCTTCTTTAGAGACAAACTCTCTTTCTAGAAACACGCCGGTCCGAGCAACAAACACTTTGTTCTCGGTTGGATTGTAGAAGTAGTAGCCCCTAGTTTCCTTAGGGTACCCCACAAATTTACACTTATCCGATTTTGGCCCTATCTTGTCTGATTGTAAACGCTTTACATAGACATCGCAGCCCCAAATCTTCATGAACGACAGTGTGGGACGCCTCCCACTCCACATCTCATGTGGTGTCTTCATGACTGATTTATATGGAACACGGTTAATGGTGAAAGTTGCACTTAATAGAGCATAGCCCAAAATGATAATGGAAGATCGGTTTGACACATAATAGATCGAAACATATCCAATAGGGTTCGATTTCTCCTCTCTGACACGCCATTCCATTGTGGCGTTCCGGGTGGAGTGAGTTGGGACACGATCTCACACTCTCTAAGATATTCGTCAAACTCTTGGCTCAAGTATTCTCCTCCACGATCTGATCGTAGAGCCTTGATAATTTTGCCAAGTTGCTTCTCTACTTCATTCTTGAATTCTTTGAACACTTCAAAGGATTCAGATTTGGCCCTCATGAGGTACACAAATCCATATCTAATGTAGTCATCAGTAAATGTAATGAAGTAGACATAACCACCCCTGGCAGGCCTGGCAAATGGCCCACACACATCAGTATGTATGAGCGCCAATTGCTCACTAGTCTTCTCACCTTTCTGATTGAAAGGGGACTTTTTCATTTTTCCCAATAAACAAGCCTAACATGTCTCATATGATTCAAAATCAAATGAGTCTAGTAGTCCATCCTTATGGAGTCTAGATACACGTTTCTCGTTTATGTGGCCTAAACGACAGTGTCATAAGTAAGCAGGATTTAAATCATTTATTTTAATCCGCTTGGTATTAATGTTGTAGACAGGATTGCTTAGATCAAGGACATATAGTCCATGAAATAATTGCGCACTAAAATAGTGAATATTATTCAAATAAAAGGAACAACAATTGTTCTTTATTTAAATAATAAAACCTTCCTTGTCCAAACAAGAAATAGAAATAATGTTTCTGCTCATAGCAGGCACAAAATAACAATTATTTAATCTAAAACTGATCCTGAAGGCAGAGATAGCTCGCACACGCCCACGGCCAACGCAGCAACTTTTGCTCCATTCCCAACGCGCAGATCTATCTCCCCTTTAGCCAATCTTCTCTCTTTAGATCCTACACATTTCGACAAATGTGAGATCCACATCCAGTATCTAATACCCATGATGTAGGGACAGTTAAATTGACATCTACAACAAAAATACCTGGTGGTGGTGGAATCACTATTCCAAGCCTCTTGTCCTCCAGATATTTTGGGCAGTTCCTCATCCAGTGTCCAGGCTGACTGCAGTAGTGACATTCACCTTTAGTCACACCTTTGGCAATGCCACCAAAAGGCTTAAGGGCAGGATCCTTGGACTTGGCAACTGACTTGCCTTTGCCCTTGGAGGATGAGGCAAACCTTTGCCCTTTCCTTTCTGAACCATCATAATGGCCTTGCCCTTACCCTTATTGATGCTTTGTTCAGCTGTCCTCAACATATTGAGCAAATCTGGCAGTGGTTTCACGATCTCGTTCATGTTATAGTTCATGATGAACTGTCCATAACTCTCGGGCAACGATTGCAACACGAGATCGGTTGCCAACACTTGGCCGACCGAGAACCCCAGTCGGGCGAGATTCTCCAGGTACCCGATCATACGGAGTACATGGGGTCCCACCGGGTTCCCTTCTGCCAAATGAAACTTGAACAGTGCCTTAGAGACCTCATACCTCTCAACCCTTGCCTGCTCTTGGAAGAGCTGCTTCAGATGCTCGATCATATCGACAGCATTCATGTTTTCGTGTAGCTTCTGAAGCTCAGAAGTCATGGTGCATAGCATAAGGCAGGCTTCATCATTAGTGAAACATCCCGGGATCTTGGTTCAGGATTAATGCGACAATCGAATTTCAAAAGTAGAATATTATCTTAAGAATATTACAATTTAGCTAATAAAACTCTCTTTGAAAAGAAAAGTTTACAAAAGCAATGTGTGAGATAATCTATGCTATCTACTAAGTAATATAACTTAAACCAAACGTCTTCGTCTTGGTGCGCGTTCCCATCCCCCACCTTGAGTGATGACCTGCGGTTTTAAAATGGCAAAAGCCTACGCAGTTTTGAAGAAATTGATCAGTAAAAACTGAGTAAGTACACACTTCGAAATGTAAAGCAACGTGTGGCACGGAAGCATGAGTTGAAACAAATCAGAAGATTTAAAGAGTAAAACTATCATATTGGAGAATTTGGATCAACTTGAAGTAACCGAGTAACAAAAACCTCTCAATTTAATAACATTGAGAAACCACGAGTAGTTGGTAAAATATCCAGAGTAAACAAGTTCATTTGAACTGAGAAACGATAGTAGTTCATGAGTAGCCAAGATTTACAATGCATTTCAATCGATTAGGGCATATCAAGAGCCACAAACAACATTAATAAGTAGTCAATTTTTAATTTCGACTTCAATCAACAGTTTAATTTAGCTGAGGCGTGTCAAGAGCCACCAGCAGGATCGATGTAAACAGAGGGATCACGAAATAATCACTAAGGGTTCCTTCTAGGGTCTATCAAACCCTATTTCACCCGAGCGTTAAGGGATCCCATTCGTCAAACCCGCTCACAACATTAGCTAAAAGGCCTTAAGTGACGACACCCCTATACCGTAGTGACCCTTACAAGTATAAGTAGCACTCTAGAACTCTATAAAACCCTTGGCCCCTATAACTTGGTACATTTTGGCTCATCGGGGACGGATTTTTGAACATTGACGTTCTATCCAATAATAAGAAGCATTGCTTCAATGGTCTTAGCCATAAGAAAATGGAGGATTGCTTGACGCCTCCCACTAATAACAGTACTCTGTACATCGTCCTAAGTCTATTAGAGGTATTTTATTTCTTCTCTTTCACATAACCAGAATCGGAATATCCAAATTTCACAAGTAATTTCCTAGAGTTCTCAAAGCAGATGAATAAATAGTTTAACAACTTTTGAGTGGAAAACATGCATTCTCATACTATTTCATATAACAAACATTCATTTGAAACATTAAGCACATACGCAGATTTTGATATGAAAAGGCCGTACATATTTACTTACCACTGAGATGAAGCACAATTAAAAGCAAGAAACTAAGTCTAGCACTCCGACGACAACCGCTCTCTCCTACGAGGTCGATGTCTACAATCACACGTATGACGTACTCGTTATAACCAATTTACACATTTATAATAGAAATGCAAACCTACATGTCACATAGTCCTAAATGTCACTAATGCACATATAATGATGTTTAATTATCAAAATAAATCCAACAAAACACCTAGAAGTTCAGAAATTCAACTTTTCTAAAAAATGTGAAACTACAATTCTGGACAGAATTGTAGCTCTGAATTTGGAGCCATATTTACCATATCAAATCATCTCCTAAAATCCCGAAATTAATGTACGAAGAACCTATATGTGTCTACTTGCAGAAACATCAAGAAAATCATGCATAGACATTGTAAAACTCAAGTTACAAAAATAACAAATACTGCTATGCTGCTATGCAGAGAAGAGTTTGGGAAAAACTTTCAAGTTTGCAAGGGTATTACTAGCACTTGGAGAATAGAAATAAAGCTCATCTTCTCCAGAATTAATCCCCTATGTCTACTTTAATCACAAGAACTATTTGGTGCCATAAGTTTCTGGAAATGAGATTTTTAACAAAAATGATAAAACTTGTCCAAAAGCACTGTTTCAGAAAACTTGCAACTTAAAATGAGCATATCTCCCTAACCAAAAAGGATATAGAGTTGAATTTTCTTTCAAAATGACCCTCTGTGAGTCTAGTTTCAGAATATAAAAGATTTAAAAATTTTACAGAGATAAAATTAAGAGATAATATACGTTTTTCACAATCTGGCCAGATTGTAAAAATGTGCAATTTTCACCTAGAGCACTTAAAACATGATCAAATCAATTATATGACACATGCAACTTATGGAGACTTGATTTTCACCCAAATTGCATAATTTTAGGCATTAATTAAGACTTTTACATGCTCTTTAGACAAATGATTAAAATTTTCTTGACATGCAAGTGCAACTACCAAGATTTTTACAAAGTGCATATGTGTTTTAGTGTGAGTTTCATGAAATAGTCAAAATTTTGGAGTCAATCACATGATCTAACCATGAAAATGAAGAATCAAGCATGGAGATGAAGAAAAATAAGATGAAATTTCATCAATCAAAGCAAAATATGGACATGCATGAATTAATTCAAGACTAGAAGAAAGTTTACCCAAAGATTCAAGAAATGGTGGAGGAAAAGAGTGAAATTGACCTTCAATCCTTGAGAAGAATGATGAAATAACTCCCCTCCATGATCATACTATGCTTGGACTAAAGTTTTTCATGTTTTGGAGGCTTGAAAATGAAGATTTGATGGTGTTTTGTGAAGGTCAACACCCAAAAACGGGAATGGAGATATTGAGAGAGAGAAGAAAGCATGTATGGGTGTTCTTGAAGAGAAAATCATATGAATAATTGAGGGAGAAAGAGATAGAAAGTTGTGGCGATGAATGGGATGAGTGATGGTGAGTTGGTGTAAGTATAAGAGTGTGTACATGTGTAGATTTTCATAAGTAGTGTTATTTTAATAGGAGTAGAAATAAGAATGAATTATTTTATTGGTGTTGACCAAAGTGATGGAGGGGGTAGTTGGTTGTAATTAGAACAAAATTAGAGGAGTTGTGGATGGGGCTAAAGAATTGATAGCCAAAAATTAAGGGGTAAAAGAAATGCAATTGAAAAGTCTCCCAACACCATAGTTGGGGTAGGAATTGGATTACCAAGAGAATGAGGGTTGACATGCAAATACAAGAAATTTAAGATAACTACAAAATTCCATATGCAAGAGGGGTATAAATGAGAAGTGCCAAAAATTGAGGGGTGAAAATATAATTTCTAATTAATAGCTAACCCATAAAAGTCAATTTTCATAAATTAGAAAATTGCCAAATAATTTCAAATAATCCACTTTGTAAATAAATGTCAAAATCTAATTTTTTTCTTTTAGAAAATTACAAGTATCTCCCACGTATACAAAATGAGTTTCCTATTGTATTATCCAAGTTTTCAAAACTACAAAATAAGCCCAAAATAGAACATATATATATCATCATAGATGTCAAATGACACACTTATATTTTAAAGCTAAGAAGAAGTCAAGGACAATTTTGAAATGTAAATTTCTTAAAATTCTCAAATATTTTTCGAAATTACTAAATAACCCCAACTAAAATACGGGGTATTACATTATATCCCCCTTAAATGAAGCTTCGTCCCCGAAGCTTAAGAAAACTTTTGAGCGAAATTACAACCATATTTCAAGAGAATGCAACTAATGCACATGAGACTTGTAGGCAATGCTAATGCACATGTGACACCTTTATTAACGAGAAACGCGCTCTCGATCGGTTACGTCTCATCTCACTCGTACAATACTAGAGATTCAAATACAATTAGCTCAAGTAAAAGGTCGGCACCAAATTTTGAAAGGTCTAGACTAACACACAAGTTACCACGTTTAGAAAGCCAATTCGAAAATTTTCTAGCGTTTAAACAAATCTTGAAATTTATAGACACAAAATACTTTGATCGCAACTAACATGTCATTTTACTTGAATCATCCGCGTTAAAAATATTGTCTTACCTGTATAGGATAAGATACACCAATCACCTAAAGTGTTCCACGCATACGAGGGAGAAAAGAACACTATGTGTCGTCACACAATGTGTCTATCCATCACAACTCGAATGTGTTTCAAATGTTCCAACTTAGTCTAAACAGCGGGTACAACTCATAGTACCGTCGTACTAAGAGTCACGCCAGCGGACTCCTAAACAAAGTGGTCCATATCACTTGGCATTTGGTATCTCGACCCCCAACAATTTTTTCTTTTTCAAAACTATTTTTTTTTTAGTCAAAATTTTCTAATTTTGAAAACGACCAAGTCGAATTAACTCAAAATGAAACCAAACAAGGTATTATCTTAAAAGTCGCCGCCCGTAGGTATGAAAAGAATGGTCTCAGGGTATTTAAGTCAAAAGGTCGTTACTCTCTCGTAGAAAAGGTAGGATGACCAAGCAAAAGAAACACGGATACGCATCACACGACAATGACAAATTATTTCTATATAGCAAGTAAACATGCTCATAGGATAGCAAACATATAAATAAGAAAGTAGATTCTGCATGGAGCACATACCAATTAGCAAGTAACAGTTAATCAACAAGTACGGTACAAATCGTGTTTAAGAATACGTAAGTACCCCAAAATCCCCCGCGACTTGCTTACTTTGTTATTACTAAATTAAGACATCCTAATCAATTTTAAAATTTTGAAAACGTGTTATCTTTCTTCTTTATCTACTTAAGGAAATCGAAAAGTCTCATTAACCGGAGAACCGATGCTCTGATACCATCTGAAACATCCCGGGATCTTGGTTTAGGGTTAATGCGACAATCGAATTTCAAAAGTAGAATACTATCTTAATAATATTACAATTTAGCTAATAAAACTATCTTTGAAAAGAAAAGTTTACAAAAGCAATGTGTGAGATAATCTATGTTATCTACTAAGTGATATAACTTAAACCAAACATCTTCGTCTTGGTACGCGTTCCCATCCCCCACCTTGAGTGATGACCTGCGGTTTTAAAATGGCAAAAGCCGACGCAGTTTTGAAGAAATTGATCAGTAAAAACTGAGTAAGTACACACTACGACATGTAAAGCAACGAGTGGCACGGAAGCATGAGTTGAAACAAATCAGAAGATTTAAACAGTAAAACTATCATATTGGAGAATTTGGATCAACTTGAAGTAACCGAGTAACAAAAACCTCTCAATTTAATAACATTGAGAAACCACGAGTAGTTGGTAAAATATCCAGAGTAAACAAGTTCATTTGAACTGAGAACGATAGTAGTTCATGAGTAGCCAAGATTTACCATTCATTTCAATCGATTAGGGCATATCAAGAGCCACAAACAACATCAATAAGTAGTCAATTTTTAATTTCGACTTCAATCAACAGTTTAATTTAGCTGATGCGTGTCAAGAGCCACCAGCAGGATCGATGTAAACAGAGGGATCGCGAAATAATCACTAAGGGTTCCTTCTAGGGTCTATCAAACCCTATTTCACCCGAGCGTTAAGGGATCCCATTCGTCAACCCCGCTCACAACATTAGCTAAAAGGCCTTAAGTGTCGACACCCCTATACCGTAGTGACCCTTACAAGTATAAGTAGCACTCTAGAGCTCTATAAAACCCTTGGCCTCAATAACTTGGTACATTTTGGCTCATCGGGGGCGGATTTTTGAACATTGACGTTCTATCCAATAATAAGAAGCATTGCTTCAATGGTCTTAGCCATAAGAAAATGGAGGATCGCTTGACGCCTCCCACTAATAACAGTACTCTGTACATCGTCCTAAGTCTATTAGAGGTATTTTATTTCTTCTCTTTCACATAACCAGAATCGGAATATCAAAATTTCACAAGTAATTTCCGAGAGTTCTCAAAGGAGATGAATAAATAGTTTAACAACTTTTGAGTGGAAAACATGCATTCTCATACTATTTCATATAACAAAAATTCATTTGAAACATCAAGCACATACGCATATTTTGATATGAAAAGGCCGTACATATGTACTTACCACTGAGATGAAGCACAATAAAAGCATGAAACTAAGTCTAGCACTCCGACGACAACCGCTCTCTCCTACGAGGTCGATGTCTACAATCACACGTATGACGTACTCGTTATAACCAATTTACACATTTATAATAGAAATGCAAACCTACATGTCACATAGTCCTAAATGTCACTAATGCACATATAATGATGTTTAATTATCAAAATAAATCCAACAAAACACCTAGAAGTTCAAAAATTCAAGTTTTCTAAAAAATGTGAAACTACAATTCTGGACAGAATTGTAGCTCTGACTTTGGAGCCATATTTACCATATAAAATCATCTCCTAAAATCCCGAAATTAATGTATGAAGAACCTATATGTGTCTACTTGCAGAAACATCAAGAAAATCATGCATAGACATTGTAAATCTCAAGTTACAGAAATAACAAATACTGCTATGCAGAGAAGAGTTTGGGAAAAACTTTCAAGTTTGCAAGGGTATTACTAGCTTCGAGAATAGAAATAAAGCTCATATTCTCCAGTATTAATCCCCTATGTGTATACTTTAATCACAAGAAATATTTGGTGCCATAAGTTTCAGGAAATGAGATTTTTAACAAAAATGATAAAACTTGTCCAAAAACAGTGTTTCAGAAAACTTGCAATTTAAAATGAGCATATCTCCCTAACCAAAAAGGCTATATAGTTGACTTTTCTATCAAAATGACCCTCTATGAGTCTAGTTTCAGAATATAAAAGATTTAAAAATTCTACAGAGATAAAATTTAGAGATAATATACGTTTTTCACAAACTGGTCAGATTGTAAAAATGTGCAATTTTCACCTAGAGCACTTAAAACATGATCAAATCAATTATATGACACATGCAACTTATGGAGACTTGATTTTCACCCAAATTACATAATTTTAGGCATTAATTAAGACTTTTACATGCTCTTTAGACAAATGATTAAAATTTTCTTGACATGCAAGTGCAACTACCAAGATTTTTACAAAGTGCATATGTGTTTTAGTGTGAGTTTCATGAAATAGTCAAAATTTTGGAGTCAATCACATGATCTAACCATGAAAATGAAGAATCAAGCATGGAGATGAAGAAAAATAAGATGAAATTTCATCAATCAAAGCAAAATATGGACATGCATGAATTAATTCAAGACTAGAAGAAAGTCTACCCAAAGATTCAAGAAATGATGGAGGAAAAGAGTGAAATTGACCTTCAATCCTTGAGAAGAATGATGAAATAACTCCCCTCCATGATCATACTATGCTTGGACTAAAGTTTTTCATGTTTTGGAGGCTTGAAAATGAAGATTTGATGGTGTTTTGTGAAGGTCAACACCCAAAAACGGGAATGGAGATATTGAGAGAGAGAAGAAAGCATGTATGGGTGTTCTTGAAGAGAAAATCATATGAATTATTGAGAGAGAAAGAGATAGGAAGTTGTGGTGATGAATGGGATGAGTGATGGTGAGTTGGTGTAAGTATAAGAGTGTGTACATGTGTAGATTTTCATAAGTAGTGTTATTTTAATAGGAGTAGAAATAAGAATGAATTATTTTATTGGTGTTGACCAAAGTGATGGAGGGGGTAGTTGGTTGTAATTAGAACAAAATTAGAGGAGTTGTGGATGGGGCTAAAGAATTGATAGCCAAAAATTAAGGGGTAAAAGAAATGCAATTGAAAAGTCTCCCAACACCATAGTTGGGGTGGGAATTGGATTACCAAAAGAATGAGGGTTGACATGCAAAAACAAGAAATTTAAGATAACTACAAAATTCCATATGCAAGAGGGGTATAAATGAGAAGTGCCAAAAATTGAGGGGTGAAAATATAACTTCTAATTTATAGCTAACCCATATAAGTCAATTTTCATAGAAAATTGCCAAATAATTTCAAATAATCCACTTTGTAAATAAATGTCAAAATCTAATTTTTTTCTTTTAGAAAATTACAAGTATCTCCCACGTATACAAAATGAGTTTCCTATTGTATTATCCAAGTTTTCAAAACTACAAAATAAGCCCAAAATAGAAAATATATATATCATCATAGATGTCAAATGACACACTTATATTTTAAAACTAAGAAGAAGTCAAGGACAATTTTGAAATATAAATTTCTTAAAATTCTCAAATATTTTTTGAAATTACTAAATAACCCCAACTAAAATACGGGGTATTACAATTAGCGTCATCAACACGCTTTTGATACGCCTTTTAGGGCTGCATGTGTTTGGTTCTCTGGACCTGCTGGAACATGCTCCTTATTGCGTACAGTTTCTTCTCTTACTTGAGAACGATTCTCAAGTTTCTGTACCAATCAAGGAAGTTGGTTCCAGAGAGCTTGTCCTTCTCCAGGACAGATCGTAGGGAATGTTGTGAACTCGATGATTTGTTTGCCATTTGGAATTCTACAAAAGGAAAATACGCAAGTTTTAGTATTTGTGAATTTTTGACTATATTCAATAATGGGTAGTTTATCAAATATAACTCCCACTATTTTTCTACGCATTAATAACCCTCAAGATATTAATGCGGAAAATATTCTTATATTTTCTAGTGGGCCAAGATCCATGTTTCATCTCCTTATGAGCTTGCTTTGGCAAGTCACCCATAATTTGACTACTTTAGGTAGGAAGAATTCCAATTGCATCTCTTATGCAACTGATGGTTCAATTGGGCAAATAACTCCTTATTTATCCATCCATATGGATAATCTCAATTGATTTCCTCTAGGTTTCTTAATCATATTAATAGCCTAGTTGTGTTCAACCTCTTATTTAAACAGTTGCACATTACTAACTTGTGCCATCGCATTCCATCATTATGAACCAAGTCGCCATGCTTTGGCACGCACGAACTTGATAAATCATGATGATAATGAGTGTTTAAATAACGAGAAGGCAAGAACACAATATTTGAATTTTGAGGGATTTTAAATTCAATTTTAATTGTTTTTGTTGATCAATATCAACTAATCTATCTATTTGAGTTTGGGCACAACTCCAAATAATAGATCCGGGTTGTCTAATTATCTTATTATCCTAATTGCATGCATCATCCATACACCAACCACAAAATAATAATACAATAAAATAAACAACCACAAAACAAAATAAAACGTGATGTGGATATGGCCTTTTCTAGACTAAGATAATTACAAGCCAATGGAATTATCTATGAACCCTAAAAGCAAACACATCTCCATGCGTCTTGATCTTTTGGTCCATCCTTCATAGTCATGCTCCATGCTCCATCTTTTGTGGCTTCTTTTGGCTTTGAGCTTCTTTTCTTCAATCTTGGCTAACAATCTACTTTATCTAGCACTAGCTAACAACTGTACTAAATAAAATAAGTCTCACAAGTTGAGAAAAAATGGGTCGCAGGCCATAAAACCCTAATTAATTATTACAATTAATTTGATCAGCTCGCAGGCCGTAAACCAAACCACAAAAATTAAACATCCACATCAAACCACATCCTAAGGCCATATCCAATCACCATGCGATTTGCACATAAACAGTTAAACTCCAATTTTAACGCGCTTGGTCAATTTTAATTGATTTTAGGATATTCTAGGGTTAAAGCGGTCCATAGGGCCCAACAATCGAATTGCCCGGGCCTAAAAAGAGAACCGAAAGGGTCTTGGGCCGGCCTGCCCCTAGACCGAGCCTTGTTTGGGCGGAAAGGAAGGAGAGGCGGTCCCCTAGGGGGGCCGAACCTCCTTTGGGAGTTGTTTCCAAAACAACTCCCTTGCTTGGTGCCCAAGTTTGGTTGTTTCCTTGTTTGGGAAGAACTCCTTCTTCCATAAGGATGCCCAAACCCTAGATCTAAGATCCTAAAATTTCTTAAACTCACTAATTCATGCATCCAATGCAAAAACTAGATCTTTTTATGATAGATTATTGACAAATTGCATCATATGCTTGATTTGTCTTGTTTTGCGCGATAAACAATAATTTTAAGGTGTAAAACTATCAAAACGTAACACATAAACCACGTTTATGCTCTACGACCTGTCGCTCTGATACCACTGTAGGGTTTCGATTCATGGATGCGCAACGGAAACACAAACAATCATAACCCATGCAAAACCCTCCAAGGATCACAAGTCAAGAGACATAACGATGGTAAAGGAAGAAATCAACAACACACCTTAGGGTTCTCCTTTGATGACTTCAAACGCGAATTGTGTCACGTTCTCTATAGTTGATCCACGCCTAGAGTTGAATACTTGATCTTCCAATCGTTGGTGCTAGCCCGGAAAGAGGAAGAGGAAGAAGAATCACACAAAACGAGACGAACAAGGAGGTGTTCGGCCTCCTTGTGGCCGACGGGGAGGGGCGGCGGCGAGGGAGGGGCGGCGGCTCCTCTCTTGCTTGCTTTCTCTCTCCTTTTTGTTCTCTCCCACTCAAGTTATGATCAGTAAGGTCATAAGTATGGGAAGGAAGGAAGGAGTGTCCTTTATATAGTCCAACAAATCCTTGCCAACTACCTAAATGACTTATTCTAGTCCTGCTAGAATTCAATTTAGTCCCTTCCTTGCAAATTAGTCTCTACTAAGTTTGCAAGGTATTGCAAAGTGATCCTTCTAATTAATTAATCCAATTAATTAATTCCCAAATCCAGTTCAACTCTATATAGCGTGTGACCCCATAGGTTCTACCTAGTTGGTAGCAACAATTTGCTAATATGGAGCGGTTTCTAGCAAAACATCCATTCTAGCCAACTAATAGAATAGTCCTCTTGACAAACCTTGTACAAGTAATTGTCTCATCCCTTTGTCTCTATATTTGGATTGGACACGAGACATACAAGTCACACTCGTATATACAATCCACAGTTTCCCGATCCATGGGAATAGCCTTATTCGTGCAAATAACATCAATATCTAATATTGATTTATTTGAGTCTGGCCAGACATTCTATAAGCACTATCCCTCGAGTGGCCTAGGATATTTGCTCCCGTTATATGGGAGGGACAAATTCTATATACGTCCACTACGATCTCTAAGCTTGCTTCTTATTGTATCCGGTACACGCCTTTATAACTACCTAGTTACGGTGTAGCGTTTAATGCTACCAAAATCACAATAATCCACAACTAGAATATCTAGCGACTTCAAGTCTAAGGATGACAATACCATTGCACAGCGAGAAGCGCTTGTGACTTAACATAACGTGTATGTAGCCTTCTAGGAGATGGGTCAATCCGGTGCACCATTACCCTTAATGCACACCTATGTGTTGGATCATAATATCTCCATATCAATCCAACCCCATACTAGTCTATAGATGATTGTTGACGCGATTTCTTAACGCGTATGCGCAAGTGCACGGTCAAGTAATATAGGGGTGATATTTCAACCCCGAGTTATCGATCCCACGAGGACATGCTTGAGATTATTTAATTAGTTACTTAATTTAGAGTATGGTGCAAGAGGAAAGAATTAATTGATTTAAGAATTGAAATAACAACTAATCTAATATTTTTGTATTTGTTTTTATTTTATTTTAAATAAATAGATATGGAGAAACTAGGCGATCTCTAGATCACCTAGGGTTGTAGACGATTTCTGGTTCAACTATGTAACACGTTAATCCTATTCTAATCAATCCGGGTAATAGGCTATGACAATCTCCTATCGGTCTCATGTCATTTTACGTCTCGGTAGAATACAATCTCCTCTCGGTCTCATGTTATCTACCGGTCCGTTCTAGCAGGTCATCTACTGGCACGATAACGATAACGGGTCCTGTCGGTCCCCAGATTTAAAAGAGGCCACAAGTTTCCACTCGAAAACAGACTATTCGACTACCTTAAGACTAAATCCTCCTAGCACAATAAAGGAACTAAAGGTATGCCCTCGTCTTCTTTCCACTTTTCCCTGAATACCCGAGACTTCCTTTCGTGAAACTGGTGCGCAAGATACTAAAAATTAAAGTTTTCCCCACTACGGTGCTTCCTATTCATTGAGACTCTTTCATTGAACTCTCTCTGGTTTCAAGCTTCATCAATTGCCCAACTCAAAATTTTTAATTTTTATGGATTTTAACTTTTCTATTTTTTTTTTCAATTTTTTCATATTTCCCTAGACTCTATATGCTTACAGCCAACTCGATTAACCACACGTTTTGGGTAGGGGACTCAATAAAGTAAAAGTGCAAAGAAATGCATACTAACAATCCTAACACAATACGACACTATACTAAACACTCTACACTAACTACACGTACTGCACAATACAACACAACTGCATGTAACTGGCGTGCACAACTGACATGGCTAGCAAAATATACACAAACCCCCCCCCCCACACTTAAACGTTTCGTTGTCCTCAACGAATTTAGAGATCAAGTACGAGGTTTCCTCGCTTAAATGTTTTGGCGGTGGATCTACACAATTATGGCTCCAAACTTAGAACAGAGAGAGAGTTAGAGGTACCTGAGTGCCCGGACCTACATGGGCACCGTTGCCGCGAAACTGCAACAAGAAGGGGTCTTGTGGACCGTTGACAGTTTCCGGAAAAGTCTCACCTCGCGTCCGGATTCCGATGCGCCTACTCAACATTCTATCACACGCATCAAGAAGGGGAATCCGTAGCGTCTTCTGTACCTATGTCCCTGTACACTGATTGAAAGTATTAAAGTAACTCTCTTTCACCCCTCAAAATCATATGGAGAACTAAAAGAAAGAACAAAAATAAATAGCATCCTACTCTACATTGGGTTGCCTCCCAAGCAGCGCTTGTAATGTAAGGTCGACAGCCCGACCCGGTTACCTCAACCGACAAGGATAGTGGAGGCTGCTTTATCCCTCCACTTCTTCAAATTCCACCATCTCTTTTCAATGACTTCGCGTGCACCCCTGTGCTCTGAAGAAGGTGGACAATTGTGGAAGCTGACTCCTTTCATTTTGCAATTGATCTTCTTGAGAAACTTCCACCAAGTACCACTGGGTTCAAATGAATCTCTGGCCATAAAATCATCCCAGTAACACCTCATCTGTGCAAGATGATCTTCAAATGACCCATGCAATTCATCCACACCCCCACACTTGTTGATTTCCAACTCCTTGACTATGGCATATGGATCATCAATAAAGTCGCCAATATGACAAGGAATTGAAAATTTCTCATGATTCTCTTCCCCATAAGAATCTCCATACACAAGTCTTTCCAACTCATCACAGACTTGATTAATATGAGATACGGAGAATTCTTCGAAAGTATGAGTAGGGCTTTTACCTCAATAGGTATGGGAACAAGTGAATCATCAACTTCATCGTCGGCACCCCACAGGATTCCAATGCTGGTGTCTTCCCATTCATGCCAAGGAAGTGAGGGCTCTTGCAGTTTTGGCTGGCAATACGGAAGGTCCTCCCATCTTGGGCACACAGGTCCACCCCAGTCTGAATCAGAGTCTGAGTCCTCATAAGTGGCGGTGTCCACCAATGGTTCCTGGACACTGCAGTCTTCGTTCGGCTCACGTATCTCTTTTTCCACTTGTGGTGGGGATGATGAAGGTTCAATGTGAGGCTCACTGTCATGTGGCAAGGTATCCTCTTGTGGCTCTTGAATACTAGATTTCCCTCCTGTTGGCAGTTTTTCTATTCGTTTCTTTATCCTCTCCAACATCTCCCTCACGTATTCCCTACCTGTGGCAGAATCCTCTTGTGGTAATTGTGAAGCTATGGACAAAAATTTGGCGCACACTTCGATGTCATTCATAATACTACGTCGTTTTGCCATAATCGCTGATGAATCTTCCTGGTGCTGATGAAGCTGGGGGGCATGTACGCGACATGAGTCTCTACGCTTGTAGATAGTGCTTTCTGAGCTGACAGATCTTGGCCACGTGGCAACCATCCAGCACACCATATTGTGCTCCACACACACGGGATCACCAGCCGAGCTGATCCATCTGGGGGCTGCGAGACAGAGCCCTCGCATACCACTGCACGGGACTTGTAGGGACTTAGTGGTTTGGAGGCTAGAGTAAGCCCTGTCGCGTGCGAGTCAAGCCCGCACGCGACCTTTAGTAACTGTTTTGAGAGATTTATGGCACGAGCTCCATAAACCCGGTCAATCCGGTCAAACCCGGTCAACCTCGTAACGGTTCCGGTATTCGCGCACAACGTGCTGTAACGGTCCCTATATACTCGGACGAACGTGCCGTTATGGTTAAGATAATTAAGCCGCCATCAATGGGCGCATTAACCACACTACAACGGTCACGTTCTCTGCTATATATAGGACGTTAACCTTTCCATACAAAGGAGAACACACTTGCCATACGCGGAAGCTCTGCCAAACCTCTGTCTCTCTCTCAGACATTGCTACTGACTTACTCTCTCCCTACACACAACCCCACTCTTCCTGTGCGATCCTTGATCCTCTACATACGGTGTACACGGAGGTCTCCTCGCCGGAATCTCTTGTGCACATTTTGGTGAACCCGACGTGAACTTACCAACTAAAGCAACCATGTCTCAGGAGGATGATATCAGCAACAGATCGCCTTCCACCGAAACCGCCTCGGGAGAGGGGACCCGCCGTACTCCTACCACTCCTGGCGAGACACCGACGCTAGAGTCTTTGGACGCCACTGTTCAAGGCCAGGCGAAAGCTCTCAAGGCCCAATCCGAACAGCTAGAACGGATCTTGGCCGTTCTGGGCACCCTTGCACCAAATCCTTCGTCGGCCATCGCCGTCTCTCAAGGAGGAGGAGCCCCTACCGCTCCGGGACTGGGAGTGTCAACCACGCCTCCCAACCCCAATCTGCAAACTCCACCGGCGACAGCGCAGCCGCCTTCGATTCAGGGGTCAACGGCTCAGATGTTGCCTCTCACTGCTCACACTCCGCAGCCCTCGGCTTTGGCGTCTAACCCGACTCTGCAGTACCCTTTGCCTCCTCCAACGGCGATCTGGGGCAATGCGAGCAGTCCATATGTCCCCAATCCTTCGACGGCGTATGTGTCGCCTCCGCCTGCGGCAACCCCTCCTTCGACTACCGAGGGAAGCATTCCATAATGCATGACGTCTCTGCAGAAGCGCATGGACACTATTCTGGCTCATCAGTCATTCGCGGATACCATTATCCCGAAGCTTGACAACGATCCACCCATTCCACGAGAGATCTATCTCATGCCTAACCCAGCGGGGTACAAAGCTCCCAAATGGGACAAGTTCGAGGATGTCAACGGGAACGCTCATGAGCATGTCATGCGTTTCATTGATGTCATGGGGCCATACGGAGCTGATCCCAAACTGCTGATGCGAGAGTTCCCAAAATCCTTTGGGAACGTAGCATACAAGTGGTACCGAACGTTGGAAGCCGGATCCGTGAAGACTTGGGACGACATGGTCCAGAAGTTCTACACCAAATTCTTCCAGATGGAAGAAAAGGTGACGATGATCCATCTCTCGCGGATGTATCAGAAGCGCGAGGAGGACGGGATCACTTTCATCAAGAAATTCAGGGCGAAATCCTTAGAGTGCAAAGATCCAATGCTCGAAAGCCGGCTTGTAGAGATATGCTTGCAGTGCATGCGAGACGAATACAAAGGTAGCTGTGAAGTTAGCGGAGTACAATATCAGGCAAATATGTTCCACCCCCTACTACCCGAAGGGGAACGGGCAAGCCGAAGCGACCAACAAAACGTTGTTGAGGATTTTGAGCAAGATGGTCGCAGATGACCACAAGAAGTGGGCCGACTCTCTAAGCATAGCTCTGTGGGCCTATCGAACTTTTCCAAGGACACCCACGGGGGCCTCGCCATTCCTACTATGCTATGGGGCCGAGGCCGTGGTACCTGCGGAGGTGAGAGTCAATTCGGCAAGACTAGCCTTCCACGCACTCTACGAAAATCAACGTGATCACGACTTAGTCTTGCTGGAGGAAAAGCGAGAACAAGCCAAAAGGACCAACAAGCGATATCAAGAAAGGATTGCTCGCGCTTACAATAAGACAGTCCAGCGAAGAGATTTCGCAGTTGGAGATTTGGTCCTGCGCGCATCTGACCACTGCGTGCGAGAAGCGACTCACCCAAAGTTCGCAGCCAATTGGGAAGGACCCTTCGAAGTCACAGAAGTCTTCGACAGTGGCTATTGCAGCATACAAAGGTTGCACGGCACAACCTCAACCCCGAGTTCAGTCAACATGCGCTGGATTAAGAAGTACTATCCCTGACTTCTCTCATTTCATACGTTTTATTATAACGTCGCTTAATCTCTTGTATGGTTACGATTTACACAATCTCCTCTCCCATATGAGAGGATTGTAATCTCATCTCTCCCATATGAGAGCATTATAATAAGAAAATTCTCCCAAATGAGAAACTTCATATTGCTGGATGTCGATTTTACTTTATTAGTTTGCTATAACTGTTAACAATGAGTTATCTGCTACAATAGCAGCCTATGCGGATGCGATCTTAATTGATCATTTAAGCCTATCTGTTACGATAGCAGCCTATGCAAATGCGATCTTAATTGATCATTCAAGTCTATCTGTTACGATAGCAGCCTATGCGAATGCGATCTTAATTGATCATCCAAGCCTATCTGTTACGATAGCAGCCTATGCAAATGCGATCTTAATTGATCATTCAAGCCTATCTGTTACGATAGCAGCCTATGCGGATGCGATCTTAATTGATCATTTAAGCCTATCTGTTACGATAGCAGCCTATGCAAATGCGATCTTAATTGATCATTCAAGCCTATCTGTTACGATAGCAGCCTATGCGAATGCGATCTTAATTGATCATTTAAGCCTATCTGTTACGATAGCAGCCTATGCGGATGCGATCTTAATTGATCATTTAAGCATATCTGTTACGATAGCAGCCTATGCAAATGCGATCTTAATTGATCATTCAGGCCTATCTGTTACGATAGCAGCCTATGCGAATGCGATCTTAATTGATCATTTAAGCCTATTTGTTACGATAGCAGCCTATGCAAATGCGATCTTAATTGATCATCTAAGCCTATCTATTACGATAGCAGCCTATGCAAATGCGGTCTTAATCGATCCTCTAAGCCTATCTGTTACGATAGCAGCCAATGCAAATGCGATCTGAATTGATCATCCAAGCCTATCTGTTACGATAGCAGCCAATGCAAATGCGATCTGAATCGATCATTCAAGCCTATCTGTTACGATAGCAGCCTATGCAAATGCGATCTTAATTGATCATCCAAGCCTATCTGTTACGATAGCAACTCATTCGCAAAATGATCTTAATTGATCTTCTAAAGCCTATCTGTTACGATAGCAACTCATGCGAAAAATGATCTCAATTGATCTTCTAGTAAAGCTTATCTGCCACGATAGCAATTCGCATCACTTAACGATCTTAATTGATCTACTAAAAAGCCTATCTGCTACGATAGCAATATTGTGAAAATGATCTTAAGTGATCTACAAAAATCTATCTGATATGATAGCACGTGCATCAAAGGCCAATCACAAGCCCATTTGCCAGGATGGCACAGCTGCGAAAATACGATCTCGAACGATCTAGTGAAACATCTGCGAATTCATATGGCAGATAGCAAATGCGAAAGCATTACATAGCATTATGCAAGGCGGAATATGCCGAAACGCATGCGAAATTGTATTTTGTTGTAAAGGGACAGCAGATAATACAAAAGATATTTATCATTATGAGTCGAAAAGACTTACAATTTATCTGTCTAGATAGCAGCTTACAAGCGAAAAAGCTCAAATCTAACTACACAGCCAACGTGGCTTACAATACATTCGAAAAGTAGCTGACAAGCCAGCAAAGACACACTACGGGAATCCTGACTAAAAGGGATGAACCCACCGGTTCTAACACCGGCTATGCAATACACAGATCTGCAGCCAAAGATCTATAGCAAAAGGGATGCTGCTGCAAAGAGATCAACTCGTCATTTGCTATGTCTCTAGCAGCAAAATCTGGGTAACGGTACGTCCAGGACCTCAAGAGGTGACAAAGGCCTCTGTCTGATCAAGATAGGCACCGGAGGAACCTCCTGTTCCGGCGCACTCCGCCGTACGGAACAGGGGAAGCAGTCATTCCTCTGGTGATGGACTCCTTGTCATGATAGACAAGGGCATTGACAAGCTCCCTGAGTTCAAGAACGAAGAGGCAAGAAATCCTCCTCCAGGGATGCTGGAGGAGAATTCTGCCGTTCATTACAAGAGGGTAGCAAGGTCACTTCGGCGCTGCACCTCACCGGGAGGCGGCCGGAAACATGACCTGCAAGCATAATACACGAAGAAAATTCTTCGAACACACATGAGATATCATCTCCATCTTCTTTACGATGGTTATAAAGAGCAATAAGCCTCATAAAGTGGATCTTGGAAACTATTTCTACAGCACAAAGCGCAAACTCAGGATTCACAACTTGAAGTTGCCATGAATCAACGAGAAACAAGCGTTGAAGCCAGCAGTCGTAAGGACTCACGGCAGAGCACATTTTTGGGATGAAGAACCCAAATGGCAAAGACAAGGTTTATATAGACCTTGGGGAGACTCTTCAGTTGCCAAAAGATGAGTCAGCAGAATTTGAAAAGAGGGTAAGGTCAATCACTTACGCCTTGAAAAGCGGTAACGATCAATTACCCTACTAAAGGCTACGACGATTCAGTTGCGTATCCTAATAAATGACGGATAGTCATGATTCGGATGGGCTTCCCAACGAAAGCGTGCTTATCTTCCGAGAAATTAGCGCGAAAATCAAGCAGAGTATCAATTGCTGATGTCATAATTGGATATGCACAGAGATATCCTATCAAATCCCGGAAAGGGCAAAACGGGCAAGTTGATTCTTGTTGTTAAAAAAAAGGGGGGAGAAACCCTAGCAACATTACATTAATGTTTCAAACATTACATTAATGTTCCAGACTGCCTTGCACTATTTTCCAAATTCAAAAAGTCAAAAGCAAATTCTTGATCAAGGAGTCATGGGGTGCGAACTGATGCCTCAGCTTCTCTACCTGCTCCACTTCTCGCTTCAATTGCTCGCACTTGGCATTCATCTCATGATAGAGCTTCATAGCCTCTTCAGCCTTTTGCTTCTGCTGCTCCACCTTCTGCTTTTCAGCTGCGAGGTTCTGGTGGCCGAGCTGCAAAGTTACGGCTGCGCGAATCAGAGTGACTCTTTTCATAAGGAATCTGAAACCCAGTCTGCCTTGCACTTTGGTAAGAAGATTTTCGCACATGCCATAAAGCAATTCGGCACTCTGGACAGAAATGGTCTCAGGCGTGGCCGCGGACAGCTGCTCCAAAATCCAAATGGCTTCGGTAAGAAACAGCCTCCTGTCGAAGGGCCCTATCTCCAGAGATCTGAAAAACGATCGGGGGTAGGAGAGGCGCATCCGAACTAGCCAGTCCACATCAGTTTGCTTCAAACCTGAAGCAATATAAAGCTAAGTTACGCTATCAAACTCGAAAATGCACCATGCGAGATGCAAACAGTGAATCATTACTTACCAGTTCCTTCGAGAATCTCACGAAGAGAAGGAATGCGCATTACTGGAGTCGTTGAAGACTGCCCTTGCTCTATAGCTCTCCTGTCAGCCGCGAGCTCTAACTCCTCATAGTTAGAAGGAAGAGTGTAGGCCGCACCAGCTGCGACTGCATTCCCAACCTGCGAGTCCCAAAAGCCCCACGCAGGAATAGGTGCCGCCGACTCAGTCATCGCCGGAGGCGAAGTGACAGCCGAGGTCGCTTGGCGAGGGATATTCTCAGATGCGGAAGCATCGGCAGTACTTGTCCTTACTTCCTCAGCGCCAGCATGGGCATCTTCATCCATTAGCACAGCACCAGCTTCAGCATCGTCGGAAAGTTCGATGATGTCCTCGAGAGGCTCACCTGCGTGATCGGTAGCTGCGACGGGCTTCTCGGTATGAGGGCTCAGAATCGGAACATAGGACGCAGAAGACTGACTTCTTTGCTCCGGCGCGCGTTCCTCAACATTGCCTGCGATACAAAATGCGACGGTATGAGGTAACTCGCATTGAATAATATTTTGCTATCTTTACTTAAGCCAAGAGCAAGCACCTCCACGCGAAGGTGGGATTGAAGTCTCTTCGTCATACACTAAAGACGAGGAACCATGTCCTATTAGTGTGTCCTCACTAAGCAAGTCTTTAAGAGGAGCGTGACCTGGGATGCGAATAAACCAGTCATGATTCTGTCTCAAGTTGCTAAGGCCTAGTACATGCGTATCGCTCAAATGATTACCTGAAGGTTCTCCGCACTTGTCTACTAGCCAACGACGAATGTCAGCCTTTGACACACCATGCTTTAACGCACCCACAATAACATCTCTATAAGTTACTGCGAGATTGAAGATCTCACCTTTATCGCCGCCTGCGATCTCTTCGAAGTCTGCTTGGGCTTGCTCCAGGGCTGCTGCATCCTCTTCTGGAACCTCATCTTCCTCCTCCGCATGAGGAGACACTTCTTCGGGAAGCTCGTCTTCCTCGTCAGCTGGACGCACTAAGTCCTCAACGTGCTGCTCTTCGAGGCTCTGCTGTTTCACACGCTCGAGCTCCTCCTCTTCCCGCTGCTTTCTTCTTTCAGCAGCCTCCGCGGTTGTCCTCCTGGACTCAGCAAGAACGTCCTCGCTTATGGGATCGTCTGGAATGCCAGAATGGGTGTCTCTCTTTTGTCTCTTGGCCAAAAGGCCACCAATGGTCTCATCATCATCATCATCTGCGAAGATATGATTGGTTTAAGAAAAGAAGTGCAAAGGAGTTACGATAATGGGAAAGAAAATGCGACGGAAGTACCTCCTGATTCTTCCTCATGCATCACAACTGTTCTTTCTTCTTCTTCTTCATCACTCTCTCTGGGCTCCTGCCTCTCTCCTTCTTCCTCTTGGTTGAATGGAACGAAAGTCTCAACTGCGAGTTCTTTCCGCACTTTGCTGGGCATGCGACCCTTGCCTTTATCCTTGACAGAAAAGGACCTCGCCGGAGGAGAAGTTGGAACACTTATAGGGGAAGAAATTGTAATTCCCTTTTGCCTGGGTCTCTTCACTCTCGGCGCCGCAGTCGCTGGAGGGGACGGATCATCTCTGGGAGGAGACGAGGCTGGAGCATTGTCTATCAGCGAGTCAGCAAAAGCATTCATGACTGCACGAATCTTGGTTTCGACCTCAGGGTCCATCCTCCATGCTAGCCGAAACGACTGCTTTTGTCTTCTGGTGGCAACAATGGTGTTCACCAAAGACTTGGAGCGATCACCAGATGCGAATCTTCGCACATGACACTACAGCAAACAGTACAAAATAAAGGTGTCAGCATAAGGAAATCAAGAAGCTTAACGCACGCGAAGAAATTGCTTACCTCAGCAAATGCCTTGCTGTATCTGACGACATGCGTGTCGCCCTTCTTAACTGCGGCGACCTTTTCCTTCAGAATGATGTCAGGACACAAATGGTTCTCGCGATCCAACCGTGAGTAACAACCATACTCAGACTCGCTCAGACTGCAATTGGGGCGAAACGGGAAAGAATTTCTCTTGATCAAGGGGGCTCTACTTGGCTGCGCGGCCGACTGCGTCTCAATCCTCGTTTGCTGGGCGATCCAGTATGCGAGCCAGTTCTGAGAGCAACCACCCTCGCGGGTCCCTGCAGGCTGCTCAAAGGGAAGATTGTTCATGAATACTGTCTTGCACTCCTTTGTTAGCAAGCGCCTATAACAACCTCTGATAATGGACTGGGGCCAAATTGATGGTGCCACTGCATCGAAGCCGAACTGGGGAGAAACTCGAGTGGGATCAACATCCACGGTAATCCTCTCATACCTTGGCGCGAGCTCACGAATATGCTCTGAGAGGGCAGGAAGAGAACCTCGTAGACACCAGCAAAAGAACTCGCGATAGCGCTCATGGAAATGCGATCCCTCTTCGAAGAGGAGCTCTTCTGAGAAGACAACACCCTTAGAGGGGTACAGCCTTGGAAACCATCGCACGTTCTCAACACGTGTGGCATAGGGCCTGGCAGTGAACTCTTTTCGCTTGTCGCATATCAAGCTCCAAACACACTTGGTGTTGCTCGCTCCGAACCACCTCGCAGCTCTGCCGCTGTTGCGCTCCTCCGTCTCGCCTGGGGGACACCACTTGTCGGGTTTGAGAGCAGTGGGGGCATAGGATGGCCACCGCTCGAAGACCCACATTGTCGAAAAGGAGATATTGACAAAGGTCAGTACATCGAGGCGGCCACGCGACTCTTTCATGGCCAAAACCAGTTGATCAAGCCTGTAATACAGCGTGCCCAGGACCAAGGGTCCGAGTGCGACTCTCTGGCCAAGGGTGAGCCTCACAGCAAGTGGCAAAACATGGTAAAAGACCCCATCATGTGGGTGACCGTCGATCAAGTACCTCGACAACCAAGCACAGAGGAAAGCACAGAGGGTCAAGTGATAGCCTTTACCCTCCACATAATTCTCGGCCTTTGGGTTCTCACTCAGAAGCTTCTTAGTGATGCTGCTGTTCGCATAGTCTCGAAAGAAGTACTGCAACCATTTGTTCCAGGTATTCTTCGCAGACGTATCAACTAATTGCCAGTTTGGAAGGGCTTTCGTAGTGGTCCACCGGGTGGAGATTTTCTTTACCTATACCAGGCATTCCTCCATCTGCGTGTACAAAGCAATCTCCGCAGGCGTCCTCAGAGGACTCAAAGGGTCCACCTCGCCCATGGGAGAAAGATCGTACAGCATCTGCACGTCCTCGAGTGTAGGGGCGGCCTCGAACTCAGCAAAATGGAATGTGTGAGTCGCAGGCGAGTAACGAGAAAGAAGGTCTAGAAGCATGGACTGGTCCAGCTTCACGGAAGCACCCTTCATAGCACGAACAGCAAAGTATACGCCGGCCTCATCAAGAGTCGCGACATGATTGGTCAACACGTGGTCGATCCACTCATCCATGTAGTCCAGTTTCTGGACAAAAGCTTGGGTAGAAATCGCGGTGTAGGGGAAGTACCCATTTTCGACTCCCAGTCGAACCACATCCTCGGAACCAATCAACTCGAGCAAGGCTGAGCTAACTGGGCTAGTCAGTGTCAGCAACCCCTCAACTGGGACAGGATCAGGCATCCTCTTCGCCTTAACCCTCGCATGATAGAAATCTTGGCCACCTAAATAGGGGGCTTTTCGCCACAAAGCCCGCGGAAGATCGGGGATCTCTTCGTCCTCCTTGTTGGGTTTGGTTCCTTTTGTCTTGGCCATTCCTGCGGAAGAGCAAGAAAAAAGGGGGGAGAAAGGTGCTACACTTCAGTTTGAATTTCGGAATCCAAGATCTATTATGAAAAGAAAGATGAACAGTTTCTGGTATCAATTTCAGAAATTAGAGGGTTGCATTATCAGGGGATTTCAAAACCCTATCCAAGGTCCTTATTATTGAGAAATCAAGCCGCAATTGGGTCCAAAGCTTGAAGCTTATTCACAAGTTTCAACAGATTATATGGGTTCACAGATTCAACGCAGTTCAAGGCATACACTGGTATTTTAAATCAAAATCGAACAAGGCCAACCTTGTTTTCGCAAAGCTTGCCTGGATATGCACAGTTGAAGAAGACGATTTGCAGTTTTGAATTGATGATTGATTATCTAGATCTGCTCTCGAAGATCTCCGGGTACCATTCACTTTAAGAGAAAGAAGTGATGCTTTGCAACAGTGGATACAAAGTATTTATCCAAAAACAATGAAAGGTTGCATCCTTTCAGTAGTCGAATCGCAACCGTCACCGTCGAATCGCGCAATCACAGGACAAGCTGACGTCACGCCTAAAACCCTAGAAGCCAGACGGCACGACTCTAGGGGTTTTAGGTCATAATGGCACGCACGGGGGCTGAACCTACCCGTATTTGAATTGGTGCGTGGCGGCAACGCGTATGTTGGTTTCCGCGCATGGAAGTCTATACAGCTATGAGTCTTCACGCGCAGAAAGGGGGCTAATGTAGATAGTGCTTTCTGAGCTGACAGATCTTGGCCACGTGGCAACCATCCAGCACACCATATTGTGCTCCACACACACGGGATCACCAGCCGAGCTGATCCATGTGGGGGCTGCGAGACAGAGCCCTCGCAAACCACTGCACGGGACTTGTAGGGACTTAGTGGTTTGGAGGCTAGAGTAAGCCCTGTCGCGTGCGAGTCAAGCTCGCACGCGACCTTTAGTAACTGTTTTGAGAGATTTATGGCACGAGCTCCATAAACCCGGTCAATCCGGTCAAACCCGGTCAACCTCGTAACGGTTCCGGTATTCGCGCACAACGTGCTGTAACGGTCCCTATATACTCGGACGAACGTGCCGTTATGGTTAAGCTAATTAAGCCGCCATCAATGGGCGCATTAACCACACTACAACGGTCACGTTCTCTGCTATATATAGGACGTTAACCTTTCCATACAAAGGAGAACACACTTGCCATACGCGGAAGCTCTGCCAAACCTCTGTCTCTCTCTCAGACATTGCTACTGACTTACTCTCTCCCTACACACAACCCCACTCTTCCTGTGCGATCCTTGATCCTCTACATACGGTGTACACGGAGGTCTCCTCGTCGGAATCTCTTGTTCACAACGGTCATGCCAAATGCCGCATACGTAGCACCAAGTTATGCATGCATCCTCTTCTTCATGGTTACCCCTGCAGTGGAAACAGTAGGGGGGACCCGAATAACACTCTTCGCTCCACATGCTTATATTGTCTCTTGCTTCCTGCGTTCCTGAAAAACAGACTCACAAGACCCCCGTGAACCACAGAGATATAGAATAAAAACTAAAATAAAAGTACTCTAAACTAACTACTAACTAAATAATCTACCGCTGTCCCCGGCAACGGCGCCAAAAACTTGACGCGATTTCTTAACGTGTATGCGCAAGTGCACGGTCAAGTAATATAGGGGTGATATTTCAACCCCGAGTTATCGATCCCACGAGGACATGCTTGAGATTATTTAATTAGTTATTTAACTTAGAGTATGGTGCAGGAGGAAAGAGTTAATTGATTTAATAATTGAAATAACAACTAATCTAATATTTTTGTATTTTTTTTTATTTTAAATAAATAGATATGGAGAAACTAGGCGATCTCTAGATCACCTAGGGTTGTAGACGATTTTTGGTTCAACTATGTAACACGTTAATTCTATTCTAATCAAGCCGGGTAATAGGCTATGGCAATATCCTATCGGTCTCATGTCATTTTACGTCTCGGTAGAATATAATCTCCTCTCGGTCTCATGTTATCTACCGGTCCGTTCTAGCAGGTCATCTACTGGCACGATAACGGGTCCTGTCGGTCCACCGTTTCACGGAACAGTTGAATAATCCTACCAAATCTACCCACACTAGCCAATCCTACTCACTTCTCCTACCGGTCTCGGTGATTCTGGATTGATACTCATATCTCAACCTAGCTAGTTAAAGTCACTGTCGCGCACTTCACTAGCCAACTAACGGTTCCGGTTAATTACTCCATCCCCATTAAGAATTAAGAATAGATTATGAACAATTGAATTGGAATAAAACTAAATTTTAAGCATGATTCATCCTAATGAAGAAACCCTAGTTCTTTGATTAGCAATTCCTACTCTAACCGTGTCAATAGGCTAGAATCGTTAACAAGAATCAAGAAGTACAATCAATTTAATAAGGAGAAATCAATAGCATGAAACAAAGATTAAAAATCCAGAAACTCCATCGTCTACATGAACCCTAGGCTCTCATAGAGATGCCTAGCAAATAGTTTAGCTAATAAGAATCAACAAAACAAAACTTACAAGTTTCTCCATACAAGGATTGAGAGAGGAAGAAGAAGAAGAAGAAAAACCTAGATCTTCAATGGAGGAACCCCTCTCTTGAACCCTAGCCTCCTCCTTGCGTGACTCTCTTTCTTTCTTCCTTTTTTTTTTCTTCCGTGCGTTCTCTTAATAAAATAGCCCTGTTCTTTTTTTTTAAGTATTGTGATCTTGTGGTCACCTTTTTTGATCATAGGATCACATTGTGGTTGTAGGATCACGTTTGATCCTAGATCTGGTCTTACACTTGATCTTGTGATCACATTTTTTGATCCTAGGATCACATTGTGGTCTTGCGGGTGATCTTGTGATTGTAGGATCACCTTTTCCAGTGAGTTGCTCTCACGTATGGCCCCTAATTTTTTTTTTTTTTTTTTTTTTTTTGAGGAATAAGATTATAATATTCAAACGGAAAAAATCCTATGGAACTGGTACACCATTATCCTCATCTAGTATGTTCCTAACCCATTCTGGTTCAACTTCCCACACCATTAATTGCTCTGTGTCTGGTGCTATGGCCCCCAAATTTTCAGTAAGTGTTTGGCCATTTTTCATCTAGGGGGTTAAAGTGTCATTACAGAAACTTCATTAAATTGCATTTGCCTCCCCTCTTCATGTATTTTCAATGTTTCTTCACGATTTCTTCTTCGTTTAAGCTCCCGAAATATTTCCAAAGCTTGTTTTCCCTCTCCGCTTCATCTCCGCAAGCTCCGTTCCTGCCAAAACAACACGAAACACAACCCGTGCGATCAATCGTGACAAAAAATACATAAAATATTGCGAGAAACGCCTGGATTAACAATATAATGTCTAGAGCTAACATTCTACGTTTTCTCTCTAATAATAGTGTAACACTAAGATTATCAACCCGAAAAGTACACAAAACGATATAAAACGTGCAAGAAATATAACTCTAATAGAGAGTTATCAATTGTCCCATTAATCATTATAATGGACTAGGGATATTTAAGATAAACATCACAATTGTAAATCTAGGGACTTCATTATATTAAATGTCCAATAAATAATAAAATGAATTTTCTAGCCACAAATAAATTCATACTAAACTAGATTGCCTCTAGGGCATCTATTCAAACAGAAACATGAATCAAACAGGGAAGATTGGGATCTAGTTGATGCCCATGACGTACAGAGGATCAGTGTTGAAGCTGGTCTAGTCCCTTTCAATGACGTCTTTTTTCAGGCCTTCCTAGAGAAGCTTGATGGGATGAATGAATGGAAAACATTCATTCTTCGCAATCATGAGGCGTTGTTAAAGCAACCCGGGATTTATAACGCCATTCGCGCGACCAGAGGTTTCAACCTCAAAGCTGAACAGGACATGATAAGGGTCCTGTTTTCACGTTACTCAAGGAGGACCCATACATTCCACTTTTCTACCTTTGAGGCCGCGCCTACCCTCGAAGATGTGGAAAATCTGTTGATGCTTTCGAGCATGGGAGCCTTTGATCCTCTGGACGAATTAGAGGGTGACGAGAAACTTACTCTTTTTACGCAGATGCAGGAGTGTATTGCGACCCTGAGGAAAGCCGCCACGCAATGGGCACCTGACGCAATTGAACCCTGCGGTACTTTCATGTCAGTTTCCTCTAGCGCGAAGAACATCTGGTCTAAATGGCTCATGTCCTTTTACAGAGACTATGCCAAGCATGCCATCATTCAGAAGTTGCTCAAGGGCAATCCCAAAGCGGTGATTTTTGTTGATCGAGAAGGACTCCAATGGTCATTGTTTGGCTTCCTGTGCGTTTGGCTGTCACGTTTCCTCATAGACGGGAGTTTGCGTGACGGAGTCTTTATCCACGTGCTCCCACTCGCGGTGAAGCTCGCGCTTGGTCGCAAAATTGCTGGGGGGCCCCCTTGTCTTGGGTTATTTGTATTATCGTCTCGACTTAGCTGTTTCTCATGTTGAGCAATCGCGGGGAAGGGTCGATGTTATTTCCTTTGTTAATGTCGGTTTTTTGACTATGTGGGTTTTCGAACAATGGCCTTCTTACGCCCCAGATCCCTCTCCTGTCTACTTGTGGTATGTGAAGCCAAAGGAGGTACATCTGTGTCCTCGTTCGTGGCGTTGGTTTGGTACTAAAAATACTCGCCGCAACTTTTCCTTGCTGTGCGATGATGCTGAACTCTTTGTGGCCCGACCCTATGTGGTGGAGTTAGACAACATCGTTTATCTTGAGGACATGTATCCCGAGGTTGACACTCCTTTCCGAGAGAAACACATTACCAGAGGGTTTTGACGTTATGGGCGATATGTGAACTGGTGCAGAAGAACTTATCTGCCCGCATTGGTTGAACACGTGCCTGGTGCAGAATCTTGCAATTATGAGCGCATAACAGTTCCTTTTGATCCTCTTCGCCTGAATTTTCAACTGGGTTATGATGCCGTCGCGCCTCCCATGTGGTCCAAGTCTATTATCAAGGGTTGCTATAATGGAGTGCTCTATGGGAAAAGCAACGAACTCCCTCTCGCAGGACTCCCTTCGACTCAGCCTTCCAGAGGAAGGCAAGGCAGAATTTATGCTAGTTGGGTAGCTTTGTGGAATACCTAGGTTTGTCATTTGACCAATCCTCAGGTTCAGCTTCCAGTCGATACGACCCTCGCGCCTTTATCAAAATATTATCCTTTCAAGAATACTCTGACTCGGAGCATGGCTAACTACGGATATTACTCCTTGCTAGCTGAAGGCCACCTTTGCCCGGAGTTCATTCTGAAGGAGAAGACCATCGCTATTGAGCAGAACTCTCTCGATGTCAGGGCTCATTACGCGCGAGACTTCCAAGCGGTATTGTATGAACCTTCTTATCCTTTTGTTATTTTGCATCTTGTAACTGAAAACGTCATTCCCTTTTTATTTTATTAGTGCTGCTTGAGACGCTTTTCCTCAGGAGATCGCGGCGGGGATCTTATCGATCTTTCTCGCTCAAAGAAAAGTCAACCCGACAGCATCACCCTTCCAGATATGCCCATGGATGAAGAAATCCAGCAGGCAGTTTTGGAGAATCTTGAACTCTTCCTTGATCTGTAAGTCGAAGCGACAAACAAGAGAAGTGCAGATTCTTCTTCGGCAGATGACTTGGTGACGCAACCATCGAAATGTTCGCGAAATGAGCCAGCAGTAAAGAAAACCTCTTCTTCCAGGAGATCTATCTCGAATAAAAGGATCATTCCAGAATCCGAGGCGGGCTTTGTCACCACGGAGGAAGAGGAAGAACGTGAGATAAAGCAACATGTTAACTTGGCGAATTATCGTGCCAGTACTCATTATTTGTTCCTCTGTCGCAGATGAGGAAAGCCTTCTGAAGGGACCGGTGATTATGACCGAGGAAGAGGCCATCGAGGAGTCCAGACGTATGGCTGAGGAAAGATCTCTGCAAGACAAACTGTCGGAGGACGAGAGAATCAAGATGGCCCAGAAGAAAAGGCTCGAAGAGATTGCCAAAGGGAGCTCCATAGAGCGAAGATCACGTGTGCGCTCAACTCGCTCGCGCGCACCTCGTCCCCATCCTGGAATGGTCAGTGAATTGCATCGAGCCCAACTAGCCCTTCACGAGCTCGTCGACGATGAAGATGAATAAGGTACAATATCCAATCATGAAATTGTGATTGGAGCATTGTACCATGGTGTGCCTATACGTAATATCCGTAGGTGGATCAATGATCAGTATAGGGAATCCTCAGGTAACCCCTCTGGCAACACACAACATACTGATCCCACTCCACCCTTCTTTGAGTAAGATCTTAATGTCTTATCATAAGCAGGTCACGCTAGGCTGAAAGGTGTTGATGATAACCTGCATCATTCTTATCGCGCATACACCCTATTTAAGTGGGCAAACGCCGCTTTAAACACTGGTAGAGGTTTTAAATTCCCATTTTCTATTTTTTCGAGAGTAATTCTCTTGTTTTTGCAGAACCCGACCCTTGCCCTTTGAGGCCTCATCGCCCTCGCAGCGCCATAGTGGTTCCTGAGCGTGAAATTTCTATTACAGGAGTTTCGAAGTAGGGCCCGGAGGAAAAGGCTTCAATGATAGAAGCTTCAATGGTTGAAGATGACGCTGATGTAGAGCGCCTCGAGTTCATTTCTGAGTAGGAAACGGAGGACCAGAGAAGACAAGAGGATGATACTGCTCCCATCACTCAAGAAATATTTCTTTCTTCGGATGACGAGGATGCTGGGAAAGGAATAAGTGCTGAGCGAGCCCCCATGGTCGTGAATTCTGGACAAGATGCTTCTCCTAAGGAAAGTGCTGGAAGGGTCGAATGCGACGCTGAGTGGGGTGATCATGTCACCCCCGTTAAGGAAAGTATTGCAGGACATTCTTCAGCTGAACGCGATGCTCTTGATGATAACGAGCTTGGGTCAACTGGGAGTGATGCCACTGTCGCGCCGAGCATTTCAGGGAGTGCTACTGTCACAGGGGACATTGTTTTTTATTTGGATGCTCTTTTCTCTAAGAATCCGTGGGAGGTCTAGGGTTCACAGGTTGAAAACCATGTTGATGTGGCCCAAAGGAGTCTTGTAATCCTCGAGGCATTCTTCGTGCGCGAAGCTCAGGCTGATCAGAGCATGATCAAAGTAGCTGGTTCTAGCGCGCAAGCACTGGCTCCCATTGCCACTCTTCGACAAATTATCGAAGACACTAGTAAGGCCACTGCATTCATGCTCATCATGCTTAGTTGCTGAACTCACGCTTTCGCTGATTGTTTCATTCGTTTCATTCTTGTTTTTCTCATGTACATATATCGACCATGCCTGCCTTGAGTGGCTGATGAAGGTGCGCCTATCGTATCCAAGTACATTTGCAGGAGTGCTGGAGTCGCTGCCCGGGGACAGAGAGGTTCTACTCAAAGAAATGACTGACCTTTTGGAGAAGGTGTATAGGGCTACTCCCGCAGGCACCACAGTTGAAAGTGTCGAGAATCTCCTTGCAAGCACGGACGAGCTTCAATAAATCGCAGAAGGGCAATTGAATCTGGGCTTCCTCATAGAGAGGCTAACCAGGATACGCAACTCTGCTCAGCTCCGATCTGAGCGTTCTAGCTAAAACGAAGGGAAGGCCACCCTTCAAGCGCGCAAGGTAGAGCTAGATAAAGCCCTCAGAGAGTTTGAGGAAGCTGACAAGCGTTATAGGGATATCAAGGCCTCGCTTGGAGCAATTAGCTGCCAACTCTATTCACTTGTCGGCGGGAGATTCTCTTCTGGAAGACCTCTTCATGGATTGAAAACAACTCTTTCTTTTGAACTATTTTTGATGTAAATTTTTATGTTCCTTTTATGGCCGCGCTTTTTTGATTTGTTTGAAAATGTCCTGCCTTTGCGTGCGCCGGTTTTGCATGCTTCATAATATTTTCTGGTTGGCTCTTGATCGTGAATGTTCTACTTTATTTTTCTACCCCTTGCGTCTTCTTTTAAACAGGTAGGCTGTCGCGGCCAATCTTTCACGCGCGTCTAGTTACTGCCTAGACAAGCATATATTCACTTAATTATTTTTGCCACTTATCGAAGACAGCTAGGCTTTCGCGCGCATATCATGCTTTGTTGTAGCTTAGCACTGAATGATTCATGACTCTTGGTGAGTCCGGAATATTTTAGACATTTGTAGGCTCAAGTCCCCAGGAGCCGCCGTTATTATTTGAACCAGCGCGCCACCTCAGCATTAAATCAAGCGTGCCTGTCACACAGTGGGCCCCACCCCCTTCATTGCCAAGGGATACTGTATCGTCATAGCCTTTAATAGGGCCATTGATTCTTGCTCATTTTCAAGATGTTGCTGAGGGAATTGAAGAGTCGCCTCTGAGTCCTATATAAACCCCCTTTCTTGCTATTTCATTCTTCATTTGGGCTCTTGTTATAGGGAAGATTCCACCTCTCCTGGGTGCTTGCCCTTCTTTTCATCGTTCTTTGCCTCTTTTCAATTCGTATCAATTCTGGTTCATTGGCTTTGGATCCATGCATTGTGCTATAGAAATGATACCCAAGGAATTAGCTGAAGAATCCCCGAGTTCACATGGTCTTTTCGGAGACCAACTGTGTAAACTTTTTTATTGGAATGAAGACATCTTTTTTCCTCATCATGTTTGTATGGGTCACCTCCGGTGGTCCTCCGGCGAAGAGCGACTTTGTGTCGCTTCTTATGCCAGCAAGTAATGAGTTGTGTGCATCTCCTTTGGCTTTCCCTCGGAGAACTATTTGCCACCATCGTTTTAACCAAGGAGCAATAAATGGGCGTGCTTCTTTCTTACACACGATTAGCTTCCTACCCCATGATTTGTTCTCCCACTTGTTTTTCACATCAATGGCCTTCTTAGCTTGAGGCTCATCTGGCTCCTTACCATGTCAAGGCTTTGAACAAGAGCCCTATTCTGGTTGAGAACGTCGACGGTAGCATCAAGCTTCGTAGTTGTAGAATCATGTAGGAGTGTTACTTAAGAACACTTCGATTTCCCATTGTAATCTTTTTTTTTCGTTTGTCAGCTTCGCTTCAGGCTGCTATCTAGACAGATAAATTGTAAGCCATATTTGACTATTATGAAAGACTGTTTTATTCGCTATTTTTCTACTACAGTAGACTTTTAGCTCGCGTATTGACCTGCTATCCAAACAAGCAGATAGATTTCGATCGCGCTTAGCTGCTATCTGAACATATAAGCTTTTCATTTTGCTGCTATCTAGACAGTTATGCTTTGATCGCGTTTGGCTGCTATCAAAACAAATAGGCTTTTCATTTTGCTGCTATCTAGACAGATAGGCTTTGATCGCGTTTGGCTTCTATCTAAAAAGATAGGCTTTTCATTTGCTGCTATCTAGACATATAGGATTTGATCGCGTTTGGCTGCTATCTAAACAGATAGGCTTTGATCGCGTTTGGCTGCTATCTAAGCTGATAGCCTTTTCATTTTGCTGCTATCTAGACAGATATGATTTGATCTCGTTTGGCTGCTATCTAAACAGATAAGCTTTTCATTTTGCTGCTATCTAGACAGATATGCTTTGTGAGTTGCAGTTCATTGCTATCATATGAGATAGGCTTACACTCACGCTTGACTGCTATCTAAACAGATAGGCTTTTAAATATGCGATTTAACTGCTACCATATGAGATAGGCTTATGTTCGCATTTCGCTGCTATCTAAACAGATAGGCTTTGTTTTTGTGAGCGGCTGCTGTCTAGGCATATAGGCTTATACCTCATGCATCGCTATAAGGTGGCAAGATGAGTCTGATAGTTAATCAGAAAAGGGATTCCCCATGAGAGGGTTGTTATTACCCATGAGACCTTCATATGGAATATCCAGGGGCGCGCAGTTGTTAATCACAAAACCCGGTAAAGAGAAGGCTAAAGATAATACCGTCGCGTTTTTTAGTGGCGTTGGAGTGGCGGTAGTCCCGTGGCAGCCTTCAGATGCTGTAGCACTTCCTGCCATTGGAGTAGAAACTACTTACCTGCCTTCCCTCACCGTCATGCTCGATGATCCTTTTTAAGGTGTAGACACTCTTTTTATAAGCAACCTTGGGAATCTCCTCTCGCGTGGACTCCTCCTTAGATTTCTCTTGCATTACCATTACTCTGGCTGGTGACTGTCCTTTGATGTCTTCCCACTTGGGTATGAGAGTTGACCAAAACAGGACTGGAGTAGGCTCGTCCGCCAATTCTGTGAACCATACAGCCTCCGAAAAATGTGCTTCTTCTAGGTTAATGGGATTTACCGAGGCAGGTATTGTGACCACTCTGTTCCTCCAAATGGCCTTCATAACTTGGTGAGCCGTGGAGGGTACATCGTCGAAGTGATGGATCCATGCCCGACCAATAATCACATGGTAGGTGGTATTGGGTTTGATAACGTGAAATTTGACAGAACACTTGATCTGGCCAATCTGAATACCCAATCGAATCCATCCAATTGTCATTCTGGTGTCGCTTCCAAAACCCATCAGTGGTGATGGCCTCTTAACAATCTTGTCTTCGGGAATTTCTGCTAATTCCAAGGTACTGAGAGGGATGACATTCACTGCAGCCCCTCCATCAACAAAGTCCCTCTTGAACTCCACATGGTTGATAGTGGCCGTTACGTACAACAGCCTCTGATGTTTGGTCTTAGTCTTCTTGTCTGATTCATCAAACGTTATGTTCAAACCACCTGGTTGCACGACCGTCACAACCATTCCGTTGGAGATTACCAATTCTTCCCCATGGTCCTCAGCTACCCTCAAGATCGCATTTATCATCTCATGCCTGCAATTGTTCGAAATGTTCATCTCATCGAAGAATTTAACGAACTTGGCAGAGTCCTTCATCTGCTCAGCACGCGAATCTTCTGTGTCGACACCATAGTCTTCATCTTCATAAACCTCCGCGATCACCGGGGTCTCTTCCTCCGCGACCTCCTGAAGGTCCGTAATCGATATCATATCTATCTGTTTTCCTTTGGGCACCTGCCTCGCGTGAGACGGTAGTGGGTTGTTGCGCACATTTTAGTTGGCTCATCGACCACTAACTGGCCCTCTTTTATCTTCCTGTCCACCAACCACCGGAGCTTTTTGCACTCTCTGGTTGGGTGTATTACTTGCCCGTGGCACTCGCACCATCTTGGATCCTGCAGTTGGTATTTCGTGGGGTTTGTGCTCCAGGGGTGGTAGGATCCCATCTTTACGCCATCTCTTGCAAAGATCTATTGCATCCTCGATTGAACAGGAAAAAGGTAGTGCCTCCTGGGGCGCGGGGCGCTGCTGTTTATTGGGGGATGATACTGCATGGACGCTGACGTCTCGAGTCCGTTTGTAGTTTGTACTTTCCCACCTTGAATCTAGGATTCGCATGTGTATGCTCGTTAGCATACCTCTTCTTCATTCTTTCCACCAAGGGCTCCACGTTCCTGGTGCTTTCCACCAATCTGGAAAAGGTAGGCATTTTTAAGTTAATGAGCGTACCTTTGTATTCATCGCGCATGCCCTGAAGGCATATCTCCACCAGTCGACTTTCCAAGACGTCATCGACGCACTCCAAGGATTTGGCCCTGAACCTTTTATAAAGGCGACCCCCTCCTCGTCATGCCTCTGGTATATGCGTGAGAGGTGGATAGCGGTGACCTTTTCTTCGAATTGGAAGAATTTGGTGTAGAAATTCTTCACCATGTCCTCCCACGTCTTGACGGATCCTGCTTCCAGGGTCCTATACCACTTGTACGCGACAGCCCCCAGAGACTTGGGAAACTCACGCATCAATAACCTGGTGTCTACCCCGTGTGGGCCCATCATGTCAACGAATCGCATCACATGCTCGCGTGCGTTCCCGCCGACGTCATCAAACTTCTCCCACTTGGGTGCTTTGTATCCCACAGGGTTGGGCATCAAGTAGATATCCCGCGGAATGGGAGGCGCGCTGTCAACCTTCGGAATGACAGTATCCGCGAAGCTCTGGTTTGCAATGATGCTATCTATGCGTTGTTCCAAGGCCGCGAAGCTCGGGATGTAGGGCATTTTTGGATCAATGGAGGTGGCGGTGGAAGTGCATGGCTGCCTAGAGCCCCACTTGTGTGGTACGGCATCGCTGAGTATGACGTAGGGTTTCCCGTCGTCATCAGGGAGGAGCTCGTCGGGATGCCCGGAGCCTGTGGCCCAAAACCACCGGAAAAAAGAAGATTGTGCAACAGACGTATGCACTTTAGACGTGGTTGCCGCCACTGGTAGAGGCAACTGGGCTGTCAGTGGTGGGACCGGAGCCCCTGTGGTGGTGTTCTGAGCGATCCTTCCCAAGGTTGTCATGATTTGAGCAATCTGAGCGGACTGGGCCTGCATCATCTGGGCTTGACTCTGAATCGTGGCTTGGAGTGCCTCTAAAGAGGGCCCTCCTTCAGCAGCTACTGGCGCACGGACACTGGGATTGGCAACGGTGTTCAGAAGTCCCTCTTCTCCTGAGGTCTCCTCGTAGGAAGGGGACCGATCGCCGTCACGAGCGTTTGCGTCAGAAGACATTATGGAGGTGTTAAAAAGGGTTGAAGGTGGATGTTTCACGTCGGGTTCACCAAATTGTGCAACCAAATTGTGCTCACAGGAATCCCTTGGAGAGATCCAAGTGTGCACCTCAAGTAGAGAATAGGAATACAGAGAGATGCAGGGTGTGTGTAGGGAGAGGGTAAGCACTGGTAACTGCTCGAGAGAGAGACAGTAGGCTGAGAGAGTGAGTAGGTTGCTTAGCGTTCCAAGAGCTGAGATGTATCGGTCTGTACTCAGTGTTGTAATGGAAATCTAACAGTCCTATATATAGTGGGGAAGTGACCGTTGAAGGGATTAATGCACCATAAATGGCGGCTTAATGATAGACCCCCAACGGCACATTCGACCGTGTATATATGAACCGTTACGTATCTGCCCACAAGTATCGGAGACCGTTATGAGATCAGCCGCATTTATGGGACACGTAAGCCTAGAACCTCTTAGTCAGTTACCAGAGGTCGCGCCGAGCTTGATTGTCGCACGCGCGTGACGGGCCTTACCCTAGCCTCCAAACCACTAAGTCCCTACAAGTCCTGTGTTGGTACGCGAGGGCCCTGTCTCGCAGCCCCCACGTGGAGAAGCATAGGTAGTTATCCGGTGTGTATGGAGCACGACTAGGCGTGCTGGATTGCTGCCACGTGGCTGTGATATGTCTGTCCAGAAAGCACTATCTACAGACCGGTTTATACGGTTTTCCTAGTATTACTAGTTTTTTCGATTTGGTTCGATCGGTTTGAGAGGCTAGTTTACTAGTTTTTTTTTTGAGAATCTAATTTACTAGTTAGTACTATGGAGTAAATACACAAAAACAACGATAGAAGAAGACTTTTATTATATATATATATATATTTATGTAAGTAAGGACATGTATTTAATTAGTCATTGGTACTTCAGTTCATCATCTATGGCATGTGTTGGATTTTTTGTTTTGTTTCATCTTATAAGGTGATAGGTGCATAAAGTGCATTTTAGTCCTTACGAGATCATTGCAAAATCCTACGAAGGAAGTGCAAAAGACAAAGAGGACTACTGTACTTGGGGTGACAAAGTAAGATACGCAGTAGTTCGTGGTAGTAAACTGTAATTTATGCCTGATAACCTCAAATCGCTGACGTCACAGATAGCGGAACACTCAAAATGACTCTTCTGTCCCTCGTATCTCATCTCTCGTTTCTATCTCTCTCCGAGTTACTTCTTCGTCTTCTAACCCCCTTTGTCTTAAAACGAACCTGTCAGTGAGAGCGTGTCAATTCGCGCGTGGGCTACCTCCGATGACCGACCTTCTTCTCCTCGTCTCTCTCTCTCGCCAGCACCCAATCAATCCATTTCCGTCAATCGAATTCACTCCGATCTCTGTTAATTGAACCTCAATTCACTCGCCGCCCTCGTCTTCGTCGTCAATCACCGTCTCCGACGCCGTTTTGGTGAATCAGGCTTGTCTTCTTCAAGGTAGGGTTTGTTTCATTTCTGCTTTAGATTTTGTTCGGTTTGATTAATCAATGTTTCTGTTTCAATGGTTTTGACTTTTTAATTCCGAATTCGCCCCAATTCGGTTCTGGGTTTTCTCTAATCTTAGTTTCGTAACTTACCTTTTTACTCAATTTGGGGCTTTCCGTTTCTGGATATGAAATCGTAACTGAAATCTGCATCTATCTAGTTTTCTTCAATCTTTTGAACTGTCTATATGTTCTAGCTTTGGATTGTGTATGGTTCTGTCGGAGAGCAAATTCAGTTCTGAAACCGTCTCCTGAAGTGAAGAACAAAAACAATTGAATGAAATCCAACAAGATTTGAAGAAATGTGCGACACCAAAGAGGACAACTTTTAAGTTTTGCGCCTCGGGTGGCCTTAATTGATAAGCATCTCTAATGGGTCTCTGATGTTTTAGAATGTTCTGATATGTCGTTTTCATTTTCTTAATGAAGTAAGCATTGTATCTTATTCAGATAAATGACTGGTTACAACTTGATTGATATATGCTGAGTACTAAACTAACCATTGAGTTCCCTGTTAAATCGATTAGAGAAAACATAGAATTATAAATATTCCTTTACACTAATGCTATATAGTCGACATCTTCATCTTGGGTGTTCATAAATCTTTTATCTGAATATCATTCCTCTGTTTCCTTATGAACAATTTCCAACAGCCTTGCAAACTGTTTTTGAATTAGCCTTGGAGCATATTAATCCTCAACTGACCTAATTGTCAAAAGAAATGTGAATTCCCTATCCACCTCACCCCAAAGAGAGTCTCCCTGTCATGTTCCTGACTGCAATAAAAATGGATTAGTATACTAAAAGAGGTATGAGGTCGAATCATTAGATGAGGTGCCCTTAAATAGAATTGTGTATCCCCTCTAGATGCCGTCTCTTATAATCTGAGAGCATCTTTGTAACTTTTCACAATCCCATTCAGAACTGTTTCGAATTTAAATTTGATCCAAAGGCAACTAAGGTATTCAGTAAGCGGCTCATTTTCCTTAGAACCAATAATCCCAAAGTCACAGTTTTGATATCGTTAAGCTCACTTTCCATCTCGAAAGCTATTCAAAGTAGTTCTTACATTTCGGCCCGCAACATATAATGGTATTATCCAAAAAGTAAAGCAAATGGCGGTACAGAGAATCCCCTCTCCTACTCTCCCTTGAAAACCATTAATCAAACGCCATTGCTCAATTTTTCTTATTCTGCGTAAAGGTCTTCATCTCAGTAAAACAAAGTAGGGCGGCAAAGGCTTAAGAGCCGACTTTTCCGATCCTTATTCAAGAGTGTTTCCGAAATCAATTGGCAAGACACTGTTTACATGCAAACTTTTAACAACTATGATGCATACACAATTCCCGGGAACAGGTACTTGCTGGAAGTGGTCACCCTAAGCTTATGAAAATAATAACTCGTCAATGTTTGAAGTTTCTACTCTAAATCCCCGAATGACCTAGTGAAACAGCCTCGTACAAAGGAGGTCGATGTGTTCAAAACTATTGTTGAAACCAGTAAAGGTTTGAGTGTAAGAGTCATTTCTAGTCAACCAGATGGTTCGTCTAGAGATTCTATCAATCAGTGTCCTCTCTGAAACATGAAGACTAACCCGCATAAAACAGTTTCTCTTAGGTTCTCAGTATTGTTTCCTATAGGTTTGAGTCACTTGCAAGTTGCAATTACTACCTCAGGAATGGAAGAACAGCACCGTTCACTTGATGAAGTCTGAGGAAGAACTACTGTGCAATTTGACTGTTCTCAAGTTTGATATCTTCCGCAAAGTCCCTGAAATTATCTGTTCATTTCAGGGAGTTTCTCATAAACTTCGTGATATGTTAGGCATGGCATGACATAATACATCTTCGCAGTATTAAAGATAGTGCGTTACCAGCGTGTTTTGGAATGTTTCCTACCACTGAACTGGGATTTATGGAACAAGGCGATGGATAAGAAGGAAATGTGGTTAGGTACTGGTTGAGTTAGTGAAGGGTAAATATGTTAAGAAAGAGAATGGTTCAAGGTAGAGTTTCTGTGAGCGGGCTTTGTTGGGGAACATGGAGGGGGACCTGCGGTTGAGTCAGGATCTTGCTATGTCCATGTGTGGGTTTTAGCTTGCGCATTCGCCTGTTTATGACGAGTGCTCGAAAGTCAAAATTTGAACTACATGTGATGAATTGAAGAGTCAAATTTGTGTTAGATGTATGTGGTAGTTAATTTCCTTTTTAACCAAGTGCTGACTTCACGAATAAATAAATTCGCCAAGCAAATTAGGCTTAAGTATTGGAAGGCGAATGCCGGGGATCGATCTCTGATTGCCAATTTATTATGCAAAGTAGGCATTAGGTTATTTGAAAAAAATCTATCTTCTGGGTCTCTTAATAGTGGCGAGAACTTAGAAGAGGATGCAACTGTTTTCATCTTCGATTAAAGAAAGAAAGTGCTAAGGATTCCTATTGTTAATACCCGATCAGATTATCCTAAAGATGGTAAGGAGAACTTGTACAAAAATCTTAAACCCCTAGTTGATCTCACTAATTATCGTTCAACTTCTTTAATTTTTGGTTTTTAATGACAGTATATTTAAGTTCCATTTAGTTGACAAAATTTGTTATTAAAATTCTATTATTTTTGCAGTTCCCCTTAAGTTAGATATGATTCGTCTCCCAAAGACGTAATCTTCATAGTTGATTGTGAAAACTAGCTCTTTAAGTTACTCAACAATTTTCCTCACAGCCCCGTGTCCATTACAGCAAGTATTAGAACCCTGATTAATCATGAAATACTCTTAAGAGTTTTATAGTATTTATTTCTCCTCCACCTAACCCACTAGTTCACAACAATATTTTGGCTTTTTTTCGCCGAAACAGATGGTTTATAGCCCTAGAAGAGTGTGAATTGCAGTCTACACTAGAAATATGCAAAGCTGTCTCTGGCTTACACTTCCAGGTGGTCTTTCTTCAGTAACATTTCATATGGTCTATAACTCATCTTGAACAGGACGAGACACCACCGCGAGTTTAGATATCCCGAGGCTCATCGGTGTTGATCTCTGCCGAACCGGCGTAGTTGAGAGAATATTGGAAGTCAAAAGTGTGTACTATGCTTCACATTGCCAAAAACACTTCAGAATGTGGGTTTTCATAATATCAATTAAAGGCTTGAATAAGGAAAGTTATGGATGCGAATTCTCTGAGGACATAAATTTGCAAGCAAGCAACATGTTGGCAGCCGTTAAAGTGATAGACTGATAGATTTGAACAAAATGATAACATGTTTCCTGTCTGACTACCACATAATTGTTTTTCTCTGGTTAATCAAGCTTTCATGTATTGGTATTTAATTTCGTGAGTGATGATGGCCAAGGGGTTCTGAGAGAATGTTTCAGCTCCGAAAATATATTACATCAAGGTCATATGAACGGTGGGCCAGCCATGTTATGGGTCATAGTTATTGGGTTTAGGTCACCCCAAAGGGAATAACTATCGTTTCATGCAGTCACAGGAACCAAGTTGTTGGGATGAACTTTTCATACCACAACTTCCGCCCACAACAAGCTTCCAGCTTGATCTGCAAATTGAACAGCCCTTCCATACATTGGTGTCTGATGGCAGTCGTCATTTCTACTGTAGGGTGACCCATTTGCGTCTGAAACTGAAGTTAGAGAATTATCTGCACCCCTGTTTCCAAATATTTGCAATTTTTAAAGTTTCTATGGAATCATTTAGTGGAGTATTAAGTTTACAAGGGATAGGATTCTCACACCCTGTGGTACGTACTACGTAGGACTTCAAAGGTTTTTGATTGCTTAGAGGCTGCTGAAAAGCACTCTTCAGTGCTAACTAGGGTTCGGGAAGGTAGTTCGTTTAGAGTTTTGTATAAAGTAAATAAAAGCTTTTAGTACTGAGTATGTAGATAGTTCATCGGAGATGAAATTGATGATTACAAGATACGGGACAAATATAAAAGGATTGGGCATCAGATCTAGAATGACACAGAAATGAGACTGATTAGACATCTCCCTGGGTTAGATATGCATAAACAAAAGAAGCTAAAAGCTCTCTGTACTGTTGTAAACTCAGAATCCATAAATAACAAAATTAGAGAGGTGTAACTGATTCTCTCTCTCTTTCTCCCCCCTCCTCTCTCTCTCCGTGTGTGTGTGTTATTATTTTTTATTCTCCCTGTAAACAGCCGCTATGGAGGTTCTATACAGAATAGGATTATGAATTGCAAACCAAATCCTCTTAACTCTTGAAACTGATTTAACTGTGAATAACTCCTACCAAAGGCCTCCTAAGTTTAACTCAGCAGACAACTCATGATCAAATCCCTTTAGGCATTATCAAAAGTAAGTGACGGTATCCGTGGCTTCTGAAACCTATATTAACATATCACTAAAGCACTAAATAGTTACGCGACGGCATTGTCTCAAAGAATGTCTAATGCATTAAGAGAAAATGCTTCTCTATGCATGGTTATAATCTAGTAATTATGATCATCAGCACTTCTCTGATTTTCTTTCGAACCTGCAGGCCGACAGTGCATTGCAATATAATTTTTTTTTGCAGAAACTGCTCAACTTGTTGACCACATTATCTTGTTTGTGATAGCTATTAGATTGTCTTGTGCTTCTCTTCTTTCCCTTACTGGATGTTCTCTCTGTTTGGGGTGTACAGGAATGGCATTGGAGTCACGACTCAGAATGAGTTGTGTAACTTCAACTAGACGGTGAATCTGTGACTGACTCGGCAGAATCGGATTTTCAGAATCCCATAGAATAAAGATGAATATGCAAGCACATATGTCTGGACAAATCTCTGGGCAGGTACCAAATCAAGTTGGTGCTCAGATGCCTGGGCTTCCTCAGCAGAATGGAGGTTCTCTGTCTAACCAAATGCAAAATTTTGGGGGTCATCGCAACATGCAGAATGTGGATCCTGAGCTGGTGAATGCACGGAATAGTATGCATAGAAAAATGTAAGACTCTATGTAACAAGTCCATTATATTCATTATGTTTCCGAATGAAGGTGCATTTTTGATAGGTAAAAAAATTGTGAAGACTAAAAACAAAACAAATACTGAGAAAGTGAGGTCAATTTTGTTTGATTTATTTGCATATTTTGATATGAAAAATAACTAAGCACGACCGTGGTAAATTCAGTGAAAAGTGATGAAAACTGCATTAACATTAAAATATGAAAAAGGTTATCTTTTAAATCCATGGATGATTCTTCTTCTTTTTGCATATTAAAAATATAACAGTTCTGCTTAACTGTACAGTTGCTATATTTGTCCATTGTATTTCATAATATATCACCTTCAAGGTTTATTTACACCTGTGTTTGTCAGGAAATGGTAGAAGTCGTAACCTAGCCCCACTTGAAATTTTATTTGTTAAAAAAGGGTCGTACAGTCTTGTTCATCTCAGGTCAAGAAGCCTTTGCTGATCGATTTTTTTTTGCACTGACTACATATGATTGCTGCAACACCTGCTCGTTGGTTTGAGAATATTGTTGTTTTGCCACAGGCATTTTCCCTGCCACTTTAAGTACTATAAATTGTTCATTTTGGTACTAATTGATTAGGCTGCAAGTGAGAGTGATAGAGCAGCTCCAAATCGTGAACTGTATCAACCGGGTAAGACTTGAACCTGAGTTTCAAGTCAGGCCCAATCGATGGACTGATACATCCTTTTTTTTTGTTAGGCAGCTGTCAATTGGAGGCCACCTTTAGGAGTTAGGGGGTAGTTTAGGATTGGGGTATCTTCTTTAAGCTTTTGAGGTAGCGGAGTGTCCACTACCCCACTGCTACAATAAATCTAGGGAGTGAAATCATATAAAGTCCATGTAAGAAACTTACATTACCTGCATATTGATCTGGTTCGCTGAAGGGGGACTGGTAAGCAAAATGAATGCACAATGCCAGGGTTGACTTCTTTGATGGCTCCGTATGTGCCAATTTCACTGTTCTGGGACAAAATTGGACCATGCATCAGAACCGATGATCCAATTCACAAGCAATAGGATGAAATTAGCCTAGAAGTAAAGCAATAGGAGAAAAATGGTCCATGTTGCCTTACTCAGGTAATGGAAAATAGATGTTGGGTTTAGTTTTGCTGGTAAGTAAGATTTGGGCATGGGAATATATGTTTTCTGGTTATAGGTGTAGGGAGCGTAACATTGGAAATATGCTAAACATGCTTGACACTGAACACTTTGGCAGCCTGGTGTGAGTGGGCTCTTTTGTGTGATATGATCAGCTTACTTTCAACTCGCTCTGAATGGATTGCAGGGCGCACCTCCATGCTATGTTGTTGCTCTTGTTTTTGTATATGGCTCATATTATTCAAGCCACTCGCTTTTCCTGTTAATTTACCTTTTTGTGTCTTCATGTTCCTTGTGCTTTTGGTGGAAGCTGCAGTTGGAGGATGTTCTCTACTCTGTTTGAAGTCTTTTTTTTTTTTTTTTTTTTTTTTTCTTTTTTTCTTTTTTTTTTCTTTTCTTTTATGCTAATAACCCTGTATTCCGAAGGAAAATTTCAGTATTTTCTTTCTGCAATTCTTATAGAAGAACTCACACAGAGCATCCGCTAATCTAATATCCTCTCTTGATCAGCTATTCATATCTTATGCAAAGACAGCAACATGTTCCTGAAGTACCATCCAAGAAGATCCTGGATATTGTTCGCCGTTTAGAGGAGAATCTGTTCAGAATTGCTTCTACGAAGGTTCTTCATATTTTTCCTTTCTTGTTGTTTGGTGCATTACTGGAGAAGTATATCTTGTCAACTTCATTGTTCAAATGATTGTTCTGTCCCTTTTCTCTGATAGGATAGTTTTTAATTTTATAGTATGTCTAGACTCCCCCCCTCTCATTGTCTCTCAAAAGTGTCTAGGAATCAACTTAATTGGGAGGTTGCATTATTACGAGTTGTTGATGGCATGAGCTTTGTTGGTTTTTCAGGAGGAGTATATGAGCATGGATACACTGGAGAGCCGTTTGCATGGTCTAATCAAGACATTGCCCATGAATAATCCCAACCAACAGTATGCACATCAAGCTAATTCTTCCTCTCATGTTGGTACAATGATACCAACTCCCGGTTTGCCTCACAGTGGGAATTCAAGCATGAACATTACGTCGTCTGTAGATACATCAATGACTGCAACAAATGGGGGTAATAACATAGCAACTGCTAATACTGGAAGCTTATCGTCAACTAACAACGTGTTGCAAGGTGGTTATTTCAGTTATTCGGATGGTTAGATTTGTTTATTTAATTTTATTTGCTGTTGAATCTCTCAAGACATTGTTATACTTGAGATTTCCTAAAAATGCACTAATTGTGGTGTGTCAAATATAAAGCAGACAGATTTTGGTTTTTAGATATTTTATTTTTGTATGCAATTGGGATAAATGAAAAAAAATTCTTATTTAGTTCTATGAAATAACTTGGATAAGTGAAGATAGCCTCAGAGAGAACGTGGGAATTCAAAGAGAGAAAAAAGGTATTTACCAATCTAATCTGATAAAATGGTTTTCTTTTAAAAATGACTCGCAATGTCAGTGAAATAAAAAGGTATACTCAATACACCAAGATTTATGTTGGCTCTATATTAGAATAGATTACAATTGTAGTCATTGTCGCCAAACAAGGCATGTAGTAAATATTGTTTTTCCCTTAAATTACTGTCGCCAATTTCATTTTGCAGGACCAATGTCCAATGGATATAAGCAGCTCGCTTCCAATTTTTCTGCAAGTTCTAGTAGAAACAACATGGTTTCGTCCATGGGTGCACAACGAATGACTAGCCAAATGATACCCACACCTGGATATAACAGCCAGAATAATCAGTCTTCAATGAATTTGGAATCTTCTAATAACACAGGTGTTCCATTGTCGGTTGAATCAACTATTTCATCACAGCCTCTTCAGCAAAAGCAGCACATCGGTGGCCAGAACAGCCGGATACTGCACAATCTTGGTAGTCATATAGGCGGTGGGAACAGATCTGGTTTGCAGCAGAAATCTTATGGGTTTTCAGGCGGTGCTTTAAATGGTGGCATGGGTATGATGCAGAATAATCTACAGTTGATCAATGGTTCTGGGAATCCTGAGGACTATCTGGCGGCGACATCTTATGGAAATTCAACCAAACTTCCACAACAGCAGTATAGTCATCAACATCAAGGAGCAGTGATGCAGGGTACTCTCTCACTCTTTGTACGGTTCATTAGTTAAGGCTATAATCAAGTAATTGAATACACCTATTTATAATTGAACTGTGATCATGTAAAAATATATATATATATATTTTTTGAGATTTCAGCTGCATGATCCTCAATTTAGGAGATTCTACAATTGCACAGAGATTATTTAATCTGCAGACTATCAGCTTTTAATTTGTAGCCATAACAAATGAAATTGTTGAAAAGAGGTCGATCTTAATCCTATTGGATTAAAATCGGCGATACCAAATAGGTACTAAGTCTGGCATGTCATTATTGCGTACACTTCTGTATGATATGGGCCTACTTATTTGTGAAAAGAACTATGCTTTTCTCATTATACTATTATTTGACAGGTGATCCATATGGGATGAGCAATTCTGATTCTTCTGGACAGCATTTGAATAAAGCAAGCTTGATGTCTATGTCTAAAAGTAATCCTCAGCTGATAAGTAATCAGTCGAATCTGCACAACGTTCAGCCAGCTTCTCATATAAAGTCTGAATCGGTTGATCAACTAGAGAAGATGAACTTGCAAGGTTCTGGCATGTTGCAAGAAAATCTCTTGCAGACTCATCAGCAGCAGCAACGGTTTCAGCAACATCCTCGTCAGTTACAAGAACAACAATTTGTTCAACATCAATCTCAACAGAGCCAGCAAATGCAGCAACACCAAATAATGTTGAAGAATGATTCTTTTGGTCACTCTGATTTAGTCGGTCAGATAAAGCCTGAGCATGGGATGGAGCTGCACAATCAAACTTTGCACTCTCATATTTCTGATGATTCCCAATTTTCTCAGTTGCAGAACCAAATCCAACAAAGTTCAATACAAGATCATTCCAGAGGTACACAGATGTTCAATGCTCCATCGGTCTCACAGGATACGTGCCCTCCACTGACTCAACAAGGCTCACAGCAGATGCAACAGTTACTTAATCGACATCAGCCATTTGCTGACTCTCAAAATGATGTTAGCTGTCTCTCCACTGGAATTCAAGATGAGAGATCACTGACAGGTCAATGGCTTCCTAAGATGCAGAACAGGTCACAGAATCAAGGTAACTTGTCACAGGAGGTTATCCAAGAGGAGTTTAATCATAGAATATCTGGGCAAGATGAAGCCCAGTGCAATCTAATAGCACCAGAAGGATCTAATTATCGAGCCATTGTTGCTAAAACAACAGAGCCTCCAAGCTCAGGTGGCAATGGCAACCGCGAAAGGGAGTTCAGAGATCAACAAAGGTGGCTATTGTTTTTGAGGCATTCTCGCAAGTGTATGTTTCCAGAAGGGAAATGCCCAGCTGCTAACTGTGTATTTGCTCAAAAACTGTGGATGCACATGGATCGCTGCAGTGTATCTCAATGTCCGTATCCTCGCTGCCACCTTTCGAAGAAACTGGTCAATCATCACAAGCAATGCAGGGATCCAAATTGTCCAGTGTGTGTTCCGGTCAAGAAGTTTGCACAAACTCATTTGAAGCCACATGTTCGCACAGATTCTAGTTCGGGACTCCAATTATCAGCGAATGCATCTTTTAAAGTCAATGACGGTGCAGATATTGCTTCTAGATCAACTTCAAAGATTGGTCCTATGGTTATTGGATCGTCTGAAAATGCTCAACCTTCTCTGAAACGCGTGAAGACTGAGCTTCCTTCCCAGTTGGTCCCTGTTCCTGATAGTGGAAATTTCTTGGTACCTGTTCCTTCTAGTGGTGAACCTCACATGCTTCCTGACGCACAAGATGAGGAATACCAACAGTATTTCAGTCGCATGCTCACGAAACCGGAGGTTAAAGAAGATAAAATGGACAACACAGACATAGGACCTTTCATCAGTGATGGGCGAATAGATAACACAGACGGGATCAAAAGTCAACAACAAGCAGAGTCTGATGATCCTGCTGTGCCTGAACTCCAGGAATTCATTAAAAGTGAGACAGAGATAGTCCAAGCTAAATTGGAAAGTATCACGCTGCCCCCGGAGAACACAGCTGGAACCAAGTCGGGGAAGCCGTCAATCAAAGGGGTATCATTAACGGAGCTTTTCACTCCTGAGCAAGTCAGAGAGCATATCATGGGTCTAAGACAGTGGGTTGGCCAGGTTAGTGTCCCATAATAACAAACTTTGATTTATGTTATGCATTCCAGACCTATGTGTACCAGAAGCACAGCAGCGTCCTGACATTTCAGACAGCGAGAGAAGAACTTACCTGTTTATCCATAGATTCATCTTCAGCTTCTCTAGTTTTTTCTCTGTTTTTCCAGTCATCATTATCTCTATTTTCGGGAAATCTCTCTGTAGAGTCTAGGTTAGGAAATACTATATGCTTAATAGGAAGAGTTGTGATATGATTCTATTATATTATTTATTACAATATTAAAATAAATCCCATATTCCTAATATCTGCCCGCTAACTGTTAAAGGTAAATCCATAATTATTGTAAACCACTAGGGTTTCTGCGCATTTAGAGAGAGAAAGAAGAGAGATAGAGAAGACGATGAAGGTATAGGATAATGAATCAACCCCTTAACATTTCATTAATGAAGCGGATGGATATATACAACATAATGAACGGTCGGATTTACAACCGTTCCAAAACCCTAGAGATAATAACACAACCAATCCCTAGACTTCTTAAACTATTGTAACTAGATCCTTCTGGATCTTTACATAAGTATTGGGCTTGAGCCTTTAGGAGAGCTTTGATGGACTTGGGTTTTATAGCAAGCACAAGATTGGATCCTTTCCATTAATAATTATAAAATCTGATTTTTCATAAAAGGAAACAAAATCACAGTTTTCCAAGAGTCATTGATTTAGTACAACTGAAGTCTTAGGAGACTCCAATGGATTTCAGCTAGAAGATCACAGCCAGAATGTTTTTTTACCATTAGTTCCAAAAATTTATGTTGCTATTATGGTAATGGGTAAAAGACATTTTCCACCCTCCGACTATGGACAAAAGACATTTTGCTCCCTAATTTATGGAAAAATACATTTTGCACCCCTGTCAGAGTTAAAAACTAACCCCACACTAACGGAGGGACAAAAAGACACAATTACCCTCAAAATTAAGGAAATGACACACTATAAAGCCTTTCCTTTCCTCCTCCTCCTCTCCACATTTCCTAACCCTAGACCGCCTCCCTCCTCTGTCTGGTTCGTCTCCCTCCTCCTTCTCCACCTCCCGCTCTCTCATCTCTGATATCTCTCTCGACCTCGAATCGAACGACCACCAGGACCCAAATCCCTCACCCACCTCCATCCCTCTGTCTCTCTCTCCCCTTTGGACCACCAGGACCCAGCTGGAGACGGCAAACCCAAAATCCAACGGGTGGTTGAATCTCTCTCTCGACGACGAACAGATGACGACTAGAACAGATCGACTGTGGTGAGGGGTGGCCGTCTGTTCTTCTCTCCCTCCCTCTTGTAGATCCGTTTGTTCTACTTCAAATCTTGGCCCTGGGTATGGCGGCGGCGCTTCCTATGGCGGAGTCGACGACGGTGGTGGTTGTTGCGGAGGTCTGAAACCTAGGTCGTCGGAGCGCTGGTGAAGGGTGAAATGATTTGTTTCTGACCTCCCAGGCGGAGGTTGTTGTTGTTGTTGTTGTTGTGATCGGTAACCGAGCTCGTGGGCGTTCTGGTGAAGAGCAAAATGCGTGGCTTCTGACCTTGAAGACGGCAGTTCGAGAGCGAAATGATGTGGTTGCGATGAAGGGGCGTGAAAATTGGGGCTTTGTTGGGGTTGGTGGTTCTGGTCAGTGGCTTGTTGTTGTTGTTGAAGGTATGGTGGCTGAGGAGGCGGCGTTCGTTGCTTTGGGGGTTAAGATCGAAAGAGGAGGTGGATCTGGGGGCGGATGAAGTCGACCTTGTTGGTGAGGTCAAACCCTAGCTTGGATTCGAGGTGGTCGAACCCTAGCTTAGATTCGTCTTCGACTGTAGCTATAATTACAAGTTCAACTTTTGCACAAGGGTAATTTTGCTCATCTACCTGTTACAAATTCAGACAAAAGGATAAAGATCTGTGTATCCAAAAATCCATAAAAGATATGTTGTTAATCAAAATTTGATACGTGGTTTGTCAAATTGTTGGTGTTGTTATTGTTGTTGTTTGTTTTGGTGGTGGTTGTGGAGGAGGTGGGAATTTGGTGTTGCTGGTGGTGGAGGTGGTGGGGTTTTGGTGGTAGTGGGGGTGGTGGTGCTCAAGAACACCAACAACATCAATAACATGATTAATTCAATAATAAAAAAAATGGTGTTATTTTTCCCAATTTGCAAGGGTAAATTGGTCACAAAAAGTCAGTTTGCACCCCTCTACTAACGGATTGTAACAGAAGGGTGGTATCTGTCCACCCTCCATCCGTTAACAAGGGTGCAAACTGTATTTTTCCATAAATCAGGGGGCAAAATGTCTTTTGTCCATAGTCGGAGGGTGAAAAATGTCTTTTACCCTATGGTAATTGGTTTTGAGAATGCAAGTATTAACATACTAAAGCGTTCCTCGTTCCTGGTAATTGTTTTTCGTCCTGGGCAGCGTTCCGGAGAAGCCTACCCCTAGTGTACCCTGTGCCGAGACCTACCGTGTTTCCCGTTCCAGTTCCACGTACCGCAGCGTTCCACGTTTCTGGTAACTTGGATAGTGTAGGAAATGAATGAACTTATGTTTTCCCTTACATCTACATAGTGGACCTGAAGAAACAAGTGAGGCTTTTCTTTATTAAATTTTGTTATATAGGATAAATAGTCCCTTACAGAATACTCCTGGTTTGGTCTCCTTCTAAAGGAGTTAACTGTGAACCTCAGCTTTTCTCTGTTTTTTCTTTACCTGACCTGCAGAAGATGTACTTATCAGTTACCATACGATCTCTATTTGTTATTCAGATCCTACAATGAACCAATGTCAGCCCATGTTATAAATCTTAACCTGTAAATAAGTATTGCGATTTACGTTCCCCTTCTTAAGACCATGGGTAATTTTGTAGTTACTCCCTTCGTCCCAGACTATTGTCCTGTGGTTGACTTTACACGGAGTTTTATGAGAGGCTTTTTGGCTTTGGAAGGGAAAAGGTAGAAATTTGAGAAGGGTATGGAGTATGGACTATGGAGGGAAGTGAAAAGTATTTAACTTTTCTTGTAAGAGGTCAATCTTTTTGGAGATCCAATTTAAGAAAGGAAGACTATCTTTTTGGGATGGGGGAGTATATCAGTATAATATCGGAAGCTTGCATTGTCAAGACATTCTACTCGTTCTTTCTTCCTAGAAATCGATAGAAAGACTTACTCAGACCCGAGCAAGCAACTTCCAGAAAAATCATAATTGTTACTGGGTACCGGAGTTTATCTGTCACACAGCTAAATAAGTGCGGTGCACTGTTTTCATAATATATTTTAAAATTTAATATCCTTCATGAAATGAAATAAATTTTAGTATATTATCAATCATATTACGGTTTACATAATTTATGAATAAAAATAAACGTGAATAGTAAATTGAACTCCTTGCTACCAACTAAAGGATGATGTCTTAATTTGAATTGAAAAGAATAAGCGATATTGTAATGAGTTTTTAAATTCAGGATTCTGCATGGAAATTAAATAGTTTCCAGTAAATTATTGATCATATTACATTTTTGCTTAATTTCTCTCTAATTAGGAAATGATGTATGTATTTACTTCTACTTGCGAAAATGGAAAAGATTGCATGCAGAAAAAAAGAAGAAGGCAAAGTAGACATCTACAAGTGAAATACACACACACACACGTGACGCACCCATATATATAGCGGTTAAATAAATATCGTATAATTAATACAATAATTGGTGACTAAAGAATAAGATTAAATACATTTTTTACTTTAGTATAATTTTTGGAATTAATCACTTTACCCGCTGTACTTCTCTCCATATATATATATATATATATATATACATATTTTCCTGAAATAAAGCATGCAAAGGCTATAAAGAATGATAGATCATATTCTCAAAAAAGTAATGTTAGCTCAAGGATAATAAGGCTTAAAAAAAACAGCAATCAACCTAAAAATTAGTTAGAAATAATGGTGTGGCATGTTGGGCGCGTGGTTCCTGGAAGATGAAAAAGAAAGAATTTGTTAAATAATTTGAGGTGTATTGTGCAACGTAGAGTTCTCATGGATGCTATCGCGGGAGCGTTCCCAGTCAATCATCACTCTCTCACAAATTTTCTTATTGATTTAATGAATATATATATAGGAGAAAAGTCAGCTAATTAAAAGGAAAATAGTTTAGCAATTAGTGTCATTAATCAATTATCATTAGTAATGATCAAAGGAGAATTATTAGAGACACAAATTCTTGTAAAGGAAATCGGTGAAATTTAAGGAAAACTCATTTTCAGTTTAATAGATTAATTGTATTCGCTCCATTTTGTCTATTTTGCATAGAGCCGTGCTAGAGAGACAAAAAATCGAACATAAATGTGAACAAAAAGTGACGTGGCATCTGCCGCATCAGTAGATGCCCAAATTCTTCATAATCTTCAACCTGCGGTTTTATTAATGACGTGTTTCCATCCACGTCACCTTATGTTCAACCTTTTGCATATATCAAAGTTATCATCAAAATGTATTCATTCCCTTTTGTCTATTTTGCCTATTTCAAAGTTGCCATAAAATTTGCTTTATTTCCATATTTTGTAGACTTATTTATATCATATCAAATAAAAAAAGTTCAATAATCATTCACTTTTTTTCTATTTTACATATTTAGTTTTTGGAGAATATTAATTTGGTATTGATCTTTCGAGTTTCACAATGTAGTCTACTTTGTTTGAAATTTTCATTAAACTCATACTACGTATGTATTTTGCATTAGATGAAAATTGGAAGAGTCTAAATGGGTAAGTATTGTTTACCTTTTGAATTTATGATAAGAAATTAACTACTATATAATGCCACATGGCAGTCTCTAAGATCCTGAATTCAAGAAACCCTAAAAAGTCCTTGTAAAATAGTAATTTAGTATTGATTTCCTGCATCTGTGAACTGACTGCCTCATTCCTGCTGGCAAAAGCTTAAACATAGCTTATTGCATCATAATAGAGACTCGATTGTTGAATTGTAAATACGAAAACGTTCATGAATTGAACCCAAAAACCATTCAAACTTGCTTATGGATGTTCTTTGTTACCTGGTCTTGTAGTTTATTCATGAAGCAAGCTAATTCTTTTTGTCGAAGCCGGTGCAACAATGTCAATTTAGCATTATTTGCTAGACAGATGAACTTTTTCCAGTGCAGTTCTCAAGTGAAGTCATATGGGAAGATGGCCAAATTGAAATAAAAAATAAGACTATAGGGTCTCAAGTCTTATATTAAGCATTGATCTATGACAGAATTCAACAGGGGATTCTGTTTGTTTGTGCCTCGTGGTGATACATATTTTAGTACACTCTTTAAAAAATAGTATAGCTCATATACAGAGAGGGAGAAACCATATGCGTGGGTTAGTTCAATAAACAAATATTAGATGCCCACCGCCTAGAACACATAGTTTTGAGGTACATAGAATGTTACCCTACAATTACATAAACCTCTTAGAGAGCTAGAAGCCTAGAAATATGGAAGATAAACCCATCTGTCTCAACTTTTGTTGGATATTCTTCTGAGTTGGTTGAACTCGTATATCAATAGTACTCTTTGCCTGTTCGTATATTGGTACTATTTCGTTGCATTGCAGTCTATCATTTTTTTTGCAGAGTGATTCTATTGGGTGACTGTGTTTTTACTCCTTTATTTTTTGCATCTTCTGATAGAGCAAAGCGAAGGTAGAGAAAAATCAGGCCATGGAACAGTCAATGAGCGAGAACTCCTGTCAGTTGTGTGCAGTTGAGAAACTCACCTTTGAGCCACCACCAATTTATTGTACATTATGTGGTGGTCGTATTAAAAGAAATGCCATGTATTACACAGTAGGAGCTGGTGATACACGGCATTACTTCTGCATTCCATGTTATAATGACTCCCGTGGAGAGACGATCCTTGTTGATGGTAGTTCTATTTCAAAACAAAGGATGGAGAAGAAGAAAAATGACGAGGAGACTGAAGAATGGGTAAGTTATATCCTATTATATTTTTGTTGCTTAATTGCCTGTAAGGGATTTTACATATCTAATCGGTGACTACCTTGCAGTGGGTCCAATGTGACAAGTGCGAGGCCTGGCAACATCAAATTTGTGCTTTGTTTAATGGTCGGAGGAATGATGGTGGGCAAGCTGAATACACTTGCCCAAACTGTTATATAGCTGAGGTTGAACGAGGAGAGCGTGCACCGCTACCTCAAAGTGCTGTTCTTGGAGCGAAAGATTTACCTAGAACTATCCTAAGTGACCAGATAGAGCAACGATTATTCAGGAGATTGAAACAGGAGAGACAAGATAGGGCAAGGTTTCAGGGGAAGGCTTATGATGAGGTGATTTTTTTTTTCCTCTTGCTATGTCATTATTGATGGTTGATTCACATATTTTTTCTTAAAGATGTCAAGCATATGATTTTCATTAATTTCAACTTCAAAGGTTCAAATAGGTTTAATTGTGTCTAGCAGCGGATTTTTAAGAACCAAGTAACTATAGAATCCGGTACTTCTATAAAAGCTGTTATCTTAGACGGCAGCGAAATTGAATAGGGACCAATGACCTCAGTTTAGTGAGCATCTTGATTTCTTTACGGAGAAGCTTTTCTCCCACGAGGTTATTTTTCAAAAACTTTTGTATGGTTAAGATGCAGAATGTAAGTTACTTGTGTTTGATGTGATTTGCTGATCTATACATCTTTTGTACTGCAAGTTCAAACTAGGTTATCTTTGAATTAGTACAGAAATCCCTTTGCCAGCTTGTGATTACCGAATTATTTTGATTTCTTTTGGCATTTTTAACAGGTTCCTGGCGCGGAAGCACTTGTAGTTAGAGTCGTATCATCAGTAGACAAAAAGTTGGAAGTTAAGCAGAGATTTCTGGAGATTTTTCAAGAAGAGAATTATCCGACAGAATACCCATATAAATCCAAGGTAAACTTCTGCGGACATTCAGTTTTCGTTCATTTGAGCGGTGTAGAACTTTATTAAGCGTGTCTTCCCTTCCCTCTTTTTCCCAGTCACTAGCATGTTGATTTGAATTTGTGACAATTTCATCATGGCAATTTTAATAGAGGGGCGTTTTATTTTCCAGGTAGTGTTATTATTTCAGAAAATCGAAGGTGTGGAAGTATGCTTGTTTGGCATGTATGTGCAAGAGTTTGGTTCGGAGTGTGAACAGCCAAATCACCGCCGCGTATACCTCTCATATTTAGATTCCGTGAAGTATTTCAGGCCTGAAATAAAAGCAGTTACAGGAGAGGCACTCCGCACATTTGTTTACCATGAAATTCTGGTATGTTTTTAAACAGATATGTAAAGATTTTGTTAATTGCACCCTCAGTTACTAGGTCTATCAACTCGTTTGTTGATCATGTCAAAAGAATCATTTTTTTTGAGAGATATGTCAAAAGAATCATCAGGAGTTCATATAATTTGAATAGTCTCCATGCAACAAAATCGCAAAGTAGGTAACAATATAGCCTAAGTTTGTGGGTGGTCATATCCTCATTGTAAAAGTTGCAATTCTTCCTTTCCAACTGGGCAAATACTACACAGCTCCTTAAATCTGCTGGTTTCGACAAACAACCTGCATATAATTTTGCGTGTGTAGTAAGCATCCACACATTGCAGGAGGGGCAAGACTATTTCTTCCTTGTGTACATCAAAGTGTTCATTTTTCCCCATTACATTTTCTTTTGTCGATGATTTTTCCAATCTTCACAGCATACCAAACACAAGGAAAATGAAACCCCTTCAGAGAAGTTTTAATTTCTAGAATTCCAAACTGCCTTGTATGGAAAGTTATCTGTGGAAAGACTAAATATGGTACAAAATCTCGAGCTTTGGAAATGCCCATTGTCCCTGCCCTGCAAAGCCTGTCATCCCTACCAAGTATTGAATTCAATACATAGTAAAATTGTTTAATTTGATCGCTTCCTGATCTCATTTATTTTGAACTAGAGTATAACCCGTGCCCTCAGGGCACTATCAAACTAACATCAAAAAATTCGAAAGAAAAAATTACAAAAGTTTGCTTATGCTATAAAAATTTTGAGCTTCTAATGTGATTAAATTTTTCTTAATAATTTTTTTATTTCTAGCAACTAAATTGACAGCTACTTGAATAGGAGTAAAAAATTCTCTTCCATTTGTGGGGTTCAAAATTTGAGAGGAGCACTCAAAAATTGTAATCTCATGCCTGAACTCCCAAAGCTTCCTCCAATACTAAATGTGGCCCCTAAAAATTTAATCTCATGCTTTAACTCCCACAACTCCCACCAATGGCCATTACCAATTGTGGTCCCTAAAAATTTGATGTGCTCCAAAATTTAATGTTTTTGAATTGATTGTGAGATTTTTGTGGTCCCAATATTCTAAATGTGGCATCCCAATGTATCTTTCCATAACTTTTCAAATAACTTTCCTTAATAAGTAATAATTCAATGGCTGAGATCAATTCGATCTCATGGACGAAAAGCTATTTTATAGTCAACCGTCCTGTTTTATTATATAGATGGCCACAACCTCCCTTACTACCAGTAAACTATATAAAAAAATCAGTGCCCTTGTAGGTAGATAAACAGAGCAAATGTAGATATGCTGAAGATAGACAACATTTCTGGCCTCAGTATATTCCTGAGCCTGACCTGTACTCCATCATCGACCAGTTTCACCTTATAAACTTCCATAATGCTCTTTCATCTCTGTAGACTCCAGTCTCCGTAATTCCTGAAGTAGTCACCACCCTCCAAATTATACTTTCTTCACCTAGAAGGGGCCTAACCAACCATGTCCCCGACAAAGCGTCATTGTAATGCCTAAAAGATTTTCTGTTGAGATGTTATCGTTCTTCCTGTCAGCATATTGATTGTTCTGCCAGATCATAATATCTGCTCATCTTTTCAGATCGGATATTTGGAGTATTGTAAGAAACGTGGATTCACAAGTTGTTACATTTGGGCTTGCCCTCCGTTGAAAGGTGAAGACTATATTTTATATTGTCATCCAGAAATTCAGAAAACACCGAAATCTGATAAACTGAGAGAATGGTAAGCCTATGGACTCTGGATTATGTTCTTTAGTTTTCAGCTTCTCCGAGGATGAAGCAATTTTTTCTGCCCTACTGTTGATGGTTAAGTTTCTAAACCCTTTTAAATACATGTTTTTGTATTTTTCTTGTATAATATTAGGTATTTGGCAATGTTGAGGAAGGCTGCCAAAGAAGGCATCGTAGTCGAGCTCACTAATTTATACGATCATTTCTTCGTTTCTAATGGGGAATGCAAAGCTAAGGTTACTGCAGCTCGATTACCTTATTTTGATGGGGATTACTGGCCTGGTGCTGCAGAGGATATGATCTACCAACTTCGTCAAGAAGAAGAAGGCAGAAAACAACATAAAAAAGGGACAATGAAGAAGTCCATTACGAAAAGGGCACTAAAAGCATCAGGCCATTCTGATCTCTCTGGCAATGCGTCGAGAGATTTGCTTCTGATGCACAAAGTAATCGCAACATTAATTATACCTTCATTTTTTTTTTTTTAATATTTTTTTGTTATAGATTATCGTTTACCTGAATTATTGTTTGTAAGTGGTGTTTAACTCAATGTTTTCTTGTGTTAAACGGGATATACATCGTTCATACTAGATGCAAGCACTTGTGGCATCTAGTATGCCTAGGTAGTATGTAGCTTGTTGATTTGCGTGCTTAGTAGTCTAATTTTGTACTTTTAGTCACATAAGTGGGATATTATCCTTGCGAAGATGTTGGGCTTTCTTCTTACAACGTTTCCATTTTCTCCAGCTTGGTGAGACGATTAGTCCAATGAAGGAAGACTTCATTATGGTCCATTTGCAGCACGCATGCTCTCATTGCTGTATTCTAATGGTATCTGGAAACCGTTGGGTTTGCAACAAATGCAAAAACTTTCAGCTCTGCGACAAGTAAGCACAAATTTATTGTTGCGAGGCTTTTCTATAATACTCTGCCCGTCCAGTAATAGCTGTCCCTTTTTGAAACTCAAACTTTATAAGGGAACATGCATTAATTGCATACCTGATTGCATTTTGTAATGGTATTGACACAATTGTCTTTTATTTTTCAATTTCCAACACAACTTTAACTACTTCTTTTTGGACATTCTCGTCAATGTTATCCATTTCCAAACATAAAATGAAAGTGTACAGTTATTTTGGGACATCCCAAAATAGAAAAGTGGTCATTTATGGGACAGAGGGAGTATTGTATATCTATTGATGTGTGTGTGTCCTAGAAGTTTGGCAAAACATGATTGCCAAAATGATTCTATAGGTTTTTATCCAGTTCCTCAAAATTAGGTTTGCTTCTTCGAAGAGTAGTTCAAGAGAGTTTCTTTCCAGAAAAAAAATGTAGTCCTCAAAATTAGGTTTGCTTCTTAGAAGAGTAGTTCAAGAGAGTTTCTTTCCAGAAAAGAAAGTAGTGAGATTCTGATGTATTATTTCAGAAGTTTTACACTCCCTCTCCCCCTAAATTATAGTCTATCTTGTCATTTTTGGCTGTCCCAAATTACACGTATCCTTTCAATCTTAACTATAAATGTTGTTCGATTTCTTATTTTACTCCACTTATTAGATAGATGAAAAAGGCGATACACTCTTGATGTCTGAAGAGACGAAAAAAGAAAGTTTGTGAACCAGGAGTCCGAGTTAAATCTGAAATTCTTATTTTACCCACTCACACCTATGGCTTCTCCTCGTCCGAATTGAATCTTGAATTCAACTCCTAGGTAGACCTATTTGGTCAGGTCAAGGTCCAAATCTCAGAGAGAGAGAGAGAGAGAGAGAGAGAGAGAGAGAGAGAGAGAGAGAGAGTCGAAGAAGAATGAAACGAAGTGTCCCATACAGATGTAGGAAGCGTATCTCACACCTACGATCTGGTGAGGGTCGACCAAGCTCAGGTGGCTCTATACAGCTCATCGAATCGACTTGGGTGCTGTCAGATCTCGAGTAATTTGTTTTCGTTGCCAATGGATGATAATCTTTGACTCTTTCTGTTTTAAATTGACTGAGCCAAAGGTCATTTTATATTTAGGGCGACCTTGATGGATGTGACTATTGGAGGAGATGAAGTCTTAACATTTGGATTGTGATTTCCCTATTCTAAACTAAGAAAAGAAATCAGCATCTCTTACTTACTGGAAATTTCGGAAAATGACAATGCAGAATCAGATTGAGTGATTTGATAATTAAAACATATGTGAAGGAACAACATACACTGAGATGTCCCAAATTGGCGTTCACTTTCTTTTTAAAGGTTAAAAATACAATGGAATACCAATATTGTCCATATATATATATGGAATAAAAATTTAGTCTTTGGAAATCTGAAAGAGGATAAGTTAGGAAATAACATGATAAAATTTGAATTGTGGTTCATTTTTTGCATGTCTCCTTAAGGGGTTCAAAAGATGGACAGATTTTGCGGGATGGAGGGAGTAATACTTTTGAGTAATCCCTCTAGGTGAACATTTTATATTGCGTTGTCAATTGATCAAAAAGTATAAGCATCATATTTTTATTGATCTATAAAAGATATATACTAACACTGGTAGGTTTGACTTGATTGTGTTGGGGAAGCTGCGTGTCTTAATTTTCAGGAATTGTTAATAGACACAGAATATTCCTCATGATAGTTACATGTTCGATATTTATTTTTCCTCTCCCTTGGGACCCTGAGTTCGAGGTCCCCCTAGTCTTGTATATTTCACATCCCTTAATCCAATGACATGTAGGTCGATGTTGTTTCATTTCTCTTCATCCATAAAATGATATGCAGCTGGAGCAGGGTAGAAATTCTGCTAATTAATCCTAGTACCTATACCCCTAACCAAGATGCTTTCTAGGACGATATCAAGTGTAATTTTTGTAGAAAATATGAGGATTATTTTGTTTGGGAAGAAGTTTGAAATAGCAGCTCTTGGAAATAAACGTTGAAATTAGATTGATACAACACCAAGATAAATGTTGAAAATGAGGTTGATATGGTAAAAGATCATTTTCACTATAGACTGGCTAACACAAGCATAGGTGTGAATGGATCAAGGATTAGTACAAGTTAGTTAGGTAATAACTTAGGAAAAGATGGTTAGTAAAACTTAAGGGTGTGTTTGAAACTTGGAAAATGACATTGAATAGAAAATGAAAGATTTTCTGTCAACATTTTTTTTATTTTTCTGTTGTTTGGTAGCAAAATGAAATTTACGGAAAACAAAATGACTATTTAGTGTATTATTACACCCCACACAATTTTGTTTATTTCAAATATTACCAGAATATGATGATCAATAACAATAATAGTCCTTCCTTCCACACTTACAGTTCCCACCACCACTACCCCTCCATCCACAGCGTCGTTACTCCAACCACAGCCGACATCCCTTGTTCCTGGGTTTGTGAGATTTTACCATCATCAAGTTCCCTTGTTGATCATGTCACAAATTGAGAGCTTCATCGCCGATGAAATCGAAGAATCAATCTAGACTCGAGGCTCATTTCTTCAGCGAAGGAGATTGCCCGTTCGATTTATGACGTCGGTTGGCTGCGGTGTAAGGTGGAACGGAAGAGAAATGAGATGAGAACGAGATCTGGTTTTAGGAACGACAGAAGAAAGAGAAGGAGAAGAAAAATCATGAAATTTTCCAGTTGATCTTCCGTCCGATTTGGGCGGAATTTTTACCTCCGATTCGTTTTATAATTTTTACTTCTATTTTCCTTTGATTTTACTTTCCTTGTAGTTTCTTGTACTTCCAAACACAAAATTTCGTTTCCATGATTTTCTTTTCTTTTCTTTTTCATTTTCGTCTCATTTTCCACATACCAAACATATCCTAAATGAGTCATGCTGTCGACTTCGATCAATCATCTGCTGGATTTTTACAGATTCGTTAGCGTAGATTGTTGGAGTAGCTTTACTTTTTTTTCCGCTCTGTAGGTAAAGAATGACCTATCAGGCTATCAGTTCCTCTGTAAAATCTCTTTTAATACAGTTTTATCTATAAAAAGATACCTTAACTGAGTCATGGCATTAGCTGGAGAAAATGGATATGACTACCTGATGAGGTCAATGAAAAATCGACAGTTTTGTAGATTTGATCTAGGCAAAGCACATTGGTTTAGAAGCACAAGAAAGCTAAAGATTCTATGTAGAATATAGAACATGTGAAGATAATTGCAAACTTCCCATTTCCAAATAATTACTGATAAGCTAGTAAGACCCTTGATAGCATAGGAAAATAATAGAGATGACATACATTAGTAAACTGGTAGCTTGCATGCTGCAATAAGGGATTATTGTGTGAATAATTCGTTAGCCCTCTTTATTCCTTATATAAGGACCTGAATGTAGTATGATGGACAGAACATTCAACCAATCAGGAGATAAGTATATTATGTCATCAACCTATTTTTTGTAGCTCTGCTTTTGTCTCAGACGTCATGTTTAATTGCTGTAATCTTGTTTCTAAGATGGTCTGTGGATAGAATACAAATTTCATACTTATGTTTGTGTTGAAGGTGTTACGAAGCTGAAAAGAAGGTTGAAGAAAGAGAAAGACATCCTATCAATCATAGAGAGAAGCATCCACTTTATCGGGTGAGTTTTCTTTTGTATTATATCAGTCTCTTTTTTATATATCCTTCCACATTTGCGCCTCACTTTTTTGGTGGTCTTCCACATTCGCTTTGTGTAGGTTGAAATCACCAGTGTACCTGACGACACAAAGGATAAAGATGAAATCCTTGAAAGTGAATTTTTTGATACAAGACAGGCGTTTTTGAGTCTTTGTCAAGGAAATCACTATCAATATGATACCCTTAGGAGAGCTAAACATTCTTCTATGATGGTCCTTTACCATCTTCACAATCCTACCGCCCCTGCATTTGTTACGACATGCAACACATGTAGTCTTGATATTGAAACCGGTCAAGGTTGGCGTTGCGAAGTTTGCCCTGATTATGATGTATGCAATGCTTGTTATCAGAAGGATGGAGGAGCAGGTCATCCTCATAAGTTGACGAATCATCCGTCCTTGGCTGATCGCGATGCACAGAATAAAGAAGCTAGGCAACTTCGAGTGTTACAGGTCACCGCTCTGTCCTTGGCTTTATATGTTATTAGCTTCAATAAAAATGTATTTTCCTTAATATACTTTGCTTTAAAAATGTCCAATCAGATGTAGAGGAGTCAGCCTATATTCAGGATAACAAGAGATGTAGGGTTCCGGATGATGCATTATGTTTATAGTTTAGCTTCTGCTTGAATTTCAAGGTTAAACCATCTCCTTTTGATGCTCCCTGGGGAAGTAGAAAGTAGAAACACCTAGAAGTATGGTTTTTAGGCTCAACTTTACTGTATTCATCCTTCCGTAACTTTGCCGTAAGATCAATCTGTGCAAACAAATTGTATACTCTTAAGGTCTCTATGGTTGTGTAACTTTGAAGTAGGGCCTTGAGGGTCAAACAGTTCAGTTTCTGCCAAAACTAATACCGAACGGACCCTGCAACAGCTCAGTTGGATTAAATATTAAACATACAACAGTTGCTGACTACATTTGTAGTCCAACAATAACAACTTCAAGAAACCTTCAGATTTAGTTGACTCAACAAGACGAGGGTAGAAGTGCAAAAGGAAAAGAAGAAAAAAAGGGGTTCAGAATTGACAGTTGTGGATCTCGAAAGTTAAAGCTCTGGGTTTGTAGGCTTGTTAGTAGCAGAAGAGCGAACTAGATCTGAAGAAATAACAAGTAGAGAACATGAAGAACAAACCTTGTGGCTTTTGATGCCCCTCCTTGGTGGTGATTGTTGGTTGCAGATGTTGAGAGAGAGGGAGAGAGAAAGGGAGTCTGGCTGTCGTGGGTCTCTAGTAGCTTCTTGACGGTGATGTGATTGTGGCTGTCTTGTTGGTGGCTTGAAGGTGGAATTTTCGAGAGAGAGAGAGCATAGAGAAATGGCCAAGAAGTGAAGGAACGCATGAACGGAGACCTAGGAAGAAAATAATATTATGAGGAGATGATAGGATCTATCTTCACACCACCATAGAATAAACACATACACGGTTTGGTTTAGTAAGTTTGGATGGATTTTAAACCAAACTGAACTGCTATCAAAAGTTGGGAAATTTTCCAAACCTAAACCAAACCGTATATCCACGAAATCGGAACCATACCGGTTAGTACGGTTTGGTTTACTGTTTCGCTGGCTTGATCTGGCAACCCATTTTGAAGTAAGCCCCGGATGTTGTCGTCTACTCGAGAGAGCTGAAGAAAAGACTCAAATTCTGAAATAGAGAAGTCTGGAATGCCTAGAAATTCGAAAGACGAAAACATGAATTGGCCTGTTAGTGTAACTGGGTGCTAGTGGAAAAAGCAGACTAAGGAGTAAAAGAAGCGTTGGACTTTGAAGTTGGATTCTTACTCTAAAAAATAGAACACGTTGTGGGAGATTTTACAGAAATGTTTTGGAACCTCACAATGAAACATGATTTGGGAAGAATCTGACTGTTTCTTTTCTGGATGCAGTTCTCAAAGGCAACGGGGTAATTAACAATTTAAACTCATAATCTTTTTGGTCAGCGTGCCTGAACATACCTCTTTGTCCTTCCAATGATTAGAAAAAATGAACATTTCTTCAAAGGGATTGGCCTCTCCACACAGGAAAACAGTGGCTTGGTTTCTCTTTATACTTTGTAGTTTAACCAACAAGCAAACCGAAACAAACCTTCATCCATTCCCTTGGACCAAAATTCAGTTCTAGAGACATGGACACCATCAAGCTGAATTTCGAAGAAGAAACTGCCCTGTTAACCTTCTTTTAAATTTCTTGATTAACACCAACGTCTCAAGGCATGACATAAAGAACCGAAGAGTTGAATCAAGAGTCAAGGGACACTGTCTGGATATTATCCATGCTTCTTTGGGATATCTCCTAGGCCAAAAGGTTTCACTGAGTTTTAAAACGCATGGAATTTGGACAACATCTTGTCCTTCAAAGCAAAAGGCCTAAATTTGTGGTTTTTGTCGATTTCCTTTTCTTTTAAAAAATGTACTAGGTCAATTGTTGGATGCTAAGCAATTGCTAGAAAGCATGTATTTGTTGCAATTTTCTCAGTGATGCATGCTATGATTGATGCTTAAATATAATAATTATTTGATCGGTGATACTTATACAAGCACAAGATTGTTCGATGGTCTCCAATAGGTGGTAATATGTCTTGCTATGGAACTATCAGTGTTTCTAGTAGTAGTAAGCTTGCTATATCTTCAAATGTAGAAAACAAAGTCTAACTTGTCATCTCTGTAGCATTTTCTTTATGATTCAGGCCCATGTTTTTATCTATCACTTTCGATATTTCCACTCTCTATGGTTTGGTATGCTGTTAAACTATGCATGTCTGAAAGCTTTAATTCAATGATGTTGCAGCTTAGGAAAATGCTGGAGCTTTTGGTGCATGCATCACAATGTCGCTCTTCACTTTGTCAGTATCCAAATTGTCGCAAGGTGAAAGGTCTTTTCCGGCACGGCATACATTGCAAAATACGTATTTCTGGTGGTTGTGTGCTCTGTAAGAAAATGTGGTATCTCCTTCAACTTCATGCTCGCTCTTGCAAGGAATCTGAATGCCATGTACCGCGTTGCAGGTTTGCACTACTACCTCTTTCCTAATTTCAATGTCTTAATGTTTGGAGTTTCTTTTGGTCCTTCTCTGTGTAAAATAAACTGGACACTGATTATGCCATGTCAAGAATTTGACAGCCAGATTTTGTGGAGGAAATGACATTTTAATTCATGAAGAGGAACAAAGAAAATAGTAATTACTAGCACTAACCCCGTGGGATGCATGTTTACATCTTAATGTGAAGTCCTTAAATTCTTATTTCTATCAATATTTTGAAGTGGACATGTTTTCGACTTTACTATCAAATAAACATGATATTTTTGGGGAAAATTATTAACCTTCATGTGATTTACTTTTTTAGTAATTGAATTTAACATTTTTATGACAATTTTCTTATTATTAAATAAGATCGAAATTAAAAGAAGTTTGCCCAAATGTAGAAGTTATCTATAAAAAGAAATTCTGAAATGAATGAGCATAGAGTGACAGGATCAGGACATGAGTTTATTGGCGTCTTAACTTTTAGTAATTGGTTGACTGAGAAGATAGATTGATACGATAGTGATTGATTTTTGGTATTTCGAATTGGCAAAGGGGGAGTAGTCAAATTGATTTGGGACGCTTTGGAAATCTTACTGGAGAGTATTGTAAATGTTTATTATTAGTGGAAGTTTCTCCCAAATTAGAGTGATTCATTTAGATGCTTTGGAAATGGTACTGGAGAGTATTGTAAATGTTTATTATAAGGGGAAGTTTCTCCCAAAATGTTCGACATGATTGACAACTTCAACATTAAAACTAACTAAAAATATCAAATTTAATTGCTATATATAAGTTTTATTTGACATTTCAATTTACAATTTAAAATTTAAACGTTAAATTCACAAAGCTTGAAACACCAAGGTATGAGTTAATAATTGATATTTCGATCATCGACTCGTTGTTTAGGGAAAGAGAATTTTTCTCATGTTTCTTAATAAGCCAATAAGAACATATAACAGAAAGAGAAATGCTATACTTCACCCCTTTTTCTTCACCCCTAAAATTCACCTCCTACGTGGATGCTTAGTTGGCTGGTTAGTCAATCAAGAAAATATGATAACTATTAAATTGAAATATGTACGTGTATTTAATTTTGAAAAAATGGGTGAAGATACTGATGTTGAAAACTTGAAATGTCAATTAATTGTTATCATAATATATGATGAATACCATAAATTATTACAAAAGTCATCGATTAAAGCTTTAGTCTCAACTAATTAGCGCAATTATGAGTATAAACATTTCATATAACGATCTTCGTACATCCTCTAAGAACCCACTTTTATCAGCCATTGAAAATAAATTATTGCAAAGGATATTACCTTATGAATTAGAGGATATAAGAGAATTCAGACCGTCAATCAAAGGGATAGTAAATTTAAAATTCTACAGGTTCATAGTAACTTAACGTGATCATAGGAGAATATTTGAATAAGGAGATTTTTCCAAAGGAGATTGTTGAGTTTAAGGGTACGATTTCATTTAGATATTTACTTCATTCAACAAGAATCTCTTCTTACAATATTTAAAAAAAAATTATGGTATTACTATTATTGCAAATGGGTGCTAGCTCAGTGGTAGAGCGTTTGAAGCCTCTGCATGAGGTCCCATGTTCGAACTCGGTATGATGTCATTCTCAATTTTTGGATGGTATTATCCAGTTACGTGGTTTCCCGTGGTTTCCTATAATTAGTATCAATCATATTCAAATGAGAATTACCATTTCTTTTTCTTGTTGGATGTCTATTGTCACGTTACATTCGTACAATTATTTTCTTCACTATATCAGTCATATTCAAATGACCCATTTACATTTCCTAAATCCAGTTTAATGTTTCTCGTCATCATGATAATTAACATCTCTGTTCAACAATCTTTATACAACCTTTAAGAACCCACTTTTCATCAACCATTAAAAATGACAATAAATGACTGCAAAGGAAATTATCTTGTGAATTAGAGAATATTAGAGAATTCAGACCATCGTATGACATATACTTTAAATGTCAAAGGGGGAATAATTTGAATATAAGAAGAGATTCTCATAAGAATGACATAGAGAAAAAGAAATGAAGCAGCGGTCAATTGGTACTGAAAGGAATGATCTAATCCTTAATTTTTCGTTCCGACATGTATCTACTCTTGGAAATTCGTACGTAGAAACCAAAGGAGATTGTTGAATATAAGGGTATGATTTCATTAGATATTTACTTCATTTAACAAGAATCTCTTCTTACAATATTTAAAAATTTATGGTATTACTATTATTGCAAATGGGTACTAGCTCAGTGGTAGAGCGTTTGAAGCCCCTGCATGAGGTCCCGTGTTCGAACCCGGTATAATGTAGTTCTCATTTTTTTATGGTGTTATCCAATTACGTGGTTTGCTATAATTAGTATAATTCATATTCAAATGAGTAATTAACATTTCTTTTTCTCGTTGGATGTCTATTGTCAGTTTACAATAGTACTATTATTTTCTTCACTATATGAGTCATATTCAAATGATCCATTTACATTTCCTAAAACCAGTTTAATGTTTCTCGTCATCATGATAATTAACATTTCTGTTTAACAATCTTTATACATCCTCTAAGAACCCACTTTTCATCAACCAGTAAAAAATAACAATAAATGACTTAAAATGAAATTATTTTATGAAGTAGAGAATATTAGAGAATTCAGACCATCATATGACATATACTTTAAATGTCAAAGGGGGAATAATTTGAATATAAGAAGGGATTCTCATAAGAATGACTTCAAGGAAAAAAAATGAAGGAGCGGCTAATTGGTACTGAAAAGAATGATCTAATCCTTAATTTTTCGTTCCGACATGTATCTACTCTTGGAAATACCTACGTAGAAACCAAAAAAAAAGAAGATGCATGTGTATATGTGTGTATATATATACACACACACACACACACACACACACACATCCAAAGGAGATTGTTGAATTTCAGGGTATGATTTCATTTAGATATTTACTTCATTTTAACAAGAATCTCTTCTTACAATATTTAAAAATTTATGGTATTACTATTATTGCAAATGGGTGCTAGCTCAATGGTAGAGCGTTTGAAACCCCTGCATGAGGTCCCCGTGTTCGAACCCGGTATAATATTTCTTTTTCTCGTTGGATACCTATTGTCAGTTTACAATTGCACTATTATTTCTTCACTGTATCAGTCATATTCAAATGATCCATTTACATTTCCTAAATCCAGTTTAATGGTTCTCGTCATCATGATAATTAACATTTATGTTTAACAATCTTTATACATCCTCTAATAACCCACTTTTCATCAACCATTAAAAAATAACAAGAAATGACTGCAAAGGGAATTATCTTGTGAAGTAGAGAATATTAGAGAATTCAGACCATCCTATGACATATACTTTAACTGTAAAAGAGGGAATTATTTGAATATAAGAAGAGATTCTCATAAGAATGACATCAAGAAAAAAAAATGAAGCAGCGGTCAATTGGTACTGAAAGGAAATTCCTACGTAGAAACCAAACAGAAGAAGATGCATCCAGAGGAGATTGTTGAGTTTAAGGGTATGATTTCATTTAGATATTTACTTCATTCAACAAGAATATCTTCTTACAATATTTAAAATTTATGGTATTACTATTACTGCAAATGGGTGTTAGCTCAGTGGTAGAGCGTTTGAAGCCCCTGCATAAGGTCCCGTGTTCGAACCCGGTATAATGTAATTCTCAATTTTTTTATGGTATTATTCAATTACGTGGTTTGCTATAATTAGTATCAATCATATTGAAATGAGTAATAACATTTCTTTTTCTTGTTGGATGTCTACAGTCAGTTTACAGTTGTACTATTATTTTCTTCACTATATCAGTCATATTCAAATGGTCCATTTACATTTCCTAAATCCAGTTTAATGTTTCTCGTCATCATGATAATTAACATTTCCGTTTAACAATCTTTATACATCCTCTAAGAACCCACTTTTTCATCAACCATTAAAAAATAACAATAAATGACTGCAAAGGATATTATCTTGTGAATTAGAGAATATTCGAGAATTCTGATCCTCGTTTGATATTTACTTTAAATGTCAAAGGGGGAATAATTTGAATATAAGTAGAGATTCTCATAAGAATGACATCAAGAAAAAAAATTGAAGTAGCGGTCAATTGGTACGGAAAGGAATGTAATCCTTAAGTTTTCGTTCCAACATGTATCTACTCTTGAAAATTCTTACCTAGAAACCAAATAGAAGACGATGTATGTATATGCACACATACATACACGAACAGTGTAATGGGAAAAAGCAAAAAGCAAAAAGAGAATTAACCTCCGATGCAAATGAGAAGTAACATCCATTTGTGGGGTTTTTATACTTTTGTTTAGTTAGTATATATAGGAGAAGATCCCCGTCAATGAAAGTGATAGTAATTTTTTCGAAGGAAATTGTTGAGCTCAAAGGGTATTGTTTCATTTTAAATTGAAAAAAAATAGAGAGCGACTAAACTCTTCGAGTTTGATTACATGCCTTCGCAGCGACTAAAGCTCTGAAGTGGTATGTAACCTTTTTTTAAATGTAAATTGTTGGACACGTAAAAGGGTCATATATACCTTTTGCATTATCCAGTACCAAATATGGGTTCAAAATGAAGCTTAAATAGTTAATTTAACTTCTGATGTTTGTTCAGAGATTTGAAAGAGCACGTGAGGAGGCTACAACAACAATCTGAATCAAGAAGGAGGGCTGCAGTAATGGAGATGATGAGGCAACGAGCGGCTGAAGTTGCTAATACTTGACCACCACCAGTATTCAGCAGCGACTTGTACATATTGATCGATGTACTATAGAACAGACTTCCTGAGAGAGGGATTGGTGGATTGATACAAGAAAACAAATTTCAGAATCCGAGGAAATATACGGAGAAAGGTGCAGGTTTCTTATCAAACAAGTGCTGGTTAGCATTTCTGTCATATATACAGACACAATCATTCTAGGCAAGAAAGAAAAAAGTTGACTGGACCCTGCCTAATCTCCAACTTCAGCAATATCTCGGATACTAAGGAAAATTTGGCGATTCTTTAATTACATCTTCTTGTATTATGTTATGCCATCATTGGTGGTTTAGTGTACGATATAGCTTGTATTCGTCTTCAATCACTTGTCTTTTTGTGGTTTGTTTGTTTTTTTGGGAGGAGGGAGACGATTTTGAAAGGCCCGTTTAACTATTTATTATTGGTCTACCCTCCATGACTGTCCGTCCGTGTTGTAGATTGTAATGTGTTTTGGTTATGAAAAATAATGGTGGTCTAAAGTAGCCATCTGTTTTCATTTTACTTCAAATATGTGCTTGCAATGAAAGAGTCATATGTTTGGTTATGGTCATATTTCATCTTGATGAATGAAGATTTTGCACAGGTCAAAAATTTTCCGTATGATTCTCAAATTGATGGGTCCTCCATTTTTGACCACCGAGTTGTACTTACTCCTACATTGGGTTCAGATGTTCTGGTCCTAGGCAGGCTGGTTCATATGTTTCTAGAGGTTCTTGCAGTCTGTGTAAAGGAGTGTATTTCTTGCTTTACACAAGTCTTACATGGGGATGGATTCTAAAATATTACAACAACCCATTTCTCTCTCTAGAAAGCTCCATCCCCTTCTCCCTCTGTGTAAGTTGGCCGCCGCCTCCCGAAACCGGAGGTTGCTCCTACTTGGAGCTGCCGCCGGGCCTCACCCCCCCCTCCCTAGCATCCTTCCATCCCTATCACCCGCCAGATCTGGCTATTTAGAACAGAGCAGCATTCATAGAAAGCCACTATTCATCGCCTCCTCTCGCTCGTGGAGCTCGCTGCGGCAGCGACCTTGCCCCTCCTTGGTCCACCCCCCCCTCCCCTCATTTTCGCTGCCATCGACGCACCGTGGTCATCCTCCATGGTGGCGACAGTGTGGCTCCACCCCCCTCCCTGGTTGTGAGGTCGTCCCCTCCCCCTTTGTCCGGGTTGGCTTGTACTAGCCGGACAAAAGCTCCCGAGGCGGTCCTCTCACATTCTATCTGGATCTGTCGTTGCTTCTCCCGCCGACATTGTTGGGTTCCTCAATTTGCGGTGATGGCGTGAAGGAAAGCTAGGGTTTTGGCCCATTTGTTCTGTTTTCGAGCCTGTTGTGCTGGAATTCTTTTCGAGGTGGTGTTTGGTGGTCTTAGGCCTCGTTTGGGTAGCGGATAAGGAGGGGGATATGATATGATATCCCCTCCCTTATCTTATCCCTCGTTTGGGTAGCGGATAAGGAGGGGAAATCATACCCTCCCCTTATCCTTCCCCAATTTTTTTGCCTTGATTCTTATACCACCTCGGGGGTGGTATACACCAGATAAGAGAGTGAGGGATAAGAGAGGGGTTCCATTATTGACAAAAAATACCCTCAGCCATTATTTTTAATACCCAATATGTCCCTTGTGTTAGTGAAGTGGACAAGTCTGTCTAATTATTTTGAATTGTATGGATTTTTTTTTTGTCTTGTGTGACACGCTCTGTTTAAGGAAATCAGAGACATGTGCAATGGATTATGTTAACCAGTAAATAGCCTTTTTGTTTGAGGAAACCATGTAGGTCTATCAACTTATAATGATGAACTCATTTTAAGAGGACATGATAGGTTTGTTAACTCACAATTATATCACTTTCACTAGACTACACTTAAACTGTGATTGTATAAAGATTTGATTGCACAACAGGTGTTGCAAGAGTAGTCTCCGAGGAATGCTTTCTTTCCCGCGCTGTTTCTTATTTGCGTAAATATGTATAACTTTGCTAATAATAATAATAATAATAATAATAATAATAATAATAATAATAATAATAATAATAATAATAATAATAATAATAATAATCCAGTGGAGTCTTTGAGGGCAGTACACAACTTCAAAGATTTTGAATAGTTAGATTTTGAATTGATCAGTGCACATTGATAATTTTTTAGACATTGGCTATCAATATTCTTCCACCATACCATTTCAGAGTCAGGCATGTTTGGAGATTATATTCAGATAAGTTAATATTACATGGCCATTTTAGTTGTTGTTGTCGCACTCGTCACTGTTGTAAACGTTTGTATTCGGATTCTGTCGTACCACTATTATTTAATATGTTTCTCTATTATCTACAAATACTTTGTATTGTTTATGATTACTTATTATGTTTCTCTATTTTTGAAAAATTTGTTTTGCATAAGTTGTGTTAACGTACCAAATACTCTCTTGTCAATTTAGAAATGAATATCAACATTATATTAAATTACTCCATTATATGACAACTATCATTTACGTAATATTTTTTCAAGCAAAAAGGAGCATTATCTGCCAAGACATTGTTATTTAAAAATATTTCATACAATTCAGTCATCTATTTACAATAGAAGTAGTTTTATAAAAAAACACTGCACTGAGGGTGTTATAGTCATTTGGAACATATCCTGCTTCTTATCCTGCCTCATATCCTGCAGCACCCAAACACAGCAAGCCAGCATATCATATCAGGCCTTATCCGACAGCATACATATCCTACCTCGTATCCCAGCATAAGCCATATCCGCTGTATCTTATCCGCTACCCAAACGAGGCCTTAGGGTTTTCTCCATTTGGGCAATGTTATGGTGCGCTAGCTTTGGTCTGGTGTGGCTTCGTGGGAATGTTTTTGTTTGGTTGTGTTTGTTATGTTTTCTTCCAAGTTCACCAAATATGGATGCGTACCCCACTCCGAAGCCTCGCCCGCATCGCCGACCCTCTCAGGGATTCACATTGATGGCAAGTTGAGAGTCTCACATCGCTTTCGTAAGGGATCTGCAGCATAAAGAGGCGGTACAGCTTCAATTTGCGCTAGTCACCGGACTGCTTGTTTCGCCTTCTCTAGTGTTTCTCTTTATCATAGCTTGTTATTTATGCACCTTTTGTTGTTCTCCTTCTTCGTGTCATGTACTTTGATCTGTATAGGTACTTTGTACCCCATTTTTATCAATATGTTCTTTCGTTGCTGGTGAAAAATCAGTCTTACATGAGAGTCAGGCTTTTGCCAGGAAAAGAAAGCGAGCAAGCTAAAGGAGATTGCTGCAACTTTTGTGCATATTAGTCGGATGATCTGTCGTCCACTCTATTGATTTTCTTTCACCTTCCTTCTAAATATTATGCTCCCAAGTCCCAAGTGCAACGGAAGTTATCAGAAGCTTCAAGTCCCAACTGAAAACCATCTTTGCCAATTGAACAAAGAATGGGCAAATTTTTAAAATTTGTAGTTAAAATTTATAATTGTATAAAAATTTGGAGTGAAATTGAGGGGCAAACTAGTATATTTACACATTTCCATCCAATATATGGATGGAAAGTTAACGAGGGTACCACCGTTGCAACAAATTAAAAGTATAGGTATCGTAAATGCAGCAATTGAAACTATGAGTACCAAATCCACACAAAATCCGAACTATGGGTACCGTTGATGCAATTTAGCCTAAAATATTTTAATAAAAGATATGTAATTTCGTAAAAGCATTTATAAAGAAGGAAAATACCTGTAACTTGACACTATAGATTTGACATATGTACTCTATATTCAATTAATCACTTTATTATCGATAAAAGGTAAACTATATGAGTATAATTCATAAAGATAAAGATATAAACTAAAAAATAATGTATAGATATAAATTTTACAATAGTTTTATTAACAAAGTTCTCTCCCTTTATTTATTTTTTTAAAATAAAATCACAGAAAATAAAAAAGTTCAACCCACTTACCAATGTCTGCAGCAACCCATCATCCTCATCAAGCATGTTGAACAATAGCAAAACATATCTTTCATTTAGTCAAATGTGAGTCATATTATTTTATAGTTTTTATGTAGCTTTTTATGTAGTTATATTATTTTTTCCCCTGAAAAAGTCTCTTTTACTTTAGATTTCAACTCATTGTGCATTGCTCATGGTTTCAACTCCGGCCGGCCCACGCTAGGTTAGAGTCCAGTTCTCCCTAAATTATGCCAGGTCCGACCTTGGACTGACCCCGATCCCCAACCCCCTGTAGCCCCCTACCCGCCCCTGACCCGGACATGTTAAACTTTGACCCACTCCAGCCAGGCCAAGTCTGGCCCGCCACCTGGCCCGGGCCGGGTTCACAATCTCTCCTTTCCGATCCGACCCGGCTCCCTCTACCCCCGCCCCACATCCGACCAAGCCCCCGCTAATGCTCGGGCCCAGCCGGGCCGCCCCCTCACATGCATTGCACAGGTAATTGGTGGTTCAAAAATCTATCTAATAACCAATTACACCCAATGTGAGCTGGGTAATACCGTTGTACTAGTCAGTCCCCTCTTTTCCTACCCATTATGACTTTTGTCACTATTCACCGAGTCGTTTTGACCTGGTGATTTGGATGGCAATATGATACAATTTTTTGATAATTTTTTATGGTGTTGTAGAGTAAAAGTTGTTCTATACTACGGTGAAAAATTATCAAAAACTACATCGTTTTGCCATCCAAATCATGAAGTGAAAGTGACCCAGATACGAATCAAAAAGTTACAATGGGTGGGTAGGAAGAGAGGGAATGGAGGTGGTAGGCAATAACACCGAAAGTTTTTCAATTGGTTTTCCGTTGCCTTTCCTGGTAAAAACTAAAAAGTCAAAACTTGAAAAACACGACCAGAAGAAGCAGGTTGAGAAACAGAAGAAGCAGATTCACCGGATCTTGAGCTCTCCCCCTCCACCACATCGGCGGTCAAGTAAGTTCTCCGTCAACCATCCGTCCTTTTCGCATCCTTCATTCACGATTTTCTCTCAATCATCTCCAAACAATTTGATGTCACCGTGTACATTTTCAATCACGGTTCAAACGAATGTCGAGATTCTCCCTATGAAACCCATTCTTTTAAATCTAATTTTGATTTTGGTGGATGCCATGGCAGAAAACTGTTGAGTAATTGAATAGAGTTTGTTAATTTCATTTCTGATCTTATAGAAATCAGTTGATAGATTAATCAAGTATGCATTTCAAATCACACAGTTCTCTTTTATTTAATGCAATCCTGTCTGTGTTAATTAAGGAAAAAAAGATGGGAGAGAAGCAATGTCTAGACATTATTGAGTCTTGGCCCACAACATCATATGTTTTAAGGGTCTTAATTATGGTTTTCCCCAATTATCCTCTTGAGCAATGCTATCCGTACCAGAGAAAAACATCATAATAACATCCCAAAACACCCACATCATCTACAGGGTCCACAACTACTTAAAGTAAGTTTCAAGATATTGGTCAGTATAGGAGAAGTGACAATTTTGGGACACTTTTGGGACATAATTTTTGGGATATATACTACCTCTGTTCTCTCTGAATCTCCACCTTTTGACTTTTTCTTTCGTAATTGAGTCACTTTGACCCGGTGATTTGGATAGCCAGACGATGCAATTTTTAGTGATTTTTTGATGGTGTTGTAGAGTGAAGTTTACTCTACAACATCGTCCAAAGATTATCAAATTCTTGCATCGTTTTACTGATCAAATCACAAATTAAAGTGATTCAGTGAATAGTGGTAAAATGAAAATGGTGAAGATTCAGAGAGAACAGAGGAAGTAGCATTTTTGTATACTCTTTATTAGGATCTATGCTTACGCGAGTGTTTTTGAAAGGTCCCCAATGTAAAGAGTATAAATCAGAAGTAAAGTTATCTCCCCTAATATGGTGGTGGTGGTGGTGGTGGTGTGTGTGTTGTTGAGAAGTCTCACATCGGACAATTAAGAAGAACAAAAATAATTAATAAGTGTTCTGGGCTACTCCCCTCATTGCCAATTGGTTTTGAGGTGGAACCCCATGGATTCTTACATGTGTGTGTGTGTGTTGATGATCAAAGCCTTTCACGTACATGCCTTACCCACTTTCTAACTTCGGCCCTATACAACAACATATTTAAACTCGATTAATAATTCCATGGTGGACAGTATTGTTGTGAACCTGTGATGGTTATGAATGCATACAAGAGTTAGATAGTATGAATCTTGAGGAAAGCCCACGTTGGTGGTCTCCTTTAATGAAGAACCACTTTGGTAAATTCCCAAGGTCTCAACTTTCACGTTCATTTTGCCCTGGTCCATTAGGATTGAGCTTTGACCATGTGGGTAAGTTTCTATCTATTCATTTAGAGCTCTACCATGTGAAACTAATGAACCTGCTCTTACTGAGGTAAGATTGCTCACACGTGGTCCTCCTATTGGCTACGGCCCACTGTCCTGTTGTTTCTTTCTGGGTGCTATCTTCCATTTACAAGTTGAAATATGCATAACTATGATTTTTCAATTTTTTATCAGAAGATATTTTCTTTTTTCTGATTTTTTTTGCTCTTTCTTGTTAATTTCATAAAGAGCACTGTCTGAGGTGAAATTAAAATTATTTGAAGTTCTTTTATATTTTTGGGCTGCATCAGCTGGACATGCAACTGCTACAGTTTTTGCACTTGTTTCCAAGCAGAAGACTTTATTCATGCTATGAAGAAAATCTTCGTGGTTCATTTCTAAGCTTAAGAAAAAATTTGGGTTTCTGTTTTATAGATGGCGACTGAGAACCTCACATATAGTGTCGATGATGCACTTGTTTCTTTGGGGTTCGGAAAGTTCCAGATTCTGGTGCTTGTGTATGCTGGGATGGGCCAGATCTCAGAGGCTATGGAAATGATGCTTCTCTCTTTTGTTGGACCAGCGACTCAGGCCACATGGAATCTTTCACCCCATCAAGAGAGCCTGATAACCAGTGTTGTCTTTGCCGGTATGTTAGTCGGCGCATATTCGTGGGGCGTTGTGTCAGATAAATATGGAAGAAGGTAGGATGGTTTCTCTTCTCTTGTGTCCTATGCCTTGTTTTTATCGTCTATGCATGTTGAATTTGTACTTGATGCCAGATTTATACTATGCATAAATTATCTCTAGTCTCTACTGTATATAGGGAGTATCTATTTAACTGTTCAGTTCTATTTGATTTCTCTGCTAATGTTTAAAGAAAGTAGAATGCATACTTAGACATTTCGTGTGTGGTGAACTTTGCAGCCATACATGTAAAAGATTATTTCTTCTAGACGCAGAATTGGTTGTATAATATCCTTGAGTGTGTGCACATTTTGTTCCCGTCAGATTCCAGATCAATTACCAATGCTGCAAAGCCTGCAAATAGGTGTTTGAAGGCCTCTCTTACTTCCTTGGATAAGAACATATATTTCTTGTTTCTTTCGATTTCTGCCAGTGGTGTCTATTTCTTTTAGTTACTCTTTTCTTGAAGTATTATAAGATCACAAGAGCAGTAAAGCAAACAGAAAAGTAGAGTAACCAAGGTTAGGGTATGATACGTGAGAGCGTAGAGCATGTAAGCTATTTTATGGTGCTTTGAGTCATCTTATGAGGTTACCTACATTAACAACATAATCTGCAGGATAGCCCAGACGGTAAAACCAAGGTCAGTTCAAGATTGTGAGAGCCTCATGAACCATGTTCCCATCTATAAATATTGAGCTTACCATTTCTATGAGAATGTGTGCCAACACCTAGATATTGACAGCGATAGGAGGAAGGCGTAATTGTGATTGACATTGATACTAGGTCACAAGGAAAAGTTGTGATAGTGATAACACAAACTCTGAGAAATCCGTTTTACTATTTTCGATTTTACTGACTTCCTGAGAAATGATCCTTCACATCTATTTAAGGCCTGAGACTGTGGAAGTATATGTGATCAAATAAATTTTCTGCTTCTATGAGAGCTACTAAGTTGGTAGGCGATCATTGTAGGAACCTCTTCATCTGAACTACAAGCGCCACGTGTCTTCCTAGTGTTTTGTCTAATAGCTGGCAGTGATTTATTGGTGCTACTTGCTAGTGTAACCCCCTTGAGTAAGCTGGGAGAAATAAAGAAGAAAGCAAGTGTCCACTGAAACCTCCATGTAAATCTGTTGAAGCCATGTCCATTAAAGATTCTTTTAGAATGCTACATAGCTCTACGTCTTCACTTTTGTTAAAGCGGCATGGAGACATACAAATAATTTTTGATTCATTTTTGCCCACTCTCAAGCCCTACCAAGCATGTAAAAGTGGAGATAGGGAACCATAGATTTCTGCATGAGCTCAATGCTCATACCTGATACATGAAGCAACAATTAAGATTAAACTTCAATGTTGAAAATGCATCTGGCCCCAACTACAATGTGTTCGGAATCTGGACACTATATTTTTCTACACAGAGTTACATCCATGTCTATAACAGAAATATCTGGGCTATGAAATATCATTTCAACATCTTTCTCAATTCCTTTAAAAGCTTGTCATGCTTTTGTGTTGAGAGTTTATCAGATGCTGAGACTTTTAAGGCATTCCTCGTTCAATTAAAGGGCCCTCGTTTTTTTTCGAAAATTAAGATTAGAGTTGGCCATTATGAAATATGATTCATATCTTTTCTTCTGTCTCCTTTTGGAGTACGGATGACACTGTTTTCCTTTAATCAGCATGTTTCATCTCCAAATAAGTGTAGACAATATCCACTCAGTTCGAAGAGATAGTCCATCTTTCAGACCTCCCAGATTCTTTTCCATCTCCTACCTAGTTCTAAAGATATTTCCAACCCAAGGATATTTATTGTAGTCTTGAAATATAAGACCTAATTGATCTCATATTCTTTCTCTTTACTATCTCTCTCTAACTTCTTATTTACTCCTAGTTACTCTCTCATCTTAATTATTCTCCTACTTTTCTCTCCATTATCTCTCTCTTTGAGTTGGAAATGTGGCTGTGACTCTCAGTTTTTTTCTCATTTTCAGCTAATCATCTTCTCGCATTCCAAAATTTGAATACTAGTTCTCCCTATTTGAGGAAACCTAATTTGACCCCTTAGGCAACCACCTAAGTTGCCTAGGGGATGAGCCAGCCTTGGATGTCAACGTGTGTGCAATAGGGAGGCCAAGTAAAAGAAGAAGAAAGGAAAAGATGATCAAAGGGTAAAATGATAACCTAGACTTGCTTTGGTTGTCATCAAATTTTTCCATTTTCTTTATTCACGTGTTAATAACTTATTGGATGGTTGCGCATATATAAAAACCCTAGTTAATGGGGCTTAACACTAGTTACTTAACAGTGATGGACGGAAAAAGCACGGGTTACTAAAGTGGGACTTTTTAAACCACAGGGTATTCAGGCGAAGCCACATGTCATTTAAGTGAAATTAGCCATTTAAATTTTGAATTTAAGTTCAAAAAGTGTCCCTTTAAAGGTAGAGTTCCCAAGGCGTACAATATTTGTGGGAGGGAGGATGGTATATAATACGAAGTGAGATTCTTTTCCATTCAAATGGGGATTAGAAAAGAGCGCTAGGCACCCTCGGAGGATTAGTAGCGAGATGAGTGGCTTCTATGGGTAACAATTTAGAATGATGTCAGCACTGGGATGCAATTGATATGGGTTTTAATGGATGTTAAGTGGCTGATGCTACCAGACAACGTTCCTTTACTTGGACCAACCTTCACCAAGGCTGTATTTGTTTGTGAAACGCCTCTCTATTTTCTCCTTCCCTCCTCATTACTAGAACGTTATTGGAAACTTTCACCTAAACCATGTGTTCTTACGTGCTTGTTGCTACTTCATGTGGAAATGGCCGTTACTTTGACCCTAATTATTTTGAATTGCTATCCTCCAATCACATGAATAGAGGATTAGATGTCATTTTTTTACGAGTATTAAGTATTCTATCGAGTGAGGTTGTCTCGAAAAAGCTATACAATCAAAACCATTTAATGAACGCATCATGCTTCTCCCACCTTAAATCCCATGGAGATACCTTTTGACATGAAACTAGTGGATCTGGCATGTTAGCTGTGGAACTTTCCACCAGAATAGACCTATTTGGCCACCTAAAGATAGGAATGAGCTTCATTCACGGCAAAACACCAAACGGCCTCGGTTTGAAACCTCTACTTGATGTGGAGTTTTTGTGCAGTAACCTACACCTGAAATCTAGATTTTATTAGGCCCCCAGAAACCTATATTTCATTTATAGGTTTTTTGCTTTACTTTGAAACTATTTATGATCTCTAGGTTTCATGAAACTATTTATTTAATATCAGTTTTCATTTTCCTTTTCTACTTTCTTGAATTATTTAAACCCTACATATGATTTCCAAAAATTAAAACGTTATACATTGGATATTGGTTTCGGTTTCCTGCTATGTAGCTAGAACTTTTGCTTTTTCACTCGAAAATTTAGAATGGATATATGATGAAGTGTATCAAAAATTGAAATATTATCTAAAGTTTACTATGGTTCTTAAAAGTAAAAATGATATTCATCGTTCTTGTCATTTTAAACCAAACCCAATAGCTTTATACAAGTGAACCAATAAACAACACGAAGTAGTACCAACCATCCAAAGTCATTGTAGTTGCAAGAACACTAAGAGCTAGTGAATCAGATTACCAATATTTAATGTAGTTACTTCAAAATCCATCAAAATACATAGCACACAAGCTATGTTCTCCAATGACGCGGCTCGGCACCCTCTTGCCCAGAAGAGGTGGAGCGTACTCCTGTTGTTGCACTCGCCTTTTCTCCCTCTGGTAATATGTCGTGCACAACCAGTGGAGGAACTAACCAACCAATGTTGTGACCAATCTCTACATAACCAAGCGTGTATGCCCTATAAAAACCAGAATCGCATAAATTGTTTATAATCCATGGACATTCGTCTTTCTTGGATGATATTAGCATCCCAAAGGCGATGGTATGTACACCCTTCGATTTACTACTTTTCGTATTTTGGATAACTCATCTTAATGTACTACTTATGAAATATACTAAGCTTTAGATACTATTTATTTTTTTGTTACACTTCATCATATATTCACTCCAAATTTTCAAGTGAAAAAACAAAAATTCTAGTTCCATAGTAGGAAACCAAAATAAATATCCAATGTACATATTGCGTGAAACCTAGAGATCATATCTAATTTGGGCGAGTAAAAAAGAAAACGAAAGCTGATAGTCAATATATAGTTTCTGCCATGAAACCTAGAGATCATACATAGATTTAAACTATATATGGAATATAGGTTTCTAGCGTTCTAAACATTGATTTTATGTATAGGTTTCACTGTACTAAAACTCAAGTATGGGTTTCAAAACGACGCCATTTTGGTGTTTTTCCCTGGATGAAGCTCATTCTCGTATTTAGGTGGCCAAAGAAGTATATAATTTTCCCTGTCATATTTTTGAATGTTCTAAATATAGTGTGCCCCTGTCCGTGCCCATGTGATAACCTATCATCCATAAAATAATCAGAGGCAGTCTTTTGTTTCTGCATTGGTTGGACATTTTCTCATCTTTGGGTGAGAACCAAATAACGTATACACCTTGAGGGAGCTAAGCCCCTGGGTCCCTATGGTTTTTGTCTATGCAATAGCCTAATGGATTTAGCATAATTGCTTGTATAATCAATAATCAAAATCTTTCAACTTAGAGACATGCTCTATACGATGGGCCTCTTACTCTCTAATGTGTTTTATGTGGTTTTATTTTTGTATTTTTGACTGCCATTTTGTATTTCTGCTCCTTATGAGTCATTTTTTCCTGCTTATCTGTGTGTTTGCTCTATTAACTACATCATTTTTCTTGGGTGGAAAGTGCTTTACTTTCTGCTTGGGCTAAAAGTTGGAAATTTAGCAACTGTTTAGCAATCCTTTCCCTTGTCCTTTTTATTAAATCATTCATTATGTTAGTGTATAAGTTTACAATTCTAGTTCCCACGAGGAGAAAAGAAAATGATTTCCTTATTTTGACTTTTTAAACTCTTTCTCATTAGGAAAGGGTTCCTCATTACAGCAATGGTTACTTCTGGAGCAGGTTTTCTTAGTGCTTTTGCACCCAATTATACTTCACTGATAATCCTCCGATGTCTGGTTGGTGTCGGTTTGGGAGGTGGGCATGTTCTGGCATCCTGGTTTTTAGAGTTCGTTCCTGCTCCAAATAGAGGTGTCTGGATGGTTGTTTTCTCAGCTTTCTGGACTGTTGGAACAATTTTGGAAGCATCACTTGCATGGGTATACTCGAATCTATTCACATGACTTCTTTATTTGGGTGTATCGATAGCAAGTTGAAAATTTAGTTAACGTCAAAGGGCCTCAAGTTGAAAAATTCTCAGAAAAGATTAGATCTTGTTACTCAGAAAAGATTATATCATGCCATCTAGTTATTCACTCTTCCACTGAAATCATATATCTAAAAATATTTTATTTCATCTTTCTTCTTGGTTATATTAATATCCTCAATCTCTATTTATAACTATCCTTACATTCATCCACGTGCATAGAATTGGAAGAGTATGATTAAGAAAAGGGTGGCATATATTTGTTGGTCATAGCTCTTGATAGTCATTAGCAATGAGCACAATGTGTTAAGACCTCAGAAACAATCTGAGACTCATCCAATGCTACCTCCAAGATCTTCAGTAGCTCTCCGATGTTGCTTTGGAAGAAGATCTTGGCGGTAGCATTGTAAGAGTATGATTTAAGAATGGGTAGCATAGTATGTAGGTCACAACTCTTGGTAATCATTAGCCATCAGAACCATGTGTTCAGACCTTGGGAACGAAGCATTAGGAATTTTTTTTTGAATCCAGATTTATAGTATTGCTGCTGCTTGAAGTGCTTATAAGCAGTTTTTGCTGAAGTGATATGTGATAACTCTTATTTTTGGCATGGACTTTCAACACATGCATAGTTCTAGAAACTGACTGGAAATTTTGCGCAACTCCTGAGTTGTAATTATACAAGAAAGGTGTAGCTGTCATATCTTAATATGCGATGTATTGTTTTTTCAGCTTGTCATGCCTTCATTGGGTTGGAGGTGGTTACTTGCTCTCTCTTCTCTTCCATCATCACTTCTTCTTTGGTTTTACTGGCTAACGCCGGAATCGCCAAGATATTTGTGCATGAAAGGAAGAACAAATGAAGCATTACATATTCTGGAGAAAGTTGCAAAAATAAATCGGACAGAACTGCCCTCCGGTACACTTGTATCAGATCACGAAATCGAACTCCATGAAAAATCAACTGCATCAGAAGAAGATAAACGCTTGCTTTCACCGGAAAGCAGGAAAGAAATATCTCTTGATGTGGATGCAAACAAGGAAGCTTCTTCATCATTGCTCATGCTCCTTTCACCAGAACTAATTCGATCAACACTTCTCTTGTGGGTGGTGTTTTTCGGAAATGCGTTTTCTTATTACGGCCTTGTTCTGCTCACGACGGAGCTGAACAGCGGTCATAATCAATGTGGACCTACTGAGTTGAACTCTGCAAAATCTGATGTTAGCTATAGAGACGTTTTCATCACTAGCTTCGCTGGTATGATCTATTAACTCTGCAAAATCTGTTTAATTCAGTGATTTGTTATCTTTCAGAACCTATAACATTTACGTGTTTCTTTATCCTTAAAGGACTGATCTCACTTTATTTTTGTTTGGTTTCAAGAGTTCCCTGGCCTCATTCTCTCAGCTGTAATAGTTGATAAACTTGGCCGCAAGCTGTCGATGTCTTCTGCTTTCTTCACGTGCAGTGTTTTGCTCCTGCCGCTGGTATTTCATCAGTCTCCGAGCCTGACAACTACTCTTCTCTTTGGAGCTCGCATATGCATCTCTTCAACATTCACAATAATCTACATTTACGCTCCAGAGGTAATTCAGATTTTTATCATGATCTAGTATTATTTTGGTCCTCATTCTTCTATCTGCCTTCCTAGCATGCGTCGAGATAAAAATGCATCTAGTGACCTGTAGGTTTCGTATTCCTTGTAGCTTGCTACATTTTGTGTTCCATTGACAAATAAAAATGGCATGGACAACAGCTAGTGGATAGTCATCGACTTTTAGCCACTTTGCATTGTTTTTCAAGGGAAGAAAACATGACTTCTTATACTGTGCAGAATGTTGAGCATTTAGGAAGCTCGGCTGACCACCACCAAGTACCCACATGCTTTCTGAGTTCTCAAACCTGTACAAAGTCCTCCTTTGACCGCCATAAAACCTAAAAGAAGATTAATCTACTCTAGGAACATAGAGTTTAAAGCCTCTATCTCAGTAAAACTTTGTTTCTCTGCCGTTTTAAACGAAACATTGTGACATTGGAATAGAAATTTGTTTCACGAGCAAATTGCAACATAAAATGTGAACCGACATATCAATCTGTTCATCCCTGAATTGGCGGGGATCCTAATTGAAGTCCGAAATAAGGAAACTGCTCAGAGCCGCTTAGGGGGTTCACCAAATCGGTGATACGGTCGGGAAATTTATTTCCGCATGTCATGACTTTTTTTGTTAGGTTCGCAGGTCATGAGTTTTAATAGAAGGTTTAATGAAAAATGTTAATTGGAGTGTATAAAACCCAAGGGTGGTGCGAATGAGTTGAGCCCACAGCTGAACTTATGGTTGTTATTGCTTGTTTCTTTAAGCGTCAAGCTCAAAGTGGCATAAGTTTGGCTCCTCAAAATGCAAGACTATCCTTAAATACGCTGAGCGTTATTGAGCTTATCTTCTTTTAGAGTAAAAACATGCGAACCAAAGTATTATGCATGCTATATAAATGGTCTTATGCGCCATTATTGAAACAATATATGTTGTTACTATTTGAGAAATGCTACAAATTTTTGTTAAATGATGAAATGTTTTTTTTTTTTTTTTTTTTTTTTTATTGAGAAAAAATGATGAAATGGTTGTACAAACAAATCATATGTAATGAGAAAATCAGAAGTTGGAAATAGTACTATATGTTGTAATAATAGCATAAAGAGAAATGCTACGTGTAACCTGACATGAAAGACTAAGGCCTCGCTCTCTTTGCCTAAATTTTGGCAACTTGTTACCTTTTTTTTTATGACTTATAAAAGTTCTAATTTGCTCATTTTCGTTACAACTTATTTTATGTGTGTGTGTGTGTGTGTGTGTGTGTGTGTGTCTATATAGATATATTTTAGTTTTTTTCTAACTTCAACTTTTCTTACTGTTTACTCCCAACATCCCCTTTTTAGGAGATAAAAATAGAAGTAAAGTGAGCAACAACTTTTTTCTTCTAAAAAGTTAACTTACAACTTTTTAGAAAATTTAACAATTTCAAAGTAAGCAACCTTTTTTTTTTTTTTTTTTTTTTTCCTAAAAGAGCTAAAAAGTCACATAAACTAGGTAAAGAAAGCGGAGCCTAAGTTCTAAGGACGGGGACATGGATATGCATAGAATTGCAAAAATGAGATAGAAGAAAGGGAAGGACTTGAGTTACGTCAAGTGTTTTAAGGATGCGGACAATAGGGTTGAAGTAGATGATGAGATTAAGGAAAAGTGAAGATGTCATGTTGAAAAACTTGGCGGCTTGAGCTTAGGGAATCTTGGCAGCTCTAATGTGTGCTCAAACTATATGTTCACTTGCAACTTTAATAAAATTAAGGTTAACGATGCTTTGAAGAAGATGAAAGTGGGGAAAGCTATAGGACCTGGTGGGATACGTATCGAAGTGTGGAAGTCATTAGGTCACGAAGTAGCATGGTTGACTAGTTTGTTTCATAAAATCTTGAAGTGTAAGAAAATTCTAGAGGAGTGGAGGAATGTGGGAGTGTTTTATTGAGATTTTATTAAGATGCAAAACAACAATCACACAAAATGAATTCGGTTTTATCCAGATCAACTGTGGACTGTGGAGCCCATGTTCATACTTAGGTGGTTAAGGGAGAAGTGCAGAGAAAATAAGAAAGACCTTCATTTAGTGTTCTTAGACTTAAAAAAGTCACTAGAGAGCTAATATGGAATGTCTTGGAGATAAAGAGTAGCTTCCAATTTATCGAGGAGGTTCAGCTCCTGTACAAGGGAGCAGTTACTAGTGCGAGGACAGGGCGAGGAGAAACAAGAATATTCCCTATTACAATAGGCAAACAGTATAGTTTCAATTGATGAAACCGGGAGTGGGCAGTGGGTTAAATGGTAAGTTAAAATTACGGAGAGATAGCATGGAATCTAAAGGTCTTAGGATTAATCAGACCAAAACAGTACATGCAGTGTACCTTTAGTGGCCATCGGACAGTAAGAGAGGAGGCAATGACTTTTGGTGGCAAGACGTGCAAAGAAGGAACATTTTGGGTTGATTTCACGTAGTGATGGAGAGATAGAAGATGATCTTAGACATAGGACGAAAGCATGGTGGACGAAGTGGAGGAATGCATTTGAAGTGTTGTGCGACCATAGGATCATGACAAGGTTAGGATAAGTTTATAAAGCCGTTGTAGGATCCGCTTTGATGCATGTGACGGACTGTTGGTTGATTAAGAAAAAAAGTATAAAAAAAAAGAGCGTAGCAGAAATAAGAATGCTATGGTGGATGAGTGGTTTAACTAAGAAAGATGGGATCCACAGTGACAATTAGAAAGAATCTAGATGTTGCACCTATAGAAATCAAAGTGAGTGAGTTGTTCAAGGCGGTTGGTCATGTGTATCTTAGGCTGTTGGATGCATCGGTGAGGAGAAGTGATACGGTTTAATTGACGGTGTTAGACCAGGGAGAAGGGAACCAAAATGAACCTGGGCAGAGACAATAAGGCACCACTTGGTGGAATTAAACCTGAAGATCCATGATTCATATAGCCGACCCTCATCAAACGGAAAATTTAAGGGCCATTCCTACTCACGAATTTTAGTGTCTCGAACATTTTCCCTACTATTGATGCCAAATTTATCATAGTATTGGAGTTGTATAACTGTGTAAAGATGAATGGCCATGCCTACTCACAAATTTGGCGCCTCGGACACTTTCCCTACATTTTATGCCACTTTATCAAGTATTGGAGTTTGTCGTATCAGAAACCTTATGGCTATGTCAACTGAAAAAAAAAAAAACATAAAAAGAAAAAAAAAAATGGACTTCGGGAGAAACATATTTCCAATAGGTGCCTCCTGCTTTGGCTGATATAATATAGATTGTGTGCATTTCTGATATTCGATGTTACATAGGAGTAGTAAGTATAGGGGCACTATAATGTTGGTGTATGCAGTGAATTTAATTTATCATTCTTTTTGTATTTCCATACATTGTTGACCTGGGAAGACCAGGGCCACCCCTGTTTCTGTAATTTTAAGACTTGCACAGTGTTAGGCTTCAAACATAGGACAAGATGCAGACATTGGAAGAGAGCATATGATTAAGGGTATTAACTACAGGTTGTGAGTGTGAAAACCAAGCTAGGATTCTGTAGGAAATGGTTAAAGGTCTTCAAACACCTGGGGAAACAACAATGGAGCTTTTAGATCTCCTCGACTTGCCTACACAAAAAGAAAGAAGGGCAAATGATTGTAGGCCTCTGTTTTCACATCTGCTTCATTGATTTTCTTTTCTAAGTCCTGCACGTTTATGTTTGACATATTTCATTGTTGTGATTAGCATATTGTTCTGAACATGTTTCATTTGTGAACTGTAGATTTATCCAACATCAGTTAGAGCCAGTGGAGTAGGACTTGCAAGCTCGGTGGGCAGAATTGGTGGAATGGTGTGCCCTCTTGTAGCAGTTGGGTTGATACACGGATGCCATCAAACTATAGCTATTATGCTCTTCGAGATTGTCATCTTACTTTCTGGGATTTGTGTGATATTTTTTCCCTTAGAGACCAAGGGCCGAGAATTGAGTGACACCATCTCGACTTCACAAAGTTAGCCCATTTACACTATAAACACACTGATTTGACATTTATAGAATCTCCAATAGGTTTTGTTTTTCAATTCATTAACCAAACAGAGAACAGCATCATGGCTTGACCTGCTAAGGCGCAAGAGGATTGTTTCACTTGATAGGAACATAGATCCAAAGGCATAGATAGATACATGTACACTGAACCAATGTACAATAGGAGATACTGACTTCTGTAACGGTTCTGAATTCTGATTTAGAAATATTTTTCCATTATTGTATTCTAACAACTGTTCCTTTTTTTCTAGTCTATCTGTATTGTTTAAATGTGGGGACTGGACTTGTTCCTGTCACTTAAAATTTGGAGTGCATGGCAACACGGTTTGGAGTGTCCGCTTATAGTTTGTGTTGGACTCAGCGAATAAAAACAAAGTGACGTTGTATGAATCATTCATATAGTCTTTGTCGGGTATGAAACCTAACACTTGTCTCATGTATTCTACCCTTGTTCACAAAGAACACTTGTAATGTATTTGGTTTTCTCTAAGATTATTTCCACATTGTACTGATTAAAGATACTCATAGCTAGAGGAGCAACTCTGAATAGTTTGTTATTGAGAATCCCCGAAGATTATCAAGAGGGTTGCTGACAATCCGCAGTACAAGAATGTTGTTGGTGATCTACAAGGCATACCTGGGGAGAAGATTTGTGTGGCTGATGCTGTAGCCAAAAAGACCTCAATGGCCAGAGGATTTAACCCTGTGGAGGGAATCAGAAGGGAGCTTGCTAAAAGAAGTGAGGAAATCAGCTTCTCTAGAAATCCTGATCGTATAAGAATGGTTTAATTCGATTGATTGTGAAGAAGGTGAGAATGAGAGAAATAATTGGGACTTGTTTGTTTTTTGGCTTAGATATAAGTGATAGAATCTCTAATACATGCGAGAAATTCACAGAGCAAGAAACTACAAGCGGAGGCGTATAAAACTGACCTATAACCATTGACGCCTATGATATCGTATTGACGAACCCTCAACTGAAACTCCCATAAATTTTCCGACTTCCGGAAAAGCCTTATGTTCGTGTTAATGTTTGTGGATTGTGTACTCTCACATCCTCACGGTGATGGTTGTGATGAACATGAGCTGAGTACAGGGATCCACAATGTCCCGTGATATGCGTCTCATGTCAAGACGTAATTGACAAAACTGTCAATAGTGATAACCGTAGGGTGAGTATCATGTGTGAGCAGATTGTTCCACATCGGGATGGTGGGAATGATATCTATGGTTAATGTAGTATGATTTGGGCCCTAACTCATAAGGTTAACCTTTTGGGTAAGTGACTTTCCTAGATCATACTATGGTGCTCCTCTCGCGGTGCTTTATCTCCCACCACAAGTGGCATCACAGGCGATAGTTCGTGTGCGTGTGCGCTGCCATGTTGAATCGAAGGGTGAGATGTGTGGTGTTCTCATGGATGGGTGTCCCCATGAATCGTGGACCTGGTGTTTCTGCGGACGGTCAAATTTCTGTTGGAAATGAGTAGTTGTTTGGGGAAGAGAAGGGGGATGAGAAAAATGAATGGGTTGGAAATGAGTAGTAGTTTGGAGGAGGGGAAGGGGTATGTGGAAAATGGTGGGCCAGTGGAGGGAGGTGGAGGGGGAGGTGGGGGACGGGGTAAATGACACGGGTTGGAGATGCCCTAACCACCCCATACCTAAGGCAAAAATTGTCCCCTAATCACCCCTTTTCCCTTCCTCTCCCCCATGGGATTGAACTTAAATCGTATTTTTATACAATTTTCTTCATCATTTTCCCCTCCTCCTCCATAGGATGGAGATTTAAGAATAGGTTAATTAAACGGAAGTTATTGCTAAGCAGTGAGCGAGTTTTCTAGAAATTGGAGTGCAGTAGGCTCGCTAATTGACTTGCTACTTAGAGCATCTCTAGTAGTACTAGCTAAAAGTTATTTATAATTCGATGAAAATTGAACATTTTTATTTAAGATATTGTAAATTTTAGTTAGTGCTTCAATAGTGTTAGTTAAATGATCAGCTAAATAACACGAGGCACATTCTCAATATTTATGTAAGAGAATTTTAAGAAATTCAGGACATAACCGCTAAGAACATGGTTAAAGAATAAATGAAGTTATTGATCCCGCTCTTTAAATGTAGAGAGCCGAATAACTATCCGCTAAAATAAAGAGGAGAGTAGAGAGCCTATTGGAGACAATATTTTCCGATCTTATTTATTTTTTAAAGGTAACTGCCATGTAAATAATCTATTGGTGATGCTCTTAGGTCTCCTATTTTTTAGCTCGCCACATCTGGCTTTCTTATCCAAATTGTTTATCCATTTTTCCTCTCACGTTTCTAGCTCCTAAAATTTCTCGCACGTTCTTGATGGAAATCTGTTCAATTTTAAACACTTGTACAATTTGTGAAAATAATAATTCTGGACGATTTTTTTTTTAGAAACATTCTGGACGAAAATTGACTAGTACTATTAGAGGAATACATAAAATGTTCACAGACTAAAATATAATTCATAAAATATATAGCTAAATAGCAAATTACACTATTGTGGATGCAAACACCGCCTGGTGATCAAGGATCTACTCATCTATATCTATATAAAAGCAAAGCAACGAGAGGTTCATTCTCCTTTTGCCACATAAGATTTCAGAAAAATTATTAGTATGACATGTGTCATGTTATAAGGCATAATTGGCCAATAAAATCTTGACAACTCACTTTCTAATGACATCTAATAATATAACAACTAATTACATGTTGCCAACTCAATTTAAATGACATGTCATGCACCTACAATTAATTTTCTATGAATCTTTTCAATAATCTAGGCATTGATAATTGAAAAGGCCAATTTTCATTTCTCTATGCATAATAATTAAAGAATATTCATATAATTTTATTTTTTAATATTCAGTACAATGAATCTCATGACAAAAAAAAACTTCATCCAAACATTATAATAGACTTTCAGAAAAAAGAATACCACATAATTTTACATTTATTCATGTATTATTCTTTGTATAGTAATGCCATCACTTTTAATTTGAAAGCAGAGCTAAAAATGAGCTAATAAACATTAGAAAACCTATAGGCAGTAGTGAAAACAAAGATTTCAACTTTTAGAGAATACGTTGATTTCATTTTTCCCTCAAACATTATTCTTTCTTTTAATGAAAAACTAGATAAGCAATAATTTTTCAGGATTTGAGAAAAAAGTGCACTGTCACATGTGTTTGTTAAGTGGCCAATTTGCCTATTTTATCTTCAAAGCTCACTTTCGAATGACATGTAAAAGAAAACATATCTGAAACATCTTATTTTCATGAATCTTTTCATATCTCTTAAAAATTCACTTTTCACTTTTCTATGCATTGAAGATAAATTATTATCTAAATAATTTTTATTTTCCGATACCAAGCTCAATGAATTTCATGTCAAAACAGTGTTATCCTATACATAGACTACGTTTTGTTAAAAGAATACTAAACATAAGAAAACAAATACAAATAAAGGCCATTGATAATCAAACATTGTATTCAATTATTTATATATTCATTTTTACATGACAATGTATTCACAATTATTTAAAAAGAAGTGCAAAAATGAGTAAAGAAGCATTCAAAACCTAAAAAAGCGAATGAAAGCAATTTGTTGTTAATCTTTTGGGCCATACGATTATTTTTGTAGCTTTTCTTGGAATTTTTTTTTAATTTTTCATGACATAAAATTCGAGAAAAATTATCAATATGATATTCAACACTTTATGGACTGGTAGTTGTAGACAGTGCTTTCTGGAAAAGAAGATCTTAGCCACGTGGCAATCATCTAGCACACCATATTGTTCTCCACACACACTGGATCACCAGCCGCGCTGATCCACGTGGGGGCTGCGAGACAGGGCCCTCGCACACCATCGCACGGGACTTGTAGGGACTTAGTGGTCTGGAGGCTAGAGTAAGTCCTGTCGCGTGCGAGCCAAGCTCGCGCGCGACCTTTTGTAACTGCTTTTGAGAGATTTATGGCACGAGCTCCATAAACCCGGTCAATCCGGTCAAAGCCCGGTCAATCCCATAACGATTCCGGTATACGCGGATAACGTGCTGTAACGGTCCCTATATACACGGACGAACGTGCCGTTGTGGTCAAGCTAATTAAGCCGCCATTGATGGGCGCATTAACCACACTACAACGGTCACATTCTCTGTTATATATGGATCGTTAACCCTTCCATACAGAGGACGAACGATTGGAGACACGCGAATGCTCTGCCAGAATCCTGTCTCTCTCTCTCTCAGTACTACTGCCTTACTCTCTCCCTACACACAACCCAACATTTCCTGTGCTCTTTTCTATTCTCTGCCCTTGGTGTACACAGAGTTCTCCCTGCCGGATTCTCTTGTACACATTTTGGTGAACCCGACGTGAACTTACCATTGCAAGCAACCATGTCTCATGAGGATGATGTCAGTAACAGATCGCCTTCCACGGAAACCACCTCGGGAGAGGAGGCCCGCCGTACTCCTACAGCCGCCGGTGAAGCTCCGACGCTGGAAGCCTTGGACGCCACTATCCAGAGTCAGGCGAAGGCTCTCAAAGCTCAATCTGCGTAGCTAGAACGGATAATGGCTGTCCTGGGGACTCTCGCTCCAAACCCCACACCAGCCACCACTGTCTCTCAGGGAGGAGGAGCCTCCACTACTCAAGGATTGGGAGTGTCAACCACACCGCCCAATCCTAACATGCAAACTCCACCGGTAACTACGCAGCTACCCTCAATTCAGGGATCAACGGCTCAAATGTTGCCTCTTACTACTCATACTCCTCAACCTTCAACTTTGGTACCTAATCCGGCCTCACAGTATCCCTTGCCTCCTCCAACGGCAATGTGGGGTACTGTGAATTCACAATATGTCCCTAGCCCTCCTGCGGCGTATGTGTCGCCTCCACCTGCAGCAACCCGTCCTCCCGCTGCCGAGGGAAGTGCTCCGGAGTGTATGACGTCGCTGCAACGGCGCATAGACACCATTCTGGCCCACCAATCGTTCGCGGACACCATCATCCCAAAACTTGACAACGATCCGCCCATTCCATGAGAGATTTACCTCATGCCTAACCCTGTTGGGTACAAGGATCCTAAATGGGACAAGTTCGAAGATGTCAATGGGAACGCCCATGAGCATGTCATGCGCTTCATTGACGTAATGGGGCCATATGGGGCTGATTCTAAGCTGCTGATGCGCGAGTTCCCGAAGTCCTTGGGAAACGTGGCCTACAAGTGGTACAGGACGTTGGAAGCCGGATCCGTGAATGAAACAACCCGGGGTCTCGGTTCAGGATTAAAGAGACAATCGATAACCAAAAGTAGAATATTAACTATTAAGATTACATTTCATCTAATAAATACAACAATCTTGAGAAGATAAGATTACAAATATAATGTGTTTGAAATAATCTATGTGATCTACTAAGTGATCTAACTTTAAGCTAAACCTCTTCGTCTCGATACGCGTTCCCATCCCCCACCTTGATTGATGACCTGCGGTTTTAAAATGGCAAAAGCCGACGCAGTTTTGAAGAAAATGATCAGTAAAAACTGAGTAAATACATACTACGACATGTAAAGAAACGAGTGGCACGGAAGCATGAGTTGAAACAAATCAGAAGATTTAAACAGTAAAACTATCATAATGGAGAATTTGGATCAACTTGAAGTAATCGAGTAACAAAAACCTCTCAATTTAATAACATTGAGAAACCACGAGTAGTTGATAAAATATCCAGAGTAGACAAGTTCATTTGAAATGATAACGATAGTAGTTCATGAGTAGCCAAGATTTACAATTCATTTCAATCGATTAGGACATATCAAGAGCCACAAACAACATTAACAAGTAGTCAATTTATAACTTTGACTTCAATCAACAGTTTAATTTTGCTGAGGCGTGTCAAGAGCCACCAGCAGGATCGATGTAAACAGAGGGATCACGAAATAATCACTAAGGGTTCCTTCTAGGGTCTATCAAACCCTATTTCACCCGAGCGTTAAGGGAGCCCATTCGTCAACCCTGCTCACAACATTAGCTAAAAGGCCTTAAGTGTCGACACCCCTATACCGTAGTGACCCTTACAAGTATAAGTAGCACTCTATAGCTCTATAAACCCCTTGACCTCAATATCTTGATACATTTTGGCTCATCGGGGGCGGATTTGTGAACATTAACGTTCTATCCAATAATAAGAAGCATTGCTTCAATGGTCTTAGCCATAAGAAAATGGAGGATCGCTTGACGCCTCCCATTAATAACAGTACTCTGTACATCGTCCTAAGTCTATTAGAGGTATTTTATTTCTTATCTTTCACATAACCAGAATCGGAATATAAACATTTCACTAGTAATTTTCGAAAGTTCTCAAAGGAGATGAATAAAATAGTTTAACAACATTCGAGTGGAAAACATGCATTCTCATACTATTTCATATAACAAACATATCATTTGAAACATCAAGCACACACGCAGATTTTGATATGAAAAGGCCGTACATATGTACTTACCTCTGAGCCATGAAAGGCGCAAAGCAACGCTAGCAATCCTACAACTCTCGTCTCCGAGTCTCACAATAAACGCAGCAACACGAAAACGTACGTCTACTTCGAACGATCCTTAACGTCGGCTGGATATAAACAAGTCAAGTATACAACCTATTAGCATATATCCTCTATATGAGGTTTTATGCAAGAATGCAATAAAATGCAGGTCACGCAAGCTAACTTGACCAAAATGCCCCTAATACTTTGAAACTGTCCAGTACAGTCCCTGATTGTGCGTGGACCCCATATTACACTCATACTGGCCCAACAACATCCAAGAATGACTCTTAACTCATCCATATGAACTTAGCATTGAAATCTACAACTTTCAATAAATTGCACTTAGGCCCCTAAAGTTTGCTAAAATTGCAAAAAGACCCCAACTATTGATTTGGTCACTCCCGAGTCAAATATTTCCTTCTTGAGACTTCAAATATCCTTCTAAGTCAGGTTGTTGGTCTCAAAACATTAACCTAGTCTTAAGTAGTTCAAGTGTGAAGTTTTAATTAAATGCACATAGGCCCCGAAGTTTAGTAAAACTGCAAAAAGACCCCAACATTTGACTTGGTTAACCCTAGCCTAAAATTACATACGAGTACTCCAAATACGCATACAAGACATGCTGACAAACTCCAAGTTACTAAACTAATCTCAATTCAAAGTTTAAGTGAAATGACTATTTTGCCCCTCCTATACAGTTCAGTCAAACTAGGGTTTGCGAAAAGTCAAACTTGGTCAAACATGATATTTAGACTCAGAATATGAATACGAGCAAGTTTTGTGAAGAACACTAAGGCTAGAAACGTCATTTAGAGTGTCGAATTCAAAAGTCAAATATAGAAGAAAATCGACTCAACTAGTCAACTTTAGGGCTGATTTGTAATCAATTGAGGGGGAAACTTGAAAATCTAAGAATAGGGTTTTGAAGACGATAGTTCAAGGATTCCAGAACATATTTTAACTCCTACAAACTCCAAGTATACAAAGAGATATCGCTACTCAAAGTTGGACAGAAATCCAATTCAACACTTAGAAAAATTCAAGAAAGTTTCATGAGTTGAAACTAGCAACTTTAGGCTCGTTTTGTGAGAAATCTGTTAGAAATTTGAACATGACCCAGAGACGTTGATTTGAAGTATTATGTATCATCTTCACACAGGAGAAAACAGATCAACATTTCAGTAAGTTTTGAAGAAGATACAAGGCTTGGAAAATGGGTGTTTCACCATGACATTATACTTTTAGAAAAATTTTGAATTCTTTGCTAGCGAAGAACATTAGCATTGCAGCAACTTTGGAGCCAAAATCAGAGGGTTTAGAGTTAAAATTGGACCAAGAAATCAACACAAAAGTTGTAGCCAATTCTCCAAGGATTCCAGAAAGCTAAAGATCATTCAAAACGGATTACAAACGAAGAAGATACAAGCATTTGAACATGGGAGGTTTGTGTACCAAAACACATGAACACCAAGAACACATTCAAAAACTTCACTTTCCCCTAACTTTAGCTCAGATTTAGACACGATTAGAGATCGAATTGGACCAAGAAATCAACACGAAAGTTGGAGAACTACATGCAGGGAATCCACAGAGTCAAAAATAATGCGAAGAGATCAAGAAAGGGCCAAGTTACAGGTCGAAGAACAGGTCAGGTTCACAAGTAGAAAAAAGATGAAATCATGAACTAACACCGATCAAACAACAATCTGGGCAATATTGGATCATTCAAACAGGTTCAGGACATGATAAGGAGCAAGATCAAGCTTTTAAACGATCAAAATGGGCAAGAATCGAAGCCGTACCAAGCTTGGCGCTTTTCCGGCGGCCATGACGGATTCCGACGGCCAGCTGCTCGGTACCGGCACTTCCACGCGTTCCTATCAATCTCTGAGTTGTTTACAGAGTCCTAGTATGATTACAGAAGGTCTGGGGATCACAATGACGCGATAATCGCTGGAAACGACGAAGAAATCGCCGGTTCGCGCTTTGCAGACGACGGGTTCTGCAGAATCCGGCGACCCGTCCCGAATCCGGCGAGTTGCAGCCTTTTCTTGGTGTCGTTGAGCTCGCCTGGAGATGGAGATCACGAATATGGGTCTTATTACAACTGAATTCAACGGGGAAGACGGATTTGACAGATTAAGGGTTAGGGTTCTTCGACCTTACCCTCGAATTTCCGAAGCCACTGCTTGACGAACGCCAAAATTGATTTGGGGGTTTTCGTTCCTATGTTGTCACGACCTCCCAGCAGCAGCAGGTTGGCTTGAGGTGAAGGTATGTGGTGGTTTTGGTGGTTCCACCGTGGGAGGTGGTGGTGTAGAGGTGGTCTTGGTGGTGGTTCATGAAGAAGAAGAAAAGGAAAAAAAAAAAGATGGTGAGAGGAGAGATAACTCAGCTGTATTGAGATGATTTAATGTTGGTGTGAAGCTACCACCTCATGGGGGTATGTGGTAAGCTCTCACAAGAGAAAATGACAAATGGCTATCATGCATAGGGGGGGTGAAAGTGTAGTTTTCTAGACTTTTGGGTACAACTAGAATTAGAGCTTCTACTTAATTTCAGCGAATTGCACAACCATCCCGACCATCGCTAGTGCTCCAAAATCATTCTAACGACTCCCAAATATTGCAAACACTCCGAAGTTCAAACTTTAAAGTCGTGACAAACTATTTACAAATTCGCCCCCAAAGTCTTGATATTGCACTTAGAGTCGGCTTGAAAAATAGGGGTGTTACAGTCTACCCACCTTACAAGAATCTTCGTCCCCGAAGATCTCATACTATACTTATCCACATACATGAAATGCAGCACAGTGACTCAGTCTATTTGGCTTAGCCAGACAAGTATCTAAACCGCTCTCGTCGAATGTTCTGCTCCCAAAAGATGGCTTCCTTAGATGATCAGCTAGAAACACCTTAACTGGAAGAAATTTCTCATTCTTACTTTCCGCATGACGGGGTCTATTATGGGTCTATACTACTATCCAGCCTAGACTCGCACCACAATAGGGTTCCGTATACGATTAGTACAAGTAAAAGTTCGAAACAAGATTTTGAAAGTTCAATAACAACATACAAGTTCTCAATTTTAGAAACGGCTCAAAAATTTGCTAGAATTTATACAAATCTCAGAACTTTTAGACAAATACATTTATCAAGGCTAATATCTCATTTTTTTTTTCGAAACTCGGCCACATTGAAAATATTGTCTTACCTGTATAGGATCAGATAAACCAATCACCTCAAGTGTTCCACGCATACGAGGGAGAAAGAACACTATGTGTCGTCACACAACGTGCCTTTCTAACACAACTCGCATGTGCTTCAAATGTTCCAACTTAGTCTACACAGCGGGAACAACTTATAGTACCGTCGTACTAAGAGTCGCGCCAGCGGACTGATAAACAAAGTGGTCCATATCACTTGGCATTTGGTAGCTCGAAACGTCAATAATTTTCAGAAACCATTTTTTTTTTGTAATAAATACTTTATTTTCAAAAGTTTCTAATTTTGGAAAGAACCATGTCAAGCTAACTCAAAATAAACCAAATTCAAACTAATGTTTTAAGGTTCGTCACTCGTAGGTGCGAAAGAATGGTCTCGGGGTCTTCTCAGTCACAACGTCGTTACTCTCTCGTCGAGAAATTAGTTACAAAAATAAAGAGTCAAAGATACGCATCACACAACTACGACAAACAATTCAATATAAATAGGCATGTCACATAAATATTGCGCCTGTAAATAGGCAAGTAAACTTTGCATGAACATCTCAAATAGTCATTAATATTTAATCAACATATACGGTACAAGTCGAGTTTCATAATACGAAAGTACCCAAACTCCCCGACGGCTTGTTTACTTCTTATTGCCAAATTGGGTTAACCTAATCAATTTTAAATTTTGAAAACATTTTATCTTTCTTATTCTCTACTAATGGAAATCGAAAAGTCACTTTAACCGGAGAACCGACGCTCTGATACCATCTGAAACAACCCGGGATCTCGGTTCAGGATTAAAGAGACAATCGATAACCAAAAGTAGAATATTAACTATTAAGATTACATTTCATCTAATAAATACAACAATCTTGAGAAGATAAGATTACAAATATAATGTGTTTGAAATAATCTATGTGATCTACTAAGTGATCTAACTTTAAGATGACAAAGGCGATCTTGAGGATAGCAGAAGATTACGAGGAGGATCTCGTAGACCCCAATGGAAAAGTTTTCAGGGCATCTCGCTCTACAGAAAAGGTCATAACCTTCTCCGCAAGCGATAACAAGACATATGCGAGCCACCAGAAGCCTCTGTATGTAACAACAATCATCAATGGCGTGGAATTGAAAAGAGTGTTCGTTGACGGAGGAGCAGCAGTTAACGTTGTTTCGCTCCATACTCTGAAGTAGGAAGGAATTCCAGAGCATAAGATCGTCAAGCGTCCGTCCCCGCTGATGGGATTCGGAAACGACTCCAGAATGACAGCAGGATGGATCCGCCTGGGTGTCCAGATCGGCAAAATTAAGTGTTCAACAAAATTCTATGTCATAGATGCGAACACCACATATCACATGATTATAGTCCGGGCCTGGATTCCATGCATTGATGTTGTCCCTTCAACAGCTCACCAAGTGATGAAAGCTATCTGGAACGATAGAGCAGTTGAGATACCAGCTTCGACAAACCCTTTCAACATGGATGAAGCACATCTCAGTGAGGCGGTATGGTTCACTGAGATGGCAGATGAGCAAACGCCGGGGCCGTTCAACCCCATTCCTTTGCCCCGTTGGGAGGACATCAAAGATCAGTCACCTGCAGGGGTGATGGTGACAAGAGAGGAAGCCAAGGAAAAGCCGCCTACGCGAGAAGAGGTGCCGCGGATTGCCTACCAGCGAAAGAATGTGTATACTCTGAGGAGGATAGCGAAACATGACCCCGAAGGCAAGGAAATAGAGAGTTTCTACGCTAACGGAAATAAATGCTATCGCATATGAAGGTGCGCGGGGGTGTCCTCACGCGAGCATGGGGATATCCCTGGGCAAATCAATCAGATTGAGCAGATTTCGGAACCAGACAAACCAATGCCAAGCGTTCTAGAGGAGAAACTCAAAGAAGCGCCTGAATGCATGGAGGATAAACCCAGGCTGCAAAAGCAGGAGCTAAAGGAGGTATTCCTGAGCCTGGGCGAAGAAAAGAAGAGGCCAGTCTTTCTAAGTGCAGACCTCGCAGGTGAGGAGGAGGAAAGATTGCTGCAACTCCTGACTGAGTACAAAGATGTGTTCGCATGGGAGTACGATGAGATGCCCGGCCTGAACACGAGCATCACTATGCATCGGTTGGATGTAATCCCAGGATCCAAACCGGTAAAGCAGAGCACGAGAAGCTTTAGACCGGAGCTCAACGTTAAGATCAAGCAGGAAGTTGTCAAACTTCTGAATGCCAAATTCATAGAGCCAAATCACCATCCCACATGGTTGGCTAACATTGTGCCCGTGGTAAAGAAGAATGGGCAGCTTTGTATTTGCGTGGATTTCCGGGATCTCAATCGTTTCTGCCCTAAGGATGATTTTCCACTCCCCAACATCGACTTACTCATTGATTCGAATGCGGGTCATCGCATGTTCAGCTTCATGGACGGCTTCAGTGGGTACAATCAGATCAAGATGGACCCCGAAGATGCACGGAAGACCGCATTCATCACTCCGGTGGGAGTCTTAAATTACACGGTTATGCCCTTTGGTCTCAAAAACGCAGGTGCGACTTATCAGCGAGCCATGATGGCCCTGTTTCACGATATGATGCACAAGGAAGTAGAATTCTACGTGGATGACTTAGTCGTCAAATCAAAGGAAGAGGCAGACCATCTGGGGGATCTGCGAAAAAGGTTCAACAGATGCAGAAGCTTCCAATTAAAAATGAACCCAATGAAGTGCGCATTCGGGGTAACGTTGGGGAAGTTCTTGGGATGCGTGGTGCATCGTCAAGGAATAGAGCCTGGACCTGTGAAAGTATCGGCGATCACTAGCATGACTGCGCCGCAAAACCAAAGTGCCTTGAAAACCTTCCTGGGAAAGTTATCCTACCTGCGAAGATTCATCCCAGCGATCACCGAAATCACCTACTGTTTCAGCGATCTTCTCAAGAAAGATGCTGCATACAACTGGTCTACAGAGCACGAGGCTGCGTTCGGAAAGCTAAAAGACCTGTTGACATCGTCAAAGGTAATGATCGAACCTTAGCTCGGATCACCGCTCTTGTTGTATCAAATTTAAACAAAGAGGTCCATAGGGGCACTCCTAGCTCAGGAGTATGAGGGTCAAGAAAGGCCTATCTACTACATTTCTCGCATAGTGAAGCCAGCAGAATCAAGGTACACGGACATCGAGCGTCATTGCCTTGCTTTATTCTTTGTAATAGAGAAGTTGAGGCACTATTTTGCTTCGCACAAAGTAGTAGTGGTCACAAAGAGCGATCCTATACGGTATCTTCTGACTCACACTGCTCCAAGGGGGAGATTGGCAAAATGGTATATGACCATTTCTCAATATGACATCACATGTGTTCGACCCCGGGAAATCAAATCGCAAGCGGTGGCGGATTCGCTAGCGCAGTTCCCTGATAAAAGTCATGAGCCTGTAATTGAAGAATAATTAGAGGGACCTGAAATCTACGCAGTTGAGTTGCCCTATTGGACACTCCACTTCGATGGTTCGTCAACAAGGAAAGGTGGAGGCATTGGAATAGTCTTGACCAAACCCAATGGAGAGGTCACACAGATGTCAGCAAAGCTCGACTTCGCAGTCACTAACAATGAAGCAGAGTATGAGGCTCTCATCGCTGGTCTTCGTGCAGCAAAGGCACTAGAAGTAAGCAACTTGACGGTTATGGGAGACTCCAAGCTAATCGTCAAACAAGCCTCGGGCGAGTATGGTTTGAAGGAGATCAACTTATTTCCCTACCGGACCTTGGTACAGAAACTGATGCAACAGTTCTGCGACGTTAAGTACGAGCACAAACCCAGAGCGAACAATAGGCATGCTGATGCTTTAGCTACCTTGGGAACCAAGGCTAGTGCGGATAAATGTCCAGCGAAAGTCTCAATTGAAGTGCGAACATCCTCGTCACTGACAGAGGACATGTGCGACGGTGAATGCATGGATGATGCGGACTGGAGAAAGTCAATCCTGCGTGCTATCGCGGAAGGCACAAGCAACAAAAATTGGGCATCTACGAAGGGGTATTGCATACATGACAACACCCTTTACTACAAGGGCCCTGGCGGAATACTGATGCGATGCGTCTCGGAGCAGGAAGGACAAGCGCTGTTAGGAAAGATTCACCAACATGCTTGCGGGGAAAGCGAGGTGTCAATCTATCAGAAGGCCCAGAGGTATGGGATTCACTGGCCGGACATGTCAACGGCCGCGACATTGATTCAAGGAAACTGCGAGAGTTGCGCACTGATCAAAGAATCTTTATCAATTGCTCTGGCTGATGATGATGTGGATTGGAGGAAGCCACTCTTTGACTTTCTCACGCAGGGTATTGTGCCTGAGTAAAGAAAAGAAGCTGAGAAACTAAAGAGAAAAACAGCACAGTATGTGGTGCAAGAAAATATGCTCTGGCGCAGGGGCCATGAGGGTAACTTGCTGCGATGTCTAGACAGCAAAGAGGCGCAAGAAGATGGACCTCTCTCATCAAGTGGAACACCAGGGAGGTGCGAAGTTATGCAGACAGCTCCTTTCGATCGGCTACTTTTGGCCCATCATGGAAGCAGACTGTCGCACTAAAGTAAGACGGTGCCAGGAGTGCCAATTCAAAGGGAATTTAGTGCACGCTCTTGCTGTGGATTTACATGCGTTGGGAACACCGTGGCCGTTCCATACATGGGCTTTGGATTTTGTTGGTCCCATTCGACCAACCTCGCACGGGAATCATTTCATTCTCACCGCGACCGAGCTGTTCACCAAGTGGGTAGAAGCGATACCACTAAAGACAGCAAATGCACTAGACGTGGTCCATTTCATTCAAGAAAGCATCATATGCAGGTTCGGAATTCCGAACACCATCCTCTCGGATAATGGAACTCCCTTCGTTAATCGCCAGGTAGCTACGAAACTAGCAGAATACAACATAAGGCAGATATGCTCCACCCCCTACTATCCGAAGGGAAATGGGCAAGCAAAAGCAACCAACAAGACATTATTGAGGATCTTGAGCAAGATGGTGGCAGATGACCACAAGAAGTGGGCTGATTCGTTGAACATAGCCTTTTGGGCCTATCGGACTTCTCCAAGGACGCCCACAGGAGTCTCACCATTCCTCTTATGTTATGGGGCTGAAGCTGTGGTACCCGCAGAGGTGAAAGTCAATTCCGCGAGACTGGCTTTTCATGCATTATACGACAATCAACGCGACCATGATCTGGTCCTGTTAGAGGAGAAACGGGAGCAAGCCAAAAGAACTATCAAACGATACCAAGAAAGGGTTTCCCGTGCGTACATCAAAACAGTCCAACGTCGAGATTTCGCAGTTGGAGATTTGGTCTTGCGCGCGTCGGACCACTGCATGCGAGAAGCGACTCATCCAAAATTCGCAGCCAACTGGGAAGGACCCTTTGAAGTTACAGAAGTCTTTGATAGTGGCTACTGCAATATACAAAGGCTTCATGGGACGGCCTCAACCCCAAGCTCAGTCAACATGCGCTGGATTAAGAAGTATTATCCTTAACTCCTCTCATTATATGCGTTAGATTACAACGTCTGCTTTATGCCTTGTATTGCTATAACCCGTGCATCTTCTCTCCCATATGAGGGAATTGTAATCTCTTCTCTCCCATATGAGTATTTTTATAAAAAGACTTCTCCCAAATGGAAAGAACTTTATAATTTCAGCTCTTTATTACTTTGTTTATTTCATTATTTCTCAGTAGCGAAAGCCTATCCTCTATGATAGCAGCCTATGAGAATACGATCTTAAATGATCTCTAAGCCTATCCGCCGTGATAGCAGCACCATGCGAATATGATCTTAAGCGATCTTTTAAGCCTATCTGCCACGATAGCAGCCTATGCGGATAAGTGATCTTTTAAGCCTATCTGCCACGATAGCAGCCTATGCGAATATGATCATAAGTGATCTTTTAAGCCTATCTGCCACGATAGCAGCCTATGCGAATATGATCTTAAGGGATCTTTTAAGCCTATCTGCCACGATAGCAGCCTATGCGAATATGATCTTAAGAGATCTTTTAAGCCTATCTGCCATGATAGCAGCCTATGCGAATATGATCTTAATTGATCTTTTAAGCCTATCTGCCACGATAGCAGCCTATGCGAACACGATCTTAAGTGATTTTTTAAAGCCTATCTGCAATGATAGCAGCCTATGCGAGTATGATCTTAAGTGATCTTCTAAGCCTATCCGCCATGATGGCAGAACTATGAAAATATGATCTTAAGTGATCCTCTAAGCCTATCTGCAACGATAGCAGCCGCACTAGAATCACATCTTAAGCAATTCTCAGGCCTATCTGCCAAAAATAGCAAAACTATGCGAGTGCGGTTTCAAATGATCTGAAATACATCTGCGAATCTATCTGATGGATAGTGAATCATTGCAACAATTCAAAGTGTGAATACAACACTACAAAAGGCGAAATTTGCCAACGCGCATGCGAAATTGTAATTTGTTGTAACAAGACAGCAAATTCTACAAAGCGATTTATCATTATGAGTCAAAGATGACTTACAATTTATCTGTCTAGATAACAGCTTACAAGCGAAAATCTCAGATCAAGCTAGCTACGCAGCCAACATGGCTTACAATGCATCTAAATAGTAACCTACAAGAAGAAGTTACACATCGCGGGAATCCTCGCTAAAAGAGGGTCGACCTACTAGTTCTAACAAAAACCATGCGATGCAATGGTCTGCGACCAAAGATCTGTAGCAAGTAGGGTGTTCTTATACAATGGACAGCCTGCCATGTCTCCAAGATCTCAGGATCTGACAAGGCCTCTGTCTGATCAAGATATGTGCCCGAGGAATCACCTGTTCCGGCGTATGCGGCTGTGCAAGACAGGGAAGCAGTCATTCCTAGGGCAAGAGGCTCCTTGTCCACGGAGACGAGCACATTAGCTCGCCAACCCGAGTTCAAGAACGTGGAGGCAAGACATTCTCCTCCGGGAAAGCTAGAGGAGAAATCCGCCGTTCATTACGAATTGGTAGCAAGGTCACTACGGCGCTGTTCGCCGGGAGGCGACCGGAAACATGACCTCTAAGCATAATAGACGAAGAAAATTCTTCGAGCAAGCATGAGGTATTATCTGCATCTTCTTTATGATAGTTATAAAGATCAATAAGCCTTATAAAGCAGATCTTGGAAGCTATTTCTATGGCACAAAGCACAAACTCAGGTTTCACAACTTGAAACTGCCATATCAACGAAAAATAAGCGTTGAAGCCAGCAGTCGTTGGGACTCACGGCAAGCCACATTGTGAGATGAAGAACCCAAACAGCAGAAGGCAGGGTTTATATAGACCCTGTTGAGACTCTTCAGTTGCTTAGATGAGTCAGCAAAACTTGGAAAAGGGGTAAGAATCAATCACTTCGCCTTGGAAAGAGGTAACAATCAATTGCCCTACTAAAGGCTACGACGATTCGGTTGCGTATCCTAATTAATGACAGATAGTCATGATACGGATGGACTTCCCAAGGAAAGCGTGCTTATCTAATGAGCAATTAGCGCGAGAATCAAGGCGGAAAATCAATAACCGACGTCATAAATTGATATGCACAGAGATATTTGAGAAAATCCCGGGAGGGGCAAAACAGGCATTCAAATTATTTCTGAAAAAAAAGGGGAGAAACCCTAGCAGCATTACAGTAATGTTTTAGCATTTTTTGTTCAAATACAAATTTGTTATTTTTCAAAACAAGCCTTTGACCAGGGAGTCATCAGGAGTAAACTGAGCAGACAAGTTTGCCACTTGTTCCACTTCTTGCTTCAATACCTCATAGTTGGCGTTCATTTCATGGAAGAGCTTTACAGCCTCTTCAGCCTTCTGCTTTTGCTGCTCCACCTTCTGTTCCTCAGCTGCGAGGTTATGGTAGCCACGGTTCAAATTCACGGCCGCGCGAATCTGGGTGACTCTTTTGATAAGATAACCAAAACCCGGCTTGCCTTGAACTTTGGTGCGAAGGTTTTGGCACATGCCGAAAAGCAGCTCCGCGCTCTGAGGAGAGATGGTCGCAGGTGTGGCCGTAGATAGCTGCTCCAAAATCCAGATGGCCTCAGTCAAAAACAGTCTTCTGTCGAAGGGCCCTATCCCCAGTGACCTCACAAATGATTGAGGTTAGGAGAGACGCATTCGAACCAGCCAGTCAACGTCAGCTTGCTTCAATCCTAAGCAATGTTAAAACAAGTTAGTTATCAAACTTGTGAATGAAGAATGCGAGGTGTGAATAACAATCACAGCATACCAGTTCCTTCAAGGATTTCACGCAAAGATGGAATGCGCACTGCTGGGGCAACTGAAGATTGTCTCTGCTCCATTACCCTCCTGTCAGCTGCGAGCTCTAACTCCTCATAGTTGGTAGGGAGAGCATAAGCCGCATCAGGCGCGATTGCAGCCCCGACCTGCGAACTCCAAAAGTTCCACGCAGGAAGATTCACTGCAAGTTCAGTCATTGCTGGAGGTATAGCAGCGGTAGAGGTTGCAGCTTGATCAGGGATGCCTTCAGGTGCGATAGCATCAGCAGCATTTGTTTCCTCCACAGTAGCATGGGCATCTTCCTCCATCAACACGGTGTTAGCTTCGGCATCGTCAGAAACCTCGATGATGTCCTCGAAGGGCTCTCCCGCATACTCCGCAGCTGCGACGGGCTTCTCAATGTGAGAACTTGGCACCGGGACATAAGACGCAGAAGGTTGACTCCTTTGTTCCAACATAGCTTCATCATCGTTTCCTGCGATACAAGATACGATGATGTGAGGTAACTTGTATTGCATCATATTTTAGTATCCTATCAATAAGACAAGAGTTGGAACCTCCACGCGGGGGTGGTATTGCAGCATCTGCGTCATAGGCTAAAGACGCGGAACCATGTCCTATTAATGTATCTTCATTAAGCATGTCTTTAAGAGGAGCATGACCTGGGGTGCGAAGAAACCAGTCATGATCATGTTTGGGTTACTGAGCCTAGTTCACAAGTGTTGTTCAAGTGATTACCTGAAGGTTCACCGCACTTGCTTACTAGTCAGCGGCGAATGTCATCTTTCGACGAACCATGCTTTAATGCAACAACAATCACATCTCGGAAAGTTACTACGAGATTAAAAATCTCACCTTCGTTACCACCTGCGATTTCTTCGAAGTCCGCTTGGACTTGCTCTAAGCTGCCGCATCTTCTTCTGGAGCCGCATCCTCCTCGTCAATTTCAGGGGTTTCCTCTTCTGGAACCGCACTTCCCTCATGGGTTGGACGCACTAAGTCGTCGACGTGTTGCTCTTCTAGGCTCCTTTGCTTTACGCGTTCAAGCTCCTCTTCTTCTCGCTTTCTTCTTCTTTCAGCAGCCTCCGCAGCTGTTCTCCTGGATTCGGCAAGGATGTCCTCGCTTATGGTTTCGTCGGGAACACCAGAATGGGAACCCCTCTTCTGCTTCTTGGCCAAAAGGCCACTGATGGTCTCATCATCATCATCTGCAAAGGAACAATTTGTTCAATTAAGATTGCGAAAAGTTAAGATAATAAGAAGAGAAGTACGATTGAGATACCTCCTGACGCTTGCTCTTGTATCTCATCTCTCTCCCTGTCTCCGACATCTTCGATTCTTTCCTATTCTTCATGCCCTCTCGCCTCCTCTCTCTCCTCCTCCTCTTCCTCATGGTCAAACGGAACAAAGGTCTCTACTACGAGCTCTTTCTGCGCTTTACCTGGCATGCGACCTTTACCTTTATCCTTGGAAGTAAGGGTTCTCGCAGGAGGAGAAGTTGGAGCGCTCCTAGGGGAAGAGATTGTAATTCCTCTTTGTCTGGGCCTCTTCGCTCTTGGGGCAGCAGCAGCTGGGGGAGACGGATCGTTCCTGGGTGGAGACAAGGCTGGAGTGTTCTCTATCAGCGAATCAGCGAAAGCATCCATGATCTCGCGAATCTTGGTCTCAACTGCGGGATTCATTTTTAATGCTAGCCGAACGGGTTCTCCCCGTTTTCTTGCAGTAACAATAGTGGTGACCAGTGATTTGGAACGTTCACCAGATGCGAACCTCCTCACATAGCACTACGGCAGAAAATGAAGTATCAAGTTTCAATGAATTGGAATAAGGAAACTTAGCACATGCAGGAGAGATTGTTTACCTTGGCGAAAGTTTCACTGTATCTGATGACATGCGAATCACCTCTCTTAACTGCGGCTATCTTCTCGTCAAGAATGGTAGAGGGGCACAGGTGATTCTCGCGATCCAGCAATGAATAGCAGCCGTATTCAGACTCGTCCAAGATACAATTAGGACGGAAAGGGAAGGAATTCCTTTTGATCACAGGAGCTCTGTTTGGCCGAGGGGACGACTGCGTCTCAAACCTGGTCTGCTGCGTATTCCAATAAGCGATCCAATTTCTGGAGTAGCCACCTTCGCGGTTACCTGGGGGTTGCTCGAAGGGAAGATTTCTCCTCAAGATTGTTTTGCACTCCCCAGACAGTAGTCGCTTGTAGCAGCCTCTTATGATGGACTGCGGCCAGATTGATGGTGCCACCGCATCAAAGCCAAATTGAGGAGAAACGCGAGTGGGGTCAACATCCACAGTGATCCTCTCGTATCTGGGGGAGAGCTCACGCACATACTCCGCAAGAGCAGGAAGAGAGCCCCTTAGACACCAGCAGAAGAATTCGCGATAGCGTTCGTGGAAATGCTCCCCACCCTCGAAAAGAAGCTCTTCTGAGAAAGCAACAGCCTTGGAGGGATACAGTTTTGGGAACCATCGCACATTCTCAATACGCGTGGCGTAAGGTCTCGCTATGAACTCCTCCCGATTGTCGCATACCAGGCTCCAAACGCACTTGGGAAAGTTAATTCCAAACCACCTCGCAGCCCTGCCGCTATTACGCTCCTCCTCCGCACCTGGGGGACACCATTTGCTGGGCCTAGAAGGATTGGGGGCATAAGAAGGCCACGGCTCGAAGACTCACATAGTCAGGAAGGCAATGTTTACATAGGTCAGCACGTCAAGGCGACCGCGCGATTCCTTCATTGCTACAACTAGCTGATCCAACCTGTGGTACAGCGTGCCCAAGACCAGGGGCCCAAGTGCGACTTTCTGACCAAGGGCCAGTTTCACAGCAAGAGGAAGGACATGATAGAAGACCCCATCATGCGGATGTCCATCGATCAGTACCTCGACAGCCAGGCGTAGAGAAAAGCGCATAGGGTCAAGTGATAACCCTTGCCATCTACATAGTTTTTAGCCTTCGGGTTTTGGCTCAAAAGCTTCTTGGTGATACTGCTGTTCGCATAATCGCGAAAGAAATATTGCACCCACTTGTTCCAAGTGTTCTTCGCAAAGGTGTCAACTAACTGCCAGTCAGGAAGAAGTTTTGTAGGAGTCCACCGGGTGGAAATTTTCTTCACCTCCGACAAGCACTCCTCCATCTGCTTGTACAAGGCAATTTATGCCTCAGTCCTTAAGGGACTCAAAGGATCCACCTCGCCCACAGGGGAAAGATCATACAGAATGTGCACATCTTCCAGAGTGGGGGCAGCCTCGAACTCAGCAAAGTGAAATGTGTGAGTCGCAGGCGAGTAACGTGAAAGAAGGTTTAGAAGCATGGACTGGTCCAGCTTCACGGCAGCACCCTTCATAGCTCTGAATGCGAAATAAATTCCAGCATCGTTTAAAGTAATGGCATGATTGGTCAGTACATGGTCAATCCACTCATCCATGAAGTCCAATTTCTGAACAAACGCTTGAGTGGAAATCGCAGTGTACAGGAAAAACCCATTTTTCGACCCCCAATCGAACCACGTCCTTGGAATCAATCCATTCGAGCATGGCCGCGTTAGCTGGAGGGGTCAGTGTTTGCAATTCCTCAGAAGGGACTGGAATCGGCGGGTTCTTCACCTTAACCCTAGCATGGTAAAAGTCTTTGCCACCCAGATAAGGGGCTTTTCGCCATAAAACGTGGGGGAGATCAGGAATTTCTTCGACCTCCTTAACGGGTTTGGTTCCTTTTGTTTTTGCCATTCCTGCGGAAAAGCAAGAAAAAAAGGGGGAGAAATACACATACTTTAGTTTGAATTTCAAGATTCAGTTCAAGGCATACGGGGATTTATTGGAAGAAAGATGAACAGTCCAGTGTCAATTGTGGAGTTTGAAGTTCAGAATCGTTGCATTATTGGGAATTTCAGAAACCCTACATTCAAAATCCTTGAAATTTGGGGATTAATCAAAGCTGGATTCAAAGAGGGAATACTCCTTCATACATTTTCAGTGGATAATATTTCTTAGATAATCGTGGGTTTGCAGATCCAACACAGTTCAAAGCATACATTGGTATATTAAGCAAAATTGAACAAGGCCAACCTTGTTTTGATAAAGCTTGCTTGGATGTGCACAGTTGAAGAAGACGATTGACAAGAGAGAACTGGTGATTGATTATCTGAATCTGCTCTTGAAGGCTTCCGGAGGTCATTCACTTTAAAGAGAAAGAAGTGATGCTTTGCAACAATGGAGAGTACAGAGTATTTATCCAAAAACAATGAAGGGTTGCGTCCTTTCAGTAGTCGAATCGCAACCGTCACCGTCGAATCGCGCAATCACAGGGCAAGCTAACGTCACGCCTAAAACCCTAAAAGGCCAAACGGCACGACTCTAGGGGTTTAGGTCATAATGGCACGCATGGGGTCTGAACTTGTGTATATTTGAATTGGTGCGTGGCGGCGACGCGTACGTTTGTTCCTGCGCATGGAAGTCTATCCGGCTATGAGTCTTCACGCGCAGAAAGGGGGCTAATGTAGACAGTGCTTTCAGGACAAGAAGATCTTAGCCACGTGTCAATCATCTAGCACACCATATTGTGCTCCACACACACTGGATCACCAGCCGCGCTGATCCACGTGGGGGCTGCGAGACAGGGCCCTCGCACACCATCGCACGGGACTTGTAGGGACTTAGTGGTCTGGAGGCTAGAGTAAGTCCTGTCGCGTGCGAGCCAAGCTCGCGCGCGACCGTTTAGTAACTGCTTTTGAGAGATTTATGGCACGAGCTCCATAAACCCGGTCAATCCGGTCAAAGCCCGGTCAATTCCATAACGGTTCATGTATACGCGGATAACGTGCTGTAACGGTCCCTATATACACGGACGAACGTGCCGTTGTAGTTAAGCTAATTAAGCCGCCATTGATGGGCGCATTAACCACACTACAACGGTCACATTCTCTGTTATATATGGATCGTTAACCCTTCCATACAGGGGACGAACGATTGGAGACATGCGAAAGCTCTGCCAGAATCCTGTCTCTCTCTCTCTCAGTACTACTGCCTTACTCTCTCCCTACACACAACCCAACATTTCCTTTGCTCTTTTCTATTCTCTGCCCTTGGTGTACACAGAGTTCTCCCTGCCGGATTCTCTTGTACACAGTAGTCGAACAACTTTTTTTCGTAACTTTATGCATTTGCAATGAAATGTGCCCAAAGAATTATTATTTCTAATTCTCTGTTCAATGGATTTCGTGTCAAAACACACTATATATATATATATATATATATATATATATATATATATATATATATAAGAGTTTTATCCTCCTTCTGCCACATAGTATTTTAGAAAAATTATGACATGCTTTTGTTATGTGGTCGATTTGTTCATTTTCCATTTTCTATGCATTGACAATGTAGTGATATCTAAAGAATTATTATTTTCCAATACCAAGCTCAATTAATCTCATGTAAAAACAATTTGATCATATAATGAAAAAACACGAAAAATTTAAAAGAATGTTAAATGTAAAACAGAAAATGTATATATATTTAAAATTTCTTAACACAATGTTACTATCATAAAAATAAAGGCACAGTGATAACCAACCATTTTCATGAAAGTATCTTTACATTTAATTCAAAAGAAGTGCTAAAATGAGCAAATAAGCATTCAAAGCATAAATGCACGGTAATAACCAATCATTTTTTATTTCAAAAAAAGCTTAAAAATGAGGAGTAAAAACAAATATTTAAATATACATGCCATCCAATTATATTTCATGTTTTTCTTAACAAAATTTTATTTTTGTATAAAAAGCATTCAATATTTAAAACTGTGAGCCGAAAATATGGATACCGATATATTTTAAATTTACTATGAGCAAACATGCATATCAAAAGAATGACAGTGAAAATCGAACATCAGAATTTTATGTTTATATGGAAAATGTAACATAATGTAACCTAAAAAGATTAATGTCAATTAAGCAAATAAATTGTCAGAATATGAGCATGAATGCCAAAAATCTAATCTATTTTTTGTTTTACGTTATTACTTATATACATATATATGTAGAGATAGATAAAAATTATGATAATGATTATGAATTCAATGTAAATATCTTTATGAAAGTGTTCAATTAAATTAATACTACATAATATTATTGTATCCTCACAAAGAAAAAAAATCAAGGGGGCAAGATAGAGGAACATATAAAAGCAATTAAATTATTCGTTTCTCTGTGTATAATTGTAGATAGTGCTTTCTGAGCTGACAGATCTTGGCCACGTGGCAACCATCCAGCACACCATATTGTGCTCCACACACACTGGATCACCAGCCGAGCTGATCCATGTGGGGGCTGCGAGACAGAGCCCTCGCATACCACTGCACGGGACTTGTAGGGACTTAGTGGTTTGCAGGCTAGAGTAAGCCCTGTCGCGCGCGAGCCAGGCCCGCGCGCGACCTTTAGTAACTGCTTTGAGAGATTTGTGGCACGAGCTCCATAAACCCGGTCAATCCGGTCAAACCCGGTCAACCTCGTAACGGTTCCGGTATTCGCGCACAACGTGCTGTAACGGTCCCTATATACTCGGACGAACGTGCCGTTATGGTTAAGCTAATTAAGCCGCCATTAATGGGCGCATTAACCACACTACAACGGTCACGTTCTCTGCTATATATAGGACGTTAACCTTTCCATACAAAGGAGAACACGCTTACCATACGCGGAAGCTCTGCCAAACCTCTGTCTCTCTCTCAGACATTACTACTGCCTTACTCTCTCCCTACACACAGCCCCACTCTTCCTGTGCGATCTCTGATCCTCTACATACGGTGTACATGGAGGTCTCCCCGCCGGAATCTCTTGTGCACATTTTGGTGAACCCGACGTGAACTTACCAACAAAAGCAACCATGTCTCAGGAGGATGATATCAGCAACAGATCGCCTTCCATCGAAACCGCCTCGGGAGAGGAAACCCGCCGTACTCCTACCACTGCCGGCGAAACACCGACACTAGAATCTTTGGACGCCTCTGTCCAAAGTCAGGCGAAAGCCCTCAAAGCTCAGTCTGCGCAATTGGAACGGATCTTGGCCGTTCTGGGCACCCTTGCGCCAAATCCTTCATCAGCCACCGTCGTCCCTCAAGGAGGAGGAGGCCCTACCGCTCCGGGACTGGGAGTGTCAACCACACCTCCCAACCCTAATCTGCAGACTCCACCGGCGACTACACAGCTGCCTTCGATTCAGGGGTCAACAGCTCAGATGTTTCCTCTCACTGCTCACACTCCTCAGCCTTCGGCTTTGGCATCTAACCCGACTCTGCAGTACCCCTTGCCTCCTCCAACGGCGATTTGGGGCAATGCGAGTAGTCAGTATGTCCCCAATCCTTCGGCGGCGTATGTGTCGCCTCCGCCTGCGGCAACCCCTCCTTCAGCTACCGAGGGAAGCATCCCAGAATGCATGACGTCTCTGAAGAAGCGCATGGACACTATTCTGGCTCACCAGTCATTCGCGGATACCATTATCCCGAAGTTAGACAACGATCCACCCATCCCGCGGGAGATCTATCTCATGCCTAACCCGGCGGGGTATAAGGCCCCTAAATGGGACAAGTTCGAGGATGTCAACTGGAACGCTCATGAGCATGTCATGCGTTTCATTGATGTCATGGGGCCATACGGAGCTGACCCCAAACTGCTGATGCGAGAGTTCCCAAAATCTTTTGGGGAACGTAGCGTACAAGTGGTACCGAACGTTGGAAGCCGGATCTGTGAAGACTTGGGACGACATGGTCCAGAAGTTCTTCACCAAGTTCTTCCAAATGGAAGAAAAGGTGACTATGATCCATCTCTCGCGGATGTATCAGAAGCGCGAGGAGGATGGGATCACTTTCAGCAAGAAATTCAGGGCGAAGTCCTTGGAGTGCAAAGATCCAATGCTCGAGAGCCGCCTCGTAGAGATATGCCTGCAGTGCATGCGAGACGAATACAAAGGTATGCTCATCAATTTGCAAACACCTACGTTTTCAAAGCTAATTGAATGCACGAAGAACATCGAACCTATAGTCGAAAGGCAGAAAAAGAAGAATGCTCCGGAGCGACCTTCGAGCGGCACCACCTACAAGATCGGGAGATTCAGTTACAAGAGGGGACGCGAAGCTGAGGTCAATACAGTTTCACCCCAGAAGCAAGCGAAGGTTGTGAACTTCGATGTACCACCTCTGCCATGCTCGGTAGAGGAAGCAAGCGACCTCTGCAGACAGTGGCGCAAGGACGGTGTCCTGCCGCCGCTCGAAAAGATACCCTCCAAGGAGATGGTAAGGGACCCTAAGTGGTGCGAGTACCACGGCAAGATCATGCACCCCACAGCGGAATGTAAGAAGCTCAGGTTTGCATTCGACCAGAAGATGAAGAACGGCGAGCTGATCGTCAGCGATCGCAGGAAGGATGTGCGCAACAATCCGCTTCCTGCCCTTGCAGAGCAAGACTCAAAAGGCAAAGAGGTTGCCATGATTTCGATCGTAGACTTGGAAGAAGTCGCAGAGGATGGTCTGCCCATCGTTGCTGAGGTCCATGAAGACGAAGACTACAACATGGACACAGAGGATGAGCGTGCCGACCGGATGAAAGGGTCGCATGGCTTCAGCAGATTCTTCGACGAGATGAATTTCTCGGAGAAATGCCGGACAGAAATGACGAAAGCGATCTTAAGGATAGCAGAGGACTACGAGGAGGATCTTGTAGTCTCCAACGTGAAAGTCATCAGGGCGTCTCGCTCTACAGAAAAGATTATGACCTTTTCTGCCAGCGACAAGAAGACAGATGCGAGCCACCAGAGGCCTCTGTACGTGACAGCCATCATTAATGGCGTCGAGTTCAAACGAGCATTCGTCGATGGAGGAGCAGCAGTCAACGTCGTTTCACTCCACACACTGAAGCTAGCAGGGATCCCCGAACACAAGATCGTCAAGCGCCCATCTCCGCTGATGGGATTCGGAAGCGACTCTAGGATGACGATCGGATGGATCCGCCTGGGCGTTCAAATTGGCAAAATCAAGTGCTCAGCAAAGTTCTATGTCATAGACGCAAACACCACGTATCACATGATCATAGGTCGAGCCTGGATTCATCGCTTCGACGCAGTTCCTTCGACGGCTCACCAGGTTATGAAAGCTATCTGGAATGACAGAATAGTCGAGATACCGGCTTCAACGAATCCATTCAACTTGGACGAAGCACATCTTAGCGAGGCGGTGTGGTTCACCGAGATGACGGACGAGAAAACACCGGGACCATTCAACCCTACTCCTTTGCCTCTCTGGGAGGACATCAAGGACCAGTCACCTGCGGGAGTAATGGTGACAAGAGAAGATGCCAAAGAAAAGCCGCCTACACGCGAAGAGGCGCCGCGTATCGCATACCATCGGAAGAATGTGTATACTCTGAAGAGAATCGCAAAGCATGACCCCGAAGGAAAGGAAATAGAGAGCTTCTACGCCAATGGGAAGAAATGCTATCGCATATGAAGGTGCGCGGGGATGTCCTCACACGGGCATGGGGATATCCCTGAGCAAATCAATCAAATCGAGCATATCGCAGTAATGAAAGAGCCAATGCAGAGCACCCAAGATGAGAAGCTCAAAGAAGCACCTGAATGCATGGAAGATAGGCCCAGACCACAAAAGAAAGAGCTAAAGGAAGTGTTCCTCAGCCCGAACGAGGAAAAGAAAAGGCCAGTCTTTCTAAGTGCTGACCTCACAAGCGAGGAGGAGCAAGGGCTGCTACAGCTCCTAACTGAATACAAGGATGTGTTCGCATGGGAGTATAATGAGATGCCGGGACTGGATACAAGCATCACTATGCACCGCTTAGACATCATTCCAGGGTCTAAGCCGGTAAAACAGAGCACAAGAAGCTTCAGGCCGGAGCTTAACGTGAAAATCAAGCAGGAGATTGTCAAACTCCTGGATGCCAAATTCATAGAGCCAAATCATCATCCCACATGGCTGGCCAACATCGTGCCAGTGGTGAAAAAGAACGGACAGCTCCGCATCTGCGTGGACTTCCGAGATCTCAATCGCTTCTGCCCCAAGGACGATTTTCCACTGCCCAACATCGATTTGCTTATCGATTCAACAGCGGGCCACCGCATGTTCAGTTTCATGGATGGCTTCAGCCGGTACAACCAGATCAAGATGGACCCCGAAGACGCGCGGAAAACTGCATTCATCACTCCGGTGGGGGTGTTCAACTACACAGTGATGCCGTTCGGTCTCAAAAACGCGGGTGCAACCTATCAGCCGGCCATGATGGCTCTATTCCACGACATGATGCATAAAGAAGTGGAATTCTATGTGGATGACCTGGTGGTTAAATCCAAGCACGAAGCAGATCAACTCGCAGATCTACGGAAGGTGTTCAATAGATGTAGACGCTTTCAACTAAAGATGAATCCCATGAAATGCGCATTTGGGGTAACATCAGGGAAGTTCTTGGGATGCGTAGTTCATCGCCAAGGAATCGAGCCTGACCCTGCGAAAGTATCAGCCATAACCGGCATGACGCCGCCCCATAACCAGAGTGCCTTGAAGACATTTTTAGGAAAGCTATCCTATCTGCGGAGATTCATCCCAGCGATTGCTGAAATCACATGCTGTTTTAGTACTCTTCTCAAGAAGGACGCCGTGTACAACTGGGCTCCGGAGCACGAAGCTGCATTCGAAAAGCTGAAGGATCTGCTGACGTCCTCAAAAATAATGATCGCACCTCAACTGGGATCACCGCTTCTGCTATATCTGACATCAACAAGGAGATCCATAGGAGCACTCTTGGCTCAGGAGTACGAAGGCCAGGAAAGGCCTATCTACTACATCTCTCGCATTGTGCAACCTGCTGAATCAAGGTACACAGACATCGAGCGTCATTGCCTTGCTTTGTTCTTCGTAATAGAGAAATTGAAACACTACTTTGCGTCGCATAAAGTAGTAGTGGTTACCAAAAGCGATCCCATACGATATCTGCTAACTCACACCACTCCTGGCGGGAGATTGGCGAAATGGTACATGACCATCTCTCAATATGATATCACGTGCGTGAGACCGCGAGCGATCAAGTCGCAGGCGGTAGCGGATCTGTTGGCACAGTTCCCCGACAACAGCCACGATCCCGTGATCGAAGAAGAACTCGAAGGCCCTGAAATCTATGCAATCGACGTGCCCTATTGGACGCTCCACTTCGACGGCTCGTCAACAAGGAAAGGTGGAGGCATTGGGATAGTCTTGACCAAGCCGGATGGAGAGGTCATACAGATGTCTGCCAAGCTTAATTTCGCAGTCACAAACAATGAAGCGGAATATGAGGCTCTCATCGCGGGGCTCCGTGCGGCGAAAGCTTTGGAAGTAAGCAATCTAACGGTCATGGGAGACTCCAAGTTGATCGTCAAGCAAGCCTCGGGTGAGTATGGTTTGAAGGAGATTAACCTTCTGCCTTATCGGACTCTAGTAAAAAAGCTGGTACAGCAATTCTGCAACGTGAGGTACGAGCACAAGCCCCGAGCAGACAACAGGCATGCGGACGCTTTGGCAACCTTGGGATCTAAGGTCAGCACGGACAAATGTCCCGCAAGGATCTCCATTGAAGTGCGAACATCGTCGGCATTGACAAAATATGCGTGCGACGACGAACACATGGATGACATAGACTGGAGAAAAGCAATCCTACAAGCTATTGCGGAAGGCACAAGCAGTGAAAGCTGGGCACTCACAAAAGGGTATTGCATACATGACAACACCCTCTACTACAAGGGTCCCGGCGGAATACTCATGCGATGCGTCTCCGAGCGAGAGGGACAACTGTTGTTAGAAAAGATTCACCAACATGCTTGCGGAGAAAGTGAGGTGTCAATCTACCGGAAGGCTCAGAGATATGGCATTCATTGGCCAGACATGTTAACAGCCGCGGCCCTGATACAAGGGAAGTGCGAGAGTTGCGCACTAATCAAAGATTCTCTACTCATCGCTCTAACTGATGATGACACGGATTGGAGGAAGCCACTCTTTGATTTTCTCACTCAGGGCACCGTGCCTGAATCGAGAAAAGAAGCCGAGAAATTGAAGAGGAAATCATCTCGATATGTAGTACAGGAAAACCTGCTTTGGCGAAGAGGTCATGAGGGCAACTTGCTGCGATGCCTAGACGGCAGAGAAGCACAAGAAGTCATGGACCTTTCTCATCAGGTGGAACACCAAGGAGGTGCGAAATTATGCAGGCAGCTCCTCTCAATTGGATCTTTCTGGCCCACAATGGAGGTCGATTGCTGCACCAAAGTACGACGCTGCCAGGAGTGCCAATTCAAAGGAAACCTAGTGCACGCTCCCGCCGTGGATCTACATGCATTAGGGACGCCGTGTCCATTTCACACATGGGCTCTAGACTTCATCGGTCCTATCCGAACAACGTCACACGGGAATCATTTTATTCTCACTGCAACTGAGCTAGTCACCAAATGGGTGGAGGCAATACCACTGAAGACGGCAAATGCGCTAGCTGTGGTCAACTTCATTCAAGAAAACATCATATGCAGGTTCGGAATCCCAAACACCATTCTTTCAGATAAAGGTACTCCCTTAGTTAATCGTCAGGTAGCTGCGAAGTTAGCGGAGTACAATATCAGTGACACGCTCCAACTGCAAGTGCACAGTTTTCGGTGCAGTAATAATCGGAAAAGTCCGGATTGTCGAACCCAAGGGACTTCGTGTAACTAACTATTAAGTTTGTTCTTTATGTGGGCAAAACGCAGTTGTTTTGTGGTTCCTAATTCTACTAAAAATTCAAATAACAATTATCTCAAATAATTCAAAGAATTATTTCAAGATTAACGAGCACGAGTTGATATTGTTGTGTATCAAGTTTGATTAAATTCAGGATATCTCTACGGATCACTAGGAATGTCACACTACGTTGAATTTATGTTTTACTAACACGATAATTTCTTATTCTAGTTAAACGAGCAATTGTATATTGAAGATGTCTCAACCAATAACTATGCCTAAACTATCGTAACTGATTCCTCTAGCTTACTCAAGTTCAAACACGCATTACGATACTAATTTCTACTCTTGTTCTTAGCTAACTAGCAAGATTCCTCAACCCTAGATACGGCTAGTGTGTATTTCAATTTTCCGGGCAACGAACGTATATTCCTCTATCGTTCATAACCTAGCACAATCCTATTAACACGTCTATCAATAGAAAAGATAAATTAGAAACATAAAATACACATAACTAAAGAAGAAATCATCAATTAAGCTCAAAAGCATGAGAGTAAATCCATAAACCACAAGTTGTAGTGATCAAACCCTAGTTTCCTACGAGATATCCCAAAATAAGGGTTTAGCTACTCATAATCATGTTCATAATACAAAGTTTCATGATCAAGTATCAAAAACTAGAGAAGAAAAGAAGAAGAGAAGCCAAACGGATGATCCAAGCTCTCGACCTAGCTCCCAAGCACTCCAAGCACGACTCCCAAGGTGTGTTCTGATGTTGAATGTCGTTCCCCAATGTTTCCTAAGTCTTTTGTGGCTTCAAACTCCCAAAACTATGCCAAAATAGCGAAAACAGCCCAAAATTTCAGTTCTGGCCGCAGAGGTAATCGTACGATTACCTTGATGTAATCGTACGATTACTTGCCTCATAGGTAATCGTACGTTTACATCTAAGTAATCGTACGATTACTTCTGGATGAAGGTAATCGTACGATTACCTTGAGGTAAACGTACGATTACTTCTGATCTTCCACCATTCAATCTTCAACTTCGTGCTCTTTTTCCTTTCGTCTTCACTTCCCGAGCATCCCTTTGAGCCTCCAACCTTTCCGAAGTTCACTTTTGCTCCAATGTCACGTCCCGAGCTCCCGGTTCCTGAAAACCACAACACGAGAAACATACCGGAAGATCAAACGTGATAAAATATAGCCAAAATCAATGCAAAAAGTGCCCGGACTCATCATTAACGTGCAAAGACTCAACATGCTCAACTTTAGCAAGAAATGATCCAAAATCTATCAAAACGCATCGGAATACACGCAAAACGGTAAGGAAACATATAAGAATATAACTCCAAATATGGAGTTATCAAATATCCCCACACTTACCCGTTGCGCGTCCAACAATCCAAATCCCAAACTATCAAAATCGTCCGAACCTTCCTCCTCTCATCTCACCCTTCGAGTCAACCATTCTAACCAAGACCATTGCATACTTTTCAACTTACCAATTGCATACTAACCTCAATTAGCCGACTCAATACACACGACGACTCAATACAAGACTCAACAATGCAACAATATGATGCAATGCAAATATATGACTCGATCCTAACTAAACACATATATACACAAAATATCTTTTTAGGCGAGATCGGGCAATCTCAATTAGCTCAAATCGGTTCTCATGGAGTGATGAAGAATCTAGGAACGAGGTATGAATTGCAACTAAAATTGACAACAAGAATTTCCCTTAGTTAGTATAGAAAGCCTAGCTTTACTACGTGTAAGAATAACCTACCTCTTCGCGTGTGCCGATAAATAAGAGGCTACGCTAGGCTAAGCCACATTCAAGGTCCGAGCTCCTATTCCGCTAACGGGTTAAAATGTAGAGGCTTAGGGACAAAAGGATAATCATGTAGTAACAAGTCCTAAGCGTCACATTCTCACGTTAAAACCCACATCTCACACACCCTCACCACGATGATAGGAACCGCAACCCGAAACTCACCATCTCCGGCCCTCGATCCCCTCAAACCCCGGTACAATAACGATTTCCGTGGCCACCGTCGTGAAACATGCACAAGATGAACATCGCCGTCAATGAAATAGTTGCTTCCACTCCTCGGTCTTCATTAAGCTCAAATTTTATTCCTTTATTTCATCTCTCCTTTTTTTTTCTCTCTTTTTTTTTTCTTTTTTTTTCTGTTTTTTTTTTTTTTTTTTCTTTTTTTTTTCAAATCTCTCGATATCCACAAACACAACATCTACAACGTATATCTCGAGTGGTCTTCCAAGTGTCAAGCCATACAAAAACGTTAAGGGGAGGAAGTAAACAATCCAATGAATATATATCACACGTAAAATCCATCTCCCCCTAACTCAATGAAATACACGGTGCCACCAAACAAAGCCGCAAACAAATCCAAGTACAAGTACGGGGATGGAGTCGTCACAAGCTCAATCTCTATGTCCGTAGTCAAAAGTCGACATCCCCACACTAGAATATATCCATGTCCCCTCTCAAGTAATCAAAGCAATATAAGTCTCGTGCTTAATCCAACCGATCCTCCTACACCAAGATGATGAAAAGAAACGATCCCTAGCACGATCCACCAATTAAATCACCCAACCCAATTTGTGCGCATTAGATGCCACACACTCACGGCTCTCCACAACTGTGTCCATGGTGTAATGACATGGAACACCGCCACACCGAAGTGCGCAAGCCTACTCTCACTCACCCTCGCATTCCCCTCGATAATCAGAAATGAAGCATATGCGATACGTAAGACTCACACAAATATATCGTGAAGCACTCCCTCATCGAACCCCCTCAACTACAAACACCCTCGTGACGCACTAAAGCGGTGATTCTAACCAATCGATGATGAAGGCCAAGAATCGTCACCCTAAGTTCAGAGGTTATCAAAGAATCCAAGGTTCGAAATAGGGTTCACTAGTGGTCCTACAAGGTAAGTTCTATAAGCAGTGAGTGCTCTAATACACACCTCGCACAGCTGTTTCGTGTGCCACTACGAGGCGGGTTGGCGACTACCTAAGACGTACACATGAATGTTCGGCTTGTTTAGCTCACACCTAGCTCAACTCTTGTAAGAAAACAAGGCACACACTTTAGATTTTGAAAATCATTTAAGTGTTTTAAAAAAAATAGGCAGGTATTCCCGTAAAGAAAGTCTCTCTATACATACTAAGGGGAACTCAAATTGTCATTCTCGGTCACATCTCATACCCTATGCCTAAAGTTCTCACACTCCTCGATTTTCCAATTTCAAGCTTCTTTTGATTGCCCTTTCTCAATTTTCAATTTGTTTTCAATTTTTTTTAGATTTTTGTTTGTTTTTTTTTTTTTTATATATATATATAATATTCCCTACTCTATATGCATGGGCCGACTCGAAAGAAGACTCGAAACTGACTCGATTTGGGTAGGTGGACTCAATTAAATAAAACGTGCACTAAACATAAACTACTCACAATACGACACGGACACAATATATATAAACACGACACGGACTACAAAACTGACACAAACAACCTAAACAACCTATATGTAACTGGTGAATGCAGACAGACACGGACTTGGCTAATAAAGGCTGAGGAACCCCCCCACACTTGAACGCGTCGTTGTCCTCAACGAATGCATAGGCAAGCGAAAAGACTCAGCATTCAAATGCAGGGAGTGGTAAGTCTACTCGGACGAATCATCGTCGTCCTGGTCCTGGTCTCCGGAATAGGCATCCGAATGGTACTCGTAGGCACCAGGGTAGGTCTCTTGGCCACTAGGCCACTGATCTCTCGGGAATCCCACATGAGTGGCCAATGCCTCTAACCACTGGTCCTGACGGTGCTGATGCAGACTCACCTGACGTAATCCCTGACCGAGGTTACGCATGCTACTGCGATGATGCTCAAACTGCCTAGCACTCATGTCAGCCACATAGTCACGGGACTGACCCTGGGATGTGAGGGTCATATTCCTGGTCAATCTCAACTCGGCCATCAAGTCCGCTAAGCTCATACTCGGCTGGCCAGGGTCAAGGACAGGGGGTGGTACAGGCTGAGGTGGAACGGGAGTAGGAGCTGGAGGAATAGGAGCTGGAGGAGTAGGAGCCGCTCGCGAGGAAGAGGCTCTTTTCTTAGCCTTTCCTGTAGGAGGTCTGGAACTAGCTCCTGCCTCCATCACCACTACATCCTTGAACGGGTCCGGGATTTTGTCAAACATTCTCGGAGCCTTGGGTGTGATGTCTAGCTCTCCATCAGGTACGTCAGCCCCGCACTTCTTAGCTAAGTGCAAAAGTAAGAAACTATGGCCCACAGACTTCCTATTTTTCTCTTCAAATCTCTCATGCAAATACAGGAAAATCCGCCTAGGGATGTCTATCCGATGCCCCCTCGATAGACACAGAGCCATGACACACACCTCAAAATCAACGTAATTGGGAGCCGAAACTCCCAACACCCATGACGCCAACAGCTCAATGAGCCACCGTGGCTTAGGTAGCAAGTATCCGACTGGGAGCTTCCAATGCCTGATATTGGTTTTAGACCTGTCCTAGTCGGCCCCTGGCACTCCCGCAAAACAAAACGCTGACACTTCATTAATGAGCGTCTGCTGGTCTTTCTGCAGATAAACCTTAAATTGACAGGGTGCTGTCAACGGGGGCCACTTAAGCGCTGCGGCGATGTTCTCTGAGGACAAAACTAGCCAGTTCCGACGACAATAAATGACACGAGGGTCATTGAGCCTAGACGTCTCACCCTCATCAGTGTGTCTCGCATTTGCATAAATTTCACGAGTCAGCACAGAACTGGCTTTCTCTTTCACTAATTCCATCCACCCCGCAAAATTTTCAGCCTCCGCGACCTTTTGTAGGTCTTCGGGCAACCCCTCTAGTGGAAACAGTTTCTCAACCTGAACACCTCTATTAATCCTAGGGTTCGATCGGAAATAACCCTGGGCAGTCTTCGAAATAAACCTATAATCACAAAAGACCCCGCCCCTATCAACTGCCAACTTGTTGTCGTCCGGCGCATGACCACGACTCTTTCGAATTGGGGGCAAGGAGGATGGAACGGGTGTACTAAAAACCCTAAGCTCGGGGGATAACGGGATGACCAATTGGGCACCCGAGTCACCCCCCTCAGCAGCAGACTCATTCTCCGACACGTTCACCCCACTTCCCCCAGGTAATGTATAATCGGGGTCGTTGTCACGACTCGTTCTCGCACGTTTGCTCATTTTAACCAAGTAGAACGAGATAAAGCAAGTAACGTAACAAAAGCAAGCACGTGCACAGTGACAAGTTGTGTACAAATATACGGCAATTAAACACGTAAGCACACAATCCTAGGACTTTAATCAATCGCCCCCAAGCACGCTTCTAAGCGCAACAAAAAGTAAATTGGGCTTTTACTCAATTGTGCCTAGACTCGAGTATTGAAATTGTGCGAGAGATTAGGACGTACCTACGTGCCCGGAGCAAGTCTTACGGGCACGAATTTGCAGAATTTTGACAACCCGGGCTGTTTTAGGGTCGCCGAAATTTTTGTTCCGAATTGTTCAATTGACGTGTGCCTTTTGCTCCTTGCGGTGTCCCCGTCGAAACCCTACAATAGCTCCTTCGAATTCGACCTCAATCGCCCCCAATTTCAGATTCTCCCTCAAACCCTAGCCTTGCCTCCTTCTGCGATTCACCACCAATCTGAGTTGTGGTAGTGGTGGTGATGGTTCTGTGATGTTGATGGTGGTGATTGAAGATGGTGGTCGTGGCTGAGAGAGAGAGTTGGCGGCGGCGATGGGTTGTGTGTTTGGTCGGCGGGTGAGAGAGAGAGGTAGCGGGCGGCGGAGAGAGAGAGAGACGAAGCTGATGGTGTTGGTGGGAGATTGTGGAGGATGTGCGGCGGACTGGGAGGCGGCGTTGGTGGCAGGTGGTGGTGGCTGGAGGTTGTGTGATGTTGATGGTGATTGCAGAGGAGAGGAGAAGGGTCGACGGGATGAAGATTGGAGATAATAATAGAAAAAATTTTGTTTTAACCCCATTACATGTCCGTGTGGAAGTAATCGTACGATTACTTTCAGGTAACCGTACGATTACTTGAAAGTAATCGTGCGATTACTTGTGCTACGAATGGGCAGTGACTTTTCTTTAGAATTCAACATCAAAATTTTTTCTAAGTAAGAAGTAATCGTACGATTACTTCTAAGTGATCGTACGATTACTTTTAAAGTAACCGTACGGTTACTTTTAAGTAATCGTGCGATTACTTTTAAGGTAACCGTACGATTACTTTCAGGTAATCGTACGATTACTTTAAAGTAATCGTGCGATTACTTTCGTACGAATGGGCAGTGAGTTTTCTCCAAAATTCCACCCCAAAAATTTTTCTAAGGCAAAAGTAATCGTACGTTTACTTTTGAGCAGGAGAAAAAATTTTAATAGCCAAAATATAACCTTTACCTCGTATTTTGATCCCGAACTCCGATGAGTGTGATTTTTGCACCTTTGGATCCCTTTTCCGACGTATGTCTTGGTCGTAAAAATAACGTCCCGTTTCCGGATCGTTTTCCCGTCTTTCCTCAATTATCGCTTAATTACGCGAAAAATATCCAAATTGTGCCCAATTTGTCGTTTTCTTCAAAATTTTGCAATCACCTTCATCAAGATGGGGAGTGCGGGATCTCTTCTCATGTAGAAAAATTCCCAAAGTCCGGGGAACCTTTCATTCTTCAATTTTACGCTTCCAAAGGCTTGTTTTGCATTTCCGGATGCTTTTGGACGCCTTTTAGCATCCTTTTTCGTCGTTTTTGCTCGTTTCTTTGATTTGTCATGGATCTCCTCGACCTCGAGACTCCATTTATGGTATGAAAGATTCCCAAAGTCCGGGGAACCTTTCATTCTTCAATTTTGCGCTTCCAAAGACCCGTTTGGCAATTCCGGATGCTTTTTGGCTCCCTTTTCCTCTTCGCAACATCCTTTTTGGCATAACTTCTTCGTCCGGACTCCGATATACGCGATCCACCTATCCACAGAAAGCTCTCGAGCACCCCCACACTATGGCACTGTTCAAATCAGCTCACAGTCCTGTCTTCAAAAATTTACCTCGTAATCCGTGCCATTGTCCCAGCTTTCTCATTTTCTTTACGTCTTCTTCGCGTATATCAAGAAGGGGAGTCCGAAAACTTGATCTCCCCCAGGTGCGTGTGTTGAGTACGTGTAAGAATGGCGTCATTCATCCATTTCTTCATTCCGGGTCCCGATACGCGTTTTGGCTTGCTTTTTCTCGTTGTTCGTGCAATTCTTCACTCGCGTATCAAGAAGGGGGATCCGGAATGGGCCTTCCACCTAGAATTCCTGCACATACTCATTGAAAATATTAAATCCACTCTCTCGCACCTCTCAAATAGTTAGAACAAAATCAAATAACAAAACAGTATTGAAATCTACACTATGCAATAAATAGGTTGGGTTGCCTCCCAACAAGCGCTTTGTAATTTAAGGTCGACGGCCCGACCAAGTTACCTCAAATGAGCTCAGATATCGGGAATTGGTTTGAGGCTCTCGATAACCCCAATGAAATTCCCGTCCACGTACGGTTTTGCTCGCTGTCCATTTACCTTGAACCTGTTCCCATTCTCAGCTTCTACCTCGAGCGATCCCCATGGGTAAACCTCTGTAATTGTAAATGGACCACTCCACCTTGATTTCAGCTTGCCCGGAAACAGTTTCAGTCGGGCGTTGAATATCAATACCTTCTGGCCCACTCTGAAATCTCGTGGAATGATATGCTTGTCATGCCATTGCTTGGTCCTCTCTTTGTATATCTTGGCACTCTGATATGCCATCAATCTGTGTTCTTCTAACTCAAGCAATGCCTGCTTCCTTTGCTCACCAGAGAGCTTAGCATCCAAGTTTAATTTCTTTAGCGCCCAAAACGCTTTGTGCTCAAGTTCTATCGGCAGATGACATGATTTCCCGAAAACTAGTTGGTAGGGAGACATGCCTAGGGGAGTCTTGTATGCAGTCCGGTATGCCCATAAACTATCATCCAAGTGTAGAGCCCAGTCTTTGCGCCCTGGATTGACAGTTTTCTCTAGAATCCCCTTTATCTCACGGTTAGACACTTCAGCTTGTCCATTGGATTGTGGATGGTAGGCCAATGAGATTTTGTGTGTTTTTACCCCATACTTGCTCAAGGTATTGGCAAAAACCTTGTTCACAAAGTGTGATGGGCGTCTTTATGCAAAGTTGGCCAATAGAAACCACTCTGAAGTACCTTCGCAACTGTGCGTGATTTGCCGAAATGTCCCCCACAGTTCAACTCGTGGCAGTGTCTAAGGATCTCCAACGTGTCCGGTTCCGCAACACATCTCCGCAATACATTGTCCGCCCCCAACTTGAACAAATAAGGATCATCCCAGAAATACTGTCGCGCGTCTGCAAAGAACTTCTTCCTCTGGTGATAATTCAGGTCCTTGGGTACAATGTTGAGTGCCTTGAAATTTGCCAAGTCAGCAAACCAAGGCACAGCTGCAACCACAACCATGAGCTTCTCATCTGGAAAATCCTCTCGAATCGGCAAATCTTCCTGCTTATCATTCTCCAGTCTCGACAAATGATCTGCAACCACATTTTCTACCACCTTTTTATCTTTGATCACCACATCGAACTCTTGCATCAACAACACCCACCGGATCAATCTTGGCTTGGCGTCCTTCTTGGTGAGAAGGTACTTGAGGGCTGAATGGTCCGTGAAGATCGTCACCTGAGAACCCACAAGATATGGACGAAACTTGTCCAACGCAAATATGATAGCCAACATCTCTTTCTCCGTGGTAGCATAATTAACCTGTGCATCATTAAGAGTACAACTGGCATAATAAATGACGTGAGCTACCTTATCTTTCCGCTGGCCTAGAACTGCTCCCACCGCATAGTCACTAGCATCGCACATGAGCTCAAATGGTAGGGACCAGTCTGGTGTGGTGATGATAGGCGCGCTAATCAGCTTTTCCTTGAGCAAATCAAAAGCCGACTTGCACTCCGCATTAAAATCAAAAACTGCGTCCTTCTCAAGCAATCCACACAAAGGTTTCGTGATCTTCGAGAAGTCTTTAATGAAGCGCCGATAGAACCCTGCATGTCCCAAGAAACTCCTTACCCCTTTAACAGAGGTAGGGTAAGGAAGCTTCTCAATAACCTCAATCTTGGCTCTATCCACCTCTAATCCTTTGCTGGAGATCTTGTGGCCCAAAACAATACCCTCGGTAACCATGAAGTGACACTTCTCCCAGTTGAGCACTAGGTTGGTGTCAATGCATCTATCAAGAACCCGGGCCAACTGCTGCAGGCAGTCTTCGAATCCATCACCATAGAGCGAGAAGTCGTCCATGAACACTTCAAAGTTCTGCTCCATCATATCAGAGAAGATCGACATCATACACCTCTGAAACGTAGCAGGTGCGTTGCATAACCCAAAAGGCATGCGTCTAAAAGCGAAAGTCCCATAAGGACAAGTGAATGTCGTCTTCTCCTGGTCAGCTGGCTCAATTGCTATCTGGTTGTACCCGGAGTACCCATCCAAAAAGCAATAATGAGAGTGATGTGCTAGCCTATCAAGCATCTGATCAACGAATGGAAGGGGAAAATGATCCTTCAAAGTGGCATCATTGAGCTTGCGGTAATCCATGCGAACTCTCCACCCAGTAACAGTACGCGTAGCGATTTGATCAACTTTTTCCCCTTCCACCACAGTTATACCCCCCTTCTTAGGGACACATTGTACCGGGCTAGTCCATGTGCTGTCGGAAATCGGATAAATGATGCCCGCCTCCAACCATTTAAGCACCTCTTTCTTCACCACCTCCTGCATGTGAGGATTGAGGCGGCGCTGAAACTGAACTACCGGCTTCTTGTCTTCCATGAGCCGAATCTTGTGCTGGCAAACTGTGGGGCTGATCCCCTTGATATCCGCTATGGTCCATCCCATAGCTGCCTTTCTCTCCTGTAGTACCTTGAGAAGCTGCTCCTCCTGTTCCCTGTCCAAACATGCAGACACAATCACAGGTAAAGACTCATTAGATCCCAAGTATAGATATTTCAAATGTACAGGTAAAGGCTTTAATTCTAAAATAGGAGCAGTAATAAGAGAAGGAGTAAGAATCTTCCTGCTTCCCTCATTAAAGAGGGGTAGGGGCTGACGCCAATGAACATCAAATGCTTGCTCTTTCTCGCTGGAGTCAAGTAGAACAAGCTCCTCATATAGCTGCTCCAATAAAATATCATCCTCTTCGTCCGGCGTGTAGGCCTCCACCCCGAAGCACTGCTCACTTACTGCATATGCGGGAAACTTCATAGCCTCAAATACATTGAAGGCCACCTTCTCATCGTTGATCTGCATAGTCAGCTCTCCATTGGCCACATCAATGATAGTCCTCCCAGTAGCTAGGAATGGGCGACCCAAAATAAGAGGAACATCATCGTCAGCCTCCATGTCTAAGATCACAAAATCCGCTGGGAAGATGAGTCCTTCAACTCTCACTAATACGTCCTCTAAAACACCCCTGGGGCGTTTTATAGTGCGATCAGCCATCTGCAAGCACATCCTGGTAGGCTTAGGATCTCCCACACCAAGTTGCTCAAAAACCGATGTGGGCATCAAATTAATACTTGCCCCAAGATCACACAATGCCCTCCCATGAAATGCATCTCCCAATGTAACAGGAATGATGAAACCGCCCGGATCTTTCATCTTCTTTGGTAGCGCCTTTTGCACAACCGCGCTACACTCCTCATTCAGAGTCACGGTTTCAAAGTCATCCATGCGTCTCCTATTAGAAAGGAGGTCCTTGAGAAATTTGGCATATTTAGGCATTTGTGAAATGGCCTCCGCAAAAGGTATATTAATGTGCAGTTTCTTGAAGATATCCACAAACTTCTTGAAATGCTTAGCATCCTCTTGACTCTTCAATCTCTGCGGGTATGGCACTCGCACACTGTATTCCTCCCTCGGCTTCTGTTTCTCATCCGACTTCCTCACCGTGTCCTTTGATTGGGGAATCACGGTAGGCACGGGAATCTCTTCATCTAAGGCTTTTTCAGTGGCCTTAGTCGCCTCAGCTCGCGCATGGGTAGGATATGGGGGATCCTGGGTAGTGGTCCCACTGCGAGTAGTAATAGCCTTCAATTGCTCAGTTGGAGTAATAGTGTTAGACGGGAGTATACCTGGCGGAAGTCGAGGATTCTGATTAGCTATTTGGCCAATTTGTGTCTCATGATTCTTTAACGAGGCTTCCATTGCAACAATTTTACTCTCAATCTTGTCGTTGCTAGCTAACAGTTTCCTCAACATCGCATTTGTATCCTGTTCTTCTGAGGGTGGGGCTGAAGCCTGTTGTTGTGGAGCCTGTCTCTGAGCTTGGTATGGAACATTTGGCCTATGACCTGGCGCATATAAACCACTATTCGGATTGGCATAGCTAAAGTTGGGGTGATTGCGATTGTTAGGATGATAGGTGTTTGGCCATTGCTGCTGTCTTTGTTGACCCATGTAATTCACGTCTTCAATGCCATCCCCATAACCCTGATTTGCATCTGCTACCATCTCTCCCACTGACTTCACCTGTGCCGATGGATTCAAATGACTGAAAGCCGATGTCATAACTGCCATCTGATGTTCAAATTTCTGTTCCACCATAGACTCAATCTGACTAACCAATGCTCCATCTGATTTCGTGCTTCTACGAGTTTCAGACCTCGTGGATTCACGTTTTGCTACATTATCTAGCAAATCACGACATCTCTGTAGTCCCATCCCCATAAAATTTCCCTGAGCCATCATGTCTAGTTCACTAGCAGTCTCCCAGTCCAAAGCATTATAAAAGTAGTGAAGAAGTTTATACCATGGCTCCCCATGAGTAGGGCATCTGCGAAGGAGTTGGTTAAACTTTCTCCACGTGTCACCCAGAGAATCATCTTCCTGCTGTTTAAATGTGGTTATGTCAGCCATCCGTTGAGCAACCTTAGATGGTGGAAGATACTTCCTGAGAAACTCTCTGCTACAATCTGCCCATGTAACTATGCTGCCTGCTGGAAGTTCCATAAGCCATGTCTTTGCCTTCCCCGATAAAGAGAAGGGGAAAAGCATGAGCTTTATAGTCTCGATTGGCACTCTCTGGTCATACATGGTAGAAGTAATCTGCTCGAAGTTGAGCAAGTGCTGATGTGGATCATCACTCGGGGCTCCCGTGAATAAGCACTCATCCCTAACCATATTGATCAACGGTTGGCGAATTTCGAAATGCGCGGCATTAATCTGCGGCCTGACAATGGTAGGCTGATATCCATCCGGTGTAGTTCTGAAGTAGTCCACCAAAGGACGGTCATCCTCCTCAGCATTGTTGACTTGCTCTACCACATTCCGGCCGTTATTGTTCCGATTATTACCCCCATTGTTCCCATTGCCACCGTTGTTTCCACCATTAACTCCTCCATTGTTCCCATTAACTATTTCTGCACCAGGGAGTTGTTGTGGATTCTGGGGATTCATGCGATCAATCATGGCTTGCATCGCAGCCATTTGAGCCCTAAGCTCCTCAGTTTCCCTTGCTCGATTTGCTGCATCTTCCACAGCTGCAGCTCTGGCTGCTTCCGCATCTTCGAGGCCTTTGCGGAACCTCTCAAACTCAGCTCTAGTTTGCTCGTCCATTTGAACTGAATTTGCTTTCCTCTTGTCTCTATTCTGTGCTCGCAATAAGGATTCCGGGTCTTCAAGTGTTGGATGCAAAGGCTCGTCTCTAGAACGTGACATGCACCAAATGTATCAGACCTGAAACACGAATCACACACACAAAACAGGTGAGTAACAGATATAAACTGAAAAGTAAATCCCTAAAGAGAAAACTAATAGCTAATTTGACCGAAGTCCCCGGCAACGGCGCCAAAAACTTGACACGCTCCAACTGCAAGTGCACAGTTTTCGGTGCAGTAATAATCGGAAAAGTCCGGATTGTCGAACCCAAGGGACTTCGTGTAACTAACTATTAAGTTTGTTCTTTATGTGGGCAAAACGCAGTTGTTTTGTGGTTCCTAATTCTACTAAAAATTCAAATAACAATTATCTCAAATAATTCAAAGAATTATTTCAAGATTAACGAGCACGAGTTGATATTGTTGTGTATCTCGTTTGATTAAATTCAGGATATCTCTACGGATCACTAGGAATGTCACACTACGTTGAATTTATGTTTTACTAACACGATAATTTCTTATTCTAGTTAAACGAGCAATTGTATATTGAAGATGTCTCAACCAATAACTATGCCTAAACTATCGTAACTGATTCCTCTAGCTTACTCAAGTTCAAACACGCATTACGATACTAATTTCTACTCTTGTTCTTAGCTAACTAGCAAGATTCCTCAACCCTAGATACGGCTAGTGTGTATTTCAATTTTCCGGGCAACGAACGTAGATTCCTCTATCGTTCATAACCTAGCACAATCCTATTAACACGTCTATCAATAGAAAAGATAAATTAGAAACATAAAATACACATAACTAAAGAAGAAATCATCAATTAAGCTCAAAAGCATGAGAGTAAATCCATAAACCACAAGTTGTAGTGATCAAACCCTAGTTTCCTACGAGATATCCCAAAATAAGGGTTTAGCTACTCATAATCATGTTCATAATACAAAGTTTCATGATCAAGTATCAAAAACTAGAGAAGAAAAGAAGAAGAGAAGCCAAACGGATGATCCAAGCTCTCGACCTAGCTCCCAAGCACTCCAAGCACGACTCCCAAGGTGTGTTCTGATGTTGAATGTCGTTCCCCAATGTTTCCTAAGTCTTTTGTGGCTTCAAACTCCCAAAACTATGCCAAAATAGCGAAAACAGCCCAAAATTTCAGTTCTGGCCGCAGAGGTAATCGTACGATTACCTTGATGTAATCGTACGATTACTTGCCTCATAGGTAATCGTACGTTTACATCTAAGTAATCGTACGATTACTTCTGGATGAAGGTAATCGTACGATTACCTTGAGGTAAACGTACGATTACTTCTGATCTTCCACCATTCAATCTTCAACTTCTTGCTCTTTTTCCTTTCGTCTTCACTTCCCGAGCATCCCTTTGAGCCTCCAACCTTTCCGAAGTTCACTTTTGCTCCAATGTCACGTCCCGAGCTCCCGGTTCCTGAAAACCACAACACGAGAAACATACCGGAAGATCAAACGTGATAAAATATAGCCAAAATCAATGCAAAAAGTGCCCGGACTCATCATTAACGTGCAAAGACTCAACATGCTCAACTTTAGCAAGAAATGATCCAAAATCTATCAAAACGCATCGGAATACACGCAAAACGGTAAGGAAACATATAAGAATATAACTCCAAATATGGAGTTATCAATCAGGCAGATATGTTCTACCCCTTATTACCCAAAGGGGAACGGACAAGCCGAAGCGACCAACAAAATGCTGTTGAGGATTTTGAGCAAGATGGTCGCAGATGACCACAAGAAGTGGGCCGACTCTCTAAGCATAGCTCTATGGGCTTACCGAACTTCTCCAAGGACACCCACGGGGGCCTCACAGTTCCTATTATGTTATGGAGCCGAAGCTGTGGTACCTGCGGAGGTGAGAGTCAATTCGCCAAGGCTAGCCTTTCACGCACTCTACGAAAATCAACGTGATCATGACTTAGTCTTGCTGGAGGAAAAGCGAGAACAATCCAAAAGGACCAACAAGCGGTATCAAGAAAGGATTGCTCGCGCTTACAATAAGACGGTCCAACGAAGAGATTTCGCAGTTGGAGACTTGGTGCTGCGCGCATCTGACCACTGCATGCGAGAAGCGGCTCACCCAAAGTTCGCAGCCAATTGGGAAGGACCCTTCGAAGTCACAGAAGTCTTCGACAGTGGCTACTGCAGCATACGAAGGTTGCAGGCACAACCTCAACCCCGAGTTCAGTCAACATGCGCTGGATTAAGAAGTACTATCCCTGACTTCTCTCATTTCATGCGTTTCATTATAACGTCGCTTAATGTCTTGTATGGTTACGGTTTACACAATCTCCTCTCCCATATGAGAGGATTGTAATCCCATCTCTCCCATATGAGAGCGTTATAATAAGAGAATTCTCCCAAATGAGAAACTTCATATTGCTGGATGTCAATTTTGCTTTATTTCAGCTTGTTATAACTGTTAACAATGGGTTATCCGCTACAATAGCAGCCTATGCAAATGCGATCTTAATTGATCATCTAAGCCTATCTGTTACGATAGCAGCCTATGCAAATGCGATCTTACTTGATCATCTAAGCCTATCTGCTACAATAGCAGCCTATGCAAATGCGATCTTAATTGATCATCTAAGCCTATCTGTTACGATAGCAGCCTATGCAAATGCGATCTTAATTGATCATCTAAGCCTATCTGCTACAATAGCAGCCTATTCAAATGCGATCTTAATTGATCATCTAAGCCTATCTGTTACGATAGCAGCCTATGCAAATGCGATCTTAATTGATCATCTAAGCCTATCTGTTACGATAGCAGCCTACGCAAATGCGATCTTAATTGATCATCTAAGCCTATCCGTTACGATAGCAGCCTATGCAAAAACGATCTTAATTGATCTTCTAAAGCCTATTTGTTACGATAGCAAATCATGCTCTTCTAAAGCCTATCTGTTACGATAGCAACTCATGCGAAAAACGATCTTAATTGATCTTCTAAGGCCTATCTGTTACGATAGCAACTCATGCGAAAAACGATCTTAATTGATCTTCTAAAGCCTATCTGCTACGATAGCAACTCATGCGAAAAACGATCTTAATTGATCTAGTAAAACCTATCTGCCACGATAGCAACTCGCGCGAAGAACGATCTTAATTGATCTGCTAAAGCCTATCTGATACGATAGCAATATTGTGAAAATGATCTTAAGTGATCTACAAAGGTCTATCTGATATGATAGCACGTGAATCTGAAAGCTAATCACAAGCCCATCTGCCAAGATGGCACAGCTGCGAAAATACGATCTCGAACGATCTAGGGAAACATCTGCGAGTTCATATGGCAGATAGCACATGCGAAACGTATACATAGCATTATGCGAGGCGAAATATGCCGAAGCGCACACGAAATTGTACAAAACAGCAGATAATACAAAAGGCTATTTGTCATTATGAGTCAAAAAGACTTACAATTTATCTGTCTAGATAGCAGCTTACAAGCGAAAAGGCTCAAATCTAACTACGCAGCCGACATGGCTTACAATACATTCGAAAAGTGGCTTACAAGCGAGAAGTAACACATCGAGGGAATCCTAACTGAAAAAGGATGAATCCACCGGTCCTAACACCGGCTATGCAATACACAGATCTGCGGCCAAAGATCTATAGCAAAAGGGATGCTGCTGCGAAGAGATCAACTCGTCATTCGCTACGTCCCTCGCGGCAAGATCTGGGTAACGGTACGTCCAAGACCCCAAGAGGTGACAAAGGCCTCTGTCTGATCAAGATAGGCACCGGAGGAACCTCCTGTTCCGGCGTATGCCGCCGTGCAAAACAGGGGAAGCAGTCATTCCTCTGGTGATGGGTTCCTTGTCATGATAGACAAGGGCATTGACGAGCCTCCTGAGTTCAAGAACGAAGAGGCAGGAAATCCTCCTCCGGGGATGCTGGAGGAGAATTCCGCCGTTCATTACGAGACGGTAGCACGGTCACTTCGGCGCTGCACCTCACCGGAAGGCGGCCGGAAACATGACCTGCAAACATAATACACGAAGAAAATTCTTCGAATACACAGGAGATATCATCTCCATCTTCTTTATGATGGTTATGAAGAGCAATAAGCCTCATAAAGTGGATCTTGGAAGCTATTTCTATAGCACAAAGCGCAAACTCAGGATTCACAACTTGAAGTTTCCATGAATCAACGGAAAACAAGCGTTGAAGCCAGCAGTCGTAAGGACTCACGGCAAAGCACATTTTTGGGGATGAACAACCCAAATGGCAAAGAAAGGGTTTATATAGACCTTGTGGAGACTCTTCAGTTGCTAAGATGAGTCAGCAGAATTCGAAAAGAGGGTAAGGTCAATCACTTATGCCTTGAAAAGCGGTAACGATCAATTACCCTACTAAAGGCTATGACGATTCAGTTGCGTATCCTAATAAATGACGGATAGTCATGATTCGGATGGACTTCCCAACAAAAGCGTGCTTATCTTCCGAGAAATTAGCGCGAAAATCAAGCAGAATATCAATTGCTGATGTCATAATTGGATATGCACAGAGATATCCTATCAAATCTCGGAAAGGGAAAAACGGGCAAGTCAATTCTTGTTGTTAAAAAAAAGGGGGGGGGGGGAGAAACCCTAGCAACATTACATTAATGTTTCAAACATTACATTAATGTTCCTTGCTATTTTCTATTCAAAAACATAAAGTCAAAGCAAATTCTTGATCAAGGAGTCATGGGGCGCGAACTGATGGCTCAGCTTCTCTACCTGCTCCACTTCTTCTTTCAGTTGCTCGCACTTGGCATTCATCTCATTATAGAGCTTCAGAGCTTCGTCAACCTTTTGCTTTTGCTGCTCCACCTTCTGCTTCTCAGCTGCGAGGTTATGGTGGCCGAGCTTCAAATTTACGGCTGCGCGAATCAGGGTAACTCTTTTCATAAGAAATCTGAAACCCAGCCTGCCTTGAACCTTGGTCAAGAGATTTTGGCACATGCCACAAAGCAATTCAGCACTCTGGACAGAGATGGTCGCAGGCGTAGCCGCAGACAGCTGCTCCAAAATCCAAATGGCTTCAGTAAGAAACAGCCTCCTGTCGAAGGGCCCTATCTCCAGAGACCTCACAAATGATTGGGGGTAGGTGAGGCGCATCCGAACCACCCAGTCCACATCAGTTTGCTTCAAACCTAAAGCGATGTCAAAGCTAAGTTATGATGTCAAACTCGCAAGTGAATAATGCGAGAGGCAAAAAACAAATCTCTACTTACCAGTTCCTTCCAGAATCTCACGAAGAGAAGGGATGCGCATTGCCGGAGTGGTCGAAGACTGTCCCCGCTCCATAGCTCTTCTGTCAGCTGCGATCTCTAACCCCTCGTAGTTAGGAGGAAGAGCATAAGCCGCACCAGCTGCGACTGCATTCCCAACCTACGAGCCCTAAAAGCTCCACGCAGGAAGAGGTGTCGCCGACTCAGTCACCGCCGGAGGCGAAGTGACAACCGAGGTTGCTTGGCGAGGGACACTCTCAGATGCGGAAGCATCAGCAGTACTTGTCCTTACTTCCTCAGCGCCAGTATGGGCATCTTCATCCATTAGCACAGCATCAGCTTCAGCATCATCGGAAAGTTCGATGATGTCCTCGAGAGGCTCACCTACGTGTTCAGTAGCTGCGACGGGCTTCTCGGTATGGGGGCTCGGAATCGGAAAGTAGGACGCAGAAGGCTGACTTCTCTGCTCCAGCACAGACTCCTCAGCATTGCCTGCGACACAAAATGCGATGGTATGAGGTAACTCGCATTGAATGTTATTTTACTATCTTTGCTAAAGCTAAGAGCAAGCACCTCCACGCGAAGGTGGGATTGATGTATCCTCGTCATACACTAAAGACGTGGAACCATGTCCTATTAGTGTGTCCTCATTAAGCAAGTCTTTAAAAGGAGCGTGACCTGGGATGCAAAGAAACCAGTCATGATTCTGTTTCAAGTTGCTCAGGTCTAGTACATACATATCGCTCAAATGGTTACCTGAAGGTTCTCCGCACTTGCCTACTAGCCAACGGCGAATGTCAGCCTTTGACACACCATGCTTTAACGCACCCACAATAACATCTCTATAAGTTACTGCGAGATTGAAGATCTCACCTTTATCGCCACCTGCGATTTCTTCAAAGTCTGCTTGGGCTTGCTCCAGGGCTGCTGCATCCTCTTCTGGAACCGCATCCTCCTCCTCCGCCTGAGGGGTCACTTCTTCGGGAAGCGCATCTTCCTCGTCAACTGGGCGCACTAAGTCATCAACATGTTGCTCTTCGAGGCTCCGCTGTCTCACACGCTCGAGCTCCTCCTCTTCCCGCTGTCTTCTTCTTTCAGCAGCTTCCGCGGCTGTCTTCCTGGACTCAGCAAGAACGTCCTCGCTTATGGGATCGTCTGGAATGCCAGCATGGGCATCTCTCTTTTGTCTCTTGGCCAAAAGGCCACCGATGATCTCATCATCATCATCATCTGCGAAGAAATGATTGGCTTAATAAAGAACTGCAAAAGAATTCCTATAATGAGAAAGGAAACGCGACAGAAGTACCTCCTGATTCTTCCTCATGCATCACAACTGTTCTTTCTTCTTCTTCTTCATCACTCTCTCTGGGCTCCTGCCTCTCTCCTTCTTCCTCTTGGTTGAATGGAACGAAAGTCTCAACTGCGAGCACTCTCCGCACTTTGCTGGGCATGCGACCTTTGCCTTTATCCTGGACAGAAAGGGACCTCGCCGAGGGAGAAGTTGGAGCACTTCTAGGGGAAGAAATCGTAATTCCCTTTTGCCTGGGTCTCTTCACTCTCGGCGCCGCAGTCGCTTGAGGGGACGGATCATCTCCGGGAGGAGACGAGGCCGGAGCATTGTCTATCAGCGAGTCAGCAAAAGCATTATGACTGCGCGAATCTTGGTTTCGACCTCAGGGTCCATCCTCCATGCTAGCAGAAGCGGCTGCTTTTGTCTTCTGGTGGCAACAATGGTGTTAACCAATGACTTGGAGCGATCACCATATGCGAATCTCCGCACATGACACTACAGCAAACAGTACAGAATAAAGGCGTCAGCATAAGGAAATCAAGAAGCTTAACGCACGCTAGAAAAATTGCTTACCTTAGCAAATGCCTCGCTATATCTGACGACATGCGTGTCGCCCTTCTTAACTTCGGCGACCTTCTCCTTCAGAATGACGTCAGGACACAAATGGTTCTCACGATCCAACACTGAGTAGCAACCATATTCAGACTCGCTCAGGCTGCAATTGGGGCGAAACGGAAAAGAATTTCTCTTGATCAAGGGAGCTCTACTTGGCTGCGCGGCCGACTGCGTCTCAATCCTCGTTTGGTGGGCGACCCAGTATGCGAGCCAGTTCTGAGAACAACCACCCTCGCGGGTCCCTACAGGCTGCTCAAAGGGAAGATTGTTCATGAATACTGTCTTGCACTCCTTTGTTAGCAAGCGCTTATAGCAACCTCTGATAATGGACTGGGGCCAGATTGATGGTGCCACTGCATCAAAGCCGAACTGGGGAGAAACTCGAGTGGGGTCAACATCCACGGTAATCCTCTCGTACCTTGGCGCGAGCTCACGAATATGCTCTGCGAGGGCAGGAAGGGAACCTCGTAGACACCAGCAAAAGAACTCGCGATAGCGCTCATGGAAATGCGATCCCTCTTCGAAGAGGAGCTCTTCTGAGAAGACAACACCCTTAGAGGGGTACAGCTTTGGAAACCATCGCACGTTCTCAATGCGTGTGGCATAGGGCCTGGCAGTAAACTCTTTCCGTTTGTCGCATATCAAGCTCCAAACGCACTTGGTATTGTTCGCTCCGAACCACCTCGCAGCCCTGCCGCTGTTACGCTCTTCCGTCTCGCCTGGGGGACACCACTTGTCGGGTTTGAGAGCAGTTGGAGCATAAGATGGCCATCGCTCGAAAACCCACATTGTCAAAAAGGAAATATTGACAAAAGTCAGTACATCGAGGCGGCCACGCGACTCTTTCATGGCTAGAACCAGCTGATCAAGCCTATAGTACAGCGTGCCCAAGACCAAGGGTCCGAGTGCGACTCTCTGGCCAAGGGCGAGCCTCACAGCAAGTGGCAAAACATGGTAGAAGACCCCATCATGTGGGTGACCGTCAATTAAGTACCTCGACAACCATGCACAGAGGAAAGCACAAAGGGTCAAGTGATAGCCTTTACCCTCCACGTAATTTTCGGCCTCTGGGTTCTCACTCAGAAGCTTCTTGGTGATGCTACTGTTCGCATAGTCTCGAAAGAAGTACTGCAACCATTTGTTCCAGGTGTTCTTCGCAGACGTATCAACCAACTGCCAGTTTGGGAGGGCCTTGGTACTGGTCCACCGGGTGGAGATTTTCTTTACCTCCGATAGGCATTCCTCCATCTGCGTGTACAAAGCAATCTCCGCAGCCGTCCTCAAAGGACTCAAAGGGTCCACTTCACCCATGGGAGAAAGATCGTACAGCATATGCACGTCCTTGAGTGTGGGGGCAGCCTCGAACTCAGCAAAGTGGAATGTGTGAGTCGCAGGCGAGTAGCGGGAAAGAAGGTCTAGAAGCATGGACTGATCCAGCTTCACGGCAGCACCCTTCATAGCACGAACAGCGAAGTATATGCCGGCTTCATCAAGAGTCGCGGCATGATTGGTCAACACGTGGTCAATCACTCATCCATGTAGTCCAATTTCTGGACAAAAGCCTGGGTAGAAATCGCAGTGTAGGGGAAGTACCCATTTTCGATTCCCAATCGAACCACATCCTCGGAGCCAATTAACTCGAGCAAGGCTGAGTTAACCGGGCGAGTCAGTGTTAGCAATCCCTCAATTGGGACAGGAGCAGGCATCCTCTTCGCCTTAACCCTCGCATGGTAGAAATCTTTGCCACCTAGATAGGGGGCTTTTCGCCACAAAGCCTGCGGAAGATCGGGTATCTCTTCGTCTTCCTTGGCGGGTCTGGTTCCTTTTGTCTTAGCCATTCCTGCGGAAGAGCAAGAAAAAGGGGGGAGAAAGGTGCTACACTTCAGTTTGAATTTCGAGATTCAAGGTCTATGGGAAAGAAAGATGAACAGTTTCTGGTATCAATTTCAGAAATTAGAGGGTTGCATTATCAGTAATTTCAAAACCCCACATCCGAAGTTCTTATTATTGAAGGATTAAAGCAAAAGTGGGTTCAAAGATCAAAGCTTCTTCACAAGTTTTATGAGTTTGCAGATCCAACACAGTTCAAAGCATACACTGGTATTTTAAAGCGAAATTGAACAAGGCCAACCTTGTTTTCTTGAAGCCTGCTTGGATATGCACAATTGAAGAAGACGATTTGCAGTTCTGAATTGGTGATTGATTATCTGAATCTGCTCTCGAAGATCTCCGGGTACCATTCACTTTAAGAGAAAGAAGTGATGCTTTGCAACAGTGGAGGATACAAAGTATTTATCCAAAAACAATGAAGGGTTGCGTCCTTTTAGTAGTCGAATCGCAACCGTCACCGTCGAATTGCGCAATCACAGGACAAGCTGACGTTACGCCTAAAACCCTAAAAGTCAGACGGCACGACTCTAGGGGTTTTAGGTCATAATGGCACGCACGGGGGCTGAACTTACCCGTATTTGAATTGGTGCGTGGCGACGACGCGTATGTTGGTTTCCGCGCATGGAAGTCTATACAGCTATGAGTCTTCACGCGCAGAAAGGGGGCTAATGTAGATAGTGCTTTCTGAGCTGACAGATCTTGGCCACGTGGCAACCATCCAGCACACCATATTGTGCTCCACACACACTGGATCACCAGCCGAGCTGATCCATGTGGGGGCTGCGAGACAGAGCCCTCGCATACCACTGCACGGGACTTGTAGGGACTTAGTGGTTTGGAGGCTAGAGTAAGCCCTGTCGCGTGCGAGCCAGGCCCGCGCGCGACCTTTAGTAACTGCTTTGAGAGATTTATGGCACGAGCTCCATAAACCCGGTCAATCCGGTCAAACCCGGTCAACCTCGTAACGGTTCCGGTATTCGCGCACAACGTGCTGTAACGGTCCCTATATACTCGGACGAACGTGCCGTTATGGTTAAGCTAATTAAGCCGCCATTAATGGGCGCATTAACCACACTACAACGGTCACGTTCTCTGCTATATATAGGACGTATACCTTTCCATACAAAGGAGAACACGCTTACCATACGCGGAAGCTCTGCCAAAACTCTGTCTCTCTCTCAGACATTACTACTGCCTTACTCTCTCCCTACACACAACCCCACTCTTCCTGTGCGATCTCTGATCCTCTACATACGGTGTACACGGAGGTCTCCCCGCCGGAATCTCTTGTGCACAATAATAACTAAAACTTTTAACTATAAAATGATTTTTCTACATTGAACCATACACTATTAAACTTTTCGTTTCTCTGTGCATTGATATATAAAAAAAAAGACCTTAGAAGCAGAGTATATGAAAGTGTGAACAACAAAGCTATATTTACATATAACAAGAACACACTAATAAATTAATAAACCTAAAATCGTATAACAAACTCATTCGAAATACTAATTGCAACCATAATCTCTTACACCAAATTTTTTTCTTATATGCATTGGTATATAAAGAAACTTCAACCTTTAATTTTAAAGTGAATACTTTTCACTACAGTTTTATGTATATCTGACAAAGAAAAAAAATAAACGTATTATATAAACTAACTTTATTGAATAAACGGGTTATAAACAATTAACATTGAAAAACTGCATTTCCATAAAAAACATAGGAATGACAAATAAACGGTTTCCATTTCGTCTTACACTTTGAACATAATTTTTGTTTCATAATGCATTGATGAATTAAAACTACAACTATTAATATTTTTAGTGCAACAGTACTTACTCTATATTTTTTATTTAATATTTTATTCTTAAATTCAATCCAATTAACCTTCTATGATAACCGTATATATGTGCATAAAAAATAAAGAATAATAAAAAATAAAATAAATAAATAAATTTAAAATTAACTAAATACAGTAGTAATTAAACAATTACCTTTTAAAATATTAAAAAAAAGCAACATTAGAAAGGAAGCAAAGCAAAGTATGAACCGAACGAGCAGCTATGGTGGTAGCTCAAGTGGTAGAGCGTTGGAAGCCCCTGCATGAGGTCACGGGTTCAAGCCCCGTTGACGACAAAACAACTTCTAAAAAAAAGTATGAACCAACGAAAGTATAATTACATATATATACATATATATATATATATATATATATACACACACACACACACACACCAATAATATAAAGAACCTTAACTTACATAACATTTCACATTCACTTCAGATTCTTCATTATATACCGTTTAAGGCAAAATTTTATAAATGTATTCCTCCATATCACATGGACACAATTAGTCATTTTTTCCCCTTTTTATGTTTCTTTAATTTGTTTGGCACTCAATTTATTTAAATAATTATACATAAATATGTTGTTAATTATAAATAAAATGATTATACATTTTTTTATTCAAAATGAACTATGGAATCTCATCCCTTGTCCAGTTTAGCTACGTAAAGATCTCACTTAGATGTAGTTACATGATCTTAACCCAGTCAGTTTTCACACAACACCCACATATATATTAGAAGTTCTAAGCCTCTCTTTTTTATTTTACGAGTAATTTCTAATACTTATGCTGGGTGGTATCCAACACCAATTTATCAAATGTCTCATTATTAGTGAAACTACAATTTATTTTCATACAATGAAAGTAATCGCCAATATCTATAGCTTATCATTTCCGAATTGTTTATACCATGACGCGAAAAAAATTTATACATGAAAACATTTCTTTAATACAAGAAAAGGAAGTACTGACTCTCCATTAGGCTATGAGAATTCATCTTAATTAGCCAACATGGATGTTTTTAGACCAATAAATAAAAAGCATATTAATAACTAGGGTAATGCCCGTGCCCGAGGGCACTATCCCAAATTACACGGGCATCTCTCTTTTTATTTGAGCGAATTAATATGTCTTAGTCCAACTGTAATATAGCCGCTAAACACGATTCATACAATTACCTGATGTAATACAATTTTTTAAAAAGATGAATATACTTCATGGCAATGTAAAATTCAAAAATTCGCCATGACTCGCCCAAATTTAGAGAATTCCGCAACCTGTAATGACAACTTAACATAATCATATCATATGAACCATAATTTAGATCCATGACATACTTAATGGTAATGTAAAATTTAAAAATTTGCCATGACCCGTCCCAATTTAGAAAATTCCGCAACCTGTAACGACATCTTAACAAAATATTTTCAAACATCACATGTCAAGTATGAAACGAAGTATCTATTCTCAGCCTCTTAGCTAGTCTTCATGAATTTGACAATTCATAATCACAACTATCAAAGTTAAACAGTGAAAAAATTCTCTTCTGGATTTGATTCTTTTGATCAGGGCAAATATTTGCCAGGCCGACCCAATGTGTCTGACTTTCACCCTGAAAATACACGTGAATAGATTATTAGTTACCTAAAATCTACATCAGAGGTAGTATTAGTGCTCAAGAGTAAGAGAAAAATAACCTTAGACATGGAAATTCGGTATCATAAGTCCTTAAAGACACTACTATTAGCTAATGGTAATCAAACATGACCTTGCATCTACAAAGTGAGTCTACTGTAACCGAAAACGAAGATTGTTTTAGTTCTCCTAATTGATACGGAGTTTCAAAGTACAAACACGTTGAAATGAAAACAAAAACTTCTTCCAGTACATGACAAATGTTTGTTTTTTTAGCCACATGTAGCCCAAAATGGAAAATAAACTTCATTACAAACATATCTCCCTTTTGATGAAACCCCGACATGATTTTCTAAACAAAAGATAGTACACAATAACTCTCGTACATTCTCTTAATTACCTTTGTTTAGAAAATCAAAACCAACTCAGAACTTTGATACATTATCTTAATTACCTTTTGGTAAAATATTACGGCCCTATGTTTTTCTAAACGAAAGATAGTACATAATAACATGATAACATCTTTTGGAGAGACGCCCCTGGAGTAAAATTCATCCGTAAGCGTTCAAAAAAATAATGTGAAACATTCTATTTAGTAAGTCAGCCATTTTACCAAGCAGGCCAACAAACAATTCATTCCAAAATGCTTAAAGTTTTTTTTTTTTTTTTTTTTTTTTTTTTTACGTAAACATGTTAGTTATGATATCATCAAGATCGTAGTCTAAGGATTACACCAAAATTCAGTTACTTTGAAACAATAATTGAACTTGAAGGAAAAATGAAAAAATTCTAAAGAAATACAACTAATGTAGTATGCTCTCTAGACAAAATAGTATGCAGCATCTAGGCAGGGCTATAAACCCTACAAATATGACGTTGGTATCCTAGCCTCTCAAACAAACTAAAAGTGAGTGAAATTTGAATAGAAGGCACATTATTTGCAAACTTTGAAAAAACATGAATTTTAATTTGAATCCAATTTGGGAGTCATAATCAATATCCAGGCCTTACTATAGCCACCAATTGATTAGTCATGAAATACCTTCAAAAGCTACATCCAGACAAAATACCACCATACTGAATGTAGTCGCCAAGAAAACGAAAACGGGGCATATGACTGGAACATATCAACAATGCAAAGATATAGATTCAAAAACTCGATAGATGAAATTGAGTGCAAGCAAGAGATACAGGCCAATAAATATAGAAGTCAAAAAATGTATGTCCAGGGAGATACCTGGTAAGCAAGTGAGAGCCAAAGTACAGAGATAGAGAACCCTGAAAAGAGAAAAATTCGGAAAATTTAAATATGCTCCTCTGTTTCGGGGTATGAACTTCAGAGGTCACTACAAAAACTAAAACAAATGTGTTGAGCAGGTACCGAAAGACACTTAGATTCGATCTTACTCGCGTTGAGTTGAGCAGGGTGTAACAGTGGCGCTGCCGAGGATGGTACATGGACTTCAACTTGTTAAAATCCAAGTTTCAGTGAACACCGATGTCATGAAAATAAATTAGCAAAATACATACAAATAAGCTAATTGAAAAGGACACTTAAATTTACTGAAATCATTACCAAGACACAAAAGACATTTGAGCAGAAGCATGATGGAAACAAAATGTAAAGCTAAATTGAAAGAGGTGACAGATCAGTGGATACCATTAGAACCTCGACAAAAGATGAACCCTGCTATACCTAATGGAACACTCAAACTACCACAATCACTACCTACCAGTCAGCCGTAATTGGGCTGAAACCACTACCAATTGAGCTAAGAATGGATGGATTAGGAGATATATTAACTGAAAAGAGGGGTGGCTTTAGGCTAAGAAGGGAGCTCCCCGTTGAACTACAAAATGCAGGAGCTGCTCAACACATTCAGCCAAAAGGAAAAGCTAAATCAAGACAGAGATTCCCCAAACAAAACTAAATCAAGACAGTGATTTAATGAAGAAATTACCTTTTCGACAGAGTTAGGTCACGACAGGAAGCCGCTAGCGAATTGATCTGCTACAGACAAAGAGAGACGGAGAGAGGGAAAGTTAGGCAGAGAAGAAGAGGGGATTTGAATTTCAATTAAGACCATTTCATCAATCAAAACACGCCTAGAGCACCACTGCACTGGTTAGTGTGGGGCTCTGGATTCTTGAAGTCAACCCAATTTTGGGGAATCTAAAACAAAGGAACGATAGGAATCTCTAGCCATCATTAATTACACTTCTCATGTACTAAAGCCTCAAGTAACCCTAATTGACATCAAAATTGGAGTTTATACCTTGGATAACTCAAGGAGGGCGTTTTCACGTAGATTCGTGACCTCCTCCTGGTGATGCTGCTGCGACGGCGTTTGAGACGGAAGTGCCGAAACTTGAGTTAATTGAGAGAGACTGGCGCAAGTCTTCTTGTTTCCCTGCTCCACAAACATGAAATTCGTACATGTGGTCGAATCGGAGATGGCTGTGACGGCGACGGCGAAAGGCGACGGTTACCCCTGTTGAGAACCAAAACAGATCTGTTTATGGAGTAATCCTCCGGTGATGGGCGGCTGAAGGTGGGAGCGACAAAGTGTGAGAGAGAGAAGGTGGAGGGTTCGTGGGTTTTTCCCAGGTCGTGTGTGAGAGGCGCATTTTTATTGGAGTTGTAACTTGCTGGAAGTTTTTTTTGTCTTAAGGTGGGTGAAATCTAGGGCTGGGATTGATTTAATCCAAAGGCTGAAAAGACATTTCAAAGTCAAACAATGCTGTTTTATATAATAGATGTATATTTTTTTCCTTCAAATGTACACTGAAGCTTGGTATATTGTTAGAATTGTTAAGGTCTGTGAGTAATTCCGGTGAACAATTGATAGATGATGATAAAATTAGTTTCTCAATTTGACACGCATGACTACATCTTGCTTATTGTATTCTGATATGGTTCTTTAATGAGATAAGTATAAGTAGTAGAGTTTTTTCTATAACATATAAATTTTTAGAGTTTTAATATAATTGACTATGTTTCTCATAATAATAATAATAATAATAATAATAATAATAATAATAATAATAATAATAATAATAATAATAATAATAATACTCTGCATATTAATTCTTTGATTCTATATTACTATTTCATATTATTGGTTCGTTATTAGAGACTCCTTTAACTTAAGAACCACATCTTCATCAAAATGACAATTTACAACTTTAAACCAACAGTTCATCAAAATTCAAATTATTAAATGGCCTTTATGGTGAACATGTGTGCGGTTAATATAAGCTTTTTAAAAGATTTTTTATAATTTAAAGAAACAAATTTTTCAAACTCCAAATAATATTACTAAGTTTTCAATAAAACAAAATAACATCTACATGCACAGTCCGCACCATGGCGCGGGGTTAAGACTAGTGAACTAATAAGGGCTATAACCTACCTATTAACGTCCACTCAACTCTAAAAGATGGTAATTTTACTCTTACTAGAGTATTGCCCGTGCCCGAGGGCACTATTCTTAAATTGGATAGTTTTTGAACTTAGAGGTGTTTTTTTTAAATGAATTTAGAGGTGTTATCCAAAAATTATATTTACAAATGTGGTGTAAAAAAAAGAACAACTCCCAAGTATGGAATGAGCATTACGTGTGAATCACTCACAACCTATTTCCTATTAGTTAGGGATGTAATTGAGAAAAACATCTCTCCTATTAGTTAGTGATGTCCAAAGAGAGTGGGTAGTTAGGGATGTCCAAAAAGAGTGGGTAGTTAGAGATGTAATAAGTAGGTGAGATCTAATGGTGGGGATGAGATTGATTTAATCTAACGGTTGAAAAATCATACTTAGTTAAACCATGCTATTTTATAATATAGACTAGAGTATTACCCGTGCCCGAGGGCACTATCCCTAAATTGGATAGTTTTTTAATTTAGATGTGTTTTTTTTAAATGAATTTAAAGGTGTTATCCAAAAATAATATTTACAAATGTGGTGAAAAAAGAAATAAAAAAGAACAACTTCCAAGTTAGGGATGTAACTGAGAAAAACCTCTTTCCTATTAGTTATGGATGTCCAAGGAGAATGGGTAGTTAAGGATGTCCAAAAAGAGTGGGTAGTTAGAGTTGTAATAAGTAGGTGGGATCTAATGGTGGGGATGTGGTTGATTTAATCTAACGGCTAAAAATGCAAAAGTTTGTTAAACCATGCTATTTTATAATATAGACTTGAGTATTTCCCGTGCCCGAGGGCACTATTCCTAAATTAGATAGAAATTATATTTACAAATGTGGTAGAAAAAAAGTAGCAAAAAAAATCACAACTTCAAATTATGGGATGAACATTATAATGGGCGTGGGAATCACTCACAACCTCTCGCCTATTAGTTAGTGATATAGTTTTGGTGAAAAAAACCTCTCTCTCATTAATTAGGGATGTCCAAAGAGAGTGGGTAGTTAGGAATGTTCAAGGAGAGTGGGTAGTTAGAAATGTAATAAGTAGGTGAGATCTAATGGTGGGGATGAGCTTGATTTAATCTAAGGGCTAAAATTTTAAAAGTTAGTTAAACCATGCTATTTTATAATATAGATTTTGTTTATATTTTTCAATTTAGCCCCCGCAGTAATATTTCCACCAAACTTTACTAAATTTAAATTTTACCCTTGCTGTCAACACGTCCCCCATTCTCTTATTCGTTACTACCAGCAGTTAGCAAGACACGTTGAAAAAGTGGAAGTTCCTTTCACGTACGTGTCGCCTTTACAGCATGCGGTTGTAAAACTAATTCCAGTACTAGTAGGTAGTAGCACCATCATCATAATTCATAACCACCCGAAACCACAAACCATCTGTTCCTGTTCTTGAAGTGTTAGATATTTTCTGGTGAAAAAATGGGACAAGGGAAAGAAACGAAGACCAGAAGTGAACCCAAAGTGGAGATACAAGTACTAACAATGTTTTTACTCCTTCTACACTTAGTAATTACATAATAATTTCTTTTTGATTAGTTTTTTCTGATAGATAGATTGTTGATGTTGCAGGAAAGAGGAGAGATATTTTTCTTTTACAGGCCTAAAGTAGAAAGAGAAGAGGCTCATGACCCAGATGATGTCCAGCGGCTGTACATCGTGCTGAGGCCAGAGTCCGGCGAGAGGTCTACTGAAGTCAAGCAAGACCCTCACTCCGGCAAAGAAGGTCAAAAGGCAGAAGGCGATGAGAAGAATGCACCACCATCTGGTTCAGGAGGTGGAAGCGGCACTCAGGTTATCATTCTACTCTATCATGTACTAGTAGCTCAGACATTCAATGCCAATATGCCATGTTTGGATAGTAGACTATGGTCTTACCATCCAAACAAAACAGGGCCAAATAGCTTTCAGACAACTAGATTACTTACTAAGATTATTTTCATCATATTATTGGATTCTCAGTTCTTAGCAAAGAGGCTCTATAATGCTCTACTAGGAAGATCATTATTATTATTATTATTTTCTAATGTAACCTGTTCCGATAAACTATCTCGACGTGACCCCAACACTCAGGTTACTGGTCCCAGTTCATGTTCATAAGATGTCAGTTTGGAACACTTTAAAGTTGGACTTGGAATTAAGGACATGGGTACATTAGCACCATTGTGGAAAAGAAAAAAGTCATATATTCTGCATAGAATACTAGTATAAGATGTTTCTAGGCATATTGCAAATGGATAAATTGTTTCCGTGACCAAATCAGTTGTATCAACAACTTGGATCCCAAACGGTTACAAGAATCAATCATATATGAAATAATGCACTTTGGAGATTGGAAGTAATGATGCTAGCTAGCTATAGGCTAAGGAATGTCGATCTATCTTCTTTCCTGTTGTTCGTGCTAGTCCGTCTATCCTGTTTCATCTGTTTTTGTTCGCGTTCTAGATTAGAAAATGTTATGGAGCATCAATGAATTTCTTTGTACAGAATCATTGTGTATGAGAAGCGTCAAAATTATGTTAGTTGTTAAAGAATGTTGCATGGCTAATTTCCGTATAATTGGTGTATTATCATGATCTTTCGAGTACCTTCTCCATAACCTTAATAGGCGCCTCACTTCACTGGGTATTATTGGGTTCCAATGTATAGGAAGTGAACATAGAAAAGCAACCATTGCTTCGGTTCATCGTCATGGGGCGCAAGAGCCTGCCGGATCCCACCAAGAAAAGCCGACCCTATTGGGGTTTTGTAGAGATGGTCACCACAAAAGTCGAGGATGTGAAGGACGCCCTCAAAGGAGGTTAGGTGTCGAATTTTTTCACTCTGAGGTCAATGTTTGCTCAAATCCTAACTCAACTAGTTTTGAAACAGAGGAATACGATACAGCGACAAGAGGGCATCGGCACAAGCCTCCAGCAAGAGCATTGGGGGAAGGCATATACCGCATCCTAAGGCACGATTCGAAGAAGAAAATGCATACCCACTTGGTTTACAAGCTTGAATTCCCACCACAAGACGAGAAGAACGAGCCCCAAGAGTCGCTCAACGTCGAGCGTGAAGGGTCATATTTGATTCAAATCAAGAACCCAGACCAGCATGGAGGAGGAAGAGGAGATTTTGGTGGGCTTCGAAGTAAGAGGAGGGCGACTTTTCCTGCTCATCTTCAAGGCCAGTTTGGGAAATTGAAGTACTCTGCAGCGGATCCTCCTGATTTTCTGAACTATGAAGGGTGCGAGTTCTTGCTCATATCGGCTTCTGATGACATTGAGGAGGAACTAGGTCTTGAGCTTAAGACAGAAGAGACTAACACCAAGGAGGAATCTCACGGCGGGGATGGCGGCGAGGAGGAGGAGGAGAAGTCTTGTTCTGACTTGGTGAAGAGTTTTGGGGAAACTGGTTCTGTGACTCCCCTGTTCAAAGGCACATGGGTTTGATCATGGTGCCACTAAGCTTAAGGGTATAAGGGTTTTGGAGCCTCAGTTCCAATGCCGTGACTGTGCTGCGTTCTTCCTCTTTTGACTGGTTTGTGTATGTATATATATGAATTTTGAATTTGGAGACTAGTGGAAATTATTGTGTAATATATATGTTTCGCATTTTGGGATGCCTTAAGATAATTCGTGCTTCTCGTGCACTCGCAAATTATTTGTATGTGTTCACCGAGTGTGCTATCTACGGTCCACATCGTTTTCTTTTGAGTTTCTGTCAGTTGTTAATACTCCACTAGATACTGTACACATGCCCCTACTTTACGTGAACCTAATTTTGTAGTATAATTTTATATCTGTTTTACAAATTGAAGAAACTCAACTATCATAAGACGGGCCCAACTTAGATTTTGTTTGGTCATGAGAGGATTTCGTCTCGTACAGGCTTGTACTCTATAGAGTGTCAATGCCCAGAAAAGATAGGGTTCTCTACTTGAAGCCCTCAATCAACAAGCAATGATGGTGGTGTATGGTGCCAGTGACTGGTGGAATGGTAGTCGTAATTATGTTGGTGATGCGAGTATGTTAATGGTAATTTTTAGTTAAATTTGCTAAACAGACGAGTTCGAGTTTCAATTGATCCACTACCACTTGCCAACCCAATAAAATGATGAATCTTAAATCGACAGGGGGGTTAAACCGATTTATGCTTGAATCTATTTATTAACAGGCTCAACCCACCCGACAACTCTAAAATATAAACTCTTCCAATTGCCTCCAGTGTAGAGCTGCGCTTCGGGTCGGTTAACCGGGGGGTTCCGGTTAGAACCGATCTGAACTAACGGATTAAGGGGAACCGATAACCGGAACCGAAGAGAGTGAACCGAAACCGGCCACCGAACCGTATATTAATGGTCCCGGTTCGGTCTTAGGTCACGGTAACCGCACCACCCGGAACCAAACCGAGTTCACAAGGAACCGGAGCCGGTCGGTTTTACAGAAAATTCAAAACTAAAAAAAACAAAACATATTAAAAAAAACAACCTAACCAAACAGGTGCAATCCGCGCAATAACCGACCAGAACCGGAACGGAACCGATGTACCGGTTATGGTTCCACGGTTCCGGTCCGGTTAGACATATCTCACATTAACGGTTTCGGTTAACCGAACCGAATTGTTGAATATACTCGGTTAACCGAACAGAAACCGTTCGATTATGTATTTACATGTTCGGTTCCGGTTAACCGAAGTGCCAGCTCTACTCCAACATGTGTGGGATATGGCTAAACGTGCCGGAAGCAAGGAAGGTTACGACATGGTCGGTTAGGACTCTGACACAATCCTGCAGGTTTCTTTCCTCTAGATTCTGTACTCTACTGCCGGTACTAAAAATATGACGATCCAGATGAAGGCAACCATGCTCTTGTGGTGAGATACTGAGATTTAAGTAACTCTGGGAGGACCCAACTGTTAACTCAGAGAGGACACAAACGGGAGATAAAATATATACATATATCACGACACAAGATCAAGTTTGACAACATCAACTCATGTCATGTTTGCTTGATCTAAGAGCTCAAGCGTAGTCTACTAATCTGTACAAGACTTTGAAGCGATATTGGAGGCAGATAAAATTAATCATCAGCTCAAAGCTACAACGTGCATGACCAGCCAACAATTGCGGACTTTATAGAAATTTATAAGAATTGAGAACTAAATAAGAAATGTCAATAAAATTATTCTCTGGTCTCCACTATCACATGCTTAGCAATACAAGCTATCAGTGTGTAAATGTTTGGCTTCACACACGCTAATCTCAGTACAATCCAGGTAGGATCCTGTTTGGGACCTTCTGGCAGTATGATTTCCAGTACTTTCCATACCTGCAAAAGCCACATTGTCACAATCTTAGCTCAATATCCAGAAAAGATACATAGAAGTAGAACCCACGTATAGGAAGCATAAGTACACAGCGCCCATCAGAAGTGAAAAGGCGGAATTGAGAGAACTCTATCTACAGTACGAGGTTACAAATCTGAAGAAGAAGGCCTTGTAGTTTGACATCATTGCTGCTTTGTGGAGAGTCGCGAAGAGAGCAGCACTCTGAATAAGTGCCCTAAAAGTACCATTTCATACCTTAGGGGCATGTTTGATTTTGGGCGTATGAACCCAGTATGGGGTTAATAAGCCCAAATAGTACATGCTTCCTGTTTGCTAGAAAAAGTTAGAAAGACTTGAATAATTTGTGGCCCACTACCAAGCCTTCAAATGCTGGCTTATTCCATACCCAGATATTAATTGTACTTTGTCTTGTAGACGATTGTACCTCCAAACCCTACAAAGCTCACTATAAAGTCACTCCACTCATAAATATATACATCACACAGACGCGAAAGAGGTGCGAGAAGCGGATTGAGCAACGACAGTTCTGATTACCAGTCAGATAACCACCGTAGAAGTAACCAAGGAGACTTCGAATTTCCTTTTTTTTTTCTCCAATGGAGTCGAGATCCTCTGTATCCTTTGTGTGTATCCTTCCATGTATCCTTACTATGATTGGTATATTTCATATTTTTAAGTTTAACTTTATTGTTTCAAAATTCTATCAAATTGAATAAAAAAATATATAATATACCAATCATAGTAAGGATACATGGAAGGTTAGTGCTATAGTTGAAGATTGTGAACTTTACTTCGTTTCCAGATCTTTTGCTTCCTTTTTTGTTTCCTTTTTCTCAATTTAGGTCATCTCTTTTGTTTCTTTTTTTCACTTTATGCCCAGATCTCACAATTTGGATGCACACTGTAGTTCTGGTGCTGCATTTGAGCTCTCTGGTGTTGTTCTCATTGTTTTTTTTAGCTTTGTATCTTGGCTCTAATAGCTCTTTATCTCTTTGAAATTAAATGAAATAAAGTGCTGAAGTTTGTTGAAAAAAAGGTCCAAAAAGATTAATGAATGATCTGTAGTTGGGTTTAGAACTTAGATATTGTGGAATGTTTTTATTTCATATTATCATAGCAGACAGCACATTTCTCATTTATGTCATAGTCCCACATATAGTCCTAAAAAAACAAAACACCGGCTTGTAGTCACTGCATCACTATCAATCCCAGTACTATCAATCTCATCACTATTAATCCCAGTCCCGCATATAGTCCTAATAAACAAACACTGGCTTGTACTCACTGCATCACTGTCAATCCCGGTACTATCAATCTCATCACTATCAATCCCATTACTACCAGTCCCTCATATTTAAACAAAATAACAAACGAAACCTAGGTGCTTGAAGAAGCTTTTGGTTTCTCTACCTGAGGACGAAATTCTTCCTTGGTAAAATCAAAGAAACCATTGCTTTCCAAAAAGAAAATTTGTTACTTTACTTTTTGTATGCAGTTGAACTCTCTTTAAGAAAAAAAAAAAAAAATCTGTTTATCTGGCCACCTAACAAAATCATTGTCATTTTAGTGTATTAGGAAAATTACTGGGACAGCACCAACTCTCCACATTTGGCAACAAAAAAAATCAAAAAGAACAACAAGGACTAACAAAATAATATGGAAGTGGTGACTTACTTTTCCCGACATCTGTCATCGTCTCTTTTTGCGCGGTCAAAAAGGAGGATTGTAAGAAACACCACATAGAAGTATGGAAGGAACTATAGAAACCAATACGAAATGAGAATGTCAATCAATCAATATTTATCCAAATTGTGCGGAGAGCAAATTTTCAGTAAGAACAGTAACTTACGTGGGTGAACAGAGCAGGCACGCTCCAAAAGAAAGCAGCCAATATTTCTGGTACATAATGAAAATGACGAGATAAACCCCACCTGCCAAAGCCATAATTCAGAGATGTCAAATAACAAAATAAACACTGCATCAAATCATGGAAGAATTTCTAGAAAAAATCTACCCTTCAAGCATGCAAATAATTGCAAGGACTTGGTGGGGAGTTTCAGAAATTACTCCCTGTTGTCAACTATGGTTCACAACCACTAAATTTCTTCATAAAATGGGAAAATTCTAGCAGTTCTAAAAATCATGTACCACGAAAGAGTGGGCATAGTTGAAGTTTCAAACGGGTGTGTTTACAACATCAAAGTAGTGAAATATACTGATCCAAAACTTGAAGGAGACTATAGAAATGTGTTACCACAATTCATTCATACCCTAGCGAACTACGAATTGGATCTTCTTGTTCCAAAACATCGTACACTAGTGATCAGAACAATGAACTTGGCAATCCAGATTTTTTTCACTATTTTCACCGAAGTGTTTGTATTGGAGGGAATATTAAAGCACAATCTGCTAAGTTATATACATTACTTTTATTTTGACTCAAAGATACCGCAGAATTGAGTATTTTGATAGCTCATGATCTCGGAAAAATGATCAAGTTCCTAGCAAAATACCTAAAGAAGCCTCTACCCCCAGAGCACCGAATTCCATAGGGTATATAGCATTCCGCGTTCCCGTTCCTCGAACTGGAGCGATCTGCGTTCCAGGTAACATAGGTATAGACCCCTATAAGCCCCTGTAAGAGGGTGTAAGTAACTCTACTGTGGAATATGTCTTCTCCAATCTGTAACACCTTTCGCTCTCCCTATCGTCATTCACTCTAACATTATCAGTGGCTCATTGCCCCATATTGGCTTCAGGTTTGGGTCAGTCTCTTGGTGGGTAGAGATTGTGACAGCTCAGGTATGATAACCGGAATAAAATTAACGTGAAAACTCACCATCCTGAAGTCAGGAGAAGACTTGTCTTTGTTTCACCAGTAGCTGTTGTGTAAGAAGCCGAAATCTGTATAAAAACAAGATGGAATTAAAGCTAGTGCTTGAAGCTGACCAACTATGAAGGGGCATACATAGTTGAATTAAAGGAAAAAATTCAAATTAATGTCATAAAGGGGGATACCTTCGATGGAGCCTTTCCCCAGACCAAGGCTTTGCCATTCGTTCTGCGAAATTCTTGCCTTTGCCTATCACAGTCATAATTTATGTACGTGCACAGAACACCGGCTAAGAGAATATATATAGCAAGCTGCAAAAGAAGTAAAATGTCAGGAACATAATAAATAGTGGCCAAACATGGAATGCCCAGCCATTTAATTTGAAGTTATCCATAGACATACAATTGCAAGAAACACTGCAGTTGGAAGATGAAGAAAAATCAACAGAGAGGTGTCAGAAAGTCAGGAGTCAATTAGGTGGGATTCCTCTCTCTCTCTCTCCCATGGGACATTACAGAAACTGGAAATTCATGGAGGGAATATTGAAAGTTACCCAAAAAAAAAAAAAAAAAAAAAAAATCATGGGGGGAATGGTAACAACTCTCAAGTGTTGTTCAGCATCACTGTTAATTTCTAAGACATAACACATGAGCACTAGTAGGGGAGGTAGCTGCATGGTTTAAATATCTTGAAGATGTATTATGCATCATTGTGTCTTCTCTATGAAGCATGGAGGCTGGTGAGGGATATAGGATTCTTGGATTTGCCAATTTTAGAAAAATGGGGATGCTGGTATGGATGAGACGATGATTTTATACAAAACATCTAGTTTTCTAGGAAAAATTGTTGCTTCTACCAAGAGTCTATGCTAATGTTAAATCTGGTGTGTATGGTTCCAATACCATTCAATCAAGAATACACTTTACTATTGTTTACTATGAGGAATGGCAGTTCAGGTTTGTTTTTCCAGGTGCCGGCCGACCATACCTGTTCGGGTGAATCTGGGTTTAGTAGGTTTTGGGTACAAACGCGTAACCCGCGGGTACCATTCATACCATTTCAATCTAGGGTTGGGAGAACAAAACCACTCCATATAACATTTTGTAAGATTAATCAGATATTTTGAAAGATTAATCAACGACATTAATCATGATGATCTTATATCTCTCTCTCCCTTCATCTACGATATTCGCTAACTTCAGTAAACTTTTAGGTTTTCGACATTGCCTCCAGCCCCCCACAGTACGGCCTGGGTTTGATGATCTTAAGCTGCAAATTTTCGGGTTTGCGGGTTACCCATGGATCTGGTATGGGTTCGGGTATGGGGTGAAATATGCGGGAATTTCCAGGTCCGGGTATGGAGAGGGTAAAACCAGCCCAATAGCCATCCATAAATCAGGTTTACTCATTTGTTGCGCTGTTTCTTCTCTAGTTGTTAGCCCTACAAACTACTTAGGCAGAATTTCCCATTGAGTTTTGATCACTCTTACCATTCTCCCACGTGCATCACTAGCGTGTCAAGATTATTAGACAAAGGCAACTGGACATTGGGAATAGAATCAATGTAACAGTACAGCGTAAAGGATATAACATTACAGCTTAAAGGATAAGTTATCCCTTATCCTCATGAGGAATAAGAAATCTTATTGGCGGTTCACACTTCAGAGTTGTTATTTTGGGGCAATATAAAGAGTTATTTATTTTCTTGAAATCAATGTAACAGTACAGCGTAAAGGATATAACATTACAGCTTAAAGGATAAGTTATCCCTTATCCTCATGAGGAATAAGAAATCTTATTGGCGGTTCACACTTCACAGTTGTTGTTTTGGGGCAATACTTTTTTGGATTTACAACTCTTATACCATCTCTTTAACCACTCAAACTTGTAGACCCCACTACCTGCTCATTCTTTCTCATCTCTTGAGCTGACATTACTACTCGTTCTCTATTATACTTTAGTATATCTTTTTGTTTGACATTTTCCGAAAAGCATATAATAATTTTGTCTAAGAAAAACTATAAAAACTTCCGTAAAACTTTCTAAATTGCGCCTTTAGGCACAGCTCATCAACTGGTTAACATGAAAGCTATAATGGAAAACATGATGCGTGGGTATTGCCATTTTGTGGGTTTGAAGCTCGAATTGATTCAGGTTCATTAAACACGTATAAAATTTTCTATGAGGAAGATGGCAAATGAAAAGGATTTATTTAGTCCCTACAACTCCGGAAACGTAATACATATCACAAACTTATTCCAAATACATGATAATTACCTGAGTTCCTAGATTCACCGGATGATTCACAAGGTACATGCCAGGAGAAGTATAGATGGACGGGACCCAGACCAAGCATCCCCAGCATATGTAAAATCCAGCTGAAGAAATAAAAACAGAAATGATGAATGTCATAAGAGCATCTCCAAATAGACTAGTTATATGGACGTTATACGTAAAATAAAGTATAGTTCGAAAAAAATTGTAGCTCCAGTAGGCTAGCTACTTCGCTATGTATTTTAACCGATAAGTAAATGCCTCGCTACTATTAACGAGCTGAATTCATGTTCTTTAAAAAAAATCGAATTTCTTTTTAAAACTTCTTCAAAGCATGTTCCTACATTTTCGATACATTTTCTACACGATCATTTGACGTCTACTTCTTTAAATCTCCTTTGTTTTCGAGTTTGAGATAAACATTTAAGTCTTTATTCATCCAAACAAATTTGACGTAGGAGGAGTCTTTTGTTCTCAAATAATAGTATGTGTCATCGAAAATTGACTGTGATGAGGTTAAATTAATTCAGAGTTCTATACACTAACTTTTGCTAATAATAAATCAGTTTTAGTGAATTTTCTTTTTGCATTTATGAATTTCAAACGTATGTGAAACTACAATATTTCGGCTATTTGTGTATCTGGTTTAAAGTACTATAGTCCCAAAAAAACAGTGGACAAATACGATTTTAGCAAACACCTATTTTGCATTGGAGCAAATGGTAAAAGAATTGGTTATGAAAATACATAAGTAGTACCTCTTTAGGTACAACATAGCTAACTTTTAACAATCATTTTTGGAGATTCTCTGAAGCATCATGTAAAACATGGCTTTGAACATTCTTGTCTTGAATAAGAGCTTCTCCAATAGATCCAAGAGGTTAGTGAAATATTGAGGTCCAAGAGGTTATGCAAATGAGCATGCATCTTACAAAACATGCAACTTCCTCTTCATATTTAGAGAACTAGAAACTAGAAACATTTCACAATTGCAAAATTTAATTAGTTAACTCACAATATATTATGCTGTTGGAGTGAACCCTCAAAATGTACGTCATGCAAAGTTTAAACATGTAAATTTTACAGTTTTTCACCTCCTGCTGGAGATGCACTAATGGTTAGGAACTTCACCATCAAGTTTGTGTAATTAAAAGAATAAACAAAATATTAGGTCGGCACTAAGTCAACATAGAACATAGCCTCGGGCCATTAATTAGGGATGGTCGAATGTCATTTAACGTAGACAGAGCAAAGCACAACACAAAAAACCAAAGATCGCTCCACAAACCTCTATCATGTGCAATATCCATCGTGTTCCAGTAACCATCTTCCCACCAGAAAAACTTTGAAACATATACTAGCATCAGTACAGTGTTTACAAGCATGGAATCAGCAACTTTCCCGTTCATTTCATACTGTTAAACCAATGAAATTACACAATAAGAAACAGTATGGAATAACTCTGATTACGAAGGACTGATTTAGCACATTTGATCAAAAACCAGGAAACATGGGTTTTAAAAACAGATGCAAGATAACATATATAAATCGACAGAAGTAAAATTCCTTACTTTATGTCAGACAAGTTAAATAGGACCCCTTCGAATAGGTTACCATACGGTTTTCTTAGATGTACTAAAAAGATGAGGAAAAACAAACATTTCACAACAAGCTGGCAGCCAACAAAGAGAGTTTAGTTGGTGGAGCGCAAATTATTGCATTAATAGTAAATAATAACCACCTGGATACTATAACTGTCGAGCATTATGCAAGAGGATCAAAAGACACATTCCCTTACTTTAAATGGGGTAGAAGATGAAAGGCAGAACTTTACTTGTTGGCCAACATAAGAAAGTATGCCACTATCTGGCATATCTTAGACTATTACACTCCACCGTCCCAAAATAAGTGTAGGGGTGGACTTTTCACGTAGTTTTACAAAGTGCTTTTGACTTGATAGATTTACTAGAATGTTCGTTCTTTTATGCAGTAGTTTTGATTGGGAAGTGAATGCATGGATGGAGGTGAAAAATATGTACGGCGCTTATTTTGGAACTTTCATACGAGGAAAGGAAGACACTTCAAGTGGGACGGAGGGAATATATGAACATGGACATACTAGAACCAAGCACAGGCTTACGGCACAAGTACCTCTGAATACCTGGAATTATCAACGAGGAATATTGAGGAATATTTACCTGCTTTATGCAATATGTTACAGCAAGGACTGCCCACGACATCATTCCAAATCTGCAGTTTGTGAAAACCTTTATATCAAAGTGTTTGCCAATTCGGGGATACAGCTCCATTCCCTGCAAGAATGACAGTACAATCATAAATTACAGGAATACAGAAACCGCGAGAGCAGTATTAGAGGTCAGGCCACTTAATAACACGAGGTCACATCATGTGCCTTCAATGCCTTTGAAGTACCCTAAAAGTTAAAGATTCCTTAATCTGTGTTTTAGAAAATGGAAGATGAAAATGTGCCCCTAAATTAATGCTTTGCTGGAAAGATCCGCCTAATAAGAGAGGTGCTAGTGTATATGGATTGTCTTCCAGCCTCCATTATGGCAATGCCTGTATATGTTTCCCTTCTACTTAGCTACTAGATTATATGAGAGGATCTAAGATCTGCTGACAAGCCTTACCAAGGAATTGAACTCAGAATTTCCTGAAAAACAATTGGGACTAGTTCTCATCACGAAGGCTTAATTCTGGGACCTTGTTTCTATTTCCAATATGTAAAGGCCAGAAAATTAAACAAATAAATTATTTGTTCTTCGCAAGTTGAATAACATTTGAAGATTCAGAAAGTGGACACTGATATTTGAAAAGATTGGATACATAATTAATGACAGAGGGTACATTTTTGTGACATAACGCAAAGACTGTTAATCAAAACAAACTGATCGTCCTACACTAATGTTACGTGTAATATGCTGACGAGGTGATGATTATAAATGGATATTTACATTCACTAATGTTTGGAAATTCTGCACCTTTAGTTTCCTGTTAATATTACACAATTTGACACTTCTCATACTAACAGACCACAATCATGCATGTTAACTGGCCAAAGCTGTGTTTCAGAATCCCTATTAGTGTTGAGTCCGCATCATTTTTCTCTACCGTTCTTCAATTTTCCAAAGAATAGCTACGGTCCATTGTCAAAGCTCTATGAGCATGTTTGGTGCAGGGTTAAAGACGGGGCACAGTAGAAATAATACCAGTAGAGGGTAATAACTGGCGTTTAGTGCAGGGCCAATTCCAAGGGGTATCAAATACCCCCTTTTTGTTAATGCCCCTTGTATGCCTAACAATACCCCCTTTTGTTAATAACCCTTCTATGCCTAACGTTAAATAACACTATGGTGGTGGGATTGAATACTAAATCTTAATGCTCTTCCTTATAATGGCGTAAACAAGCAATTTACATAGTCCTGCCTAAATAATTAATACTTCCTTATTATCAATACACCCTATAATACTGTAGGGCCCCCTGTATCCCCAACTTTCAATCCCTGCACCAAACATGCCCTTTATGTAATATGTACAAATAAACAAGAAAAAATAACAATAAAAGAAATTAGAAAATGATACAGAACTGAGAATGAAGACGCTTACCCAGTAGAAATCAATTATTGCGTTCCCAGATGAACCAGAATCGTTCGAAGACGGTGCAATATGACCCTACAACACAACCCACAATGTCCATTTAGACAGGCAAGAATATACCAAACAAACAACAACAAAAAGCAAAACACACGCACACAAACACAAAAAACAAACAAACAAACAAACAAACAAACAAACAAACAAACACAACACAACACAACACAACAAAAGTGAGAGATGTGATGTTAAATAACTCACCTTAAGGTACAAGAAAACGCAAAAGATGAAGCTTCCAAATATCAATGCTGAGTATATTTCTCCCAAATGATCATAGACCACTGAGGGGTTGAAAATCCCAAACCTGAAGAATGACACAGTGAGAAGATAAGTGAATCTTCTCAATTGTAAGTTTTAGTTTGGAGCTCAAAGTTTAAGAACTTTCAACTTTATTATTGAATTTGACTTCTGGTACAGGCAGGTTTACTCATTTTTCCTTTATTTCTGAAAAGATGGGCTTCTTGGACTGTTAGTCGGCTCGTAAATGTAAGGTTTAATTCTATTTTTTCTATATACATACAAGGTAAAGAATTACTTAAATATATAGAAGTATATACAGAGAGGCGAGCTATCTTCCTTGACACAGGACTCGAGTTTAAGAAGTCTCATAAAATTGATCAGGGTATGTCTTTTCACCACTTTGTTAAGCTAAATTGTTTAGCACAAGTTTATCTCAACAATGGCATGAAATAGGATATATGGCGACTCTAGAGATACATTGTTTTCTACTTCACCAATTCGTCAACGGAGTATACAACCACAACACCTCTAAATGCTAATACTCCTCTAGACAGTAACAAGAATTCATGGACAAATAATTCACCTACTCCCCTTCTATCCATTCACTGCCGGAGGAAAGGATTCATGAGGCAATTTCTGGATGCTACATCCTATAAGCCTCAAAAATCACATGTGACCGACCTTCAATGTTGACACAGAATACACAAATAACTAATGTGACAGGTCAAATAAGAGTGCATCTTACCACCAAAGGCCAACATAAGTTACCAATGTCACTATATACGCTGCCACGCCATTTGCCTGCAAATATAGGAAAGCGAGACTCTTATATCAGCAGCATAATGAGAAACAAATTCAAAGTTAGATAAATTTGCCTGACGCTTAATTTTTCAAGCACAAATAGAGAGAGAGAGAGAGAGAGAGAGAGAGAGAGAGGTCAAGCTCACATCTGTAGGCATATAGAATGACTGAATGCATGAAGCAAATACCTTGTAGACAGGTCTGTTTCCAGCAGGGGAGATTGGGCCTTCAACTCTTTTGCCAGGAAGTAATAGCTGGAGTGCGGCCTCAAATGCTGCATAACTTGCAATTATTTTCCACGCTGTTGCAGTTGGTCTTGGCCAAATGTCTACAAATCCTTGCAATCCGCTCTCCCTCAGGTAACCTAGAGTCTGCAGTATAGATCCATCCGCATGGACCATGGTGTACCATCTTCGTGAAATAACAAAATTTGTATTAGCATTTATCAATATAGAAAATTGTAACAGGTTTAAATCAATTCAATGCGCTTATAAAATTTATAAACGGGATACCCAGACTAATGGGTTAAAAGATCTCCCTCCATACCATTTTAATTGTCTCCCTTCCCTGAAATGTAACTATAATTGTCCTATCTCTAAACAAAGGGTATATGCTTTTTCACTACACCCCAAACCCATTTACAAATTTTGCTCTTTAACTGCCCTAGAAAAGCACTCAAAAGGACAATTTTGTAAATGGACCAAGTCAAAAGTACCTCCTAGAACACTGTTAAAAATCAAACCAGACCATTCCGGACGGAGGGAGTATATTTACAATGGTGTAGAAATACCCAAGTATGCTTACCTACTATTTTGCAAGAAATTCAAAATGGCTGTTCTTGGTTAAAGCAAGAAAATGGCAACTAAATAAACAAAAATTTGAAGCGTACGAGCCAGCACGTACATTGCACGTACACTGCACAACATGTCCCCACACAAGGTCTTTGCAATACAAAGCACGTCTAGAAAATATCTGAGGACCTCAAATTTATTGTTTGCTTTAGGCCACCAAAATGCTAGAGACGGCCTTGCCCGTAGCTGCTATCCTAGAGTACACACTGGGTAACCACGCGGACTACTCAACCAACCCCTTGGATTTTTCCTCAATATAACCAATTGTGAACCCTACACTTTTCTCATTTTTTTTTTTCCGCTTAGCCACTGAAAACATATACCATAGCCAAGTCCGTGAGAGGGGAAAGGATGACTGAAATCTTAGTGCAAACTTTCGAGTGATTCAAAAAATATATAAGTAATTCTGTTTGCCATGACTCATGATTGAATGGTAGACCAATTGATCAATAGTCTTGGAGTAAGTGTGGACTGTGGAGCATGAACATGATGTGGTGATCCAATGCTATTGCAGCCACAAATTAATTCATTCAGAAACAATCACTTAAATGAGCAGACCCATGGTATCACTTTTTTCGCTTGATCTAACATCTCACTTACTTCTTGATTGATAATTTTGAACAGCACATAGTAATATCCGCTAATATAAAAAACCACCAGTTGAGAACCAAATTTTGCTTTTTTTGACATTGAGCATCCACGTCAACTAATGCATTGACTTGATCAAATCACATACAAAAACTGAGATCTGACAACTCGAATCTAACGAGAACTAGCTCAATCCAAACATGAAAATCGAAAGGAGATCAGAAACAATGGAAATTCGAAGTGAAGGTGATGAGTAGGTAGGGACGACTTACAGGAGAATCACAAACGGTGGGCAAAGAGTAAGTAGCGAAAGCATAGATGCGTAAGTCACCAGTGGCGAGTGAACCATCTTCGTCTCCGCCATCTTTCTCTCTCTAACAGTCTCAGTCTCTCTTCCTTCTCTTACTCCCTCCCTCCCAGTATATACGACGACGCCCTTTCTGTCTGGTATCTTTTTCGGCTTATTAAAATGGGTCACTGACCTGTCAACAACGTGCGCGGAGGTGGGAGGATGACTACAAATTTTGAGAAGTTATTCAGTACTCCATGAACAACGTGAACTAAATCAAGATGCTGCCTCCTGTTTTACGTGGCAATCAGGGCCGTCTCAACCGGTTAAGGCCACCAAAATAAACGGACACAAATTTTAAAAATAATAGGGGTATTTTAGCATTTTAGCATTTTATATACAATTTAACTTACGTTTTAAATATTTTTTAAAGATATTCCAAATATACATCACATTTCTTTTGAGGATCTGTCATGAATCATTCACTTTGACGAATTACCACGAACATTGCACATATACTGCACAATATTTTCCCACACAAGATCTCTGCAAAGTATTTCTAGAAATATTTGATGGCTTCAAATTTATAGCTTGCTTCAGGCCACCAAAATGCTATAGACGCCCTGGTGGCAGTAAACTTGTCGCGGATATTTATTACTAGTTTATAACTCGTGCCTGGGGAACGACCGCAAAAAATTATGACAATTCGCTAAGTTTGAATAGAGAAGACATATTTATTTATCATTCATATCCTACCTAAAACGTGTTAATAGTTTTAGGTCAACAATACATCAATAGAAAAGAAAAGTAATCAATAATGTGAATCAATAAGCGTGAATCAAACAAACAAATCCGAAAACAGTGTCGAATAAAATCCTAGGCTCTCCAGCTGAGGATTTAGCTACTCATAGTTATGCTAAACTCACAAGTATTCTCCATAACGAAACTAAGATAAGAGAGTAAGAGAGATCAAACAAATGAATCGTCGAAAACTTGATGAATTCGTTTTCTCCAATCGCTCCAAATGGCTCCTTCCGTCCGCTCCAATGGTGTAGAATATGATATTTCAAGCCCTAGGTCGGTTTTAATCAAGTTCCTCTTCCTTTCCAAACACAACTTCTTCAAAAGTTACAATCTGAACCTTAAATTTGCGACTGACTCCCCCTCTTTGATCGTGCGATATGCTCTTGGCAGATCCGGCGATCTGCTTGTTGTTTTACTCTGGTCGTGAAATATGCCTTAGACAGATCGTGTGATCTGCTTAGTTTTTGCCTCCTTGCCTTGCTCTGATCGTGTGATCTCCTTTAGCAGATCGTGCGATCTGCTTAGCTGATCACGGACACTGCTCTCATGATCATGTAAACCAGTGATTTATAAACTCTTGGAATATTTCTAAGTCTTTTTTATCATCTTCAAGGGGGTGCTGAGTGTATTTTCTGAAATTTCTGAAAACTACACTTAGCTCCCTTTTATGTTCTCTTCTCAATCTCTCCTTGCCTTCTTTTGCTCTCGAGCTTTTCTTTAATCTTCGAAGTTCGTTCCCACTTCCCGATCATCTCCAATCCTCAGATTCCTGAAACACACAACACTAAACATACCGGAGTTCACGCCCTGACTATCAATTATGCATACAAAGCTCAAATACTCAAATTCTTCAAGATCATAGCCTATATCTCAACTAAATCACCCTAAAATCACGTAAAACGATAGATTATTATGCAAGAATATAACTCTTATTCCGCGTTATCATCTGTCTAACCATGCTTCTATTGAATCATTTTCTTCTCATTTTTTTTGTGAATGATTGCTTGACCGGCCCAACTCTTTCCCGCGGTGAAAACCATGATGGAGTTTACTACACGCCCGCACCAGCCCTCATATTGTCAACAGAGCAACTATTACAGACATCCACCATCTCCATCACAACTTTGTTCACCCCTTCAATAGAACTTTAGGCTTATCTTACAAAAATGTAATATCTTCAATTCTTAATCTAACCTTAGGAACTTATCACGTACCTCATGACATATTAATAAAAGTCACAAGCTTCCATTTTTACACATATCCTTACCAGCTCTCCCCCACTTCAATTGATTTATAGTGATGTATGGAGTACTAAACAAATTTCTAGCGACGACTACCTCTACTGTGTAATCTTTATTGACCACTTCGCCAAATATGTGTGTCTCTACCCTCTCAAGAAGAAAGAAATTTGTTGTAGATTAAGTTTTCTCTCAATTCAAACGCTTCGAAGAGAAGCGTTTTACCCAACCCGTTGTCACTTTGTTCTCTGATAATGGTGGGGAGTTTATGAACCTTATGCCCCAGCCCAACCTTCATGGTATCAATTTTCACATGCACATGCACTTGTACCTGCACCTAGTCTCGCACCTGTACCACCTAATGCGCATGCACCTGCTCTGGCACATGCACCTCCACCGGCCCCAATTCCGCCACCTGCGCCAGCACATGATCCTGTGTCTCCCAGTGATGCGGTTGCTCCTAATGAGGTGCCCGAACCGAATCATGCGCAATCACCATCGCGCACTCATCATCTCAATCCATAGTAAAATAATCCTGCCTTTTTCAACTCCACCACAGCTCATCCCTCCACTCCAACACTTGATCCTCGGACAGTTCTGCAGGCTTTGAAACATCCCTCTGGAAAAGAAGCCATGGATGATGTATATGCTTCTCTCGAACGCAACCACACTTGGGTTCTCGTTTTCGAAAAAAACTAGAAACTTATCGGATGTAAATGGTTTCTCGCGTCAAAAGAAAACCGGATGGGGCCATTGACAAATACATAGCGCGCCTTGCATCCAAAGGGTACTCCCATGAATTTGGTCGCTACTACTCTGAAACCTTCAGTCTAGTCATGAAACCTGTTGAAAGTTTGTAATGTAAGTAAAATACAGGATCTATTACTTTAGAAGGGGAGGGAGGGGGTTGAATAGAGTATGAAATATTTTGCCAAACACTAGCCTTTTTAAAGTTTAGGCCAATATTTAAAAGATATCTCAAAGCTTTGGAATTAGTTTGTTAAGCATGAGATAAAACTGTAACTGTCAGAAACTTCAAAACTTTGAGATAAGAATTTCTCCAAAGCTTTGGAGCTCACTGCTTGAACTTGGTTTGTAATAGGAATGAAAAGCAGCAAACAAAACCTAGAGAACACATGGATATTTACAGAGTTCAGCAACAATTGGACCTAGTCTCTGCCTGAGGGATCTGATCCCTCAAGGATTTCAACACACTTCTTATTAATCACCCAGATTTAGCCCTAGATCTCAAGTCTAAGTGAGCTACCTTACACTTATACAGCTTGTGGTTCCCAACCGATTTAGTAACAGCTACAACCTGTTGAAACAATAAGAACCTCTTTGTTGTTCACTTGAACAACTAAACTTCTAAGTTTGTGAAGTTTAAGAATTCAAAATTAATAAAACAATCTCAGTAAAGTTTGAAGAACACATAAGAGATAAGCAAATGAAGCTTGGAAGTGTTCTTCAGATTTGATGAATGATCTTCTTCTCTTGCAGTGTTGATTGAAGAGCTGTGTGATTTGATCTCCCACGTACGAAACTCTCTTCAATCTCATGTTGATCAGCCTCTCTCTATGTGTGTGTCTAGTTTGAAATTAAAACACCAGCATTTATCAACTACCTGCAACTGCTTGAGAGATTTTAGGAACTAAATTCCTACAAATCCTCACCCCTGATATGCTTCTTTTAACAGCTATGCTTGGATAGCTATTAAGTTTTTTATGGAAGTTTGAACGACCAACAAACCTGCACATCCTCAACAACAAAGATCAAACAACATCTAGACAAAATAACTACAGAATCTGATCTGTTAGACAAACAGTTCATGCATAAACCCTAGCTATTTTTGCCTTAGAAACAAAGCAATATAAACAGTCGCATATTAATAAGACAAGATAAATAACAGAATAAAGATTTAGAATAACTCATTATCCAGTTTGAATCCATCTAAGTCTTACTGCAAACAAAAAATAGTTACGCACAGTTCATCAGTTAAGAACACAAGGCAATCTCAAAGCGTTGGAGCTCTGATTGCCAGTTCACTAGTTTTAGCTTAATATTGAATCTTGCAACATGTGAGACTGATACACTCTAATCATAGACTCAATAATTTGAAAGAGACACTATTGAATGATACTCATCACTCAATCCAAGCCTGCACTCATAGAAATTGTTAGGCACAATTAGCATAAGCACTACAGTATTTCAAAGTTTTGGACCTTTGAAAGTAAATGTCTCTGATTTTATGGATTTCATCATCAAGGTTAAAGCTCCCCCTGAGTTTGTAAATTCATTCAAACTCGTGAATTTGAACTATCAATCTCCTCCTTGATGAAAGAAAAAACAAATATCATTGCTTTCCAAGATATCATGCAACTCAATGTCAACATTAAAACTTAACAGGATAAATATAAATCAACATAACACATAACACAGATAAATCAGAACAAAAAAAGATAGCATAAAAAGAAAACCAGTGATCCTACAACACATTATTACGTAAAACTTAGAATAATCCAAATACTAAAAAAACATAGCACATAAACTTCTCCCCCTTTTTGACTTTTATCAAAAGATTAGAAGAAATGTAGGATCATGTTCAGAGGTTTTTGAAAGAAAACAAAATAAATAAAGGACTTCAGGGCTAAAGAGAGAAAGAAAAGCACAGAAAGAAGAAGTTTCAAGGATTTGAGGTTCCAGCACTAGCACTCTTCTTAGTAGTCTTCTTCCCACTTTAAGCTTTTCCCTTGCCTTTGTCTTTAGTCTCCACCTGTTGTTCCTCTGCTGTTTCTGAATCTGATCCTTCACCAATCTTAGATTTCTCTTACACATGCTCAGCTTGTTCATCCACATTCTCATCTTGTTCTTCTGCATTCTCAGCTTCTACATCAGCAACCACTTCAGCAATTACCTCTTCAACTTTTTCAGCATTCTTCTCATTAGCTTCCCCGCAGTCTCCTCACCACCAGCTTCATCCTCAGATTGTTCAAACAGATCCTTTAAAGCAAGAACTATTGGAACTTTCTTCTTCTTCTGTTTCTTTAACACATCTCCAAGAACCTCATCAAAATCAATGCTGGTATCTTTCTTTTAGCAGATGGTATCTCTCTAAGTCCAATCCTTTGATTATCACATCAAGCTTTGAAGTCACCAAACCTTTGAACTTCACAAAATCAGTAGACAAATCAAACAGTCATTTTCTAAGATCTTCAATACCATCCTCCAAAACTTCCACTCTTTCAAGAATCTGAGAGAAATCCAAATTGCCTGAAACTTTTGAAGTTGTTGCTGCTTTGGTTTGATGTGCAGACAACTCAGAATAGAACTTTCACTTCCCTTTACTAGTCTGAACAAATCCAATCCTTTGAAGTGATGCTTTATCAACCAATCCAAAACCAGTTGTAATTTTCTCCTAAACCTTCATGGGAACCCCAAAGTGTTTAAAGAACAATGGTAATAGATTTGCATAGGGTAAATAGTGATTCCTAGTCCTAGTTCTACAGTAAACCATGTGCTCCACAATCACAGTAGGCAAATCAACTTCAAAGCCTTGACAAATTAAGTATATCAGGATTAAAACCTTGTCAGTCACCAGTTCCTTAGAATACTCCCTTGGTACCACACATCTCATGATGATTGAGAATAGAATTTTGGCCTCACAGTTGAACACAGAGTGTGTTAACTATTTAGGTCCAATTGGTGTTCCCTCCAAGAAAACATAGACTTTGCCTTCTCCAAACATTCCTTCCTTTCAGGATGCTCATGCGTTCTATATTTTCTAGGAACACCCAATACTTTGGAGAAAATCCTATGATCTAGCCTCATATCAATCCCAGCAACCTTAGAGGTCAAAATATAGATATCACTATCATCAACTTCTTGAACCAAATTCAAATAAAACAACCTAGTCAACCTAGGATAAGATTCAGAAGTTGGATTAAGCATCTTCCAAACATATGACTCTCTTAATTTCCTAATGCAGTTAATGTCTAATTTCTTTAATAACTCTTCACAAATAAGACTACAATAGGAAACTTTAGAAGAAGCATACCCATCTAACTACACAATTTTAACTTATGGATCTATAAACCAAGACTCTGGAAATGACACTCTTACCATAACTAGGAGCCTTCTTGGTTTTCGCAGCACTGTGCTTGACTCTCTTCTTCTCTGTAGATGGATCATCCTTCTTTTCCTCTAGCTGCTTTACTTTTGGATATTGAGCACTTTTATTCTCAGTCTTTGATTCCTTATCTGCAACAACTTCTTTCTTCTTTTTGATTGACTGATTACCTTGATCCTTGTCCCTCTGTTCTTTATCCTTCCCACTGTTTATGTTTCTGATTCAGATTCTGACCTAGCTTCCTGAACTTCCTTCCCTTTCTTGATTTTCTTTGATGGTGAAGAAGTTTCTTGCATGCTTGTTGTAGATTCAGAGTCTGATCCATGAATGGTGATCTTCCTGTTTGCTTTCCTCTTGATTCTCTTTGTTGAACTCTGACCCTGCTGCTTGATCCTCTCAGATTTTCTCTCAATTGAGTTTTAAAGTTTCAGAGGGTTAGAGAGAGATTAGAAGAGATGGATAGCGACGGAGAGAAAGAGATTGAGAATGAGAGAAATAAGCCCCGAAGTTGGCTTAAGTAGGTAGAAATTTTTGGTTCAAAAAGATTGCATGCAAAATTAGATCTTTAAAGATATAGTAGAGATATTTTTGGGATAATTAGATAAATCTCTCAATGTTTAAAATATTTCACAATTATCCATAAGATAGTGCATAATATTTCTTGATCCAATTTTTGAATAAACTTACACAGCTTATTCACCAAAGCTTTGAAAGTCCAAAGCTTTGAGAAACCTCAAGGCAGCCAGAAAACTTCAAAGCTTTGAAGCATACTTTCAATGCTAGGAAAATATGATCTCAAGGCTTTGATATTTTCACACATAATACATATAAGAACTAATACTCCCCCAAAACCAATCCATCCTTGTTTAGCATTCACAATTCAAGCCTTAGAGATGCAAACCTCTCATATGGCAAAGGTTTAGTGAAATATCATCTATCTGCATAGAGGTTGAAATGAAAGATAAAGATACACCTCCTTTCTCAGCTTGATCCCTTATAAAATGATGTCTTACATCAATATGCTTAGTTCTGGAATACTGCATTGGGTTCTTCGATATTGAAATGGCACTTGTATTGTCACAGTTGATAGGCACATTTCTGAAATCATATCCAAGATTCCTCAATTGTTGAGCAATCCATAGTACTTGTGAACAACAAGCACCAGCTGCAATATATTCTGCTTTTGTAGTTGATAAGGCTACCGAATTCTGTTTCTTTGAATGCCAACTAATCAGTGATGAACCAAGAAATTGATAGCATCCAGGAGTACTCTTCCTATCCACCTTGTAGCCTGCAAAATCTGCATCTGAATATCCACTCAACAAGAAATTAGTCTTTCTTGGATACCAAAGCCCCGAGTCTTTGGTTCCATCCAAGTATCTAAAAATTATTTTAACAGCAACCAAATGACTTTCCTTAGGATCTGCTTGAAACCTTGCACACATAAATACACTAAACATAATATCTGATCTACTAGCAGTTAAATATAATAGTGAACCAATCATAGCTCTATAATCCTTTTGATTCACACTCTTACCACTTGCATCATTGTCTAAGGATAAAGATGAACTCATATGGGACTTTACTACCTTGGACTGAGACATTTTGTACTTGTTTAACAAGTCCTTGGTATATTTCCCTTGATGTACACATATTCCTTTCTTCATTTGATGGACATGAAGTCCAAAAAAAGAAGTTGAGTTATCCCATTAAGCTCATTTCAAATTCTCTGCACATTAGACTTGAAAACTCTTTTGAAAGAGTATCATTAGTAGCACCAAAGAGAATATCATTAACATAAATTTGTACTACTAACAAATTTTTTTCATGATTCTTGATAAAAAAAAGTTTTGTCTACTAGACCTCTCTTAAAACCATTGTCAAGTAAAAACTTTGAGAGTCTGTCATACCAAGCCCTTGGAACTTGCTTAAGGCCATAAATAGCTTTTCCTAATTTGTAAACAAGATCAGAGAAATTTTCATCTTCAAAACCAGGTGGTTGAGAAACAAATACCTCTTCTTGCAAATAACCATTTAAGAAAGCACATTTGACATCCATTTGAAAAAGCTTTATGTGTTTATGGGATGCAAATGTAAGAAGTATTCTGATAGCTTCTAACCTGGAAACATGAGCAAATATCTCCTCATAATCAATTCATTCTTCTTGATTATACCGCTGTGCCACGAGTCTGGCTTTGTTTCTCACAACCTTACCATTTTCATCAAGTTTGTTCCTGAATACCCATCTGGTTCCAATAAATGACTGAGTCTTTGGTCTTGGAACCAAGTTCCAAACCTTGTTCCTCTCAAACTCATTCAGCTCATTCTGCATTGCAATGATCCATTCTGCATCTAGTGCCTCCTTTGCATTCTTAGGTTCAATCATGGATAGCAGGCACTGAATGCACACAGGTTTCTTAATTGTCCTCTTGTTTGTGTACCAGTTGTTGGATCTGAAATGATATTGTCTGTTGGATGAGCTGAAAAATACTTAAACCTTTTCCTCGGTGTCCATGGTTCTGGTTTTCCATAGATCTTTTCGGTACTTTGAGAACTTGTTGTAGTAGTTGGAGCACTTTGAATTTTGTCAGTTCCAGTCTCAAGGCTTTGAGATTTTGGCTCAACATGATGATCAAGGCCTTGAGATTATTTTGATTGTTCCTGCAAGTTAGTTTTGCTTCATTTTTCTTCTTCACAATCATCATCTGCCTCATATTTATTCAAATTGAGATATGCAAAACTTTCACTCAAGGAATCATCAGTACTCTCATCAAAGATCACATGAATACTCTCATCTACAATCTTAGTTCTCTTATTGACAACTCTATACGCTTTTCTAGTATGAGAATAACCAAGAAATACACCTTCATCACTTCTAGCATAAAATTTACCCAGATTATCCTTGCAATTATTATGCAGATAACAAGCCAAAATGCTTAAAATAAGAAAAACTTGGCTTTCTGCCTTTAAACAATTCGTAAGGAGTTTTCTTGAAAATAGGTCTAATCAATCATCTATTCAGCACATAGTTGGCAGTGTTAACAACTTCTGCCCATAAATACTATGGCAAATTACTTTCAAGTTGCATGGTTCTAGACATATCTTCAAGTGTCCTATTTTTCCTCTCAACTACTCCATTCTGCTGAGGAGTTCTAGGTGCAGAAAAGTTGTGTGAAATGCCATGCTTTGAAAAAAATAAATCAAAATTAAGCTGGTCAAATTCTCTACTATGATCACTTCTAATAGATGCAATAGGTAAATTTTTCAAAGTTTGAAGCTCTTTACAAAGCTTTGAGAATTCAGATATTGCTTCATATTTATCTATAATGAACATAACCCATGTAAATATAGAATAATCATCTACCACAACAAGCATATATCTCTTACCTTTGGGTGTCTGAACCCTCATAGGACCACACGAGTCCATATGCATCAGTTCCAAGGGTGTAGAGATACTTACAAAGTTCTTTGGCTTGAATGAACTATTGGTCTGTTTACCTTGGGTACAAGCCTTGCAAATCTCATCATCTTTGAATTTCAGGGTAGGTAAACCCCTTACCGAATCTTTTGAGATGAGATTTTCATTTTATTCATGCTAATATGCCCAAGTTTTCTATGCCAAAGCTTTGAGTCTTCCTTCAAAGCTTTTAGACACTTCAGACTTTGACCTGCAACTTTGTTAGTACTTAAACCATAAACATTGTATAACCTAGGAGCAGTGAGTATGCAATTGCGAGATTTCTCATCGTGCACCGCACATTTCTCCTCGTCAAAAACTACTTTGTTACCGCTATCACACAATTGAGATATACTAAGCAGATTATACTTTAACCCTTCAACTAAATAAACATCATAAATCTAACTTGCAGAATCATTACCAATACTAACAAACCAGTAATATTGCATTTAGCTTTCTCACCTTGTGTGATTGTTCCTCCAGATTGCTCTTTAAGATCAATGAATAAAGATTTCTTTCCACTCATATGTCTGGAACAACCATTGTCCAAAATCCATTTCTGATCTTTCAAAGCTTTGGTGACATCCTGCAAAATTCAATCAATGCGTTAACATGCTATTAGACCAAGTATAGAATTTGGATTCTGATAACTCCTTAGTTGTATTCATCTTTCTTATGTAATACATTGATATTTATGTGCGTTTCGGTGAAAAGTGATGGAATTTAGGCCAATTCTTGTGAAGAATGAGTTTGTTGTGATTTATTGCTAGTCCGGGCATTTCTATGCGTTTTTAGATGTTATTTGTCAAATATAATCGCTTGGTATGCTTGCTCATGTTGTCATGATAGGAAAGGATGATAAACTATTTCTATGAGGCATGAAACGAACTTCGGAAGATGAGAAAAGCTCAAAAATGGCAAAGAAGAATGAGGAGAGGCAAAGTTAGAGGAGCAAAAGTGACCAACCTTCACTATTTTGATGATATCTTGAGTTCTACAAGACCTGCTATAGTGAGACCGGTTCCAAATGAAAGTATACTCAATTAGCTTTCCAACGCTAGGCCACGGAGCTCAATCAAAGGCCGGACGAGAAAGATATGGTCCGCCAAAGATGACGCAAAAACGAAGAAGAGCTGGAAAAGTTCACTGGACCAGTCTTCAGTATTCGGGCTGTATATGGAGTTACCTATTTAATTTTTGAGCAAGGCCTACTCCATTAAAAAGTATACATTCAGGGATTTCCAACGATATAAGATGGGCCCAAACCGGAGTCCGGATGAGGTAGAAAAGGCCCGCGCAAGATCAGGTTATGAAATCTGTCCGAGAATTGCAAACTAGAGGGGCTGAATTGCAAATTCGGCCAAGTTTTATTAAAAATCGTGCCCAGCCCTATACATGACGATTTTTAGGACCTAAAGGCAGAGAGGGCTGCTGGAGACAAGTAAGAACAAGTTGGAGGAAGGCTTGGAGCTTGGAGTTCGTCGTGAGAGCGAGGATTCCATCGTTTGATCTCTCTTCTCTATCGTTTTCATTGTTTTTGATCATGATCAATATAAACTTCATCGTGTTGATCATGTATCGCAGTAGCTAAGTTTATTATTGGGATTTATCTATGGTAGCTAGGGTTTGAAGCCGTTTTGGCGAATTATGAATTTGATTCACGTTTTGCTTAAACTTAATTGATGATGTTCTTGTTTGCTATGTTTAATTCATACTCTTAATCTATCTTGCTATTGTGAGACGTTGCAGTAGGAAGATTATAGGTAATACGTTAGTGAAAGCAACGAATTGCCCGGATAATTGAATTAAGCACGTAGTCACAGGTTAGATAAACCAACCACCGACTATGAACATTGAGTAGAATTAGATGATCGTCATTATATGCTTTAGGGATAATTAGAACTTGGTAACTCGGTTGTAATTTGAACTAGGCATAGAAAGCTAGCTTGGTAACTCGGTTAGCCTTATTGCTCGTTTGGCAAATTAAAACATTATATGTGTTTCAAAACATAATTTGTTAACGGTGTTCACCTAGTGATCCTAGAAAAATCCTGATACTTGTCCCTCGTATTAATCTCTTTTTTAATAATTATTTTGTTATTTAAATTATTAGTTTAGTAAAACCATCCAATTGCTTGCTCACACGAAGTTAATCATCCTAGTTAATTCACGACAAGTCCCTTGGGTTCGACTAATCCGGATTACTGGATATTACTACACGCGACAGCCGTACACTTGCGGTTGGATCGTGTCAAGTTTTTGGCGCCGTTGCCGGGGACTTCGGTTGAATTGATTAGGATTATTAAGTTTAGGGATTTTATCTTTCTGTCTTTATTTATTTATTTATTAATATCACCGGCTCCTAGAAAATTATTTTACAGATAACTTGGTGATCATGTGGGGGCAAAATTATTATGGGCAATATTCAGGCTATTCACTGTACTACTCCTATGGAGATTTTTACACTCCTCCTCCTTGCAATCAAGAAGATGAGCATATGAAATAAATATTGAAGCTCATGCTAGTAAAAAGGGACAGAATGGAGGAAGGGCTGGATAGGATGGAGGAAACTGTCATGCGTCATGGACAACAACTTTCAGAACTTTCTCGTGCATATGCAGACAATGACAATGGGTCAATCAACATCATTCCTGACTTAGTTTAGGAGTGCGAAGAGGAAGACGAAGAACTCCCAGAGATCTATGTTTATAATACTGTCCATCATGAATTAATAGATCCTCAGGTCGCTTCAGACTCGGATTCGGACTCAGATTGGGATGATATTGTGAAGCCTATACAACTTGTGCCTCGCATAATTCCGGATCCATGGCATGAATGGGAGAGTGTGGACATCGCAAGCCTATGGCCCACTGAAGATATTTTCTTTGAGGAAGAAAGTCATGAAGCTAAGAAATTATTGCGTGAAGATGTTCACATGGACATATATCAAGAAATTCCTGAGTCTAATCCATATCTCTTGGAGATCATAAATTGGGGTGAATCACATGAGGAAGACCAAAGACCCCTGTTTTACGCAATACATGATTTGCCACCTGTGATTCCAAGACAAGAGCAAGGGAAGGAAGCAGTCAAGACGGCACTCCTTGCTATTACTGTTCCAACTGAGATGCTATTTCCACATAACCGATCCTCAATGATATTGATTCTGAAGAATTGGAAGAAGAAGAAGAGGAAAGATACAATGGGTCATGATGTGGTGAATGAATTCTCGAGAAGACCGGTGATCAAGGAGTGGAAGCACAAGAAGAAGAAACTTGCAAAGGCCGTCTTCTACAACTTCTTCTTGCCATATGCGTCTCATGCATGCTCACTTGAGAAGAGACAAAAAGAGAGACGATGGTGGAAGAAGAAAAAGTGGAGAGAAAAATCTCCTTAAACATATTTTGAGGTAACTGGGTCGGGTCGTCGACCTTAAATTACAAGGCGCTTGTTGGGAGGCAACCCAACCTATTTATTTGCTTCAGCGTAGTTGTGTTTTTAAATTCAGTTATTTTACTATGTTATTTGGAGAGATGAGATAGAGAGAGGGACTAATGATTTTTCCAAGTGACATATTTGAGCAGATTATGGGAGAATCTATCCCGGTGTGCGATGACACACATGACCTTCACAGGGGCTTGCATTGGCGAGTTGGGGATTCTCCAAGACACATATTTTAGTAGAGGAGGGCAGTCGACCCCGGTGTGCGAGTACACATTGACTGTATAGGAGCATGGTGGCACCACTACTGTGCTTGGGGACTGCTTGGCGTGATTTCGTCCCCACCCTTGAGGTGGTTGTGAGTATCTTTTTCTCTTGCTAAATGTTGTGTTTCTTTTATATAAGTATGTCATGCTCCATCTCATCTACTGGCCTCCGCATTGATTGCTGAGTCCTATGTTTAATCTCTAAATTCGTTGAGGACGACGAAACATTCAGTGTGGGGGTGATTTATCTGTTTGCTAGCCATAGTGTCTTGCATAGCCAGTTACATGTGGGATGTGTTTAGTTCGTATTGTGAGTCAGTATTGTGTTTTATGTTGAGTTTTTATTTATATTGTCGTGTTGTGTAGGATAGATTTATATTTGATTTGCACATTTACATAATTGAGTCTACCCACCAAAAGTTGAGTTGTGTTGTGTCAATTTTTTTTCGTGTCAAAGCCTTGCATCTAGAGTTAGGATATTGTGAAAAATAAAAAAATGAAAAAAATGAGAAAAGAGAAAATCCAGAAAAATTAAAAAATTTAAAATTTTGAGAAAAAGGCAATTGAGGATCTTGAAACTGGAGAGAGCTTAGTGAATGAATCCTTTTGAGTAGGAAGTGTCGTAGTAGGAAAATTTTTATTCTTTAATATTTTGTGTAGAGGTTTCACTAAGGATGTCCCAGTAATTTTTGGAAGTTGTGAAAGAATGACATGTAAAGTATACCTAAGTTTCCTATAGTGTGCTAATTAGATTGAGTTTTGCTTGTAGCTGAATATTCTGTTTTCAAGTGGAAACTTGTGGTCTCTTATGATCCGGGGTGGACCTTCGTGTAGAGTTGGTTTCATGTGGTACGGTTGCCTCAGCCTAAGTGAAGTTGGGGAGCGTACACCACCATCCCTTACGGTGGTCACAAGAGTTAATCGAAAAAGCCCACGCTTTCTGGCTCTACTGCACGGTTGTAAAAACAGAGGAGAAAATAAAAGAAAATGAGAAAAACAAGAAAAAAAAAAAGAAAAAAAAAGTGTGCTTCAAGGAGAAACAACCTAATGTGCTTCCGGTCACACGGAAAATTTGGATTCCATCCAAGTAGAGCTTAGAGAGGAAAACTAGAGTCAAGCCTTATTTCACAGGAGTTGTGACTCCCTTCACTGGGACAATTTTCACTCAAACGCAATAAAGGCTAAGAGGGTCTGAAAACCTCAGATGGTTCGGCGAAGAAAGGCTACAGTTAAATTTGATCTGACTTAGACCCAATGAAGCTTAGGACGTGCTTGTGTCTTGGTTTGAATTGGTTGAATAAAGGGGACACCTTAGTGATCTTTTGCATAGAATCATTTTTTATTTAAAATTCTTGCTGCGTGTATATGAATTTCAAAAAGGATTAGTGAAAGCTTGATGATTTTCAGTTCATGAGAGAGAGATTGCCTATTCTTCCCAAAAAGAGAAATTGTATGTTTTAAATAATTGTAAGATCGAGTCTAGAATTGCATTTGCATCATATTGCTGCATGTTGTGTCGTTAGTCGAATTGAGTAGTTTGTGTCTTGTCGGCTAGTAAACAGATGAATGCAATAGATGAGACTTTGCTCGGGACGCGCAAATGGTAAGTGTGGGGGTATTTGATAACTCCTTAGTTGTATTCATCTTTCTTATGTAATACATTGATATTTATGTGCGTTTCGGTGAAAAGTGATGGAATTTAGGCCAATTCTTGTGAAGAATGAGTTTGTTGTGATTTATTGCTAGTCCGGGCATTTCTATGCGTTTTTAGATGTTATTTGTCAAATATAATCGCTTGGTATGCTTGCTCATGTTGTCATGATAGGAAAGGATGATAAACTATTTCTATGAGGCATGAAACGAACTTCGGAAGATGAGAAAAGCTCAAGAATGGCCAAGAAGAATGAGGAGAGGCAAAGTTAGACGAGCAAAAGTGACCAACCTTCACTATTTTGATGATATCTTGAGTTCTACAAGACCTGCTATAGTGAGACCGGTTCCAAATGAATACTCAATTAGCTTTCCAACGCTAGGTCACGGAGCTCAATCAAAGGCCGGACGAGAAAGATATGGTCCGCCAAAGATGACGCAAAAACGAAGAAGAGCCGGAAAAGTTCACTGGACCAGTCTTCAGTATTCGGGCTGTATATGGAGTTACCTATTTAATTTTTGAGCAAGGCCTACGCCATTAAAAAGTATACATTCAGGGCTTTCCAACGATATAAGATGGGCCCAAACCGGAGTTCGGATGAGGTAGAAAAGGCCCGCGCAAGATCAGGTTATGAAATCTGTCCGAGAATTGCAAACTAGAGGGGCTGAATTGCAAATTCGGCCAAGTTTTATTAAAAATCGTGCCCAGCCCTATACATGACGATTTTTAGGACCTAAAGGCAGAGAGGGCTGCTGGAGACAAGGAAGAACAAGTTGGAGGAAGGCTTGGAGCTTGGAGTTCGTCGTGAGAGCGAGGATTCCATCGTTTGATCTCTCTTCTCTATCGTTTTCATTGTTTTTGATCATGATCAATATAAACTTCATCGTGTTGATCATGTATCGCAGTAGCTAAGTTTATTATTGGGATTTATCTATGGTAGCTAGGGTTTGAAGCCGTTTTGGCGAATTATGAATTTGATTCACGTTTTGCTTAAACTTAATTGATGATGTTCTTGTTTGCTATGTTTAATTCATACTCTTAATCTATCTTGCTATTGTGAGACGTTGCAGTAGGAAGATTATAGGTAATACTTTAGTGAAAGCAACGAATTGCCCGGATAATTGAATTAAGCACGTAGTCACAGGTTAGATAAACCAACCACCGACTATGAACGTTGAGTAGAATTAGATGATCGTCATTATATGTTTTAGGGATAATTAGAACTTGGTAACTCGGTTGTAATTTGAACTAGGCATAGAAAGCTAGCTTGGTAACTCGGTTAGCCTTATTGCTCGTTTGGCAAATTAAAACATTATATGTGTTTCAAAACATAATTTGTTAACGGTGTTCACCTCGTGATCCTAGAAAAATCCTGATACTTGTCCCTCGTATTAATCTCTTTTTTAATAATTATTTTGTTATTTAAATTATTAGTTTAGTAAAACCATCCAATTGCTTGCTCACACGAAGTTAATCATCCTAGTTAATTCACGACAAGTCCCTTGGGTTCGACTAACCCGGATTACCGGATATTACTACACGCGACAGCCGTACACTTGCGGTTGGATCGTGTCAGATTCATAGTCAGAATCAACCATATTAGGTGGTCTGACTCCTTTTGGAACCCAAATCTGTCTCACTTGTCCCTTAAGCTGATAAGGATAGGTGGTTCTCAATATATGAGTTTCTATCCTTCTAAAGGGGCAAGTCAACTTAATATGTCCAATTTTTTCACAGTAATGACATTTTGGAGAATGTCTGCTTCCAGATTTAACAAATGTAGTTTGGTTCTTTTTTAGAAAATTTGGATTATAACCAATCCTACTTTTGTAAACTGAATCATACTTCCTTTAAGCATGAGATTAAGCTTGTGTTCTGAGCCAGCAAAGGTTGGTAAGATCTTCTCAGATTCTTGAAGCTTCTCAGACAAAGAAGTTTTCTGTTGTTCTGAATCATCTGAATGATTCTTTATATCAACATACTTATCAGTTAAAAGTGAATTTTGATCAACAAATTCTTTGATTTGTGACTTCAAAGCTTTGAATCGACTGTCCAAGGTTTTGAAGTCACTATCAATTTTCAACTTAGTAGCTTCAAGACACTTGTTTTGGAAGATCAAATCTAAATTTTCCTTGGCCTGCTCATGAATCCTCATTTTCAAAGAATCAATCTCATTCCTGTAACTTTCCTCATTTAAAAACATACTTTTGAAGATTTCAGGCAAAACATTAAAAGGAATAGCAAGAAGACCTTTTTATTATTCTTAATGCTCATTCATTAAACAAATTTTAGCCTGCTCATCATCAGAATCTGAGTCTGTTGAAGAATCAGAATCACTCCATGAAGCCACCATTGCTTTCTTCCTTCCATTGTCATTTTCCTTTTTGGGAAATTGTCTGATTTCTTCTTTTGTGGACAATCTCTTACCAAATGATCTACATCTCCACATTCAAAGCATTTCATTAATTTAGGTTTATATGCATGTGATGTAGATTTACATCTATGATCCTTGCTACTTGAGGATATAGATTTTTCTTTGTTTCCAAATTTCTTTTTCTTCTTCAAGATTTCGACCATAGCTTTGGAGATCAGGGCTTAGGCCTCTTCATCATCATCATCATCATCATCATCATCATCATCATCAGCATCATCATCATCATCATCATCATCATCATCATCATCATCATCAACATCATCATCATCATCATCATGTTCAAGACTTCGAGATTTTTCATTATCCTTTGCCTTGAGTGTCGGGTTCTTGATGTTGTCACTCATCTCACCATCTACTTCCTTCATTGAAATCTCATGAGTGAGCAGCTCGTCTTGCAGATCATCCAGCTCCAAGATACTTTAATCATGTGCCTCCTCAATTGCAGTTCTCTTTGGTTCCCACTTGGATTTAGGCAAACTCCTTAGGATCTTTCTGACATTTTCTTCATTTGAGAAAGCATTTCCCAAGGATTCCAAGATGTTCACAATATCAGTAAACCTCTTGAACATGTCCTTGATGGATTCATCAAAATTCATCTTTGAACAGTTCATACCGTCTCAGAAGAATATTGATTTTGGTCTGCTTGACTTGCATTGTTCCTTCATAAGTGACAATAAATTTGTCCCAGGTCTCGTTGGCACTCTTGCAGTTTGATATTCTGTTGAACTCATCTGCACTAAGAGCACAATATAATAAGTTCAAAGCTTTGTAATTCTTTGATACCTTTTCCATTTCAGTAACCGAGAGATCTTATTCTGGTATGACAGGTCTGGCGTCATCAGAGGTAGTATTGTATACATGGGAACCATTAACAACAACCGAAACAGCTTCATGTCTTGGTCTATGATGAAAATTTTCATCAATGACTTCCAATGCACAAAATTATAACCACAAAACGGTGGAGGTCTATTGGCTGCTCTTCCCCGTGAAAATCCTCCATCACCTACATTACTCATAGTCACAAGATTATTAGATCTTTAAGTAGTGACTCAAGTTGTGATACCAATTGGAAGCTTGTAATGTAAGTAAAATACAGGTTATAATACTCTAGAAGGGGGGGGGGGGGGGTTGAATAGAGTATGAAAAATTTTGCTAAATACTAGCCTTTTTAAAGTTTAGGCCAATATATAAAAGAGATCTCAAAACTTTGGAATAAGTTTGTAAAGCTTGAGATAAAACTGTAACTGTCAAAAACTTCAAGGCTTTGAGATAAGAAATTCTCCAAAGCTTTGGAGCTCAATGCTTGCACCGCGAGAAGCGCTTGTGACTTAACATAACATGTATGTAGCCTTCTCGGAGATGGGTCAATCCAGTGCGCCATTACCCTTAATGCACACCCATGTTTTGGATCATGATATCTCCATATCAATCCAACCCCATACTAGTCTATAGATGATTTTCCCATTAATCATTTTGCTGGACTAGGAATATTTAAGATAAACAACACAATGGTAAATCTAAGGACTTCATGATATTAAATATCCAATAAATAATACAATGAATGTTCTAGCCAAAATAAATTCATACTAAACTAGATTGCCTCTAGGGCATCTATTCCAACAGTCTCCCACTTGCACTAGAGCCAATCCGACGCATCTCGTATGCCCATGCTCCTAGTGTGCCCTTCATGCTTCCACTGCACAAGCGGCTTTGTAAGTGGATCTGACAGATTCTCATCTGTAGGAATCTTGCATATCTGAACGTCTCCTCTATCGATAATATCTCGAATCAGATGGAACTTCCTGAGCACGTGTTTGGATTTCTGGTGCGACCTGGGTTCCTTCAATTGCGCGATCGCCCCAGTGTTGTCATAGTACAACTCAACTGGATCCGCAATTCTAGGAACCACACCAAGTTCAGAAACAAACTTTCTAATCCAAACAGCTTCCTTTGCTGCGCCATTTGCAGCAATGTACTCAGCATCTGTTGTAGAATCAGCCACCGTCTCATCATAGTCAATACCATGAATCTGTCTGAATCCTTTAGCCACCAATCGGCCCTTATAGGTAATCACATTACCATCCATGTCGATCTTCTTCTTGAAGACCCACTTGCACCCTATGGGCCACGCCCCTTCGGGTGGTTCCACCAAAGTCCATACTTTGTTGGTATACATGGATTCCATCTCGGATCTCATGGCTTCTAGCCACTTTTGAGAGTTTGGCCCTTTTATGGCCTCTTCATAGGTAGTAGGCTCATCATCTATGAGCATCGTGTCACCGGAATCTGTCACGAGAAGTCCATACCTCTCGGGTTCCTGGCGCACTCTACTAGATCTACGAAGCTCTTGTGTTACCTGAACATGCTGTAACACAACTTCTTGTGGTTCCTGTTCATGTTCCATAATCAATTCAGTGATTTGTGACTCTTGAATCTCTCCAAGTTATACACTCCTCCCACTTGCTTCTTTAGAGACAAACGCTCTTTCTAGAAACACGCCGGACCGAGCAACAAACACTTTGTTCTCAGCTGGATTGTAGAAGTAGTAACCCTTAGTTTCCTTAGGGTACCTCACAAATTTACACTTTCCGAATTTGGCCCTAGTTTGTCTGATTGTAAACGCTTTACATAGACATCGCAGCCCCAAATCTTCATGAACGACTGTGTGGGACGCCTCCTACTCCACATCTCATGTGGTGTCTTCATTACTGATTTAGATGGAACACGGTTAATGGTGAAAGCTGCACTTAATAGAGCATAGCCCCAAAATGATAATGGAAGATCGGTTTGACACATCATAGATCGAACCATATCCAATAGGGTTCGATTCCTCCTCTCGGACACGCCATTCCATTGTGGCGTTCCGGGTGGAGTGAGTTGGGACACGATCCCACACTCTCTAAGATAGTCGTCAAACTCTTGGCTCAAGTATTCTCCTCCACGATCCGATCGTAGAGCCTTGATACTTTTGCCAAGTTACTTCTCTACTTCACTTTTGAATTCTTTGAACCTTTCAAAGGATTCGGATTTGGCCCTCATGAGGTAAACAAATCCATATCTACTGTAATCATCGGTAAATGTTATGAAGTAGACGTAACCACCCCTGGCAGGCGTGGCAAATGGCCCACACACATCAGTATGTATGAGCGCCAATTGCTCACTAGTCCTCTCGCCTTTCTCATTGAAAGGGGACTTTGTCATTTTTTCCAATAAACAAGCCTCACATGTCTCATATGATTCAAAATCAAATGAGTCTAGTAGTCCATCCTTATGGAGTCTAGATACACGTTTCTCGTTTATATGACCTAAACGACAGTGCCATAAGTAAGCAGGATTTAAATCATGTATTCTAATCCTCTTGGCATTAATGTTGTAGACAAGATTGCTTAGATCAAGGACATACAGTCCATTAAATAATTGCGCACTACAATAGTGAATATTATTAAAATAAAAGGAACAACAATTGTTCTTTATTGAAATAATAAAACTTTTCTTGTCCAAAAAAGAAATAGAAATAATGTTTGCTCTTAGCAGACACAAAATAGCAATTATTTAATTCTAAAACTAATCCTGAAGGTAGAGATAGCTCGCACACGCCCACGGCGAACACAACAACTGTTTCTCCATTCCCAACGCGCAAGTCTATCTCCCCTTTAGCCAATCTTCTACTTCTCTTTAGATCCTGCACATTTCGACAAATGTGAGATCCACATCCAGTATCTAATACCCATGATGTAGAGACAGTTAAATTGACATCTACAACAAAAATACCTGGTGGTGGTTGAATCACAATTCCAAGCCTCATGTCCTCAAGATATTTTGGGCAGTTCCTCCTCCAGTGTCCAGGCTTTCTGCAGTAGTGACATTCACCTTTAGTCACACCTTTGGCAATGCCACCAACATGCTAAAGGGCAGGTTCCTTGGTTTTGGCAACTGACTTGCCTTTGCCCTTGGAGGATGAGGCAAACCTTTTGCCCTTTCCTTTCTGTACCATCATAATGGCCTTGCCCTTACCCTTGTTGATGCTTTGTTCAGCTGTCCTCAACATATTGAGTAAATCGGGCAGTGGTTTCACGATCTCGTTCATGATGAACTGTCTATAACTCTCAGGAAACGATTGCAACACAAGTTCGGTTGCCAACTCTTGGCCGACCGGAAACCCTAGTCGTGCGAGATTCTCCAAGTATCTGATCATAAAGAGTACATGGGGTCCCACTGGGTTTTCTTCAGCCACATGACACTTGAACAATGCCTTAGAGACCTCATACCTCTCAACCCTTGCCTGCTCTTGAAAGAGCTGCTTCAGATGCTCGATCATATCGATAACATTCATGATTTCGCATTGCTTCTGAAGCTCAAAAGTCATGGTGCATAGCATAAGGCAGGCCGCGTCGTTAGCGTCATCAACACGCTTTTGATACGCCTTTAGGGCTGCAGGGGTATTGTTCTCCGGACCTTCATGAACTTGCTCCTCTATTGCGTACAGTTTCTTCTCTTGCTTGACAACAATTCTCAAGTTCCTGTACCAATCAAGGAAGTTGGTTCCAGAGAGCTTGTCCTTCTCAAGGACAGATCGTGGGGGATGTTGTGAACTCGATGAGTTGTTTGCCATTTGGAATTCTACAAAAGGAAAATACGCAAGTTTTAGTGTTTTTGAATTTTTGACTGTATTAAAAAATTGCTAGTTTATCAAATATAGCTCCCACTATTTTTCTACGGATTAATAACCCTCAAGATATTAATGCGGAAAATATCCTTATATTTTCTAGTGGGCCAAGATCCATGTTTCATCTCCTTATGAGCTTGCTTTGGCAAGTCACCCATAATTTGACTACTTTAGGTAGGAACAGTTTCCAAATGCATCCTATGCAACTCTTGGTTCAATTGGGAAAATAACTCCTTATTTATCCATCCGCATGGATAATCCCAATTGATTGCCTCTAGGTTTTTAATCATATTAATACCCTAGTTGTGTCCAACCTATTATTTAAACAGTTGCACATTACTTGTTTGTGCCATCGCATTCCATCATTATGAACCAAGTCGCCTTGCTTTGGCACGCACGGACTTGATAAATCATGATGATAATGAGTGTTTAAATAACGAGAAGGCAAGAACACAATATTTGAATTTTGAGGGATTTTTTTTCAACTTCAATTTAATTATTTTGTTGATCCATATCAACTGATCTATCTATTTGAGTTTGGGCATAACTCCAAATAATAGATCCGGGTTGTCTAATTATCTTATTATCCTAATTGCATGCATCATCCATACACCAACCACAAAATAATAAGACAATAAAATAAACAGCCACAAAATAAAATAAAACGTGATGTGGATATGGCCTTTTCTAGACTAAGATAATTCCAAGCCAATGGAATTATCTATGAACCCTAAAGCAAACACATCTCCATGCGTCTTCATCTTTTGGTCCATCCTTCATAGTCATGTGGAATGCTCCATGCTCCATCTTTTGTGGCTTCTTTGGCTTTGGACTTCTTTTCTTCAATCTTGGCTAACAATCTATTCTATCTAGCACTAGCTAATAACTATACTAAATAAAATAAATCTCAAAAGTTGAGAAAAAAATGGCTCGCATGCCATAAAACCCTAATTAATTATTACAACAAATTTATCAGCTCGCAGGCCCTAAACTAAACCACAAAAATTAAACAATCTCACCAAACCACTTCCTAAGGCCATATCCAACCACCATGCAATTTGCACATAAACAGTTAAAATCCAATTTTAACGCGCTTGGTCAATTTTAATTACTTTTAGGAATTTTCTAGGGTTAAAACTGTCCAAGGGGCCCAACAATCCAATTTCCCGAACCCTAAGAGGACCGCCAAGGCCTTGGGCCGGCTGGCCCCTAGCCTACACGGCTAGGCCGTGTTCTAAGGCTGCCCCGGCCCCTAGGCCGTCCCTTACTTGGGCGACAAGCAAGGAGGGGCGGTCCCCTATGGGGGCCGAAACTCTTAGGGAGTTGTTTCCAAAACAACTCATTTGCTTGTTGTCCAAGTTTGGTTGTTTCCTTGTTTGAAAAGAACTCCTTCTTCAATAGGATGCCCAAACCCTAGATCTAAGATCCTAAAATTTCTCAAACTCACTAATTCATGCATCCAATGCAAAAACTAGGTCTTGTTTTGTTTGATTATTGACAAATTGCATCATATGCTTGATTTGTCTTGTTTTACGCGATAAACAACAATTTTAAAGTGTAAAACTATCAAAATGTAACACCACGTTTATGCTCTACGACCTGTGGCTCTTATACCACTGTAGGGTTTTGATCATGGATACGCAGCGAAAAATATAATTTATCCATTCAATACCCTCCAAGGATCACATGACAAGAGACATAACGATGGTAAAGGATGAAATCATGTTACACACCTTAGGGTTTCTCCTGTGATGACTTGTAACGTGAATTGTGTCACGTCTCCATAGTTGATCCACGCCTAGGGTTGAGATCTAGATCTTCCTTCTCCTTTGTGCTAGCTAGGAATGGAGGAAGAGGAAGAAGAAATCACGCAACACGAGCCAACAAGGAGGTGGCGGCCTTCTTGGTGGCCGGCGGGGTAGGGGCGGCGGCAAAGGGTCGGGTTCGGCCCTTTGTTGCTTGCTCTCTCTCCTTTTGTTCTCTACCACTCAAGTTATGATCAAAATTCTCATAAGTATGGGAAGGAAGGAAGGAGCATCCTTTATATAGTCCAACAAATCCTTGTCAACTACCTAAAGGACCTATTCTAGTCCTACTAGAATTCAATTTAGTCCCTTCCTTTAAAATTAGTCCTACTAAGTTTGCAAGGTGTTGAAAAGTGATCCTTCTAATTAATTAATCATATTAATCAATTCTCAAACTAGTTCAACTCTATATAGAGTGTGAACCCATAGGTTCTATCTAGTTGGTAGCAACAATTTGGTAATATGGAGCGGTCTCTAGCAAAACATCCATTATAGCCAACTAATAGAATAGTCATCCGACAAACCTTGTACAAGTAATTGTCTCATCCTTTTGTCTCTATATCCGGATTGGACACGAGACATAGAAGTCACACTCGTATATCCAATCCATAGTTTCTCGATCCCGGGAATAGCCTTATTCGTGCAAATAACATCAATATCCTTTATTAATTTATTTGAGTCTGGCCAGACATTCTATAAGCACTATCTATCGAGTGGCCTAGGATATTTGATCCCGTTATGTGGGAGGGACAAATTCTATCTACGTCCACTACGATCTCTAAGCTTGCTTCTTATTGTATCCGGTACACGCCTTTATAGCTACCCTGTTACGGTGTAGCGTTTGACGCTACCAAAATCACAATAATCCACAACTAGAATATCTACTGACTTTAAGTCTAAGGATGAAAATACCATTGCACCACGAGAAGCGCTTGTGAATTAACATAACATGTATGTAGCCTTCTCGGAGATGGGTCAATCCAGTGCGCCATTACCCTTAATGCACACCCATGTGTTGGATCATGATATCTCCATATCAATCCAACCTCATACTAGTCTATAGATGATTGTCCCATTAATCATTATACTGGACTAGGGATATTTAAGATAAACAACACAATTGTAAATCTAAGGACTTCATTATATTAAATATCCAATAAATAATAAAATGAATGCTCTAGCCAAAATAAATTCATACTAAACTAGATTACCTCTAGGGAATCTATTCCAATACCTCCTAGCTAGCAAAAGGTACATAACACTATTCTCTTACCATCATCATGAATTCTCTTCTTGTGATCCTTGGAGGGTCTTGATCGGATAATTATTTTATTCTTCCGATGCGTATCCATGATCAAAACTCTACACAATGGCAAAGCCATGTTGATGGAAATGGGAGAGGAAAAATAGTTTGTTATGAGTCCCAAGGGTAATAGGAAGTTTGTTGCTACGCCAAGGAAGTTGTCTTAAAGCCCAAATGTGAAAAGTGAAAAAGGAACTACCCAAAATACTTGAAAGAATAAAAGAAGGGAATTATTAATTCCACTTCAGGTATAATTGTGATAGAAGTCAATGAGTCTATCTCATCATCAAGGGTATTAGATACTGGATGAGGATCTCACATTTTTATAAATGTGCAGGATCTCAAGAGATGTAGACATTTGGATAGCGGAGAGACACACCTACACGTGGGGAAATGAAGCAAGAGTTGCTGAATCAACCTAGGAAGTTATCATATGTCTCTTCCTTCTCGGATTATCAATGAATTAGACAAATAATTTTATGTCCCTACTATGAGTGGTAGCATTATAGCAACTTCTTGTATTGACAAGAAATGTTTTTTTGTCACAATAAAGGACAAGCATTGTTCCGTTTATGTTGATAGTATGCATTATTTTAATGCATTTTTATCTAATGGGTTTCATATCCTTGATCTATATAATTCTTTCTATAACATAAATACCAAGAGGATTAAACCTAATAATTTAAATCCTACCTACCTATGGCACTATCGTTTAGGCCATATAAACGAGAAATGCATTTCTACACTCCATGAGGATGGACTTCTAGACTCATTTGATTATGAATCATATGAGAAATGTGAAGCTTGTTTATTGGGAAAAATGACCAAGTCTCCTTTCAAGAAGAAATGTGAGAGGACTAGTGATCTATTGGCACTCATACATACTGATGTATGTGGACCATTTTCTACGCCTTCCAGAGGTGGATATCTTTACTTCATTAAATTTACTGATGAATTCAATAGATATGGATTTGTGTATCTTATTAAGAACACATTCGAATCCTTTGAAAAGTTCAAAGAATTCAAGAATGAAGTAGAGAGACAACTTGGCAAGAGTATTAAGGCTCTAAAATCGCATCGTGGAAAAGAATACTTATGCCAAGATTTTGACGACTATCTTAGAGAGTGTGGGATCTTGTCCCAACTCACTCCACCCGGAACATTGCAATGGAATGCTGTGTCTGAGAGGAGGAATCGAACACTGTTGGAAATGGTTCGATCTATGATGTGTCAGACTAACTTCCAATATCAGTTTGGGGCCATTCTCTATTAAAAACTATCTTTAACCTTAACCATGTTCCATCTAAATTAGTCATGAAGACACCATATGAGATATGAACTGGGAGGCGTCCCATAGTGTCGTTTATGAGGATTTTGGGTTGCGAGGTCTATGTAATTAAAGCGTTTATAATCAGATAAGTGTAAGTTTGTGGGATGTGCTAAGGAAACAAAAGGATATTATTTCTACAATCCAACCGAGAATAAAGTGTTTGTTTCCCGGATCGGTGTGTTTCTAGAAAGATAATTTGTCTCTTAAGAAGCCACTGGGAGGACTGTAGAACTTCAAGAAGTTCAAGAACCATAAAGGACTGATCTTACAATGGAACATGAGCAGGAACCACAAGATGTTGTGGAGCAACCTGCTCAAGTAACACAAGATATTAGTAGGTCTAGTAGGATACATCAAGGTCTAGAGAGGTATGGACTTCTCGTGACTGAGCCCGGTGATGTATTGATCATGGATGATGATGAGCCTACAACCTATGGAGAGGCCATAAAAGGGGACAGACTCTCATAAGTGGCTTGAAGCCATGGGATCCGAAATGGAATCCATGTCTACCAATGAAGTATGGATTTAGTGGAACCACCCGATGGGCTCGGCCCATAGGGGCAAGTGGGTTTTCAAGAAGAAAACTGACATGGATGGCAATGTGATTGCCAATAAGATCCGATTGGTGGAAAAAGGATTCAGACAAATTCATGGTACTGACTATGATGAAGCATTTTTCCCAGTCGCGATGACCAAATCCATTTGCATATTGCTTGCTTATACAACTTATCAGGATGATGAGATTTGCAAATGGATGTCACAATAACGCTCTGTATGGTAACCACCTTGAGGATGTGTACATGACACATCCATAGGGTTTTGAGGATCCAGAGCATGCCCATAAATTCTGTAAGTTGCAGCAATCCATTTATGGGCTGAAGCAAGCTTCTAGGAGTTAGAGTTTTTGCTTTGATGATGCAGACAAAGAATTTGTCTTATCAAGAACGAAAATGAACCTTGTGTCTACAAGAAGGTTAGTGGGAGATCTGTAGTATTTCTGGTCTTGTACGTGGATGACATTTTACTCATTGCAAATGATGTCCCTACCTTGAAATTTGTTAAAGATTGGCTAGGGAATTACTTCTCCATGAAAGACTTAGGACATGCAGCTTGTATACTTGTTATCAAGATCTATAGGTATAGATCGAGGAAGTTGCTCGACCTAAGTCAAAGTGCATATATAAACAATGTGTTGAAATGATTCAACACGCATGAATCAAAGAAAGGATTCTTGCCCATGTCACATGGAGTAACCCTTACGAAGGCTGACTGTCATGACCGCATGATTAAGATTCCATACGTGTCGGCTATTGGATCTATCATGTTGTGTACTAAACAGATGTGTCATACGCTTTGAGTATGACAAGCAGATCTTAGTCCAATCCGGGTGAGAGTCACTGGATTATTGTAAAGAATCCTTAAGTACTTAAGAAGGACCAATGATGCATTCTTGATATATGGAGCGGAGGAAGAACTCATTGCAAAGGGCTACACTGACGCGAGCTTCCAAACCGACATGGATAATTACATATCGTAGTCGGGTTATGTGTTTTTCCTAAATGGAGGATCTGTGAGCTGGAAGAGTTCCAAGCAAGATTTAGTTGTCGATTCAACTACACAGACTAAGTATATTACATCATTAGATGCACATACTCAGGAGATTCCATCTCATTCGAATTTTCGATAAAGGAGATGTGAACATATGCAAGATGCCAACGGATGCTAATCTTTCAGATTCACTTACAAAGACCCTTGTTCAGTGAAAGGATGAGGGCCACACTATATATATAGGAATACGGGATGCACCAAATTATTTCTAGTGAAAGTGGGAGAATGTTGGTGTAGATGCCCGAGAGGCAATCTATTTTAGTGAGAACTTTGTTTTGGCTATGGAGATATTTAATATATATGAATTCCTTAGATTACATTTGTTGTGTATCTTTAATTATCCCTAGTCAAGTATATTGGTTAATAGGACGATCACTAGGCATAGGGACTAGAATGTTTGTAGGTTGATAAGGAGATATCAAGTCTAACACATGGGTATGTATTAGGAGTAATGGCATAGTGGATTGACCCACCACGAAAAGGCTACATGGGAGTTATGTGAATGTCACAAGTGCCTCTCGTAGTGACAATGGTGTTTTCGTCCTTTGACTTGAAGTCACTAAATAGTCTAGTTGTGAATTATTATGTTTTGAGCAAGTTAAACGTTACATCGTAACAGGGTAACTATAAAGGTGTTAATCATACATTATATGAAGCAAGCTGAGAGATGGTGTGATGTAGATAGGATTTGTCCCTCCCACATAACGGTAGTATGTATCCGTGACCACTCGAGGGGTAGTACTTATGGAATGTCTGGCCATAATCAGATAAGTTAATATATGATATTGTTGTTATATGTTTAGATAAGTCTATTCCTAGGATTGAGAAACTACGGTTTGGATATACGAGTGTGACATCTATGTCTCGTTTCCAATTTGGCTTTTGTGACAAATGGACTATACATCACGGTAATATTGGTCACATAGGTTTGTGAGATCATTCCTATTAGTAGGGTAGCATTGATGTGTTGCTAGACGCCACTCAATTTTTGTAATGTTTACTGGAAACTTAATTGGAACATGCAGGGTCACGCACCAAAAAGGATTAAACTGGATGAATATGTTAATTAGTTTAACTAATTAACTGTTAAAAGGATCAAGGATAGAAACGCAAAAATGTGCATATTTAGTTGGACTAAATAGCAATTAGACTAATCCGTGTATGGACATGATTAGGCTATTATACTAATCCGTGTATGGACATGATTGGACTATTAATACTAATCCATGTATGAACATGATTAGTATTGGGGCAATTTTGTAATCAATAAAGAGTTATTTGATTATAAAAGGCTGGTCCAAGCCTATTATTTTATAAGATAATATCATTAGAGCAAGGAAAAGAGAGGATCGGCCAACCCCATACCCGACAGCATAGAGAGGCTCAGCCTCCCTCCTCCCTCGTTGCGTGGTCCGCTTGATTTGATCAAGCTCCTTGGTGATTCCTTCCCTACACTGCTAGCATAATTTCTAGAGAAGGTTCCAGTTCTCAATCCTAAGGTGTAGATACCGGTTGATACGAGGGCGGTATTCTTCGTTGTGACCACACACACTTAAAAGGTAATCCTTATGTCCTTTATCACATTGTGAGAGCTTAACCTGCGATTTGTGGAGGGCTTTGATCAGGAATTTTTTTGTATTTCCGCTGCATTACTTGCATCAATACCCTACATAGTTGGCTACTGATCTCATCTTGCAATCGTTGCTGGACAGCTAAATCGAGTTCTTCATGAACTATAACATGAATAAGATCAACAAAACTCTGCCAGACTAGCTCAATATGTTGAGGACCGCTGAACAGAGAATTAATAAATGTAAAGGTAAGGCCATAATAATGTTCAATAGGAAAAAGAGCAAGAAAGTTTCTAAGGACCCTAAAGGGAAGACCAAGGTAGTTGCAAGACCCAATGAAGTTGCCTTGAAGCATAGTGGTGGAGTTTGAAAAGGCGCATGTCACTATTGTAGTCAGACTGGCCACTGGAAGAGGAAATGCCCAAAATATCTGGAAGATAAAAGGCTTGGAATAGTGATTCAACCACCACGAGGTATTTTTTATCGATGTCAATTTGTCTATCTCTTCATCTTGGGTGTTGGATACTAGATGTGGATCTCACATTTGTTGAAATGTGCAGAATCTAAAGAGCAGCAGACAACTAGATAAAGGGGAGATAGACTTGTGCGTCGGGAATGCAGCAATAGTTGTTGCATTGGCCCTAGGCGTTTATGAGTTATCTTTACGTTCATAACTTATTCTAGAATTAGACAATTGTTTTTATGTTCCTGCTATGAGTGGGAACATTATTTATATTTCTTGTTTGGACAAGAAATTTTTTTTCTGCCACAATAAAGGACAAGTTTGCTCCATTTTTATTTTGATGGTATGCATTAGTGTAATGCTCTTTTTGTCTAATACTTTGTATATCCTTGATCAAGATAATTCGGTCTATAACATAAATACCAAGAGGATTAAAACTAACGATTTAAATCTTACTTGTCTATAACATTGTCGTTTAGGCCATGTAAACGAGAAACACATTTCTAGGCTCCATAAGGATGGACTTCTAGACTCATTTGATTATGAATCATCTGAGAAATGTGAAGCTTGTTTATTGGGTAAAATGACTAAGCCCCCTTTCAAGAAGAAAGATTTAAAGGCGAGAGTACTAGTGAACTATTGGCACTCATACATACTGATGTGTGTGGACCATTATCCATGCCAGCCAGAGGTGATTATCTTTATTTCATTACATTTACTGATGACTTCATTAGATATGGATTTGTGTATCTTTTGAAGAACAAATCTGAATCCTTTGAAAAGTTCAAAGAATTCAAGGATGAAGTAGAGAAAAAAATTGGCAAGAGTATTAAGGCTCTACGATCGGATCGTGGAGGAGAATACTTAAGTCAAGATTTTGACGACTATCTTAGAGAGTGTGGGATCTTGTCCCAACTCACTCCACCAGGAACACCACAATGGAATGGTGTATCTGAGAGGAGGAATCGAACACTGTTGGACATGTTTCGATCTATGATGTGTCGAATTGATCTTCTAATTTAATTTTGGGGCCATGCTCTATTAGATGCAGCTTTTACCCTTAACGCGTTCCATCCAAATCAGTCATGAAGACACCATATGAGATATGGACTTGGAGGCGTCCCATAGTGTCGTTTATGAGGATTTGGGGTTGCGAGGTCTATGTAAAGAGTTTAGATTCAGATAAACTCGAACCCAATTCGAATAAGTGTAAATTTTTGGGATATCTTAAGGAAACGAAAGGATATTATTTCTACAATCCAACCGAGAACAAAACGTTTGTTGCTCTTACCAGTGTGTTTGTAGAAAGAGAATTTGACTTTAAAGAAGCCAGTGGGAGGACTGTAGAACTTGAAAAATTTCAAGTGCCACAAATCCATGATCCTACAATGGAACATTAGCAGGAACCACAAGATTTTGTGGAGCAACATGTTCAAGAAACACAAGAGCTTCGTAGGTCTAGTAGGATACGTCAAGGGCCAGAGAGGTATGGACTTCTCGTTTTTGAACCCGGTGATGTATTGATCATGGATTATGATGAGGCTACAACCTATGGAGAGGTCGTAAAGGGTCCAGAATCTCATAAGTGGCTTGAAGCCACGAGATTCAAAATGGAATCCATGTATATCAATAAAGTATGGACTGTAGTGGAACCACCAGATGGGGCTCGGTCCACAGGGTGAAAGTGGGTTTTCAAGAAGAAAACCGACATGGATGGCAATGTGATTGCCTATAAGGGCCGATTGGTGGCGAAAGGATTCAGGAAAATTCATGGTATTGACTATGATGAAACCTTTTCCCCAATCACGATGACCGTATCCATTTGCAACTTGATTGCAATTGCAGCTTATCATGATTATGAGATTTGGCAGATGGATGTCAAAACGGCATTATTGTATGGAAACCTCCTTGAGGAAGTGTACATGACACAACCAGAGGGTTTTGAGGATCCATAGCATGCCATAAGTGTGTAAGTTGCAGCAATCCATTTATGGGTTTAAGCAAGCTTCTAGGAGTTGGAATCTACATTTTGATGATGCAGTCAAAGATTTTGGCTTTATCAAGAACGAAGATGAACCTTGTATTACAAGAAGGTTAATGGGATCTCTGTAGTATTTATGGTCTTGTATGTGGATGGCATACTACTCATTAAAAATGATGTCCTTACCTTGCAATCTGTTAAAGATTGGATAGGGTATTGCTTCTCAATGAAAGACTTAGGAGATGCAGCTTATATACTTGGTATCAAGATCTATTGGGATATATCAAGGAAGTCGCTCAGCCTATGTCAAATCACATATATTGACAAGGTATTGAAACGGTTCAACATGCATGAATCAAAGAAAGGATTCTTGCCCATGTCACATGGAGTTACCCTTAGGAAGCTTGACTGTCCTTCCAACCTGATTGAGATGGACGTATGAGTAAGATCCCATACGCGTCGGATATTGGATCTATCATGTACGCCATGTTATGTACTAGAGCATATTTGTCATATGCTTTGAGTATGACAAGTAGATAACTGCCCAATCCGGGTGAGATTCACTGGATTGCTGTAAAAAATATCCTTAAGTACTTGAGAAGGGCTAAGGATGCATTCTTAATATATGGAGAGGAGTAAGAACTCAGTGTAAAGGGTTACACTGACACGAGCTTCCAAAACGAAAAGGATGATTACAGTCGCAGCTAGGTTTAGTGTTTTGCCTAAATGGAGGAGCTGTGAGATGGAAGAGTTCCAACCAAGAAACATTTGCTGATTCTACAACTGAAGCTGAGTACACTGTTGCATCGAGTGCATCAAAGGAAGCTATTTGGATCAAGAAGTTCATCACTAAACTCGGTGTGGTTCGTAGCATAGTGGATCCCATTACGTTTTACTGTGACAATACTGGGGCAATCACACAAGCCAAGGAACCTCGGTCATACCAGAAATCCAAACACATACTCAGGATATTCCGTCTTATTCGAGATATCGTCGATTGATGGGATGTGAAGATATACAAGATACGAACATATGATAATCTTTTAGATCCACTTACTAAGCCCCTTCTTCAGCGTAAGCATGAGGGCCACACTAGATCTATAGGCATACGAGATGCACCAGATTGCCTCTAGTGCAAGTGGGAGTAGATTCCCTAGAGGCAATCTTATTTTAATATGAACATTGGTTTTGGCTAGAATATTCATTTATTACATATGGATATATTTTATATAATGAAGTCCTTAGATTAACAATTGTTGTTTATCTTAAATATCCCATAGTCAAGTATATTGATTAATAGGACAGTCACTATAGGCTAGTGAGTGGGTAGATCTATATGGAGATATCAAGTCTACCTCATGGGCATGCATTAGGAGTAATGGCATACTGGATTGACCCACCACGAGAAGGCTACATTGAAATTATGTGAATGTCACAAGTGCTCTCGTAGTGACAGTGGTTTTGTAGTCCTTTGAATTGAAGTCACTTGATACTCTAGTTGTGAATTATTATGTTTTGAGCACGTCAAACATTACACCGTAACTGGGTAACTATAAAGGCGGTAATCGGACATTATATGAAGCAAGCTGAGAGATGGTAGTGATGTAGAGAGGTGAAAGTGCAGTATGTAGGTAAACTAATACAGGATCAATACTCTAGAAGGGGGGTTGACACGCTCCAACTGCAAGTGTACAGTTGTCGATGCAGTAATAAATCCGCTAATCCAGGTTGTCGAACCCAAGAGACTTCTTATTAAACTAGTTACCAATTCTACACCTTACGTGGGTCAACCGCTTTGTTTGTGTTGTACTAAATTCTACGAAAACTGAAAGAACAATATTCTCAATTAACCGAGTGGAATAGTTCACGATTAATGAAGAATGATTTATAACGTTACTAATAAGAGGCAAAATACCGGGAATTCTCTCTAGGATCACCAAGGATGATATGAGTTATGCTTTGATTCATGAAACACTAACATGTCTTCTATTATTAATCAAGCACTACACAACTCATCCACTTACTGTCTTAAATCAATTTAAACCGACTTACCAAGCCTAATTCAATTTTGGCATGCATTACGCTCATTATTCTACTTTATGATCCAAATCAACACTACCGAGTTACCAAGTAGTGATACAACTAGGTGAAAAGTTCAATTTACCGAATAGGAAACACGGAGTTATCGCGTGAATCCTAATTAAGATCATTCCTACGTTAGGTACGCGCAAGAAAGATAGAGATTTAACATAAACTTTTCATAATAATAGAAGAACATGGTTAATTAAGTTAAAAACGTGAATCACAATCCCACAACATCAAGTTCATATCAAACCCTAGCCACCAAACGAGAATTTTCAGCAAAAGAGGGTTTAGCTACTACACATAATGATCAAAATACCGAATTCAATGATCATAAATAAGAACTAGCGAAAAGAAAGAGTTTAGGAATCAAACGAAGAGATCCAATCGCTCCCAAAACTCCAATGGCGTTTCCTAGCTCTCAAAACACGTCCAAAAGCTTGCTTACTGCTCCAAATCACGACCTAATTGACTTAAGTGCGTTTCCATAATGATATTACAAAGTTTGGAGAAATTACATAAAACCCCCATCAAAATCAGCCTCTGTCAGCGTTCTCTTCGTAGGAAGAGTCTTCCTGCGAAGACATTCTCTCTTCCTACAAAGGTCTTCCCAGATAAATACAGGAGGCTGTTTTGGGAAGACATCTTCAGCAACTGGAAATCTGGTTAAGTATAAAGTCTTCTTACGAAGATTATTGTCTTCCTACGAAGACTTCTTCATTCCGCACTTTTCTTTTTAGCATTTTTCGTTGAGTTCCTCGTTTCCAAAGCTCGTTTCCATCCCCCGCATGATCATCCAAGCCCTATTTTCCTGCGAATCACAACAAGAAAACGCAACCCGCGATCATATCACAATAAAAGCTCGAAATTACACTAGAAATGCCCGTATTTAACAATAATAGCTCAAGAACTCATTTTTGCAAATATTAGCACGTTTACTCAAAAAGACGACAAATTCTCCATGTTGAGCACGCAAAACGCAGAAAAGTAAGGAATAAAATAACTCTAAAAACGGAGTTATCAGGGGTTGGATAGAGTATGGAAAGTTTTTCCAAAAGAGTGGTTTTAAAGACAAAGTGTGAAGAACAAAGAGTATTTCAAGGCCTTGAACACAAATTCAAGCCTTTGGAATCAAAACACACAGTGAGAAGTTTACTGATCTTTTCCAAGGCCTTGAAATGCCTTTCAAGGGATTCACTGGAAACAAGTTTTGAAGCAGGAAATAGAACAAGTACAGAACTAAAATGTAAAGGCTCATAACACAAAGATATTGCAGAGTTCAGTCCTCAATGACCTACGTCTCCGCATGAGGGATCCAATCCCTGCAGGATTTCAACAGACTTCTTATTAATCAAAAGCTAAGCCCTAGATCTCAAGCATAGAGACTCTCCTGCACTGTTACAGCTTGTGGTTCTCTCTAACCTATCTAGTACATGCTCTGGCTAACTGATTCAACAAGAATCTCTTGTTTTTCACGTTGAACAACACCAGGAGATTAAATGATAAAGAAGTATAACAGACAAGATACAAATTCAGATGAAGAACACTGTAAAACAGATAAGCATTCAAGCTTGAAGTGTTCTTCTGGATGATGGATTGGATGATTTGATCTTCCTTAGTGATTGACACGCTCCAACTGCAAGTGAACAGTTGTCGATGGTGTGATAAAATTCCGGAAATTCGGGTTGTCGAACCCTAGAGACTTCTTGTAAATTAGTATTAAATCCAACCCTTATATGGGTCAAGCGCAATTTTTTGTTTTGCTATTTCTACTAAATTGAAAAGAAAAATGTCTCAGTTAATCAATTTAATTACTTCACGATTAAAAAAGACGAATTATTTTAGATTTTTCTCAAATTTTGACGAAGTCAGGATATCTCTACGGATCACTAGGTAATTCACACTATGTTGGATTTACGTTCTACTAACACGATGATTCTTTGTTCTAGATAAACGATCAAATTTATGTTGAAGATGTCTCAACCAACACCTATACTTAAACTATCAAAGCTGATTTCTCTAGTCTTATCATGTTTGGGCACGCTTTACGAGTATTGATCTACTCTCTGTTCTAAGCTAACTAGCAAGATTCTCAACCTTAGATACGGCTAGTGTGTGTTTCAATTTTTCGGATTGTATACGTAGATGTATCTATCGTTTACGACCTAGCTCAATCCTATTAATACGTATATCAATAAAAAAGATGAATCAAACACATAAAACACACATAACTAGATAAGAAATCATCAATAAAGTTTAAACGCATGAAAGCAAATCCATAAATCACCAAACATAGTGATCAAAACCTAGATCCCTACGAGATATCCCGAAAAAGAGGTTTTAGCTACGCTTAAACATGATCACAATACAAGTTTTCATGATCAAAATAGCAAAACTAGAGAAGAAACAAAATTTGAGAAGCCAAAGGAATGATCCAAAAGCTCCACGCAAGTTCTCTAAGCTCCAAGCAAGTTCTCCAACGTAAGAATACTAATAAAACGTGCCCTACATCGTTCTAATACGTTCCCATAAAGTGTGGAACAAGTTACAAGTATTTGCAAATAAACCCCGATTTGTTTCTAAAAACTGCTGCTGACGATCAGGTCGTGTGACCTATTCAAGACTTAGAAATTTTTCAGCTTTTCTCAACAGGTCGTGTGACCTCTGAAACTAGGTCGTGTGATCTTTTTCAGAAATTTCTGATTCTGCTCCCTTTTTGCCACCAGGTCGCGTGACCTGTTGACAGAGGTCGTGTGACCTGTTGACACTTAGCCAATTTTCATCTTTTCTTTTCTGACATTCTCCGTGCCATAACTTTCTCATCCGACTTCCATTTTAGCTCCGTAACCTGCCGTTGGAAAGCTCTTCGAGTCTACTTTCAATTGCCACCGGTCTCACTTCCATCTTCGTTGTAGAACTAAATATATCCTCAAAACATCCTTAATTTTCTCCAAAACATCCTGGAAAAGCAACTAAGCTTTTTGAAAAGCAAATAAGAATCTGGATTTTGATCCCGAACTCCGATGAATGTGATTTTTGCACCTTTGGATTCCTTTTGCGACGTAGACTTTGATCACGTAGAGAAATTCCCGTTTCCGGACCGTTTTCTCGTTTTTCTCAATTATTTCCCAAATTTGGCAAAAACATCCAAAATGCGCCAAATCCGCCTTTTTCTTCTATTCCGAAGCTCGTTTATTCTATCCACTTGATTCACGTATGCGTAATTCCTGTCAAAAAACAACACGAACACTACCCGAAGATCAAATGGGATAAATTATCAAAATCGTACTCAAAACCATTAAGAAACGCCCGGATTGTGCTTTAAAGCTCAAAAACATCCAAAAGTGCATTTTTTCATATTTTGGCTCAAATTTCGTCACTTTGCACCGAAACGTACACAAATAACAATGTAAAGTGTACTTAGGATAACTATTATTAAGGAGTTATCAAATACCCCCACACTTGCCATTTGCGTGTCCCTAGCAAAGTCTCATCTACTGCATTTAATTGTCTACTAGCCAATAAGACTCAAACGACTCTAACATGACTCACGACACAACTAATGAAGCAAGATGATGCAATGCAAATGTAGACTCGATCTTAAACACATAAAAGCTTTTAAATTATTTCTTTTTGTGAGATTAGGCAATTTCAATAACATAGACTGATGCTCATGGATGATGAAAAAAGTTAGGCACGAGGTGTGAAGCGCAACTAAATTTGACAACAAGTAATTCCCCATAATTAGTATAGAAAGCATAACTTTACTATAAAGAACAACCTACCTCTTCATGTGTGCTGATAAACATAAGAGGCTAACCAAGGCTAAGCCACATTCACAGTCCGAGCTCCTATTTCGGTAATGGTCAAATATGATGAGGCTTGGGGACAAAAAGGATATAACTTCTATGAAGCAGAAAATCCTAAAGCGTCACAAAACTCACCAAACCCCATATCTCACACACCCTCACCTTGATGATAGGAATCCACAACCCGATTCTCACCGACTCCGGCCCTCAATCCCCTCAAACCCGGTACCATGTCAATCTCGTGGCCATCAAAGCGAATGATATGCAAAAATCATCTTTGTCTTTAATTTGGAACTAGAAACTTTCACCACTCGTTTTCCAATAAGCACAACTGTATTCTTTCTTTATCCCTCTCCTTTTTTTCTCATTTTTTTTTCTAATTTTCCCTCTCTTTCTTTCTTTCTTTCTTTCTCTCAATCAAATATCAATACAATCAAATCCATGAACGTATATCACTATAATAATACATCTCCCCCTAACTCCATGAAGCGCGATGTCACAAACCGTCAAAGTCAAAGCGTGTATGGGGGTGGAGTCGTCAATGCACAATCTCTATGTCCGTAGTCAAATGTCGACACCCCCACACTAGAGTGCAGTCATATCCCCCTCTCAAGTAGTCAAATAAGATATATGTCACGTGCCTAATCCAACTGAACCTCCTACACCAAGATGCTAGAAATCCAGTACCTAGCACGTTCCACCAATCAAGAACAACCAATCCCATTTTTGTGCGGATTTGACGTCACGTACTTAGGCTCTCCACTACTGGTGTAATGACATGGAACACAGCCACACTGTAGTGTGCAAGCCGACTCACTCACCCTCACATCCCCTCGTAGATATAAAATGAAGCATATGCAATCTGCAGAACTCACATGAATATGTAATTACGCACTCCCTCAACTAACCTTCTCAACTACTGCTCCCTCGTGACGCTTTAGAAAGGTAATTCTAAACGATATATGATGAAAGCCAAGAATCGTTTCCCTAGGTCATATAGGATAACACTAAATCCAAGGATCAATTAGGGTTTACTAGTGGTCCTACAAGGTAAGATCTAAAAAGCAGTGAGTGCTCTAATACACATCCTCGCACAGCTGTTCTGTGTGCCACTACGAGGCGGGCTAACGACTACCTGAGACGGAAAAAATGAACATTCGGCTTGCTTAGCTAACACCAAGCTCAACTCTTGTAGAGAAAAACAACACACACTTTAACTTTTAAAATTTCATTTAGTTTGAAAATAGGTAGACATTCCCGTAATGACATTCTCTCTATACTTACTTGGGGAACTAAACTTGTCACACTCGGTCAAAATTCACGCCCTATGCCTAAAGTATTCACATCTCACTAAATCAACCAAGTTTATGCTTCTCTCAATTTCCTTTTCTCAAATAATTTTCAATTTTCTCTTTTTTTTCATAATATCCTAACTCTATATGCAAGGCTTTAAACTCGAAAAAAAAATTGGAATCTGCACAATTAAACTTTTTGGCGTATACTCAATTATTTAAAGTGCAAACAGAATATAAAATAATCTAAACAATACGACAATATAAGTAAAAACTTAACAAAAACCACTGACTCTACACACAATACAACATAGACACATCTTACATGTAACCGTCTATGCAAGACACATGGATAGTAAACAGTTAAACCACCCCCACACTGAATGCTTCGTTGTCCGCAACGAATTTATAGATCAAACATAAGACTCAGCAATCAATGCGGAAGGCCAGTAGATGAAATGGAGCAATGACATACTTATATAAAATAAAAAAAAATTTAGCAAGAGAAAAGAAATACTCACAACCACCCAAGGGTGAGGAAGAAAACGTGTTCCAAGCAGCCCCCAAGCAGTGGTGCGCCACTATGCTCCCATCCGATCAGTGTGTTCTCGCACACCGGGGTCGACTGCCTTCCTCTGCTGAAATTTGTGCCTTGGAGAATCCCCAACTCGCATGCATGTGTCCGCATGAAGGTCACATGTGTCATGGCACACCGGGGTAGACTCTACCATAACATGCTCAAATCTGTCACTTGGAAAACACCATTAGTCCCTCTCTATCTCATCTCTCCAAATAAATAATAAAAACACAAAAAATAACTGTATTAAAAACGCATTCCCTAATCTAATGCAAATAAAAAAAATCTAACGCAAATAAATAGGTTAGGTTGCCTCCCAACAAGCACCTTGTAATTTAAGGTCGACGACCCGACCCAGTTACCTCAAATATGTTAAGGAGGTCTAGCACGACGTACCTCCTCCTTCAATTTCTTGTTCCTAATATTTTGCACCACATCATGTGCACTCTCCACATTTGGCTTCCTTTCTGATTCGAGTGGATCGGGCTGCAAAATGTAGGCAACCCAAGAGAAGGATCCACACAATCTTCGCTAAACTTGATCATAGCCAACTTATTCTTCCCCTTGCCCAGATGAAATGCTTTGAACACCAGTGATGAATCCAGAGCCTTGATAGTAAGCTCCTCAGTCTCTAGATCCACATTAGCGCGCATTGTCTTCAAAAGCGGTTTTCCAAAGATGAGTGGAACATCGCGATCCTCCTTGATATCCACTATCACAAAGTCAGCTGGGAAGAAAAATGGACCGAATTTGACCAGCGAATTCTCAATCACCCCATTTTCTGTAACAATAGAATTGTCTGCCAATTGCAGACCCATCTTCACTGGGGTTGGCGCACCAATGCCCAATCTCTGAAATAGGGACAATGGCATGAGATTGATACTCGCACCCAAATCACAAAGATCATGCGTATGATATCCACCCCAAGAGTGCAGCCTAAGATGACACTGCCTGGATCTCTCATCTTGGGAATGTCCCTCTGTATAACAGTACTACATGCCTCTGTTAATTTCACCGTGGCATAGGGGTCTATGCTCTTCATACCCCATGAAATTTCCTTCAAGAACTTCTTATACTTGGGCATTTGAGCAAGTGCTTCCACAAGAGGAATGTTTATATGCAGTTGTTTGAATATGTTTAGAAATTTCCCAAAGTGTTCCTCATCATTCCTCTTTATTGCCGCCGGATATGGTATCCGTGGCTCACAATCAGCCGAATTTAGAGTGTTCTTGGGCTCTTCTTTCTTCTCAACCGTGTCCTTTGATTGGGGAATCACGGCCTTGGGCATTTCTTCACCCAATTCCTTTTATGTGGCTTTAGTAGCTTCAGCTCTCGCATGACTAGGATATGGAGGATCCAGAGTAGTCACACCACTGCGAGTAGTAATTGTCTTGAGCTGCTCAGGTAGAGTGATGGTATTAGAAGGAAGCATACCTGGTGGAAATTTAGCATTTTGATTGGCAAGCACACCAGTAATTGTCTTTGATAACAAGCTGTACAAGTCTGGCTGTTGTTGTTATTGTGCCTGTTCATGTGGAAATTGCCTCTGAGCTTGATACTGAGAAGTAGGCTGCTGTCCAGGTGCATATAACCCACTGTTTGGGTTGGCATAGCTAAAAGTTGGGGTGATTGCGGTTATTGGGCTGGTAAGTGTTGGACCACTGCTGCTGTCGTGGTTGACCCATGTAATTCACGTCTTCAATCCCATATCCTTGATCCTCATCCCCGATCATCTCTCCCACAGACTTCACTTGTGCTGATTGATTCATGCTGTTAAAAGATGAGGTCAGGACTGCCATTTGCTGTTCAAATTTCTGCTCCACCATTGTTTCAATTTTGTTAACTAATGCCCCCATCAGATTTTGAGTTCCTACGAGTCTCAGACCTCGTAGAATCACGCTTTGCCACAATGTTAAGCAAATCTTGGAATCTCTGCACTCATTGGCCCATAAAATTTCCCTGAGCCATCATATCCAGTTCATTTGCAGTCTCCCTATCTAGCGCATTGTAAAAGTAGTGCAAGAGTTTGTACCGTGGCTCTCCATGAGTAGGGCATCTGCGAAGGAGCTGATTGAATTTCCTCCGTGTGTTTCCCAATGATTCATCCTCCTGCTGAGTGAAATTTGATGTCATCTATTCGCTACGCAACCTTGGAAGGTGGAAGATATTTCCTGATAAAATCTTAGAAACACTCTGCCCATGTAGTGATACAACCCGCTGGAAGCTCCATTAGCCATGTTTTTGCTTTCCCCGATAAAGAAAAAGGAAAAAGCATTATCTCAACAGTTTCATCTGGCACCCTCTCATCATGAATTGTGGACGTAACCTGGTTGAAGTTGAGCAAGTGGGCATTTGGATCATCGCCTGCAGCTCCATTGAACAAGCACTCATCTCGAACCATATTGATCAGCTGCTGGCGCAATTCAAAATGAGCTGCGTTGATTTGTGGCCTCAAGATAGTGGGCTGATATCCATCTGGTGTGGTTATGAAGTAATCCACCAAAGGACGGTCATCCTGCTCGACATTATTCACTGGGACCGCAACATTCTGCCCATTGTTATCCTTGTTATTACCACCATTTATTCTGTTGCCGCCATTCGCTCCTCCATTGTTTCCATCTTGTACCCCCACACCAGGAAGTGGTTGTGGATTTTGGGGGTTCATACGTGCCATTGCAGCCTGCATCTCGGTCAACTGAGCTCTGAGCTGCTCAGTCTCTCTTGCCCGATTAGCTGCATCTTCCACAGCTCCAAGTCTAGCTGCCTCCGCATCTTGCATACCCTTGCGGATGCTCTCAAACTCAGCTCTAGTCCGCTCGTTCATTTGAACTGAGTCTGCTCTCCTCGAGTCTCTACGTTCTGTGCGCAATAAGGATTATGGGTCCTCAAGTATTGGGTACAAAGTTCCGTCTCCAGAACGGGTCATGCACCGTGACAATCAACCTAAAACCACATATAGCACAAAGAAAGCAGATGAGTAATAGATATAAACAGAAAAATAAAATTCCATAAGGCTAGGAATTATAACTAATTTAGCCGAAGTCCCCGGCAACGGCGCAAAAAAACTTGACACGCTCCAACTGCAAGTGAACAGTTGTCGTGTAGTGATAAAATTCCGGAAATCCGGGTTGTCGAACCCTAGAGACTTCTTATAAATTGGTATTAAATCCAATCCTTATATGGTTCAAGCTCAATTGTTTGTTTTTCTATTTCTACTAAATTGAAAAGAAAAATGTCTCAATTCATCAATTGATTACTTCACGATTAACAAAGACAAATTATTTTAGATTTTTCTCAAAGTTTGACGAAGTCAGGATATCTCTACGGGTCACTAGGTAATTCACACTATGTTGGAATTACGTTCTACTAACACGATCATTCTTTATTCTAGCTAAACGAGCAAATTTATGTTGAAGATGTCTCCACCAACACCTATACTTAAACTATCAAAGCTGATTTTCTAGTCTTATCAAGTTTAGGCACGCTTTACGAGCATTAATCTACTCTTTGTTCTTAGCTAACTAGCAAGATTTCTCAACCCTAGATACGGCTACTGTGTGTTTCAATTTTCCGGGTAGTACACGTAGATGTCTCTATCGTTTACGACCTAGCTCAATCCTATTAATACGTCTATCAATAGAAAAGATGAATCAAACGCATAAAACACACATAAATAGATAAGAAATCATCAATAAAGTTTAAACGCATGAAAGTAAATCCATAAATAACCAAACATAGTGATCAAAACCTAGATTCCTACGAGATATCCCGAAAAAGAGGTTTAGCTACGCTTAAACATGATCACAATACAAGTTTTCATGATCAAAATAGCAAAACTAGAGAAGAAACAAAGTTTGAGAAGCCAAACGAATGATCCAAAAGCTCCACGCAATTTCTCCAAGCTCCAAGCAAGTTCTCCAACGTAAGAAAACTGATAAAATGTGCCCTACATCGTTCTAATACGTTACCATAAAGTTTAGAACAAGTTAGAAGTATTTGCAAATAAACCTTGTTTTGTTTCCAAAAACTGCTGCTGATGATCAAGTCGTGTGACCTGATGAACTAGGTCGTGTGACCTGTTCAAGACATAGACTTTTTTCAGCTTTTCTCAACAGGTCGTGTGACCTCTGAAACTAGGTCGTGTGACCTATTTTCAGAAATTTCTAATTCTGCTCCCTTTTTGCCACCAGGTCGTGTGACCTGTTGACAGAGGTCGTGTGACCTGTTGACACTTAGCCAATTTTCATCTTTTCTTTTCTGACATTCTCCGTGCCATAACTTTCTCATCCGACTTCCGTTTTAGCTCCGTAACCCGCTGTTGGAAAGCTCTCGAGTCTACTTTCAATGGCCAATGGTCTCACTTCCATCTTCGTTGTTGAACTCAAAATATCCTTAATTTGCTCTAAAACATCCTGGAAAAACAACTAAGCTTTTTGAAAAGCAAATAAGAATTCGGATTTTGATCCCGAACTCCGATGAATGTGATTTTTTCACCTTTCGATTCCTTTTGCGATGTAGAATTTGATCACGTAGAGAAATTCCCGTTTCCGGACCGTTTTCTCTTTTTTCTCAATTATTTCCTAAATTTGGCGAAAACATCCAAAATGCGCCAAATCCGCCTTTTTCTTCTATTCCGAAGCTCGTTTCTTCTATCAACTTGATTCCCGCATGCGTAATTCCTGTCAAACAACAAAACAAACACTACCGCGAAGATCAAATGTGATAAATTATCAAATTCATACTCAAAACCATTAAGAAACTCCCGGATTATGCTTTAAAGCTCAAAAACATCCAAAAGTGCATTTTCTTCATATTTTGGCTCAAATCTCGTCACTTTGCATCGAAACGTACACAGTAACAATGTAAAGTGTACGTAGGATAACACTTATTAAGGAGTTATCAGTGATGCTTGTCAATCCTTGAGAGGTGTTTGAATCTTTGTAAACTCAGTGCTTCGAATGTTCTCTCAACAGTCTTGCTATTCTGCATGTTTGAAATGCATAATATATAGGTTCATCTTCAAACGAATATCCTAAAAATAAGCAACATATCTTTGAATCTTTGGCAGCTCGATTCTAACGGCTAGTTGCTTGATATCTTAAAATATATTTATCTGATCTTCCATATGTAGGTCTAAGGAAAGTCCAGACATGATTCCATAAGTGTAGGGTCAATCTGCAAGATGGATTTACTTATCTGCATACAGATAAATAATGACAAATTCCTTCAAAATAGGTAGCTAATAATCCCAGCAAAATCTTTGTCAAGTAATAAATCACCAGATTAGTTTGTAATTCATCATCAAATAAGGTATAATCAAATAAAAGAGGTTTAAGATTGATTTGTGAGAAGACCCCCCCTGAGTTCATGCTTTATGAACTGCAGTCCTATTTCAAGGCCTTGAAAACAGTTTCTGTTTCAAACCTTTGAATTCTGTTTCAAATATTTGGGACAAGTTGTGAACTTAAAATCTCACCCTTGATGAAAGACAAAACCACTAATCTGATTGAACTGAATCTCTGCAAAAGATAAACATTAGAGCATAGAAGAGATAACTACATAAGATCAAATTAAGCAGTTATAAGCAGAACCAAAATCAAACATAAGCAAATAAAAGCATATCATCCAACACCAAATTGTCCAAAATTAAAGTACCCCTTAAACTTCCTAAACTTGTCTAAAACTTCTCGCCCTTTTTTGACTTTCATAAAAAAAGTGAGAAAATGTTGGATCAAACCTTATTAAGAAAAGTGAAAAACTAAAATAAAAGAGTTTTGAAAGGAGTTCCAAGTGTTTGAAAAAGAAGAAAGAAGAGGCTAGAATCGAGGCTTTGGGTCTTCATCTCCCTTAGGCTCTGCAGCTTCCTCTTGATCACTGCCTTCTTCATATTCCTCATAATTTTGATGTTCTTCTTATTGTGCTACTTCTTCACCAACTGTTGTAGCCACATCATCACCCACAAACAGATCAGCTGAACTGACAATGGTTGGAACATTTTCATTCTTTTTCTTCTGTTTCAGGTCTTTGAGCAGTAAACCTGAATCCACACTTTCTTCTGCATCATGTTCCTCATCCACAATAGTCTTTTTCCCTGCATCTGTATATCCAGAAACTTGTTTCCCAGTATCCTTATTCCCAGTTGTTTTTTCTTCAGAATTGTTTTCACCAAACAGATCAGTTGTTGATCCTTTCTTCTTTTATCCTTCTGCAGCTTGTGAAACTTCCTCTTCCACATGGATTAAGTTGATACTCCTGAATACACTCTCAACCATATACATCATCTGTTTGAACTCAATGCCTAACCCATACTGGCCTTGCTTTAGTTCATTCATCTCATTCTCAAGGATGTCTAGACTTTGAAGTATTAGGGATAAGTCATGAAAGGGTATTGCTGATGGAGAGGATAAGACCTTAGGTTTTTGGAACTTCTTACCCTGCAACCCTTCTGCAGACAAATCAGAATACAACTTCCAGTTTCCCTCTTTGGTTTCATAATTCCAATCCTTTGAAAAGTCGTTTCATCCAGCATTCCAAAACCAGTAGTTACAGTTTCCTCCCTATGAAAATGAATTTCAAGGTGTTGAAAGAAGAGTGTGAGGAGGTTGGCATAGGGTAAAGGATGTTTTCTCTGCTTGGTACAAGAGTAAAGCATGTGATTCAGCACATCAATATCATAACCATGCATAACCAGATACATCAAGTATAATACCCTGACTGACAGCAACTCCTTTAAATTTTCCTTATGTACTACACACCTCATTAGGATGGGGAATAAACTTTTGCTTCAACAGTTAACACAGAGTGAGTCAACTATTTAGAGGTAGTAGCTACTTTAGGTAGGAAAAAAATCTTATTTGGAATACTTCAAAGAATCAATTCTTTTTGGGTGATTCTCAGTATTGTACCTATTTCGACAACCTAAGACATTGGCAAAATCAGCATGATCTAACTCCATAACTATACCAGCAATCTTAGTAGTTATTGTCATTGCCAAGTTTTTCACTTGTTTCAAGTTTAGGTAGAATAGTCTTGTAAGCCTAGGATATGTAATTTCAGGAGGGTTGCATTTTCCAAAGAGAACTATGTTTCAACCTTCTTATGCAATCCAAATTCATACTATTCAACATGCTAGTGCTGATCATGCTACAGAAAGATATAGGAGTGGTTGCAAAGCCATCTAACCAAATCCCTTTTTGCAGAATGAGTGATAAACCACTTGCTAAAAAGAACTTTCTTACCTGAAGGGGATTGCTTTTCAGAAGAGATATGAAGTTATTTTCCAGTTTCCTTCTCTATTTCTTCAATCTCCTTCCCAGTAACCTTTTCTTTTCCTTTGTCTGTTTTCTGAAGTTTCATCTTCACCTTCTTGGGACTACCAATGTGAACACCCTTCTGTTTCTCAGAAACCACTGTTGGATCTGAATTTTTCTTCTTGCTGGAAGTAGCAGTTTGATCTTATTTTTCCTTCTTGCTCTTCTTCTTCAGAGGAGAAGAGGGTGGAAAAGAGGCACTAGGTGTTCCGGAACTGAATCCATCACTAACTTCTTGAACATCTTCTTCTGTAATTTTTCTTTTCTTCCCAAACTTTTCTTTGAGCCTCCAGCCATCTTGATTCTCTCTGAAGTTCTCCATGTGCTCATTAGGGTTTGATATGTTTAGAAGAGATAGGCAAGAGTGATAGATACGAAAGAGAAGAGATAAAACAAATATTGAAGAGTTGGAGTTTGAAAAGGAAACTGAATATTTTGAAATATTTGAAGTATGAAGTTTGAGTAAAATTCAAAATTTGTGTGTGACGTGTGGAAGAAAATAATAAAAAACTGATTTGAAAAATATTTGCTTTATAAGGTAAAAACAATGTTAGTCAATTATCTACAAAGGCCTTGAAAGACTGTAGTACTGAAACAAATAAGATCAAGGCTTTGAAAATATTTTCAAGGCTTTGAAAAACTTTCCAAAACTTTGAAACACATATGTACTTACCTTTTGCTCCCCCTAAACCAATGCTTCCTTGTTTAACATGCCCAATTCTAATCTTAGGGCTGTGAATCTATCTACTGGCAATGGTTTAGTGAAGATATCTGCAAATTGCATGTTAGTAGGTACAAATTCAAGTAATACATCACCTTTGTCCACATGATCTCTTATGAAGTGGTGTCTGACGTCAATGTGCTTAGTCCTTGAATGTTGTACATGATTCTTTGTAATTGAGATTGCACTAGTGTTGTCACGTTTGATAGGAATATCTCTGAAATCAAAACCCAAGTCTCTCATTTGCTGAGCTATCCATAGCACTTGTGAGCACAAGCTCCAGCTGTTATGTATTCAGCATCTGCTGTTGATAAAGCTACTGAATTTTGCTTCTTAAAATGCAAGCTTATCAGGGATAATCCAAGGAATTGGCAACACCCTGAAGTGCCTTTTCTATCAAATTTGTAACCTGCAAAGTCATCATCTGAATAGCCACACAAAGAGAAGTTAGATCTTTTAGGATACCAAAGCCCTCAGTCTTTGGTACCATTGAGATATCTGATGATTCTTTTGACAACCACTAAGTGTGATTCTTTAAGTTCAGCTTGAAATCTAGCACACATACAAACACTAAACATGATGTTTGACCTACTTTAAGTAAGATAGAGCAGTGAACCAATCATACCTCTGTATTCTTTCTGGTTCGCACTCTTACCATTTTGATCCTTGTCTAAGGACAGTGGGGCACTCATTGGAGTTTTGGCGACCTTGGATTGAGATATGTTATACTTTTTCGGAAAATCCTTGCTATACTTGTTTTGATTTAGAGAAATTCATTTCTTCATTTGATCTACATGGAGTCCAAGAAAGAAATTTAACTCTCCCATCAAGCTCATCTCAAATTCCCTGCTCATAAGACTTGAGAAATCTTTGGAAAGAGAATCATTAGTAGCACCAAATAGAATATCATCAACATATATCTGTACTACAACTCAGGAGTCTTAATGAAAATGGTTTTGTCCACTAATCCTCTTTTGCAAACCATTTTCAAGTAAAAAAGTTGACAATCTTTCATACCAAGCCCTTGGAGCCTGTTTCAAACCATAAAGAGCTTTGTCAAGTTTCTAAACATGATTTGGAAAATCATCACTTTCAAAACCAGGAGGTTCAGAAAAATAAACTTCTTCTAGCAGATATCCATTCAGAAAAGCACACTTAACCATCCATTTGAAAAAAGTTTGATGTTCTTGTGAGATGCAAATGCAAGTAAGATTCTTCTTGCTTCTAACCTGGCTACGGGAGCAAAAGTCTCCTCATAGTCAATAGCTTCTTCCTGGTTGTAGCCTTGAGCTACCAATCTAGCTTTATTTCTGACAACCTTACCATTTTCATCCAGCTTGTTTCCAAACACCCACCTTGTTCCAATAATATACTGATCTTTGGGAGGAGGAACTAGATACCAGACTTAATCCTCTCAAATTCATTGATTTCACATTGCATTGAAATAATCCAGTTTGCTTCTTGTAATGTTTCCTTCACATTCTTAGGTTCTACAAGAGACACAAAGGCATTAAAAGCACACAATTTCTTCAACTCATATCTTGTTTGTGTACAAGTGGTTGGATCACAAATGATGTTCTCTACTGGATGTGCTGATAAATATTTAAACTTCTTTCTTGGTGTCTAGAATTCTGGTTATCCATGAAGATTTTCAAGGCCTTGAGAGCTAGATGCAGTGGCTTGACCACTTTGTGTTCCTTGTGGTTCTGTTTCAAGGCTATGAGAGCCACTTTCAAGGCTTTGAAAATCTGAAAGTTAACTTTAGAAACATCTTCTGGATCTGCTTCATCCTCTAACTCATGCTTGTTCAAATTCAAGTCTGCAAAACCATCATTCAAAGAACCATCATAGCCTTCATAAAAAATAACATGAATACTTTCCTTAACAAGCTTGGTTCTTTTATTGTAATTCCTGTAAGCTTTTCTAGTCAAGGAATAACCAAGAAAGATGCCTTCATCACTCCAGGCATCAAATTTGCCAATATTATCCTTACCATTGTTGTGAACATAACGGGTACAGCCAAAAGGTTTGAAATAATAAATATTGGGATTTCTCCCTTCGAATAGTTCATAAGGATTCTTCTTCATAATAGGCCTAATCAGGCACCTGTTCAAGATATAGTTTGCTGTATTTAAAGCCTCTGTCCAGAAGGATTTTGGCAGTTTATTCTCCAGAAGAATTGTCCTAGACACATCCTCGAAAGTCCCGTTCTTTCTTTCAACTACACCATTCTGTTGAGGTGGTCTAGGAGCAGAGGAATTGTGAGAGATACCAAACTTAGCGCAACATAATTCAGACTCAAGTTGATCAAACTCTCTGTCATGATCACTCCTTATAGAAGCAATGGGCATGTTTTTCAAAGTTTGAAGCTCCTTACAAAGCTTTGAAAATTCAGACAGAGCTTCAGACTTATCTTTGAGAAACATTAACCAAGTAAATCTAGAGTAATCACCTATAATAACCAGCATATATCTCTTACCCTTTGGAGTAGTAAAGCTCGTAGAACCACATATATCCATATGCAGTATTTCAGTGGGTCTAGAAGTAGTTACAAAGTTATTGGGCTTGAAGGAACTTCTTGTCTGTTTACCTTGAGCACATGCCTTACATACCTATTCATATTTGAACCTGATTGATGGTAATCCTCTAACTAGGTCTTTGGAAACCAACTTGTTCAAAGTATGCAAGCTGATGTGTCCAAGCTTTATAGGCCAAAGCTTTGAATCATCTTTCAAGGCCTTGAGGCACTTCAGACTTTCTCCTGTAACTTTGTTAGTATTCAAAGTATAAACATTGTTTGACCTTGAAGGAGTGAAAATGCAATTTCCAGATTGCATATTTACCACACATTTCTCTTTGTAAAAAATAACCTTATTGCCATTATCACATAATTGAGATAAACTAAGCAGATTAAAATTCAGACCATCTAATAAATAGACATCTGATATAGAATTTTTAGAATCATTACCAACTTTCCCAATACCTAGGATGTTGCATTTGCCTTTGTCACCAAGTGTGATTTTTACTTCTGTTTGCTCTTTCAATTATGAGAATAAAGACCTCTTTCCACTCATGTGTCTGGTGCAACCACTATGCACAAACCACTTATGCTCTTTGCTCTTGGTGATAACCTGCAAACTGTTGGGTTTAGTAACGGACTAAGCAGAGGAATTAAACAAATAAGATCTCCACAAGACCCACCAAGGATCACAGGAAGAGACATCATATTTATAGTGAAGGTTCAAGTAAGGATTACCTTGTTTGTCTCCTGTGATAACTTCAAACGCAAAATTGTGTTTGCGTCTCTACAGCTAGTCCACACCTAGCATGAAGAACTAGATTCCTCCACCTCTTGTGCTAGAAACCGATGGAAGAAGGAAGAGGAAGAATCACACAACGGAGACCAAAGGGAGGCTCGGCCTCCGCTTGGCCGACGGGTAGAGGACAGACGACACAAGGGGGTTCGTCCCTCTTGTGTTTGTTCTCTCCTTGCTTTTCTCTCTCTCACTCAATGTGTTATGAGCATTAGTATGAGAAATAAGCTAGGAGTGTCCTTTATATAGTCCAACGACTCCTTTTCAACTGTATAAATGCCCCTATCCTAATCCTTTCCATACAAGAACTAGTCCAACTTGCAAACCAGTCCTACTAAGTTTGCAAGTAGTTGCGTATTAATCCTTCTATTAATTAATCATATTAATTAATTCCCAAGTCTAGTTTAATCCATATGGCGTGTGACCCCATATGTTTATACTTAGTTGGTAATAACGTTTATTAACATGGAGCGGTGTCTAGGAACACATCCATGCCACCCAACTAATAGAAATAGTCATTACTTTGACAAACCTTGTGTAAGTATTGTCTCGTCCCTTTGTCTCTACATCCGGATTGGACACGAGACATACAATTCACACACGTATATTCAATTCATTGCTTCTCGATCTTGGGAATATCCGTATCCATGCAGACATGCCACCCAACTAATAGAAATAGTCATTACTTTGACAAACCTTGTGTAAGTATTGTCTCGTCCCTTTGTCTCTACATCCGGATTGGACACGAGACATACAATTCACACACGTATATTCAATTCATTGCTTCTCGATCTTGGGAATATCCGTATCCATGCAGACATGCCACCCAACTAATAGAAATAGTCATTACTTTGACAAACCTTGTGTAAGTATTGTCTCGTCCCTTTGTCTCTACATCCGGATTGGACACGAGACATACAATTCACACACGTATATTCAATTCATTGCTTCTCGATCTTGGGAATATCCGTATCCATGCAGATATCATCAATATCCCATATTGATTTATCTGAGTTTGGCCAGACATTCAATAAGCACCATCCCTCGAGTGGCCGTGGATATTTGCTCCCGTTATGTAGGAGGGAAAAATTCTATCTACATCACTACCATCTCTAAGCTTGTTTCCTTATTGTGTCGACTAATGACTTTATTGCTACCCAGTTACGGTGTAGCGTTTGACGATATCAAAAAGCAATATTCCACAACTAGAGGATCTAGTGACTTAAAGTCTAAGGAAAACAACACCGTTGTCACTACGAGTAGCACTTGTGACTTTACATAAATTGTATGTATCCTTGTCGTTGAGGGTCAATCCAGTATGCTATTACTCCTAATGCATACCCATGTGTTGGACCGTGATATCTCCATATCAATCCAAACCCATACTAGTCTATAATTGATTGTCCAAAGATTGCCTCTACAGCATCTATTCCAACAGTCTCCCACTTGCACTAGAGCCAATCTGGTGCATCTCGTATGCCAATAGACCTAGTATGCCCTTCATGCTTGCGCTGAACAAGCGGCTTCGTAAGTGGATCTGACAGATTCTCATCTGTAGGAATCTTGCATATTTTCACATATCCTCTATTGATGATATCTCGAATATGTTGGAACTTTCTGAGTACGTGTTTGGATTCCTGGTGTGACCGGGTTCCTTTGATTGTGCGATCGCCCCAGTGTTGTCAAAATACAACTAAGTTGGATCCACGATACTAGGAACCACACCAAGCTCAGTAATGAACTTCTTAATCAAAACATCTTCCTTTGCTGCGCCACTCGCAGCAATGTACTCAACTTCAGTTGTAGAATCAGCAACCGTCTCTTGCTTGGAACTTTTCCAGCTCACAGCTCCTCCATTCATGCAATACAAGAATCACGACTGCGATCTGAAATCATCTATATCGGTCTGGAAGCTTGCATCCGTGTAACCCTTTACACACAACTCTTCCTGCCATCCGTAGATCAAGAACATGTCCTTAGTTCTTCTGAATTACTTTAGGATGTTCTTAACCGCTATCCAGTGACTCTCACCCGAATTAGACTGATATCTGCTTGGCATACTCAATGTGTATGACACATCAGGTCTCGTACATAACATGGTGTACATGATGGATCCTATGGCCGAGGCATAGGGTACCCTACTCATGTGTTCCTTCTCAATCTCATTGGAAGGACAATCATTCTTCGAAAGAGTGATTTCATGCGACATGGGCAAGAATCCCTTCTTGGAATTTTGCATGTTGAACCGACTCAACACCTTGTCTATATATGTACTTTGACTTAGGCATAGAAGCTTTCTCGATCTATATCTATAGATCTTGATACCAAGTATATAAGCTGCATCCACTAAGTTCTTCATTGGGAGACACTTTCCTAGCCAATCTTTCACATATTGCAACATACGAATGTCGTTTCCAATAAGTAGTATGTCATCCACATACAAGACCGGAAAAGAAACAGAGCTCCCACTAACCTTCTTGTAGACACAAGATTCATATTCGTTCTTGATGAAGTGATAACTCCGTTTTCGGAGTTATTTTATGCCTTTTATTTCTACGTTTTGCGTGCTTATAATGGAGAATTCGTCGTCTTTTGAGTGAATTGAGCGTAAATGTGATAATGTGAGTTCATATGCATTACTTGTTAAATCCGGGCGTTTCTTTAGATTTTTGAGCTTTTATTGTGATATGATCGCGGGTTGTGTTTTCGTGTTGTGATTCGCAGGGAAACAGGGCTTGGAGGATCGTGCGGGATATGGAAGCGAACTTCGGAAACAAGGAACTCGAAGGCAAGTCAAAAGGAAGGAGAAAGTCAAAGGAAATCAACGGAAAGTCAAGGGAAGAAGGAAGGAAGAGGAAAGTCAAAGGAAGGAGGAAGAAAGTCAAAGAAGGAGGGCTGGACACAGAAGTCTTCGTGCGAAGACATTTGTCTTCGTGCGAAGACATTACACTTAGCCAAAATTCAGCTCGGCCAAAGTCTCTTCTTATACACCCTTGCAGTATCTAAATGAGAAGGCCTTCGCACGAAGAGCAGAAGTCTTCGTACGAAGACTCTTCGTGCGAAGACAACTGTCTTCGTGCGAAGAGAACGCTGGAACGTGCAGTTTTTTTGGGGCTTTTTCGTAGTTTATGCAAACTTTGTAATATGATTATGGGAACGTATTTAAGCCTTTTAGGTCGACTTTTTCAGTAGTTTTTGACATTAGAGACATCTTTTGGAGATCAAGAAGCCTTTGGGAGAGCTTAGGAGCTTTTGGATCATTCGTTTGGATTCTAAACTCTCGTCTTTCTTGATTTTTATGTTTAAACTCATTATAATCGTCGTTTTGATTATGAATATGAGTAGCTAAACACTTTTTGCTGGGAATTCTCGTTTGGTGTAGCTAGGGTTTGATCTAAAGTGATGTTTTGATGATTGTAATGCATGCTTTAGCTTAATCTCTCGTGTTTATTCACTATTATGGATTATTTACGTTCTTAATCTTATTATCTTTGCGAGTAGCTAACGTAGAGATAAATTCAATTAGTTTTCACGCGGTAACTCCGTGAGAATTAGTCGGTAAATTGAATAGTCCACCTAGTCGTATCAATGTTTGGTAACTCGGCATCGTTAACTAGGATCGTTAAAGTAGAATTATGGTTTTAGTGCATACTTGAAGCTAAATTAAACTTGGTAACTCGGTTTGGTTTAGTTAGAGTATAGTGAACTTGTTTGGTAACTCGGTAAGTTTAACATCGCTTGATTAATAGTGAATAACACGTGGTTGCTTTACAAATCAAAATATAAATTTAGATCAACCTAGTGAGCCTAGAGAATTCCCGGTACTTTTCCCTTATTTGATAAAATCCAAAATTCATTCTTTATTAATCGTGAACTATTTCACTTGGTTAATTGAGAACTTCGCGTTTAATTTCTTAGAATTAGATAAAAACACAACTTGCAACTTGCCCACACAAGGTTTAGAATAGTAATTAATTTGCACAAAGTCCCTTGGGTTCGACAACCCGGATTTCCGGTTTATTACTACACACGACAGCTGTGCACTTGCAGTTGGAGCGTGTCAAGTTTTTGGCGCCGTTGCCGGGGACTTCGGCTAAATTAGTTATAATTCCTAGCCTTAGGGATTTTAATTTATTGTTTATATCCGTTACTCACCTACGTTTTGCGTGTTTCGTGATTTCAGGTTGATTTACACGGTGCATGACCCGTTCTCGAGACGAGCCTTTGTATCCAACGTTTGAAGACCCGGAATCCTTATTAAAAGCACAGCGTAGAGACAAGAGGAATTCAAGCTCAGTAGTTATGGATGAAGAGACGAGAGCTGAGTTTGAGAGGATCCGCAAAGGTATGCAGGATGCGGAAGCAGCTAGAGCTGCAGCTGTAGAGGAGGCTGCACAAAGAGCCGCAGAAGCTGAGGAGGTGAGAGCTCAAATGGCTGAGATGCAGGCAAGGATGGATCGCATGGCTCCCCCAAATCCACAACCACGTCCTGGTGTGGGGGCACAAGTGGCGAACATCGGTGGGAACAACAATGGGAATAATGGGGAGAACAACAGGCAGAACAATGCTGAGAATGAAGAACGCCCTATGGTGGATTATTTCAGGACTACTCCAGCATGTTATCAGCCTACCATTGTCAGGCCACAGATCAATGCCCAACACTTCGAGTTGCGCCAACATATGATCAATATGGTTCGTGATGAGTGCGCATTCAACGGAGCTCCAGGAGATGACCCCAATCACCATCTGCTGGTATTTGAGCAAATCACATCAACCCTGCACGACCAGCGAGTTCCAGATGAAACAGTTAAGCTATTACTATTTCCCTTCTCCTTATCTGGAAAAGCCAAGAAGTGGCTTATGGAGCTGCCAGCTGGTAGCATAGTGACATGGGCAGATTGTTGTCATGAGTTTCTGAGGAAGTATTTGCCACCATCCAGAGTCGCGCAGCAGATGGCTGAGATTGCAAAATTCACTCAGGATGAAGACAGCTCGTTGGGAGATGCATGGAGGAAGTTCAGTCAGATTCTCCGTAGATGTCCGAATCATGGAGAGCCATGGCACAAGCTCTTCCATTATTTCTACACTGCATTAGACAAGGAGACAGCTGACCAGTTAGATATGCTAGCTGGAGGTAATTTTATGGGACTTGGAGCACAGCGAGCTCAAGATCTGCTGAACAACGCGTCAAAGAGAGAGACTACACGATCTGAAACGCGTAGGTACTCCAAACCGGGGGATACATCCTTAGTCAACAAGATTGAATCGATGGAACAAAAGCTGGAATCCATGACTTCAGCATTTCACGGTATGCATCCTCCAACACAGAAGCCCATGGGTGAATTACTAGCAGACGAAAGCCAGGGATATGATAATAGTGTTGAAGATGTGAATTTTATGCGACAGCAGCAATGGCCTAACACCTATCATCCCAACAATCGTAATCATCCCAACTTCAGCTATGCCAATCCGAACAGTGGATTATATGCACCCGGACAGAGACCCAATGTTCCATATCAAGCGCAAAGGCAAGTTCCACAACAGCAGGCTCCACAGAAAGAAGAGCAAGAGACGAATGCTCTATTGAGAAAGCTCCTAGCTAATCAAGACAGGATGGAGAGCACGATTGTCTCAATACAAGCCACAATGAAAAGCCACGAGACTCAGATTGGGCAGATCGCCAATCAAAATATCAAGCTTCCACCAGGTATGCTTCCGGCAAATACCATCACTCCTAATGAGCAGCTAAATGCCATCACAACTCGCAGTGGCATCACTACTGAGGACCCCCCATATCCTAGCCACGCACGAGCTGAGGCGACTAAGGCCACTGAGAAAGCTTTGGATGAAGAGATTCCCGTGCCTACCGTGAGTCCCCAATCAAAGGACACGGTGAGGAAGTCGGATGAGAAACAGAAGCCTAGGGAGGAATACAGTGTACGAGTGCCATACCCGCAAAGATTGAAGAGTCAAGAGGATGCCAAGCATTTCAAGAAGTTTGTGGATATCTTCAGGAAACTGCACATTAATATACCTTTTGCGGAGGCCATTTCACAAATGCCTAAATATGCCAAATTTCTCAAGGACCTCCTTTCTAATCGGAGGCGCATGGATGACTTTGAAACCGTAACTCTGAATGAGGAGTGTAGCGCAGTTGTGCAAAAGGCGCTACCAAAGAAGATGAAAGATCCGAGCGGTTTCATCATTCCTGTTACATTGGGAGACGCATTTCATGGGAGGGCATTATGTGACCTTGGTGCCAGTATTAATTTGATGCCCACGTTGGTTTTTGAGCAACTTGGTGTGGGAGATCCTAAACCTACCAGGATGTGCTTGCAGATGGCTGATCGCACAATAAAACGCCCCAGGGGTGTTTTAGAGGATGTATTAGTGAGAGTTGAAGGACTCATCTTCCCAGCGGATTTTGTGATCTTAGACATGGAGGCCGACGATGATGTTCCTCTTATTTTGGGCCGTCCATTCCTGGCCACTGGGAGAACTATCATTGATGTGGCCAATGGGGAGCTGACTATGCAGATCAACGATGAGAAGGTGGCCTTCAATGTATTTGAGGCTATGAAGTTTCCCGCATACGCGGTGAGCGAGCAGTGCTTTGGGGTGGAGGCATACACGCTGGACGAGGAGGACGATATTTTGTTAGAGCAACTATATGAGGAGCTTGCTCTACTTGATTCCAGCGAGAAAGAGCAAGCCTTAGATGTTCATTGGCGCCCACCATTACCCCTCTTTAATGAGGGAAGCAGGAAGATTCTTACTCCTTCTCTTATTACTGCTCCTGTTTTAGAATTAAAGCCTTTACCTGTTCATTTGAAATATTTATACTTGGGATCTAATGATACTTTACTTGTGATTGTATCTGCATGTTTGGACAGGGAACAGGAGGAGCAGCTTCTCAAAGTACTACAGAAGAGGAAAGCAGCTATGGGATGGACCATAGCAGATATTAAGGGGATCAGCCCCACAGTTTGCCAGCATAAGATCAGGCTCATGGAAGACAAGAAGCCGGTAGTTCAATTTCAGCGCCGCCTCAACCCTCACATGCAGGAGGTGGTGAAGAAAGAGGTGCTTAAATGGTTGGAAGCAGGTATCATCTATCCGATTTCCGACAGCACGTGGACTAGCCCGGTACAATGTGTTCCCAAGAAGGGAGGTATAACTGTGGTGGAAGGGGAAAAAGGTGATCAAATTGCCACACGTACCGTTACTGGGTGGAGAGTTTGCATGGATTACCGCAAACTCAATGATGCCACTTTGAAGGATCACTTTCCCCTCCCATTTGTGGACCAGATGCTTGATAGGCTAGCTCACCATTCACACTACTGCTTTTTGGATGGATATTCTGGGTATAATCAAATAGCGATTGAGCCAGCTGACCAGGAGAAGACGACATTTACTTGTCCATATGGGACTTTTGCATTCAGACGCATGCCCTTCGGGCTATGCAATGCCCCAGCTACGTTTCAGAGGTGTATGATGTCTATCTTATCAGACATGATGGAGCAAAATTTTGAAGTCTTCATGGATGATTTTTCGCTTTATGGTGATGGGTTCGAAGACTGTCTCCAGCAGCTAGCTCGGGTACTGGACAGATGTATTAACACCAACCTAGTGCTTAACTGGGAGAAGTGCCATTTCATGGTGACTGAGGGAATAGTATTGGGGCACAAGATTTCCAGTAAAGGTTTAGAGGTAGACCGGGCGAAGATCGAGGTGATTGAGAAGCTTCCTTACCCTACGTCTGTCAAAGGGGTACGGAGTTTCTTGGGACATGCAGGTTTCTATCGGCGCTTCATTAAGGACTTTTCGAAAATCACAAAGCCTTTATCTGGTTTGCTTGAGAAAGATGCCGTGTTTGATTTCAATGAAGACTGCAAGACAGCCTTTGATTTTCTCAAGAAAAAGCTGATTAGTTCTCCCATTATAGCCACTCCAGATTGGACCCTACCGTTTGAACTTATGTGTGATGCCAGCGATTACGCGGTGGGAGCAGTGCTGGGACAGCGGAAAGACAAGGTAGCTCATGTAATTTACTATGCTAGTCGTACTCTTAATACTGCACAGGTTAATTATGCCACCACGGAGAAAGAGATGTTGGCTATTATCTTCGCATTGGACAAGTTTCGTCCATATCTTGTGGGTTCTCAGGTGACTATTTTCACGGACCATGCAGCCCTCAAATATCTTCTTGCAAAGAAGGATGCGAAGCCTAGATTGATCCGATGGGTGTTGCTAATGCAAGAGTTTGACATAGTGATAAAGGACAAAAAGGGTGTAGAGAACGTTGTTGCAGACCATTTGTCACGACTGGATAACGACAAACAAGAAGATGTGCCGATTAGAGAAGATTTTCCAGATGAACAACTTATGGTAGTGGTAGCAGCTGTGCCTTGGTTTGCGGATTTGGCAAATTTCAAGGCGCTCAAAATTGTCCCGAAAGACATGTCTTTCCATCAGAAAAAGAAATTTTTCGCAGATGCACGACACTATTTCTGGGATGACCCTTATTTGTTTAGGTTGGGAGCTGACAATGTGTTAAGAAGATGCGTAGCTGAGCCAGACACTTTGGACATTCTTAGACACTGCCACGAATTGAATTGCGGAGGACATTTTGGCAAAACGCGTACTGTGGCAAAGGTATTGCAAAGTGGATTTTACTGGCCTTCTTTACATAAAGATGCTCATCTATTTGTGCAGCAATGTGATCGATGTCAGAGAACCGGCAATATCTCCAACCGAAACGAGATGCCTCAAAATTTCGTGTTGGAAGTAGAGCCCTTTGATGTCTGGGGCATCGATTTCATGGGACCATTCCCGTCTTCACTTGGCAATATTTATATACTGTTAGCTGTGGATTATGTGACCAAGTGGGTGGAGGCAATGGCTTGCCCCAAAAACGATGGAGCTACTGTAGAGAGATTCGTGCGTAAGAGCATTTTTACACGGTTTGGAACTCCCAGAGCCATAATCAGTGATGAAGGATCGCATTTCGTGAATAAAGTCTTTGCCAATGTCTTGAGCAAATATGGGGTAAAGACGCATAAGATATCACTGGCTTATCATCCGCAGTCAAATGGGCAAGCAGAAGTTTCTAACCGAGAGATAAAAGGGATTCTGGAAAAGACAGTCAACCCGGGACGCAAGGATTGGTCTCTGCATTTAGATGATAGCTTATGGGCGTATAGGACGGCTTACAAGACTCCTCTAGGCATGTCTCCCTACCAGTTAGTATTTGGGAAGTCATGTCATCTTCCGGTGGAACTTGAGCACAAGGCATTCTGGGCCTTGAAGAAGATCAATTTGGACGCTAAGCTCTCAGGTGAGCTACGAAAGCAAGCACTACTTGAACTTGAAGAATTTAGATTGATGGCGTATGAAAGTGCGAGAATCTATAAGGAGAGGACAAAACTGTGGCACGACAGGCACATCATCCCGAGAGACTTTAAGGTAGGACAGAAAGTATTGATCTTCAATGCCAGACTAAAGCTGTTTCCAGGGAAATTGAAATCTAGGTGGAGTGGTCCCTACACGATTACTGCAGTTTATCCATGGGGATCTATTGAGGTAGAGGATGCAAATGGGAACAGGTTTAAGGTGAATGGCCAGAGAGCGAAACCGTACGTGGACGGGAATTTCATTGGAGTCATTGAATGGCTTCATGCAACTCCCGCAACTTGAGAAATCTCTGAGGTAACTGGGTCGGGCCGTCGACCTTAAATTACAAAGCGCTTGTTGGGAGGCAACCCGACCTATTTATTGCTTTAGGATAGGTTTTAATACTGTTTTGTAATTTTTATTCGGTTTGATTTTATTGAGAGGTGCGAGAGAGTGGATTTAATATTTCCAATGAGTGTGCAGGAATACGAGGTGAAAGGCCTATTTCGGATCCCCCTTCTTGATGCGCGCGTGCGAAACAGAGTAAAAAGTCCAGATTTGCAGCTAAATACGCGTATCGGGATCCGAAGTGAAGGAATTGAAGATAGAAGCCATTTCTGCACCTATTCAACACACGCACCTGGGGAAGATCATGTTCCCGGACTCCCCGTCTTGATTTGCACAAGAATTTAGTTAGTGAACGGAGAAAGCTAGCACGCCGGCACGGATTACGAGGTGAAATTTTGAAGGACAGACTGAAATAAGAATTGAACAATGCCAACGTGTGGGGGTGGTCGAGAGCTTTCTGTAGACAGGTGGATCGCGCAAATCGGAGTCCGGATGAAGAAGTTACGCCAAAAAGGATGTTTTAGCGAGTAAAACGAGGCCAAAAGCATCCGGAAATGCAAAACGTGCCTTGGAACGTGTGAAATTGACAAATAAAATATTCCCCGGATTTTGGGAGTGTTTTAAGGTAAAAAGGGAGTCTCGAGGTCGAGGAGATCCTTCGGAAAGCAAAGGCACGATCGGATACGCGAAAATTTGACGAAAAGGATGTTTTTGGCAAGCTCCAGCATTGTCTTCGTATGAAGACAATTGTCTTCGTAGGAAGACTTCATACTTAGAAAAATTTTCAAAGCTCTGAATTGTCTTCCTATAACCACTTGCAGTATCTGTTTGAGAAGACCTTCGTGCGAAGACAAATTGTCTTCGTACGAAGACTCTTCGCACGAAGAGAACTGTCTTCGCACGAAGACATCGGGCGGAATGTCAGTTTAGTCCACGCACGGACAAAGGCTGGAAGCTAGTTACTAAGGGCAAAATTGACCTTTTGCACGAGATGAAGCTTCATCACCAGCAGGCATCGACCTATTCTTCATTCTTCATCTTCAAACACAGCAGCTTCACTCTCCATAGCCGCACCACACTCAAATCACCACTCCCTTGTTTCTTCACCAAAATCAACAAACAAATTAGGGTTTTGCTCGCAATTCAGAGGAGAACAAGATTTCAGAGGTGTTTTTGAGTGAGATTGAGAGACAAGAGAGAAATCAGAGGAGGAAGAAACTAGGGTTTGAAGCAAGAATTGAGAAATTGGACGAGTTGGAGCTTGATTCAGCTTACGGACGAGAAGGCAACGCTAACGGGGACTACGCAAGGAGTACGGAGCATCAAACAATTCAAGGTTTCGATAAATTTTTCCGGCACCATCAAAATCAGCCCGGGTTTGTCAAATTTTGAAAGTTTTGCGTCCGTAAGACTTGCTCCGGACGCGTAGGTACAATCTAAACTTGCTATTTTCAATATTCGAGTCCTAGGCACATTGAGTAAAAGCCCGATTATTATTTGTTGCGCTTAGTAGCGTATTTGGGGGCGATTGCGTAAAGTCCTAGGAATTATTTGTTTACGTGCCTACGTGTTTCATTCAGTACACACTTCTTGTTCACGTGCACAAATAGTTGAATTTCTCGTTTTACTTGAAATTGCATTTTAAATGGCGGGTGGAAAGAAACGGAAGACGGGAGAGGGTACTTCGCAAGAAGCATCGGGGTCGGGCGATCCTCAATTAGAGATACCGCCCACTCCCCAATATGCTATCTTGAATGCCCCTTTTCCGGCTAAACCGGGCATTGTAGGCCGACGAAAGGCCAAGGCTAATTTGAAGGAGAGTAGTATTGGGCCCGGATACTATGACAGTTTCCGTTTCGTCACTTATGAGGCCCATATTGACTCTCGTAAAGATACTTATTTGACCAAGAACGGGCAGCCCAAAAAGGCATTTCCATTGCACGAGGACATGCCTCAAGCAATCAAAGAAATTTTTGAGCGCGAGAAGCTTACCAATTGGTTTAAGCTAGTAGGGCAGTCTAGTTCGCATATTGCGCGAGAGTTTTGTTTTAATTTGCGTTACGCAAAAGATGGTGAGAGCCAAGACCCTCGTCTTGTTTACTGTCGGAACGAGTGGATAGTCTTCACGCCAGAGACTATCGCTCTAGCCATGGGTTTCCCTGCTTTGAAAGAGGGTTGTGGGTTAGAGACTGTTCTTCGTAGTGAGAACCTTTGGTCTCGTTTAAATGCTTTTTGCTTTGCGAAGGGGGTTGATCCATGGGACAGGAAAGGGGAGGTGCTTCATTGGAAGGCCGAAAAGAAGTTTTATAGGCCGGAGGCTAGGTGGTGCTGTGAATTGTTAGAAAACTGGGTTTTGGGAATCACACGAAACCCTAGTTACACTTTCCGCCTATCGGTCTGGGCTCTTTGTCTTTACACCGGGGTTAGAATCAATATCCCCAAACTGATTTGGGAGAATTGTCTTGAGAGGGTGTCGAGGACGAACAAATTGGGCCCCGGTCATACTTGCTTGCTTACTCACCTAGCCAAAACTGTCGAAGTAGTCATAGGGAGAGATATGGATTTGAAAGCGTTTACTGCTAGGAAGTGGCATAGGTTTGATGAGACAGCGAGGAAGAAGGGCAAGGGTAGGAGGATGAACACCTCTAGGTTTGACAACCAGGTTGCCTACGACCACCTGCGAGAGGAGATGGCCCGGGATAGACTTGAGAGAAGACGCCAGTTTGCCCACACTCGGGACAATCAGGCGAAGCTGGGTGGATTAATCCAGATGGTGGGCCAGTGGGTTATACAGTCTAGTGGTCAGGCGGCGAGGGAGTTTGTTCCACCGGTCCCGACGGCGGATCCGTGGTTCCAGGAGGATGACTTTGAGTATCCGGTTCCGCCGAGTGAGGATGAGGAAGAAGAAGATGATGAGGAAGAAGAAGAAGAGGATGAGGAAGACGACGAGTAGTGGAGTGTGCCCTCGTGCTAGAATTGTTGAGTCCTCGTGTTATCGTTGAGGACAACGATGCATTCTAGTGTGGGGGTGGTTGAGTCCTTTTTGCTAGTCAGTGTTGAGTCTTTGCATCGCCCGTGTCAGCATGTAGTTAGAGATTTTTGGTTATGTCCTTATTTTTCTTTTTATTATTCATCTTTTTGAGTGCACGTTTTGGTATTTTTGAGTCAACCCACCATTGTTGAGTCGTTAGTCGAGTTAGCCGTGCATATAGTGTAGGAATTTAAAAAAAAAAAAAAAAAAAAAAAAATTTGTATTTCAATACTTGCATTGTGAATATTGCATTTGCATATAGGTGCATTGTGTATAATCGAGTCGTGTCGACTAGTAGGAAGGATGGTTGGTGAATGGTTCTACTCGGATTAGTATGCAAGTGTTCATGGTTTCGTATGCAATGTGAGGTGATAGTATGCAATTGGCGTAGGGAAGTTATGCAATGAGTAATTAGGTTAGTATGCAAAGTTGGATGAATTGCGGGAAAGCAAGAGAGAAGTTTTGACTTGAGAGAAATGGAATTGACTTGGGAGATTTGCTCGGGACGAGCAAAAGGTAGTGTGGGGGTAGTTGATAACTCCGTTTTCGGAGTTATTTTATGCCTTTTATTTCTACGTTTTGCGTGCTTATAATGGAGAATTCGTCGTCTTTTGAGTGAATTGAGCGTAAATGTGATAATGTGAGTTCATATGCATTACTTGTTAAATCCGGGCGTTTCTTTAGATTTTTGAGCTTTTATTGTGATATGATCGCGGGTTGTGTTTTCGTGTTGTGATTCGCAGGGAAACAGGGCTTGGAGGATCGTGCGGGATATGGAAGCGAACTTCGGAAACAAGGAACTCGAAGGCAAGTCAAAAGGAAGGAGAAAGTCAAAGGAAATCAACGGAAAGTCAAGGGAAGAAGGAAGGAAGAGGAAAGTCAAAGGAAGGAGGAAGAAAGTCAAAGAAGGAGGGCTGGACACAGAAGTCTTCGTGCGAAGACATTTGTCTTCGTGCGAAGACATTACACTTAGCCAAAATTCAGCTCGGCCAAAGTCTCTTCTTATACACCCTTGCAGTATCTAAATGAGAAGGCCTTCGCACGAAGAGCAGAAGTCTTCGTACGAAGACTCTTCGTGCGAAGACAACTGTCTTCGTGCGAAGAGAACGCTGGAACGTGCAGTTTTTTTGGGGCTTTTTCGTAGTTTATGCAAACTTTGTAATATGATTATGGGAACGTATTTAAGCCTTTTAGGTCGACTTTTTCAGTAGTTTTTGACATTAGAGACATCTTTTGGAGATCAAGAAGCCTTTGGGAGAGCTTAGGAGCTTTTGGATCATTCGTTTGGATTCTAAACTCTCGTCTTTCTTGATTTTTATGTTTAAACTCATTATAATCGTCGTTTTGATTATGAATATGAGTAGCTAAACACTTTTTGCTGGGAATTCTCGTTTGGTGTAGCTAGGGTTTGATCTAAAGTGATGTTTTGATGATTGTAATGCATGCTTTAGCTTAATCTCTCGTGTTTATTCACTACTATGGATTATTTACGTTCTTAATCTTATTATCTTTGCGAGTAGCTAACGTAGAGATAAATTCAATTAGTTTTCACGCGGTAACTCCGTGAGAATTAGTCGGTAAATTGAATAGTCCACCTAGTCGTATCAATGTTTGGTAACTCGGCATCGTTAACTAGGATCGTTAAAGTAGAATTATGGTTTTAGTGCATACTTGAAGCTAAATTAAACTTGGTAACTCGGTTTGGTTTAGTTAGAGTATAGTGAACTTGTTTGGTAACTCGGTAAGTTTAACATCGCTTGATTAATAGTGAATAACACGTGGTTGCTTTACAAATCAAAATATAAATTTAGATCAACCTAGTGAGCCTCGAGAATTCCCGGTACTTTTCCCTTATTTGATAAAATCCAAAATTCATTCTTTATTAATCGTGAACTATTTCACTTGGTTAATTGAGAACTTCGCGTTTAATTTCTTAGAATTAGATAAAATCACAACTTGCAACTTGCCCACACAAGGTTTAGAATAGTAATTAATTTGCACAAAGTCCCTTGGGTTCGACAACCCGGATTTCCGGTTTATTACTACACACGACAGCTGTGCACTTGCAGTTGGAGCGTGTCATGAAGTCAAACTCTTTGACTGCTTCATCAAAACGTCGATTCCAACTCCTAGAATCTTGTTTTAATCCATAAATGGATCGTTGCAACTTACATACTTTATTTGGATGCTCTGGATCCACAAAATCATTAGGTTGTGTTATGTACACATCCTTGAGGAGGTTTCTATACAGAAACGCTGTTTTGACATCCATCTGCGGAATCTCATAGTCGTACTATTCTACAATAGCAATTAGGATTCGGATGGATTTGGTCATTTCGACCGGTGAAAAGGTTTCATCATAGTCTATACCATGAATCTGTCTGTATCCGTTTTCCACCAATGGGACCTTATAGGTAATCACATTACCATCCATGTTGGTCTTCTTCATAAAGACCCACTTGCACCCTATGGGCCACGCCCCTTGGGGTGGTTCCAACAAAGTCCATACTTTGTTGGTATACATGGATTCCATCTCGGATTCCATGGATTTACGCCACTTCTGAGAGTCTGGCCCTTTCATGGCCTCTCATAGGTAGTAGGCTTATCATCGATGAGCAACGTGTCACCAGAATCAGTCACGAGAAGTCCATACCTCTTTGGCTCCTGGCGCACTCTACTTAACCTACGAAGCTCTTGTGTTACTTGAACAGGTTCCTATACAACATCTTCTGGTTCCTGTTAATGTTCCATAGTATGATCCGTGGTTTGTGGTTCTTGAATTTCTTCAAGTTCTACAGTCCTCCCACTTGCTTCTTTAGAGACAAATTCTCTTTCTAGAAACACGTCGAACCGAGTCACAAACACTTTGTTCTCGGTTCGATTGTATAAGTAATATCCCTTAGTTTCCTTAGGGTATCCCAAAAACTTACACCTATCCGAATTAGGCCCGAGCTTGTCTGATTGTGAACGTTTTACATAGACATCACAACCCCAAATATTCATGAAGGACACTGTGGGACGCCTCGCACTCCACATGTCATATGGAGTCTTCATGACCCATTTAGATGGAACACGGTTAATGGTGAAAGCTACACACAATAGATCATGGCCCCATGATAAAGGAAGATCACTTTGACACATCATAGATCGAACCATGTTTAACTGTGTTCGATTCCTCCTCTCGGACACGCCATTCCATTGTGGCATTCCGGGTGGAGTGAGTTGGGATATTATCCCACACTCTCTAAGATAGTCATCAAACTCTTGGCTCAAGTATTCTCCTCCACGATCCGATCATATAGCCTTGCTACTTTTTCCAAGTTGCTTCTCTACTTCATTCTTGAATTCGTTGAACTTTTCAAAGGATTCGGATTTGGCCTTAATAAGGTATACAAATCCGTATCTTTTAAAATCATCAGTAAATGAAATGAAATAAACGTAACCACCCCTGGAAGGCGTGGCAAATGACCCACATACATCAGTATGTACGAGCGCCAATTCCTCCCTAGTCCTCTCTCATGTCTTATTGAAAGGGGACTTTGTCATCTTTCCCAATAAACAAGCCTCACATGTCTCATATGATTCAAAATAAAATGAGTCTAGGAATCCATCCTTATGAAGTCTTGAAACACGTTTCCCGTTTGTGGCATAAAAGACAGTGTCGTAGATAAGCAGGATTTAAATCATTCATTTTAATCCTCTTGGTATTTATGTTATAGAATAGTGAATACTATCAAAATAAATGGAGCAACAATTGTCCTTTATTGAAATAGTAAAACCTTCCTTGTCCAAGCAAGAAATATAAATAATGTTTCTGCTCATAACAGGCACAAAATAGCAATTATTTAATTCTAAAGCTAATCCTAAAGGCAAAGACAACTCGTACACGCCTGCGGCCAATGTAGCAACATTTGCTCCATTCCCAACGCGCATTTCTATCTCCCCTTTAGCCAATCTCCTACTTCTCTTTAGATCCTGCAAATTTTGACAAATGTGAGATCCACATCCAGTATCCAATACCCAAGATGAAGAGCGAGTTATATTAACATCTATAACAAAAATACCTGGTGGTGGTGGAATCACTATTCCAAGCCTTTTATCCTCCAGATACTTGGGGCAGTTCCTCTTCCAGTGTCCAGGCTGACTGCAGTAGTGAAAATCACCCTTAGTCACTCCCTTGGCAACACCACCAACATGTTTGAGGACAACATCATTGGGTTTGGCAACTGCCTTGCCTTTCGATTTGGAGGTAGAAGCAAACATTTTTCCTTTCCCTTGTTCACCATCATTATGGCCTTGCCCTTTCCCTTGTTGATGCTTTGTTCAACTGTCCTTAACAAATTGAGTAGATCTGGAAGAGGCTTTACAATATCGCTCATGTTATAATTCATTATGAACTATCAATAACTCTCAGGAAACGATTGCAAAACGAGATCTGTGGCCAACTCTTAACCCTCCGGAAACCCTAGTCGTTCGAGATTCTCCAAGTACCAAATCATCAGAGTACATGAGGTCCCACTGGGTTTCCCTCTGACATATGACACTTGAACAATGCCTTGGAAACTTCATACCTCTCAACCCTTGTCTGCTCTTGGAAGAGCTGCTTTAAGTGAATGATCATATCAAACGCAGCCATGTTCTCATGTTTCTTCTGGAGCTCAAAGGCCATGGTGCAAAGCATCAGGCAGGCCGCATCATTAGCATAATCAATGAACTTCTGATGCGCCTTTAGGACCGCCGGGGTAGTATTGTCTGGAGCCGGAGGAACTTCCTCCTCTAGAGTGTACAGTTTCTTTTCCTGCTTGAGAACGATTCTCAAGTTCCTGTACCAGTCTAGAAAGTTTGTTCCAGAAATCTTGTCCTTATCAAGGACAAAACGTAGGGAGTGTGATGAACTCGATCAGTTGTTTTCCATTAGAATTCTACAAAATGAGAAATATACAAGTTTTAGTATTTTGTGAACAAATAACTATATTTAATAATGGCTAGATTATTAAATACAACTCCCACTATTTATCTCGGATTAATAACCTTCAATATTAATGCGGAAAATATCATTATGTTTTCAAGTGGGTCCAAGATCCATATTTCACTTCCTTTTGAGCTTGCTTTGACAAGTCACCCAAAGTCAGTTATTTAGGTAGGAACAATTCCAATTGCATCCTTATGCAACTCTTGGTTTAATTGGACAAATAACTCCTTATTTATTCATCCCATGAATAATCCCAATTGGTTGCCTCTAGGTTTTTAATCCTATTAAAATCGCCTAGTTACGCCCAACCTCTTACTCAAACAGTTGCACATTACTTGCTTGTGCCATCGCATCACATCATGACAAACCATGTCGCCTTGCTTTGGCACACACGAGTTTGGTAATCATGATCATGATGAGTATTTAAGTAATGAGAAGGCAAAACACAATATTTAAATTGAGAGATTTTTTTCTTTTCAATTTTAATTGTTTTGTTGATCAATATCAACTGATCTACTTATCTTGAGTTGGGAAAACTCACAAATAAAAGATCTGGATTGTTAATTATCTTATTATCAATTTTGCATGCATCAACCATACACCGACATTAAATAGTAAGACAATAAATAAACAACCATAAACAAAAATTTAACGTGATATGGATATGGCCTCTAAACTAAGATATTCTCAAGCAAATGAGAATATCTAAGAACCCTAAAAATAGCAAGCTCATCTCCATGTGCCTCCATCTTTTGGTCCATGCTCCATAGCTTGTGGGATGCTCCATCTTGTGGGCCTTCAATTATTTAGGATTCTTCTTCTCCATCTTGACTATCATCTATTTTATCTAATACTAGCTAGCATCTATACTAAATAAAAAGATCTCACAAGTTGAGAAGAAGACCGACTCGCAAGCCGTAAAAACTAATTAACTATTACATTTATTTTATGAGCTCGCAGGCCGTAAAAACAAACCACAAAATTAAACATTCACAACATTCACATCTAAGGTCATATCCAATCACCATGCTAATAGCACATAAACAGTTAAAATCAAATTTTAACGCGCTTGGTCAATTTTAGTAGATTTTGGATGAACTAGGGTCAAAACGGTCCAAGAGGGCCTACCATCACTATGTACGATCCCATAAAGGACCGCCACAAGGCCTTGGGGCCGGCCGGCCCCTAACCCACACGGCTAGGCCGTGCGCTAGGGAGGCCCGGCCCCTTGGGCGGCAAGGAAGGGAGGGGCCGAACCTCCTTGGGAGGTTGTTTCCAAAACAACGTCCCCCTTGTTGCCCAAGTTTAGTTGTTTCCAATTTGGAAAAAACCCTTTTTCCAACTTGTGCCCAAACTCTAGTTTTCTAGATCCAAACTTTTCACATCCTATGTGATTCTAATTCAGTAATCCTTACATCCCATGTAATATTAGATCATTTGGTTGAATCATATTCAAATTTGCATCAATATACTTAATTATTTAGTTATACACGATCAATTCATAATTTTAAGGCGTAAAACTAATAAAATAAGCATATAAATTACATTATGCTCTACGACATGTGGCTCTCTTACCACTGTTGGGTTTTGTAAGGGATTACGCAGCGGAATTAACCAAATAATATCCGCACAAGACCCACCAAGGATCACAGGAAGAGACATCATAATGATAGTGAAGGCTCAAGTAACGATTACTTTGTTTGTCTCATGTGATGACTTCAAACGCAAAATTGTGTTTGCGTCTCTATAGCTAGTCCACGCCTATGATGAAGAACTAGATCCTCCACATCTTGTGCTAGAAACCGGTGAAAGAAGGAAGATTAAGAATCACACAATGGAGACCAAAGGGAGGCTCGACTCCTCTTGGCCGACGGGTAGGGGGTGGACGGCACAAGGGGGTTCAGCCCTCTTGTGTTTGTTCTCTCCTTGCTTTTCTCTCTCTCAGTCAATGTGTTATGAACATTAGTATGCGAAATAAGCTAGGTACTTTATATATTCCAACAACTCCTTGTTAACTGTATAAATGCCCCTATCCTAAGCATGTCCATACACAGATTATTCCAACTTGCAAATTAGTCCTACTAAGTTTACAAGTAGTTGCGTATTGATCCTTCTATTAATTAATCATATTAATTAATTCCAAAGTCTTGTTTCATTGATATAGCATATGACCCCATAGGTTTCTACTTAGTTGGTAATAACATTTATTAACATGGAGCGGTGTCTAGCAACATATCCATGCCACCCAACTAATAGAAATAGTCATTACTTTGACAAACCTTGTGCAAGTATTGTCTCATCCCTTTGTCTCTACAACCAGATTGGAAACGAGAAATACAAGTCACACTCGTATATCCAATCCATAGTTTCTCGATCATTGGAATAGCCTTATCCATGCAGATAACATGAATATGTCATATTAATTTATCTGAGTCTGGCTACACATTCTGTAAGCACCATCCCTCAAGTGGCCGTGGATATTTTCCCCCGTTATGTAGGAGGGACAAGATATATCTACATCAATACCATCTATAATGTTGCTTCCTTCTTGTGTCCGAAAAACGCTTTTATTGCTACTCAGTTACGGTGAAGCGTTTGGCGATGTCAAAACACAATATTCCACAACTAGAGGATCTAGTGACTTCAAGTCTAAGGATGACAATACCGTTGTCACTAAGAGAATCACTTATGAATTTACATAACTTGTATGTAGCCTTCTCGTTGTGGGTCAATCCAGTATGCTATTACACCTAATGCATACCCATGTGTTGGACCGTGATATCTCCACATCAATCCAACCCCATACTAGTCTATAACTGATCGTCCAATTAAGTATTAAGATTGACTAGGAATATTTAAGATAAACAAACACATTTTTAATCTAAGGACTTTATTATATTAAATATCTCCATAAATAATACAATGAATGTTTCTAGCCAAAAACATTGTTCATACTAAAAAGATTGTCTCTAGGGCATCTATTCCAACACAATTACCGCTGCCTTACCTAGCTATTAGAACAAGTGTGGAATTTGAGTTCATATTCAGGGTCAACCATGTTAGGTGGTCTAACCCCTTTAGAAACACAAATATGTCTTACTTGTCCCTTAAGTTCAAACGGAAAGGTATTCCTCATAATGCGAGGTTCTCTTCTTCTGAAGGGACAAGTCATCATAACATGACCAATTTTGCTACTAACTTGCTAGCTCTGAACACAACCTCACTTGATTCTTGGAGGAAGTCTGTAATCTGTTCACAAATCTGGTATTTTTCTTCCTTGGAAAATTTGGGTTATATCCAATACAAGTCTTGTGAACAGATTATAGACTTCCTCCAAGAATCAAGTTGAGGTTGTGTTCAGAGCTAGCAAGTTTGTCATAACCTTTTAAGAGTCTTAAAATTTCTTAGTCAGAGTAGTTTTATGTTCCTCTAATTCATCATGCTGATGTCTTAGAGCAACAATGTTATCACTTAGAATAGAATTCTCTGTGACAACTTCTTTGACTTGAGATTTCAAGGCTTTGAAATTTATGTCAGTTTTTGCCTGAGAAATTTCAAAATTCTTGTTCCGGCAAACTAGTTGCAAATTTTCTTTTGCTTTCTCATGAACTTTCTCCTTCAAGGACTTGATTTCGTTTAAATAATATTCTTCATTCAGAAGCATAGTTCTCAAAATATCAGATAGCATACTTGAGGATTGAGACATAAGACTTTTCACCATTACCTCAATATTATTATCTATACTTCAAAATTGTTGGACATGAGACAAAGGTTGGCTTGATCTTCTTCATAATATGATTCACTTGAAGAATCAGAGTCACTCCACGAAGCTATCATATCTTTCATTCTTCTGTCATGGTCCTTCTTTTGAGAATTCTTGCTCTTCTTGTAAGGACAATCTCTGATCAAGTGTCCTGCATCACCACACTCAAAGCAGTTCATTACTTTAGATTTGTGAGAGGAAGATTTACTCTTGTAGTCCTTGCTGCTTGAAGATTTGACTTTTTTCTCTGCTGCAGTCTTTTTTTCCGAAGTTCTTTTTCATCCTTAGAATCCTTGTCAATGCTTTGGAAATGAGAGCAAAGGGATCTTTTTCATCATCTTCTTCTTTTTCAAAACTTTGAGGTTGTTCAGTCTCTCTAGCCTTTAGTTCTAGGTTCTTGACACTTTATGGTAATTCTCCATCAGATTCATTCATGGCCATCTCATGTGTGTGCAACTTTCCCTCTAAATCATCAAGTTGGAGGGAGGATAGATCTTGAGCTTCTTCAATTTCTATGGTCTTTGGTTCCCATTTGGCTTTGGTAAGACTTCTCAAGATCTCTCTGACTTTCTCTTCATCGGAGAATGATTTCCCCAAGGAATCCAAGTTGTTGACAATGCACAGTTTGAACATGTCTTTGATGGATTCATCTCCATTCATCTTCAACAATTCATACTGTCTGAGGAATATGTTGATCTTGGTTTTCTTTACTTGGCTGGTTCCTTCAAAAGTCACCACCAGTTTGTCCCATATCTCCTTAGCAGTTTTGCAGGTAGATATCCTGTTGAGTTCATCTGCACTCAAAGCACAATATTAGATATCCATAGCTCTAAAATTTTTAGAAAGTTGTTCTAATCAGAATAGAGAGAGAGAGAGAGAGAGAGTTTTTCAGTTTTGGGGGTTTTAATCCGAACCTTTTCTGTGAAGAATCTGTGAGGTCCATTCTGGATGATAGATCATAACTCAATGTCTTCGATCAATGATAAACATTTTCATCAATGTCTTCCAGTGCACAAAATTGTCTCCAAAAAATAGAAGAGATCTGTTAGAAGCTCTTCTGTGTGAGAAACCACCTTCACCTACAATACTCATGATCACAAGATTGTTAGATCTATACCGTGATACAAGCTCTTATATAAATTGAAAGTGCATTATGTAGGCAAAGTAATACCGGATCAATACTCTAGAGAGGGAGGGGGTGAATAGAGTATGTCAAATTTTTCCAAAAGAGTGGTTTTAAAGAAAAATTGTGAAGAACGAAGAGTATTTCAAGGCCTTGAACACAAATTCAAGCCTTTGGAATCAAAACACACAGTAACAAGTTTACTGATATTTTTCAAGGCCTTGAAATGCCTTTCAAGGTCTTGACTGAAAAAAAAAGTTTTGAATCAGTAAATAGAAAAATTATAGAACTAAAATGTAAAGGCTTGGAACACAAAAGTTTTACGGAGTTCAGTCCTCAATGACTTACGTCACCGCCTGGCAGGATTTCAACATACTTCTTATTAATCAAAAGCTAAGCCCTAGATCTCAAGCATAGAGACTCTCCTGCTCTGTTACAGCTTGTGGTTCCCTATAACCTATGTAGTACCTGCTCTAGCTAACTGATTCAATAAGAGTAGTTTGTTGTTCACTTTGAACAATACCACGTGATTAAATAATAAATAAGTACAACTGAAAAGATATATTTAGCTCAGATGAAGAACAATGTAAAACACGTAAGCAGTCATGCTTGAAGTGTTCTTCTGGATGATGGATTGGATGATTTGATCTTACTCACTGATGCTTGTGAATCCTTGAGAGGTGTTTTAATCTTTGTAAACTCAGTGTTTCAAATTTTCTATCAATAGTCTTGTTATTCTGCTGGTTTGAAATGCATAATATATATGATCTTCTTCAATAGAATTTCCTAAAAATAAGCAATCGATATTTGACTCTTTAACAGCTCAATTCCAACGGCTAGTTGCTTGATATCTTCAAAGATATTGATCTAATCTTCCATCTGTAGGTCTAAGGAAAGTCGAGACATGATTCCATAAGTTTAGGATCAATCTGCAAGCCGTATTTCCTTCTCTGCATACAGATAAATAAGGAACTATTTCCTGCAAAATAGGTAGCTAATAATCCCTGCAAAATATTAGTCAAGCAATGAGATTAAGCCATAATAAAACACCCTATTAGTTTGTCTTTCATCATAAAATAAGGTATAATCAAGTACAAGAGGTTTAAGATTGATTTCAGAGAAGAACTCCCCATGAGTTCATGCTTTATGAATTGCAGTCTTGTTCCAAGGCCTTGAAAACAGTTTCAAAAGCTTTGAAACAAAAACTTAGTTTCAAGGATTTGGATTCTGTTTCAAGTCTTTGAGACAAGCTGTGAACTTACAAGATGATTTGTCCCTCCCACATAATGGGAGTATGTATCCACGACCACTCGAGGGTAGTAATTACTGAATGTCTTGCCAGACTCAGATAAATCAACATATGCTGTTGTTGTTATCTATTCCGATAAGTCTATTCCCAGGATCGAGGAAATTATGGATTGGATATACGAGTGTGACACCTATGTCTCGTGTCCAATCTAAATATAGTGAAAAAGGGATAATCAACGCGAAAACATTGGTCACATAGGTTTTTCAGATCACATAACTATTTATATTAGTTGGATAACATTGATGTGTTGCTATACACCGCTCAATGTTTATAATTATTACTACCAACTTAATAGAAACCTGAAGGGTCACACACCAAAAGGATTAAACTGGATATGGATGTTAACTAGTTAGACTAATAAACAATTAAAAGGACCAATGATCAAAATGCAACAACATGCAAAGTTAGTTGGACTAAATTGCAACGAGGACTAATCCGTGTATGGACATGATTATTATTTGGGAAATTTTATACTTAATAAGGAGTTATTAACTATAAAATGCTTGACCTAGCTCTATTTTTTCATAATTTTTCATTCTATGAAATATCTAGAGCAAGGAGACAGAGCACAAGAGGGCCGAACCCCCATACCCGACGGCAAGAAGGAGGCTTGGCCTTCCTGGTCTGTTTTACGTGATCCACTTGATTTGTTCAAGCTCTTGGCCATTCCTTCTTCTACGTTGCTAGCACAACTCGTGGAGGAGATTTCAGTTGGCAATCCCAATGTGAGGATACCTGTAAGGACGTTGACATCATTCTACGTTGTGATCACACAAACCTACAAGGTAAACGTTACTTCTTTTTATCACATTATGAGAGCTTTACCTGCGATTCATGGAGGGTTTTGATTAGGAAAATTTTTGTAATTCCACTGGGTAACCTACATTAAAACCCGACAATTGGTACTTAGAAATATCATTCACTCATCAACTTTCATATGCTTACGATCTTCTTAAGTGATCCACTCAATACTTTTAGATAACTAAACTAAATGAAAAATGAAGAAACTATCTACTCTATTCTTGAACAATCCACTTAATAGACCTTTCAACATGCAGAGTAACCTGAGTAAGATCTACAGAGCAACCGGCGGATGAACATTGGACATGTGGTGGGCCTATGGCCACCCTGGATTTTCTCCTCTATTACTATTTTCAGTTATTTTCAAAGTTCTTCACACATGTCCCTCCTGAAAATTGTAGGAAATACTCCAATATATGTTGGAACATCTTAAATACCCACTAGATAAACACAATTAATATTTATGATTTAGGCCCAAAACTTTTCATATTCACTACAAAACTCTCACTATATGTAGAGTGAGCTTTATCATAATTTCTAGTTTATTAAAAACGTAGTGGTGGTTGCGCTAACATTTTGGATAGCTATGGAACTTCTCGTATAGTAGTGTAATACCCCAAATTTTTAATTGGGTTATTTTGGTAATTACATAAATTATACGGGTTATTTTTGTAATTACAATTTGTTAAAGCGGTGGTAAACCAATTTTCTATTTTTCTAACTTATTAACCAAGTTGCTAGTTTATTTTAAATATAATCCAAACTTTCATTCTTTTTCTATTTTTATTTCAATAGAATTTCCTAAATTTCCTTTAATTCAATCTTAGTTTGTACTTGATTTAAATTTGTTTTTCTATTACTATTGTCGTTATCATTCATCATCTATTTTAATTGGAAATATTCATATTCTAATTTATTTCTCTATACTTACTAGTTAACTATTTTTTTATTCTAAATATTAACCCTCTTATTTATTTTACTTCTTAAATTTTAAATCATACAATCTATTTGGTGCTCCTAAATCAAATAAACAAATACCACCTAATCACCAGGTACTTTGGTACTCCTAAAACACTCAACCGAAAATAATCATACGCGTAACCCCTTTTCTCCCATGAATGTCTCTATTTATTTCTCCATCCATAACTCCCCCAGAACTCCTCCATCCATAACTCCATACTAAACCCTCCTTCCATAACTCCCTCACACCAGCACTATATAAACCCACCACCACTATTTTCTTCCTCACTCAACCACACTCTCAATCTCTCTCAACTCTCGTTGCTATTCTATGGCACCACTCTCCAACCCCAGCCGGCAGCCACCGCCTAAGGACGCCGAAGGCACCAAGACAACCCCAGGCTGACTTGGCACCACCGGCGCTCCGCCTCGCTCTATGCTCTTTTCCGCCTCACTCGTTGCTTCAGAGTCTCTGTCAGGCGACAAACACCACCAAAGACATTAACAGTGGTGACATTCTCTCCATCGCCGCCACCATATTCGTTATTTTCGTCATTTCAATTCCAATTTTGTAGGAGGTTAGTTCGTGGAGGACAAGTAGTACGAGTGCTAGTATGTTCCTCTTGTTGGTGTGTGTTGCTCTATCTATTTAGATAATTTCATATGTACAATACCTTTAATGATCAAAATGTGATTTTCGATGTCAGTCTTTTTAATTGCTCTATAACTTTTCATACTGGTGTGATTATAAAAATGTTTTGAAGCATGTTTTGGAAAAATTCATTTGATATACACGAGGTTCGAAATAACGGTTATTAATTATGAATAATAAGGTACAATAAAATAATTAGGACGATGTACAGATGATGTGCGTGGAGGCTACGGTCGGGGACACGTGCGTTGATTCCCCTCGGGTGCTAATCCTTATGAGATTACATACCCGACCCCCATGGTGGCCGACATACACCGAGGTGATGCGGTCCCGGGGTTATTTTATCTTGAAATCTATAGAGTATTACCTATGCATGTGTGGGTCATAACTGTATAGGGGTGGCGACACTTAAGGTCTTTCAGCAATGTGGTTTGAGCGGGGTTGCGACGGGTTTCCCTGAACGCTCAGGGTGAATTGGGGCTGTGTTTCCCAAGTCGTACCCTTATTTATATATATTGTTGCATCGTGAATTCTCCGAATACATCGTACCTGCTGGAGGCCTTATGTTTCCCTAGCCAAACTAATATTACATGATACTTCTCATAATCACGTGTGTTACTTAATTTGTGCCAAAACTCATGTTTACTTATTGTAGTATGTACTTTCTCAGTTTTTCTGACATAAATTTTTCTGCGTTTGGCTTGTGCTATTTGAAAACCCGCAGGTTATCAATAGAGGTGGGGGACGCATCACAAGAATTGCTGGCTAGTAACTCCCGCTACACTTAGTACCTCACTTTAGCAATTGTTTTTTATCAAATAATTGTACTCTTTAAACAATTGTTAGTTGTTTCCCTTTTTAAATTATAATAAAAGTTTTTTTGAATTATCGTGTGTCGTACAAACTATGAACCGGAGATCCTGATCTGTTCCCAATGAGGTTCATCACCTCGGAAGTAGACATCCCATAAATTTTGGGGGTGTTTCAGTTGGAGTATGCTTGCGCTAGCCTTTTGTAATCGTTCTGAAAGAATGACCCTCTTCAATCGAAGTATGGTAATTTTTTGCAATGCAAATACTGAAATATTTTATGGTAATTCTGCTTGTGGTGTCGTGATTTCTTTAACTGTGTTAGTGTAATTTTGTCCCCCTATGAAGAACGAATCATGCGTCCTCCCCTGCCGAGAGCCTACTGTTTGGAAAAGAACTCTCCGACCACTCTTTCTTGCATACAACCCCTTTCTCTTGTGACAGACATCAATCATAGCACAAATGTTTGGTATCTGTTTAAAAACAGTGGAGAAGAACAAATTCAAAAACACATTTTAAAGTTGTTATATGTGTTGAAAATAGTGTTTACACTATGAGTTGTTTTAAGATTCCTTCTTCTATATGCCATAAGCTCGAGATGATGTCTAGTAATTCTTTTGGGGTAAACAACCTTATCAAAGAGGAGGTCATTGGATATCTTAGGAAGCTCTTAAGAAATCAAAAGTTGTAGGAGGGATTGGTTTTAAGGATCTGGAATATTTTAATAAAGCACTCGTGGCCAAAAAGTTTTGAAAAATTCTTAACAAAAATTCGTTGTTGAGTAGAGGTTTCAAGTATAAGTACTCACTCAAATCGGATTTACTTTTTTGCTTCTGCAAAGAAAAACTATTCTTACACTTGGTGATAGATTTCTAGTGCGGGTAACCTTATCTGTAGCGGCACAAGATGGAAGTTAGGTGACGGTCATTTCATATTTTCTACGGCTGACCCGTGGCTCAAGTGGGAGCCGAGTTTTTGTACAGATGACAGGAGCAGCTTCAAATATCAAGGTGGCAGAGTTCATTAATCAAGACGGGATTTGGAATCACAATGAAATCATTGAATTCGAGCTTCTAGCGTATATTCTCAAAGTCCCTATTCCTCAAGTCTTAGTTCGGGATACGCGGATTTGACACTATACATATGACGGGAATATTGTGTTGCTTCGAGCTATGCTCTTCTTAGATTGCAGAAATATCAAGAATCTCAGGTGGCTTCGTCCTTAGTCATGTCCAAAACGTGGCTTAAAGCTTTATGGAAGATAAAATTTCAAGCTAAGATGATCTACACCGTTTGGCGAGCGGCTGAGGACTCTATGGCAACAAGATCAAAGGTACTAAGATTCAAAAACATACTCCGGCAACTGGTGCGCTCTGTAAAAAGTATCCAGAAACATATAATCATTTATTTATGGAGTTCCGGATCTCGTTAAACATATAGGAAGCTTTCTTGGGTAACGATTTATATCGAAGCTTCATTGGAGATATTTCTAGTTGGATCCCAACTGTTTTCATGCCTCTTTCGGATGCCAAGCGAGTTATGTTTTGCACCATCATTTGGGGGATCTGGGGTTATCACAATGCGATAGTCTTCCAAAATGAGACCATGAATCTTAAAGAGCTTCGAAGCTCAGTGGATATCACCTTAGCAGGGCTGTCCCTTGGCTCGGTGATTCAAATAGATGGTCCGGGTGTGGAGATTCCACTGGCTAGTTGTGGGAGGTCGCCTAATGACAGCTACCTCAAGTTGAACACAGATGGGGCATGGTGTCCAGGCGAAGAAATCGCGGTTGGAGGTGCTGTGCTTCGGGCCCTCGACGGCATCTTCAGCCTTTGAAGCTGAAACGCAAGCGATTCGGGAAGGGCTTCTTCTAGAAGTTGAACGTGAAAAGTGACGAATAATTGTTGAAGCAGATGCTAGAAGGTTATTGTCGCTATCAATATTATGGGAGTGCCTAGGACTTTTCGATCAGAGGTTGGAGATGTCATTTGTCATATTCAAGCATGAAGGCACCATTTTGAGATTGTATAGCTTGCAAAGTTTGGACTTTCGATTCCAAACAAGTTTGTATGGCTAGGTAGTAACCTAGATTGGGCCCAAAAACTTCTTTAAAATGATGCATTGAGGAGTTACAATCCTGATTTTCCACATAAATAGAAGTTGATCTTATTTAAAAAAAAAAATAGTGTTTAAAAATGATTTTTTCTTACAACATTACAAAAATTTATGTTAGCTTATTCAAACATCGACATACAATACCGACTAATATATATATATATATATATATATATATATATATATATATATATATATATATATATATATATATATATATATATATATATATATATATATATATATATATATCCAATAATAGTTGAAATGTCTTGAAAAAAACACCTAAAAACCACCAAAATTAGCTTTTATCAAAAGCCATTTTTTCAACATGTTTTTGTGCTTAAACATCTATGAAAACTACGCATCCCTCAAAAAGACAGTTTTTTAAACAATTTTGTTTAAAAACATAGAATCTATTCAAAAACATGAAAACCAAACATGCACTTACAAAAGGGTCCTGATGTTCACACGAATTAATTTACTTTCCATATGAAATCTTCAACCCTTTCCACTTTTTCCCTCATTCATTGAACTGTTCATCCCTTAGATTTTTTTATGTTCTCTCTCTGTTTGGCTTCTTCACCACCACTGACCTCGACCACGACCACCACCATCGGCAACAGCCAAGCACTCACTATAGAATCTCTAAAATTCTTTCTCCAGTCATTTTATCCCTCCATAGATCCCCAGCCTCTCAGCAGTAAGTGACTCTTCCTCAATGTATTTTTTCTCTACACTAAATTTAGTATATTTTCCCCTTCAAGTACAAATCGGTGACCTATTCATGTACTGAAATCAATTCATACAATGGACTTGTTTGAGAATGATTAATTATCAGATTAATTAATTATGCATAATATGACACCAAAAAGTGTTTTTCGCTTGACCCGACCCGGACCCGGATGGGGCCGAACCGGATCCGATTGGGACTGAACCGGATCCGGTTCGGGCCGACCCGAATCTGGCCGGGACTGACCTGGATTCGGATAACAAAAGTTGGGTTTTTAGCTTACTTGTTATTCTTTGGTTGGTTCATTTATTATGGAAACCGGATCCGGTCGGGGCATATCCGGATCTGGGTAGCCCCTACCCGTGTCTGGTCAAGTGGGTGGGCGAAACAAATATTTCAAAAGTAAACGGATCCGATTTTAAAACTACCCGGATCTGGATAATCTCAAAAACCGTATAATCTATCAAACTTTGACAAACGAGTCAGATTAATTATCAAAATTTAACCAATGAAGCGAATAATTAAGCTTTCCCAAACTAGACCAATCATACTCTATCTCTAGTTAGGGTTGCATCAAAAATCAAGTTCAAAACTACACTTTAAGAACAAAAATATCAAATAACATAGGGAATCATTACATAAAATAAGACGATCGGATTTGATGGTCGGGCAGAGGAATTGGCGGCGATGGACAATAGTGGGGTTAGATGGGTCAGTCAAGGTAGGAGGGAGGGAGAGATCAGAATTGCAACACCCTTCCAAATCGCAAGGTCGGCCGTATGATTTGGGGGTGTTGCAGTTGGTATCAGAGCCGACGGTTCTAAGTTAGTACTACCCATTGATTTTCACTAAAATAAGATTTTTCAAAAATTAAAATTGATATAGGAAAAATAAAACTGGTAATAAAATTAAACAAGTCGGAGTATACAGGGTAGCTTAGTCCCTATTTTACCTCATATCTGATGGGTATGGTAAGATGCGATTACTGTTGGCTAGAAGATCCGATTGCTATGATGTGCTTATTTGCGATATTATTAGACATGTTTGATCCTTATCGCCTGTTTATTTGTCGAATCGATAGTAGTGCACGTGAACTTCAAAACCTTTAAACGACCTTATTCCTTCTTTATTGGGTGGTCTCATACTCATGTGTTACATGCATGTGAATGAAATATAAATTATATCGAGTAAGATTATATTCGTAAGGTACCATGCGATTTGCCGACCCTCATCGCTACTATACCAGGAGATGCAGAGCTCAACAATCTTAAATGAACCTAGGAAACCAACCACCTCGAGCAGAACCGGCCCCAGAGTATGACCCGATCCGGTTCCAAAACATGGAACAGGCAAAACTAACTCTGACTCAGATTCTGCAAAATACCTAAGGTGGGGGAATGACATAATGAGAAGAATCGCGGAACTCCGACCCGACTTCTTCTATGGGACCGAGGATCCGAAAACCTTGGAGAACTGGATCCGCGACTTTGGAAAGACGCTAATATCGGCACGGTACCCAGAGGACCAACGAGTAGAAGTAGCCGTGTACTACTTCAAAAAGGAGGCTGACAACTAGTGGTCTGGTAAGGGAGGAGAGCTTCTCGCCCAACCGGGATTTGACTGGGAACAGTTGAAGGCAGCATTGCGCGAGCAATTTTACCCTGATCATGTCAAGACTCGAAAGCTTAAGGAGTTCTTAAATCTGACACAATGGAGTGATAGTGTCTCAAATTACTATGATAAGTTCATAGAACTCATGATGTTCGGAGAGGAGATTGTACCGACAGAAGTAAGGGCAGTGAAAAGATTTGTGGAAGGCCTAAACTTCCAAATCCGGAGGACCTTGGGTGTGACTCGTTTCGAGACACTCCATGAAGCTTATGGAGCAGCACAGGATGTGCAGCGAATGTTTGATGAGAACCTTGAGGAGAGTAGAATAAGGAAACCTGAAGCACAAGCTGCACCACATATCCAGAATTGCGATAATTGGAACAACGTTGGCGGCAAGAGGAACCGACTCAACCCAACCAATCATAATTTTAACCGCTTCAATGGAGGACCAGGCAAGAAAAGAGTTTACAACTGCAAAATATGTGGCAATAATCACCCAGGGGAAGACTGCCAAGGGAACAAGGTAGCATGCTTCAATTGTGGCAAGTTGGGCCATCGAAAGATGGAGTGTAGATCAAGACCTGTGGGGAATAACAACTTCAATGGAGGAGGAAATTGCGGGAATGATGCATTTCGTCATGGTGGGAATAATGGTTTTAATCAGGGGGTAACAATAACGTAGGGAACCAGTATGGAGGGAACTCGCGGAACTACCAGCACAATGGAGGTTACAACGATGGGAGGAATAACAACAATGAAGGAGGCTTTAACCGAGGAAACAACTGGCAAGGAATGAATGGCTACAACAACCGACCCCAGGGATATAATGTCGCGTCATCCTTAACAGCACAAGCTGCCACAAGACGTAGCGCGACTGGAACAATCAATGTCATGAATCAAACTCAAGCTGACTAGGACAACGTAGTGACCGACACATCTCTCCCCAGTGATATTTTGATTGATTAAGACGCGTCTCTTTACTTTAACTCGTCGTCTTTTGTTAAGATTCCTGAAATGTCTGCCCATACCCCGTAGATCTATCTGGGACTCGACTCGTAGTAACCAATGACACCAAGTGACCAAAGTCAGAATAGGGACCCTATGAGTAGGATTATCATCAGACCTGGTTCTATGTGCGTTAGAAATCTATGTGACAGGAATAACTGGAGTATTGGCTTTCTATTGTATCTAGTTACGACGCCTTCATCTCGCCTGTTGCATTTAGTCACATAGTTTTGACATTTGGGAGATATTATCTTACGCTTCGGGGACGTCTTTTAAGGGGGATATGAAATACCCTGATTTGTTAATAGGGGTAATTGTGCATTTTCTTAAAAGTATTTGTTACAAAATTGGGGACTAAACCATGCATTATTAGAAACTAAGGGGGAGTATTTGTCTTTTACATAAATAAATATATATAATAATGTATTTATACTGTATGTATACTGATAATAATATAATATTCTTATACATGTACCCATACCGTATAATACATGATGTATATATGTCTAAATACTATAATAATAATAATAATAATAATAATAATAATAATAATAATAATAATAATAATAATAATAATAATAATAATAATAATAATAATAATAATAATAATAATAATAATAAGAGATAGAAGAAAAAAAAAAGAATGAAATATCCTCCTGAAACCCACAGTCCCCAGCACCTTCCCCAATCCCCAACGTTTTTTTTCTTTTTTTTTATTCTCCTCCTCCCTCTTCTTAAACACAGTTTCCTCTCCTCCTTTTTCCTCCATCACCCGACACACCACCATCACCACGACCACCATCTTCGCCACTCTCTCCCCTGTCTCCCCCCGTCTTCCTCTCTGTTTTGCAGGCGACAAGACCCAACAGCAGCAGCAGCACCACCGCCTCCAACTCTCTCTACCTCTCCATCACCCAGAAATCTCTCTCCCTGCCTCCCTCTGTTTCGAGTTCGCCATCAGCAGGAGCAACAGGGACCTGCAAAAACAGTTGGCCAAGCTTCCACCGTCGCTGGCCACCATTAACGATGGCGACAAGCTTCAAGGCTTGAAACCGAGGCAGCCTGACACCCTTTCTTTGTCTCTTCGAACTCCTGAGCCTCCAATTATCACAACGAGGCATTTAAACGCGACCCGAACTAGCCGGAAGAACCCCGTCGACCGCCGAGTCGCCGCCGCCACCATTGTTGCCGGCGAGTTAGAGCCCAGCCAACCTATGGGTACCCAGCCCTTGAAATTTGTTCCTCTGCGTTCGTGACCACCCTAGGAGCACGAAGAGCTCCTCAGTCGCACCCAGGCGCTGCTGGAGTGTCGTCGTCAAGCTCACCGTCGAGCACCGCCGTCGGGATCGCTACCCGCCTCATTACTTGACTGTTTTCCTCCGTTCTTCATGTGGGTACACTCTTAATCCCCTCCTAGTCCGTTTTTAATCATCAAAATCGAACTTTTATAGCTTAAACGCATGATTGCATCGAAATGATATGGGTTGTGTATATGTTTGCCGATGAGTATTGTTTGGCAGGCTGTTTTGTCATTTCAGAAACACAGAGGGTAGTTTTTGTATAATTCAAAACTCATTATATTTTCATTAGGGATACTAGTTGTAGTTTAGCCTTTCTTTGTATTTGATTAAAAGAACTTGATAAATAATTTAAGCTTATTTTTTGAAAATAAAAATAAGCATAATAAAAATATAAATTTGTAACTTTTTATTAAAGTTGTTTTTATAAAAATAAATACTTGATATGAAATTTTAGTGTTGTAAATTGAGAATCTCGTTTTCTTCCATAATGGCCATCTTAATTTTGAAAAGAATTTTACTTTTAACATTTAATTAAAAGATTTTTATGATTATAAATGGGCTAAATAGATATTAGTATACTTTCGTAAAAACGAAACTAGTTATGATTATTATTATTATGTCTATATAAACGAGAAGAGCGTTGTGTTAGTAAAATTTTTGAGTTCATTATTCTTTGGAATAAAAATAAGCGACTCTCAATATTTGCTACGAATGAAATATTTTATAATAAGTATGTCTTTTTAACCATTTCCTTTAATTAAGAAAACTTATTTTGTATAGAATAATAATAAGACATTTCCTCTATTAAAATGTGATATATATGATAACTATTGTGTATTATTGTTCCTGATTCAAAACTATGACTTTTACTTATAATTAATTATAAGTTATTATAAATTTTCTCTTTCAAAATAGTTGCCCAAATAAGCTTTAGCTTAAAACTCTTTTTGTTTGTCTTAGAAAAAAATAAAATAAAATAAATTATTCTCATAAATTATTATGGCCCATAAATAATATCTAGACTTGTCATGAATAAACAAGTCCTTGTAAATCACTTTAGGGATACAAATGAGTTGGAAAAAAATAAAATAAAAAAAATAATCGGCGGCATGTATTGCATATAGGGCCAGATCGCATTCTTTGTACGAATGAGCTATGTATTGATTAGGATACATTTCGTATTTTTAGACACCCAATTCGTAGACGACAAGTTGATCGAGTACGAGTACTAGGACTTCTCTTGTCACGCGTGCACCACTCTAGTTGTTTCGGTAAGTTCATATGTACAACACCTTAACTGTCAAAATGCGAATTTGGTGTGCGCTACTTCCAAACTACAGTCTTGCTATATCTCGTGATACTTGGAATAACTTTGTGGATTTATCAAATGCTTAAGCATAATGATTTTGAGAATTCCTTTTTAAATATCCCGTTTGGAATATATGCGGTTATGGTATGATCTTTGAATCAAATGTTCCAGTTCTATAATGACAATTGAATAATGCATTATAATATAAATGGGGCGATGTATAGAGGCTGTGTGTGGAGGCAACGGCCGGGGAAGCACGTAGGCGAACCCCCTAGAATTGTGATGGCTACGGCCGGGGGAGCACGTAGGCGAACCCCCTTGAATTGATATAGCTACGGCCAGGGGAGCACATAGGGCGAACCCCCTGTATAAGGCGTGAAAACTATGGAGTACTAATTATACCTGTATGGGTCACTACGGTATAGGGGTGTCGACACTTAAGGTCTCATAGTTGTGTTATGAGTGGGGATTGACGTAGGGGCTCCCACAACGCTCGGGTGAATTGGGATCGTGATATCCCAAGAGGCACCCTTATTGTGATTTATTGCATCATGACCTCTGTGTGGACATCGTTACCCGCTGGGCTATAATACGCCTCAGCCAAACTAATGACTAAAGATGTGAAATCAGTTATTGTTTACATTTGATGTGGGTTTACTCCAGATACGTTGATTATATAATTGTTGAGCAAAACTCGTTTTACATGTTGTAGTATGATTCTTACTCAGTTTTTACAGATTAAAATTTTTCTGCGGTCGGCTTTCGCTATTTCAAAGCCCGCAGGTTACAGATGAGGAGGGGACATTCACGACACTGCTGGATAGAAATGCTTGCTGCTTAGAATATCACCTAGTATTTCCATCTCACCAAATTAATGTGATGTCATTTTGTAAACATTTTTAACAGCTATCTTGAGTTTGTTATAAACTATATGTTGGATTATCGATGGTTGTACTAACTGTGAACCGACAATCCTTATCCGTTCCCAATGAGGCTCATCACCTCGGGAGGAGACATCTTTCCAAATGTACGGTTCGGCCGGCCGTACGATTTGGGGGTGTTGCAATAATCTTCCGATATTGTTGCCCCATCGTCTCTCTCCAAAGCAACGACGTTTCTAGAAATCATCGAATTGTCTGAGCTAGATTTTTCCAGATCTACATGAACAACTCTCCTTGTTTGGAGTTGAGTTTTTCTTTTTTTGTTGGTGATGAGTATTGAAGAAGAAGATGAATAGATCTGAACGGAAGTATATCGATCACTAAACCAGAGTTTTAAAAACTGGACCGGACTTGCCGCTTTGACCGGTTGGACCGGCGGACCGGTTCATGACCGGTCCGGTTCGGTATTTCGACCGTACATGCATCAGAATTGTTCAAACCAGTCAAAACCTGCCAGTTTCGGACCGAACCGGTGAACCACTCGAATGATCGGATATTGGGACTTCACCGGAGTGAGGGAGGAAGATCTAAATTGGGGCTCGTTCCCTTGGTGCTTCTTCTTCTTCTTCTTCTTCTTCTTCTTATTATTATTATTATTATTATTATTATTATTATTATTATTATTATTATTATTATTATTATTATTATTATTATTATTATTATTATTATTATTATTATGCGAAGCCACTAGAGATTGCTTCGCTGCTTTGTTTTTGTCTTCTCTATTCTGCGATATCCGGTCTGATCAGTGGTGATTGGACGACGCTAATCCTGGCTTTTGGCCTCTGGGTTCTTGCAGCTGTTCTTGGCTTCTATTGCTTGTTGATCAAATTCAGAGAGGGCCGGTGGTCGTCTGATCCGGAATGGCTGCTGGGTTGTGAAGATATATGGAGCAGAGGTATTAGGGTTGCATATATGCTGGTAGTTTGGAGGTCAAAACGGTGGTTGAAGGGGGCTGATTATGGTGGTGGTCCAGGAGAGTTTCAGTCAGGTTTTCTGGGTGGATTTGGGTCTTCTCTTTGTTGGTTTGGTAATGGTGGTGGTGGTGGAGTTGTTGGTTGGATTAGATGGAATAGAGATGGACATGTTGTAGAGTAGGGGCTGTAATGGTGATGATTAGGAGTTGAACGGTCAATAGAGTTTGGGTGTAAGGTACAGTGGTTTTGGTCGTGGCTGTGTGTAATTCACAGAGAGATACAGTGTAATACTCCATATTTAACAAAAGGGCAATTTATTAATTTTAGACGTGATAATAAAACTTTAAGTTGTGAATAGTACTTTGGTAAATTTTCTGAAAATTTATTAGGGGAAACTCGTGTGAGAATTTAGAGTGAGACGTTGAATTTTTACGCGATTTCTTTTATTTTCTAGACGTCTTCGCGATGTTGACCACCGCGTTACCCATAATCTTCACCACACCCAATCACTTCTCATTATCTATTATTTAATAAATGTAAAACCCACATTTTCTTCATTCTTCTTCTTCACGTACAAGAAATCGACCACCGCCCTCACCATCACCGCCTCCAACAACACCGCCCTCAACTCTTCACCGCCCTCACTGTCCTCTTGTCTATTTAAACCCAACAGAACCCTGCCACAACCACCACAACCACCACCTATCTCTCTCTCTCTTCTCCGGCCAACAACAACCACCAACAACGCCGCCATCGGCCATTTTCACCACCAATGCCACCCTCAATTTCTTCACCTCTCCGCTTCCTCTCCTCTCTTCTCCCGTCTCCCTCTATCTCTCTGTCCACCACGCACGAAGTAGCAGCAGCAACAAGCAATGGCGAAGCCACCCACTGCCGCCACCATTCCCGTCGGAGGTCCGAGTAAACCCACCTCGACTTCTACTCCTCTTTTCTTCTCTCTGCATCAGTTACCCTCCCTCTCTCGTGTGGTTGAAAACCCAGCCATAGACAAAGACAGAGCAGCAGCAGCGTGGTTGCAGTGGACGCCGCCACCAACGCCGAGCCACCATAGATTCCGGCGAAAATCTCGATTCGGCCAAATCAACGCAACCCCGGCCGTTTTCTCCTTCTAGCTCGCCTCCAGGAGGTCTGACCAGCATCCAGGGGGTCTCAACCGCACCCAGAAGTGACCAGAATTGCTCTGGTCGAGTTCACCACCGGCGTCATCGTCGACGAACCCAACCCGCCTTGTTTCTTCATCGTTTCTCGTGATTTTCGCGACGGGTAAACTCTAAACCTTCGTCTAAGTTGTTTTTAACTGTCAAAATCATGTTTTTATGGTTTGAATTCGCTTTTAGATCGGAGAGTTGAATATTTCACCGTGAATGTTCATGTTCAGGGTCAAAATGCTATTTCCAGTAACTGCTGGGTTGGGGGCTGCCTTTTATGAATATTTGTTAGGGGTATTATTGGGGGGCTAACTATTGTTTTCTTAACCTACTATCATTATATACAATATGTGTTTTACTAAATTATATGAATGTTGTAATGAAAAAATGATTTATGCAAGTAAATCCTTTTCTTGGAAAATAAACTGATAATATATATATATATATATAATAATACTAATGTCACTTTTAGCGAGTTTTCAGAATTAACATTTTATCAAAAAGTATATTTGTGTAAGAAGTGTTTTCTAGCCGAAATAACTTCTTGTAAATATGACAAATGCTATTTTTACCAATACTATTTATTGTAATATTATCGGTTTACTTTAGTAGGTATTTACAAGCATTTTCAATAGTAATTCTTTTTATAAATGAGAATAAGACTTAAGGTCGGGTTTTCATTGGGGAATCGTGAGAGTTGGACTTAATTTAAACCTAGACGAGCATTCTTTTATTTAAAAATATTGTCGTTGTGATTATAGAATTGGTAATTGTGAACGACAGATTAGCGGACAAGGACTCCGACCATCCGTAAAAGCTATATGTGATAATTGATGTTGAATAAGGTGAGTTTACATGCTTAGCCTAGTGTGCCTAGCTCTTTTCGTGTCCGATTGTGATTTCTATTTTCAGTCTCAAATTATATATTTGTTATTATTTGTTTATACTTGTCAAATATTTGAACTGTTGGCTACTGTTCTTGATAACTCTCACGCGATGATTAATAATCGGTAAATAATATAAAGTGGAAAGATTCGCATGTACCGGAACCAGTTCTGTTACTTATATCAGGGTTCGATCCCTTGGGCTCAGGTCCCTAAAATGCGGGACTCCGTGTGCCCCTATGGTTTAGATCCCTTGGGTGTTCATCCCTAAAAAGCGGGACTTTTCGTGCCCCGACTCTATGTCTTGTCGGCTAGGGTCCAGCATCTAGATAACACTCCTTTGATTGACGCTCTTAGGAGGGTGTTGCAACACTTAAGGTCTAGAATGTCTGATTGTGGTCACTGGTCTACCCGGGTACTGTGAAATGACTAAGTGATGATTTGATTGCCTTGTTGGCTTTATTATTGGGAGGCCCTTTGTCGGCATTATTATGTTCGGTTAACGCTTGGATTATTGATTTACACTTCTGTTATACCGTTGCGAACTCTGAAACTATTTTTATTCATACTCTGTCACTTTCATTTTATATAACTTGTGTCCAGCATTTTTATATTATCTTTCCTGTTTTACATGCTAAGGTGTAGCTCACTCAGTATCTATTGTTGACTTTCAAAACTGCGGTTCCTGTTGTTTTCTTCCCACCGCAGGTCTAGGAGCTGGAACTTAAGGAATAGAAGGGGCGCGAGACTCACCTAGACTGATAATGTCATAATTAGTTTCTAGTTTTGTTAAGTTATTGTATAATAATAAGCACTTTTTGTATATGACTCTTTGTTTAATGTATAATATAATAAGATTTTGTTGTGGATTATATTGCTTTTGATCTCCACCACTTCTATTAAGCATCGCCCTCCTGGTCTCGTCCCAAGCCGGATAAGGGGTTTGTTGCATACAGAGGCTTGAGTTGGGTTTACAGAAGCTTGGATTTTTCTTTTAGTGGGTTGTAGATGGTGAAAGGGTTGTTGTGTTGGAGTTTTGGTGAAAATATACAGTGGAGTTGGAGTTTAGAGTCCTTGATTTGTAGGTTGTATGTTCAGTGGTGGTGGTGGTGGTGTGGATGTGGTGGTGGTAGAGATAGTGGCCAAGAACACAAAGAACACTTAGTGCATGTTTAGCATCTCTGTTTTTAATCAACTTTGATTAAAAACATGGTTGTTTTTTTAAACCCATTTGGTATGCCTGTTTTTTTGCCTGTTTAAAAACAAAAACATGCTGAAAAACAGTTGTTTAAAAAAACAACAAATGTGGTGTTTTTCTGGTACTTTTTTCATACTATTGGTGTTTAAACACATTTAAACTATGATTAGATTTAACAAATATCAAATATATGTCGATAATGTACGTAAAATTGATATTCGAGCAATAACATTGAAATTTAGTGATGTTGTCAACCGTGTTTTTGATTTTAAATACTGTTTTTAACGGATACCAAACAGTTTTTTGATTCTGTTTTTAAACGTGTTTTCTCGGTACGTTTTTTTCCCACTGTTTTTCTTGTTTTTAAACGGATACCAAAAAAGCTCTTAGAACAAGAACAAAATTAACACAAAAAAAAAATAAAGGAAAAATGGTCATAAAAAAGCCAGATTGCACCCTCCTCTCAACTGACATTAACAGAACGATGGAATTTGTCCAACGCCTGTCACGAGCTTTTTTTCCCTGACGTGGGTGGGTTTTAGTATATCTCCAAACAGCAGCGTTGTTTTTTTTATATAATCCAACCTATGATGGTCAAAAATATCTTTTTTGTTGGTAGAACATAATCAATTACACAAGGAGTCTAACACTCCCAACACTAGATCTATCTGCATCTAGAGTAGCTAAACAAACTTCAGGAGCATAAATCAAAGAAATCATAACTAAAGATTGAAAAGAACAATGCTTGGCAAGATTATCTGCCACTTGATTGGCCTCCCTCCAAACATGAGACAGAGAGATCTGGGACTCCTATAACAACTCTCTAATTGCTGAAATCAAACACGAGAAAGAAGAGCTTGAAGAACCAGAGTCCACCAACTCAACAACCTCTTTAGCATCAGTCTCCACCAAAACTGAAGAGTGCTGATTATGCTTGATCATCTTCAATCCTTCTGGAACAGCAAAGATCTCACCATGAAGCACAGAGGTACATCCAATGTTTTGCTGAAAACCCCAAACCCAGTTTCCTTCATGATCTCTGCACACTCCCCCAATAGCCAAGAAACCATTAGCATGAATATGACCACAATCCACATTAACTTTTAGTTGGTGCAAGGGGGGGGGGGGGCGGGTTTCCCAAAAAATAAGGGTTGGCTTCCTCTTCAGCCAGCCAAGAGGGAGTTGCATTCCTTGAAAAACCCTTTTAGCTTGACTCACCAGACACCTCATAACCTCATTAGGCATTTGAAACATAGGGTCATGAGTCATCTTGTTATGCCAAAACCAAATTTGAGCACAAATAGTAGGAAATAAAATAGACCAAGGAATGTCTTCTAAAGTATCACTCCCCTTTTTCTGAGAACTTAAGTTTTAAAAAACCAAAGAAGGGGTTGGGAGAGAAAAGAACTCCTCCCACCCAGAAGAAGGAAGAAACTGCTGCCAGATCTCAGAGACCCAGTTGCAATTTCTTATAGCATGTAAAGTTTCTTCACAGAGATGATCACAAAAAGGACATACAACATCAGTAATAATACCTCTAATGGAGAGCAGCTATTTTGTAGCCAACCTTTCATGACTAAGCAGCCACAAAAAAGTTTTCCACCTTTGAAAACCCTTGCATTTCCAAATTTCTCTCCAAAGTCTTCTATCCTCAGCATTCACAGAAGTCTCAACAAGTTCTGCATAACCAGTAGCCACAGAATAGATACCTTTACCCTCTAGTAACCAAGTAGGCTCATCATCATCAGTAGCATTAAAATCAAGGGAAATGCTTTGAAAGAGATGAGAAATATTAGCTGGAAGTCTTCCCTCAATAGCACTCCAATTCCAGCCACCATCCTCACACCAATAATCAGAAAGTTTTTTCATCAAATCATCATCACTGAGATCACCAATAGCTAATTGGCAAAGTTGAAACTTGCCTAGCCATTGATCAATCCAATACAAATTTTTGGATCCAGTAGAGATATTCATCCCAATACCTGATTTCACAGCTGCCAAGCTCTTATGTATATTCTTCCAAACTTGAGAATAATGAGTTTTTGTCTTTGAAGACAGAGAAGAAGCAGAGACTTCACCATATTTAGCTTGAAGTTCCAGGGCCCAGAGAGTTCTATTCTTACCAATAAACCTCCATCCAGTTTTAGCTAGCATTGCCAAGTCGAAATATTTCAATTTCTTAAGGCCCAAACCCCCACACTTTTTGGAAGACAAACTCTGTCCCAATTGATGAGAGACAGCTTCTCTTTTTCTGCAGAACCTCACCACAAAAATCTTCTGCAAGCTTGGTCAATTTCTTTCACAATTATTACAGGAAGGATAGTTCTGTGCATGGCATAGGAAGACAAGGCCTGAATAACAGTTTCAACCAAAGTAGCTCTCCCGGCTAGAGAGAGTTGGAAGCCTTCCATCCAGTCAATTTTCTCAGCACCTTATCTAACAGAAACTGATACTTTGCATAACCAGCTCTATCATGGATAAGAGGCATTCCAAGATGAAGACCAAGGTCTTCAGTAAGAGTGATACCAGCAAGATGGCTGAGCTCCCTAGCTCTAGCTCTAGAAACACAAGGACTAACAAAGAGCTTAGATTTATCAAAGCTAATTGCTTGCCCAGTGTCCATATAGAAATCATTCAACACCTCACTCATAACCTGGATTTGTTTGGGAGTGGCCTCTCCAAAAAGGAGGAGGTCATCCGCAAGATGAGAAATAGCTAAACCACTTTTAGAGCATTTAATACCTCTCCACTTCTTTTTGTCAACTGCTTCTTGAATCTTTTGAGCTAAAACTTACATTGTAAGAAGAAAGAAATAGGGGAAATAGGATCCCCCTGCCTCAACCCCCTTTGAGGTCTAAACTCTTGTTGCTTCTCCCCATTTCACAAAACCTGAAAAGAAGTTGTTGTCACATAAGCCATAATCAACATTTTCCAATTAGCAGGTAACCCAATTTGATCCAAAACAGAATCCAGCAGAGACCACTTCACCCTATCATAAGCTTTTGCCAAGTCTATCTTCAGAGCAATGCCTCCCTTCCTTCCTTTCATAGTCTTCAAGCAATGGCAAAGCTCTTGAGCCATAATGATATTGTCACTGGCATGCCTTCCAGGGAGAAAGCTATACTGGAGAGGGTGAATTAATCTTTGTAAAACAGGTCTTAACCTGTGTGTGAGGACCTTGGTGATGAGTTTCAAGGTCACATTGCACAAAGAGATGGGTTTGAAATGGGAGAAAGAAGAAGGATTCCCATTCTTGGGAATCAAAGGTATAAAGGTGCTATTAATGTTAGTAGGAAGAGTCCCATTAGCCACAGCTTCCTTGACCATAGACACCAAATATTGACCAACTACAGACCACTAATGTTGATAAAAGATGGGAGGAAGCCCATCAAGACCAGGGCTCTTGTAGGCCCCCATAGAAAACAGAGCATTTTTGACCTCCCTTTCAGTAATAGGGAGAGCAAGAAGCTGCAACTCAGAAGCACTCAATCTACCCCCTTCCAGCTGAAAGAAAGGGGAATAGCAGGATCATTGTCTTCATAAAGAGATCTAAAATGAGAAGTCACTTCAGACTTCAACATTCAGCATTATCACACCATTCATCAGAGGCCAACTTAAGTATGACAATCTTAGTTCTCACTCGCCTAGCCACAGTAGTAGAGTGAAAAAACTTGGTGTTCCTGTCACCAAGTAAGAGTTTGTTAAGCCTGGACTTCTGGAACCAGAAAACTTCTTCCTGAAGAAGAATTGTACTAAGTTGGTCTTGAAGCTCCCTCTCCAAATCCAACATAGTAGGAAACTCCCTAGTGGCAAGATATATTTGAATCCCATCCAGTCTGGCCATGATCTGTATTTTCTTTCTGAAAATATTGCCAAAAACCTCTACATTCCACTTCCTAACGTACTGAGTAAAGTCAAAGACTGTAGTGCACACACCAATGATCCTTCACCACTTGCTGAAAATTGTCCTAAAAAGCCAAGCTGCCTCAAACCTGAATGGTTTCAACCCAGGGGAGGGAGGAGGCACACCATCCATATCAATCAAAAGGGGTTGATGATCAGAACACACCCTAGTAATGTGCTTGACAATAGCACCAGGAAACAACTCCCTCCAAGCAGTGTTACACATAGACCTGTCCAATCTCTGTATAATAACTCTGCCACAATGGCTAGAGTTAGACCAGGTAAACTGTGAACCAAAGAAGCCAAGATCCATCAACTTACAGTCATTAAAACAGTCAATCATTTGCTGGCTTCTATTAGAGCTAATAGACCTACCACCCTTTTTCTCAGAAGAGTGAGCTACTTGATTGAAATCCCCTGCATGAAGCCAGGGTAAAGAATGGGATTTCCCAATTTTCCTCAACTGATCCCATAAAACCTCTATAGAGAGAGGGATAGTACTTGCATAAACAGCAGAGAACAGCCAGTCAGCTTGGTTAACCCTCTTCACAACCCCAGTAATAACCTGGGAAGAGGTACCCACCACATCTACTTCAGCAGAATTCCAAAATAACCAAATCCCTCATGAGAAACCCACAGCTTCAACCACATTCACCTTGTCAAAACTGGATCTCTTGCAAAAGGAATGAGCATGCTCACTGGAGACCCTAGGCTCCACAATAACCAACACAGAAGGAGAGTGAAGTCTAAAAAATTCTAACAGAGAACGTACCGTATCAGAGTTACAAAAACCCCTGCAATTCAAACAAAGAATCTTCATTGGAGAGTTAGAGAGAGTTCTACCGGCCAACCGGCTGTTCATCATCCTGAAACCAGTTTCCCTTAGTGCCAGAAGCTCCCTGATACTCTGCATCAGCATCCTTTCTTGGAGTGGTAGCGAAAACCGAATTTCCGTTGTCCACACTGGTTCCATCAGCGGTGAAAACCATTTCTGAATCCCAAAGTGGACCAAATCTATTGCCGGAGCGGTTACCACTTGAACTGAAGGGAGCCCCTGGATTCCCACCACTACGTTGACCTCTTCCGATTGGAGCAAACGATTGATTACCTCCATATCCGCCAGAAAGTTTGCCCTTTGTTGTCCAAGACAAATCAGAGACTTGATTCTGATCAATGGGGCTAAGAGTATTCCGCCGATTCAAACGGCCTTGGTGATTAGGGTTCATGACAGCCCCTTTGAAATAAGGGTTCTTACTTACCCCTTTCCCACCCGGTTTAGAGGACGTGGCGCCCTTCACATGCTCCTGCTGAGGTGGCAAACCAGGATTGGCTGTGCCAACAGCGAATGAAGTGACAAAGGGCTGGGATCCTGTGTGCCGCAGACTACCTCCAGGAGTATCACCACCGTTCGATTGATTTGGATTAACGACCGGATGAGACGCAGGAGGTGCACCCGGATTATCCGAAGATGGCTTACCCTTCCGGTTCGGGTTTTTTGCCCCATTTCTTCGTGGGTCGGACGAGCATCCATGGACCTTAGTCACTCTTCTCCGGCACCGGTGGATCCGAAACAACCCCAACAACATCTGACATGACCTCCGTTGGTGCAGGAACCTCCGGTAGAGTCAAAGAAGGGCAATGATACTTAGAGTGACCATAAACCCCACACTCAAAGCATATTCGTTGCAAACCTTCATATTCCACACCAATTTTCAGCCCATTAAGCCAAATCGCCGGCAATAAACTCCGGCTAAGATCCACCTCCACACATATCCGAGCGAATTTCCCCCTCTCCGCTGCTAGAGTAATAGGATCGACATGCAAAGCCGTTCCAATGCTGGCACCTATGTCCATAAGCGTATCCTTATCAAAATATTCAACCGGAAATCCCCGAAGACGGATCTAGATTGGAGTCGTGACTTTCGCCGGAGCGAACAGATCGAAATTAGGCTTCCATTTCTGAACAGTCAAATACTTGCCCTGAACCATCCAGGGAGCTCCAAGGAGAACTCGATCGTAGTCCTCATTGCAGTAAAAACGGACACGATAGAAGCTGTTCTCCATATCCAAAAGCTCAAAGCCCTTCTGCAAACGCCATTGAGCCTCCAGCCGATCGTAGAGTAAGAAATAACCTGGATCCTTACCCAGAGATTGAAGAATTAGGGCTTTGCTCCACGGCTGTCGAAGGCGTTAACGCCTGGCCGCTAATTTGGATGTGAATGCTTCCATCAGCACGACTTTATGACGAAACACCACCAGAAACCGGCGACTCAGAATCATTCATCTCTTCATCATTCTCCATGTAAATCCCTTTCGGAGGACTAATCAGCGTTTCGCTAAAGTTGCGGTTACCAGAAAGGGACTCATCATTCTCTAGATCGGAGAGAGAAGCCACAAACCGGCATTTGAAGTTAGTTTGATTGAGGTGAAACGGAGAATTTGCCGGAGGAAGAGAGCACTCCAGCGGAAACGGTGGTTTAGGGTTGAGAATCGGATCATTGGACATTTTCTAGAGAGAGAAATTTATCGTTCTTTTTTTAGCCCCTAAATTTCCTAATATTTACTAAATAATCGGTCAAAAATATCTTTGACCCAAAAAGAAACTTAGTAACTTACCTACACTACGCCGGCCGACATCAATCAGATTACGTCCATATCCCATCCACTCTTCATATTTAATCCACTCTTCGTGCTTACAGCCTGCCGACATCGATCAGACTTTTTTGGATACAACTCTGTAAAGTCTATCTTGTGACCACATGTCCACATCTACTGACATCAATCAGATTACATTTATTCGCGTTCTTGCTGTAATTTTTCTGCGGTTTTGAACTTCCTCCTCTACGAGCTCCTCCATGCCAAGTCACTCAAATCCCCAGCTAAAATCCATGGCTCCACAGTGATTGCTACCCCAGCCCTCAATCCTCCTACAGATAGCTTCTGGCTAGGAAGCTGGCATATATGGATTTCATCTTGAATATTTAGGTGTAATGTTGATCTACATATATAGAAGCAGATAACATTCACATACCTCCTAATCTTCCTTCCAGATCTACATCGTGACTGCTATCGAAGCCCCACTAGAACCAGAGACCAATCCTACTAGGAATCTCATTTATATCACAATGTAAGACACAAAAATGTCAAATAAGAACCGTGATATTTATCTCTTCTATATAAACAACCAGTACATTGAAGAAAGACAAATATACATTATGTATATTGAATTCGGAAAAAGTTTAGATCAAGCTTGAGAACTCGCAAATTCATCTCACATCAAAGCTCGTGTTCATTGGGAACGTCACCCGTCACTCTTTTATTGCCGGACACAGTCCTCTTTACCTTCTCTGCCGTCTTGTGCACGGCGGCCCCAGCTGCTCTCGCCGCCGACTCAACCGAGTCCTCCACCGTCCCGAAGCTCTTCACCGCCGCTTCTTTCATCTTCTCCCCTGCTCCTCCTCCTCCACCTCCTCCTCCACCAACGCCACCGTTTGCTTCCACTTCCTTCGTCCCCCTGAAACTAAAACCCATAAATCCTCACTTGTCCAAAAACATTTTGACACAAATATCAGAATTTCAGAAAGTATTGGCCACTAGTACAATAATACTCACTCTATGTTGGGAGGAAAGATATAGGCTTGTCCTCGGTTGATCATTGCCTTGACCTTGTTCCAGTAACTTATCGTCGGGGACGGAAAAGTTGTGGACAGAGAGAACATGAGTTTCAGCATCTCCAGCCGCGACGGAGGTGTCTCCGCCGCGATCTCCTCCTCCGTGGTGGCATCTTGGTGGCGGTTTTCATCGCCACAAGTGAGAGAGAGGAAGGTGAAGAACAGCAAGCAGAAGACAACGGTTGCTCTGAGCATGTTCATTTTAGTTGTTCCTGTGAATGTAATTGTAGTTCACGATAACGCTGTTTTAGTAGTAGTTTTTCAGTAAGTTCATTGTAGTTATGGACACGTATGAGATTTATTAGTGCGAGGAGGGAAGGGTGTTAGGTGGCGGACACGTGTGTGACAACGTGGCAGGACACAGGTGTGGACAGCAATACAGTGTGCTTCCGTCCACTGAATGACTCGTGTAGTGTGATCTGTGTTGTAGAGAAGGGATGGCAAATCGAATTGACCACTGATACGCGTGGATTACAATTTGATTTTTGTCACTATTCACTGGGTCACTTTGACCCGGTGATTTGAATAGCAAATCGATGTAATTTTTTGATAATTTTTTATGGTGTTGTAAAGTAAGAGTTGCTCTATAATATGGTAAAAAAATTATCAAAAAATCATATTATTTTGCTATCCAAATCACCCGGTCAAAGTGACCCAGATACGAGTCAAAAAAGTCAGATGGGAAGAAAGAGCTAGGATGGAGTGGTACTAGTACTAAAGTTAGGAGCTTAGCTTTGGTCCGGTGGTCATCCATACCACTCCGTTTCTTCTGAATAGCCCCTTTTTGACTTTTACCACTATTCACTGGGTCACTTTGACCCGGTGATTTGGATAGCAAAACGAAGTAATTTTTTTGATATACTTTCATGGAATTGTAGAATAAAAGTTACTCTATAACATCATGAAAAATTATCTAAAAATTACATCGTTTCGCTATCCAAATTGCCGGGTCAAAGTGACCCAACTACGAGTGGAAAAGTCAAAAGGGGGCTATTCAAAAGAAACAGAGTGGTACAGTCCTGGTGCAATTGAGATCCAGCAGCCTCGATTCGACCACGTGGCAGAGACTGACATGATAAAATCACGAAATTCTAGTACCACGCGCGTTAGGTTTGCCCAATTCGAAGCTTGTTTGGTACCAACTTAAAATCTCAATAATCAGTTGAAAATAATCTGAAAAGAAAATTCAACTTAACTGAGAATCACAATCTGTTTGGTATGAGCTGAAATTATAGATCACTAACTTGATCCATTTAACAAAATTTAAAGAGCTCTAAAGTCAAGTAATTGAATACACATATTTGTAACTGAAATGTGATCATGCTAATGTAAAAAGAAAATCAAAATTAATTTTTTAGAGATTTTAAGATGCATAATCCCCAATTTGGGAGATTCTATAATTACACACAGATTATTTTAATCTGCAGATTATCAGGTTAAAATCTGCAAGCATAACAAACGAGATTGTTAAAAAGAGGACGATTTTAATCCAATTAAATGAAAATATGGGATACCAAACATGCACTGAATATCCTCGCCCTTTTCTCTCTCACTCAATCTCCGACCACCGCTAATCAAATTTTTACTTGAAACCTCTCGTAGTTTGTTGATATGCTATGTCAGATCTCTTTTGGTTTCGAGAGTTACAACTGATAGCTGTCAAAGAAATCATCAAGAAAGCAATTCATAAGTGCTTTATTCTTTTGAGAAATTTCCAACTAACTTAAAGAGTATTGAACCATGGAAATCAAGATGATTTACAACTCTCAATACTTTGTAGTAGATGTTATGATCCGGGCAGAGCTTAGAGAACGATGAAACGATGAAAACGAGAACACACGTACACACCTGATATAACGTGGTTCACTAGCACGATGCTAGCTACCTCCACAACCCAAAAACCCTTGTTTATTAGAGAGAAACACCACGAATACAACCCACACTATGACCAAAGGCCATAGTGACAACTCACACCAATAAGCCACGACCCTAGGTCCTTTTATAGGCCTAGGATACCGACTTGGTGCCCAAGAAACAAAGAAGTTACCAAAACGAACAAGGAAACAATATTTAGCCGCCCTATCGAACTATTCAGACCCGTCATTATCGAACTGTTCCCAGACCCGTCGAACTGCTGCTTCTTCTTTGTCTTCTTGCCTTCGTCTTGATCCGTTTCTTCGCCTCGCTTCTTGGCCCCTCTTCGTCACCAACTCCTCGCCAAGCCCAAGTACATTCAAGGCACCTTAGATTCCCAACAAATCTCCACCTTGCCTTGAATCCTCTCGTCCGCTTGTGCTTGAATTGCCGGTTCTCTCCAATAACCCCAAATTCACAACGTTGTTCCATCTTCGCCGAGATCCTACAACGTGTGCCCCCAGCGATGCTCCAACCCCCATCTAGTTCCTGCAATCGAACCCTATCGATGCTCCAACTACGGCCGAGTTCCTGAAATCGAATCCCCTTTCTTGTTGTTCCAACTCCCACCGAGTTCCTACAACAAGTTTGTTTGTTGTTTCAACTTCCACCAAGTCCCTACAACAAACCCCCCAGCACGTTTCCTCTTCACGTTTCATTGTCTCTCGTCAGAGACTCCCCTATTCCATCCTCCGCCTCCTCGTCAAGAGAACGGATTCCCGTTTGTCCCCCAACGGGGCCTAGAGCACAAAGTCGTCCTTTGTGTCTGCAGCCAAGTCTGCAAACGCCTTCGCCTTCGTACACTCCCGCTTCCAATGACCCTTCTCTTTACACAATGCACAGACGTCGTTTGGCAACTTAGAACCCTTGTTCCTCCTTTGGCCATAACCCCCTTTGGATGCCACGAATGCACCCGACCCCGGAATGTCGTACTCCCCATATGCGGCCCTCTGTCGCATCTCCCTTGTGTGAAGAGCTGATCTTACCTCCTCCAACGTGAGAGTCTCCTTGCCAGCACAAGAACTCTGCATGAACCCCTCATAAAACGGTGGTAGAGACACCAACAAAATCAGTGCGTCATAATCATCACTTATCTTCTCATTACTATTTCGCAACTCAAGCAAAATAGTATTAAGATGATCCAAGTGATCTCTTAGATCCGTACCTTCCCCTATGCGTAGACCAAAGAGTTGTTTCTTCAACATCAACTTGTTGGTGAGCGACTTCTTCTTGTAGAGGCTCTCCAACTTGCTCCATAGTTTCTCAGCAGTATCTTGATCTGCAACCTCTGTGATCACGTCGTCCGCCAAGCACAACATGATCGTTGAGTGTTTTCTTTCCTCCATCTTCTTGAACTCCTTGGTGGTTGTAGAAGCCCCCTCTTCATCTTCCGCCAATGGCAACCACAGGCCTTGCTGCTTCAATAAAGCACGTACCTTGATCTGCCATAAGCTGAAGCTGTTTCTCCCCGTGAACTTGTCGATCTTGGTCATCGCCCCGGTCATCTTCTATGCATCTCCTTTACCAGATGCATAACCCCCAAACGCGTTCTCCACCTTGATCGCGAAACCGTAGCTATGAATTTCACGGATTGTGAAACCGCATCCCTATAGCTCCACCTTGATCTTGGAACACCGTAACCTAAGCTCTGAGCTCCCCCTGAATCGCTGAAACAGGCTCTAATACCAGTTTGTTATGACAAACTCCCTGCGGAAACGAGCTCTGATACCAGTTTTTTATGATACGGGCAGAGCTTAGAGAACGATGAAACGATGAAAACAAGAACACACGTACACACCTGATATAAAGTGATTCACTAGCCCGATGCTAGCTACCTCCACGACCCAAAAACCCTTGTTTATTAGAGAGAAACACCACGAATACAACCCACACTATGACCAAAGGCCATAGTGACAAATCACACCAATAAGCCACGACCCTAGGTCCTTATATAGGCCTAGGATACCGACTTGGTGCCCAAGAAACAAAGAAGTTACCAAAACGAACAAGGAAACAATATTTAGCCGCGCTATCGAACTATTCGGGCCCGTCATTATCGAACTGTTCCCAGACCCGTCGAACTGTTCCAAACCCGTCGAACTGCTGCTTCTTCTTTGTCTTCTTGCCTTCGTCTTGATCCGTTTCTTCGCCTCGCTTCTTGGCCCCTCTTCGTCACCAACTCCTCGCCAAGCCCAAGTACATTCAAGGCACCTTGGATTCCCAACAGTAGATGTATTAGGGAGTTATGTTCGTTTTGTATTGATTGGATCACTCAACCAGATGTAGGGGTCATCGAGGAGACTAACTTTTATCGGAGAAGATGAAGATGAGAAAGGTTTAGAGAAATGAAGAGATAACGGATAGAGATAGTGAGGTTGTAGATAAGACGTGCGCGTGTGAGACTGAAAAAGTCCACATTAATTACCGACTCAGTTAACACGTGACCAAACTAGAGCCCTTGGATTTCAACAGCACAAAGACTGTACAGATGACCATAGTACCAAAGTCAAGATATCAACATAAAATTTTGTTACTATATGTATAACAAGGATCAAAAAGGTTATCTCTTAGTTAACCCGTACTAAGAGCATTTCCAACCGATGGGTAAAAACGTTCTTTGGACTACATTTAGAGCTTGTTTGGTATCCGTTTAATAACAAGAAAAACAGTGGCAAATAAATGTACTGAAAAAACACGTTTAAAAACAGAATTAAAAAATTGTTTGGTATCCATTTAAAAATAGTATTTAAAACACATTTGGCAAGTTCACTAAATTTCAGTGTTAATTTGCTTGAATATCATTTTTACGTACAATACCGACATATATTTGATGTTCTTTGCATTTAATCATAGTTGAAATGTCTTTAAACACCAATAGTATGAAAAAAACACTAAAAACACCACATTTGCTGTGTTTTTAAACAGTTGTTTTTCAGCATATTTTTGTTTTTAAACAGGAAACAAACATGCATGCCAAATGTGTTTAATAAAACACCCTAAATTAATCAAACTTGATTAAAAACTGGGATGCTAAACATCCACTTAGACCAGTTTTGCCCAAAATCAGCTCCAACAGCTGGTGTAAAAGATGTCCTAAATTTACACCAGACCTATTTTCTGGACAAAAACAGCTACTATTCATGGTGTAGAACATAAAAAAAAATCAAGTTTAATCCGGAGCCACAAATTGTTTGATGATGACAACTAAAAAGTAATAAAAATAGTGATGGTGGTTTATATTTAGGCCTACTGCTAGAGCAACAACTCAAAAAGTGCAGGAGTAAAATTTAAGGCAGAAACAAATTTAGTCCAAAGAACGATTTGTTGTTGGAGATGCTCTAAGGGTGCAGGAAAATTTCACCCCTTCCCGTTTTTAAAAGGACACCAAGACCCCGGTAAGAGATACTTTCGCCCCCTCCGGTTTGACCGAAGAAGAACACATTAATCCAATGTGCCAAATTTCAGGACACTTAAGTCTTCTTATTATAACGAAGTCAACTGGGGGTGAGGTATGTCCTTGAAATTTGAATATAGTTTTGGAGACTAATTTGCCTCTATATTATACAAAATATACCCTTCTATAGGACTCCCCATTATGCATAATATGAGGACACATGTCTCTAAAACTATTTTTAGTAGTGAACACTAATTTTATATCAAATTCACAAAATTAAGAGATGAAAGTGTCCTGAAGTTTGACACATTAAGGGAGTGGAAGTGTCCTTCATTCGAGATATACGGGGAAACGTTTTATTTTACCCTTGAAGATCACTTGAAAAGACTAATATATCCTTGTACAACAAAAAAGTTGACAAGGGAGACCAAATTTTCAAAACCCTATCAATAATCTATCTTCTTGTCTCTTCGTCTATCCTCATTGATCTCTTCCGTGTCTACTTTCGAACCAAACTCTGAATGCATCTACCAGTTGCTCAACGACTCATCTATCCATCAACCACCACCTTCACCATCTGATATCTCTATCTTTTTATTCCCAGCCTACTGCCACCCCCCAAAAAGCTCGCTATGGGTTTTGAGTTGACTGACAGCCAGTTTAGAAATGTTTGGTATAACTTGAAGCTACTGTGTGAGAATCACTATAAAATAACTGTTGTGAATATTATATAAAATATAGTTGGGGAAATATATCGTGAAAGCTACTGTGAGATAATGATATAGCAATTTCATGTTTGGTCAATCCAATGGGAACATGCTCTAAGAGAGTAAAATGATAAAAAATATATATATGTGACATGTGTCAGTTCGTAAAGATAAATATTCGTAAAGATAAATATTAAAATTTTCTAAAATTACAAGGTTAAAGTCGGTTGTATATAAACAAGCAAAAGCAGGTTCTGGAAAAGCGTATCCTTTATTGCTTCCCGAAAGTTGCTTTGAGACAACAAAAACTATCATAAAAGAGAAAAAAATATGTTTACCAAACGCACTAAAAGCTCTATTGTCAGTGGGGAAGCAGTTGTGCTCCCTGCGAATGTATTCCCAAATTGGCTCCGGTTCGAACTTAGGGGTCGGTTCTGGATGTTTGACGACGGTGTTGGAGGTTGGATGTCCATTGGAAAGGAAGCAACTGGGTTACTGTAGACAGTCAAGCATGAAGTTGTAATACTCCATATTTTACGTGAGGATAGTTTAGTAATTTAACGGGTGATATTATTTACGCATGGATTCATTCTGATTCCAGTAAGTATTACCCGGAAATTTTTCGCGATAACTTTCCTAGAACTTTATTTTATCCAACCCATATTTTTACAAGATATGATTTTTCTCCCTAACACCCTATTATTATTATTATTATTATTATTATTATTATTATTATTATTATTATTATTATTATTATTATTATTATTATTATTATTATTATTATTATTATTGCTCATATCATTTTTATATAAATATATTTACTATTGCAAGATGACCTCTCCAAGAAAATATTTTTTATGTTTCTTATTGCTTTTAATATTACTAGGTTCCACCCCGCGCGCGTTGCGCGCGGTGTGGCCTTGGCATGTTTGCTTGTCTGATGGGCGGAGATCGGCGTGCCATTGCACCGGGCGTTGTCGTTTGGCTTGGAAGATCACAATTGTCTCATTGTACGTGTAATTGGAATTCATGTGTCACATGAACAGTATAGTACAAATTGTTGTTGATTTTTTGTAAGAGGAGGACGTCGAAATCTATGATTTGATGCAACAAATTGGTATTGCGTGTAGTAATCAAACGGAAGTAAATTGATATTGACATTTACTAATGCCAGTTGACGTGTTTTTCATCTCACATATTTTCCTTAAAAGAAAAAATAATTATGTTTACAACCGTGTGTTTGTGATATAATAACTTCGCACCTTATTTTCTTGGATTTCAAATAGATATCATACAAAATCATACTTATTTAAAATTGATTTTCGTAATTATACCCTGCTGCTCTCACAGACGCCTTAATTGCTCCGCTACCACCAGGAAAGCACAATTATAACCTGAAACCCTAATCAATTGTCAACGCCTAGTTTCCTCTCCAATCAGTCACACTCTGAGTCCTTTTGATTTACGTTTCATCATTAAGATCTATCGTTTCGTGTGTGTTGAAGATTTCTGCGGCAGATTTAGTGGGGTTTGCAATATCTTCTAATTGATTGAAAGCGTGCATTTAGTACAGACGTGTCTCTTAGAAGATGCATGGTAATAAGTTCTTTGAATGGATGTGAACAGTTGCAACGGTCTTCTCACATTCATATTCGTATACTGTATATAAGCACAACCAATTTGCTGTGGACATAACATAGAGTACAGCAATGGACTATAGTAAAGAAAGTAGTGATGGTAAGGTGAGGAAGGGTGCCAAGAAGAAGATGAAGAAGAAGGTTAAGAAAAATCAGAGGTATGAGAGTGAGTTGAGTATGTCTTCGTGGGAGAGTTGGCATGATCACTCGTATGTGCTTGGGAAGGGGTCGGAGTCAACTATATATTCGGATGCATCGGATAAAGATGAATTCTGGCGGGTTGACACAGCTTCTTCTTTTCCAAATAATTGGACCTGTACTTACCATCCCGGCACAAGTAAGAAGAACAAAGTTAAAGGCAAAAGCAGTGAAGGTTTGCGGAGGGAAAAAGCAAATTGTCCACCGGATGGTACACAAGATCAGGGCGGGAAGAGGAAGAACAGAGATGATGGCGTTGTGGATTCGTCCCAGAAGAAACGGAAGGTGTAGAGGGTCTTGCATCTTCTGGTATTCTGTTCCAGTGAAGTGTAGTTTGATGTTAGGTTTTATGATGAGTGTCATGCAGTTGGGTTATGTTTAGTTTGAATTAGTTATGCAAAACTATGCAATCATGGAATATATTTTGTCTATTAATGCAGTTTTTAATTTGAGTTAATTTAATGTTTGTTCACATTGGTTTGTTGTCCAATCCGAAGCACGTATCATTTGGAAGTTTGTATATGGCATCAACCAATTTATTGTATTGGATTAATGATAATATTATATGAATCACACATCACAATATGGGATCATAGCATATTAGATGAATCACAAATCAAAATATGGAACCATAGCAGTTTTACTGTACAAAAATTACAACCACTAAATCCATTGAAGAACAACCAGTAAATGAAAGAAATAGTTTCTGATAACCTCTGGTTGTGTCACTGCTATTTGTCATTTACTGGATATCTTCAATAGATTTAGTGATCGTAAATTTGATGTGTTAATTATTATGTTCGGAGGCAAGCTTAGATATACAGTACGATGTATTCGCAAGATTATATTTATAGCTTTGCTGACCCCCTTTTTTTTTTTAAACATTCCCTTTGTCGATAAGTTATCCATTTAATCATGTTTAACGAAGCTCACCGGTATTCATCATTCGATGTGAGTTCAGTGCCAGAGAACTTGAACATACCACTGGCTAGCAGTCTTCTAATATAGATAAATGAAGTGAAATAACAGCTCTTAAGTAAGTGAAATACAAACTGTTGACATAGCTATTATTTATTTGAACATAAAAATCACAGAATAACATGCATGGAGGGACGTAATTGCCATACAGATGAGATTGCATTAGTCTGTGTATGGAGAAGAGGTATAACGCTTACAACTTTCTAAATTGTCCTCGACGATTAGATCTTGAATAATATCTGGAGCATCAAATAATATTATGTAACAATCACTTTGTCATGACTGAATATTGTTGGGAGATGAGATTGCATTAGTCTGTGTTGGTTGGTTTTGTTCTTTTCGCTCTTTCTTGTTTTTAACATCCCCTTCATCGATAAGTTACATCTTTGACAATGTTAAATGGTGCCCACTGATATTCGTCGTTTGTCATTAGTTCATACCACAGGTGCTACAATGTATATTAGTTGACGTTTTACACATCAGATATATGACGGATGGTGCAAGCAATGCACCGTCAATTACTACAACAATTTCATGGGGACCGCATTTTTAATATAATGGGACTTATTATTTAAAAATAAATAATAATGGGCTTTGGTTGATTTGGGCCAATCTTTATTACGAATAGAACTTTGCATATGTGGGTCTAATAAAACTTTGCTATTCCAGTTCACCCAAAAGTTACAATTTTTTAAGATTGTAAATTCAAATTTTTAAAATATTTAAACTTAATGTCTAGTACCTTGTAAAGATAAAAGCAGGCCTAAGTGAGCCAAGTGTGTGTGGGCTGAATTTGGCCCCCTTTGTTCGGGTGCGGGACAATGTGCAGTACCTTGCATTGCGGGTTTTGGTGCGGGCTAAAGCGCATATTGACACTATAGCGGGCATTATTAGATTCATATCAGCGTTATAATATAAATAATTGAAGTGAACTAACAATTCTTCAGTACGTGAAATATAAACTGTTGACATAACCAGTATTTGTTTGAAGATGAAAATTACAGAATAGCATGGGCAGAGCGACATAATTGCCATACAGATGAGATTGCATTAGTCTGTGTCAGTTGAGGAGGTGTAACGCTTACAACTTTCTAATTTGTCCTCAACAATTAGATCTTGAATAATATCTGGAGCATCATATAATATTTTGTAACGATCACTTTGTCGAGATCCCATAGATGCAAGCTGCTCTGCAACGCTATTGTCCAGTTTTTCGATAGGGATCAAGGCTATCTTCATTCGTCTGAGTAATGCATATCCATCACGGATCTCGCGCCTCATCGAGAGTGGGGCAATAGTCTGCAGATGAAAGATTTTGCTGGCCTCATAGTTGGAGGTCTCAATCCTGATTTCTTTCCAGTCATTTTCATAAGCCGAATGAATACCTTGATAAATTGCCCACAGCTCACTTTCCAATTGAGTGACACCATCAATTCTTCCTATGAAACCAAGCTGCCAGTTTTCATTGTCGTCGCGGCAGACACCACCGATTCCACCGGTATTGGTTACCGGTGAGGTAAAACCATGCATACTTATCCTTATCACTCCTTGAAGGTAGAGAAATAAATATCAAGATATATGTCAGGTTCATATTTCGATTAATGTAGCAGGAAATAAGATATGTCACCGGCTAACTAATATCGTAGAATGTTGTGGCCGCATTACATTTTGAAAGTACTGTATATACGAAAACATGGTAGGAAACTTACTGCGAGGAGTCAAAATGGGAGGCGGAGGTGTTTCTTGAAATCGAGTTGCTGCAGTAACAAACATCGTGAGTGATGGACTTGAAGATGAGGAACTTGCAATAGTTTCATTGCTGGTTACTTCTTCCTCGGAGACTGCTCTTCTGTGTTTTGACATTGTAACGGCTTATTCTATGAATAGATAGTTTATGATCCTTGTTCAGCTGAATAATGGATCTATAGCTTTCTTATAGAAGAGGTGAGTTGAAATGCATGGTAGATAATGCCAGATAAAACTGGACAATTGGTCCGTGACTTTGTCAGGCAATTTGTTTCTTTTTATTTGACTGTTTACACATTCAGCACTCACTTACTGTCACTGGATTCATACGTGGCATGAATGTGTGTATGAACGACAAGAGTTCCGTGAACTACGTTGTCATTGTTCACATGTATGACAGAGGGTTTTTATTATAAGTGGTATGAATATGTGTATATAGGATGCTGACACTCTGTGTAAACGCTATCCTGAATATATACGCTGCAATTCAAGGTTTTCTAATATGTGCGAACTGATGCCATATCCAGAACACTGAAGTTGCTGAAGTTTTTCATTAACAGGTATACTATATTAGATGTGCAGATTATATTCGGTTACGGACGAAAGAAATTGTGTCAATATTGAATTGACCGAGGACGTTCTAACTTTATAATGGCAGAAATCATTTCTTCGTATTTACAGACGATGCTGTGACATACTTGTGAATGTATTGTTTTTTGTATATTTAAATAAAAGAAGTCGATAATGTAAGAACCATTAGTAGTCGCTTTATTATTAGTTGCGGTAGAGGCAGAAAGTGATACAATTTCTAACATAACACAACTAAGAGGAAACATCATTGTGAATAGTGCAATGCAGTGTAACAGCAATGAGGCAAACATTCGGTGGTCTTTCTCTTCAGATGTTGAGCAGCATTGTCTTCGACTGTGCATGGAATATCAATTTGTTTACCATGCATACTGAACTTCCTTCACAACCCATTTAGTTACCCTGTGGTTGTTTGGCTGCGTGCGTTTGAACACGCGAACATACACATTTTCATTTGCATTTTCCATGTTCAAGCCAACCAGTAGAGCTTCTTGTTCCTGAGAAAATAATGCCGTTATTTGTGTACTACATAACTATGAGCAGCTGCATATTTCATATGAATAAGTACCGCACTGTGGTTGTAGCTGTTCGGATCAAGTTATGTAATACCTGTGGTGTCATTGCTGCCAGATTTTCAGCTGTGTTTCGGAGGAGGGTCTCCGCAGCCTGGCCGAAAATCATCACATCCATTATTCCAGTGTCATCTCGCAGTTCCACCATAACTCGACATCTGTGAAAATGGTATGTAATCATATTATACACGAATGTACCTGTGATGTGTGAACTGGTAGTGTTCAATTATAGCCAATGGACTTCGTAAATTTTAATGTAATCATCAGGTATGAAATAATCAACCTGGGGCTTGTGTTGCATTGTATGTCATTACATACGGGACAGTATGGACGTCGACGTTCACGATTGCAACGGTTACATGCATTGAACCAAGTGGTTTGACTGGTCGGAAAGATACGTGTTGATACCCTAAGCCAGGCTTCTTCATACATAGGCTTCTCAGCGTTGGACGAAGCCGGAGAAACAGAAATCAGAACGATGCATTATGAAATAAACATGTTTGAATGAAGTTAAATTATGATTAAGAGGAGATATTGAAGAGCAAAGGGCAGATATATGCGAGAAGAAGAATTCCGTGAAAGATTGTGCGTAGAAAATACTTATTGTAAATTGAGAAGCCAAAAGTATACGCAGATCAAAAAATAGTATGACACAGTTGGATATCCTGTAATTTCACACATTCTGTGATAACAATAATTTGAGTTTTTCTAACTTTACCAGTGACGCACGAATATCTGCAATCTTGGACGGCATCATCTTCAGAATACAATGGATTTGTTAGTTGTATACTGATACAATTTCTGAATCTCAATTGTATTGATTGCAATTTGATATTGATTTTAAACATGGGAAGCAGTTCTTATATAGTGAGTTCTTCCCTACCTGTGCTCACATATTCTGCAATATATAATCAATGTAATTTCTAAATTCGAGGTAACCATTGCAAGTTGAATTTTCATCCCGTTATTTCATATGTGTTGATCATGTCTTGAATTGACAGTTCACATTCGTAGTTAATTTCTTGTGCAATTTGCAGAGATGGTCACATGATCACAATTACTTCTGCACTATCTGATCAGCGAGTGCTTCCCAAGAGGGTTCATATATCAATGAGCTATTTGGAAGCTTGTCACCTAATTGCATCCGAAATTGAAAAGATATGCTCTGTAGAGACCTCTGCCAACCGTTCAATATCTGTGACTTTCTGTGTGCAGATTCAGTATGTAGGCAGGTGTATTTCTGCTTCGTCATCGGGTATATATTGCAACAAATGCATTATTTGAAGTTTGCATGTGTGGAATCTCAAGGCATTGAATTGTACAACAGCATGTGAGTGTTATAGTTTGATATTATTCAATCGGATTCGACAATTGAAGTACTGTTGTTACTTGTGTGCAGGATTTGGCTTTATTATTACTGCAGCTGGAATTGTTAAGTTAGGTTGTGTCTGAAGATGCCAAGTTCAATTCAAAAAGAACAGAGATAGTTACTTTGATATGTCACAATATATGTGAAACATAATGTAATTTAATGCATTAGATATTAAGCAAACCATAGACAGAGCTTTGAATTACACGATACATGATGCATGTCATTAAAATAATAGTCATATCGCGACATTAGGTTGTTATGTTTTTGCAAAGATAATAACATAGAACAATACTGGAACAGGTAGCTAGAATGACAATATTAAAAGGGATGTCTGGTTATTCTTAGTACACAGAACTTTCATACGTTGAGGCTATGCTGGAAACACTTTCACCCGAAATTTTGGCATGCTCGGATCAACTAATTCCACGGCACATGCATCTCCAGTACGTACATTAGCGCTTCTGGCAAATTGATACCAAGAAACTCGTCTCTTGTCGCTGTTCTCTCCACCTGGGAATTTACAACGGCAGGTCCAAGTTGTATTACTGGAAGTCCCTGTAATGTACACAAGCGTTGGCCGCTCTTTCAAGTACGCCCTGCTGAACTGAACTGGTATATTCTGTGATGCAAACATAAGGTTGTCAACCGCTATCATTGCAATTCAATGTAATACCGTTCTGAATGAAAGTTAATATTGAAAGTTTACCAGTCCGCCAGACGATTCCAAATGGGTTTTCTGTATTTCAACAGCGAAACATGGGTTGTTGCAGTGAGCTTTGTAAGAATCAGCCTTCTTCAATGCGCGAGTAGCTTCACGCTTACTCGCATTCGGAATAGAAGCTCCAGCACTATAATCTAGCTCCGATGTAGTGAGACCATAGATTCTCACTTTGAATTTCGAATGTCCCTTGTACTTGAAAGTCAACATGTGCCCATATGACAGCGAATAATGTGCTGCAAATTCCTTCCACCCTGTTGTCAAATATATGTCGTTACCTCTACTTTTCATTTTAATCTCCCACACTCGGCCATCTGGGAGTACAAGCTCTGCATTAATCCCAAGATTGGATCGATGACGTTGCACGAAGTCATCTGGCAGTCTCTGCAGTGAATAGATGCTTGACATCTTTAGTAAATCTACCTCTTATTACAATTAATATTAGTGTTATTCAATGTAATTTTTTTCTAAAAAGGACACATATACATGTATATATATACACACACACATATATATGCGACATAAAGCCTACCAAGTTGTTGTTATCTTCATCTCGATCCGTGATAACTCGGAAGAATTTCATTTCCAGATAGCTGCAATAGGAATATAGTGATATGTATTACTGATTGTGGTATAGAGGAGACGATCTAAAACATATGCATGTTAATGCGTTCTCTTTGTTCATGCTACACCAGCAATTGGTTGGGCAGAAGTTGCGATATGGGGATTGAAATACATGTATGATTATTTACTGAAACTATGAATGATCAATGTCAGTGCAAGTTAATTTGCACAAGGTATTTGCTCAGATACGTCGTAATGAATTCACAGACTGATGCTATTTCTTCATAACTCTTCATACGCAAAATAACAAAATGCATTGGAAACTATCTGGTAGAAATTAATTGTATTTAGCATGATTGAATCTGCACCCTTTTTGTTTAAGGAGTTAGAGCAATAAGTTTTGTGTTTAGCGACGTGCTATTTTCCAAAAATTGAAATTTCTGAACTACCGTATTTTTGTAATAAATAATCAGTATTTGAGTATTCGGTGGCCTATATATATTAGTATAATATCCATAATTGGATAAAGTATGGTTGCTATTTCACGCACAAGGTCAATTGTATATATCTGCAAAAGGCTGTCTTGTGAAGCTGCATGTTCCATATGACTGCAATTTAATCTATTAGTGAGATTAACAACAGTAAATTCATGAATCTAGTACTTACAATTTCACAGCATATTTTTCCTCGATCCTTTTTTTTTTAGTTTCTTTTTCTGCTCATTATCCAGCCAAATATACCAATGTGTGCCTTAAATTGAAACTGAAGATGAACTTCTTATCAACAGATATATTTATTTCCATTCGGTACCAATCAGACAGATTTCGTCGCTACGTGGAGTTTACTATTTTTAGATCAAGACATTGATAGCATATCTGGAATAGAAATCACTAATATAACATATGAAGGCAGTAGCACCCGATAAATGCCAATTAGTTGTTCACAGGAGGAAATGAATATGAGTAATGTAGATTTCCTTCTGTGAGCGATTATACAGACAAAGAAGATCCTATTCGGAATCAGGTACCTGTAGAGTGATGATATTAGAACCTGTGACTCGCAGAGATCTGATGACTCGAGTTGGAGAATCCGTTGCCTAAACAATCACGAATACGAATACTGTGAATAAGTATATCGCTATGACAGATACGTTATGACATCGAGTATCTGTTCGAAATTATGATTGCGAGATAAGTCGGAATACCTGTTAGAGAAAAGTTAGAAATCAGGGAAGATTTGACTGTGAGGATGAAGTTGAAAGGTCTTCTTACCAGCACAACGAAGATGGGTAGTTGTAAATTTACGATGTGGATATTGTTTCTTCAAATCTTAAAGTTAGCTCTGCTTTTTAGGTATCAGTGATAAATTTTTATAATGTTATTTTTTATTGTATTTTATAAATTGGGTGTCCATAATCATTATATTGATTCTCATTTGTAATAATCTTGATAAAAGGTTTTTGCTTACTGACGTTACTTTTTAATGTTTTGAAGTAATGAATTTTATATAGTAAATTGTAATAATAACATATAATATGTGCCCAGTTACGACTTTGACAGTGCAGACAAATTAGGAGATCAAATTTGGGTGTAAAAAAAGGAAAATAATAATAATAAAAAAAAAAATAGTGGAAAAAGAGGGGAGAGAAGCAAGGAAAAAAAAAACGAAACAGATGTTACAAGTTGTTGACATCCCAAAATTATGAGGCATAAGTTACTACGAAACGGGTGCAACGTCAAATTGCAAAAGTACCGTAAAAAACAACATTTAAACTCAAACATCCAGAATATCTTAACAGATTCATTTTCTACTGATCCTCTGCTGCGGTTGTTGGAGACCGTTTTCGCTTGGATCCCGATGATGACGTGCTGGATGTAACCGACCGCCTACTGGCAATGCTCATTCGCTGCACTTTTAGGAGAAATTGCGTCTGGATCTCGAGCTGCTGTTGCTTGAGAACGGTTACTTTTCCCAGTATTTGTATTTGTCGCTCCACTTGTTGAATTTCCTTCTCAGTATCTGTGATCATTTCATCAACATTTTTACCACTGTTGAATATTTTGCGACAGATAGCTGCTCCCTCGGCCTTCCTCTTGAAATACTGCATGCTCCCTCGGTTACGGTTGGCTCAGTTGCAGTGTTAGGACAGCTTTCCATTGAAATATATCTGTCATAATTTCGATAATTACAAACCAAAATAAGGCATATATTTCTAATGGTTATTTGTTGCAGTATCTAACTTACTAACGTGGATTACAAACACAACACACGTCGTTGAACTGGCAATACAGAAGTGGATACTACTCTTGCATCCAGATTATACTTCTCTTATTTATCTGCACATTGTAAAGTAACTTCGTTAGATTTCTGTTTGTGGAAACAATATTTTCAATTTATGCTAGTATATAGTGGTTACCTTGAAGTGTCGCTCGGCAGATAGTTGAAATAGTGGGATACTAATTTATATCTGTTCTTTCAACTTGGTCTCCAAGAAATTTCAGAATTCTGTTGACAAGTTTCTTCAACCAAGTCTTTCACTGTTTAGGAATACAGATAACAGCATTGGTGTAATGGGTGAGCTGATGCATTGGTTCCTAGAGAGTCATGAATGTCAAGCAGATTCTAGCAGCCACATGTCTGGCCTGCATGCAACCTGTGCTGTTGCCTATACTAATGGCTTACTCACATTGCCTTGAATTTTCTATCACAATGTGCTGCATTCATTTCAATAGCAGTAGGGATGTCTATTTTTCCCAACTGTGTCTTACTTTCTGTATACAAGCCATAAATTTCCACATATTCAAATTAATACAGGAAATATTAGTCATAGTATGCTTGTAATTTCGCGGAATGTAGCTATAGATTTGATACGTTGCATTTCTGATGATTTGTTACCACGGTGGTATCTTCTTGTTAAATGGATCGTAAAGCTTGAAGAAGCGAGGTGCTATTTCTTTAATGCCTGCAGTAGAATTGCTTCCTGCTTAACAATACTGTGATAAGTGATTTCAGTGCACGTTCGATCCATTATCCTTATATCATAGCTCAGATTCAATCTAAATTTGAAGAAAACGAAATATCCCAAAGTGATTGAGTTGAACTTGGCCACAGTTTTCCACCCATTGCCAAGATACAGTTCATTATTGCCTGCAAGAATCATCGTGTCACAGATTGCACCGGAGGGAGTTCGTAGCTGGAGAAGCTTTCCAACATCTTTCCTGTAAACATCAACAAAGATACGGGGCAAGGACTGCAAGCGGAACAACAGTTGATTAGATTGCCTGCTTGAAATAATATTGTTAAGTTCCTTGTATGCAGAACATGTACTTACTAACTATTTTTGAACCTAGGCATATACTGGTATTACAAGCTTTATATATAAGCTTACCAGTTTGTCATTTTTTCGATCACTGGATACGATAACTTTGAAGAAATTCATACTGATTCCAATGCTGAGGCCTTAACTGCTAATGTTTGATTATAGAATGTAGGCTGTGTATACAAATGGCAACCACATCAGTTCTTTAATAAGTTCATATTGAATTACACACACACACAAACACACATTACAGTGACAAACCAGAAGGATCATAACATAGTTATGCATTCTCACAGTGACACAAACATAATGCGGTTCAAACTACCCAAGAACTCGTGTTTCATATATTTATTCATTTACGCAATTCAAATCTTTGGCATCTTGAGCATGCATACTTTGATGAAATAGTACATACAAGCAAAAGCAGAGAAACAATATCGAAGGGGGAAAAACAGATTGTCACTATGGGCTCGCAATTGCAAACACTACAGATTGAAAATGTTGAATACAATAACACAAACAAGTGATAGCTGATTTCAATGAGTTGTGTACAAATATATAAGCAGGTATTCTTATGAACTTGTGCAAATCCTTTTTTTTTCATGTGATATTACAGATTGGAAGGAAAACCCTAAATGAAACGTACCTGAAGCAGGTGAATCTTGGCGGCGATACATAAGACTTGCAATATGAAAGGTTGGGTGGGAGGAGCAGTGGATGGTCATGAATACCCAACGAAGTTTTGCGCGATTAATTTATTATGCTCGACTAAAATTGCAGTGGAGGCCCTCCTATTTGTGGATATTTAATATCATGCATATGATTGGCCGAGTTTAATCGAGAACCAATACATAATAGTTATTTGCTGGGAACTAATTGAGTCTTCGTTAAAGAAATTAATATATCTGCATCGGCGTTTAAAAATTATACGAGAGATTATTACGTATAAATTGGAGTTTAGTCTTGCATTGTATTAAGGTTGCATTCTTACTAATAACTGGTTTTACTAAAATCTTGTATTCATCAAACTCTAAATTGCTATGTCATCTATAACATCGGCATGATTTGTGCGCAGGTATATTTAACTAACTGCTAATTGCATTAAAACAATGTGTACATAATAAGTTTCGTATAGATGTCTATCAAAGACGTCCATTTTACAATGAGACAACAATAATCAGACACTAACTCGAATAATATATGCAAATACATGAATCGTAGAAAATTACTGACGTCAGACAACATTGGATTGCCAGCAAACAATGCGAAGCTGGATATCTTAAAGAGATGGATGTGCAATGAATAAATATTAGATGTGGTGTAGGAAAATGTATGAAAGAAAAGCACCGATACTAAACAAACAAAACATTATATGTTATGTTACACATATGTTGTCCCAAAAGTGTACCCAAAAAAATACCCAGGTCTCTGCTATGATTGGAGACATTACTTTACCCTTCCAATACAACAGAACAGGACCTATATAGTATGGCATCTTCATATGCACAAAATGACAGCCATGTTTTGCTATGAAACTGCACAAAAAAATATTAGCAAAAAGCATAAAAATAACAACTCTGTAAGCACAAGTTGTTAATTTTATGCACTGCTGTCTCCAGGATGCACTGCTAAATGCAGTCCTTGTATCTACATACATATCTGATCACATAGTTTTACAGGCCTTCATCACAGAGTTAATTTTATGCAATCTCAACTTGGCGAACACTCCACTTGTTAAGCCAGCGTGGATTCTTGCTGCTGGATGGAGCCAAGCGGAAATAGAATCGTTTGTCTACCGCTGCATCATTCGCCTTGGACAACACATCGCTCTGTTCCTGCATAGCAATACAAGACGACTATATTAATTAATATCCCATGGAATCAGCCGCATTTCAACTCAAAACTGAGAAATATGGGCCTAGTTAGCTTACATCTGGAGTCATTGCAGACAGGATGACCGCACTCTTATTTAGCACTGTTTCAACGGCATGTCCAAATATAGCAACCTCAAGTTCACCACTGCCATCACCAATTCGAACTCCGAGGCGCCCCCTGCACGATATCAATTTGTTTACATCGCAATTAGAAATCATATACTTACATGAGAAAGACCCCGTTGCTCACAAATGGACTATTGTGTATACAGCCATAGATCACATGAGTTATTGAATTGATAAACAATAACTTTGAAAAAATTATGTGAGATTGAACGCGGCATACCATGGTGCAGAAATGCAGTCACTTTTTTCACAGCCTGGGCAAGCAAATACTTCGCCTAGCACGTGGTTAGTAGCCCGGTTGCATTTGTTGCATGCGGTATACCACGGCCGCTGACTACATGGTGCTACAACAACAGACACTCTCACCCAGACTTCATCAAAACCAGCCTGCTGCAATGCAAAATAACATTAATTCAATCGGGAATATCATAGATAAATTTGCACGCGATTACAATGCTAGACAGGACAAGTTACCGGACTACTTGGTAAGTCTGCAATCCTCACAAGTTTGAACTCAGATGTAGAAGTATTGACAACTTTCTTTTTTAGTAACATCTCAGGGTCACTAATAGCATCAATTTTCTCGTAGTTAGCATCACGCCTGCAATATCTTTAGATTGTTAACATAAACTATCATACGACAACCTATGCACTACATATAGGTAGATAATGAAGGCAGTTTACCAATCCGACAATTCATCGACCCGTGCATCAGGAACATCAGTCAAAAACATTGTAGACATAGTAGTTTTCAAGGAGAATCCTGGGAGACACAGGCAAAACCATTTATGAACATAACAGTAGGTGCAAACATAACATATCATACGTCAACATTTCAGCAAAAGACAGCATGTTCATACCTGAGTATTTCGATGCCACAACATTAGTGACGATGACCACCGGCTGGGACTTTGCTAACTTGGCCAGTTTTTCTGCATCAGTGGTTGCTATCTCATCCCAAGCTGAAAGGCACACTGGACTCAAACTGTTTGGCAAGGCAAATGAAGTTAGAGAAAACAGCAAATAGATAGAGTGGATAAGATTCAGTAAGGGGAAGGGGAAAGACACCACATGATATCATCGATTACACAACAATTTTCAGCATCATAAACAACTAAAGACATCTTACATATATATAACATGTATATTTCATATCTGAATTCCATACCAGTATGAACAAAACAAAATTGATGGATCAAAGGAACATACAAGTGTTGTACATGCTCATATTAATTTATCAGGCAAATCAAGAATATCTTTATTGCATACACTGATGGTTGATTCCTCACAGGTCACATTGTACAAGCTTAATGTTGATCTGGGATGCTTTCGTTCTTCTATTACTTTACAGAGCATAACAAAGCAATATTTGCAGTGTAGGAAACAATATTTAACTATACTATCGTTTTAAGAACTTCCACTGCCTATAATGTGATCATACCTAACTAACAAGAATAGGCGCAGAACAGTATATTAGAAGTAAGCAAGGCACATCCAAGAACTTACGTATCGTCGACAACAACTATATCTCGAACCTTCGAACGAGCAATCGAATCCTTCCATGGCACTGTTTTCGGCGACATGACAGCTATGACTATCACTGCAACATCTGCACATGGATACATATATTGTGAGTATGTAAATTTTGATGGAACAAAGAAACATAGCCACGACAAGCACAGCAATAACAAGCACAACTAAATACGAGCAACGCATAAAAAACTCAGCAAGCGATGCAGTGCTAAAATATTGGGGGAAACTACCAAATTTGTCAGGTTTCCCGATGAGGTCGCGGGCGTCAGTCAGATTCTTGAAATTGAACGTAGTAGCTCCCCTTTCATCTGCAGCATCTTCGACTGGTACAATTTTCATCTGAGGATCCAGAACAAGGACATAATCGTGATCAATGTAGCGATGTTGCGGGTTAACACGGCGTACAGCTCCATCACTGAACCAGTATGAATGATATGGATGTAGCTGTTTGTCAAATGTTTCAATTTCACCGTCAAAAGCTGTGGCTTGTATCTTTTTACCCTGCGCAGCACAAAGCAGGTAATGATGATTATGACACAGGTTTTGGATGAGGTCAGTGTACTACTCGCTAACTAACCTCGCTATCACAAAGGACATATCGCTGATACTTAGTGTTGCCAAAACGAGCTGTTGTTGCACGGTACTTCTCAACAACACGAAGTTTAATCTTCCATTATTTCAATTGATCAGTCAGGGCAGATAACTTCAGCATATCACTTTCCATCCCTTGTTTACAACAGCAACACACAAACAGCGTATATAAGCACCACATTTGTAGTTACATGCTTTTCAGATCGTAAAAAAACTCGATGCATAATCACGCAATCATTTAACTTTGCAGCAAGTACATTTGATATAGCAAAATCAAGCGAACAACAAATATAAACCACAATAATGCAACCAGACAAGATTATAGCAAGCACATATTCGGGGCCATAATTTCATGTGTCGTATTTCCAGTGACACGGACGAAAGCATGACCAAAAAAAAAAAAACAAAAGATAATAATAACAATAATAATAATAATAAAAAAAAAAGATTATATATATATATGTGTATATATATAGTATATGCTATTCCTATTGTGAATCAATATTATAATTGCCCGGATGCTCGACGTAGCAGATGTTTGTACACAACATCCTGGGTACTGTCAACAGTTTGGATATTATCAAGTGGATGTATTAAAATTTTCACTGTCGCAGACAACGTTGCTCGAGATAATGCAACATAGAGTTGACCGTGCGAGAATACTGGTTGAGGAAGATAAATACCAACATACTGCAAAGTTTGGCCTAGGGACTTGTTAATTGTCATAGCAAAGCATAGTCGGACCGGGAATTGTTTTCTTTCAAACTCAACTGGGTAGTTATCTGTCTCAGATGGCCTGAGTGGTATCCTAGGTATGAAGACATCCTTCCCTTTATTGTGTCCTATAGCTATTTCAGCATGTATGATATTAGGAAGGAGATTTTTACAAATGAGTTTAATACCATTAGACAGCCCGGCAGATGAATCTAAATTTCGTAACAACATCACAGGACAACCACATTTTAAGCATGGCTCATGAGGAGGCAGTTCATTAGGTGTAAGAGTATGTAAAAACTCCAAAGAATGGTTATCTCGGCTACCAGGAAGACAATGATCAAAACTTGTGTAGACATGTGTGTTACCAGGGAATCTACCAAGTAAAATTTGATTCAGTAAATCAACACAATCATTTCCTGGTGTCAAGATGGCCCGATACACAAGGTAATCACACTTCAGGCACGCTTTCAAAGTTAGGGTAAACGTAATCAATGAAAGCATTAATCGATGCTCTTTCATTTACAAAAGGCACAACCATAGATTGCGGTAGCTTTAATAAGGATTCATCATTTTCTTGCAAGCGGCCATCCCCGACCGATAATAGAAACTCCGAAAAAGATGGATCATGTATTGCCCTCATGTTCAACGTTGGACGTAATAGGCGCATATGACGCCGCAGGTGCGAAGCAACAATGCTGTTACATATGCATTCCTCCTTCGTTGCTCGCACTGTCAGAGGAAGTACTTGCCTAAAATCACCACCGAAAACAACAACGTCTCTGCCCTACACAACCAAATAAAAAACCAGTTAACAGATATCAAACCATAACTGAAAACACATATAAATACAAATGAAACCATAATCGAGAACAGAAGACTAACGGGGTGGCCGGGGAACTGGAGCAGCACCGCCATCACGACTATTACATTCACCCACAGATACAGCAGGGGGTACGACAGAGGTCCCTCTATTCCCAGGAGGCGCATAGACAGTGTCTGGATGCTGTAATGAACCTGGCGATGAAGAACCCGACGCGCCTGAAGCAATATTCAGCAACCCAGATGACACGGCTGGCATATAGGACAGCACAGTATTTGGTAAACCATTATAGGCATCCAAAGCAGTACCATATCCGGCCGCAAAACCAACAGACGGTCTGTTCAGCCCAAAACCCCTAATAGCCATGGAACCAACAGGCATGGGATACGGGGAAGCATACCTAGGTGCTTGCACACTACTACCTGGTATCCCGGTATAGTCAACAGAACCGGTAACAGAGCCCCTCACATCTGCATTGTGCACAGACAGGCTGGGATTCGCAATACGCCCCCGCAGTCTACCCAAGGGCCGCGGAGCTATGACAGACGTATTACCTCCTGCAGATGAAGGCCTACTATTCGCATTTTCCGACCGTGGTCTACCCGGCGGCCGAAAAGCCGGGCCAGGAGTGTTAACTCCTGCAGATAATCCTGAACCACGTGCTAGCTCCTCCTCCACTAAACCCCGGCGAGTACGTTTCCCAAGACTACCTGCAGGCATTTAGAAACTACAGGCCACACACTACATAAAGACACAAACATCAACTAACTTCAACCACGGTAACAACATCACGGACACAAAATCTATACCAAATAACCAAGCAGTAAACAAACCATATTTCCACCGCAAATTCTCAGTCGCACCATCAATCCAGATTACACAGGATTTATACCGATTCCAACCTGACCGAGATACCTTATTATTAAAATAAACGCACCAGTTTAAGACACTGAGCCACCATTACACATTAAACCAGGTAAAAGTAACTAAACCAAACAAACAAACTAAAAACCAAAGGCATGGGAAGACACAAATCCCACACGCTGGCAAACCAAAACAGAAACACGACAACAAACAACAGGCATGAAACTAAACACACACTACCAACTCTAACAGATATGAACATACCAGATAAGCAATCAGACGAAGGCCCACCATCCGCATTTTCCAACCGCGATCTACTCGTCGGCCGAAGAGCCGGGCCAGGACTGTTAACTTCTGCAGATAATCCTGAACCGCGTGCTAGCTCCTCCCCCACTAAACCCCGGCGAGTACGTTTCCCAAGACTACCTGTAGGCATTTAGAAACCACAGGCCAAACACTACAAAAAGACACAAACATCAATTAACTTCAACCACGATGACAACATCGCAGACACAAAAACTACACCAAATAACCAAGCAGTAGACAAACCACATTTACACCGCAAATACTCAGTCGCACCATCAATCCAGATTACACATGATTTATACCGATTCCAACGTCACCGAGATGCCTCATTACTAAAAGAAACGCACCAGCTTAAGACACTGAGCCAGCATTACACATTAAACCAGGTAAAATTAACTCAACCAAACAAACAAACAAAAAACCAAAGGGATGGCAAGACACAAATCCCACACGCTAGCAAGCCAGAACAGAAACTCAGCAACAAACAACAGGCATGAACAAAACACACAATGCCAACTCTAACAGATATGACCATACCAGATAAGCGATCACAACAAATTCCTTGCTCAACCAACAGCCGATCAACCTGCAAACACCAACACTGAATGTAAGCAAATGTGAATCATACTAACCAAGCATCATCTTATCAACTGGCTACAACCACCACATGCAGAGCCTATACGTATATATAGCACACTTCTACATGCAGTAATAACACCATTAGCCAACAAAAAAACCCCAGAACACACACATGCAAGCAATCAAACCATATAGAAATACCTATTTGTTAATCATCATCATAAAAAACACACATGCAAGTAAGTATTACAACAACCCACATGGCAGAGTAAATATTCAATCCACAACCAACCAAATAAACCCCCCCACCCCAACCACCAACTGCCCGGAAAAAAGAAAAAAGTAAAACCCAAGTCAAAAAACCAAATTCAACAACCCCACAGAACCTGACAAACCGATACACACACCAAGTACCGGATAACGCACAACCCACCATACCAATTTCCGGCAGCCGGCGAAAACAAAACCCACAAGCCGTAGAAAACACACAGACGAAGAGAGACGAAAGAACTAACCTACTGACAATAAATCAGCAAATGGCACCAACATCAGAAGAGCCGTCTCCCACATTCTTAAGAATAAATGGCAAAAAGTCGACACCTGTCCCACTAACGATTGCCGGAGACCAGCCACAGCTACTCGGAGCATCGCCACCTGTCCCACCAAGAAGATCACCGACTACGAAGTTCATGCTCCACAGCCCAGACCAACCAGAGACATTTCAAAAGACAATATCGCCCTTCAACCACAGCCTATCCGTTCCACGTCAGCAAGGGCATAACCGACCTTTTCTACACGTCACAATTACGTAGGCATTTCGCTGGCACTTGGTCCGAATTGGCAGCACGTAATTGGACCAACACTGCCACGCAAACTGGCCGTAACTTCTTTTATATAGGTAGTAGGATATCAATTCATTGTTGTCAAGTAACTATTCTATCACATGCTCTCCAAGTAAACACACTCCCTTTTTCTTTCCATTTACTGTTATGATAATTATTAATGTTACTATGTTATTTTTATATTACTAATCTACTATTCCATCATAACTCTTCAAGTAAAGTTTGTCTAAAAATACCCCTTCCATTTGTTGCTCCACAACCACCATCATATACATCATCATCTTCATCTTCTTCATGTACTATACCATTTCCTCTTCTCTTGCTTCATTTTTTTCATTATTGAAACTCTAAGCCTCCAAGCACTTTCTAAGTCTTTTATCCTTTTTCAAACACTTTCTTGGCTCTTTTGTGAGTATTTCTTCCTATTAATTCATTTGATTTCACCTATTCTTTGGTTTTCATGCTTTTAACTAAGTCCAAGCATGAAATAGGTTATTCGTGACTTTCGTGTCCCATTGTATCTTTGATTAGTGTCATTTGAACTTAGTTTTCTTCAATTCTTCACTTGATTCCTCAATTTTTTTTTTGAACCTCTTATTTCTTGTTTATATGTTTGTATTTGAGTCAATCAAGTTGTTTCTAGTTGCATGTCCCACAAATTTAATTTAATTAAGTCTTAAGTTTTCTAGGTGAGATTGCATGTTGATACAATCTGGACTGTACATAAAATACGTAAATTATATCAAAATTTCGTCTTTGTTAAATTTTCAACTCTTGCATATTTTGAAACTAGACTCAGAGAGGGTCATTTTGAGAAAAATTCAACTCCATAGCATTTTTAGTTAAGGAGATAAGCTCATTCTAAGTTGCATGTTTTCTGAAACTCTATTTCTGGACCAGTCTCGCCCTTTTTGTTAAAACTCCACATCCAACAATTTTTGTCATATCATATTTCTTGTGTTGAAACTATGCACTGATGATTAGTTCTTTAAAATATGGTTATTATTGCTCTTCTTCAAGTTGTATTAATTATCTTTCAAAGTTATAAGTTTATGCCAAACTCTTCTCTGCATTGCAGCGTTTTTTTATTTTGTAACTTGAGTTTATAATAGCTATGCATGATTTTCTTGATGTTTCTAAAAGTAGACACACATAGGTTCATCCTAAATTTATTTCATGATGTTAGGAGATGCTGTGATATGGGAAATATGGCTCTAAATTCAGGGCTACAAACCTGTCCAGATTGAGCTCTCTTATTTTAGAGAAAACATGAGTTCTGCCCCTCCAAGGATTACGTGCGATTTATTTGTGACATTGAACATTAATATATGTGCATTGGTGAAATTTAGAATCATATTCATGTAGAGCACGTATTCGACACGTGAGTATACAACTTAAAAACGGGTTATACTGGTGATGGGCCTAGTCATGCAACCTAGTCAAGCATCTATACAATATGAGTGCATCATTTATTTAGAAGTAAGATTGTTGTAATTAGAAATTGATAATTGTAGTCAACACGTTCGTAAACGAAAACTATGATCATCCATAGGAGCTTTTATTTGATAATCGTCATTGGATCAGGTGAGTTACATGCTTGGTCTTGCATGTCAGCTTCTCTCGTTTCAGCTGCTTGTGTATTGAAAATAGTTTTTGTTTTCTTGCCCTACCTGATAAACTGGCTTTACATTATTTACAGTCTTTAAATTAATGTTCATATTGTTACTTGGAAAGCTTGACATTCAAATGTTACGATTGATCGGAAATCATTATGAACGTGAAGTAAAAAGAATTCGCATGTACCAGAACCAGTTATGTTACTCATATCAGGTTTCGATCTCTTGGGCTCAAATACCTAAAATGCGGGACTCCGTGTGCTCCTCAGGTTTTGATCCCTTGAGTTTTGTCCCTAAAATTCGGAACTTTGTGCCCTGACTCCTTTTATCGTAGGCTGCAGTACAACGTTTAGATACCACTCCTTTGATTGACGCTCTTAGGAGGGTGTTATAACACTTTATGTCTAGAATGTCTAATATGATCACTGGTCTACCCAGGTACCATGTAATAAATAATTGATATTTCGATTACCTTGTTGGCTTTATTACAATTGGAAGGCCTTTTGTTGGCATTACTATATTTGGTTACTATGCATAACGCTTGTATTCCTGAATTCTATAATTGGGATGATTCTTAATTTGCACTGATGTTTATATTGTTGCGAACTCTGATAATGTTTTACTTATACTCTGTTACTCTTATTTTATTTAACTCATAACCCATTAGTCTATATCATCTCTCATGTTTTAACATGCTAAGGTGTATCTCACTCATTATTTATTTTTGATTTTTCAAAATTACGATTCTTGTTGTTTTTCTTCCCACCGCATGTCTAGGATATGGGGCTTATAAAGTAGTAGGGCGCCAGACTCACTTAGACTGATAACGTCACCGATAGTTCATCTAATATTTCTAGTTAGCTATTGTGTAATAGAAATCAACTCATGTACGAGACTCAGTATAGTTGTTTAATATTAGAAATGTGTGTTGTGGATTGATTTTCTTCTGAGCTCCACCACTTCTATTAAGTATCGCCCTCCCGGTCTTGTTCATAGCGCCTTTTAGGAGCTATATATTATTTCCATTTTCCACATTAATTTGAGATAATTGAGCATAATTGTAGAGAATATGATGTGTTTTGTCACTTGTTTCTTCATATGCGCTATATTGTTATATCGGACGTTTCTATGCATATTTAGATGTTATTTGTCAAATATGATCATTTGGTATGTTTGATCACGTTGTTTTGACAGGAGTGGATGGTAATCGGTTGATAGGAGGCATGGAACGAACTTCGGAAACAACGGGAGCTCATGTGGAGTCACCAGAAGCAAAGTTGGAGGAGCTAGAAAGACCAGTTTGCACTCATTTGATGATATCTGGAGTTTTACAATGAATTTGGGGGTGATACCAGTGCCATATGAAATTTTACTCAAAGAGATTTCCAACGATGGGTCACGGAGCTTAATCGGAGATCGGACAAAGAAGTTATGGCCTGGAAAAGTAAGAGTCCATATTGCATTTCGTACAAAATGGTGTGACGTTGGATCAGATTTTAGGGGTTAAAACGCAAATGTTGAAGAATTATGACGGGAATTCACTAAAGAACGACCTAGGGGACTGAAAATCACTCATTCACGCATCACAAGGCAAGGAAGAGATGGAAGGGGACGAAGGAGACGACGAGGAAGCTCCGATTCAAAGTTTGATTTCGTCTTCCCTCTCTTAATCACTTTTATGGAGAAACTTTGTTGTTTTGATACGATTTATATTAGTATCTAGACTTTTTCTAGGCTTATATTGTTTCATGCTTATGGATTTGATCTATTAGATGAACTTTGATTTCTTGAACTTGTTTAAGGAGCGTAGTCTATTGACACGGCTATGTTAGGAATTGATATTCATCGGAATCATGTGTTGTTCCTAGATTGTAATCTTTCTTAATGTTAATGTCATTTTAGCTAATTGTTCATATGCTATGCTTAATTCCTTGGCAAGAATGGAGTAATCAACCGGGCTTGTTATTAAGCTAGCGAGTGCGTGAAAGCGACTTAGACCTAGTTGTGATGAGATATGAACAACAATCCTGAATCACTGAGACTGAGAAGAGAAGTGTTTAGGATTTGCCTTAGTCGGTAGATTAGGTAGGTGAGATTCGACTGTTTCGTGCAACGGTGGACCGATATGACATGTTATCGTGCATGTCGTTAGCATACTAGAACGGACCGGTAGATGTAGGTGGACCGACAGGAAACCAAGTCAACCGAGACGTAGAGCGACATGAGACCGATAGGAGATTGTCAATACTATTACCCGGCTTAACTAGAATAGGATTAACGTGTCACATAGCTAATTCAGAAATCGCAGCCCTAGGTGATCTAGAGATCGCCTGGTTTCTCCATATCATTTTCTTAGAATAAAAATAAAAAATATTAGTTTAGTTGCTTTATTTTATTTTGGTCACTTGTTTGAGGGTGACAACTTATTAATCACAATCGCTTCCTCCTTGTTAATGTACTCTAATCTAATACCTAATTAAATAATCTCAAGCATGTCCTCGTGGGATCGATAACTCGGGGTTGAAATATTACCCTATATTACTTGAACCGTGCACTTGCGGTAACACGTAAGAAATCGTGTCACTTGTCCCGAGCCGGTTAAGGGGGTTGTTGAAGAATCATTGTGTCATTGCCACGTGGACCCATCAACAACCTACATGTGTACTCACAGTTTTGCACCAGAAGCACCAAATCATGCCATAGCGCACTTGGAGGGACCATGAGACTCGGGGTAGATGGGACAAGTACATGATATGAGCTGACTTGTCTACCGTCTTCATTATACTTTTATGACATCATGCATGGTAATATCCAGCGAATTAGGGTACGTAGCCTCAAAATGGGTCGTGGGCGGTCGGTACGGACGTGTGTCCCACATTGGCTTGCTCTAGTATGACTAGTATAAATAGGACGATACCATTTGCATTCAATCAGATTATTCACTTTCTGTACTGAATTGCCGACAACAAACTATCTCTCTCCTCTGTAGCAAGTGCTGCTTATTTCTACCCCTTTCATCTATATCATTTTGGCCCTTTGATCTATTTGATTACTTGTTAAGATTGTTAGCTATAGATTATCTGTAATTCGAGCATAATTGATTAAGCTCCATACATGTACTTATCATATTCTTCTATATATAGTTACATGTATGGAATTGGAAACGGTGGCGGCTAGGTTTGGTAAGGAAGGAGGAGAGAGAGTGGTGGTATTTGTGGTGGTTGTTAGGATTCAAAGGGAGAGAGTCAGAGAGATCGTGGTGGTGGTATATCGGTGAATGACACTTAGAAGCCCTAGTATTAATTAGTTACTTCGGGGGGGGGGGGGGTCCATACTCACATCAAATTTTGGATATATTTAACAAAGTCCTACTATATCTGTAAATTACAACTCAACTCATCAAAATAATTAACTCCGTTGTCTAATATTAGTGAATATGCATGATTGATTATACATATATGGGGACTTCAATAGTCTTTTCTCACTTTAACAAGGCAAATTTAAACCAAAACAACTGTCAGTAAGGGACACCATCCCAAACTAACGGCTCATCAAAATAATTATGGGTTGCAAGTGTCCAGAAGTTTAGCATAATAAAAGGTGAAACTGTCATTTTCCAAACTAAAAGGGTGAAAGTGTCTTTGTTTCAAACTTAATGGGGGCTGAAAGTGTCTTTCAACCTTTTGTTTAAAAATTCAAATGAGATACTGAAAAACTTGTGAATTCAATGGTATTAGACACCCTCGGGGTGTGGTTGAGCTGGTCAGACTTACGTTCTGAAAATTTTGGACATTTTCTTGTCTAGAGGAACTTTGGGCTAACGAAGGGCTGTCTATTGGTCTTCTCAATTGCGAGTCTGTCAGCCCGAGTTTTAAGTACCACTACAATTGTAATGAAAGTGTGTAATGTAGAGTAAACACAGGATCTAATACTCCAGAAAGGGGGGTTGAATATAGTATAGAAACTTTTTCTAAAAGTGAACTTTTAAAACTCTAACACAAGGAATTAAAGAAATCTCAAGGCTTTGTAAAAGATTGAAAAGAGTTGAAATAGTTTAGAACCAATTGAAGCTTCTAAGCTTTGAGATGGAAAATTCTCCAAAGCTTTGGAGCAACCTATTTTGTGCTTGCCTGGTTTGCAGAATGAAAGAACACTGCAGTAAAGTAAAGGAAACAAGGACTTGATCCCTCCAGGATCCCTCTAGGATTTGAACAATTTAGTCACAGTCTCTACCTGAGGGACTTGATCCCTCCAGGATTTGAACACACTTATTATTAATCACCCTGATTTATCCCTAGATCTCAAGCCTAAGTGAGCTACCTTACACTTATACAGCTTGTGGTTCCCAACCTATCCAGTTTCAGCTACAACCTGATAAAACAATAAGAACCTCTTTTTGTTCACTTGAACAACTAACTTCTAAAGTTGTTGAGGTCGAATAATACAAAAGAATATTATAATGAAAGTACAACAAAGAACACAGAATACAAATAAGCAGTGAATGCACAGAAGTGCTCTACAGATTCTGGATGATTTGATCTTGTTCTGCAGTTGAATCCTTGCTTGATTTGAAGAGTAGTATGTGTTTTTCTTCCACGAATTAATAACTCTTCCTTTTAGAGTGATAATCCCTCTCTCGGTCTCATCTTCACTTTGAAAATCAAACTTCCTTAAAACACAGACTTGTTGTAACAACCTGAGAGATTTCAAGAACCTTCCTAAAAATCCTCTCCGTTTAACAGCTTCTTTCAACAGCTATGTTTGAATAGATTTTCAGATTAGTTTGAAGAGTTTGAACGACGAACAACCCAACAACTAAATCACATGATCACGCAAAATCCAGATAATGTAGCATTAAGAGTGCTGACTTTTGGCACATCAGTTTAGCCAATAAACTGAGTTACTAATCCCAGAATAATCTCCAAATTAATCTCCAGATAAATAACATGTGATAAATAATAATAATAATAATAATAATAATAATAATAATAATAATAATAATAATAATAATAATAATATGATAAAGACTCATAATAAGTAAATAACTAATCACAAATACAGTTGTAACATCCTGCAAAAAGAATCAGATAAAAATCAGATAAATGTTCAAAGGTTTAAGATAATCCTTCAAAGCTTTGGAGCTCAAGATATCCTTCAAAGCTTTGGCCTTGAATATGCTATGATCCTTGATGCATTCATACTGAGAAATATGTATGTGTTAAAAACACAACAAACTAGCTTAAGAATATTTGCAAGAGACATTTAGACATTACCTAATCCAATGCTAAGCCTGAAACACAAAAATTGATAGTTAACAGTTAACAAGTTCATAGTAGGCAGTAGAGTATATTCAAAGCTTTGGAGCTTTGAGACTTGTCTCTTTAGAAACTGTCTTTCATCATATTCAGTTTATAAACTTCCCTGAGTTCATCTTTCTCATTCATCCAGAGGGATTGAATTATCAATCTCCCCCTTGATGAAAGACAAAACAAATATTCTTGCTTTCTCAGTATCCTGCAGCTTAATAACCATGAGTAACATCAAATATAAAAACAACTATCACACATAGCAAAAACTAAGCACTTAAGCACTTCATCAAAAGAGTAGAAGAAATGTAGGATCATACCCAGAGTTTTTTTAAAGAAAAAAAAAACTAACTTCAAGGCTTAAAGAAAGAAAAAGACTGGAATAGATAGAAGAGACAGAAGGGTTCAAGGCTTTGGACTCATTTTGGAGCATCCTTCTTGACTGTCTTCTTTCCTTCTTTGCTTTTTCCTTTTCCTTTTCCTTTGTAATCTTTAGTTTCCTCTGGTTCATCTTATGTTGATCGTTCATGTAGGGTTTTGATGCAAGTTAAGCAGCGGAATAACAAAAAAATTAATCCTGTTCAAACCCCTCCAAGGATCACAGGCAAGCAATCATAACATGATTAGGGTAGAAACATGTGTACCTTAGTTTGTGTGATCACTACGAAGAATTATGTCTTCGTCTCTTCGATTATCCACACCTTGGATCTTCAGATGGAATCCTTCCCACCGTGTAGTGCCAGCAACGGAAGAAAGGAGCAAAGGATCACGCAAAACAGAACAACCACCAACGCCCAAAGGGGGCCGATGGCGGCAAGGGGACCGACGAGTCTAGGGGCTTCGGCCTCTAGTCTTTTTCTCTCCCTCTTGCTTTGTTATGTTCTCTCAATAATGACTTAGATGATAAATAAACAAGCTAGAGTTCATTTATATAGTTAATAACTCCTTATTAACTACATAATTTCCCTAATACTAATCACGTCCTTACATGGATTAATCCACTTGAAAATTAGTCCTACTAACTTTGCTTTTGGTTGCGGTATGATCAATTTATTAATTAGTCCAACTAATTAATGCGCATATCTAGTTTAATCCATACGGTGTGTGACGCCATAGGTTTCTACTTAGTTGGCAGTAACTATTTACAAACATAGAGTGGTGTCTAGCAACACATATATGCCACCCAACTAATAGAAATAGTCAGTGATCCCGACAAACCTTGTGCCCAATGTTACCGTGTTGTGTTATCCCTTTGTCTCCATATCTGTATTGGACATGAGACATATTCGTCGCACTCGTATATCCAATCCATAGTTTCTCGATCCTGGGAATAGACTTATCCATGCAGATAATATCAATATCTCCATATTGATTTATTTGAGTCTGGCAAGACATTCCATAAGCTCTACCCCTCGAGTGGCCGTGGATATTTACTCCTATTATGTAGGGGGGACAAATCCTGTCTACATCACTGCCACCTTCAAGCTTGCTTCCTATCATGCCCGATTGTTATCTTTATAGTTACCCAGTCACGGTGTAACGTTTGATAATATCAAAGAATGATATTTAATAACTAGAGTATCCAGTGACTTCAAGTCTTAGGATTACAACACCATTAGCACAACGAGAAGCGCTTGTGACGTTGACATGATCTAATGTAGCCTTATCGTGGTGGGTCTATCCAGTATGCCATTACTCCTAATGCATACCCATGTGTTAGACTTGATATCCCCATATCAATCTACCCACATACTAGTCTATAGTTGATCATCCCCTTATCAATATAATGGACTAGGGATATTTAAGATAAACAACATAATTGTAATCTAAGGACTTCATTATATTAAATATATCCATAAATAATATAATGATTATTCTAACAACAAAAGTTCATACTAAACATATTGGCTCTAGGGCATCCAAAACCAACAAATCCTCATCTGAATCTTCTTCATCTCGTGACTGTTCTTCAGCGAGTTCAGCTTCAACCTCAACAATCACTTCAGCAATTACCTCATCAGCCTTCTCTGAAACTTTCTCAACAGTTTCTTCAGCTATTTATTCAGCAAATTCTCTAGCAAATTCTGTACCAAGTTCTTCACCATCAACTTCATCATAAGTTTGCTCAAACAGATCCTTTGAATTCAGAACCACTGGAACCTTCTTCTTCTTCTTCTTCTTCTGTTTTTTTCATAACATCTCCAATCACTTCGTCAGAATCAATGAGGTCTTCTTTACTATCAGTAGATGGTATCTTTTCCAAGTAAAAACCCTTTATGATCACATCCATTTTCCTTTCCGTCAATCCCTTGAACTTCCCAACATCATTATACAAATCAATGATGTCAATGATTTGAGAGAAATTCAATTTTTTTGAAGCCTGTGGTGTTGTTGCAGCCATAGGCTTTATGAAACTCTTCTCTTTCAACTCAGTTGCTAACAATTCTGAGTAAAACTTCCAACTACCCTTTCTAGTATGAACAACTCCAATCCTCTGGAGAGAAACTTCATCAACCAAACCAAACCATCCAGTAATCTCTTCCTCATTCTTCACAGAAATCTTAAAGTTCTCAAAGAATAAATGAAACAAATTTTCAAAAGGCAAAGAATGATTCCTAGTCCTAGTCCCACTGTACAATATATGCTCCATGATCACACTAGGTAAATCAACTTCAAAGCCTTGACATATAAGATACATCAAGATTAAAACTCTGTTAGTTACCAACTCCTTTGAATGCTCCCTTGGCACAGCACATCTCATGATGATAGAAAAGAGAATCTTAGCTTCACAATTTAACACAGAATGTGTCAATTGTTTGGGTCCAGTTGGTGTACCCTCTAAAAAAAACATTGACTTAGCTTTTTCCAAACACTCCTTTTTTCAATATGTTCATAGACTTTGTACTTATTAGGTATACCCAAAACCCTGGAAAACACTTTGTGATCTAGTCTTATATGCTTCAAACTAGGGTTTAACATCTTCCAAACATATGAGTTTTTCAATTTTCTAATGCAGTATATATCAAGTTTTTTCTAGCAATTCATTACAAGTCATACTGCAATAGACTATTCTTACATGATGCATATGTAACGACCCTGTTTTGTCTTTGCATTTCAATTGCGTGCTAAATTCGTTTCGCTAGATGTAACTTTAATAGAGACCCGTAAGACCTAGCACCGAGTTCAAGCTTCGAGGAAGAAGCTTAGTCCAAGGAGGGAAGGATGTAACAACCAGTATTTTACTCTAGGGATATTTTAGTAATTCCGTACGACGTAGTTATTTTGGATAACGTGAGAGTCATGTTGTTTGATGTTAGTTAACAAGACATATATATTATGCGTGATTTGACTTCGTAGTGATTAACTATAATTATATTGATAAGCTAAATTATTGTTATAAATTATTTTTAGATAAGTTTCTTTTATTTTGATAATAAGTTAGTTATAATTTTTTACTAATTGTTTAGTAAATATTTATTAAGATAAAGCGTTTAGGAGTTTCCTCAAAGTCAATATTTGAACTTATATTAAAATATTAGTCAAACTTATATTTTAGTAGACAAATTCTTTTGTATATCAGTTAAAATATTTTAACAAAAATAAAAATAAAAATTTACCCTGTCAGTAAGCATTCTGTGTCTATCAGTCAAACCGTGTTATAGTAGTCAGTTTTGCATATCTATCTAGTTTACTTTTAACAGTCAAAATTTATATTTATCAGTCAAAGTTAGTTTTGTCAGTCAACTTTAATTATTCAGCCAATAACCGTTTTATTTAGTTAAATCGTAACAGTTGTTTATTGTGTGTCAAACTTGTTATGTATTAATTTTTGTAGCGTAGTAGATGTAAGTCAAATATATTTATTTGTCGCGTTTCAACTTTCTCGTCGCGTATTATATACATTTTGCGTATCGAATCACCACGTGAACCCGTGACCCCACCACATTGAATCTATTTCTCTCAGCCATCAAATCTCCTTTTTTTCCCTCTCTGTTTTTCTCTGCGTTTTCCCTTCCCCAGCCGCCTGCAACACCACATCCCTACTCCCTCTCTCTATTACCTACTACTCTACTCTATCTCCTCACCCATCACTCTTAACCACCTTCACATCCTCTTCTATTTCACCCCCTTCAAACAACAACTGCCTTCACCTCCTCCTCCCCCTTCGCTCATAACAAACCCAACCCCAAACACCTCCAACACCACCACCGTTCAATCACTTCCACCACCATCAATGAAGCCTCCTCGGCAGCCACCACTGCCACCAATAACTCTATCCCCCTTTGCTTCTCCCTCTATCTCTCCATCTCTCTCTGGTTTTGGTCGAAGAAAAACCCAGCCCACCACCATCACCGAAGCCATAACCACCACCATTACCGACCACCACCATTACCGAACAACACCACCCCTTCAACCCATCAGCTCCTGCTCCCTCTCTCCATCTATCTCCCTCTCCCTGGGCTCGCCGAAGACAACATAAGAAGCAGGCGAAGTAGTAGCAGCAGTAGCCGAAACTACCAACCGACAAACTCCATTTTTTTCCGGCGACGAGTCCGGGCTCAACAAATCGGGCAACACCCAGCCCATTTCTTCGCTTCCACTGAGTTCCCGAGCTCTCGAGGAGCACGAGGAGTCTCCGAGCCAAGCCTGAAGGCAGCCGGAGCAGCCCCGTCGTTCGCCGTCGACGAACCCGCAAAACGGGACATCCGCGTCCTGCAGGGCACCAGACCCTTAAAAATAGGACATCCGAGTCCTGCTACAATCATCTGTTACTATATTCTCCCCTGGTTACTACAACTTAATAATATGACTTGTCTCATTCCACGTTTGGGAACCTCTGAATACCTCGTTAAACGAATCGGCTACTCGTAATAACTTTCAGTTCAGAAATAGCAACTCTCGAGAACTCTGATAATCGTCACTTCAACACGTAATTATATTTCTGAAAATAGTTCAAGTCTTTACTCTGATGTTTGTACTTATACCCTGTTACTGTTTAAACTCTTTTAAATACAAAACCCGTAACCAGTCTCAGCCACTCTGTTTTACATGCTGAGTTGTTTATTCACTCAGTTTTTACTGATACTCGAAAAACTGCGTCCTTGTTTCTTGTAAATTCCCCGAAAGTATATGATTGGTTGCTTGGGGTAACGCACGAGATTCATAGGCTCGTTCTCATATGCAAACTGTAATGCTTAGTAATTATCCGGTGAGACGGCTTTTGATGTAAAATATCTTTTGCTAGACTGGTTGTCTTGTTTGGACTCATTCATGAAAAAAATGTTATCGTGTAATATAAATCAGCAGTTTGGATGTTTCTTTCACTTGTTTATGGTTACCATTCTTTGTACGAAAAGGTAAAATCCTCTGTACGGAGGGCACCACCCGGTCTCCGGCTCCTCTGGAAATCGGGGGTGTTACAGCATACCCCTCCATCCAAACCCCTTTAACCTCTGGACTAATAAACCAAGATTCAGGAAGAATATGCTTACCAAGCCCAGAAACACTTTTCTTTTCCTTCACACCACTATGCTTGAATATCTTCTTCTCAGAAGGTAGATCATCCTTCTTTTATGGTTTTGGCTTCTTTGGAGTCTGATCTTTCTTCTTATCTCCTTCAGCTTTCTTATTATTTTCTCCCCATTTCTTCTTTTTGGTTCAGATTGATCACCCTGATCTCCTTTCTGTTGACCCTGTTCCAGTACCTCATCTCCCTATTCTTGATCCTTCGATACTTCTCCCTGTACTTCATGTTCCTCCTCTGACTCTGACCTAGATTCCTCCACATCCTTTTCTTTTCTGATCTTCTTGGCTAGAGGAGATGCTTCTTGCACGCTCCAGGCCTTCTCTGAATCTGAATCATAAATAGTTACTTCCACCTTTCTGTTAGCTCTTCTCTTCTTCCCCATTGTTGAAGTCTGAGCCTTCTGCTGGAGTCTGGTAGATTTGCGCTCCATTTGGGTTTAGGGTTTAGATAAAAGATAGAGAGAAGTGAGAGAGAGAGAGAGATATAGAGACGGGGAGATTGAGAGTGAATGGGAGAGAAAAGCCCTGAAGTTTAGCTTGTAAGTTGGAAAGACATAAGGTTTAAAAAAGACTCTTTAGTTTGCATGAAAAAATGTATCTACAAAGATCTTTTAAATATTTTGTGATATCTTGAGCAAATCTCTTAGTAAATCAAATATTCTACAATTATCTATTAAGATAATTCACAATATTTGGTGATCCAAAATTTCAAACTAAACAGACAGTTTTTCTCCAAAGCTTTGAAGAACAAGTCCAAAGCTTTGGGGAACAACACAGTTACACAGAAACTCCAAAGCTTTGATACATACTTTCAATGCTAGGAAACTATGATCTCAAGGCTTTGAGATTTCAACACATAAGCACATACATAATCCAATACTCCCCCTAAACCAATGCATCCTTGTTTAGCATACCCAATTCAAGCCTTAGAGATGCAAACCTCTCATCTGGCAAAGGTTTAATGAAAATATCAGCAACTTACTAAGCAGATGATATAAAAGATAAAGAAACATCACATTTTTCAGCATGATCTCTTATAAAATGGTGTCTTGCATCCATATGCTTAGTTCTGGAGTGCTGCACATGATTCTTCGTGATCTAAATGACACTTGTATTGTCACAGTTGATGGGCACATTTCTGAATTCATATCCAAGATATCTTAGTGGTTGAGCAATCCATAGTACTTGGAAACAACAAACACGAGTTGCAATGTATTCAGCTTCTGCAGTTGACCAGGCTACTGAATTTTGCTTCTTTGAATGCCAACTAATTAGTGATGAACCAAGAAATTGATAACATCCTGAAGTACTTTTTCTATCCACCTTGTAGCCTGAAAAATCTGCATCTAAATAACCACTCAACAAGAAGTTACTTCTTCTGGGATACCAAAGCCCCAAGTCTCTTGTTCCATTCAAGTATCTAAATATCCTTTTAACAGCTATTAAGTGACTTTCCTTAGGATCTTCTTGAAACCTTGCACACATACAGACACTAAACATAATATCTAGTCTACTAGCAGTTAAATACAACAGTGAACCATTCATACCTCTGTACTCCTTTTGATTCACAATCTTACCATTTGTATCCTTGTCTAAGGATAATGATGAACTCATGGGAGTTTTGATTACCTTGGACTGAGACATGTTATACTTATTCAGCAAGTCCTTGGTATACAAAAATTCCTTTCTTCATTTGATGTACATGAAGTCCAAGAAATAAATTTAGCTCTCCCATCAAGCTCATTTCAAATTCCCTGCATATTAGACTTGAAAACTCTTTTGATAGAGCATCATTATGAGCACAAAACAATATATCATGAACATATATTTGCACTACTAATATGTCTTTCTCATGAGTCTTAAGGAAAAGAGTTTTTTCTACAAGACCTCCCTTAAAATAATTGTCAAGTAAAAATATTTGAAAGCCTATCATACCAAGCCCTTGGAGCTTGCTTAAGGCCATAGAGAGCTTTGTCTAACTTGTAAACATGATGAGGGAAATTATCATCTTCAAAACCAGGTGGTTGAGCAACATATACTTCTTCTTGTAAATAGTCATTTAGTAAAGCACATTTGATATCCATCTGAAAAAGATTTATATGTTTATGGGATGCAGATGCAAGAAGTATTCTAATAGCTCTAAACTGGCAATAGGAGCAAAAGTCTCCTCATATTCAATACCTTCTTCTTAATTATACCATGTGCCACAAGTCTGGCTTTTTTTTGAAAACCTTACCATTTTCATCAAGTTTGTTTCTGATCACCCATCTGGTTCCAATAACTGATTGTGTCTTTGGCCTAGGAACCAGGTTCCAAACCTTTTTCCTTTCAAATTCATTCAACTCATTCTGCATTGCAATGATCCAATCGACATCTTCTAATGCTTCCTTTGCACTTTTAGGTTCAATCATGGATACAAAAGCATTGAAGGCACACAAGTTCCTTAATTGTCCTCTGGTATTTGCACTAGTTGATGGATCTAAGATAATGTTGTCTGTTAGATGAGCTGACAAGTACTTGAACCTCTTCCTTGGTGTCCAGGGTTCCGGTTCAGCAGGTAACATTTCAAGTATTTGAGAACTTGATGCAGTGGCAGGAGCACTTTGTGTTCTTTGAAGTTCAGTCTCAAGGCTTTGAGATTTTGAGTCAGAAGGATGTTCAAAGCTTTGAGATTCTTCTGGAGATTCCTGCAGATTAGTTTCGCTTCTTTTCTCCTTCTCACAATCATCATATGTCTCATATTTATTCAAATTGAGATCTGCAAAACTTTCACTCAAGGAATCATCAATGCTTTCATCAAAAATCACATGAATACTCTCCTCTACCATCTTAGTTCTCTTATTGAAAACTTTATATGCTTTTCTAGTCTGAGAATAACCAAGAAATACACCTTCATCACTTGTAGAATCAAATTTGCCAAGATTATCCTTGCCATTATTATGCACATAACAAGTACAACCAAAAGGCTTAAAACAAGAAACATTTGGCTTCTTACCTTTGAACAGTTCATATGGAGTTTTCTTAAAAAAAGGTATAATCAAACATCTATTCAACACATAATTGGCAGTGTTAACAACTTCTGCCCAATTGCTTTCAAGTAGCATGGTTCTAGACATTTCTTCAAGTGTCATATTCTTCCTCTCAACTACTCCAATTCTGCTAAGGAGTTCTAGGTGCAGAAAAGTTGTGTGAGATGTCATGCTTTGGGCAAAACAAATCAAAGTCTAACTGATCAAATTCTCTGCCATGATAACTTCTAATAGATGCAACAGGTAAGTTTTCAAATTTTGAAGCTTGACACGACTTACCAGCGCGTTACCGCAAGTGCGCGGTTCAAGTCATGTAGGGTAATATTTCAACCCCGAGTTTTCGATCCCACGAGGACAATCACGAGATTATTTAGTTAAAATCTTAATTTAAATTTAAATTAACCGGGAGGAATTTTTGTTGGTTTAAGAGTTTGCCACCCCCCAAACAAGTGGCTGTATTGAAATAATGAAAAGACAATGCTTTTGGATTTTATAGTTAAACACGGTTCAATCACACATGGAGAAAGACTAGGCGATCTATGGATCACCTAGGTTTGTTAGACAATTCCGGATATTGTATTGAAACACGCTAATCCTAACTCAGTTATGTCAGGTAACTAGTCACTACAATCTTTTCTCGATCTCTCGCAGTCCTACGTCATGGTCTACTACAGGTCCTGTCGGTCCATTGTCGTCTACCCAATGGCCAATCCTATTCAAATAAGTTCTCAATCTCATTGATTAAGGATTGTTTTCATGTTCTATAAGACCCTAGGCCAAGTCTCCGTCGAGCACTCCACCTAAAAACTAGCAATTCCGGGTAGCTACTCCATTGTTGCTAAGGATTAAGCATCAAACATGAACAATAACTAAGCTCAATTAAAGCATTAAGTAAGAATCATGATTATGCATCAAAAACATCTTCGAATGGTCATTCATCTCATACCAAGGGTGTGTCAATAACCCTAATTCAACAATACACCAAAAGAAGTTGAAGAGTATTCATAGTCATGAATCCAAAACATGTATCAATGTCAATAATCCGGAAAATATGAAGCTAACATAACCCTAGGCTCTCCATAGAGCCTAGAAAAGAATCTAGCTACTCATATTAGATGAAAGATACAAGAGTTTCTCCATATATAATGAAAGATAAGGAGAAGAAGTGATCAAACGGTGAAATCGCCGAAGAGTAGACGAATCCGTGCAATCTCCAAGCTCCAAGCTGCTCTCCAATGGCCTCTCTCTAGGTCTTCTATCCCGTATTTTACCATCTGGGCGAGTTTTCAATGTAACTTGGCCAAAATTGCATTTCAGCCCCTCCAGTTTGTAATTTTTGGAGAGAATTGTAAGCTGATCTTGCGCGGGCCATATCTCCCTTATCTGGAATCGTATTTGGGCCTACCATATATCTTTAGAAAGCGCTGGATGTCTACTTTCCAATGGAGCAGGCCTTGATCCAAAATTATTTGTAGATTTTCCTGAGCATTGAAAATAGTGAAGGCTGGTCCTGAGTGACTTTCCCAACTTTGCTTCCTTTTTGCATCTTATTTTATCCTCTTCATATACCTCCATTACAAGAATATCCAAGCCTCTTATAAGCTCCATTGCACCTATTTTACCTGATTTACATAACACTAAACAACCGGTGCAATTATCTTTGCAAATATGAGAGAAAACATGCGCGAATAAGCTAGAAACTACACGTTTCACTCTTAGGCTTATAAATCGTCAATTTCACATATTTGTGCACAAATATTATATAAGTCATGTGAAAAGTCTAATGAAAGTGATAGAAATTATCATAATAACTCCTAACAGAGAGTTCTCAAAGCTCTTTACAAAGCTTTGAGAATTCATGTAAAGCTTCCGATTTATCTCTAATAAACATAACCCATGTAAATCTAGAATAATCATCTACAAAACAAGCATATACCTCTTACCTCTTGGAGTTTGAACTCTCATAGGACCACACAAATCCATATGCATCAGTTTTAAAGGTCTAGTGGTACTTACAAAGTTCTTTGGCTTGAATGAACTCCTTGTATGTTTACCTTGGGTGCATGCCTTGAAAATCTCATCATCTTTGAATTTCAGGGTTGGCAATCCTCTTACCAAGTCTTTTGAGACAAGCTTGTTCATAGTATGCATGCTTATATGCCCAAGTTTTCTATGTCAAAGCTTTGAGTCCTCCTTCAAAGCTTTGAGGAATTTCAGACTTTCACCTGCAACTTTGTTAGAATTCAAAGTATATACATTGTATGACCTAGGAGCAGTGATTATGCAATTTCTAGATTTCTCATCTTGCACCACAAATTTCTCCTTGTCAAAAACAATTATATTTCCCTTATCACACAAGTGAGAAATACTAAGCATATTATACTCTAAACCTTCAACTAAGTAAACATTAGAAATAGAAGTAGCAGATTCATAACCAACACTACCTATACCAATGATATTGCATTTTTCTTTATCACCAAGAGTGATTGTTCCTTCTGAATATTCTTTAATTTTGTAAACAGAGACTTCTTTCCACTCATATGCCTGGAGCAACCACTATACAAAAACCATTTCTGATCCTTCAAAGCTTTGGTGACAGCCTGCACAATTCAATCAATTCCTTAACATGCTATTAGACCAAGTGTAGAATTTGGATTCATACTCAGAATCAACCATTGTAGGTGGTCTGATTCCTTTAGGAACCCAAATGTTCTTTACTTGTCCCTTGAGCTGATAAGGATAAGTGTTCCTCATTATGAAAGGTTATGTCCTTCTAAAGGGACAAGTTAACTTCACATGACCAAACTTTCCACAATAATGACATTTTGGAGAATGTCTGCTTCCTGATTTCACAAAGGTAGTTTCGCTTTTCTTTGGAGAATTTGAATTATAGCCAACTCCACTCTTGTGCATAGACTGCAGACTTCCTCCAAGCATGAGATTCATATTATGTTTCGAGCCTGCAAACTTTGATAAAATCTTTTTAGAATCTTGAAGTTTCTCACTCAGTGCAGTTATTTGTTGTTCTAAATCATCTGAATAAAGTTTTAGATCAACAAATTTATCGTTAAAATAGTGTTTTGATCCACAACTTCTTTGACATGTTCCTTCAAAGCTTTGAACCTACTGTCCAAGGCTTTGAGGTTACTGTCAATTTTGGACTTAGATACTGAAAGTGTGAGTATGCAGTTGTATAAGCAGCTAAGATACTCTAGAAGGAGGGGTTGAAACGAGTATGCCAACTTTTTGCAAAACATGCTAGGAAGATGAAAACTTGTGCAAACAATGAAGTTCAAGGACTTGAAAACAAGTTCAAGCCTTTGAAGTAGATACAGAAAGTATAGAACAAGTATGCCTTTTTCAAGGCCTTGAAAGCAAGTTCAAACCCTTGAAAAATAAACTGTTTGTATGCTGCAAAAACTATGAAATGAAAATGCACAAGACAAGTGATTTATAAAGTTCAGTCCACTTGTACCTACGTCTCTACCTCAGGGATTAGATCCCTGCAGAATTTTCAACTCAATTATTATTAATCAAAAGTTAAGCCCTAGAACTCAAGCACAGAGAGTTCCCTTACTCTTTTACAGCTTGTGTTTTTCCCTAACCAGTCTAGTACCTGCTCTAGCTAACTGATTAACTAAGAATTCTCTATTGTTCACTTTTAACAATCCTTGAGAATGAATATAGAAATAATACAGAAATGATCTATCAATATAGCTCTATACAGAAGAACACTTAAGAGTAGAAAAATTGCATTGAAATGCAGTGAACTTCTGTGAATGGATTGGAAGAGATGAAGAACTTCTTTGATGCTTGTCAATCCAGAATACTTTCTCTGTATTTGTCCGTTATGTGTTCTCTCTTGTTGCTTTGAATTTGAGCTCTTTAAATACCTCAAAACAGCTCTGCAAATCTCCCCAGATTTTCAGCAACAACCTTCCTAATTTGTAGGCAACAGAGTTTGACTACTTTGAAATCTTCTCCAACGGTTGAATGATCACAATCTTCAGAGATAATTGTGTAATCTTTCATTTAAACACTATGAGAAGCAGTCATACACATCTGATTGATCAGAGGATCAAAGTATTCAAGTGTTTCCAAATCTGCAGCAATTCAATTTAGGAAACAATCCTGCAAAACTTAGAAACAAAAATTTCCTGCATTATCATGGTCAAACAGATGATAAAATATGATTAGAAACAAGTTATAAAAAATTGTATTTCATCATCTAATAGCAGATAATCAAAAATATCAAGGAGAGAGAGTAAATTAGATCAGAGAGTAGAAAAACTCCCCATGAGAATATGTACTCAGGTTAATCAGTTTCAAGGCTTTGAATCCAGTTTCAAGTCCTTGAAAATAGCTAAACTATTTTCTAGCCTTTGAAGCTGATTTGAGGCTTTGAAAGCTGATTCAAGGCCTTGAAATAGCCAAGCTATTTCAAGTCTTGCATAACCCGAGCTTTCAATCTCCCCCTTGATGAAAGACAAAACCAAATTCTGTTTGATCCTTAGTCTCTGCAAAACAAACTGATTAGTCCAAAATCTAAAAACACAGTATATCCAAAAGATCCAACTTATTCAAATACCAACAAGAACATAAATAGTTCAGCATTTAAAAACAAATAATAAAAACTAGAAACTAAAACCTAGAATTTTCTCCCCCTTTTTGAATTTCATCAAAAAGATAGAAGATGTTGGATCAAGTGTCTGGAAAATTTTGAAAACTTAAAAGAATTAGAATGCAGAGAGAGTGGGGAAGAAAAAATAGGCAAGATTAAGGGGTTTGATCTTCATCATCATCCTGATCTTCTTCCTCTTTCTCTTCATCAGACTTGTCCTGCTCTTCATGTTCCTCTGCAGTCCCTCCTGCAACAGTTGCTTCTTCAGTCTTGCCTTTTTCAGCAACCTTTGGAGATTTCTTCTTCTTTCTCAAAGTTATCAGCAGCTCATCTGAATCAGGACTATTAGCTTCATCTTCTTCCTGTCCTTCTACCTGCTTTCCTTTATCTGAAACTGGAGTAGCTACTTCTTGATCTGAATGCTCACTAGGCAAATCCTTGTCATAATCTCCTTTCTTTGTTCCTTCAAGATCCTCAGGAACATCAAGCAAGGTCATGCTTCTGAAGATACTTTCCACCATGTACTTGACAAGCCCCATATCACTTTCTAGTCCAAAAATAGTAGCTTTGACATCCTCCATGTCAAGTGCCAAACCATCAAGTCTCTGATTGTATGTAGGCTGAGAAGTCTGACTTGAAGAGGGGGTCAAGGTCTTGATCTTAGAAAACTTCTTTGCACCTAGTTCTGCTTCAGTCAAGCCTGAGTAAAGTTTCCAAACTTTCTCTTTTGTTTTCTCAAAGGCTTTCTCATTGAGTTCCCCAAGGCCAGATGTGACTGATTCTTCTCCAGTAAAAGGGATCTCAAAGTGCTCAAAGAAAAAGGTGAGCAAGTTTACATATGGTAGAGGGTGAATCCTCTTACTGGTTAGGCTAAAGAGCATGTGTTCAATTACTATTTTTGGAAAATCAATCTCATAGACATGCATAATTAGATACATAATGTGCAGCATTCCCTCAGTCACCAATTCTCTTGAGTATTCTCTGGGAAAGATACATCTCACCAGTATAGTGTGAAGAGCTTTGGCTTCAACATTCAACACAGAATGTGTTAACTGTTTGGCTGAGGTTGAGATGTTTGGAAGAAAGAATTCTTCTTTGGCTAGCTTCAAAGTTTCATTTCTTTGGTGGATGGTTGCTAGTATCATACCTATTTGGACAACCCAACACATTGGCAAACTCAGAGTGATCTAGTTCAATTACTATCCCAACAACTTTAGATATGATGTGCAGTTCTATTAACTTGTGTTAAGTTCAGGTAGAAGAGTCTGGTAAGTCTGGGATAGGCTATATCTCTAGGATTCAGCATACACCACAAAGAGCTCTTCTTTAACAAAGAGATGCACTTGAGTTTCATGTGTTCCAGCACATACTTATTAACCAAACTGCAGAAACCAATAGATCTTGAGGCAAAACCATCTAACCACTGACCTTTAGAGATGATTGAGACAAACTATGTCTCATCTGGTGATGTGTTCTTTGTTGAGGTCTGTGAATGGATCTGTAGTGCCTTCTCCAATTGTCATTCTGGTTGTGCTTCTATCACCTTCCCTTTCCCTTTCTCTGCTTGTGTTGCTTTCTTCTTCACCTTCTTTGAACTAGTAGGCTCTGCTTCTGGTTGTTTTTCTGTAATAGCCTTCTGCTTCATTTGCTTTTCTGAAGAGGAGGTAGTAGCCTTCTTGACCTTCTTCTTTGGTGGAGGAGGATGTTGGACTGCCTCTGTACTAGGAGTTCTGGAGCTAGAGTCTCCACAGACTTCTTGAACCTCTTCCACTGCTGCTTTTCTCTTCTTCTCTGAGACAGTTTTGGAACCTCCAGCCATCTTGATTCTATATGAGGCCCTCCTTGTGCTCATTAGGGTTTGGGAGAAGAAAAGAGAGAGGTGGAATGATACGGAGTGAAGGAGGAGAAGAGATGATAAATACTGAAAGAGTTTGAGTTTCAAAAGGAAACTAGTATCTCTCTGATTCTAAAAAGATTTGCAAAGATCAGAGAAATTTCAAAACTATAATGTCGTTGGAAAATACAATATACTAATACTATTTTTGGCTAAAATAAATTTTTGAAAAGGGTAGGGACTACATTACGCAAATATCTACAGAGATATAACCCAGTATAGAATGATCCAAGATTATTGACTATCAGTGAGACAGATTTATTTTCAAGGCTTTGAAGGCTTTCAAGGTCTTGAAATACTGTAAAACTGCACCAAGTAAAATCCAAGTATTTGAACTGATTTTCAAGGCTTTGAAACTCAGCTCAAACCTTTGAAAACACAAACAACTTACCTTTCTTACCTTATGCTCCCCCTAAACCAATGCAGTCTTATTTAGCATTCTCAATTCCAATCTTAGTGATGAGAACCTTTCATCTGCTAATGGTTTGGTGAAGATATCTGCAATTTGCATGTTAGTGGCAACAAATTCAAGAACAATATCACCTTTCTCAGCATGATCTCTGATGAAGTGGTGTCTGACATCAATGTGTTTGGCTCTTGAGTGTTGCACTGGATTCTTTGTAATTTAAATTGTACTAGTGTTGTCACACTTAATAGGTATGCTTCTGAAGTCAAATCCAAGGTCTCTTAGCTGTTGAGAAATCCATAGCACTTGTGAGCAACATGCTCCTGCAGCTATATATTCAGCTTCAGCTGTTGATAGAGCAACTGAATTCTGTTTCTTGGAATGCCAACTGATTAAGGATGATCCAATGAATTGACAGGTTCATGAAGTACTTTTCCTATCAACCTTGTAACCTGCAAAGTCAGCATCTGAAAACCCACTCAAAGAGAAGTTAGAATGTCTTGGATACCAAAGCCCTAAGTCTTTGGTACCATTGAGATATCTGAATATTCTCTTCACATCAGTAAAGTGTGATTCTTTTGGATCAGCTTGAGATCTAGCACACATACATACACTAAACATAATATCAGGTCTGCTTGCTTTCAAATAGAGAAATGATCCAACATGCCTCTATACTCTTTTACATTGACACTCTTACCAGATTCATCCTTGTCTAAGGATAGTGTAGAGCTCATTGGAGTCTTGGCTTCCTTACTTTGAGCCATGCTATACTTATTTAGCAAGTCTCTTGTATACTTGCTTTGAAATCCGAAAGATGCCCTTCTTCAATTGATGTATTTGAAGTCCTAGAAAGAAGTTCAATTCTCCCATCATGCTCATCTCAAATTCCCTGCTCATAAGACTTTCTCTGCATAATTGATCATTAGTAGCTCCAAACAATATATCATCAACATATATCTGAACTACAAGTAAATCTTTCTCATGAGTCTTAATGAAAAGAGTCTTGTCTACTAAACCTCTTTTGAAATCATTTTCAAGTAAAAAATTTGACAATCTTTCATACCAAGCCCTTGGAGCTTGTTTCAAACCATAAAGAGCTTTGTCAAGTTTGTGGAGATGATCTGGAAATTTGACATTTTCAAAACCAGGTGGTTGTGAAACATAAACTTATTATTGTAAATAGCCATTCAAGAAAGCACACTTTACATCCATTTTAAATAGTTTCATGTTTTTGTAAGATGCAAATGCAAGCAAAATTCTAATTACTTCTAACTTGGCAACTGGAGAAAAAGTTTCCTCATAATAAATACCTTCTTCTTGATTGTAACCTTGAGAAACTAACCTTGCTTTGTTTCTAATTACTTGCCACTTTCTTCCAACTTGTTTCTGAATACCCATATGGTACCAATGATAAACTGGTTTGTAGGGGCAGGAACTAGGTTCCAACTCTTATTCCTTTCAAACTCATTGAGTTCACTTTGCATAGCAATGATCAGGTTTGCTTCTTGTAAAGCTTCTTTCACTTTTTTTGGTTCTACAAGAGAAATAAAATCATTAAAAGCACATAAGTTCTTCAACTGTGATCTGGTTTGTGTACCAGTGGTTGGATCTGATATGATATTATCAGCTGGATGAGATGAGAGATATTTGAATCTCTTTCTTGGAGACCATGGTTCAGGTTCGCCATAGATCTTTTCAGGTCTTGAAGTAGTAGCTTTGTCACTAGAATCCTTCTGATCATCTTTTTCAAGGCTTTGAGTTGTATTTTCAAGGCCTTGAGAACTATTTTCAAGGTCTTGAAAATGTTTTCTATTTTCCTCTGAGTCTTTCTTGAATCCAAGTGAATTCTCAGTCTCTTCCTCTGATTCATGCTTGTTCAAATTCAAATCTGCAAAGCTTTCACTCAAAGAACCATCATAGCTTTCATCGAAAATAACATGAATGCTCTCTTAAACTAGTTTGGTTCTCTTATTATAAACTCTATAAGCTTTGCTATTCATAGAGTAACCAAGAAATATACCTTCATCACTTCTTTCATCAAACTTACCAAGATTGTCTTTTCCATTGTTATGGATAAAACAAGTACATCCAAAGGGTCTGAAGTAAGAGATGTTTGGCTTCCTCCCTTTCAATAGTTCATAGGGGGTTTTCTTCAGAATAGGTCTGATCAAGCACCTGTTCAAAATATAGTTTGTTGTATTCACAGCTTTTGCCCAGTAATGTTTTGGCAATTTGTTCTCAAGAAGCATTGTCCTTGACATATCTTCAAGAGTCATGTTCTTTCTTTCAACAACACCATTCTATTGAGGAGTTCTTGGAGCAGAAAAGTTGTGATAAATACCATGCTTACACAGAAAAAATCAAATTTTAACTGATCAAATTCTCTACCATGATCACTTCTGATTGAAGCTATAGGTAGGTTTTTCAAGTTTTGAAGTTCTCTGGAAAGCTTTGAAAATTCAGAGAGTGCTTCATATTTTTCTTTGAGAAACATAACCCAAGTGTATCTAGAAAAATCTTCTACAATAACTAGCATATACATTTTACCTTTTGGAGTAGGATTCCTTATAGGACCACAAAGATCCATATGAAGTAATTCAATAGGTCTAGTTGTACTTACAAACTTTTTTGGCTTGAATGAGCTTCTGGTCTGCTTTCCATGTGCACAGGCTTTGCACAACTCATCTTCTTTGAACTTAGTGGATGGCAATCCTCTTACCAAGTCTTTGGAAATTAACTTGTTCAAAGTATGCAAACTGATATGACCAACTTTCCTATGCCAAAAGTTTGAATCCTCTTTCAAGGCCTTGAGACACTTCAAACTTTCACCTGCAACTTTGTTAGTCTGAAAAGTATAAACACTGTTTGATATGGAGGCTGTGAGAGTGAAATCTCCTGATTTCTCATTTTGCACCACACACTTCTCTTTATCAAAGATAACTTTGTTTCCATTATCACAAAGCTGAGATACACTAAGCAAATTAAATTTCAAACCTTCAACCAGATATACATTAGAAATAGAGTTTTCAGAATTTGTACCAACTTTTACAATACCAAGAATATTGCATTTGCCTTTGTCACCAAGTTTTATTGAACCTTCTGATTGCTCCTTTAATTCTGAGAATAGAGATCTCTTTCCACTCATGTGTCTTGAGCAACCACTGTCCATGAACCACTTATGTTCTTTTGTGACAACCTGCAAGCACCAATCACTGCCTTACCCACCTGTTAGACCAAGTGTGGAATTTGGATTCATATTCAGGATCAACCATGTTAGGTGGTCTAACCCCTTTAGGAACCAAAATCTTCTTAACTTTTCCTTTGAGTTGAAAAGGGAATGTGTTCCTCATTATGTGAGGATCTCTTCTTCTAAAAGGACAAGTCATTTTAACATGACCAGTTTTACTGCAGTAATGACAAGTAGGTGAAGTTTTGTTTCCAGCTTTATCAAACCTGGTATTGTTTCTTCTTGGAAAGTATGGATTGAATCCAATACCAGCTTTGTGAACAGACTGTGAACTTCCTCCAAGAATCAAGTTCAACTTGTGTTCTGGTCCAGCAAGCTTGATTTGACCAATTCAGATTATTGAAGTTTTTCAGTAAGAGTAGTCTTTGTTTCTCTAAATCATCAACCTGATGTCTTAGATTAACAAGGCTGTCACTCACTGAGGAGTTTTTAGTGACTACTTCCTTGACTTGTGTTTTCAAGGCTTTGAAACTGGTTTTCAAGGCCTTGATATCACTGTCAGTCTTCTTCTGAGAGATTTCAAGATTCAGATTTAGGCAAACAAGTTGTAAGTTTTCTTTTGCTTGCTCATGAAATTTTTCTTTCAAAAGCCTGATCTCTTTCAGATAATCTTCCTCATTCAAAAGCATTGTTCTGAGATATTATGAAAAAGCTTCTTTTGGTTTTGAAATTAATCAGTTTACCATTACCTCAATTTTCTTTCCGGAACTTTCATCATGCCTGGCCATGAAGCATAGATTGGCATGTTCTTCCTCAGATTCAGATTCACTGGAGCTATCTGAATCACTCCATGAAGCTATCATGGCTTTCTTTCTTCTGTCATGATCTTTCTTTTGAAAGTTCTTGCTCTTTTTAAGTGGACAGTCTCTTATCAAATATCATGCATCACGACATTCAAAACTGTTCATAACTTTTGACTTGTTCTGTGAAGAGGACTTACCTTTGTAATCATTGTTGTTGGATGATCTATACCTTTCTCTGTTGAAATCTTTGTTTCCAAAGTTTTTCTTCATTTTGAGAATCCTTGTCAAGGCTTTGGAAATTAAAGCAATTGGATGTTCATCATCACCATCTTCAGTTTCAAGGCTTTGAATTCTCTCATTCTCTTTGTCTTTAAGAGCTAAGTTCTTGACATCATCTGGTAGTTCTCCATCAACTTCATTCATAGATATCTCATGTGTCAGGAGCTTCCCTTGTAGGTCATCAAGTTGTAAAGTTGAGAGATTCTGATCTTCTTCAATAGCTGTGGTTTTTGGTTCCCATTTTGCCTTTGGAAGACTTCTAAGAATCTTCCTCACCTTTTCTTCATTGAAATTTTTTTTTCCCAGTGAGTCAAGGTTGTTGACAATATCAGTGAATCTCTTGAACATCTCCCTGATGGACTCATCTGCATTCATCTTGAAGAGCTCATATTATCTGAGATAAATATTGATCTTGGTTTGATTGACTTGACTGGTTCCTTCAAATGTAACCACAAGTTTATCCCAGATTTCTTTAGCACTTGTGCATCTAGAGATCCTGTTGAATTCATATGTACTCAAAGCACAATACAAAATGTCAATAGCCTTGTAGTTCTTAGAAAATTGCTCTAATTCAGAAGAGGAGAGTGAGTTTTCTGTCTTGGGATTTCTGATCCCATCTTTCTCTGTGTAGAAAGTATGAGGTCCATATTGGATAATGGTCCAAAGCTCTAGATCTTGATCAATGATAAACATTTTCATGACAGCTTTCCAGTGAGCAAAATTTTCTCCACGGAATAGAGGAGGTCTGTTAGCAGCTCTTCCCTGTGAGAAGCCACCATCACCTGCAATACTCATGATCACCAGATGATTAAATCTTATACAGTGATACAAGCTCTGATACAAATTGAAAGTGTGAGTATGCAGTTGTATAAGCAGCTAAGATAATCTAGAAGGGGGGGTTGAAAAGAGTATGCCAACTTTTTACAAAACTTGCTAGGAAGATGAAAACTTGTGCAAACAATGAAGTTCAAGGCCTTCAAAACAAGTTCAAGCCTTTGAAGTAGATACAGAAAGTGTAGAACAAGTATGCCTTTTTCAAGGCCTTGAAAGCAAGTCCAAACCCTTGAAAAATAAACTATTTGTATGCGTCAAAAACTATGAAATGAAAACGCACAAGACAAGTGATTTATAGAGTTCAGTCCACTTGGACCTACGTCTATACCTCAGGGATTAGATCCCTGCAGGATTTTCAACTCAATTCATATTAATCAAAATCTAAGCCCTAGAACTCAAGCACAGAGAGTTCCCTTACTCTGTTACAGCTTGTGGTTTTCCCTAACCTGTCTAGTACCTGCTCTAGCTAACTGATTAACTAAGAATTATATATTGTTCACTTTGAAAAATCCTTGATAATGAATGTAGAAATAATACAGAAATGATCTACCAATATTGCTCTATACAGAAGAACACTTAAGAGTAGAAAAACTACAATGAAATGCAGTGAACTTCTGTGAATGGATTAGAAGAAATGAAGAACTTCTTTGATGCTTTTCAATCCAGAATACTTTCTCTGTATTTGCACATTCTGTGTTCCCTCTTGTTGCTTCGAATTTGAGCTCTTTAAATACCTCAAAACAGATCTGCAAATCTCCCTAGATTTTCACCAACAACCTTCCTAATTTGTTGGCAACAGAGTTTGACTACTTTGAAATATTCTCCGGCGGCTGAATGATCACAATATTCAGAGATAATGGTGTAAGCTTTAATTTAACCACTATGAGAAGCATTCATACACATCTAATTGATCACAGGATCAAAGTATTCAAATATTTCTAAATCTGTAGCAATTCAATTTATGAACAATCCTGCAAAACTTAGAAACAAAATTTCCTGCATTATCATGGTCAAACAGAAGATAAAATATGATTAGAAACAAGTTATAACAAATTTTCTTTCATCATCTAATAGCAGATAATCAAACATATCAAGGAGAGAGAGTAAATTAGATCAGAGAGTAGAAAAACTCCCCCTGAAAATATGTACACAGGTTAATCAGTTTCAAGGCTTTGAATCCAGTTTCAAGGCCTTGAAAATAGCTATTTATTTTCTAGGCTTTGAAGCTGATTCAAGGCTTTGAAAGCTGATTCGAGGCCTGTAAATAGCCAAGCTATTTCAAGTCTTGCATAACCTGAGCTTTCAGATACTTCAAGAGTTGTGTTGTGAAAAACCGGATCTAATTTTTCTTGCCTGTAAATAGCCAAGCTATTCCAATCTCATTTCTGTAACTTTCCTCATTCAAAAACATGTTTTTGAGGACTTCGGGTAGAAAATCAGAAGGACTAGCAAGAAGATTCTTTAACATTTCTTCAATGTGCTGTATAACCCTTTTTCTTCTTCATGCTCAACCATTAAGCAAAGATTGGCTTGCTCTTCATCTGAATCTGAGTCTGTTGGTGAATCAGAATCACTCCATGATGCAACCATTGCTTTCTTCCTCCTGTTATCATTTTCATTCTCTGGAAAATGCCTGTTTTTCTTATTTTGAGGACAATCCCTCACCATTTGATCTGCATCTCCACATTCAAAGCAATTAATTACTTTAGGTTTATGTGAATGTGAATAGGAATCGCCTTTGTGATCCTTGCTGCTTGATGGCCTGAATTTTCTCTTTTGTAATACATATTCCCAACGTTTTTCTTCATCTTCAGAACTCATGTCAAAGCTTTGGAGATTAGGGCCAAGGCTTCCTCATCATCATCATCATCATCATCATCATCATCATCATCATCATCATATTCCTGTTCAAGGCTTTGAGATTTTTTATTGTCTTATTCCTTGAGTGCCAGGTTCTTGATGTTTTCACTCAAGTCACCATCCACTTCTTTCATGGACATCTCATGAGTGAGCAGCTTGCCTTGCAGATCATCTAAGTCCAGAAGACTCAAGTCTTGAGCTTCCTCAATTGCAGTTGTCTTTGGCTCCCACTTGGCTTTTGGCAAACTTCTCATAATCTTTCTGACCTTTTCTTCATTTGAGAATGCTTTCCCCAAGGATTCCAGATTATTCATAATGTCCGTGAAACTTTTGAACATCTCCTTGATTGATTCATCAGATTTCATCTTGAATAACTCATACTGCCTCAAAAGGATGTTGATCTTTGTCTGTTTGACTTGACTGGTTCCTTCATAGGTCACAACTAGTTTTTCCCATACTTCCTTGGCACTTTTGCAGTTTGATATTCTGTTGAACTCATCTGCACTAAGAACAAAGTACAAAAGTTCATAGCTTTATAGTTCTTTGATACCTTTTCCAATTCTGTAACTGAGAGATATTCCTCAATTTTGACAGTCCTGGTCCCATCTTTAGTGGTGGAATACACAAAAGTACCATTGTAATGATTGACACAGTTCCATGTCTTGATCTATGATGATTCATTAATGCTTACCAGTGCATGAAATTGTCACCATAGAACAATGGATGTCTGTTGGCTGCTCTTCCTTGTGAAAATCCTCCATCACCTACATTACTCATTGTCACAAGATGGTTAGATATTACATAGTGACCCAATATTTGATACCAATTGAAAGTGTGTAATGTAAAGTAAAAACAGGATCTAATACTCTAGAAAGGGGGAGTTGAATAGGGTATGGAAACTTTTGCTAAAAATGAACTTTTAAAATTGTAACACAAGGAACTAAAGAAATATCAAGGCTTTGGAAAAGATAGAAAAGAGTTGAAACTGTTTAGAACCAACCGAAGCTTCAAAGATTTGAGATGGACAATTCTCCAAAGCTTTGGAGCAACCTGTTTTGTGCTTGTCTGGTTTGCAGAATGAAAGAAAAATTCAGTAAAGGAAAGCACACAAGGGTTTTTACAGAGTTCAGTCACAATTGGACCTGCTCTCTGCATGAGGGACTTGATCCCTCCAGGATTTTAACACACTTCTTATTAATCACCCTGATTTAGCCCTAGATCTCAAGCCTAATTGAGCTACCTTACACTTATACAACTTGTGGTTCTCAACCTATCTAGTTTCAGCTACAACCTGATGAAACTAACCTCTTGTTTTTCACTTTAAAAACTAACTTCTAAAGTTGGTGAGGTTGAGTAATACTAAAAAATATTACAATGAAAGCACAAAGAAGAACACAAAATACAAATAAGCGGTGAATGATTTTATCTTGTTCAGCAGTTGAATCCTTGCTTTATTTGAAGATGTGTATGTGTTTTTCATCCACGAATGAATAATCTTCCTTTCGAAGTGATAAGACCTCTCTATGTCTCATCTTCAATTTGAAATTTAAACTTCCTTAAAACACAGACTTGCTGTAACAACCTGAATTTCAGGAACAACCTTGCTGAAAATTCTCTCCCTTTAACAGCTTCTTTCAACAACTATGTTTGAATAGCTTTTCAGATTTGTTTGAAGAGTTTGAACGACAAACAACCCTTCAACAACTCAATCCCAAGATCACACAAAATCAAGATAATATCGCATTAAGAGTGCTGCCTGTTTGGCACATCAGTTTGGCCAATAAACTGAGTTACTAATCCCAGAATAATCTCCAGATTATATACCAGATAAATAACCCGTGATTAATAATAATAATATGATCAAGACTCATAACAAGTCAATAACTAATCACAAGAATGGTTGTAACATCCTGCAAAAGGAATCATATCAAAATTAGAATAATTGTTCAGAGGTTTAAGATAATCCTCCAAAGCTTTGGAGCTCAAGATATCCTTCAAAGCTTTGGACTTAAATATGCTATGATCCTTGATGCATTCATACTGAGATATATGTAAGTGTTAAAAACACAATAAACTAGCTTAAGAATATTTGCAAGATACATTTAAACATTATCTAATCCAATGCTAAGCCTGCAATACAGAAACTGTTAGATAACAGTTAACAAGTTCATAGTAGGCAATAGTGTATCTTCAAAGCTTTGGAGCTTTGGGACTTTTCTCTCTAGAAACTGTCTTTCATCATCTTCAATAGATAAACTTCCCTGAGTTCATCTTTCTCATTCATCAAGAGGGATTGAATTATCATGTAACATATAAATTGCAAAAATACAAACACAATTAAGGAAAGTGGATTGGTTTATGAGTTTTGTCTCTCTCCAAACACAATGAGCCTTTTCAGATCAATTTTTTATTTATTCTCCTCAATTTGCCACTAATTTTGTTGTGCTGCTTGTATTGAGGTGAAATGGCATCAGCCTTTGGTGTGAGTGCATCATGTCTTAGATTATGGCGGTGTCATGTAATCAGGGGTGGTGTGTTCCTGATCATGGGGGGGGGGGGGGAGGGAGTGGGTGGTATTGACACCCTCCTCCAAGGGTAAAATTATCTTAAAAAATATGCTTAAATCGACTTAAGCGGTTTAGTTCGGTCTGATTTTGTTTTTCACTCGTTGACTTGATTCGATTTAATTTTGTTTAGTTCAATTTCGTGGTTTCTTGATTCGAACTTGATGCCCATACAACCAATCTAACGTCGTCAGCAAGAGGCCTGCAAGTGTCCAATAGCTTGGGACCTTGATGGGGGGTGCGAGTGTCCTTTTAGAAACTACTATTATCAATGTACGATAAACAACTATGGAGCAGAACACCCACAGTTTTCAAAACTTACTCTCCATTAACTATATAGTACTGGATCAAAGGTTGGATCAAGAAAAATAAAAGAACATCACAACTCTTTACAATGGCTTTGGACTCTGTCAAATATTTGGTTCATTTGGAAACTCGAAATGCATTTGATTTCATGAATGAGTTGATCAACACTGAGCATTATATGGTTCAAGATAAGGAAATGGCCACATGTAATACTCCGTATTTTTCGTAAGGGTAGTTCGGTAATTTAAACTGTGAAAAATTCAGTTTAGAATTTTTGAGAAATTATTTGAAATTTCCGAGATAATTTTATTCGTTAAGAAACAAGCTTGAGAATTTTGAAAGCAAAATTAACTCGTGATAAAATTCAGTAAACTATTGTGTTTTGATATTTAAGTAGATTATTAGTAAATTATTTTAGCAACAGTTTTATTTTGAAGCATACGTTATCTATATTGGTGAAATGTTACATTAGAAAATCAATAATATGCTATTTAATATGTTGTTAAATTATTAATAGCAAAAACTAATATTAAGTAAATTATCGTGTTTTTATTGTGTGAGATTATAGAAACGATACATTAATAATCGAAGGTTAATACGTAAATATATTCTTTATCTTAGTTATTATCGCGTGTACGACCACCGCGAACTTGTGTGTGTGTGTGCCACACCCAATCACCCAACATGTTGGTGTACCCAACCAAACCATATAATTTCTCTTGATGTCATCTTCCTCACAACTTCTACTTCTTCAACTCTTTTTCTTCGGCAATGACCCAGCCTCTCTATGTAACTCACCTACTTCTTCTCCCTCTTCTCCAGAACACACGATCATCATCATCATCGTCTTCCTCCTCTCCGGCGAAACAACCACCGGCACCACCAACACCCCAGACACCAAACTACCATCTCTTCTCCCTCTCTTCTCTCCCTCTATCTTACTCTCTTTCTCTCTGCCTCTAAACAGAGGCAACAACAGCATCAAGCAGCAATGAAAAGCCCAGCCACCACCGCTGCCAACGTCGGGAAAGAGGCCCGAGAGACCCACCACCACCACCCCTGTTCTTCTCTCTCTCTCTGTTTCAACCCGGAATAAGACAAAGAAACAGAGTGAGAAGCGATAGAGGCAGCCAGAGACGCAGAAACTGCTAACGCCGCTGAACCTCCATGAATTCTGGCGAAGCTTCGGCCCAACCAAACGGGAGGCACCTAGCCTCTTCTACCCTTCTCTCGCACCCTCTAGAGGTCCGATCACCCTCTGGGAGGTCTTATCCACTCCCATAAATGACCGGAGAAGCCCCGTCGTCCATCACTTCCGGCGTCGTTTTCGGCGATTCGACCCGCTTCGTTTCTCGACCGTTTCTCGCGTTTCTTGGAACGGGTACGTTCTAAATCCTCGTTAGTTGTTTTAGCTCATCAAAACGCAATCTTGGTGGCTTGAATCAGATTTGGGTGAAGAAAGTTTTATGTGTTCATGTTTGGGGGTTAAAATTGTTATTTTCAGAAACTTTGGGGGTACTTGTTGTAGTTAACTGAAATCTAAGGGGAGCTGATTGTGATTATATACTATATATATATTATATTTGATTAAAACAACTTATAATGTTTTACTAAGTTATATGTTGAGTAAATAAAATAAAGTTGGATAAATGTTTTAGTGATAAAAATATATTTTGGTTGTAATAAATCATTTTATTGAGAAAATAAGCTAAGTATAAATATTTGTGAATACATAAATGTTATGTCGCATTTATTTAAATGAATAGTGAGTTTTTGAAATACTTATCAAGCTTTAATTAACAAGAATCAAATATTGTTTCTTTAGCTAAATAACTCTTTATATATTTATAAGACTTAGAGTCGAGCTTCGTCGGGAATCGTGTGAGTTAGACTTTGTAGTTGACCTAGCCAAGCAACCATATAGGGATAGTACACTCATTCATTTGGAAAAATTGTCGTCGTGACTAGAGAAATGTAATTTGTAGGCGACAGGTTCATAGACGAGGACTAGGAACATTCGTATGATCTTTTACGTGCTAATTGCTAAGGATCAAGGTGAGTATATATGCCAAGTCTTGCGTGCTAGCTTCCTACGTGTCATATCACGACTTTATTGTTTGTCTCAAAATGTGTTTTGCAATATACACGCACTATTTGATTTCTGTTGATATTTTGAAATGACTGCTTTAAGATCACGAGATAAATTATAATACGTCATAAGGTAAAGTGGAAAGAGTTCTGCGAGGAACGTCATTCGGATCTTTATCATTTGGTTTGGTCGTTGTTGGCTATGTCTACTCGACCCATTATTATTTAGCTCGGCTGCAATTTGCCCCAAGTTCTCTCTATGTACTCACCTCTCTGGCCGCAAGAAGTTTTAGGGGGGTGCCGGCACTTACGGTCGTGGTAGCTGGTGATATGAAATACTTGTGATGTGATTGGATTTTCCCCGTTCAACTCAAAGTTAAAATGAAATTTCTGGTTGGAAGTTTATTGATGAGAAATCAGATCTTTATGATTAAATCTGAATTTCAGATTTCGATTATTGGAACTGAACAAAATGTTCAGTTAGGAACATTGGATGTGGATTGCACACTAGTCGCTGGAAATTTCTGAAAATGTGAAAGAATGTCTTATTCAACTGTCTTTTTACTTCTGTTGTGCAAGTGTTATCTCTTACTCTGTGTTTGACACGCTTCGGTGTTGCTTACACAGAATTTTTGCTGACTTTCAAAAACTGCGGTTCTTGTTTTCCTTCCCACCGCAGGTTTAGGAGACGAAAACTACGGAGTAGCGGAGTACGAAACTAACGTAGAATGCTAATGTCACGAGAAATCATCTAGTATACTAGTCTATGTATAATATAGAAATACTTGATGACATATGTAAGATACACTGTGTAATGTCTAATATTAATGTAATATAATGGAGGTTTTGCTTTCGATGTCCGCCGTTACTTTTATCATCGCCCTCCCAGCTTGTCCGAGCCGGATAAGGAGGTTGTTGCACCACATCCCTGTGGCAATTGAACTCAAAGAATATATCTCTTCCAATTATCATATCACTCCTTTTTGGGTCACAAGGCTGAATCACACGGACTAGAACGTGAAAACAAAGCCAACACAAACAAGTGCGGAAAAGTAGAATATGTAGGAGACAAGAAATTAACGTGGGAAAAACCCTCTAAGTGAGAGGGACAAAACGATCCACGAAACTTCCATTATAACAGTTACAATGGGTAGACAAATCCTCCACAAAGAGTGGGTAAACAAACTAGAAACTAATAAAACAGGTAATACAAAACCTCGCCGCTAGAAGGAAACCACCCAAACTAATTGCTAACAGATTACCCGGAATTAGCTCCTGAAATCTTCGTCGTCCTCATCGCGAACGATAACGTCACGGTAATTCTCTTCGTCTCGCGTTGACGAACGCGAGAAAATCTTTCGTCTTCTTGTGTGATCACCTACCGTACACAAGGTAACACTCTGTCTCTTGAGTAACAACCACTCAAGGAAATCCCATGTGATCAACGATCACAAATCACAAGTACTCACAAAGAGCCCTATACATATCTTTTCTCAAAAGAACCAAACTGATGGTGGTCTACACAAAACCAAAGCCATGATGCCTCAAATACTCCACTAGTGGCGATGAACATGTCCATAATGGAATCCTTTTGACTTTTTCTTAAGCCAAAGATACACATAGACGACTTACACCATTCGGCTACTATACTAACATGGAAACAATTCCATACTTTTCTCTTACCATTCCTTGGGCTATTATTGGGCTTAGACCCAACAAATCTCCCCCTCCAAGCCCATATGGATGAGGGAACACCAGCACGACTCCATCACTTGAACTCCATCCTAGCCATGTCCGTGGAGGGCTCGAACTCTGGCCGATTGTATATCAAAACATTGTTGAACCTTCCTAATGTAGCATAGTAGGGAATAGTTTCCATCTCATCTCTAGCTTTTACGCTAGAGGGACACGGGCTGCCAAGCGAAGTGCTAGTAGACTTAGGACTACTCATGTTGAACCGCTCAATCACACATTCAACGTACTCATCTTGTGACAACCAAAGCTTCCCCGCTTTCCTGTCACGAACAATCTTCAATTCTTTCTTTCCTTCAGGATATTCAGTACCTCATAAGTATCATTCTTATGCAAGGAACTCATCTCTTCTTGCATACCCTTCATCCAGCTAGACTTATTTTATGAGTTCGCGCCTCCCGGAAACTTTCTAGCTCCCCCTCATCAGTAACTAAAATATACTCAGATGATGGGTACCTGACAGATGGTTGCGGATCCCTGGTGGACCTTCCCAGCTGAGGTCCTTCGTTCTGTGGTAGAGGGGCCTGCTCCCCCTGCTCAACACCCTCTTCAGCAGAATCATCATCGTCATCTTCCATCTCTGGAATATCTATCTCTGAAATTTCTCCAGGAATCTCTTCTCCACCGGTACCACTATGGGAGGTATTTGGACTAAGATCGGGCGAAAACTTCCTTCGACTTTGAAGACATCTCGATATCTTCAATAATTTGGTTCTCGTAGAAAAACACAACCGTGCTTGTTATCAGCTTCTTATTTATTGGATTCCATAGCCTGTAGCCAAATTATGCATCTCCGTAGCCCACAAAAACACATGGATTGACTTTGTCATCAAGATTAAGTCATTTATCCTTGGGTATATGTGCGAACGCCTTGCAGCCAAACACCTTCATATGAGAGTATGAAACATCTTCACCGTGCCATACCTTATCTAGAATATCAAAACCCAAAGGAGCAGATGGAGACATGTAATCACATAACATGCGGTACGAACTACTTCACCCTTAATGACTTTGGCAGCTTTGTTATTCTGAGCATACATCGGACCCTCTCAAAAATAGTCCAGTTCATTCTCTCGGCAACGCCGTTGTACTGTGGCGTACCTGTAACCGTCATCTCATGCTGAATACTCTGGGCATCACAATAGGCTTTGAACTCCTTTGAAGTATATTCACCACCATTGTCTATACGTAGACGCTTCAAAGGATTGCCAGTCTCTCTTTCAACCATGGCATGGAACTTCTTGAAGTACTGAAATACTTCAACCTTAGTCTTCAGGAAATACACCCACACCTTACGTGAAGCATCGTCAATAAATGTCACAAAATATTTTCACCCGCCAATAGACTCCACCTCTATGGGACCCCGCACATCATAGTGCACTAACTCCAGTATCTTTGAATTTCTCTTAGCAGAGGAACTAAACGTAATCCTGTGATGTTTTCCAAATAAACAATAATTACAAGGATCCAGTGGTGTTCCTTTGGCAAAAGGAATTAGAGATTTCATTGCCAGAATCTTCAATCCTTTCTCACTCATGTGAGCAAGCCTCTTGTGCGACAAGTTTGGTGATGCTGCATCCTCAACTGCATTCAGGCTATCACCAAATACCTTCACATGAGTCTTGTAGAGGGTGCAGCAAGCTTCTCCTTTTGCCACGGCCATTGATTCCTTGTTCAGCTTCCACTTACCACTACCAAAGTAGCTTTCATATCCTTGGCGATCTAGAGCAATACCAGAGAGTATGTTAAGTTGCAAATCAGGAATATGGCGCATATTACAACACCATCTTGCACCCAACAGTGGTTTGGATGCGAATTTCTCCAATCCATGCGATCTTCAAGGTACTCGTATTACCCATCTTCACAGTACCATAGTCTCCAGCTTTGTAGGCGGTGAAGAAATCTCGTCTCGAAGTTGCATGGTATGAAGTGGCTGTATCAACAACCCACCCGGTTTCCTGATCTGCTGCAACGTGAAGGAATTCTTCTTCTCCCACCGAGAGTACCACAATATCCTGTGAGATTGTGTCAGTTGTATCATCATCCTCACCCTTGTCATTCTTCTGGTTCTTTCTAATGTCGCCTTGGTTGTGATCATTCTTCGAGAACCGGACAATGTTGTCATGTGACCCTGCCTTCCACAGTTGTAGCACGTGACCTTGGATCTTGGCTGAGAACCTCCATTCCTGGACTTGCTGCGACCTCTTTTCTTGTTCCTTGTTTGACCTCTCCCTCGATCATTGTTCTTGTCTTTATTCTCTGTGACAAGAGCACGCGCGTTGTCAAAGCCCATCTCCTTCCTTCTTGCCTCTTCGTTTAATATCGCGTCCTTGACCATACTCATGGACAACTTTCCGCCAGGGGCAAAATTTCTCAATGACACGAACAACGTCTCCCACGAGGTTGGTAGGGAGCTAAGCAGCAACAAGACTTGTGTCTCATCATCCCAATCGATCTTGACGGTAGCCAATTGGTTTATGAGACTCTGAAGCTCACTCAAGTGCTCAGCAACTTGTTGACCGTCTCTGTACTTCAAGTTCACGAGTGAACTCATCAGCAACGCTTTGTTCCTGGCAGTCTTCCTCTCATACAAGCCCACCAAGTTTATCCACGGCTGGTAGGCATCTGTCTTTTGATCAACATGGTGGAACAGCGAATTGTCAATCCACTGGCGGATATGACCAATTGTCTTCATATTCAACTTGGTCCACCCATCATCTTTAACATCGGCTAGCTTTGTAGGGTTTTGATCATGGATACGCAGCGAAAGTAAATATTATTCATTCAATACCCTCCAAGGATCACAGGACAACAGACATAACAATGGTGGAAGAATATTGTTACACACCTTAGGGTTCTCATGTGATGACTTGTAACGTGAATTGTGTCACGCCTCTACGGTTGATCCACGCCTAGAGTTGAGATCTAGATCTTCCTTATCCTTTAGGGCTAGCTTGGAATGGAGGAAGAGGAAGAATTAAATCACGCAACACGAGGCAACAAGGAGGTGGCGGCCTCCTTGGTGGCCGACGGGGTAGGGGGCGGCGGCAAAGGGTCGGGTTCGGCCCTTTGTTGCTTGCTTTCTCTCCTTTGTTCTATCCCACTCTCAAGTTATGAACAATAGGCTCATAAGTTTGGGAAGGAAGGAAGGAGCATCCTTTATATAGTCCAACAAATCCTTGTCAATTACCTAAAGGACCTATTCAAGTCCTACTAGAATTCGATTTAGTCCCTTCCTTGCAAATTAGTCATAACTTTGCAAGGTGTTGCAAAGTGATCCTTCTAATTAATAATCATATTAATTAATTCCCAAATCTAGTTCAACTCTATCTTGCGTGTGACCCCATAGGTTCTATCTAGTTGGTAGCAACAATTTGCTAATATGGAGCGCTTTCTAGCAAAACATCCATTCTAGCCAACTAATAGAATAGTCATCCGACAAACCTTTGTGAACGTAATTTCCACATCCCTTTGTCTCCATATTCGGATTGGACACGAGACATACAAGTCACACTCGTATATTCAATCCATAGTTTCTCGATCCTGGGAAATAGCCTTATTCGTGCAAATAACATCAATATCCTATATTGATTTATTTGAGTCTGGCCAGACATTCTATAAGCACTATCCCTCGAGTGGCCTATGATATTTTCTCTCGTTATGTGGGAGGGACAAATTCTTTCTACGTCCACTACGATTTCTAAGCTTGCTTCTTATTGTATCCGGTACACGCCTTTATAGCTACCCAGTTACGGTGTAGCGTTTGACGCTACCAAAATCACAATAAACCACAACAAGAATATCTAGTGACTTCAAGTCTAAGGATGACAATGCCATTGCACCGCGAGAAGCACTTGTGACTTAACATAACGTGTATGTAGCCTTCTCGGAGATGGGTCAATCCAGTGCGCCATTACCCCTAATGCACACCCATGTGTTGAATCATGATATCTCCATATCAATCCAACCCCATACTAGTCTATAAATGATTGTCCCATTAATCATTATACTGGACTAGGGATATTTAAGATAAACAACATATTTGTGAATCTAAGGACTTCATTATATTAAATTTCAAATAAATAATACAATGAATTTTCTAGCCAAAATGAATTCATACTAAACTAGATTGCCTCTAGGGCATCTATTCCAACAGGCTTTACCCCTTTCGCAAGAATTGGGTCCATCAAATCCTTGAAACAAAGCAAGTCTTGAATCCTAGGCTTCCATATAAAGTAATTGCTAGCTGTCAAGTTGATCATGGAACCCATTGACTCTCCCATTTAACCTCGCTCTGATACCACTTTTGTTGGGTTACGGGGCTGAATCAGAGAGACTAGAACACGAAAACAACTCCAACACGCAAGTGCGGAAAAGTAGAAGATGTAGGACACAAAAATTTAACGTGGGAAAACCCCCCCTAAATGAGAGGGAAAAAACGACCCATGTAACTTCCACTATAACAATTAAAATGGGTAGACAAATCGCCCACAAAGAACGTGAGTAAACAAACTAGAAACTAATAAAATGGGTAATACAAAACCTCCCCGCTAGGAGGGAACCACGCAAACTAATTGCTAACGGTTATTCATAATTAGCTCATGAAATATTCGTCGTCGTCGTCGGGAACGATCACGTCGCGGTAATCCTCTTCGTCTCGCGTTGACGAACGCGAGAAAATCTCTCGTCTTGTTGTGTGACCGCCTCTCGTACACAAGGTAACACTGTCTCTTGAGTGACAACCACTCAAGGAAATCCCATGTGATCAACGACCACACAATCACAAGTACTCACAAAGAGCCCTGAATATCTCTTTTCTCATAAGAAGCAAACTGATGGTGGTCTACACAAACCAAAGCCATGATGCCTCAAATACTCCACTGGTGGCGGTGAACATGTCAACAATGGAATCCTTTTGATTTTTCCTTAAGCCAAAGAAACATATAGCCAACTTACACCATTCGGCTACTATACTGACAAGGAAACAATTCCATACTTCTCTCTCACCATTAGTTGGGCTATTGATTGGGCTTGGACCCGACTGTGACGCCCCGATTTAAAAATAATAATTAAATTCAAAGAATTAATTGGACTTATATCTTTTGTCTATTAAAATATTGAGACTTGTTTGAGATTGTCCAACCATACTAGTCGAACTGTAGAAAAATAAGGTTTGTCATACTTGCATGTAAAAAAGGCATGGTAGGAGATATTCTGATCTTGTTTGTATTAAGTGTTTCATGGTGTACATAATTAAATGAAATGGTTGTTATAGTAATATATTCAATAGGTTGAGATGTTTTTATTTTAATTATTGCATGCACCATGTGCCTCTTGCCAATTGTCCTCCTTAGATGTGAAGTGTAATCAAATTATGCTAGTAACTTATGTGCTAGCAGATAATTAGATGAACAAGAGAGATTTGAGGCCTTATCTTACTTCGTTGCAAAGTCTCTGCCTAGAGACAAGCTTAAGCACAAAAGTTGATAGTTATGGCAAACCAGTTGGTTTTGTGATCCTTTGAGAGTTTAGTAAGCTTTAGATTAAACAAAATGAGATAGATGTAGTCACCCTCTTATGCTTAGAGACTTCATATGCAAGGAGTAGCAGTGCATGCAATGGGTTCTTGATAGAGATTTCTTCATTGTTGATAGTTTCTTATAAAGAGTATATAAATATGGTCGTCCTTGTACATGGGGTTTTGAACCATTTCGACAATATGAGGTAGGGGAAATCTAACTTCGAAATTTCTGCAGTTACAGTCTATATTTGTTTATACTGCTGGCGTGAATTTTACAGCTTTTTAGCTATATGTTGAATATCTGATGATTGATAAATCACTTTGTTTGTTTGTTTGGTGCCGCATGCTGATTTGTAATAACTGGTTGCGTGTTAAGTAGATTTTAGATTTCTACGCCAGTGGTTAGGCGGTACCTGCTGGGCTGTTTGGCTCACCCCTCTGTTTTACAGGTTGACCTGGAGCGCGACTGGATCGCGGAGTAGTTGCTAAAATTTGTATTTTTAGTTAACTATGTTGTTTTTAGCTGCTTGTTGTAAATAACTGTTTTGGCCAGATATTTATAAAAACTGTCATTTTGACGAGCTGGTGTAATTATTTATTAAATTCAGTCACATACCAGTTTTTCAGAAAATTAATTAAAAATATTGTTTCGGGGTACTGTGTGTCCTGCTGGTTGAGATTTGGACGTCTGAAAGTGTCAGACGGGTTGACGGTAAACAGTGATTTTTATCGATAAATCGACATTTTTGTATTAAAAATGTGACGGGTCTTCACAGTGGTATCAGAGCCGAGCCCAACCGGAGGTACATATAGTGTATCCGGGACTGGGGGGTGTTTTGGCGGGTGTCTGTGACGAGTGTTGTACAAGTGGTACACATTTTTGAGTCACCACACTTGTGAGCCACCGCTTTGTCGAGCTAGGGGTACACAGTCTAGTACTGCTTGGGTGGTGGAGGTGATGAGACTTGGTAGTACGTGACATTTTGAAATTAAAGTAAATTTCAGAACGAAACTTTTGTAAGTGGGGTAGATTGTGACGCCCCGATTTTAAAAAAAAAAATAATTAAATTCAGAAAATTTATTGGACTTATATCTTTTGTCTATTAAAATATTGAGACTTGTTTGAGATTGTCTAACCATACTAGTCGAACTGTAGAAAAATAAGGTTTGTCATACTTGCATGTAAAAATGGCATGGTAGGAGATATTCTGATCTTGTTTGTATTAAGTAATCCATGGTGTACATAATTAGATGAAATGGCTGTTATAGTAATATATTCAATAGGTTGAGATGTTTTTATTTTAATTATTGCATGACCATGTGCCTCTTGCCAAGTGTCCTCCTTAGATGTGAAGTGTAATCAAATTATGCTAGTAACTTATGTGCTGGCAGATAATTAGATGATCAAGAGAGATTTGAGGCCTTATATTACTTCGTTGCAAAGTCTCTGCCTAGAGACAAGCTTAAGCACAAAAGTTGATAGTTATGGCAAACCAGTTGGTTTTGTGATTCTTTGAGAGTTTAGTAAGCTTTAGATTAAACAAAATGAGATAGATGTAGTCACCCTCTTATGCTTAGAGACTTCATATGCAAGGAGTAGCAGTGCATGCAGTGGGTTCTTGATGAGATTTCTTCATTGTTGATAGTTTCTTATAAAGAGTATATAAATATGGTCGTCCTTGTACATGGGGTTTTGAACCATTTCGACAATATGAGGTAGGGGAAATCTAACTTCGAAATTTCTGCAGTTACAATCTATATCTGTTTATACTGCTGGCGTGAATTTTACAGCTTTTTAGCTATATGTTGAATATCTGGTGATTGATAAATCACTTTGTTTGTTTGTTTGGTGCCGCATGCTGATTTGTAATTACTGGCTATGTGTTAAGTAGATTTTAGATTTCTACGCCAGTGGTTAGGCGGTACCTGCTGGGCTGTTTGGCTCACCCCTCTGTTTTACAGGTTGACCTGGAGCGCGACTGGATCGCGGAGTAGTTGCTAAAATTGTATTTTTAGTTAACTATGTTGTTTTTAGCTGTTTGTTGTAAATAACTATTTTGGCCAGATATTTATGCTAATTAATTCCCCAAACTGTTATAATGGAAGTTTCCATTATAACAATTAAGGATGTGGGGTTTAAGGGTAATAAATGTAATTATGCTAATTAATTCCCCAAAAACCCTGATTTACTTAACAAAAATTCAAAAAAAATCTCTCTCTCTCTTCCCTTCTATTCCTCACAGTGACGAACCCATCGTCGTGTCTTCTTCTTATTCACAGGCGTTGTCGTCTTCTTCGTCTCCGGCGAAGAACCCAGATTCTCTCTCACTGGGTCCGATAAATTTGTTTGAAATTGATGATTTTTGTATGTTTTGAACCTATTTCTATGAAATTGGTATGAAATTGAAGAACAAACACCAAAATTGGTATGAAATCGAAGAACAAACACCAAAATTGGTATGAAATTGGTATGAAATTGAAGAACAAACACCAAAAGTTAACCAATCTGGGTTGTCGACAAAACCATGTCGACTGTCGACATTTATAAGTCGACAAACTAGGCCAAAAAATGATGCCCTCTGTCCATGTTGTCTGTGTACTTTTTCAGTCGACCTGGGCTTGTCGACCCCCAATCTGGGTTGTCGACAAGACCATGTCGGCGGTCGACATGTGGAAGTCGACAAAAAGAGCCAGAAAATGATGCTCTCTGTCCCTGCTGTCTTTGAAATTAAAGCACCCAGAAAATACCTTAGAAAACGATAAATTCATTAAATTAAAGAATCCAAGACCATCAAATTCATGAAATTTAAGAATCCAGCAATAAAAACAACTAATTAATAACTATTAACTCTAAAAAAACTATTAATTCTTCCTTCGTTGGACATAACCATCGATCATATGCTAGCTAGCTGCACGTACTCCTTCCACGGGCGGTTATTGCATGCACCAACAAAACAAGATAGATATATGTATATATTAATTTCATGAATTTATAAATATAGCACGTATGTACGTATTTTTGAGGGAAACACATACCTTAGAAAAAGGTAAATTCATATCGTACGCATTCGCCATCAGATCCACCATATAACGTGGGAGCAAACCAATGATTTCACTCTCAATGTACTCGCTGTCGAGCGAGTCATTATCATCCGGGAGATTAAGGTAGTTGTCGCAGGGCTTCCGAAGATGTTCATACGCGTTCCTAACGAACAAGTAAAAGGACATGGTGGTGTCATCATAGCCCTTGGTCCACTTTGAAAATATCGGTCTCCGTTTCTTCCGTAAACTCTTATAGAATAGTACGCGATAGAGGTGGTGGCCATGGGGTGCCTTACCTGGTGGGATTATGTCTCTCCATTCCCAGCTAGACTGTCCATTACTAGGGGGCTTATACTTATGTGCTTGGTATTCTCTGCACACTCGTAACAATTATTCCATCCTCTCCTCCCCAGATCACATAGACGAATGGTCAACGCAAATTGGCAGATAATTCATAACCCGGCCAGAATCGTGGTGGTTCAGAGTGTCGTGCAAATCTTGTGCGTCAGCTGCATTGGTTTCACCCTTCAGAATATGCTTGAAGATGGTATGGATCAACCCCGTCATTCCTGTCGGACCCCGCATGGAAGAAGCATCGTTAGTGTTCACGTTCACTGGCAATATTGTACATGCAAAGTCAATTTTTTTTCTACGTGAGGAACGTGACGGACGTCCCAGCTGCCCTTTTGGTGCTTGAAGATGAAGTTTTCAGGGTTCTGTAGTGCTCGTTGCAGTTGTTCGTCCCAGCCTGCACTTCATTGTGCGTATTCACTGAGAATTGCTCTAATCATTCCTCTAGTATGTGCAAACAACTTGTTTTTGTACTTCCGACTACCGTGATCTATTTTATATGCGATCCACCCAGCCAAATCAAAATCGTAACCCCGATTATATAAAAATATCTTCTTGTCTCGGTCAATTAATGTAACTTCATCGGTCTCCTTCTGGGCTTCAACCAATTTAACTTCATCGGTCTCCTGCTGGGCTACTTCTGCAACCGTGTTTTTCTTTCCCTTCTTCTTTTTCTTCTTGTTTTTCTTCTTATCATTTATGTGCCTATGTACTTCATCGATCCAGTCAATATCTTTTTCATCGATCTCCGTGTTCGTCTAAGTTACGAGAGGGCGCTTCTTTTTATCGCGACAGGATTTCATTTTATTGAATTTCACTATGCGACTACCTTCCGCATATGCCTCCTGTAGTGCCTCCACCTACATAGAACAAAATATAGAGAAGGGTATATAATGTTCTCAACGTGTGAAGGAAAAACAACATGCAAATACTTCTTCTGTTTTGCTATATAATACCTCTGTTTTTACTGAATTTTGCTATAAACAACGTGTGGAGGGTTTTCTTGGTTGATTTACCACCAACCACGTAGAGGAGCAAGCAGTGGGTTTTCTTGTTACCAGCAACTACAAAAAGCAACAAGCTTACTTTCGTGGCTTGAGTAGAGCAACAAGCTTATCGTGTGTATTAGCGTGATTATTCATTCAATACAACTATCTATTCTTCATATACTACCTCTGTTTTTACTGAATCTTGGTATACACTACCTATGTTTTTAATGAATCTTGGTAATAAGTTAGGGTTTATTGCAGATGAGGAATTCGCTTAATCATTGAACCCTAGATATGGTTTGAACCCTCAATGCTAACCAAAAACTGAGTCACATTGTTTTGCCAACCACATAACTGGGTCAAAAAGTTCAGAAATCACGGTAGAAACAGACCAAGTATCTATGTAGGCATGTGTATTTGCAATACAGAGAGGGTTGTTGAATAAAAAGTTCAGAAATCGCCGGCACCAAAGCCTGCATCATGTATCAACTCCAACATAGCACTAATACTTAACACAGTCACAGAAAAAGACGGAGGAGCCCTAGTACTTAAATCAACATTGATCAACATTCATCGATCACAAAAGCATGCATATTGTAATATTACATACCTGTCGTTGCAAGCCATTAGGATCGGCCATATCGAGTTTGTGTGCTTGCCGTTGGAGAAGAGACGAGTTTGTGTGCTTGCCGTTGGAGAACAGACGAGTTTGTGAGCTTGCGGTTGGATAAGAGACGGAGGACAAGACCACGGTTTGCATGCAGTAGGGTTTATATAGGGATTAGGGTGTTGGAGACGGTTGGCCCAAACCGTGGTGTTGGACCCGGTTGGCCATAATTTCGCATTTTTTGTCGACTAAGACACGTCGACAGCCGACTTCTACACGTCAATGGTCGACTCCTGACAAAACACGTCTACGGTCGACTCATACACGTCGACAGTCGCCCCGTACACGTCGACAATCGACTTCTACACGTCAATGGTCGACTCCGGACAAAACACGTCTACGGTCGACCCATATACGTCGACAGTCGTCCTGTACACGTCGACCATCGATGTGTACGAGTCGACAGTAGACAAGCTATGTCGACGGTCGATGTGTTCTAGTCGACGATAGACTTTCTAAGTCGACGATAGTCTAGAATGACCAAAACGTGACGAAATCGTGAAACAAACAAATCAAACATCAATCCAACTTCACGAATATTCTTACAAACATATTAAACATCCATACAACGTCAGCATTAGTCTTACAAACAAATCAAACCATTAACTTCACTACGGTTTGAGATTCGGACAATTTCTCAATGTCGTGTTCACTATACAACTCTACGACGCTTTCCCTACCATTCCATGACTCTATCAATGTAATGAGACAGTAGGGGAGTTGGAAACACGTACCGATGTCTTTTCATTGCAACATCGAATGAAACCGCCACATAATCTCCTGGATTAGCCTATCGTAACTTATACCAAGACGGATGACAAAACCCTTTGGCACCATAGTGTTTTGTCCCACATACGTATACATACCATCATCACATCTCCATTCCACACGTATCGAGGTCTTTTCATTGCAGCATCGAATGAAACCGCCACATAATCTCCCGGATTAGCCTATCGTAACTTATACCGAGATGGATGGCAAAAACCTTTGGCACCATAGTGTTTTGTCCCACGTACGTATACATACCATCATCACATCTCCATTCCACACGTACCGAGGTCTTTTCATTGCAGCATCGAATGAAACCGCCACATAATCTCCCGGATTAGCCTATCGTAACTTATACCGAGATGGATGGCAAAAACCTTTGGCACCATAGTGCTTTGTCCCACGTACGTATACATACCATCATCACATCTCCATTCCACACGTACCGAGGTCATTTCATTGCAGCATCGAATGAAACCGCCACATAATCTCCCGGATTAGCCTATCGTAACTTATACCGAGATGGATGGCAAAAACCTTTGGCACCATAGTGTTTTGTCCCACGTACGTATACATACCATCATCACATCTCGATTCCACACGTACCGAGCTATTTTCATTGCAGCATCGAATGAAACCGCTACATAATCTCCCGGATTAGCCTATCGTAACTTATACCGAGACGGATGGCAAAACCCTTTGGCACCATAGCGTTTTGTCCCACGTACGTATACATACCATCATCACATCTCCATTCCACACGTACCGAGCTCTTTTCATTGCAGCATCAAATGAAACCGCTACCTAATCTCCCGGATTAACCTATCGTAACTTATACCGAGACGGATGGCAAAACCCTTTGGCACCATAGTGTTTTGTCCCACGTACGTATACATACAATCATCACGTCTCCATTCCCCATTGCATGATAGGACAGCCCTGGAGTCTTGTAGACAAGTATGAAATTATATAAAATTAAACATAGTTAGGGTCCTAGGTCAACAAAATCAATTTTAAGCACGAATCTATTGTGTCGACCTCTACAGGTCGACAAACGACCTACACATATCGACAGTTGACCTAGACAAGTAGACAATCGACCAAGCGAAGTCAACTGTCGATCTCCCCATTTTAACTTTGATCAATACTACTATTTACTAGATCATTTTTGACCTGATAATTTGGATATCACAATGATGTATTTTTGTTTGATTAATCTTTCAATGGTGTTATAGAGTAAAAGTCGCTCTTATACATGATAAAAAATTACTCGTATTAATTTCTTTTATCGTTTACTATTCAAATTACCAGATCAAAGTGACCATATACTACTCAAAATATTAAAACGAGGGAGAAAAAGAAGAATCATAGTAGTGGTATTCGGGTATTGAGGCCGGGTCCAGGTCGGTGGGACCGGAACCCTGTAAATTGCGAAATTGCCATCCCACATGCTTCCCTCCACTTCCCCTCGAACCCCTGTAGGTCGTAACAGTGCTTCAGACAGACGCTGAACCAATTCGCCCCCTAAAAACCTTTTCCACTTTCCTCATCGTCTCGAATCCCTCTCTGTTCCTCTCATCTTCTTTCTCTTTCTTCTCCATGGACGCACTATCGAACTCGGCCCTGGTCTCCAAATTCTCCGAGGCAATCCCAGTTCATCACGCGTCACACTCTTCAATCAGAACAACACCCACTAAGAATCTCCGATCACTGAAGCTCGGAAAAGGTTCAGGGTCTCGCGTTCTCGCTCCTGGCAGGGGGGTGTCGGACGGAAGCGGCGAACAGAAACGCGTTCGGTGTCACAACATAGATTTTTCCTTCGACGAAAATGCGACTCCCTCTCAGGTGATTCATCCTAGTTTGAGGCCTAATCGTTCACTTGCTTCCAAGGGCAAGAATTTGACTCTCTTATGATCAAATTTTAGGATTTTATTTGAGCAGCAAGAATGTGTCTCTTTGTGTGTGGGTGGGTGTGTGCTACATGTTTTATACTAGAACGAGTTTTTGACCAAAATGATTGAGAATGTTAATGAGATTACTGAGATCATTTCAGGGTAACTTCGATGTTTGTATCTGAAAGAGGCAAGAAGTTGATGCTTGTATGGATATGGATGTTCTTTGCATGTTTTTGGAATTGAGATGAAACTGTGCCACCATATACTTGTTAAATCAGGTCTCCCCCATTCTTTAATGGGCTTATTATTAGAAAGTTTTCGAAGAGGGCACTGGGAATTTCTTGCGGCTTAGTGAAATGCGATTATTAACTCATTTACAGAATCAAGTCATGTCTCTGGAACGACTTCAAGTACAACCACAATACTTGGGCGCTATGTGCTTTAGATATACCCAACTAAATAAGGACAGTTATGTTAAATAAAAAAGAACACGCTTTGGGGGTTTCTATTAAGGAGATCCACTTGAGCTTCCAGAAATAATTGTGAAAATGATGGGTTAGCTATTACTATACTGTGTTGTATAAAAATGACCACATGGCTTTATGGAGACAAGTTTTCTTGGTAGTCATTTAACTTTTTTATCCTCTTTCTTTTTCATATCTTATAATCTTCCATCCATAAAAACATCCTGTCATTCATGAAAGAGGTACAGCTCAATGATAATAAGAAGCTGCAATGTTTTGGAGGCTACTGATAATTTACTTATGTGAATTGAATGTGTCTGTTCTTTGGTTCTTACGTCAACTACAAAGTTGATAAATCGTTTTATTTTCATTCTGGAAGAATGACTGCCTTATTTTTCTGATGGATTCTTCGGGTTACGATGAAACTACTAAAAAAGTTGTGAATGAATGATAGGAGACGAAGACAGCGCCCTCAGTTACATATGGAAGTAGTAACGGGGGAGGCACAAGGGCTGGGCTCTTTAGGACTCCCATATCTGGTGGTGTTCAGAGTGCCACTTCAGCCCACGGTTTACCTCGGCCTGCCTTAGCAGTGCGTAATCTGATGGAGCAGGTATATTTTGTGTCTCCCTATTCCTCTTCACAATAATCTAATGCTTACATTTCGGTCCTTATCTGGACTCTGTTGGTCTTACTTTGTTGGGTTCCATGTGCTCACTCATTAGATTTGAAGTCATGCGATTGTTACAAGATTTGCATTATCTGCCATGTCTGTTATTTTCATTACTTAGTTATATATATGCCTTCTTTTTGTAATATTTCTTTATATTCCACTGCATGTCATAGTATTCCCGAAGCATTATGTCTAGTAAGATAGATTTGTCTTCTACACTTGGACCCTGTTTTGTTGAGAAGTCTCACATTGGAGATTCAAAAAGAAGAGAAAGAATCAATAAGTATACTGGGCTACTCCCCTCACTGCCAATTGGTTTTGAGGTGGTAACCCCATGGATTCTTTATAGATATTATGTTTATTTGGTGAACCATTTGCCTTTCAGTTGGTACGTAGACTTTTGGTGTGCTTCTGTGTGCAGCATACCTGTTCTTATACTTATCTTTTCAAAGGTCGAAAGCATTTGTTTTAGTCAGATGCGGCTGAAGACAGAATGAGCTTTTATCTATGTTGCTTTTGGAAGTCATATGTTACAAATTGTACATGTGTGGTTTGCGTGTCTGTGCTGTAAAGTATGTTTCTGTTGATGATCTGAATACTTTCTTTTCCATTTTAAGACTAGGTTTGCTCATTTGTGCACTGTAATGTCACAAATGCACCATCATCGAGAAGGATATCCATTTGGCTCACTGGTGGAATTTACGTCAGATCCAGTTGGACGTAAGTAATTTATTTTCAGGTTTTGATTAGTGACTTAGGGAGCTTATTTTTGGAGGCAAAATAATTTGAATACAGTACTCTTATGTATCTTTACATTCCTCGTGATTTTAGTATTGGAATGAAACCTTATATGTCATTGAACCAACATATTTTTCATCTTTTCCATAGACCATTGTTCTGTGGTTATGTTTGTTAGTTACTTCTCTGGGCTCTAATAGAAAATCGCTATTAGCCTCCAGCAAAAACCACGGGCTATAAATGAATTCCTAGTGCTACAATGCTGCTGGAAGTCGAAGAATCTCTTTCTCTAAATAGCTAACATATAGCTGTCCCACTTCAATTATCGGCTGAGCTCCACTCATTTTCCTAGCTATGACAACATGAATGGTCTGAAGTTTACTTCATCCAGTTAAGTATGTGTGGCTTATACATGTGGCATGTACACTATCCGTGCATAGTCGTCGTTCTTTGATCAGATTAGAAACATAAATTACGTTTGTCTATTTGTCACCAACTAAAAGTACTGTTCTTGTTCAGTTGTTCATTGTAATATGAACCTGAAAGTGCTATGTTTTTCCAGATCCAATATTTTCGTTTTCCCCATTAGCCATTCACACGAGAAATTTATTAGCTGACCCGAGGTGCACACTTGTTGTACAGGTTGGTGCTATTATTTATGGAAATATGATGATATTTGGGTTTCTATCCATGTTTTGATCCTGTAACTTGGCCTCTTAGGTTCCTGGATGGAGTGGCTTATCAAATGCAAGGGTATCAATACTCGGTGATGTCTTTCCTCTTCCAGCACATCAACAGGTATCTGGCTTTATTCTCGATATTCAATTGATTTACTTTTGCTATCAACTTACATATACATTCGGTTTCCCGTGTCAATCAGTAGCTACCATCCAGTATCCACCCTCTTATACTATTACAAGATTTTTCTCCCTTCAAGTTAAGGGGGCTCACCAATGTTCTCATAGCATAAGGCAAATGAGACGAAAAGGAAATGAACTTGAATTCTTAGGCGTAGTGGTCGAGTTAAAGTTTCTGAAACCTTTTGATGTGAATTTCTTTTCTATATACACTTGTGAATTAGTCTGAAATGCGAGAAGATGGCTGCTCACTTGAGTAAAAATATATTTGGTGAAGGGAAGTGTGCCATCATTGTATTTAACTGAGGTAATTCAGTAACCTTTATTATACCAATTACTGAATTCAGTTAGCAGTGTCCTCTTCGAGCCAAACTTCAATCAGAAATGAGAGTACTTCACTCTGGGCTCATCGAGTTGCAAGTGGAGTTCAAGCCTAGTGGTGTGGGATAATCAAAAGACTGACTCTGTATTTGGAATCAAACCCCTGACCTTCGAACATCAAAACTCAAACGAACTAGGATGAGCTTGAGCACTCTTGGGTCATCAACTTGGGTGCTTTTCTAAGTTATTGTTTAGAAGAATTCTATTAAAATTTGTTATGCTAATAACTTCGTAAGTCCTACCGATGTGACGGTGTACTACTTTTATTACTACAATTCATCACAATCCTCTGTTAAAATTTGCTTCTTAGTCAGGTTTCCTAAATTTCTGACTGTATTTTGCAGGGATGGGCACATAGTCAGTACATAGCTAAACATCAACAAGGGCCTTCTCAACAATGGGAAAACTTCTACTATTTCAGAATGCAGAATATAAGGTGTTTTTTATAATCCAGCTGTCATTTATGTTCATAATTTCTAATAACAAAATATCTGTTTTCTGTTTAGTTGTTTTTGTGTGGTAGAACCTGCTATGATATGTGCTGGCAAGGTGGCTCGTAATGGGCATGGTTGAATATAGAGATGTTGCATGCGATTTACAAATTGAATGATATCCAACATGATACAAAGGAGAATTCATTGTTACTATAATCTTTAAGGGTGAAATGGTTGAAAGGCAGGTATTGAATTTTGAAGTCGTTCTGGTTGCCATCTGTCGTCTAAGATTTAACATCTTAGCTTTGTAAGAGACAAGTGTGAATACGGGCGTGTTGAGCAGAATGATTTCTGAAAGGTAATAGGTTTCTCAGAAAAATTGTTAAAGGGGTTCTAGATCAAGTGGCACGGGGTTGTAGCCCTGGGCACCAAGGTCAGTGTTCAAGGTCCCGTTCCCTCCCTCTTACCCCAGGCTCCTGGGATGGGTTAGAATATGTCTCCAATGGCAGAAATAAAAAATAAAGATCTGCCACCATCATACTTAGATTAACTATTTTTTCTTTACTTTACTCTTATAAGACTAGGCATTCATGATTTATTTACTAGATTCAGTCTGCAACTCTAATACAACATTGTTTTGCTTTTCTTGCATTTTCGGTAGTTTTCTCCTGTAGTGGGAGGTGAAAAAGAAGGTAAATTTTACATGTTTTAAACTTTGCATAACATAACATTTGAATGTCTATTCCAATAGTGCAATATCATAAAATTTGAATGTCTATTCCAATAGTGTAATAAATTATGTAAATTTCATAGTCACGGGTAGGTAAATTATGCATATCTGAAATAAATAGGGGAGAGATAGACACATATTTTTGCGTCCCTCTTTTCTGGTTAGTTAAATATAGAGAGGAGGGTGCATGTTCTGTAAAATGCATGGTTGTTTGCATAACATGTTGGAGCTCGATAATTTACTACTTGATATTTTGCTAATAATGCATTTTGCCCAACCAATGGGAATTGCCCTAACTCTTATCATCTTGGTTTTGTCCGTATGTATCAGCCTCAGAAAATCAATTGTACTACAGTTTTCATTGCAAGGACTTATGCTCTCCTTCGTTTTTTGTATTGACCAGTGATATATATTTTGTTGGAGGCTTTGGCACTGTTGCTTGGGTTGATGTCAAAGAGTACGAGAATATCGAACCAGATAAGGTTGCAGTGGACGGTGGTGAGCAGAACCTGAAGGTGAGTTTCAAGTTCTGAAAGATAATTCGCTTACGAACTCTCTATGAATCTGTAGGGTGGTTGTGGATTTCATGTGACTAGATGGGTCATGGTATCAAGTAAATTCAGAAGTTTATAGGACGCCAAAACTTAATTTAACCGCCGTACCAATTTTATTAGTGTAATGGGTTTGGTTTATTTGGCAAAGTTGAGTTAAATATGATAATTTATAGGCTTAATTACTTAATGCATACCCCCAGTTTCCCGAAACTATCACATTGCAACCCCAACTTCTAAAACTAGCTGATTAGGTATTTAGGTACCCCATTTGCAAAATAGATGTCAATGTGAAACTGGTAAAAAAAATTCATGCATCACTAAAAAGGAATATTCCGTTAGTTGACAAATAATCATACTGTTTAAGGGTAAAATGGTCACAAAAGAAAACCCAAATCAGAAAAATTAGGGCTAAAGTCACTTTCACCACCTCCTGATTGGAAAAGGACACTTACATCCCTTCAACCACCCAAACGTTAGGACTGTTACACACCCCTTCCATCAGACTCCCTTATACTGCCTTCCCAGAGTGATAAGTGACCATAAGTGCAAGAACAAACGCCTTTGAACTCAACCCAGAGCAAGAACCAAAAAAAGAACCAAAAAAAAAACAAACAAACAAAACTGCACATCTATACCCAAACAATCAACCAAAACCATGCCTCCTTCAAAATATGATTTAAATATGTATTATGCAATCTAAAAAATGAACCAAAAATCAAACGAGTACACCGCCGAACCACCAAATCGAGGTGAAATTCAACTTCTATCACCCCATTTCTCTTACTAGACCAACCTCCCGCCTCAACAAACACGAAAGGAAGAAGAAACCTTAACAATTAGTCCACGGTAGAGCTTGAAGGCGCACTGATGACTTCCTCCTCGATCACGCTGACGCCCACCAGTCACCGCCGGCAAATCCCAGAACAAGAACGCCAAGCTGCTCACTTGGGTCTTCCTCCTCAAAGCCCACCGCGCCGCCAGATGCTTGACCAGTTCCTAATTCCTGCAAACCAGATTTCGGCCACGGAATAGAAAACCGAATGAGAAGATGAAAGGGGCTTTGATCGAGATTAGACAACTCTCCTGTCTTCCTTAATTTCTTTATTATTTGAATCTGCCCACACTTTATTAAAATTTCCATTTCACTCGATTAATGCCAACTCAATTTTCAAAAAAAAAATCGTATAACCCTTTTTATTGAAACTAAATATATTTGTAGGTAAGGATTGGACAAAAATACCCTTTGTGTTCGCTAACTATTCGGATGGAAATTGTTACAGTTTCAAATTGACGTTTATATTGCAAATGGGGTACCCAGTCAGCTAGTTTTTAGAAGAGGGGGTTCCAATGTGCTAGTTTGGACAAAGTGGAGGATGCAATGAGTAATTAAGCCTAAGTTATATTATCACTCTGGTTTGGTTTTTCATACATGCTGAATGTACTTAGATTCCCAGTTGACTTTGAATGCGGGTAGGTCTTTGAATGCGTGTATGCATATAATATTGGTTTAAAATCAAATTAAATAAAATGCAAAAATTTAAACCAAAAACCAAATGCTCATGAAAAAGTATACCAAATCAATTGTCAAATTATCAATATAGCATACATTATGTTCATGAAGCTTATAGTAGGAACAAAGATGTGAAGAAAATAAAATGTAAAATGTTAAAATAAATCTTAAATTTTTATCATAGATAAAAATATCAAATGAGTATATCTGAACAAAAAATAACATTATAAATGAAACTTAAATTTTCATCATAGATAAAATTATCAAATGAGTATATCTGAACAAAAAATAACATAAGCCATTATGAAACTGTAACATAATTGTAATAAATGTGCTGGAAATGTTGATAATGCATGTGGGTATTTCAGTCTTTGTATCACATGGTAATAATCCAAAAAATAGATCACATAATGTTGTTCTTTTCAATGCGAATGAAAATGAAATGTAGATTAAGAACTGGTTTTTAAACCATTGCAAATAAACACTGTCAATAATCCATTTGTTTTCTAATCCAAAAACCAAAATAATCGATGTTGCCGAACTGACACGCCCTAGATGACTATCATTCCAAGTCCCAACCCAACAATACCACCATCTTTACCACCACCACCACCACCACCACCATCACCACAAGAATCCCTGAGTGAATGAATAAATAAATAAATTGGAGAATTCATCTCCTACTGAAATACAATCAGCGCAATTTTTGTTATTTGGTTTGGGTGTTGCTGTTTGTTACATGGGGTTGTTTCTGTGGTGTCCGTGCGCCCAATCTGGGAGTTGTAATTAGGTGATGAATGAAGATGAATCTTGTGTGTAAAGGAGTTAGTGGGAGTACAGTTGCATTTCTGGTCTTGCATGTAGAAGACATACTACTACTCATTGGAATGGTTGGTGTGAGTGAGACGCCAAGGAAGAGGAGATGTTGCTCCGAAAAGCTTGGCCTGGGTAGGGGCCGCAGCTGACTTGATTCGGGTTTAGGTAAGAACTGGTGGGTTGGGCCATGTTTGGCTCAATGAGAGGCCGAGAGAAGAAGAGGATTGGGCTCAATGCGAGGCTTAATTGAGCTAGCAGAAATTAACATTGTAACGGCGTTTCATGTCTTTGGCTGATCAAAGGGGTGTTGAGTGTCTGTGCCAAAAAACATGCATGTTTTCTGTTTTTTACTGATTAATTAATATTACCTTTGATATATACTTGCTATATTGGTAGGAGATGAATGCCACCTTCTCGAAGCCGCTGAAAGAGCTCCTGTCCAGTGAAATAGAAGAAGTAGATGATGCTGCTCTTATATCCATGGACAGCAGGGGAATTGATATTAGAGTCCGTCAAGGCACACAGGTATAGCCGTATAGCTCTCTTCTGAGGTATCAAAAAAGAAAAGAGAACAGAAAAATATTAGCTGTCATATCTAAATGTCTACAGTTATTTAGTTAGTGCTGTTATGTTTTATTCTGACAGTTCAACATACGAAGGCTGTCATTTCAGAACGAGCATGCAGTAGAAACTCTTGAAGAAGCAAAGGCGGCGCTTCAGAAACTGATAGACTTAGGGCAGGTCCATCATTTACTTAAATAGCGGTCTCCTCACTCGGTCGTCTAATGTTTTCCTGTCCTGTTCTTGTTAGTAGAGTGTGGTTGGCTTTGGGGAACCTTTAGCTCGTAACTTGGTGAAGTTGTAAGGTTGACACGAGATTCTTCACTTCGTGTAACTTTGTTTATAATAAGTCAACCAGATATGTGTCAACATAATATGTATCCTTGGGAGAAATGCTAGTGTCCACTCTTATCCCTGCCTATCTCCCAAGCAGATCCAATAAACACTTGACATAACGAAGTGTTATTCACCTGTTTAGAACATGAAAGGAAACGGAAGATTTTGTGCTTAACCAAACAAATGAAGGACTCCCTGTTTCTATTTGTCTTCTTTTCTTGCATAAAGTCTGATTATAATCATGCCGCATCTTTGGCTAGACAAAATATCCACGCTGAGCATGTTTGTTTGGTTACTTCAGCGTCTATATAGCACGCGATACGTGTCCCCAGTTTTCAGGCTTTTTATCTACATTTGGTTTGCAAGTTGAAATTCGAGCAAAAGAGTCTCCAATAATTACGTCCTATAAGTGCGAGCTTGCTTGATCTCGAGTCAAATTGGTGACTGTCAGTTCCTTACTAGTCATTTTTCGGATACTTTAGTTTGAAGTAGTTATTCTGTTTCTTATCTACTTCCCATTAGAGATTGGCACATGTATTAAGAAATTTGTGTCAATGCTTGCCCCTGCCCAAGTTTGTAATTACTCTCTTTGTCAACCCATCATCATTCTACTGAAATGGATGCAACATTCAATCATCTTTCATTTTGAATTCAAGTAAGGAAGTTTCCTAGAATCTTCTTAGTGGAGCGTGTGATGAGAAAGATTGGGAAGAAGTTCGGGAAAATTCTGGTCAATCTTGATGTCGCTAAGCCATTGTGAAGAGAAGGGAGGTTAGAACTCTAAAGTCATTGGCTAACCAAATTGGAGTTCAGGTATGAAAGAATGCATAATATATGAGAAAAATGTGGAATACTTGACCATAGGACATGATTTGCATAGAGAAGTCAGGTGACACTGGGAATGCAAAATACGGTAACTCCAATTTCACAGGTCTAGCTTGCGAGTCAGACGAAAATATCGAGTAGAAAAAGATGGGAGAAAAAAGATGGCGGTGCGTCAAGTTTTAAAGCATTAACCATCCCTAGATTCAAGCAGATTCATGGTGGTAAGGCGAATGCGGTCCTGAGACTGCCTGATGCATCGGAAAGACCAAAGAAGGGTTATCAATTACCAGTGATGATGTCGAATTGTCGATCATGCTCTCTTGGGAAGTGAGCTTGGAAAAGAAAATTGGCGGGGTGTGAAATGATAGGATTTCTTTTTTTTTTAAGAGAATAGATTACTTTCATAACCTACAGAACTACACGCATTTTCTTACAATTACCCAATTCGAGAAGGCATGTCTTCTAACAGAATAGCCTTCAACTTCTGAGAAGGATAAACCACACCACTTCCCTTGATCCACCGAAATGGCATGTCCCTGTTTAGAGTCAAATTGGAGACATCTTCAGTGATAATCCTAATCTCAACTTTACTTCTTTATCTTCCCAACACAAAGCCTATATATCATCAGACTCGAAGCCATTTTAACCAAGGTGCCTGCAACTCTATTTGCACTTATCTTGATCTCACCCAAATGGCAGGTCCCTCAAGTTGGAGATATCTTCAATGATACTTCTAATCTCAGCATTACTTTTTTTTTTCTTCGCAGCATAGAGTATATCACTTCTTTGTTATCAGACTCAATTTATAATATTATTACCTCATATAGCATTTAGGAGACACATATCGCTTTCTTAAAACCCATTCTTCTAATTTCAAGGCAGAGAAACTAGTCATCTTGTGTCAGGCTCCACCTACAAAGAATTCATTTTCTTCCCTCATTATCCACCCTGCAACTCCATCTTCCTTCTGTTTGGACCATGAGGCATCATAGTTTATCTTCAGTCTCCCTTTTTTTGGGCGGTCTACACAAGTAACTAACATTTTACATGTTCTTCACATAATTGTCCCTGTAAAGTTTGATTTCTTTCTCGAATCATATCCCACAAAAAATTTTGAGCTTGTTGATAGCCTCTTATGGGTTTTGTTTACATTTCTCAAAAATGCATTTATTTCTATGCAATCAAACAATCCATAATCCTTCAGCAAACTTTGTCCAGAAAGATTCGACCAGTAGACATTGTTTTTGCTTTTCCAACGTATGAAGCATCAAACTTTTGAGGTTTCCTATTTCCTTTTGTGTATTCATGGATTATGTCAGCTCCAAACCAGAAAGCCCTAGCCTCACTGTGAAAGAGGAGGTGTTCAACATCCTCTTCTTCTTTGTTGCACAAGTGGCATGTAGGGATAGGTGAACACTTATTTAAAAAAATAAAAGGTAAAAGACACTGACCACCCCTGAGTTTAGGGAAAATTCCATCTCGCTACCATGGGTTTTGGATAAAGACACTCCGCACCCAAATAACGGAATATTCCGTGGACAATTTGCACCCTTCAGTCATGTTCCGTTAGGTATGTGGTATATTGAATTTTTTCGGACCATATTGCCCCTGTGTGTTTATTGAATTTTATTACCCTTGTTCATCAAGAACACCAAAAACATCAAGAACACCAAGAACAAACCCATAAAATACGCAACAAGATTCAGCTACAACAAGTTGCCAATTACAAATAACAAGAACAAACATTTATGTACAAGGTCAAGAACAAGAATCAGACTTTCCAAAACATTTGTTTCACACAAAATTTTATACAACTCAGACAAAATCAAACTACAACAAGAAAAACATTTTTGATGTTAATGTTCTTCAATATTAAGAACACCATGTAAAAGAGAATTTGTCCCAATTGTCACTTTAATCTTAGCCTCTGTGCCAACTCCATGATTTGTGATGCCTAAAATGAAATCAAATATTTCAGTTTTGAAGGACCGCAGCCACACTGAAGATTGTAATTGAACTCACAACCTAAATCTCTTCCCCCCCAATCCTTCAACAAACCTGGGTTGCTCTCAAACCCCAAATCAAGGAACAATATTATCCCCCAAATATTTATCTCCATTCTTATCAACCCTAGCTGTTGCATCCACTGCTACCAAACCCAGTACCCCAACGCCACCAACACCTCCATTGTAACCACATCCTCCCCCTCCGCCAGACCGAGACAGCTCACCTGAACGATTGTCCATCAAATCAAGCCTCAAATTCACCCGTCTACCTACCCAGAACCAGATCAAGCCACCCCAACACCAATCCCGCCTCCACCTCCGCCACCACAAAACCCTATACCAAACCGTCACCCCACACATAGAAGATCTGGAAAGAGGAAGGAGGAAGAAGAGGAGGAAGACGACTTGGTGGCGTGTTCTGCGGCAGTGGACTCGTAGATCTGCAAACTGTGGCGAATGCGGTGGAAAGAGGAAGAAGGAAGAAGAAGAAGAGGAGGAGGAGGAAGAAGAGGACGAAGAATCAGTCGCCGAAGCTGCGATGGCGACGCCGTCCTCCCCTGCCGCTGAATACACGAATCTGCGAGGTACCAATAGCCTCCTCCTCCTTCGCCGGTGAATAGGGCGACTTCGGTTGGTGGTTTGGGTTTCTGATCGAGAGTGAGAGAGAGAAGAGAGAATATGAATGAAGGAGAAGAAGGGCCGCTGATTTCACAGGAGGAGGGTAAGTAAGAAAGAGGGGAAGAGAGAGAGGGGGATTACGTTAGAAATGAATGTGAGTGAGGTTCTGGTAATATATAGGGAGTAATTTAATAAAATTTTAGGGGTAAAATAGTCTTTTTCTTCGTGCTGTTAGTCAACCGTTTATCTCCATCCAAAAAAGGTGCGGAGTGTCTTTTTCCAAAACATAGGGTAGCGGAGTGGAATTAGTCCTAAACTCAGGGTGGTCAGTGTCTTTTACCCAAAAAAATATATTGACTAGCAGCAATAGCATTGTGGCATATCTTCAACTAGAAGAGCTTTACCTTAGGTGGGATTTTAACATTCCATAAAAGATTCCAGAATTCTTTGGGCCACACACATGATGAGTTCGGTTTGTGCTGGTTGTCATGCAGTTTATGATTCTTGCCATCTTCTAAGTGAAAAATACCCACTTCTAACTCTGTAGCCACCGTGAGTTGTCTTACTCAACAAAGCCTCATCTTTAACCTCAAAGATTGGAATGCTTACTTTAAGATTGAGTCGACCATGTACCGAGGGAAGGAATTTCTGAGAGAGGCCTCTCTCCAGCTTTTTGTACCAGCATCGATGAAATATTGGAATCTGATTTGAATGGTGATGCCTGATTCCTCCATAATTGATTTTGTTTTTAAGGTTAGGGATCCACACGACTCCTGTAATATCTATTTTGTTACCTTTTACCAATTTCTAGCTGACCCTTTTCTTTCGTCCATCTTTAGTGATGAAAATACTTCTCTAGGTCCATGATGGGGAATTGCCAAGATGAGATTCAGAGAATTGAGAATTTGAAAAGTAAATGCACTTAATCACCAGGTTACATAGAGAATTATCCCCACACATAAGACCCCAGCCTTTTTTGCAAGTAAGGCAGTGTTAAACTCTTGAAAGTCCCTAAAACCTAATCCTCAAATAGACTTACCTTTGGGATTTTCCCCAAATTTTCAAATGTATAGCTCTCTATCCACTTCCCTCCCCACCAATAGTTTCTATCGGTTGACTGTGTTTGGTGCAAAAAAGGGGCTTTTTGAAATACCCCTCCAGATGTTTTGAGCATAAGCACAATCCCTAAACAGATGGTTCAGGTCCTCCATGCCCAAATTACATCTTGGACACATCCCATCAGAGTTTAAAACTCCGAAATTTCCCATATCGTTGGTAGGTAAAATGTCAAGAAACACTTTCCAGAGGAAGCACTTTAACGTTTGAGCAGTTTTGAGTTTCCAAAACCAATCCCAAGTGTTGGGATTCATGTCACTATTTGTTTAACATTTTATGCACATTGAACATATGAAAGCTACCATCCACAGTGTCATCCCATCTCAGCACATCAACTTGAGTGCTATGAGTGGGACTGTGGGTGTTATAGATGGCATTTAAGCCTTCATCATCAATATTGCGAATGATAGGATCCAGGGACCAACCACCACTGGGCTTAAGAAAGAAGGAAAGCTTTTCATTTCCAGCAAATAAATGTATTATGTGCGTGGTTAATGAGGGGTTTATCCCCACACTACCCGTCATGCCAAAATGACACTTTTTGGCCATTTTTAACCTTCCATCTAACTTTCTTTTGTAGCAACTGTCTACATTTGGAGTTACTTCTCCAAGTGTGAGAAGATTTTTTCCCCATCTTCCAATTATAGAAATTAGAGTTCTGAAGATACTTTGCTTTAAGGGTCTTGACCCAAAGAGCATTATCCCCAGTCATAAATTTCCATCCAAGCTTAGTGATGAAAGCCATGTTCAGGTTACATGCCTTCTTAATGCCAAGGCCTCAATGCCCCTTGTCTGAGCAAATTTTTTCACAGTTGAGGAGATGAATTTTCTTACTTTCATGGGTATCTCCCCAAAGAAAGTTTCTGCATATCTGATCAATTATGTTGCAGACAGAGGAGGGGAATAAAGAAGTTTGCATTCTATAAGAAGACAAAGATGAGAGACTTGCCTTAACAGTAGTAGCTCTGCCAAAAATAGTAAGGTGTTTTGCTTTCCAACCTGTGAGATTCCTAGTCATCTTATCAATCACCTCATTAAAGTTACTAGTATTAACTCTTTTATGAAAAAGAGGTGTCCCCAGATAGATTCCCCGATTACTAGTAAGGGGCATATCACATTGTCTGCTCAAAATCCTAGCCTTACTTCTAGAAATATTAGGCGAAACAAAAATCCTGGATTTACCAAGGTTAACTGATTGGCCAGACACATCACAAAATCCCTCAAAGTATCCATCACAACTTTACACTCATCACTATTAGCTCTATCAAAGAGCAAAATATCATCAACAAACATCACATGTGTTAAGGAAGGGCTACATTTAGAGACTTTAATACCCTTCCAACTTTGATCCTCCACTCTATTCTGGATCATGCAAGAAAGTCTATCCATACACATCACAAAAAGTAGGGGGATAGGGGATCCCCTTGTCTCAATCCCCTTTCAGGCTTGAAAGGGGGAAGCCTTTCCCCATTCCAGATGACAGAAAGAGAGGTGGAGGTAGCACAACTCATAATCAGAGTAATAATACTGGAATCAAACCCATGGCAAATCAAAGTATCATGCAGAAAAGCCCAAGAAATCTTATCATTGGCCTTTTCAAGATCAATTTTAATGATGATGTCCCTTTTTTGCCTTTCCTATTCATGGAGGTGTGAAGGACCTCTTGAGCAAGGACAACATTGTCCACTATAGATGTACAAGAGATGAAGCTGCTCTGCATAGGGATAATGAGCTTATCAAGAGCAGGCCTAAATCTATTAACAATAATTTTAGTGACAACTTTGTAGTTTACATTACAAATACCAATAGGTCTGAAATGGTGAACAAAGGAAGGTTGTTAAGCTTGGGAATGAGAGTCAGAAGAGTCATGTTAACCTCCTCAGGGATCTGGCTTTCATTAAAACATTTTTGCACAAACTTGGTCAAATCATTTCCCAAAACAGACCTGAAAGGGGAGTAAGTAGGTAGAAATGCAGCACATATACGCTAGAAGGGGGGGGGGGTTGAATAGAGTATGCCAACTTTTTGCGAAACTTGTAGAAGAGAAGAGTTTCTGTGAAGAGCAATGGAGTTCAAGGCCTTGAAAATAGTTTCAAGCCTTTGAAGAGAAAAAAACAGTTTAAGTAAAAACAGACAAGTCTTTTTCAAGGCCTTGAAAAGAGTTTCAAACCCTTGAAAACAGACTAGTTTGAATGCTGCAAAAACTAAGTATGCAAATGAAACTGTAACTCCAAGAGACACAGGATTTATAGAGTTCATTCCACTTGGAACTACGTCTCTACCTCAGGGATCTTCTCCCTGCAAGATTTTCAACACAATTCTTATTAATCAAAAGCTAAGCCCTAGATCTCAAGCACAGAGATATGCCTTACTCTGTTACAGCTTGTGGTTCTCTCTAACCTATCTAGTACCTTCTCTATCTAACTGATTAACTAAGAATTCTCTATTGTTAACTTTGAAAAATCCTTGAGAATGAGAGCTAGAAGTAGTATAAAAATGATATACAAATAATGCTCAGAATAAAAGAACACTGGAAGTGTAAAAACTGCAATGAAGAATGCAGTGATCTTTTGTGTGTTGGATTGTGAGAATGATGTGCTTCTTTGATGCTTGTCAATCCTGAAATGTGTCTCTCTTTTTTCCCGTTGAGTGTTGTTATTTTTTCTTCAAAAGGATCTCTATTTATACAGCTTAGATGCTCTGCAAATCTTCCCTAGTTTTCAGCAACAAACTTCCTGTTTTGTAGGCAACAACTTTGACTCTTTTAACAGCCTTCTCTAACGGATAGTTGATCATATTCTTATGAGATATTGTTCTGATCTTGTCTTTAAACAGATTGGGAAGCTTTAAAGATTTTCTGATTGATCACAGAATCACATTCTCTTCATGTTTCCTTTCCGGCAAAATCCATATTAGGAAACCAATCCTGCAAACTAGGAAATAAAATTTCCCTGCAAAACTAAGTCAAAACAGGTTAAACAGATGAGGTCTATATGAATCATAAGCTTTTTTTTCATGATCAAGTAATACAGATCACATATAGGAGTGAGAGAGTTAGGATAATATCAGTAGTATTCAGAAAAACTCTCCCTTAGAATATGCATACATGTCAGACAGTTTCAAGGCTTTAAATCCTGTTTCAAGGCATTGAAATAGCTATTTCAAGCCTGTGAAACCTGTGATTCAAGGATTTGAAAACTTGTTCAAGGCCTTGAAATAGTTATGTATTTCAAGCCTGTGAAACCTGTGAACTTACAATCTCACCCTTGATGAAATACAAAACCTTAATCTGTTTGAGCCTTAGTTTCTGCACAAAAAAAAAAAAAAAAAAAATACTGGTTAGCACACAACATAAATAGTAGTAACACATTAGTTCCAAAAAGATCCAACTTATTCAATATTAAACTTAATCAGAGAAACACATAAGTCTCAAATAGTCCTACTGAACAAAAGACATGTCACTTAACAATAAAAAACCATAGAAACCACCTAAGTTTCTCCCCCTTTTTGACTCATCAAAAAGAATGAGAAGATGTTGGATCAAATTCTTTGTATTTTTTTATAAATAAACTTAAAATAAGTGGAAAAGAAAGAGTAGGCAAGAGTTTATGGGGTTGGGTCTTCATCTCTCTCCTGATCTCCTTCTTCTTCCTCACTGTCTTCATCATAAGCATGTTGACGGGAATCAGAAGAAGCATGGAATTTTCAAGAAATACCGGAGGGGCTATCGTTAATTATTAGAATTTATCAGGTTTTATTAGAGTTATCAAAAATAATGTTATCTAGTTGTTTTTTTCTTTATCATCATGTTTTTTAAATTCATTAGAAAGATCAGGCTTATCCTGATCTCTTAGTCTTATTTTTATCTGATAGAGTTTTTTAGGTCTCTCCCCTATCCTCTATAAATAGGGGAGTATTTTACATCTTCCGTCAGTTTTTGATTGATGAATAAAACTGAGAGTTTCTCCAAGTATTGCGTGATAACATTTATGTGAGTTCGAGCGTTTACTACTGCAGGTTCTAACCTTGTCATAAATCAAGAGTTGGATGAACTTCCAGGAGAATGTTTGGAGCAAGATTGAAACCGTTAGATGAGCCTGAGTCCAAAGATGAGGACGACTTTCAAGAAGATGATGACCGACATCTTGGTGTCATGAGGTGCATCTATTCCGCCCCGGCTAAGGATGACGAGTGGAAGCGCACAAGTATCTTTCACACATTTGTGAAGTGTGGGGACAAAGTTTGCAAAGTTGTGATCGATGGAGGAAGTACCATGAATGTGGTTTTGAATTCTGCTGTTGAGAAGCTCAAACTTGATGCCGAACCACATCTTGCACCATTTACAGTTGCCTGGGTGGATAAAACATCGCTACCAGTCAAAGAAAGATGCAAGGTTCCTATCCAACTGGGAGATTACTCTGAGAAAATTTGGTGTCATGTCCTTCCTATGGATGTCGCCCATGTATTTCTCGGACGGCCTTGGATATACGATGAAGATGTTATCAACTATGGGCATGAAAATACTTATGTTTTTAAGCATGGTTGCAAGACTATAAGGCTTTATCTGACAAAACCCTCCGAGAAGGACAAGAGTGGGTACAAGAGAACCAAGAAGCACAAACTCCATGTCCTCACAATAGCCGAGTTTGAGAAGGAGAGTAGTGAAACCGGCTTGATGCTAGCCTTGGTAACTAAAGGAGTTTTATCCACCACAAGCAATGTACCCGCTTTGTTTTCCCCCGGATCGACAAACTTTTGGATGAATTCCAAGATGTTGCACCAGACGAGCTACCTCGAGAGTTGCCGCCCATGAGGTACATTCAACATGCTATTGATCTAGTTCCAGGATCTCAGTTGCCCAACCTACCTCATTACGGGATGAATCCTAAGGAGCGCGCTGAGCTAAATCAACATGTGGAAGAACTACTTCATAAAGGATTCATTCGTGAAAGTTTAAGCCCATGTGTTTTCCCTGCCTTGTTGACGCCTAAGAAAGATGGAAGCTGGAGAATGTGCGTTGACAGTCGTGCCATCAATCGTATCACTTTGAAGTATCGATTTCCTATACCAAGACTGGACGATATGCTAGACCAAATGGCTGGACCATCTTGGTTTTCTAAGTTAGATTTGAGGAGTGGCTATCACCAGATCCGCGTTCGACTTGGAGATGAATGGAAGACGGCCTTCAATACACAGGATGGTTTATACCAATGGCTTGTAATGCCTTTCGACTTGTCCAATGCGCCTTGTACATTCATGAGAGTCATGAACCAAGTTCTCCGCCCTTTCTTGGGAAAATTCTTCGCAGTGTACTTTGATGACATCCTGATTTTCAGCAAGACAAAAAGCAATCACATGGAGCACATTCGCCTAGTTCTCTCGGCCCTTCGTGCATAAATTTTTTTCTTAAATTTAAAGAAGTGTTCATTTCTACAATCCGAAGTTCTTTTTATAGGCTTCATCATTTCTTCTAAAGGAGTGTCTGCAGATCCTTCTAAAGTAAAAGCTATCCTAGAGTGGCCAATGCCAAAAACCTTACAGAAGCTCCTAGTTTTCATGGATTAGCAACTTTATACCGGAGATTTATCAAGGGTTTTAGCTCCATCACTGCACCGATCACTGATTGCATGAAGCAGGGAGAATTCAAGTGGACACTAGCCGCTTCTAAAGCTTTTGAAGCCATCAAGCTAAAAATGACAGAGGTTCCTGTATTGAGGCATCCTAATTTCTCGAAAGTTTTTGAAGTTTCATGTGATGCACCCGGATTTGGAGTAGGAGGAGTTTTAAGACAAGAAGGCCATCCCGTTGCATTCTTCAACGAGAAACTTAACGGAGCTAAGTTGAAATACTCAACTTATGACAAGGAGTTAATTGCAATTGTACAAGCGCTGCGTCATTGGAGATACTACCTATTATATCATGAATTTTTGCTCTATTCCGACCATCAAGCCTTGAAGTATTTGCGGTATCAGCGTCATTTGAACTCCAGACATGCTAAATGGGTCGGATTTCTTCAGCAATACTCGTTTTTTATCAAGCATCGTGCTGGAGTTGAGAACAAGGCTGCAGATGCTCTTAGCCGTGTTGTCATTGTCCTTCAAAGCATGAGTTCCCAAGTTGTTGGTTTCGATCGATTGAAGGATGAGTACAATACCTGCCCTGACTTTGGGATCATTTATCATGGTGTTCAAGCAGGAAACCGACAAGAGTCCATTGATTTTGTCGTTCGAGATGGCTACCTATTTCGAGGCTCCAAGCTTTGCATACCTCGTACATCAATGCGTGATTTCCTTGTCTGGGAATTGCATACAGGAGGCCTAGCAGGACACTTTGGTCGTGATAAGACTGTCGCACTTGTGGAAGATAGATTTTATCGGCCCTCGCTAAAACGCGATATTGCTCGAGTTGTCTCGCAGTGTCGCATATGCCACGTGTCTAAGGCCAAGAAGACTAATAGCGGGTTATACACACCCTTTCCAGTTCCACATAAGCCTTGGAAAGATCTTAGCATGGAATTTGTCCTTGGTCTCCCCAAGACAGCACGATCACATGACTCAATTTTTGTAGTTATGGATCGGTTTTCTAATATGGCTCACTTTATCCCATGCAGTAAAATCGCAGATGCTTCACATGTTGCCAAGCTATTCTTTCGAGAGGTTGTTCCCCTACATGGCTTGCCAAAATCTATCGTGCCTGATCGTGATGTGAAGTTTGTTAGCTATTTTTGGAAGACTTTGTGGAAGCTCTTCAGCACAAAGCTCAAGTTTTCAGGTGCGTTCCAAACTGACGGTCAGGCCGAAGTGGTCAATGGCAGCTTAGGAGATCTATTGCGTTGCATTGTGACAGATAAACCAGGACTATGGGATTTGGTCTTACCCACTGCTGAATTCGCATACAACAGCTCTGTCAACCGATCTACTGGGAAGAGTCCCTTCGCCATTGTTAACGACACAAATCCTCGCCAACCCATTGACTTAGTTGCTTTACCAGTTGATGCTCGCCCAAAAGAGCCTGCAGAAGCCTTTTCAGAGCACATTTTCAATGTTCACGCTGAAATTCGGAGAATGATCGCTCTAAGCAATGAGAGTTATCGCCTGGATGCTAATGCACATTGGCGAAATGTGGACTTTTCAGAAGGCGAGTTCGTAATGGTTCATGTTCGTCCAGAGCAGTACCCAAAAAGTTCGTTTAAGAATCTCCATGCTCGGGCTATCGGGCCTTATCGCATCTTGCGAAAGCTTGGACCCAATGCTTATTTGTTAGATTTCCCCTCCACCATGGCTATTAGTCCTGTCTTCAATGTCGAGGACCTATATCCATATCATGGCACGTTTCAACCTCCAGCTGAGGTCCCGAATAATTTTCCCACTCCCACTGCTCCAATACCCAGTACGCCACCACTTCCAGCTACACCGGAGCAAATCTCAGAAGTCTTGGATACTCAAGTGGTCCTTTAAAAGGAGGGTTCCATTCAGCGCTATCTCGTGAAATGGCAGAACTTACCAGATATCGATGCTACATGGATCACTGCAGATGAGTTCCAGCTTATAGCCCCGGTGTTCTTTCATTCTATCTCTCCGGAGGAGAGTTATTTTGAGCCGGGGGAAATGATGGGAATCAGAAGAAGCATGGAATTTTCAAGAAATACCGGAGGGGCTATCGTTAATTATTAGAATTTATCAGGTTTTTGTTAGAATTATCAAAAATAATGTTATCTAGTTGTTTTTCCTTTATCAGCATGTTTTTTGAATTCATTAGAAAGATCAGGCTTATCCTGATCTCTTAGTCAAATTTTTATCTGATAGAGTTTGTTAGGTTTCCCCCTATCCTCTATAAATAGGGGAGTATTTTACATATTCCGTTAGTTTTTAATTGATGAATAAACCTGAGAGTTTCTCCAAGTATTGTGTGATAACATTTCTGTGAGTTCGAGCGTTTACTACTGCAGGTTCTAAACCACCTGTTCTTCTGCAACCTCTTCATTCCCGCCAGCAGTCTCTTCTTCAGTCTGATCTTTAGGTTCTGTAATAATTGGCTTTGGAGATTTCTTCTTCTTCTTCTTGATGTTTATCAGTAATACATCTGAATCAGGACTTTCTACTTCATCTCCCTGTTGAGCAACTTGTTCCTCTACCACATGCTTTCCTTTGTCCTTTTCTTGAGCAGCCTCTTCCTGGTTTGAGTGTTCACTGGGCAAGTTCTTGTCAGAGCCATCTTTCTTGATACCTTCTTCATCCTCAGGGACATCAAACACAGTCATGCTCCTAAAGATGGTCTCCACCATGTACTTTACCTGCCTGAGATCAGTCTCAAATCCATGCTGATTTTCTTTGATTTCACTAGAGTCCATCTCTAAATTATCAAGTCTCTGAATAATTGAAGACAAGTCAGGAGGCTGAGAGGTCTGACTTGAAGTAGGAGTCAAGGTCTTGGGCTTAAGAAACTTCTTTGCACCAAATTCTTCTTCTGTCAAATCTGAATACAACTTCCAAATTTTTTCCTTGGTCTTCGCCACTCCAATCTTCTCAAATGATTTTTCATTAAGCAGACCAAACCCATAAGTGATAGACTCTTCACCAGCAGTTGGACTGTCAAGGTGTTGGAAGAAAAGAGTGAGAAATTTTTCATAAGGCAAATGATGCTTTCTCTGATCAGTTTGGCTAAACAACATGTGTTCCATTACAAGCTTCTGAATGTCAATGTCATACCCATGCATAATCAGATACATAATGTAAAGAACTCTCTCAGTGATCAACTCCTTGGAATTTTCCCATGGAAAGATACATCTCATCAAGATAGTGAATAAAACTTTGGCTTCAACATTTAACACAGAGTGTGTTAACTGTTTGGATAAGGTCGGGATGTTGGGTAGAAAGAATTCATCTTTGGCCAATTTCAAACTTCACTTTTGGAGGATGGTTCTGTGTGTCATACCTCTTAGGACAGCCTAGGACAGATGAAAACTCAGCATGATCTAGCTCCAAACTAACACCAGCAACTCTAGTCTTTATCACTAAGTGTGGAGAGTTCTTAATTTGCTTCATGTTGAGATCGAAGAATGTGACAAGTCTTGCGTACGCTAGCTCAGGAAGGTTTTGCATGAACCACATAGAGATTTTATTTAACATAGTAATGCAATTCAGATTCATTCCAAGCAACACAGTCATACTGATCAAGCTACAAACATCAATAGGCCTAGAGGCAAATTCATCCAACCACTGACCTTTGGAAGTGTTTGTGATGAACCAAGATTCATTAGGAGCAGAGTTCTTTGAGTAGATCTGCAAGGCTCTTTCCACATTTTCTTCTGGTTCTTCCACTGTTACCTTTTCTTTTCCCTTTTCAGCTTGAGAGGCCTTCTTTTTCTTCAACTTATTAGGGCTTGTGGTCTGTGTTTCTGGTTGCTTTTATGCAGCAGTCTTCTCTTTCTTCTTCTTCTTCTTCTTCTTCTTCTTCTTCTTCTTCTTCTTCTTCTTCTTCTTCTTCTTCTTCTTCTTCTTCTTCTTCTTCTTCTTCTTCTTCTTCTTCTTCTTCTTCTTCTTCTTCTTCTTCTTCTTCTTCTTCTTCTTCTTCTTCTTCTTCTTCTTCTTCTTCTTCTTCTTCTTCTTCTTCTTCTTCTTCTTCTTCTTCTTCTTCTTCTTCTTCTTCTTCTTCTTCTTCTTCTTCTTCTTCTTCTTCTTCTTCTTCTTCTTCTTCTTCTTCTTCTTCTTCTTCTTCTTCTTCTTCTTCTTCTTCTTCTTCTTCTTCTTCTTCTTCTTCTTCTTCTTCTTCTTCTTCTTCTTCTTCTTCTTCTAAAGATGGTGTCACATCCTTCTTAGTCTTCTTCTTTGGTGGAGGAAGTTCTGCAACAGCTTCTGCATGGGGAGTTCTAGAACTTGAGTCCCCACTGATTGTTTGAACTTCATTCTCTACTGTCTTTCTCTTCCTCTCTGTACTGGGTTTTGAACCTCCGGCCATCTTGATTATATCAGAAGCTCTTCTAGTACTCATTGGGGTTTTGGAGAAGAATAGAGAGAGGTAGGATTGATACGGAGAGAAGGAGAACAGAAGAAGATAAATACTAAAGGAGTTTGAGTTTGAAAAGTAAACTGCAATATCTTTCTGATCTCAAAAGATTTGTGATGATCAGAGAAGATTCAAATATTTGGAGCCGTTGGAAATAAATAATTTAATACTATACTTAGCTGAAAAAGATTTTGAAAAAGGTAGGGGCAATATTGAGAAAATATCTACAAAGATAGCACCCAATACTGAATGATCCAAGAATTATTGACTAACCAGTTGTTAGACTTATTTTCAAGGCTTTGAAAATAATTTCAAGGTCTTGAAACGCTGCTATACTGAAGCAAATAAAATCAAAGCTTTGAAAAGATTTTCAATGCTTTGAAAATTAGTTCAAACCTTTGAAACACATAATAACTTACCTTCCTTACCCGATGCTCCCCCTAAACCAATACATCTTAATTTAGCATGCCTAATTCCATCCTTAGAGCTGAAAATCTTTCATCTGGCAATCGTTTAGTGAAGATATCTGCAAGCTGCATGTTAGTAGAAACAAATTCAAAGACAATATCACCTTTCTCGGCATGATCTCTGATGAAATGGTGTATGACATCAATATGCTTGGTTCTTGAATGCTGAACTGGATTCTTCGTAATTGATATTGCACTAGTGTTGCCACATCTAATAGGTATACTTCTGAAATCAAATCCAAGATCTCTCAACTGCTCAGAAATCCATAAGACTTGTGAGCAACAGGCTCCAGCAGCTATATATTCAGCTTTAGTTGTTGATAAAGAAGATGTGTTTTATTTCTTGGAGTGCCAACTGATCAAGGAGGATCCAATGAATTGGCAAGTTCTTGAAGTGATTTTCCTATCAACTTTGTAACCTGCAAAGTCAGCATCTGAAAACCCATGCAAAGAAACATTAGAATGTCTTGGATACCAAATCCCTAAGTCTTTGGTACCATTGAGATATTGGAATATTCTTTTCACATCACTTAAGTGTGATTCCTTTGAATCAACTTGAAATCTTGAACACATACATACACTGAACATGATATCTGGTCTACTAGTAGAAATGTATAGCAATGATCCAATCATACCTCTATACTCTTTCACATTGACACTCTTACCAGATTCATCCTTATCCAAGGACAGTGTAGAACTCATAGGGGTCTTGATTTCTTTGGATTGAGACATACTGTACTTATTCAACAAGTTCCTAGTGTACCTGCTTTGATGTAGAAAGATGCCCTTCTTCAACTGATGTATTTGAAGTCCAAGGAATAAGTTCAACTCTCCCATCATGCTCATTTCAAATTCCCTTCTCATAAGACTTGATATTTTTTTGCATATAAGTTCATTAGTAGCACCAAAAAAAATATCATCAACATAAATCTGAACTATAAGTAAATATTTATCATGAGTCTTTATGAAAAGGGTCTTGTCTACCAATCCTCTTCGAAATCATTTTTAAGAAAAAACTTTGACAATCTTTCGTACCAAGTTCTTGGAGCTTGATTCAAACCATAAAGAGCTTTGTCAAGTTTGTAAACATGATCTAGAAACTTATCACTTTCAAAACCATGAGGTTTTGCAACATAAACTTCCTCTTGAAAGTAACCATTTAAGAATGCACACTTCACATCCATTTGAAATAGTTTCATGTTCTTTTAAGATGCAAAAGAAAGTAAAATTCTAATTGCTTCTAACCTGGAAACATGAGAAAAAATTTCCTCATAATTAATACATTTTTCTTGGTTGTAACCTTGAGCAACTAACCTTTCTTTGTTCCTGATCACTTTGCTGTTTTCATCCAGTTTGTTTCTGAACACCCACATGGTACCAATGAAAGACTGGTTTGTTGGTGGGGGAACTAGGTTCCACACCTTATTTTTTTCAAACTCATTGAGTTCACTTTGCATAGCTATGATCCAACCTGCTTCTTGTAATGCTTCCTTCACAGTTTTGGGTTCTACAAGAGAAATAAAATCATTAAAAGCACAAAGATTCTTCAACTGTGATCTTGTTTGTGTACCAGTGGTTGGATCAGAGATGATGTCGTCAGCTGGATGAGATGAAAGATATGTGAATCTCTTTCTTGGAGACCAGGGTTCAGGCTCTCCATATTGCTTCTCTGGTCTTGAAGTAGTAGCCTGATCACTCATATATTTCTGATCATCCTTGTCAAGGCTTTGATCTCTGTTTTCAAGGCCTTGAGACCTGTTTTCAAGGTCTTGAAAATGGCTTCTGTTTCCTTCTGGACCTTTCTTGAAACCAAGTGAGTTTTCAACTTCTTATTCTGATTCATGCTTGTTCAAATTCAAGTCTGCAAAACTTTCACTCAAAGAACCATCATAGCTTTCATCAAAGATAACATGAATACTTTCTTCAACTAGCTTGGTTCTTTTATTATAAACTCTATAAGATTTGCTAGTCAGAGAGTAACCATGAAAGATACCTTCATCACTTCTTGCATCAAACTTACCCAAGCTGTCCATTCCATTGTTGTGGACAAAAAATGTGCAACCGAAGGGTTTAAAGTATGAAATTTTTGGCTTTCTCCCTTTGAAGAGTTCATCGGGGGTCTTCTTCAAGATAGGTCTGATCAAGCACCTGTTCAAAATATAATTTGCTGTATTCACAGCTTCTGCCCAATAGTGTTTTGGCAGCTTATTTTGTAGAAGCATTGTTCTTGACATATCTTCAAGAGTCTGTTCTTTCTTTCAACAACTCCATTCTGTTGAGGAGTTCTAGGAGCAGAGAAATTGTGAGAGATACCATGCTCAACAAAAAACAAATCAAATTCTAATTGATCAAACTCTCTACCATGATCACTTCTGATTGAAGCAACATGTAGGTTTTTCAAGGTTTTAAGTTCTTTGCAAAGCTTTAAAAATTCAGAGAGGGCTTCAGATTTTTCTTTCAGAAATATAACCCAAGTAAATCTAGAATAGTCATCTAAAATTACTAGCATATACCTATTACCTATTGGAGTTGGAGTCCTCATAGGACCACAGAGATCCATATGAAATAATTCAATAGGTCTAGAAGTACTTACAAATTTCTTTGGCTTGACTGAGCTTCTGGTCTACTTACCCTGAGCACAAGCTTTTCTTGCTTCATCATCTTTGAACTTGATAGATGGTAATCCTCTTATCAGATCTTTGGAGATCATCTTGTTCAAGGTATGCAAGCTAATGTGACCAAGATTTTTGTGACAAAGCTTTGAATCCTCTTTCAAGGCCTTGTGACACTTTAAGCATTTACCTGCAACTTTGTTAGTCTGAAAAGTATAAACATTGTTTGATCTAGAGGCTGTGAGAATGCAATTTCCTAATTTCTCATTTTGCACCACACACTTCTCTTTATCAAAGATAACCTTATTACCATTTTTCACAAAGCTGAGATACACTATGCAAGTTAAATTTCACGCCATCAACTAGATATACATCAGAAATCGAATTTTTAGAATCTGTACCAACTTTACCAATACCAAGAATGTTGCATTTGCCTTTGTCACCATGTGTAATTGAACCTTCTGATTTCTACTTCAATTCTGAGAATAGAGATCTCTTTCCACTCATGTGTCTTGAGAAACCACTGTCCATAAACCACTTCTGTTCTTTGACACTGGTGGCAACCTCAATGTTCTTTTTAGAACTTTCATCATGCTTTGCCATGAAGCATAGGTTGACATGTTATTCTTCAGATTCAGAGTCACTTGATGTATCTGAATCACTCCATGAAGATATCATAGATTTCTTTCTCCTATCATGGTATTTCTTCTGAAAGTTCTTGCTTTTCTTGTGTGGGCAATCACTTATCAAGTGTCCTGCATCACCACACTCAAAGAAGTTCATGAATTTTGATTTACTACTTTTTGAAGAAGACTTACCTTTATAGTCCTTGCTATTGGATGATCTGTGTCTTTCTCTGTTGAAGTATTTGTTTCCATAGTTTTTATTCATCTTGAGAATTTTGGTCAAGGCTTTGGAAATCAAAGCAAAAGGATCTTCATCATCATCCTCAGTTTCAAGGTTTTGAATTTTCTCATTCTCTTTGGCCCTTGATGCTAGGTTCTTGACACCTTCTGGTAGCTCTCCATCAGCGTCATTCATGGATATTTCATGTGTCAGAATCTTCCCTTGTAGGTCATCAAGTTGTTGTGATGAGAGATCTTGATCTTCCTCAATTGCAGTGGTCTTTGGTTCCCATTTTGCCTTTGGTAGACTTCTCAGAATCTTCCTCACCTTTTATTCATTGGAAAAATGATTTCCAAGTGAATTAAGGTTATTGACTATGTCTGTGAACCTTTTAAACATGTCTCTGATTGAATCATCTGCATTCATCTTGAATAGCTCATATTGTCTGAGATAGGTGTTGATCTTGGTTTGCTTGACTTGACTGGTTCCTTCAAATGTCACCACAAGCTTATCCCAGATCTCCTTGGAAGTCTTACAGCATGAAATCTTGTTGGATTCATCTGTACTCAAAGTACAATACAAGATGTTAATAGCTTTGTAATTCTTAGAGAATTGTTCTAATTCAGATGAAGAGAGAGAGAGTCTTCAGATTTATGAGTTTTAATCCCATCTTTATCTGTGTAGAAAACATGAGGTCCATTGTTAATAATGGTCCATATCTCTATGTCTTGATCAATGATGAACATTTTCATCAAGGCTTTCCAGTGAGCAAAATTATCTCCACAAAATAAAGGAGGTCTGTTAGCAGCTCTTCCCTGTGAGAAACCACCATCACCTGCAGTACTCATGATCACCAGATGGTTAGATCTATATAGTGATACAAGCTCTGATACCAATTGACAGGGGAGTAAGCAGGTAGAAATGCAGCACATATACTCTAGAAGGGGGGGGGGGGTTGAATAGAGTATGCCAACTTTTTGCAAAACTTGTCGAAGATAAGAGTTTTTGTGAAGAGCACATGGAGTTCAAGGCCTTGAAAATAGTTTCAAGCCTTTGAATAGAAAAAATAGTTTAAGTAAAAATAGACAAGTCTTTTTCAAGACCTTGAAAAGAGTTTCAAACCCTTGAAAACAGACTAGTTTGAATGCTGCAAAAACTAAGTATGCAAATGAAACTGTAACTGCAAGAGACACAGGATTTATAGAGTTCAGTCCACTTGGACCTACATCTCTACCTTAGGGATCTTCTCCTTGCAGGATTTTTAACACAATTCTTATTAATCAAAAGCTATTTCCTAGATCTAAAGCACAGAGATATGCCTTACTCTGTTACAGCTTGTGGTTCTCTCTAACCTATCAAATACCTTCTCTAGCTAACTGATTAACTGAGAATTCTCGATTGTTAACCTTTAACAATCCTTGAGAATGAGAGCTAGAACTAGTATAAGAATGATATACAAATAATGCTCATAATAGAATAACACTGGAAGTGTAAAAACTGCAATGAAGAATGCAGTGATCTTCTGTGTGTTGGATTGTGAGAATGATTTGCTTCTTTGATGCTTGTCAATCCTGAAATGTTTCTCTCTTTTTGCCCGTTGAGTGTTGTTCTTGTTTCTTCAAAATGAGCTCTATTTATACAGCTTACATGCTCTGCAAATCTTCCCTGATTTTCTGCAACAAACTTCCTGTTTTGTAGGCAACAACTTTGACTATTTTAACAGCCTTCTCCAACGGATAGTTGATCATAATCTTATGATATATTGTTCTGATCTTGTCTTTAAACAGATTGGGAAGCTGTCAAGAGTGTCTGATTGATCACAGTCTCTTCATGTTTCCTTTCCTGCAAAATCCAGATTAGGAAACCAATCCTGCAAACTAGGAAATAATTGCCTGCAAAACTAAGTCAAAACAGGTTAAACAGATGAGGTCTATATGAATCATAAGCTTTTGTTTTTCATCATCAAGTAATAAAAGATCACATATAGGGGTGAGAGAGTTAGGATAATATCAGTGGTATTCAGAAAAAACTCTCCCTTAGAATATGCATACAGGTAATACAGTTTCAAGGCTTTGAATCCTGTTTCAAGGCCTTGAAATAGCATAGCTATGATATTTCAAGCCTGTGAAACCTGTGATTCAAGGCTTTGAAAGCTGGTTCAAGGCCTTTAAATAGTTCTGTATTTCAAGCCTGTGAAACCTGTGAACTTACAAGACCAATACTTCTTAAAGAAGAACACCAGGAAACCATCACATCCTGGAGCCTTGTAATGTTTCATGAATTTAATGATATCCAAGACCTCACTGTGAGTGATGGCTCCATTGAGTCTTTCATTATCATCATCACTAAGCTTGCCAAAAACTCTATCATCACAAGAGTTGTCTCTCTCAATATTATTATCATTATCAGAGAAAAGTTTAGTAAAATAATCATGCACAACGGTTTTCAGCTCAGTTGTGTTCCCGTCTACCATCATTGTCTTTGTGGCAGCTAATTCTGTTATTGTTTCTTCTAGTGGTAGCAGAAATGTGGAAGAGTTTTGTGTTCCTTTCACCATTAAGGATCCACTCTCTTTTGTATTTCCGAGTCCAAAAAATCTCCTCCTCCTTAAGATTATACCCATACTGTTTTCTAAGATCAACTTCAAGTAAAAAGAGATTGTGAGAAAATATCGTTTCCTGTGCCATTTGGATACCTTTTATACGTTCAAAAACCCATATTTTCCTTCTAAAAACATTTCCAAACGTCTCCCTATTCCAGGTAATAGAGTTTTTAGCAGTAATATCAAGTTTATTAACCAACTCATTGTTACCAGAAAAAGCATTTTACACCACAGTTTCATAATCCATGTTTCTAGCCCACATAACATGGAATATGAAGTACTTAATATTAGGAGAATCAAGAGAGGTACCTTCAATGTTAACAAGGAAGGGTGAGTGTTCAGAAGAAGTTCTAGGAAAGTTAGTGACATTGACATCAGGAAAAATACCAATCCATTCACCATTTGAGAGGGCTCTGTCAAGTCTTTTAAGGGTGTTAGCAGCTCCTTGTTTGTTGTTAGACCAAGTTAGACCTGGGCAGAGCATCCCAGATCAATAAGCCCACAGTTGCTAAGGTGAGAGTTGAATTTCTGCATTCTGTTTTGATCACTAGCGCTGGAAATATCAATGAAGTCCCCCGCGAGCATCCATGGCTTGTCCATATTATCTTACACCTGTTCAAGACCTTCCCAAAGCTCATCCCTGTTCTTGGAATTATGGCTAGCATAGATAGCAGAGAAAGCCCACTCTGGGTAGCTCGTTCTTTTGATAATAGCATGAATGACCTGATTTTTCTTGTTATAAACCTCCACATCAATTTGATTCTTGTTACAAAGAATACAGATGCCTCCCATGCGCTTAATCGGGTCAACAAAGTCATTACCCAGACAGTTGAGATTCTTAAAGAAAGAACCCAAACTCTTCATTTCCACTTTGGTTTCAAAAATAGCAACAACTTGAGGGTCATTAGAAGAACACACCTCCTTAAAATTTCTCTTAAAATCGTAGTTACCTGCTCCACGACAATTCCAGAAGATTATCTTCATGGAGAACAGACTAGATATGTGACAACCTTCCTTCACTGGGACCCATTTGGATACCTCGTGGAGTCTCTAAAAGTTTTCCCCCATCCCCGGCGTGAATTCACCATTGCCGTCGTTGAGTGGTTCAGATTCCCTGGTGTCCCTTTTTCTTCCACTCTAATCCATGTTTCGTTCACATACCATGGAACATTCACCAAAATTGGCATGTTTATCTTGTCCGCTAGATCTAGATTGATGCCGCTCAAGCTCAGTCTTTTCGTTTCCATCCCCCTCAATTCCCCTTGCATTTCCATCCAAAGCTGCTCAATTCTCTACCGAAGCGGTTGTGATCTGAACGGATGATGGTGGCCAGGTTCCGTTGAACTTCCAAGTGTTGCTTCCTGGTATGGGAGAATCAATGATGGAGGATCCCGAGAGATCAATGGCCTTCTTGTTACCCTTTTCTTCTTCTTAACGGTTTGGAGATCAGATGAGGTAAATCTAGAAGGGGTTTGACAGAAGATTAGAGGTTGTGAGAACACCGCGTGGTTTTATTTACTTTCCATTTTTGCCCTTCCTCGTTTTTCACCCCCAATGAACTTTGATACCCGGTTCCCTTGCAATATTTTCTTTTCTATGGGGGTAGAATCGTCTGTCGGTTCTAACTCTAGGGTCTCTAGCCCAGCGGTACCCCTCTTTATCATAAGAAACTTTTCTACCACTATAATTTTCGTGCGTTTCTTTTTTGCCCCCCCATCTCCCCTTGGGCCTCTTCCTTATTTTTCGTGGACAGGGCCGCGCAGCTATTCAGATTTGGGCCTTTAGTTTGCTTCCCTTTTCCATCATTTGGTAGGCCCATTCGATTAAAACCCGATCCACCTTGAAGTGGTTTCCTCCATTTATTTTTTGGGAGGTTCCACGTGCCATAGTCACTTCCCAGAGTCTGGTTCGCACCCACCTTCTTTTCTTCATTTGAAAATTTACCGCTGTGTGAGTTGACAGAGTAGTTACCGTTGGTAACTTCCTTTTCCAGCCATTCGATCGTAGTTTCACCGCCACCTCTCTCCGGCAGGGAAGTTTGGTGATTATTGATATCTCCTCCGCTTTTCTTTTCTCTAAAAGGGCATACCTCCTTCCGGTGATTAACCCGACCACAATCAAAGCATATGGTGTGAACCGATTCATACTCCACATTGAACACTTTTTTCCCCCATTCTATACTTTGAAACCAAAGGTTCATTGAGATTGACCTCAACACAAATCTGGAAAATGTGGCCGGAGACCAGCAATGGAGTTAATATCTCCCCTCAATGGTTTCCCGATAGCTTTGGAACCAATCTTCAGTGAAACACCATTGAAGTGTTTGTACGGAAGCCTAGAAAATCTCATCCACACTGCTGTGGAGATTGGCGAGGCTTCCGTCGGAGAAATATTTGGCACCCATTTCTTCACAGTTAAGTACTGATCCAATATAACCCACGGAACTCCAATATAAACTCTCATCCTATCTTCTGGCATGTCAAACTTGAAGATAAAGTAATTAGCATCAAGTTCAACCGCATCAATGTTACCTTTTAGGCTCCACAGACCTTTTGCTCTATTACACAAATTTTTTTATCCTATGTCCCTTCCAACGAGTTTGATAATGAGGTAATCCCTCGTCTTCTTCCTAAGCTTCTTCGTGTGATATGGAGGGAAAACAACCTCCGGAATGTGCTTAATCTCCTCAGGGACCTCCTCAGTTTCCCCAATTTCTACATCTAAATCTGAATCAGCCTCTTCCTCATCTCCATCACTCATGCTCTGTTCAACTTCATTATTTGTCTCTGTGAATAAACCCTTTGTCTTCAGTGCTTCACTGAGGGCTTGTTTGAAATATTTTGTTTTCACCTTGAATATCTCCATAACAATTTTTTTCCCGATGATTCGTGAGAAGGGAAGCAAGCATCTCTCCCAGATCATCAGCATCGTAGGAACCGGTAATGTTGTCCATGATGTTATGTTGTTGTCATTCCTCTGTTTTTTCCCACTCTGATTTGCCGCTAAATCAGATGTCAAATGGTCTTCCATCTCGTCATCTTCGATTGCATTTGGAAGCAGGGCCTCCTTTATAGTCGGAACCATGGTGGAGACACCCACGCAGGGTTGGTCAAGAGAAACAGAGAAAGGACTATTTTAAGAACACCATACTTGCTGAGGTATACTTGAAGACCATAAAACTTTTCAAATTGTTTGAGGATGGTCTTGATGTTTTCTGCTTTTGTAGGTGTGGCCTTCAGAAATATTGGTGAGTCATCTGCTAACTGAAGGTGGGTTACCACATGGCAGTTCTCATTCAACATTAACCCTTCTAGAAGTCCTCTTTGTTTACCTTCCATTAACATTCTTGACATGGTGTTAGTGGAGGCATCATAAGTAGTATGTCGCATGTTCACAAGTCAAAGTAGTAAATGGAAGTATTTTTCATCTTCAGGTTTATGAACCCACGTGGACAAGTCGTAACTATTTAATGAGAGAGTTAATTTAAATTGCTAGCCAGGAAGAATAATGTTTCATTGGTTTACCAAATTAAGTACAAAAAGTAATTTCTTCTTTTTTTTTTAGAAACCAAAAAGTAATAAATTCAAGTAACTATATTTGTGGTAATTTTTTGTTGATATAAATGTTGTGATTAAACGATTGTGATAAAAGCTAGGTTTCCACTAAATCCCGTATTGCCTAAACTTTTTCCAAAAACACTAAGCGCACTAGTTATCTATGCCGCGTTATTTAGTTAGTGTGAGCCCATCTCGGTTACGCACACCATTATGTATCGATATATGTCATGCCTCTCGGTCGAAAGACACCTAACGATTCGGTTCTAGTCCATTCCACAACCTAGCGGTAAACAGGTCCTCTCGGTCCGCCGGTCACCAGTCAAGCCGTCTTAACGATCAATTCAAAGCTATTAAGCTTATCCTAACGAGTTACCTCTCGGTTCTTTGGGGTTATTCTCTCGTCTCATTTCAATTTGGGTATGAAATCTCGCTAACCAACCTAAATCACTAGTTATTTTGAGTTATCAAGCCATCCAAACATAAATATGAAGCATTGACGAGGCGAATAAATAAACTAGAGCGTACTAGATTAAGATCATCAAGATCATGTAGTTTTAATGAAAAATCAAGAAAACTGAGTCCAGTCGTGACCTACTCACCTAGGTTCACCATGAAATTTAGCCTAAGAGTTTATTTACTGAAATACATAGTATTCACAGACAACTAGAGAAGAAGAAGTAATCAAACGATGAAATCTTGAAGCCCTGACAAATTCTTGCTCCAAGAATGCTCTCGAATGCTCCAAGCTTCTCTCATATTGTTAATGAATGAAGCCCCACATCCCTAGGTCATTTTTATGCTAAAATATGTTTCCCAACTTGTAAGTATACTTAAATTGCACATTTGGCCCAAAATCATCTCGTGCGAGCACTGGCACCTCGTGCAGAAACAGAGGCCGTTAAACAGTACTGAAATTTTACTAAGACCATATAGATTGTGTGAGCTCCTCTCTAGTCGTACGAGCCATTCTTTTCTTCTTTGCTTTCTTATTCTCTACCTTACTTTCCTTAGCCACTTCTACGAGTCCATGATTTTCTGAAGTTAATTTTCATGCTCCACCTTGATCCTTGAGCCTCTGGTCCTGCCATAGACAACACAACACACGAATCTCGAGATCATATCTAAAAAAATATATCAAATCAATGCATAAAACTGCTTTATAAAAATAAACGCATAAAGCACTAGTATTCTACCCTCCTGTTTTATCAATTTAAGCACAAACAAACTTGGAACGCTAAATTCACTCAATAAGCTCACATATCGGTAGGAAATAATGTCAAGATATAAATCTTAAAAGGAGTTATCAATACCTAACACTAATTTTTTTGCGCGTCTCGATCAAAATCTCAAAACAAGTCACCGAGTCACATGAAACCGAGTCACAACCAACGAGTATTCACTTGCATACTTTAAATTCACCAACATTGCAGAGGCGCGTTCTAGTCTTCCTCCGGTCGCCAATCGTCCTCCCACGTATTCCTCGTCCTTCCTCTTGTCGTGTTACCAAGTTTTTCTCATCCACGCACTCCGTCTCGGGGGGGGGGTGTTGGCGTTTAGCACGTGGCTCAGAAATTGAGCAGCCGCATTTGTCAAGTTCGGAACCGTAGCTTTAGCGGCGGAGTTATTGCAGATTTGGTCGGCTCGACCAAATCCTAAATCACGCCTGTGAAACACAAAATTCCTTGGACGGCTCATGAATCGCGGAGGGAAAATCTTGTCTCCTCCCGTAGTCAATATTGTAGGCTGTGTTAGCCTATATATTGAGAAACTTGATAGCAGCTTGATATAGCAAGTGAGAGAGTGAGAATTTTAGTAGAACAAAGTAGCAGAGAGAATTGCATAGGTTACCTTGAGAGATTAGTTCTCTATCGCAAACATTGTAACCTTCTCTCATTTGTTCAGTGAAGTAGCACTCTTGGCACCGTGGATGTAGGCCATTCTTGGGCTGAACCACGTAAATCCTTGTGTTCACTTTATGCACTTGTTATCGCATATCGCAGTGGGTTCACCACATCGCAAGGAAATTGCCAGGTTTCCTAACAATTGGTATCAGAGCCAAAAAATTGCAGTTTTCTGGCAGTACAGTCGGAAATTTTTTTTTCCGACAAAGAAGTTGAGATTTCTCTGTTTCATATTTTCTTCTCAAAAGGAAAATAGGAACATTGAAGTAAATTGCAAAAATCAGAGCCAGATTATAATTTCGCAGCGAAGTCGAAATTATTTTCCGGCGAAAGAAGCAGCTCCAGACAAGAAGGCGAACAACAACAAAAAGAAAAAGAAAAAAAACGTTTACATGCTGTTGCTGCTCCAGCAGAACAATAGCTCCACTCCATTCTTTTTTCTTGAAGCAAAAGGAAAAATTAGAGACGAAGGAGAAGCAGCAGCCTCTCGTTGAGCTGCTAGGTGAAGCTCAATTTTTACAAACTGAGAGGTACTCTTTGAAGTAAAAAACAGAAGTGGTAGAAGTGGCTTTTTCATTCAAAGTCAAAGCAATCCAACAACATGGCATTTAATGCTTGGAGACAACAAAGACATAAGCATTTATGTCTTGCTTGAATTGTTGGTTCTTCCCACGTGAATGCATCTGTGGAATGGCTGGCTCCCAGTCACAAGCAATTATTTGGCATAACTGTTGCGCCACTTTCGCAGTCCAAATTAGCAATAATTTTGGACAAAATCGCAGCGTACTTTAAATTTCTCACTCGAGATATTTATCTGGCGTCCTAGAGTTCTTGGAGCTTCGAACACACAAAATCTCAAGAGACTATTGCAGATTGATAAATTGGCCATTTATCAGTCGACGCACGAATGTCAGATACAGAAGCAGTTTCAGAACTTATTGCATCATCAGGTTCAGAGACACAGACAACCACCACGGTGTCATGTGGATCCAAAGCAGGCGCAATATAAATGGCGGTTTCAAATGCAAAGTTCGAGGTGGAGAAATTTGACGGATGCAACAATTTTGGCATGTGGCAGTGCAAGGTCATGGACGTCTTAGTCCAACAGGGATTGCATGTAGCCCTCGAAGACAAGCCTGCTGACATGGAGGAATCAGACCAACGAATTTGAATCGAATGGCATGTGGATCAATTCGTCTTTTCATCGCAAAGGAGCTGAAGTACTTTGTCATGAGAGAAACCATGGCGAAAGCGTTATGGAAGAAGTTAGAAGACAAGTACATGATGAAAAGCATTCAGAATCGGTTGTACATGAAGCGGAAGCTGTTCCGTTTTCAGTACAAACAAGGTACGCGTATGGTGGATCATCTTAATGAGTTCAATAGGTTAATTGTGGACTTACTTAACCTGGATGAAGACATAAAGGATGAGGATAAAGCAATGGTTTTGTTATGTTCCTTACCCGATGAGTATGATCACTTTGCAACAACCCTGCTCTACGGAAGAGATTCAATCGCATACAAGGATGTGTCAGATGCATTAATGAATAATGAGTTCCATAGAAAAGACAAGGAGATTCAGAATGATAAATCTGAAGTCTTGGTGGTAAGGAATGGATCATATAACAAGAACCAATCGCATGGAGGCAAATTTCGAAGCAAAATACTCTCCAAAGATGGCAGAAGAATTCCAGCAAAAGACGAGTGTTCCTTTTATTGTCAGAAGGGACACTGGAAGAAAGATTGCCCTGAATTGACGAACAACAAGGGACATGATGCAGACTCGGCACAAATCGCAGAAGATGATACAGACTTGGTGCTTACTACCACAGATGATTGCGCTTCTGACGAATGGATACTCGACTCTGGTTGTTCCCGTCATATGTGCCCGGATAAAAGGATGTTTACGAAATTGGAATTGGGTTGCAGTGGTACAGTGTCGATGGGGAACAATATTGCATGCGAGAAGAAGGGAGTGGGCACAATTCAGCTGGAATTGCATGACAGGAAGGTTCGACAATTGTCGAATGTATTGTATGTGCCCGAGTTGAAGAAGAAATTGATTTCCTTAGGCGCTCTAGAGGCCAAGGGTCTCAAGATCACTATGCACGCTGGGATTATCGAAATCGCAAGAGGTACCCGAATCATATTGCAGGGTATTCGAAAGAATAATTTATAATTTTTAAAGGGAAACACCAAATTTGATCGAGTAGCAACAGTTGGTTCTGAAATTCCCAATGCACTCAGCATTTGGCTCAAGATGCTCGATATTGCAGGCGAGGCAAGATTGCAAGGGTTGGAGACACATGAGCTCTTCGGGGCTGCTGAGAACTAATAGAATATTGCACAACAACCCAGCTACTATGGGCAATTAGCATGGGTTTGTTAACCACTACTCCAGAATATTGCGGGAGGAGATTGTATTGCAGACTTGATACTAGAATGTACAAGTCACTGAAGCCCATTGCATATAGAAGTAATTGCATAATTGCATTGCAGGTGGAGTTGCAAGAAACCCCTATGAATCCACCAAAAGGAATTGAAGCTTCGAAGCAAATGAATCGCAAGGCTATTGAAATTGCAAGGGGATCACAGCGAATCGCATGAATCGACAACGAAGAAGTCTCGCCGACTATGTCGATATGAAGTATGTTATCCTGAATTGCATATTTAAATTGCAGAATTGCACTTTCTCTGTAGGCACATCAGAGAAATGAATTGGCATTGCAGACTTCGATGGTGAATTGGAGTCAATGCTACCTTTTCGAGTGGTTGGCAAAAGCCAAAAGAGAATTGCAGAATGTTGGAGTCGTTTGCATCAAGGTGGAGACCATTGCAAGATGACACATGGCAGTATGTCGCATTGGAGCTAGCAATTTATTCGACAGGTGGAGATTGTTGGCGTTTAGCACGTGGCTCAGAAATTGAGCAGCCACATTTGTCAAGTTTGGAACTGTAGCTTTAGCGGCGGAGTTATTGCGGATTTGGTCGGCTCGACCAAATCCTAAATCACGCCTGTGAAACACAAAAGTCCTTGGACGGCTCATGAATCGCGGAGGGAAAATCTTGTCTCCTCCCGTAGTCAATATTGTAGGCTGTGTTAGCCTATATATTGAGAAACTTGATAGCAGTTTGATATAGCAAGTGAGAGAGTGAGAATTTTAGTAGAACAAAGTAGTAGAGAGAATTGCATAGGTTACTTTGAGAGATTAGTGCTCTATCGCAAACATTGTAAACTTATCTCATTTGTTCAGTTAAGTAGCACTCTTTGCACCGTGGATGTAGGCCATTCTTGGGCTGAACCACGTAAATCCTTGTGTTCACTTTCTGCACTTGTTATCGCATATCGCAGTGGGTTCACCACATCGCAAGGAAATTGCCAGATTTCCTAACAGGGGGGGGGGGTTGCGTTTTAGTCTTCCTCATCATACTCATTTTCCTTACCCCACATATTTAAGAAACATTCTGCTTCCGGTGTTAGCCGTGCCAATTTACGACATTGGCTTTTCTTCGAGATGGTTCTGAGGAATGGACCATAGTTGTTGCATCCTTCTCTCTCAAAACAGAGGAATTTACAGTCAATTCTCATGCTCCAATCTAGCGCAATTATATCATTACTCTCCTATGTGGTCATACCTGATTGCATAAGTCATGGTGAAATCATTCTTTCTGTATTTAAACCCGCGTTTTAGTAGTTTTGTGACATCCACCATAACCTAGACTCTCAAGTATGAGGGTTATGCTTTCCCCCTATACATTCTTCGTCTATATCTCCGGCTAAGTCCGACTAAAGAGGAAAGAAGGGGTAATTTTCAAACCAGATGCCCCCCACCCCGAAAAAAATAAAAAAATAAAAAATCCGAAAACACTAGATATCCCCTAATTTTGTAAAAAAATAACTGTTTCCCTTTAAAAATATAAAAGTGTCCCCCTCATTTCAAAAGCGTACTCAGCCCAGTTGGTAAAATCCTACACTTAAAATCTTAAAGTTGAGGGTTCGAGACTTCTCATGCGCGCTTTAAATTTTTTTGCACAAAAATTTAAACAAAATAATAATAAAACGTGCCCAAGACTCGAACCATGGTGGCCAAAGTCAATAAATGAGTGCTTAACCAACTGAGCTAGAAAGCCTATACAATATTTGTCGATATTTAATGTTAGAATATTTTTAAATAAAAGTACAAATACTGGACGACGAAATCCTGGCTCCGCCACTGCTCTCACCTAGACTAGAGAGAGAGGTAGAGAGAGAAAGTAGCGGTTAAAATTTAAAGGACTTCATCAGTTCAAAAGACAACGAGGTGCTTTTTCGGGTTAGTTTCTCGAAGTTAATAAGCCGACCACTAGCCACACAAAATTTAGCCCCCATATGTTTTTAAGACCTCTAAATGTTTGCCTCCACCCATAAACCATATTAAACCTCTCAAGTTGAAACTCCGTAATATTGTTAGTTGCATCCGTCACAGTTCACTTACCGTAAACACCCAACCTCCACGAACTCCTCTGTTCTTCGCATTCGTCACAGTTCACTTATCATACAAACCCTACCTCCACGATCTCCTTGGTTCTCAGCAGTCGTCACAGTTCACTTATCATACGCACCCTACCTCCAGGAACTCTTTGCATTTAGAGGTGGCCCATTCTTCGGTAAAATGGTAGTTAACTTCAATGTACTTTGTTTGGGAGCCTAGAAGCTGATTAAGTTTAAAAAATAATAATAGTAATACCAATTATAAACTAAAGAGTAGAGAAGAGAGAACATTGTAGGGAGGAATATCAAGTCCATCTTATTCTCCACCAAACCACCCTTTATATAGGGTGTGGGGGTTAATTAGTATCATCTATACATGGTAATACAATATTGTGTGAATATTCACCATATAAATTATATATTTCATAACACTCCCCCTTGAATATTCACTAATACGATGCCTCGTTAAAACCTTGTAAAGCAAAACCCTTTGGGACAAAAGCTCCGACGAAGGAAAAATACTGCATCTTGTGAGTGGAGATTTGGTGTAGTCTTCAATTCATTCATGGCTGCATGCCTCATTAAAACATTTCTTGGTAAAACCTTGTGGGATAAAAACCTGGGCTAAGGAAAAGAGTACATCGCCTTGTAATTTAATCTTCCCCTCTTTGCATCATCTTGATGTCACACTTTATACCCGGAAGTGAATTTATGGGGAATACATAATGTCTAACATAATATGATGCAACGTGATTCAAGATAGTAATAAAAAACTATCAGTTAATAAGTATGACATGTTATATACTCATGAGACATTCGTCATACTAAATAATATGCATATGCACATAAACTACTCGCGAGTGTGTATCTTCAATTTGCTTCAGCAAAGAAGTATATCTCATGGGCAATAGCCTCCATGGATTTCATATATAGTGATTCGTACGATCATTTTCTGTAACTAGTGTAAATAGTGCTTTTCAGACAGACAGACCACATCCACGTGGCAATCATCCAGCACACCTAGTTGTGCTCCACATACACTAGATCACCACCCGCGCTTATCCACGTGGGGGCTGCGAGACAGGGCCCTCGCACACCGCCACACGGGACTTGTAGGGACTTAGTGTTTTGGAGGCTAGAGTAAGTCCTGTCGCGCGCGAGCGACAACCAAGCCCGTGCGCGACCTTTAGTAACTGCTTTGAGAGATTTATGGTCACGAGCTCCATAAACCCGGTCCACCTCATAACGGTTCTGGTATATGCGGACGAAGTGCATAACGGTCCCCATATATGCGGAAAAACATGCCGTTGTGGTTAAGGTAATTAAGCCGTCATTAATGGGCGCATTAACCCACTACAACGGTCATATTCTCCACCATATATAGGATCGTTAACCCTTCCTTACATAACACTAATCACCTGAACTACGCGGAAGCTCTGCCAAAACTCTGTCTCTCTCTCATACAGCTACTACTGTCTTACTCTCTCCCTACTCACAACCCTACTCCTCCTGTGTTCTTTATCTCCTGTTCTTGGTGTACGTTGAATCTTCCTCAAAGGATTCTCCCGCTTACATTTGGTGAACCTGACGTGAAACTTACCGTTGCAAGCAGCCATGTCCCACGATGAGGATGTCTCAAAAGAGACGACCTCAGGGGAGGAAACTCGCAATAATTCTGCGGCAACCGGCAGTGCTCCAACCTTGGAGACATTGAATGCCACTCTCCAGAGTCAGGCGAAATCTCTTCAGGCTCAATCCACAAAAATGGATCAGATAATGGCCATTTTGGGAACTCTTGCCCCGAATTCGGCACTGGGAGCTGCTGTCTCTCAAGGAGCTGGAACCCCCGCCTCTTAGGGAACAGAGGTAATACCTATATCACCAAACCGTAGTTTGAAAAGCCCACCAGCACTGGTCCAGCCACCTTCTATTCAGGGACAAACGATCCAACCACCGTCCCTTGTCACACCTATTCCCCAACCCCCAGCTATTCCCTCCAACATTTCTTCGCAATATCCCTTTCCTTATCCACTAGTAACCATAAGCAATGTGGCTTACACCCCTAACCCAACTGCCGTATATGTGTCTCCTCCGGATGCAACCCTTACTCCTGATGTGGGAGGGAGTGCACCAGCAAGCATGACCGCTTTAGAGCGGCGCATAGAGACCTTCATGGCCAACCAGCCTTTTGCGGACACCATAATTCCGAAGGTTGACAATGCCCCTCCTATCCCGCTGGAGATCTACCTGATGCCCAACCCCGCAGGGTATAAGGCCCCTAAGTGGGACAAATTTGATGATGTTAATGGGAATGCCCAAGAGCATGTTATGCGCTTCATTGATGTGATGGGGCCATACGGGGTTGACCCCAATTTGTTGATGCGTGAGTTCCCGAAGTATTTGGGGAATGTGGCTTACAAATGGTATAGGACGTTAGAGGATGGATCTGTCAAGACCTGGGATGACATGGTTCAGAAGTTTTATACCAAGTTCTTGCAGGTAGAGGAGAAGGTTACGATGATACATCTTTCGCGTATGTATCAGAAGCGTGACGAGGATGGTGTCACCTTCATCAAAAAGTTCAGAGCCAAATCGTTGGAATGCAGAGACGAAGTGCTCGAAGGCAGGCTTGTTGAGATATGCCTACAAGGCATGCGATACGAATACAAGGGTATGTTAATTAACTTGCAAACGCCTAATTTTTCGAAGTTAATTGAATGTACCAAGAACATAGAGCCTATAGTCGAGAGGCAAAAGAAGAAACATGCCCCTGAGCGATCTCCTGGGGGAACCACTTTCAAGATTGGGAGGTTTAGCTACAAGAGGGGGCGCGAAGCTGAGGTCAATACAGTTTTGCCACACAAGCAACCTAGGGTTGCGACTTCGAACGCACCGCCTCTACCATGTTCTTTGGAGGAGGTGATCGACTTATGAAAACAGTGGCGCAAGGATGGGGTCCTACCTCCACTCGAAAGAACACCCTCTAGTGAGATGGTAAGAGATCCGAAGTGGTGTGAGTGCCACAGAAAGGTTATGCACCCCGCGGCTGATTGCAAGAAGCTCAGGCACCTTGTGAGCCGGAAAATGAAAGAAGGGGAGCTGGTTGTCAGCGACCAAAGGCAAGATGTGCACAATATATAATCCGCTGCCGGCCCATGAAGAGCAAGAGCCGAAGGACAAAGAAGTAGCCATGATCGCAATCATGGAACTCGAAGAGATTGCGGAAGATGGCTTGCCCATCATTGCTGAAGTCCATGACAGGGAATATTACATCATGGATACCGAATATTCGCGTGCTGACAGGATGAAGGGGTCGCACGACTTCAGAAAATTCTTTGACGATATGAACTTTTCGGAGAAGTGTCGCAAAGAAATGACAAAGGCAATCCTTAGGTTGGCAGAGGACTTTGAAGAAGACATTGTCGTCTCCAACGGGAGAGTTGTTAGGGCCTCTCGCTCAACGGAAAAGATTATGACTTTCTCCGAAAGCGACAAGAAGACGGACTCGAGCCACCAGAAGCCCTTGTATGTAACGACAATAATAAACGACGTTGAGTTCAATAGGGAATTTGTTGATGGAGGAGCAGCTGTTAATGTGGTCTCGCTTAACACCCTGAAGTTGGCAGGGATCCTGAGAAGAAGATCGCCAGACGCCCATCTTCGCTGATGGGATTCGGAAGTGACTCTAGGATGACTATGGGTTGGATTCGCCCTGGTATCCAGATAGGGAAGATCAAGTGTTCCGCCAAGTTCTACGTCATTGATGTGAACACTACGTATCACATGATCATAGGGCGAGCCTGGATTCATCGCTTTGACGCGGTTCCATCGGCAGCCCACCAAGTGATGAAAGCCATTTGGAATGGCAGAGTAGTCGAGGTACCAGCCTCGACGAATCCCTTCAATTTAAATGAAGCGCATCTCACCGAAGCAGTGTGGTTCACCGAAATGGTGGATGAACAAACGCCGGGGCCATTCAATCCGACTCCTTAGCCTCGATGGGAAGACATCAAGGATTAGTCACCGGCAGGAGTGATGGTGACAAGAGAGGATGCCAAGGAAAAGATGCCTGCACGCGATGAGGTGTCACAAGTTGCGTAACAAAAGAAGAACGTGTACACTTTGAAGAGGGTGGTAAAGCATGACCATAAAGGCAAGGAGATAGAAAGCTTCTACTCCAATGGAAAGAAATGCTATCGCATATGAAGGTGCGCAGGGATACCCCCATCCAAATATGGGGATATCCCTGGGCAAATCAATCAACTTGAGCAGGGCCCGGAGAAGGACAAGCTGAGGTCAGATGTACCAGAGAACAAGTTGAAAGAAGCTCCCGAGTGCATGGAAGACAAGCAAGGCCGGAAAAACAGGAACTGAAAGAAGTGTTCCTAAGCCCACATGAAGAGAAGAAAAGGCCTGTTTTCATGAGTGCAGACCTCACAAGCGCAGAGGAAGCAAAATTGCTGCAGTTGCTAACAGAGGGACGTGTTTGCTTGGGAATATGATTAAATGCCCGGTCTGGACACGAGTGTAACAATGCATAGATTGAATGCCGTCCCGGGATCCAAACCAGTGAAGCAAAGTGCGAGAAGCTTCGGACCCGAGATAAATATGAAGATCAAGCAAGAAATTGTCAAGGTACTGAATGCTAGATTCATTGAGCCAAATCATCATCCCACTTGGTTGGCCAACATCGTGCCAGTGGTAAAGAAGAATGGGCAGCTTCACATCTGCGTGGACTTCAGGGACCTGAATTGTTTCTGCCCAGAGGATGACTTTCCATTTCCCAACATTGATTTGCTCATCGACTCTACTGCGGGACATCGGATGTTCAGCTTTATGGATGGTTTCAGTGGATATAACCAGATCAAGATGGATCCTGAGGATGCAAGAAAAATTGCGTTCATCACGCCAGTTGGGGTCTTTAATTACACAGTTATGCCCTTTGGACTAAAGAATGCAGGTGCGACTTATCAGCGAGAAATGATGGCTCTTTTCCATGACATGATGCATCAGGAAGTAGAGTTCTATGTTGATGATCTGGTTATCAAGTCAAGGGAAGAAGCAGACCACCTGGGAGACCTGCGAAAGGTATTCGAAAGATGCATAACTTTACAATTAAAGATGAACCCCATGAAATGCGCGTTCGGAGTAACTTCGGGGAATTTCTTGGGTTGTGTGATCCATCGTCTGGGAATTGAACCTGACCCTGCAAAAATTTCAGCTATCACTAGCATGACAGCACCGCACAATCAAAGCACTCTGAAAACATTCGTGGGAAAGTTGTCTTATCTGCGGAGGTTTATCCCAGCAATTGCAGAACTGACAATCTGTGTCGGCGATCTCCTCAAAAATAATGCTGTGTATAATTGGACAGATGAACATGAAGCCGCATTTGGGAAGCTGAAGGACATGCTGACATCGCCAAGAGTAATGATTGCACCACATCTGGGCTCACCGCTTTTGTTGTACCTGACATCGACCAAGAAATCCATAGGGGCACTGCTAGCCCAAGAACGTGAAGGGCAGGAAAGACCAATTTATTATATCTCTCGCGTGGTACAGCTGGCTGAGTTAAGGTACACAGATATTGAGCGTCACTGCCTCCCTTTATTTTTCGTAATAGATAAATTTAAGCATTATTTCGACTCACAGAAAGTCGTAGTGATTAAAAAGAGCGACCCCATACGTTATCTCTTGAGTCACTCTTCTCCCTCCAGAAGATTACCAAAGTGGTACATGACCATCTCGCAGCACGATATTACATGTTCTTGACCAAAAGCAATCAAATCGCAAGCCGTGGCAGACCTTTTAGCACAATTCCCTGACAACAGCTACGAACCCATGATTGAAGAGGAGCTAGAAGGTCCTGAGATCTATTCAATTGACTCACCATATTGGAAGCTTCATTTCGACGGGTTGTCGACAAGGAAAGGAGGTGGTATTGGCATCGTTCTGACTAAGCCGGATGGGGAAGTCATCCAAATGTCCACCAAGCTAGATTTTCCATTAACGAACAATGAAGTAGAGTACGAGGCCTTGATCGCAGGGCTCCGCGCGACCAAGGCACTGGAAGTTAGCAATTTGACGGTCATAGGGGACTCCAAGCTAATCGTCAAGCAAGCTTCGGGTGAATATGGGTTGAAGGAGGTCAATTTGTTGCCTTATCGGACGATGGTACATAAGCTGGTGCAGCAATTTTGTGATGTCAAGTATGAGCATACGCCTAGGGCTGATAATCGGCATGCAGATGCTTTAGCCACCCTGGGATCCAAAATCAGTGCGGACGAATTCCCAGCGAGAATTTTGATCGAGATTAGAGCAACCCCAGCCTTGACACAGGAAGTATGCGAAGAGGAATCAACAGAAGATGAGGATTGGAGAAAGCCAATACTGCGCGCGATTGCTGAGGGAACAAGCAAAGAAAACTGGGCATCCACCAAGGGATATTGCGTACACGACAATTCCCTTTACTTTAAGGGGCCCGGAGGAATACTCATGTGGTGCGTCTCGCAGCAGGAGGGACAGGCATTATTGGAAAAGATTCACCAACACTCTTGTGGGGAAAATGAAGTCTCTGTCTATCGAAAAGCCCAGAGATATGGGATTCATTGGCCGGATATGTCCACATTCGCCGCGATTGTTCAAGGGAATTGCGAGAGCTGCACATTGATTAAAGACTCTTTGGAGATTGCTGGGATCGATGATGATACAGATTGGAGGAAGCCACTCTTTAACTATTTGACATAAGGAATCGAGCCCACTCAGAGGAGAGAAGCTGAGAAGCTTAAGAGAAAGGCGGCTCGATATGTCGTGCGGGAAAACATACTTTGGCGAATAGGCCACGAGGGTAATCTACTCAGATGCCTAGATGACCAAGAAGAGCAAGATGTGATGGACCTATCTCATCAAGTGGAGCATCAGGGAGGTGCGAGCTATGCAAACAACTCCTCACCGTTGGTTATTTTTGGCCCACAATGGAAGCAGACTGCCGCACCAAGGTTAAAAGATGTCAAGAGTGTCAGTTCAAAGGTAATCTTGTGCATGCTCTCGCTATAGATTTACACGCATTAGGGAAACCTTGTCCATTTCACACCTGTGATTTAGACTTTATCGGTCCCATTCGACCAGCCTCGCATGGAAATCAGTTCATCTTGACCGCAACGGAGCAATTTACTAAGTGGGTGGAAGCAGTGCCGCTCAAAACAGCAAATGCGCTTGCCGTTGTTAATTTCGTTCAAGAGAACATCATATACCGGTTTGGGATCCCCAATACTATCCTCTCGGACAACGGCATTCCTTTTGTGAATCGTCAGGTGGCTGCAAAACTGGCAGAATACCACATAAGGCAGATTTTCTCTACGCCTTATTACCCGAAAGGGAATGGTCAAGCAAAAGAAACCAACAAGACGCTGCTAAGGATTCTGAGTAAAATGGTCGCGGATGACCATAGGGCGAATTCTCTAAGTTTGGCTTTGTGGGCGTATCGCACTTCACCGAGGACCCCCACCGGAGTTTCCCCATTTCTCTTATGTTACGGAGCTGAAGCTGTTGTACCAGCAGAGATAAAAGTCAACTCTGCAAGATTAGCCTTTCATTCCTTGTATGAAAATCAACGTGATCACGATCTGATTCTGCTGGAAGAAAAGCGTGAACAGACTAAGAAAGCTAACACGAGATATAAGGAAAGAATTGCTCGCACGTACAATAAAATGGATCAGCACCGAGACTTTTCAGTTGGGGACTTAGTTCTGCGAGCTTTAGATCATTGCATGCGGGAGGCAGCCCATCCAAAATTCGCAGCTAACTGGGAAGGGCCATTTGAAGTTAAAGAAGTCTTCGACAGCGGTTACTGCACAATCCAAAGACTTAACGGGACTGCAACAACCCCAAGCCCAATCAATATGCGATGGATCAAAAAGTATTATCCTTAGCCCATCTCTTTATTTTTGATGTCAAAGTCTGTTGCTTTCGTTACTTTTTTTCAAAAAGTCTAGTTTCCTCATGTATCCTGCACTATTTCCTCCCATATGAGGATGACTTAATAATAATGACTCTCCCATATGAGAGAACTTTATTAAATTGTAGTCTCCATTATTTTATTTACTTGTCTGTTCACATTGTTTGAATTTATCCAAAGCCTATCTGCCTAGATAGCAGTTACAACAAAATGTGATCCCATGCAATCCAAAGCCTATCTGCCGAGATAGCAGCTATAACAACATATGATCCCATGCGATCCAAAGCCTATCTTCATAGATAGCAGCAATACGAATTATGATCTTGAGTGATCTAAAAGCCTATCTTCCTAGATAGCAGCTATATCGAATAATGATCTTGAGTGATCTAAAAGCCTATCTGCCTAGATAGCAGCAATAGCAACAACGCTCTCGTGCGATATAAAGCCTATCTGTTTTAGATATCAAATTGTTCAAACATTATTTGGATATAACTGCGATAGAAACACAAAATATGTTTCATGATATAGCAAGTTTGCACGAGAAATTACAATTTATTGTGGCAGACAAAGTAGCGGATGAAGATGCATATTTTCATAAAAGTCAAATATGGCTTACAATTTATCTGTCTAGATAGCAGCTTACAAGCAAAAGCTTACATGAGGGGAAATTCCTAATCTAAAGCCTGAATCTACGAGTGCTAAAACTACAAGACATGACGCTGTCGTCGACGTCCTAGATCAAAACAGGGCTCTTATTCGTACCACTGCCCTGGTGGGATGCGAAATGAACTTCATGCCATGAAGACTGCAGACATGAAGAAAAAATGGGAGAACAACTCATGGGGCAGGAAGCTGATTGTGCAAAAAAGGACAAGCACAAACATTCGTCACACCTTGTTCGAAACAATGGTGGCAAATAGTTCTCTGTCGGAGAACCGGAAAAGATGCGCACCGTTCATTACATACTGGTAGTGGAACTGGTACCAAATTGTGCTCCACTGGAAAGTTGTCGGAGACAATTTCTGCAAATATGATGAAGAAGAAAGAATCTTCGTTCCAACAGGAAACCTTACGCAATTGATCTTCAAAGAGATCAGGTGGATCAAGGGGCTTTCTGAAGAATTTTTTGGGAGCTATTTCTATAGCACAAGGAACAAATTGAGGTTTCAAAGCCCGGACCTGATAGGAATCAACAAAGGTCAAGGGCCGCTACGGCAGCCGTGAGGACTCACGAGAAGCAACATTGTGATGAAGAACCAAATAACAAGAAGCAAGGTTTCTATAGAATTCAGAAGGGACTCTTCAGTTCCCTGGCTGAGTCAGCAACGCCTCGGAAACGAGTAAGAATTAATTACCTATGCCTAAAACACGGGTAAGAATCAATTACCCTACTAAAGGCTACGACGATACAGTAGCACGCCCTATTTAATGACAGAAGGTCATGATAAGGAAGGGGCCCACTACAAGGTAATTATGCTTATTTAATAAATTAATAGTGCAATAATCAAGGAAAATACGTCAGAACATGACGTCACAGTTAACATAGCATCAAAAGTGCGAGTAAAAAATCCTCCAGGGATCAAAAGTTAACATACAATTCCTGGTGTTTGAAAAAAAGGGGGAGAAGCATTAGCATTACAATATGCGCAACTCTCAAAATAAATCCTTGATTACAGGGTCTTCTGGTATTAACAGGAGCAACTTCTCTTTTTCTTGGTTAACTTCTTGTTTTAGCTTTTCATAGCTAGCCTTCATCGCGTGAAAGAGATTGGCAGCTTCCTCAACCTTCTTCTTTTGCTCCTCCAATTTTCTCTTTTCAAACGTGAGGTTGCGGTAACCATACTTCAGCATGGCAGATGTGAGGATTTGGGTAACCCTGTTGAAAAGGAATCCAAAGTCCAACCTGCCTTGAGCTTTAACTTGAAGTCTCTTGCATGAATCATAGAGCGACCGCGCATTATCAGTTGAGATGGTTGACACGATTTCTTACGTGTATACGCAAGTGCACGGTCAAGTAGTGAAAGTGGAGTATTTTACGACTCCGAGTATCGAACCCAAGGGAAATAGACGACTACTAGCTAATTAAGAATCAATTAGAAGATGCCTAAGTAACCGGTAAGAAGTGGTTTGATTTTGAATGTTCGTCGCCCACAAACAAGCGACTGAATAAAATGAATGTAGAGACAATATTTCTGTATTTTTCAATTAAAGGAATTTAATCAAAGTATGGAGAAAACTAGGCGATCTATGAATCACCTAGGGTCTTTAGACAGTTCCGGAATTTGTATTGAAACACGTCACGCACTAACTGATCATGCCGGGTAATAGCACTTACAATCTTCTGTCGATCTCATGTAATTTTACGTAACAGTTTACTCTGGGTCCTGTCGGTCCACCTCCATCTACCGTTACGTTCTAGCTGGCTAGTTAACTTCGTTCACCGGGTCCTGTCGGTCCACCGATTCACTCACCTAACTAGTTCAACCGAATCTACCCACACATGACTACTCCTATTCATCTCACCTATCGGTCTCAATGATTCGGGAATAAAAACATGATCTTATTTGTAACCGGGTTAAGTCTCTGTCAAGCACCCACCTAGTTCACTAACAACTCCGGTTCGCGACTCCCTTGTTGCTAAGAATTAAGCCTAGATCATGATTTCTAATAAATTAGTTTGTAACATTAAGCTATGAATTCAACTAGTTCATCATCTTCATCTAACATGGTCATTCCATTCATCACTAACACGTGTCAATAGCCTTAGCTTACGGATTCACAATACAAGATGAAGAATAATAAACATTAATTAGATCAAATGCATGAATCAATCAACAAAATCCGGAAAATAAGTCTAAGTCATAACCCTAGGCTCTCCATAGAGCCTAGCAAAGAAATTAGCTACTCATTGTTACGCCAAAATCACAAGTATTCTCCATAGAATTATAAAGAGAGGGTAAGAATAGAATCAAACGATGAAATCGCCAAAGCTTTGGCGAATCCGTGCAATCCCCAAGCTCCTAGGTGCTCTCCAATGGCTCCCGTACGTGAATGTCTTGTTCTTAGGTCTTCTCTTGCGTTTTTTACCAGCTGGGCACGCTTCTTAATGAAAACTAGCCGAAATTGCACTTCAGCCCCTCTACTTTGTAATTCCCGGACAGAATTATTTGCTGATCTTGCGCGGGCTGTATCTCCCTCATACGGACTCGTCTTTGGCCCACCATATATCGCTGGAAAGCTACAGATGTCTACTTTCCAATTACGCAAGCCTTGATTCAAAATTCTTTGTAGATTTTCCTGGGCATCGAAAAGAGTGCAGGCTGGTCCTGTGTGACTTTTCTAACTTTTCATCGTTTGCGCGTCTCCTTTTCTCCTCTTCATCTAGCTCCATTCCAAGCATATCCAAGCACCTCATAAGCTCCATTGCACCTCTTTAGCCTGAGATACACAAAACTAAACAACCCGTGCAATTATCATAGCAAATATGAGAGAAAACATGCACAAATAAGCTAGAAACACAACTTTTCATTCTTAGGCTTATACATCATCAAATTCACATATTTGTGCAAATATAGCATATAAATCATGTGAAATAAGCCTATTACAAGTAATATGGAAGTATAAAGATAACTCCTAAAAGGGAGTTATCAAATACCCCCACACTTACCTTTTGCTCGTCCCGAGTAAAACCACTATTTACTAGCCGACTCAAGACGCAAACGACACAAGACTCGACCATGCAACAATATGATGCAAATGCAAACTATGACTCGATCCTACACAAACACATATATACACAAAACACACTTTTTATCTTTTTGGTTGAGATCGGGCAATCTCCATTGGCTCAAATCGATTATCATGAAGTGATGAGAATCCTAGGAACAATGCATGAGTTGAAACTAAACTCGAAAACGAGACTCTCCCCTAGTTAGTATAGAAATCCTAACTTTACTAAGTACAAGAGTACGCTACCTCTTCGCGTGTGCCACGAAATAAGAGACTACACTAGGCAAAGCCACATCCAAGGTCCGAGCTCCTAATCCGCTAACGGTTTTCACATGATGAGGCTTAGGGACATATAGATAATCTCGTCGAAATCAAGTCCTAAGCGTCACATTCTCACACCAAATCCCACATCTCACACACCCTCACCACGATGATAGGAACCAAAACCCAAAGCTCACCACCTCCAGCCCTCAATTCCCTCAAACCCCGGTACACTAGTGATCTCCGTGGCCATCGTCGTTTGTCGTGCATGAAACATGAACCGTCGTCGTCAAAGTAGCTCCACCACTCGTTTCAATTCAATTCCAACTCAAACTTTATTTCATCTCTCCTTTTCCTATTTCTCTCATTTTTTTTTTCTTTTTTGTTTTTTTTGTTTTTTTTGTTTTCTTTTTTTTTCACAATTCTCTCAAAATACCATCACAATCCAACAATAATATCCGAGTGGTTTTCAAATAATAATCAAATATGCTAGGAGAAGGAAACACGTAAATCGATGAATGAATATCACATAAAAATATCATCTCCTCCTAACTCAATCAAAATCCATGTCAAATCCAAGCCGCAAAATCAATGAAGTACATGTGTGGGAGTGGAATCGTCGCAAGCTCACTCTCAATGTCCGAAGTCAAAAGTCGAGACCCCCACACTCGAATGTAACCATAACCCCTCTCAAGTAGTCCCGAAGATGAATGTATCTCGTGCGTAATCCAACCGATCCTCCTACACCAAAGTAATCACAACCGGTACCTAGCACGATCCACCAATTAAGTTCACCCAACCCAATTCTGTGCGTATTAGATTCACGCACTCACGACTCTCCACAACTGTGTCCATGATGTAGTGGCATGGAACACCGCCACACCGAAGTGCGCAAGCCTACTCACTCACCCTCGCATCCCCTCGTAGATAATCAATGACGTGCAAGCGAGATGTCGAACTCAACGAATTGTATAATCACTCCCTCATCGAACCTCCTCAACTACACAACCCCTCGTGACGCACTAAAGTGGTGATTCTAATCAATTTGTGATGAAGGCCAAGAATCGTCACCCTAGGTCCGAAGGCTAGCAAGAATCCAAGGCTCAAATTGGGGCGTCTAATGGTCCTACAAGGTGAGTTCTAAAAGCAGTGAGTGCTCTAATACACGACCTCGCACAGCTGTTTCGTGTGCCACTACGAGGCGGGTTGGCGACTACCTAAGACGTACACATGGATGTTCGGCTTGTTTAGCTCACACCTAGCTCAGCTCTTGTGAGAAAATAGGCACACACTTTGGCTTTAAAAATCACGTAAGTGTTAAAAATAGGTAGGCACTCCCGTAAAGAAAGTCTCTCTATACCTACTAGGAAGGACTCACGTGGTCACTCTCGGTCGCAAATCATGCTCTACGCCTAAAATCCTCACACTTCGCGATTTATCAAATTTTAGCCTCTTTCGATTGCCCTTTTCTCAAAATTTTCTCTTTTTAATTTTTTTTTCGAATTTTGCGAATTCTTGATTTTTTCATATAATTCCTACACTACATGCAAGCCGACACGAACGAAACTACAAAAGACATTCGATAGGGTAGGTAGACTCAAATAAGAAAACGTGCAATATTAAACACAAACACAAACAAGTATATACACTACACGACTAACATATCACAATACGATATACTATCAAAATATCACGACACGGACCACATAAATAGACACAATACGACACGAACAACTATATGCAGACATGGCGATGCAAACACTGACTGGCTAGTCAAGACTCAAACTCCCCCCACACTTGAGCGCTTCGTTGTCCTCAACGAATTTAGAGATTAACCAAGAAGACTCAGCATTCAAATGCGAGGGGCGGTGGTTCTACTCGGAGTCAACGTCACGACACAAGAAGGTAGCTACAATAAATTTAGAGATAATTCAAGCTACGTGCACGTGAACAAGTTGCGTGTACCGAAATTAAGCAAGTACTCAAGTAATTCCCTAGAATTATAAAAATAAAATCCTAAAGCAAGTACGATGTGCCTAAACGGTAAGTAAAGAGAGAGAAGAATACTCACAACCGACACAAGGTCGGGGACGAAATCCGATAGGTGCTGACTGAGATAGAGAGAACAATCCCCAAGCTAACATTGTGCGGAACAATGCTAACTCCCATGGCGGTCGAGTGTGCGGAACACACCGGGGTCGATTGATCCGTTTCTGACGAAAAGAGAACGAAGAATCCCCGAGCTCATGATGTGAGCTCCCGTAACGGTCGAGTGCGCGGTAACACACCGGGGTAGATTGCTTCGTCAAATTTTCTTATTCACTAACTCCTTCCTTCATCTCATTCTCAACACCCATCATTTGTCCCTTTGAGTCGAAATTGGCCGAGAAGACATCCCGTCTTGTGTGTCAGTTGTTGCTGTGTCAGTTTCTCCTTTTTCACCAGGTAATTCTTCTCAATTCCAACATGAATTCAATTAACAGCCCACCCAACAGTTCCAATTCACATCACAATTTCGATGCCGCTGCCATCACCTTCACACCCAATTAACCAAAACATACAAGCTGCCACCTCAATTCAGCCACTACTACCAGCCATGTCTACCTCCTTCACCTTCATGAATCAACTCCAATTATCCCTAATTTCAACCTTAAACCCACCTGAATTCAGACCTGCAATTACCCTATACCAATTCCCAATTACACCACCACAGTGCCTTCATCACTCCATCACCATCTCAGTACAAAACCAGCTCCCATCTTCCACAAACACCATCACCTGAACCTTCCATGAACTTAAACCCACTGCCTATACCTCTGAAAATACTCCAACACCTCACTGCCTTCTCACCATAACCCAGTTCATTACACCCTGCAACCTACCAGCCTTAATCTCCTCCCAATAACCTACTCTATCCACCAGATTCTCCACCACCGTTCTTTACCGCAACAATCAGAGCAAGAGGATGAATCCCAATCGAACCCACAACCTCCAAACAATCAAACCCGGTGCTTCAATTGTCCAGCCATGGCCGTAGCATCGCAAGAAAGCACAACAGATCAGAATCAAGAAGAAACCCCGATTGAGAATCAGAGCAGCGAACACAGAGCCAACAATCAAAGAAGAATCAACCAAAACCCACCAGACTACATCACCATCACCGACCCTCTCTGAATTCGTTCAACGAACGAGAGAAGCCCAAAACCAAAGAAGGATTGTGAGTTTCTGATTTTCAATTCCGTGGTGAACAGAGGTGGTTCGTTGGTCGGAGAGAAGAGAGGTGTTGGCGGTCGGAATCAATGGAGGCTTCGGCTGGGGACTTCGATGTCGCGGCTATGGTGGAGGCGGTGATTGCGGATCGGGGTCTGGGTTGTTTTTTGCAGCGTGGAGGTGGCAGCTGGGTAGTCGGATTGAAGAGAGAGGGTGGGGCTGCGGTTTCGCCGGATTTAGAGAGAGAATCCGCCGGAGTTGAGAGGCGGCCTGAAAACCACCGCGACACCGCCGGAAGTTAGGACTGGTGGTGTTAGTGGTCTTTTGGGGATTGAACCCGACGGGGAGAGAGAGGTTGGAATCTTCTGGGGTCGCCGGAGTGACAGAGGGAGGTTGTCGAAGTGAGAAGGGGAAGAACACCTTGGAGAATCGAACAAAAACGCCGGAGAATCGAGGGTTTTGCAAAGAGATTTGGATGTCTTGAAGAGAGGATTGAAGGTCTGCGGAGGAAGGAGAAGAACCCAAACCCGATTGTTGATAAACTTTCCCTATTTTTCCAAATTTGCCCTCAAAAGCCTGTGGAACTGCCCTTTTTGCCCCTGTTCGCAGGAGCAAATTTTTTTCTGTTCTTAATATTGAACAGAATGTTTTTGATGGGCTGGTGTTCGTGCGAACACAGGGGGTGTTCGTGCGAACACCTCTGACTCCAGATTTTTTTTCCGCTCCGCTTCGTTTGCTTTATCTCTCGAGGTTCCTAAGCTTTGAATTCCTTGTTCCACTTTTTGTTCTTCAGCCAATTTTTCGCGACACGCTTTCCAAAATCCTCGGGAATCTCCTCGTGATCACACCTTTCTCATTCAAATTCCGCATTTCTTTTACGTTCGAACTCCGATGCGTGCATTTCCATGCGAGTCTACGCACATCAAGAAGGGGAGTCCGAATCGCGTAATAACCTGTAAACCTGCGGAGACTCAACTCAAATGTCAAATTCTCGCTCTCTCACCCCTCTAATAACAAAATGGAATTAAAAACGCACACAACAGTATTTAAAACACTCTCTCTACACTAATGCATAAAATACGTTGGGTTGCCTCCCAACAAGCGCTTTGTAATTTACGGTCGACGGCCCGACCCAGTTACCTCTGCCACCTCACGAGGGTGGTCTGGCACATTTTGCCGCTTCCAGCTTAGCTTTCTGGTGTTGGATTTGAAGCACTGCTTCATGTGCGTGCACCGCTGATGGCTTATTTCTTTCCCAGTAATCAGGTGGATCCCCTTGCGACAACTCTGGGATTTGGCGCTTCACTTGTACAGCAAATGGCACACCTGGTTGATACTCCCATGAACACTAGGGTGACGGTTTGAAGACCCGAAATGTCTCCATGTCATCATGTACCCTCATAATCAGTTCTCCATTCTCTACGTCAATGAGAGTACGACTAGTTGCCAGGAATGGCCTACCCAGAATTAGCGGAACATCACCTACTGGCATATCCAATATAACAAAATCAGCCGGAATGATCAGACTTCCGACCCTCACTAGCACATCTTTAACCATCCCACATGCTTTCTTGGATGACTTTTCTGCAAATTGGAGTGTTATCCAGGTTTTCGGGGGCTCCCCCACACCTAAATTTTTAAATATCGACAACGACATCAAATTCACGCTCGCTCCCAGATCATAGAGAGCTCTTCCAGTGTAGTAATCACCCAATGTGGCCTCAATGACAAAGCTACCTGGATCCTTCTTTTTCTTAGGTAACCCATGCAAAACACATGAACTAACCTGTTCATTTTAGTTTACTCTCTGAAATTCATCCACCTCTTTCTTTCCAAGAACTACATCTTTAATAAATCGATCATACTTAGGCATCTTTTGAAGTGCCTCAATCAATGGGATATTGATATGCAGTTTAGAGAAGACATTCAAAAAGCGTCTGTATTCTTCTGTATCATCCTTCTTCTTCCTAGTACGTAATGGAAATGGTAGTTCTGAAGAAGAAGGAGAAGATGGAAGTGGTACCTCGGTAGATTTCTCTGCATCCTGGTGAATCATGCCCTTTGATTGGGGGATCATGACAGGTGTCTTCTCATAATCGAAGACTTCATGTTCCTTTGCCTTTGAGGCTTCCGCTCTAGCATGACTCGGATATGGAGGATCTGTAAGTGCAATACCACTTCGAGTGGTGATGGCTTGAGCCTGTCCCTCTGATGTGTCAACAATGCTACCCAGTGCCCTTTGTTCAAGTTGCTCCTTTAGATCTTTTATTTCTGCTTGAGCAACTTGAAGTGCAATTGCTACAGAGCTGACCTGTGTGGACATGTGTGTCATGTGCTGAGCCATCGTCTTTATTATCCCTGTCATATCGGTCAACTCTAATGGTGGTACTGGCTGCTGCTGATGCATCTCTGAAACATTTGCTTCATGCACTACCTCTACCGCATTCACCTGAACAGTGCTATAAGCCATCTTTTCATCTCTTACCAGTTCCATGTGCCTGTACTGGTAATCCATGCTCTCTTCTTGCTGAACCAAGCATCTCATCAATGCATATGCCCCTTCATGATCACAGTTAAATAAGAACTTTCCCCCAGCTTCTATATCCATTTTGTCTCTATTGGGCTGTCCAAGTGAATCATAGAAGACCTGGATTAACTGTCGCTTGTCAATACCATGGTTGGGACATCTACGTAGCAAATGATTGAAGCGATGCCATGCTTTGACAAGTGATTCATCTTGCTTTTTCCTGAACATCCAGATCTCATTCTGAAGCTGAATCACACGTGAGATAGGATAGAACTTACTCATGAACTGTGCCACACACTCTTCCCACATTTTGATTGAACAGGATGGCATAGAGTCCAGCCAATCCATAGCAGCTCCCTTGAGACAATGGGGAAAGAGCATCAATTTTAGCGCTTCAGATATGACCCCATTATATCGGATTAGCCCACAGTGGCTTTGAAATCTCCCAATGAATACATGTGGGTCTTCCTCATCTGTCCCAGCAAAAGTGCACTGATCCCGCGCAAATTGAATTGTGCCCAGCTTAAGACAGAAGGTTTCTGCCTGAATTGGTGGCACCACAATTGCTGGCTCCCTTCCTTTAAGATCCGCCTCAAATGCCTGGATTATTGCTTTTCCTGAACGATTATATGGCATTGAGGTCTGGTGCGGTCTAGGTGTTGCTGCCAGTGCTTTCTCTACAGCTTCAGCCACCAAAGCTTGTAGATGCTCTGTGGTGAGGCTAATCTGCCCTTGGCCTTCCGCCATCGCTACCTGAGAAAACAACACTAGCACACTTGTGAGGTAAACAGATAGTAACAAAAATAAATTAAAAGAAGTATCCTAAATTAATTTTTAATTAAACTAATAAACCGTTTAATTCCCCGGCAACGGCGCCAAAAACTTGACACGATTTCTTACGTGTATACGCAAGTGCACGGTCAAGTAGTAAAAGTGGAGTATTTTACGACTCCGAGTATCGAACCCGAGGGAAATAGACGACTACTAGCTAATTAAGAATCAATTAGAAGATACCTAAGTAACCGGTAAGAAGTGGTTTGATTTTGAATGTTCGTCTCCCACAAAAAAGCGACTGAACAAAATGAATGTAGAGACAATATTTCTGTATTTTTCAATTAAAGGAATTTAATCAAAGTATGGAGAAAACTAAACGATCAATGAATCACCTAGGGTCTTTAGACAGTTCCGGAATTTGTATTGAAACACGTTACGCACTAACTGATCATGCCAGGTAATAGCACTTACAATCTTCTATCAATCTCATGTAATTTTACGTAACAGTTTACTTTGGGTCCTGTCGGTCCACCTCCATCTACCGTTACGTTCTAGCTGGCTAGTCAACTTCGTTCACCGGGTCCTGTCGGTCCACCGATTCACTCACCTAACTAGTTCAACCGAATCTACCCACACCTGACTACTCCTATTCATCTCACCTATCGGTCTCAATGATTTGGGAATAAAAACATGATCTTATTCGTAACCGGGTTAAGTCTCTGTCAAGCACCCACCTAGTTCACTAACAACTCCGGTTCGCGACTCCCTTGTTGCTAAGAATTAAGCCTAGATCATGATTTCTAATCAATTAGTTTGTAACATTAAGCTATGAATTCAACTAGTTCATCATCTTCATCTAACATGGTCATTCCATTCATCACTAACACGTGTCAATAGCCTTAGCTTACGGATTCACAATACAAGAGGAAGAATAATAAACATTAATTGGATCAAACGCATGAATCAATCAACAAAATCTGGAAAAAAGTCTAAGTCATAACCCTAGGCTCTCCATAGAGCCTAGCAAAGAAATTAGCTACTCATTGTTATGCCAAAATAACAAGTATTCTCCATAGAATGATAAAGAGAGGGTAAGAGAAGAATCAAACGATGAAATCGCCAAAGCTTTGGCGAATCCGTGCAATCCCCAAGCTCCTAGGTGCTCTCCAATGGCTCCCGTATGTGAATGTCTTGTTCTTAGGTCTTCTCTTGCGTTTTTTACCAGCTGGGCGCGCTTCTTAATGAAAACTAGCCGAAATTGCACTTCAGCCCCTCTACTTTGTAATTCCCGGACAGAATTATTTTCAGATCTTGCGAGGGATGTATCTCCCTCATACGGACTCGTCTTCGGGCCTACCATATATCTTTGGAAAGCTACGGATGTCTACTTTCCAATGCCGCAAGCCTTGCTTAAAACTTCTTTGTAGATTTTCCTGGGCATCTAAAAGAGTGCAGGCTGGTCCTGTGTGACTTTTCCAACTTTTCTTCGTTTGCGCGTCTCCTTTTCTCCTCTTCATCTAGCTCCATTCCAAGCATATCCAAGCACCTCATAAGCTCCATTGCACCTCTTTAACCTGATATACACAACACTAAACAACCCGTTCAATTATCATAGCAAATATGAGAGAAAACATGCACAAATAAGCTAGAAACACAACTTTTCACTCTTAGGCTTATACATCATCAAATTCACATATTTGTGAAAATATAGCATATAAATCATGTGAAATAAGACTATTACAAGTAATATGGAAGTATAAAGATAACTCCTAAAAGAGAGTTATCAATGGTAGCAGGAGTTGTCGCAGATAATTGCTCCAAAATCCAAGTGGCTTCAGTCAAGAAAAATATTCTGTTAAAAGGATCCAACTCTAGAGCTCTCGCAAACGACCACGGGTATGAAAGGCGCATCTTAATGAGCCAATCCACATCAGGTTGCCTCATTCCTAAAAAGAAAAAAATGATGAAAAGTTTAGGAATGCAAATTGCTAAAAAAGACAAAGTATGACATACGGCAACACCAAAGTATACCTGCTTCTTCGATGATTTCGTTTAAAGAGGGAATGCGCATGACAGGAAAAGCTGAAGCATCTCCTCTCTGCATTTCTTGCCTGTCAGCTTGAACCTCGCGTCCTTTGTAGTCAGCAGGAACAACGCAAGTAGCGACATGTGCGATGGAAGCTCCTACCTGTGAAACCCAAAAACTCCATGCGCTGGGAACTTGGAAAAGTTCCATCTCAACGGAAGGAATTGCAGGACTTTGTTGAGGCCCTGGGGCATTTTCAGAAGCAGCAGCACCTGGAGAAGCGGGTGGAATGTTAACACCACTAACTTCAGCAACAGTTGTGGTTTCTGCTTTCCCAAGGACTTCTTCATCCGCAAGAGGTTCTTGTTGCTCAGGAGCATCCATTGGAACATCGAAATTTTCATGCGATGCTATGTATTCCATGACCTGTTCATTTCCATGAACTTCAGCTCCAGCATCCTCTGCTTCCATCTCCTCAACCACACCAGTCTCTCCTACATTCTCAACTTCAGCATCTCTCTCTCTCTCTCCCTCTCTCTCTCTCTCTCTCTCTCTCTCATTCTGTTGTCGATTTTGACATCGTCAGATACCTCAATAATATCTTCCAGAGGTTCTCCTACATCCTCAGTGGCTGCGACAGGTTTCTCAACGTGCGAACTTCGTTCTGGAACACGAGACATAGGAAGCTGGTTGCTTTGCTCAAGCAACATGTTCACACAAGAACCGCTAACACCTGCCTCATCGATGACCTCTCTCGCAGCAGGCACACTAGCGGTGATGCCCGGTGCGACGGCAACATCACTTGCAGGTGCAGCAGGGTTAATGTTAGTAGGTTCATTTGAAGCAGCACCACCTGCAGGAAAAAATAAAGGAAAACATGTTGAGGTAACTCGCGTTATGAATTATGACATTTCATTTTGTTAGATCGAAAGCGAGCACCTCCACACATATGTGGGATCGCAGCTCCAGCATCATATGTTATAGATGCGACACCATATCCTACAGAGGTATCTTCATTTATCACATCTTTATGATGATCGTGACCTGATGTTGCAAATAAACTCTTTACAATAGGGAATGAGTTATCAGGCCTTGTTTACAAACATTGTTCAAATGTTTACCTGAGGGTTCGCCACATTTGCTTACTAACCATAGGCGAATATCATCTTTTGATAAGCCGTGCTTTAGCGCACCAAAAATTACTTGTTGATAAGTCACAGCAAGGTTAAAAATTGTACCTTCCTCATTTCCTGAGATTTCCTCAAAGTCTTCCTGAGCGCGTTCCCAGGCAGCAACACTCATGCTACCAGCATGCTGTTCTTCCAGACTCCTTCTCTTCATGGTCTCTATGTCATCGTCCTCGCGCTTTCTCCTTCTCTCTTCTTCCTCAGCAGCCATTCTTTTAGACTCAGCGATTATAGCTTCGTCTATAGGCTCACTGGACGCATCTGAGTGAGACCCCTTTGTTTTCCACTTTTCTTTGGCCAAAAGGCCACTGATGGTCTTTGTATCATCACCTGCGAAAAAAAATTAAGTTATTGACACTGCGGCGAAAGCCATGATTTAAAGAAGATAAGTTCATTTGAGTTACATTCTGAACTTTATTCTCCTATCTCCTGTCTTTCTTCTTCCTCTCTTTCGTCTTCCTCTCTTTCCTCTTCTTCACTTTCTTCTCCTCTTCCTTCTCTTCCCTCTTCCTCCTCAGCTTCTTCTTCCTGATCAAAGGGGATGAACGTCTCAACCGCGAAATCTTTATGTGTCTTGCCCTGCATGCGACCCTTGCCTTTACCCTTGGAAGCAGGAGAATTCGCAAGCGACGAAGCTGGAGCGTCCCTGGGAGGCGAAGAAATCACAATTCCCTTCTGTTTTTGCTTTTTAGCCTTCGGGGAAAGTTCTGCATCCACCTCAACATCGTTGTCTATTAGGGAGTGAGCAAATACGTCCATCTCCTCGCGTATCCGAGCCTCCACCTTGGGAGCCAATTCCATTTCTAGAAGAATTTCCCTCTTTTGCCTTTTTGCTTTAACAATGGAATTAACCAATGATGGGCAACGATCTCCAGATGTGAATCTCCTCAAGCAGCACTGAAAAAGAAAATCTTATGTAAGTTTCAACGTCTTAAAGAGAGAAGTCCTTCAAGCATAAAGGAGAATTGTTTACCTTGGTAAAATCTTCGCTGTACTGGATCACACATACAACTCCCCCCCTAACAGCAGTCATATTCTCCTCAAGAATCGTGACTGGGCACAAGTGGTTTTCAATATGAAGCAGGGAATAAAATCCATACTTTGAATCGTCCAAACTGCAGTTCTGACGGAATGGTAAAGTATTCCTTTTGATCGCAGGAGCTTTGTTGAGATGGGGAGGTGAGGAGACATCAAATATGGTATGTTGAGCGTTCCAGTAAGAAATCCAATTCTTGGTAAGGCGACCTACGCGTTGCCCCGAGGGCTGGGTGAAAGGTAAGTTGCTAAGAAGGATAGATTTACACTTCCTTGTCAATAGTCGGTTGTAGCAATCTCTGTTTACCGACTTACACCAAATAGAAGGCGCCACTGCGTTAAAGCCAAACTGGGGTGAGACGCGAGTCGGGTTAACATTGACTGTTGATCCGCTCGTACTTGGAAGTTATTTCAAAAACATTTTCGGCAAGGGCAGGTAGTGAACCTCTCAAGCACGAGCAGAGGAATTCCCTGTAGCAATCATCTCCCTTGAGGAGAGTATCTTCAGAGAGGGAGCCATCTCTACTAGGGTACAACCTCGGGAAAAATCGCACATTATCAATGCGAGTAGTGTAGGGTCTGGCTGTAAATTTTCTCCGATCGTCGCACACCAAATTCCATGAACACTTAGGAGGGTTGATCCTATACCATCGGGCAGCTCTCCCACTTCGAACTGCATTCTTCGAACTTGGAACGTTCCAGGAATTGGGTCTCGAAGGGACGGGATTGTAAGAGGGCCACCTTTAAAATACCCACATGGTAAGAAATGAAATGTTGACAAAAGTCAACACATCAAGACACCCACGCGATTCCTCTGTAATACCCCGTAAAATCGACAAGGACAAAATAGTAATTTTAAATAGATTAATATATTATTTAATTGCGAAAAAATAGAGTCGCATAAATAATAGTATTTTATCGACAAGAAATACTCGTAAGATTTTAGAAAAAATATTAAGTTAGTTTTCGTAGGTGAATACGCGACGTTTTATTTATTTTTACTATTTGACCTTTCACGCGTGTATGATCACCGCGAAGTTTAGTGTGAGTGACACACCCAATCATCCTACACCTTGGTGTGCCACCCACACCTTAACCTTTCTCATATCATCTTCTACAACTAGCATTTTGCTTCTTCGGGGATTTTTCTCACCGCCAAAGAAATCACCATCGCCGCCTCCAACATCATCATTCATCTCCTTTTTGTCTACCTATATATTGAGTCATCAACTTCAATTATTATCATCACCACCTTCATCTTCATCATCTTCTTCACCTCCTTCCCGCGGCCAACCACACCACCAAGAGCACCACCGCCACCACCCATCACCATCTCCTCTCTAACTCCCTGTTCTCCCTCCCTCTGCCTCACTCTCCCTACTCTGTTCCGAAATAGAGCACCAGCAGCAACAACCAGCAGCAGCTACGCTGCCACCGCCGCCGGCGTTGCTGCCGTCGGGAAGAAACCCGAAGCCCCACCACCACTTCTTCACCTCTGCTTCTTTCTCTCTCTCTCTGCTACCATCCAATCCAGAGCAAGAAGGAGTTGAGGGCAGCCTCAATAACGCCCAAGAAACAGAGGATCCAAAACTACCACCGTCGGCCACCATTATTGCCGACGGGGGAAGCTTGGCCCAAGCTTCTCAGTGACTCCCGCCTCTCCAAACCACCACCAAACAACTCCTAGAGCTCCCAGGAGACGAACCCAAGTCCTAACCGGAGCTAGAAGGTCCTCCATCACCGGCGGCGAAGAGCACTGCGCGACTCACCGTCGGCAAACCCGGAAAGCTTCGTTTCTTGACCGATTCCGGCCATTCTTGGCTTAGGTATGCTCTAAATCTCGCCGTAACTCCATTTAAACAATCAAATTCATATCTTGCTAGCTTAAATCCATGATTAGATCAATCAAATTGGTGTTCATGTAAAAGGGGGTGAAAGTGTCTTTTCCCTAAAATTTGCTACATAGTGATAAACATGTAAAGGGTAGCTGTTTGTATTTATGAAGGATTTGGTGGGTAGTTGTTGTCACTTAATGAAACTGTTATGTGAGTAGGTGGGGGTTACTGTTGACTTTTAAAGTAAACTTGAGGGTTTCAGTTGTTGTTTATATAAACGTTATATTATACGCGAAAAATAAAAATGATATTTTCCGATTAAAAATATTTTCCAAAAAATAATACTTTTCGTCCCGGTCCCGGAAAGGTGATTCGGGTGATGAAATAATACACGAGTTGCTCGTTAAAAAATTAAACAAGTAATATTTTATTAGAAACTAAATTAAAGTTGCGTTTAGTTGTTAACTTTAAAATTGGTTGTTTAAATATTTATAAAAATGACTTTTTTCGAACTTGTAAATATCGTTGCGTCATTTCAAGTATTTAGAAGTGATTTTTCATAAAAATCCAATATCGTATAGTTGATAATATTAATATTTACTTTATGTAAAAATACAAACTACTATTAATATTTACTAGTATTTTATAAAAAATAGTTTCTATAATTAAATGAGACTTTTGTAACATAAAATCTAATAGCTCTTCAAATACATAATCGTTGTTTAATAATCTTGCTAATAAGAAAATATAACGAGATAAAGAAACGTTAATAAATTAGTATGCGAGTTTAGGCTAATTTTAAGAACTAATAACTAGGGTTATTAATAAGACTCGTAGAATGATACAGAGTTGTGACGATTTAGAAGCTCCGATTTGTAGGTAACGGATCCGTAAGCAACGCCAACAAGTAGGACGTTTGACGCTACGGAATCCAGGTAAGTAAATATGCCAAGCCTAGCGTGCTAGCTCCTGTTCGTGTCAGAGTATGCTTTTAGTACTTGTCTCAAAATTATATTTTTGAGTTACATGTGTTGTTTGAAATCTCTTTGCAAGTTGAAGAAGTTGATTTACTGAGAACTGTCACACGAATAATATTAATCCACTAATAACGTAAAGTGGAAAGAGTTGTGCGGGGATCGTTATATTCGCTTAAGATCGGTCGTGGCTGACTACGTTCACCCGACCCGTTTATAAGATTGGTCGTGGCTGGCTACGTCCACCCGACCCGTTTATTTTAATCCGGTCGCAACCTGCCGGATCGCTCCATGTACTCACCTCTCTGGCCGCGAGTAGTCTTAGAGGGGTGCCGGCACTTAAGGTCTTGGATGCGTAGTGATAGTAGATCTTCCCCGTATCAACAAAGTTAAAAAGTGGTTTTCTTCAAGGACAAGAATGTCTATGAATAAAGGAAGGCAAGATTGGGATATTACTCCCCGTTTCAAGATCAAGAAAGAAGAAATTGAAAGCTTGAGAAGTTTAAAGTTTGATGTGTGCCTTGTTTACTCTTTTAAAGATTTACTTCCTCTTATTACTGTTTTTGGAAATAAATTATGCCTCGTCATCTGTTTACGAGCTAGGGTATTTATTTACTCAGCATTTCTCGGCTGACTTTAGAAACTGCGGTTCCGTTTTCTTTCCCACCGCAGGATTAGCAGAAGAAGGCTATGGTATGGATGAGTACGGGACTCACTGAGGAGGTCACGTAACGTATTGTAAGATAGTTTGAACCATGTATGATAGTTTGAGTAAGGCTTGAATAATGTGTAATAATAACATATGAAGGACTTGAGAAGTAATGTAGTGTTTAATAATATGTAATATAAGTGCTTGGAAGTTGTGCTTTCGATTGTCCGCCGTTACTTTTAGCTTCGGCCTCCCCGATTCGTCCGAGTCGGATAAGGGGGTCGTTGCAGGTGGTATCAGAGCCAACAGTCCAGTAAAAGGGAATTAAACCTGTAGGGAAACTTCAAATGAACATAGGGCAAGATAATTAAAACTGGAAAGCCGTTCGGGGTATGGGTAGCTTAAGTATAAGTATTGGTATCTCCCACCCACCCACAACCTGTCTTAAGAAGTTTTGTGTAGACTTATGTGAATCGGTTTGATTCAAGATACATCTAATTGGTTGTGAACAATCTTCACTTCCATGATCAGAAGAAGGATAAGAACATAATTTGATTCTTATTAGATGCTCTATTTGAGTTATGGACACGTTACATGTGCTTTATTGTGATAATTCCTATGTGATACATGTTTATCTATTATTTTACGCAATTATTATGCTAGATAATTGAAAAATAATTGTTGAATTATCTACGACCATAACCGAGGATACCATAGGGGGTGACTGATAGACCGCTACCCTATCGCTTTAGGTTAGTTTGACAGAGACAAATGGCTGAAAACATCAGTATGGAGCAGTTCTTCACACAAATGAGTCAGATGATGAACAACGGAGGTCAGACAGGGACTAATTGGGCCAAACAGGTGTCCGAAATGAAACCCAAGGAATTCACAGGAAAAGAGGATCCTGTTGAATTGGAGGATTGGATCGTGGAAATGGATAAGATCCTCGAGGTGGTAAAGTGCCCTGATGAAAGGAAAGTTAACTGTGCGGCCTTCTATCTGAAGAGTGAAGCGAACCTCTGGTGGAGGAATGCCCGAGAGACTCTGTTGGCCAGACCCAATTTCAACTGGGAAGCTCTTCAAGCTGCTCTCCGATCGCGTTTCTACCCTCATCATGTGAAGAGGAGTAAGGAAATGGAATTCCAGAACCTGCAGCAAGGAAATGACTCTGTCACTGAGTATTTCCGAAAATTCACGGAGTTGACGCGATTTGTTGGAAACATGGTGCCCGACGAAGACTCCAAGATTTCTCGATTTATCGGAGGACTTCAGGAAAGGCTACAAGAGTCACTTCTGAGCCGAACTTATTCCACTCTCCACGAAGCTTACGACAGAGCTGCTGACATCTGGCGAGTTCGTGTCTCGCAAGATGAGAAACGCAAGAAACGCAAGCTCGAGGAGGCAGGCGGAGGCAACAACAACTTTGCCAAGGCCAATCAGAGGTTCAAGCCTAACAATGGAGGAGGCAACCAGGGCCAGCATCGTGGCAATCAGCAGAACACCGGAGCTCAGCAAATCCGCCGTTATTATTGCAAAAGGTGTCCACGGAACCACCCAGGTGAGGATTGTGAAGGAAACTTGGTCACGTGCAACAACTGCGGTAAGAGGGGACACCGATCGTACGAATGTCGTTCGCAGCCAGCTAGGAACCCGCCAGTGAACCAAGGCGGAAATCTTGGTAGGCCACAACAAAACAACTACCAGGGCAACCGCCAGCAGAACGGGGGTAATATTGGGCGCAACCAGCAGTTTGGAAATCAGCAGAATGTGAATCGTAACAACCAAAACCACGGAGGCAATGGTTACGGGAGACAGCAGAACTACAATGGGGGCAATGCAGGACAGAATGGAGGTCAACCCAGGACTGGAAACAATAATGCTGGATATGGGAATAACAACAATGGAGCAGGAGGTCAGAATGGAAATGTGGGAAGGATAGCTGTGCTGACAAGGACTGAAGCAGAAGCTGCTCATGGAGTTGTGACGGGTACTTTTCTTGTCCTTGAGCAACCAGCTTTTGTATTGTTTGATTCGGGTGCATCTTATTCCTTTATATCGTCTGCGTTTGTTGAGAAACTGGATTTGCACAAGTCGTCTAGCATATCTGTTCCTGTAGCAACACCTAATGGCCACGTAACTGTCTGTGACACCGTATTCGAAGGAGTAGAATTGAAGATTCTAACTAGTACCTTACCCGCCAACCTAATAAAGTTTGACCTAGGAGGCATAGATGTAATCCTAGGAATGGATTGGCTTGGAAAGTATCGGGCAGTTATTGACTGTTATGGTCAAAAGGTTCGACTGAGAGGGCCTAAGGGAGAAAGGATCACTTATCGAGGTATCCCCACTGAACCTCGCATTAAACTAGTGTCAGCCCTTACCATAGTTAATCAAGTGAAAAAGGGAAACTCTGCCTTCTTGTGTTATGTCCAAGACGTAACTAAGAAGGAGACTGGTCTAGAAGAGATACCAGTCGTAAAGGAATTTCCTGATGTATTCCCAGAAGAGATTCCGGGAATGCCACCCCAGAGAGAAGTAGAGTTTACTATAGACTTGGCACCTGGAACTGCACCTATTTCAAAGGCGCCGTATAGGATGGCACCTGCTGAATTAAAGGAGTTGAAGAACCAGATACAAGAACTTCTGGATAAAGGGTACATACGACCTAGTGTGTCACCTTGGGGAGCACCGGTGTTGTTTGTGAAGAAGAAAGACGGAAGTTTACGGTTATGCATTGATTACCGGGAACTGAACCATGCTACCATTAAGAACAAATATCCGCTACCCCGGATTGACGACTTGTTCGATCAACTACAAGGGGCTAGTGTTTTCTCTAAGATCGACCTGAGGTCCGGATATCACCAACTTCGTGTAACCGAAAAGGATATTCCGAAGACTGCCTTTAGTACAAGGTATGGTCACTACGAGTTCACGGTGATGCCGTTTGGTTTAACCAACGCTCCCGCAGTATTCATGGACTTGATGAACCGGGTGATGAAGCCATTTCTAGACCAGTTTGTAGTCGTCTTTATTGATGACATTCTGGTGTACTCGAAGAACGAGAAGGATCATGAAGAAAACCTCCGAGAAGTATTGCAGACGCTGAGGCAGGAGCAGCTGTATGCCAAGCTGTCTAAGTGTGAATTCTGGTTGGACCGAGTTCCATTTCTGGGCCATATCATTTCCAAGGAAGGAATAGCTGTGGACCCAGCAAAGATCTCAGCATTCAAGGATTGGCCTACACCGAAGAATGTGTCGGAAATCCGAAACTTTCTCGGCTTAGCCGGCTACTACCGACGCTTCGTAAAGGATTTCTCTAAGATTGCTAGGCCACTGACTACGCTGACGAAGAAAGCGGTGAAGTATCACTGGGACGATAGCTGCGAAGAAGCGTTCCAAACTCTAAAGGAAAAGCTAACTACAGCACCAGTATTAGCTTTACCAAACGAGTCTGGTGAATTCGAAGTGTACAGTGATGCATCGAAGAAGGGACTAGGATGTGTGCTGATGCAAGACCGAAGGGTGATTGCCTACGCGTCGAGGCAATTGAAACCTCACGAAGAGAACTATGCCACACATGATCTGGAATTGGCAGCAGTAATCTTCGCACTAAAAATATGGAGACATCATCTTTACGGAGCTGTTTGCAAGCTCTACACGGATCATCGAAGCCTGAAGTATATCTTCACCCAGAAAGAGCTGAATAACAGGCAACGAAGATGGCTAGAAATTATCAAGGATTATGATTTACGCATTCAGTACCACGAAGGGAAGGCCAATGTGGTTGCTGACGCGCTAAGTCGTAAGTCAAGCCATGCAGTGAACGCTATGTTAATCCTGGCGGATCAGTTAAGCCACGAGTTCAGAAAACTTGACATCGAAGTGGTGGAACAAGGAACGGTGCAAAAATTGTTTGGAAGCATGACAGCTGTACCAGATTTTTTTGAAGAAATAAGGCACAATCAAGCTGGAGACGTGAAGCTCGAAAGAATCAAGAAGAAGATTGCAGCAGGAGAAGCCAAAGAATTCCAGATTCACGAAGACGGAAGCATTCTCTACAAAGGAAGGTGGTGTGTACCACAAAAGTGTGCGGAAACCAAGCAGAAGTTGATGCAAGAAGCACACAACACACCGTATTCAGTCCATCCTGGAGGCGATAAACTGTACAAAGACTTGAAGAAGACGTTCTGGTGGCCCAACATGAAGAAGGAAGTAGCAGAATTTGTGGCCAGATGCCTAACATGCCAAAAGGTAAAGTTCGAGCATAAGAGAATGGGGGGTCTACTCCAACCACTAGATATCCCAGTTTGGAAATGGGACTCTATCTCGATGGATTTTGTCACAGCCTTACCGACCTCAAAGAACGGGTTGAATCAGATATGGGTAGTCGTGGACAGGCTAACCAAAACTGCGAGATTCATCCCGATGAAAGACACATGGGGTATGGAACAGAGAGCGGATGCCTACATTAGAAACATCGTAAGGTATCATGGTGTTCCAAGTTCGATAATCTCGGACAGGGACCCTAACTTTCTCTCTCATTTCTGGAGGGCGCTCCAAGAGGCATTGGGAACTCAGCTGAAGTTTAGTACAGCTTTCCACCCAGCCACAGATGGGCAAACGGAAAGGACCATTCAAACACTGGAAGATATGTTGCGAGCCTGTGTTATGGATTTCCAAGGCTCATGGGTGGATAAACTTCCATTAATCGAGTTCTCCTATAACAATAGCTATCACGCCAGCATCGGAATGGCACCATACGAAGCCCTATATGGAAGGAAATGCCGATCACCGCTTTGCTGGAGTGACATCAGCGAAACCGTGGTCATTGGATCACAAATGATTGAAGACATGACGAACCAGGTACGACTCATCCAACAACGTATGAAAGCAGCTCAAGACAGACAAAAGTCATACGCGGATCAAAAGAGAAGACTGTTGGAATTCCAAGTGGGAGAAAAAGCATTCCTACGGGTTTCACCTACCAAGGGAGTTACCAGGTTCAATCTAAAGGGTAAGTTAAGTCCTAAATTTATCGGTCCATACGAGATTATAGAAAGGATTGGTGAAGTGGCGTATCGACTGGATTTGCCATCGAATTTGGGGCGTGTACACAATGTTTTCCACGTCTCACAACTGAAGAAATACGTACCGGATCCGTCCCACGTGTTGGATCCTGAACCGGTTGATTTTGACCCGTCGCTCACCTACGAGGAGCAACCTATCAAGATACTGGATACAAAGACAAGGGACACGCGTACCAAGAGTGTCAGACTGGTCAAAGTCCTTTGGTCTAACCATCAAACTGAGGAAGCAACTTGGGAAGCTGAAGAAGAGATGAGGAAAAAGTATCCACACTTATTTCATGAGGTACGTTGAGTTCCGGGGACGTCACTCTCTAAGGGGGAGAGGACGCAACCTTTCATTTAGTACCTTCGTACCCTTATTTACGCAACCTTTTATTTAGTACCTTTACACGTTCGTACCCTTATCACATAGTTGACCCTGACCTTTAGTAACCAAATGGAACTATAATCACATACGTAAGATAAACGAGAATACGGTCTTTACGTGATACAATATTTGTTGCATTGCATGCACTAGATGGTAATTACTTGCTATCACTTGCTGTGTGAAATTTCATGCCTGCTATGTGATCGCGACTGTGATCGTTAGTTGCTTATTAGAAAGCTTCAGCATCAGAAGTATTGGGTTGATTTTAGTTTTGAGGCACAAGTTTTAGCCTCAAGAGTATTTGACTGATTTTAGCCCCGAGGTAAAAGTTTTAGCATCAAGAGCAATTGACTGAATTAGCTTCGAGGAAGAAGTTTAATATCGGGAATACTTAGATTGTTTAAGCTTCGAGGACGAAGCTTTGTTTAAGGGGGAGAGACTGTAATACCCCGTAAAATCGACAAGGACAAAATAGTAATTTTAAATAGATGAATATATTATTTAATTGCGAAAAAATAGAGTCGCATAAATAATAGTATTTTATCGACAAGAAATACTCGTAAGATTTTAGAAAAAATATTAAGTTAGTTTTCGTAGGTGAATACGCGATGTTTTATTTATTTTTACTATTTGACCTTTCACGCGTGTATGATCACCGCGAAGTTTAGTGTGAGTGACACACCCAATCATCCTACACCTTGGTGTGCCACCCACACATTAACCTTTCTCATATCATCTTCTACAACTAGCATTTTGCTTCTTCGGGGATTTTTCTCACCGCCAAAGAAATCACCATCGCCGCCTCCAACATCATCATTCATCTCCTTTTTGTCTACCTATATATTGAGTCATCAACTTCAATTATTATCATCACCACCTTCATCTTCATCATCTTCTTCACCTCCTTCCCGCGGCCAACCACACCACCAAGAGCACCACCGCCACCACCCATCACCATCTCCTCTCTAACTCCCTGTTCTCCCTCCCTCTGCCTCACTCTCCCTACTCTGTTCCGAAACAGAGCACCAGCAGCAACAACCAGCAGCAGCTACGCTGCCACCGCCGCCGGCGTTGCTGCCGTCGGGAAGAAACCCGAAGCCCCACCACCACTTCTTCACCTCTGCTTCTTTCTCTCTCTCTCTGCTACCATCCAATCCAGAGCAAGAAGGAGTTGAGGGCAGCCTCAATAACGCCCAAGAAACAGAGGATCCAAAACTACCACCGTCGGCCACCATTATTGCCGACGGGGGAAGCTTGGCCCAAGCTTCTCAGTGACTCCCGCCTCTCCAAACCACCACCAAACAACTCCTAGAGCTCCCAGGAGACGAACCCAAGTCCTAATCGGAGCTAGAAGGTCCTCCATCACCGGCGGCGAAGAGCACTGCGCGACTCACCGTCGGCAAACCCGGAAAGCTTCGTTTCTTGACCGATTCCGGCCATTCTTGGCTTAGGTATGCTCTAAATCTCGCCGTTTAAACAATCAAATTCATATCTTGCTAGCTTAAATCCATGATTAGATCAATCAAATTGGTGTTCATGTAAAAGGGGGTGAAAGTGTCTTTTCCCTAAAATTTGCTACATAGTGATAAACATGTAAAGGGTAGCTGTTTGTATTTATGAAGGATTTGGTGGGTAGTTGTTGTCACTTAATGAAACTGTTATGTGAGTAGGTGGGGGTTACTGTTGACTTTTAAAGTAAACTTGAGGGTTTCAGTTGTTGTTTATATAAACGTTATATTATACGCGAAAAATAAAAATGATATTTTCCGATTAAAAATATTTTCCAAAAAATAATACTTTTCGTCCCGGTCCCGGAAAGGTGATTCGGGTGATGAAATAATACACGAGTTGCTCGTTAAAAAATTAAACAAGTAATATTTTATTAGAAACTAAATTAAAGTTGCGTTTAGTTGTTAACTTTAAAATTGGTTGTTTAAATATTTATAAAAATGACTTTTTTCGAACTTGTAAATATCGTTGCGTCATTTCAAGTATTTAGAAGTGATTTTTCATAAAAATCCAATATCGTATAGTTGATAATATTAATATTTACTTTATGTAAAAATACAAACTACTATTAATATTTACTAGTATTTTATAAAAAATAGTTTCTATAATTAAATGAGACTTTTGTAACATAAAATCTAATAGCTCTTCAAATACATAATCGTTGTTTAATAATCTTGCTAATAAGAAAATATAACGAGATAAAGAAACGTTAATAAATTAGTATGCGAGTTTAGGCTAATTTTAAGAACTAATAACTAGGGTTATTAATAAGACTCGTAGAATGATACAGAGTTGTGACGATTTAGAAGCTCCGATTTGTAGGTAACGGATCCGTAAGCAACGCCAACAAGTAGGACGTTTGACGCTACGGAATCCAGGTAAGTAAATATGCCAAGCCTAGCGTGCTAGCTCCTGTTCGTGTCAGAGTATGCTTTTAGTACTTGTCTCAAAATTATATTTTTGAGTTACATGTTTTGTTTGAAATCTCTTTGCAAGTTGAAGAAGTTGATTTACTGAGAACTGTCACACGAATAATATTAATCCACTAATAACGTAAAGTGGAAAGAGTTGTGCGGGGATCGTTATATTCGCTTAAGATCGGTCGTGGCTGACTACGTTCACCCGAACCGTTTATAAGATTGGTCGTGGCTGGCTACGTCCACCCGACCCGTTTATTTTAATCCGGTCGCAACCTGCCGGATCGCTCCATGTACTCACCTCTCTGGCCGCGAGTAGTCTTAGAGGGTTGCCGGCACTTAAGGTCTTGGATGCGTAGTGATAGTAGATCTTCCCCGTATCAACAAAGTTAAAAAGTGGTTTTCTTCAAGGACAAGAATGTCTATGAATAAAGGAAGGCAAGATTGGGATATTACTCCCCGTTTCAAGATCAAGAAAGAAGAAATTGAAAGCTTGAGAAGTTTAAAGTTTGATGTGTGCCTTGTTTACTCTTTTAAAGATTTACTTCCTCTTATTACTGTTTTTGGAAATAAATTATGCCTCGTCATCTGTTTACGAGCTAGGGTATTTATTTACTCAGCATTTCTCGGCTGACTTTAGAAACTGCGGTTCCGTTTTCTTTCCCACCGCAGGATTAGCAGAAGAAGGCTATGGTATGGATGAGTACGGGACTCACTGAGGAGGTCACGTAACGTATTGTAAGATAGTTTGAACCATGTATGATAGTTTGAGTAAGGCTTGAATAATGTGTAATAATAACATATGAAGGACTTGAGAAGTAATGTAGTTTTTAATAATATGTAATATAAGTGCTTGGAAGTTGTGCTTTCGATTGTCCGCCGTTACTTTTAGCTTCGGCCTCCCCGATTCGTCCGAGTCGGATAAGGGGGTCGTTGCATCCTCAATCGCAACCACCAGTTGGTCTAACCGCTGATACAAGGTTCCTAGCACTAGAGGCCCAAGCGCGACCTTCTGGCCAAGATTCAACTTGATAGCAAGGGGAAAGACATGATAAAAGTGTTGGAATAGATGCCCTAGGGCCAATCTAGTTTAGTTTGAATTTAATTGTGGCTAGAAATTCATTTATTATTTATTGGATATTTAATATAATGAAGTCCTTAGATTTACAATTGTGTTGTTTATCTTAAATATCCATAGTCCAGTATAATGATTAATGGGACAATCATCTATAGACTAGTATGGGGTTGGATTGATATGGAGATATCACAATCCAACACATAGGTGTGCATTAGGGGTAATGTTGCACTGGATTGACCCATCTCCGAGAAGGCTACATACATGTTATGTTGAGTCACAAGCGATTCTCGCGGTGCAATGGTATTTTCATCCTTAGACTTGAAGTCACTAGATATTCTAGTTGTAGATTATTGTGATCTTGGTAGCGTTAAATGCTACACCGTAACTGGGTAGTTATAAAGGCGTGTACTGGATACAATAAGAAGAAAGCTTAGAGATCGTAGTGGACGTAGATAGAATTTGTCCCTCCCACATAACGGGAGCAAATATCCTAGGCCACTCGAGGGATAGTGCTTATAGAATGTCTGGCCATACTCAAATAAATCAATATGGGATATTGATGTTATTTGCATGAATAAGGCTGTTCCCATGGATCGAGAAACTATGGATTGGATATACGAGTGTGACTTGTATGTCTCGTGTCCAATCCGAATATAGAGACGAAGAGATGAGACAATTACTTGTACAAAGGTTGTCAAGATGACTATTCTATTAGTTGGCTAGAATGGATGTTTTGCTAGAAACCGCTCCATATTAGCAAATAGTTGCTACCAACTAGATAGAACCTATGGGGTCACACGCTATATAGAGTTGAACTAGATTTGGGAATTAATTAATTGGATTAATTAATTAGAAGGATCACTTTGCAAAACCTTGCAAACATAGTAGGGACTAATTTGCAAGGAAGGGACTAAATTGAATTCTACTAGGACTAGAAGAAGTCCTTTAGGTAGTTGGAAAGAAGTTGTTGGACTATATAAAGGACCTTACTTCATTCCTTCCCACAACTTATGCTCATTATTGAACATAACAAGAGTGGGAGAGAACAAAAAGGAGAGAGAGCAAGCAAACAAGAGGAGCCCGACCGCCCCTCTTGCCGCCGCCGGTCCCGTTGGCCACAAGGAGGCCGAGAGCCCCCCTTTTGGTCTCGTTTTGCGTGATTTTTTTTCCTCTTCCTCATTCCGGGCTAGCACCAAGGACTTGGGAGATCTAGTATCAACTCTAGGCGTGATCAACCATAGAGAACGTGTCACAATTCGCGTTTGAAGTCATCAAAGGAGAACCCTAAGGTGTGTGATTGGTTTCTTCCCTTACCATCGTTATGTCTCTTGACTTGTGATCCTTGGAGGGTTTTGCATGGTTTATTTTGTTTCCGTTGCGCATCCATGAATCAAAACCCTACAGTGGTATCAGAGCCTGGTTGTAGAGTATAAACGTTGTTTATGTGTTACGTTTTAGTTTTTTTACACCTTAATTTGATTGTTTAGCGCGTAAAACAAGACAAATCAAGCATGGGATGCAATTTGTCAATAATCTATCATAACAAGATCTAATTTTTTCATTGGATGCAAGAATTGGTGAGTTTGAGAAATTTTAGGATCTTAGATCTAGGGTTTGGGCATCCTTGGGGAAGAAGGAGTTCTCCCAAAACAAGGAAACAACCAAAATTGGGCACCAAGCAAGGGAGTTGTTTTGGAAACAACTCCCTCAAGGAGGTTCGGCCCCCCTAGGGGACCGCCCCTCTTGCTTGCCGCCCAAGATTGGCTGCCCTAGGGGCCGGGCGGCCCTAACCCGCGGCCTAGGCGTGTGGGTTATGGGCCGGCCCGGCCCTAGGGCCTTATGTTTCACCTCATATGGCCCGGGCAATTTGATTGTTGGGCCCATGGACCGTTTTAACCCTAGAAATCCTAAAATCAATTAAAATTGACCAAGCGCGTTAAAATTGGATTTTAACTGTTGATGTGGATGTTTAATTTTGTGGTTTGGTTTTACGGCCTGCGAGCTGATCAACTAATTGTAATAATTAATTAGGATTTATGGCCTGCGTGCCATTTTTTTCTCAACTTGTGAGATTTATTTTATTTAGTATAGAAGTTAGCTAGTGCTAGATAAAGTAGATTGTTAGCCAAGATTGAAGAAAAGAAGCCCAAAGCCAAAGGAGCCACAAAAGATGGAGCATGGAGCATGGAGAATTCCACAAGACTATGAAGGATGGACCAAAAGATCAAGACGCATGGAGATGTGTTTGCTTTTAGGGTTCATAGATAATTCCATTGGCTTGGAATTATCTTAGTCTAGAAAAGGCCATATCCACATCACGTTTCATTTCTGTTTTGTGGTTGTTTACTTTATTGTCTTATTATTGTGTGGTTGGTGTATGGTTGATGCATGCAATTAGGATAATAAGATAATTAGACAACCCGGATCTATTATTTGGAGTTGTGCCCAAACTCAAATAGATAGATTAGTTGATATTGATCAACAAAACAATTAAAATTGAATTTAAAATCCCTCAAAATTCAAATATTGTGTTCTTGCCTTCTCGTTATTTAAACACTCATTATCATCATTATTTATCAAGTTCGTGCGTGCAAAAGCATGGCGACTTGGTTCATAATGATGGAATGCGATGGCACGTAACAATGTGCAATTGTTTAAATAAGAGGTTGAACACAACTGGGCTATTAATATGATTAAGAAACCTAGAGGCAATCAATTGGGATTATCCATATGGATGGATAAATAAGGAGTTACTTGCCCGATTGAACCAAGAGTTGCATATGGGATGTAATTGGAATTGTTCCTACCTAAAGTAGTCGAATTATGGGTGACTTGCCAAAGCAAGCTCATAAAGAGATGAAACATGGATCTTGGCCCACTAGAAAATATAAGGATATTTTCCGCATTAATATCTTGAGGGTTATTAATCCGTAGAAAAATAGTGGGAGCTATATTTGATAAACTAGCCATTATTGAATATAGTCAAAAAATACACACAAATACTAAAACTTGCGTATTTTCCTTTTGTAGAATTCCAAATGGCAAACAACTCATCGAGTTCACAACATTCCCTACGATCTGTCCTTGAGAACGACAAGCTCTCTGGAACCAACTTTCTTGATTGGTACAGAAACTTGAGAATTGTTCTCAAGCAAGAGAAGAAACTGTACGCAATAGAGGAGCATGTTCCAGAAGGTCCAGAGAACCAAACACCTGCTGCCCTAAAGGCGTATCAAAAGCGTGTTAATGACGCCAATGATGCGGCCTGCCTTAAGCTATGCACCATGACTTCTGAGCTCCAGAAGCAACACGAAAACATGAATGCTGTCGATATGATCGAGCATCTGAAGCAGCTCTTCCAAGCAGGAAAGGGTAGAGAGATATGAGTTCTTTAAGGCACTGTTCAAGTGTCATCTGGCAGAAGGGAACCCGGTGGGACCCCATGTACTCCGTATGATCCGGTACTCGGAGAATCTCACCCGACTGGGGTTCCCGGTCGGCCAAGAGTTGGCAACCGATCTCGTGTTGCAATCGTTGCCCGAGAGTTATGGACAGTTCATCATGAACTATAACATGAACGAGATCGTGAAACCACTGCCATATTTACTCAATATGTTGAGGACAGCTGAGCAGAGCATCAACAAGGGTAAGGGCAAGGCCATTATGATGGTGCAGAAAAGAAAGGGCAAAAGGTTTGCCTCATCCTCCAAGGGCAAAGGCAAGTCAGTTGCCAAGTCCAAGGAACCTGCCCTTAAGCCTGTTTGGTGGCATTGCCAAAGGTGTTACTAAAGGTGAGTGTCACTACTGCAGTCAGCCTGGACACTGGAGGAGGAATTGCCCAAAATATCTGGATGACAGGAGGCTTGGAATAGTGACTCCACCACCACCAGGTATTTTTGTTGTAGATGTCAATTTAGCTGTCTCTACATCATGGGTATTAGATACTGGATGTGGATCTCATATTTGTCGAAATATGCAGGATCTAAAAAGAAGTAGAAGATTGGCTAAAGGAGAGGTAGATCTGCGCGTTGGGAATGGAGCAAATGTTGATGCGTAGGCCATAGGCGTGTGCGAGCTATCTCTGCTTCAGGATTAGTTTTAGAATTAAATAATTGTTATTTTGTGCCTGCTATGAGCAGAAACATTATTTCTATTTCTTGTTTGGACAAGGATGGTTTTATTATTTCAATAAAGAACAATTGTTGTTCCTTTTATTTAAATAATATTCACTATTTTAGTGCGCAATTATTTAATGGACTTTATGTCCTTGATCTAAGCAATCCTGTCTACAACATTAATACCAAGCGGATTAAAATAAATGATTTAAATCCAGCTTACTTATGGCACTGTCGTTTAGGCCACATAAATGAGAAACATGTATCTAGACTCCACAAGGATGGATTACTAGACTCATTTGATTTTGAATCATATGAGACATGTGAGGCTTGTTTATTGGGGAAAATGACAAAGTCCCCTTTCAATAAGAAAGGTGAGAGGACTAGTGAGCAATTGGCACTCATACATACTGATGTGTGTGGGCCATTTTCCACGCCTGCCAGGGGTGGTTATGTCTACTTCATTACATTAACTGATGATTACAGTAGATATGGATTTGTGTACCTTATGAGGGCAAAATCCGAATCCTTTGAAGTGTTCAAAGAATTCAAGAATGAAGTAGAGAAGCAACTTGGCAAATGTATCAAGGCTCTACGATCGGATCGTGGAGGAGAATACTTGAGCCAAGAGTTTGACGACTATCTTAGAGAGTGTGGGATCGTGTCCCAACTCACTCAACCCGGAACGCCACAATGGAATGGCGTGTCCGAGAGGAGGAATCGAACCCTATTGGATATGGTTCGATCTATGATGTGTCAAACCGATCTTCCATTATCATTTTGGGGCTGCGCTCTATTAAGCACAGCTTTCACCATTAACCGTGTTCCATCTAAATCAGTCATAAATACACCATATGAGATGTGCAGTGGGAGGCGTCCCACACTGTCGTTCATGAGGATTTGGGGCTGTGATGTCTATGTAAAGCGTTTACAATCAGACAAGCTAGGGTCGAAATCGGATAAGTGTAAATTTGTGGGGTACCCTAAGGAAACTAAGGGATACTACTTTGGGGCTGTGATGTCTATGTAAAGCGTTTACAATCAGACAAGCTAGGGTCGAAATCGGATAAGTGTAAATTTGTGGGGTACCCTAAGGAAACTAAGGGATACTACTTCTACAATCCAACCGAGAACAAAGTGTTTGTTGCTCGGACCGGCGTGTTTCTAGAAAGAGAGTTTTTCTCTAAAGAAGCAAGTGGGAGGGCTGTAGAACTTGAAGAGGTTCAAGAACCACAAATCGCTGAACCGATTATGGAACATGAAAAGGAACCACAAGCAGTTGTGGAGCAACCTGTTCAGGTAACCCAAGAGCTTCGTAGATCTAGTAGAGTGCGCCAGGAACCCGAGAGGTATGGACTTCTCGTGACCGATTCCGGTGACACGATGCTCATAGATGATGAGCCTACTACCTATGAGGAGGCCATGAATGGCCCAGACTCTCAGAAGTTTCTAGAAGCCATGAGATCCGAGATGGAATCCATGTATACCAACAAAGTATGGACTTTGGTGGAACCACCCGATGGGGCGCGGCCCATAGGGTGCAAGTGGGTCTTCAAGAAGAATATCGACATGGATGGTAATGTGATTACCTATAAGGGCCGATTGGTGGCTAAAGGATTCAGAAAAATTCATGGTATTGACTATGATGAAACCTTTTCACCAGTGGCTATGACCAAATCCATCCGAATCCTACTTGCGATTGCAGCATACCACGACTATGAGATTTGGCAGATGGACGTCAAAACAGCATTCCTTTATGAGAATCTCCTCGAGGACGTGTATATGATACATCCGGAGGGTTTTGAGGATCCAAAGCAAGCCAACAAAGTCTGTAAGCTGCAACAATCCATTTATGGATTGAAGAAAGCTTCTAGGAGTTGGAATCGACGTTTTGATGAAGTAGTCAAAGAGTTTGGCTTCATCATAAACGAAGATGAGTCTTGTGTCTACAAGAAGGTTAGTGGGAGCTCTGTAGCTTTTCTGGTCTTGTATGTAGATGACATACTACTCATTGGAAACGACGTTCCCATGCTGCAATCTGTTAAAGATTGGCTAGGGAAGTGTTTCTCATTGAAGGACTTAGGGGAAGCAGCCTATATACTCGGTATAAATATCTATAGAGATAGATCTAAGAGGTTGCTAGGCCTAAGTCAAAGTACATATATTGACAAGGTGTTGAAACGGTTCAACATGCAAGATTCCTAGAATGGATTCTTTCCCATGTCACATGGAATCACTCTTTCGAAGAGTGGTTGTCCTTCCAATGAGATTGAGAAGGAACGCATGAGTAGAATTCCCTATGCCTCGGCCATAGGATCTATCATGTACGCCATGTTATGTACTAGACCAGATGTGTCATATGCCTTGAGTATGACAAGAAGATACCAATCCAATCCGGGTGAGAGTCACTGGATTGCAGTCAAGAATATCCTAAAGTACTTGAGAAGAACTAAGGATGCTTTCTTGATATTTGGCAGTGAGGAAGAGTTGCGTGTAAGGGGTTACACTGATGCAAGCTTCCAAACCGATAGAGATGACTTTAGATCACAGTCGGGATACGTGTTTTGCCTGAATGGAGCAGCGGTGAGCTGGAAGAGTTCCAAGCAAGAGACGGTAGCTGATTATACAACAGAGGCTGAGTACATTTTTGCAAATGGCGCAGCAAAGGAAGTTGTTTGGATCAGAAAGTTTGTTTCTGAACTTGGTGTGGTTCCTAGCATTGCGGATCCAGTCGAGTTGTACTGTGACAACACTGGGGCGATCACGCAATCAAAGGAACCCAGGTCGCACCAGAATTCCAAGCACGTGCTCAGGAAGTTTCATCTGATTCGAGATATTATTGATAGAGGAGACGTTCGGATATGCAAGATTCCTACAGATGATAATCTGTCAGACCCGCTTACAAAGCCGCTCACGCAGTGGAAGCATGAAGGGCACACTAGGAGTATGGGCATACGAGATGCGCCAGATTGGCTCTAGTGCAAGTGGGAGACTGTTGGAATAGATTCCCTAGGGCCAATCTAGTTTAGTATGAATTTAATTGTGGCTAGAAATTCATTTATTATTTATTGAATATTTAATATAATGAAGTCCTTAGATTTACAATTGTGTTGTTTATCTTAAATATCCCTAGTCCAGTATAATGATTAATGGGACAATCATCTATAGACTAGTATGGAGTTGGATTGATATGGAGATATCACGATCCAACACATAGGTGTGCATTAGGGGTAATGTTGCACTGGATTGACCCATCTCCGAGAAGGCTACATACAAGTTATGTTGAGTCACAAGCGCTTCTCGCGGTGCAATGGTATTGTCATCCTTATACTTGAAGTCACTATATTTCTAGTTGTAGATTATTGTGATCTTGGTAGCGTTAAATGCTACACCGTAACTGGGTAGTTATAAAGGCGTGTACTGGATACAATAAGAAGCAAGCTAAGATATCGTAGTGGACGTAGATATAATTTGTCCCTCCCACATAACGGGAGAAAATATCCTAGGCCACTCGAGGGATAGTGCTTATAGAATGTCTGGCCATACTCAAATAAATCAATATGGGATATTGATGTTATTTGCACGAATAAGGCTATTCTCATGGATCGAGAAACTATGGATTGAATATACGAGTGTTACTTGTATGTCTCGTGTCCAATCCGGATATAGAGACAAAGAGATGAGACAATTACTTGTACAAAGGTTGTCAAGATGACTATTCTATTAGTTGGCTAGAATGGATGTTTTGCTATAAACCGCTCCATATTAGCAAATAGTTGCTACCAACTAGATAGAACCTATGGGGTCACACGCTATATAGAGTTGAACTAGATTTGGGAATTAATTAATTGGATTAATTAATTAGAAGGATCACTTTGCAAAACCTTGCAAACTTAGTAGGGACTAATTTGCAAGGAAGGGACTAAACTGAATTCTAGTAGGACTAGAATAAGTCCTTTAGGTAGTTGGCAAGGAGTTGTTGGACTATATAAAGGACCTTCCTTCCTTCCTTCCCACAACTTATGCTCATTATTGAACATAACAAGAGTGGGAGAGAACAAAAAGGAGAGAGAGCAAGCAAACAAGAGGAGCCCGACCGCCCCTCTTGCCGCCGCCCGTCCCGTCGGCCACAAGGAGGCCGAGAGCCCCCCTTTTGGTCTCGTTTTGCGTGATTTTTCTTCCTCTTCCTCATTCCGGGCTAGCACCAAGGACTTGGGAGATATAGTATCAACTCTAGGCGTGGATCAACCATAGAGAACGTGACACAATTCGCGTTTGAAGTCATCAAAGGAGAACCCTAAGGTGTGTGATTGATTTCTTCCCTTAACATCGTTATGTCTCTTGACTTGTGATCCTTGGAGGGTTTTGCATGGTTTGTTTTGTTTCCGTTGCGCATCCATGAATCAAAACCCTACAAAAAGACCCCGTCATGACGATGACCATCGATCAAATATCGCGACAACCAGGCACAGAGGAAGCCGCACAAGGTCGCTTCTGGATCCTTCTAAAGTATCTCTTTGGTGATTTTACTACTCGCATAGTCGCAAAAGAAGTATTTCACCCATTTTCCCCAAGTATTCTTCGCGGAGGATTCAACCAACTGCCATGTGGGAAGAAATTCTGCAGATGTCCAGCGGGTGGAAATTTTCTTTACCTCGGTTAAACACTCCTCCATCTGCGCATAGAGAGCGAGTTTTGGACCCGGCTTCAGAGCAGCCAAGGGATCAACTTCGCCCATGGGTGAAATCTCATACAGTATTTGAACATCTTCCAAAGTGGGGGCGGCCTCAAACTCAGCAAAGTGAAAAGTATGAGTCGTAGGTGAGTATCGAGAAAAAAGTTTTAGAAGCATGGTCTGATCCACCTTCGCGGCAGCACCCTTCGTAGCCCTAACAGCATAATAGATCCCAGCTTGGTCTAGCATAATGGCATGGTGAGTCAACACATGGTCAATCCACTCATCCATCAAATCCATCTTTTGCACGAAGGCCTGGGTAGAAATGTCAGTATGGGGGAAGAACCCATTTTCAACACCTAATCTCACGACATCCTTGGTGTCAATTAACTCCAATCTGGCTTGAGTGGTAAGAATGTTCAACAGTAGCAGATATTCAGTAGCGGGATCTGGTAGATTCCTTACTTTAGCTCTAGCATGATAAAAGTCTTCTCCACCTAGATAGGGAGCTTTCTTCCACAAGGTCTTGGGAAGATCAGGGATTTCTTCGGGTTCCTTCACAGATTTGGTCGCTTTTGTCTTGGCCATTTTTACAATAAAGCAAGAAAAAAGGGGGGAGAACTATATCCACTTTTAGTTCAAATGCAAGAAGCAGATTCTACAAGTCTTTGAGTTTTGAAAATGTTAAAAGTGGGAAGATGAACAGTTCTGGGTCAATTACAGGTTCAGAATTTCAGAATTGCGGAAAATTATCGTCTTAAGTCGTTTCAATCTTTTAGGGTTTTTTTTTAAGAAACCTCTTCAACATTATCAAGAAATGGCGTGATTCAAACGATTCAAGGTTTCCCAAATTCAAGAAAGTTCAAAGGCATGGAGTGCATTAATTTAAATTGAGCAAAGCCAACCTTGTGATGATGAAGCGAGTTGTAGAAGACGATTTGCAAGGAAGAACTAATTATTGATTATCTGTATTTGCTCTCAGAGGATCTCAGAAAACATCCACTTTAGAGAGAGAAGCAATACTTTGCAACAATGGAGGACGAAGGGTATTTATTCAAAAATACCGAAGAGTCGCATTCTTTCAGTGGTCGAATCGCAATCGTCACTGCTGAATCGCGCAATCACAGGCCGACGCTGATGTCACGTCTAAAACCCTAAAAGAACAGAAGGCACGACTCTAGGGATACTAGGTCATAATGACACGCACGGAGGATGATTTTGCATGTATTTGAATTGGTGCGTGGCAACGACGTGCGCACTAGTTTTTGCGCATTGAAGTCTATCCGATTAGGTGTCTTCACGCGCAAAAAAGGGGGCTAATGTAGATAGTGCTTTCCAGACAGACAGACCACAGCCACATGGCAATCATCCAACACACCTAGTTGTGCTTTACATACACTGGATCACCACTCGCGCTGATCCACGTGGGGGCTGCGAGACAGGGCCCTCGCACACCGCCACACGGGACTTGTAGGGACTTAGTGGTTTGGAGGCTAGAGTAAGTCCTGTCGCGCGCGAGCGGCAACCAAGCCCGCGCGCAACCTTTAGTAACTGCTTTGAGAGATTTATGGTCACGAGCTCCATAAACCCAGTCAACCTCATTACGGTTCTGGTATACGCGGACGAAGTGCCTAACGGTCCCTATATATGCGGACGAACGTGCCGTTGTGGTTAAGGTAAGTAAGCCGTCATTAATGGGCGCATTAACCCACTACAACGGTCATATTCTCCACCATATATAGGATCGTTAACCCTTCCTTACATAACACTAATCACCTGAACTATCCGGAAGCTCTGCCAAAACTCTGTCTCTCTCTCATACAGCTACCACTGTCTTAATATCTCCCTATTCACAACCCTACTCCTCCTGTGTTCTTTATCTCATGTTCTTGGTGTACGTTGAATCTTCCTCAAATGATTCTCCTGTACACAACTAGTTACTTTCATATTCGTATCAATCAAGAAAAAAAATCAAGATGTAGATAGGATGTAAATATAAGAAGCTAACCTTGATAATAATGAACCACATATTCTGTAGGATTTCTCTTAAAGAACTCCTTTAAGAATCCGAATTGGGAAATCAATAATCTTTAATCTAATTATGTTGCGCCAAAAAAATGACGTGACAAGTTTAATGTGAAGCTTGAAATTTCCAAGGAGTTGGGAGGATCTTGAATCAGTCAACCAACAAAAATTACATAAATATTGGGAGAATTTTGAATCACTCAGCCAAAATATAAATAAAAATTGCTTATATATTGGGAGGATCGTGAATCACTCACCAAACATTTGCATATATATTGGGAGGATATTGAATCACTACACCAACAATTCTCATAGGGATCAACAAAAAAAATGTGGACTATTGCAAGTATGAAACCATGTGTACCCACTAGAGGACATTATTTGCAAATATTGGTGCATTTTTTTTCTCTCTCTCCCCAGATTTTCATGTGGTCTTAGGAGATCAATCTTGAATACTCATAATACCATGACGATATAAATATTGCAACCATTTCTAAGACGGTGCAAATTATTTTGACCAGATAAATTTATGATATTTACTTCAGGGGATGCATCCATATTCACATAACGGAATATAATAAAACATCCTCTCCTGGAATCCGCTACCATTCACCCTTGGGAATGGGTCAAACTAGTCAGATATTTGACAAAGTAACATGGCATGTATTTTTCTTCTTCTTCTTCTTCTTCCATAACTCCATGTTATGGGAAAAAACTGTATTATCCATCAATCAACAATAATAATTGCTTTGATGTCCATATCCGTTAGTGATAACATTATGAGGATTTTTTTTCAAAGTGCTAAAAAAAATAGCAATAGAAGAGGAGAAGTGTTAAAATAAATCAATGCATATTAATAGCTTATGAGCATTTTATGACTCTAGAGAGAAATATATATCTAAAAAAATACTATAACTCTCAGTTATAGATAGTCGTTATTTGCTCTATAACTTCATGTAAGAACATGGTTTAACTAAGCATATAAATAGCTTAGGAGCATTTTCTGACAAGGGGATTAACTTCCAATGGAGTTATCTCTTTTCTCGCAATAAGTTTCTACTATGCGAAACATCGGAATATAATTTGTGACAAAGTCATATAAAAAATAATGACAAAGGAAACTCCATCACGAATAGTCTGCGGAGCTGGGCTGAAGCCTTTGTGTTTATTTTCTTCTTCTTTCTCTACGCAGATGTAGAAGAAAAATATAACCATGGAGTTTAACAATCTGAACATCATTGCTTTTTTTTTTTCCTTCTTTTCACCTCAGAATGTTCACGAGTTTAATTCGAGCTCTAGCGACTTTTTTTTTTATTTTTATAGAATAGAAGTAAATTTGTGGTATGTATGTTGCTTCAGATTAGGCAATCATTTTTCTTATACTGTGCGGGCTCGATTGTACTGGGTTAAATCCAATAAAGATTTTATTTTTTCGAACACAACGCAATAACAGTATAATCTTGTTAAGCGGCAATCAGCGATAAAATCCGCATCCTTTTATTTATCGGTGTTGTTTTATTCGGGCGAGCGCCACGAGGTCACGAGTTCAAAAATCTAGTGACATTCTTTTTTAAAAAAAATAGTAAATTGATCATTGACGAGTTCGAAACTCAAGTGATAATTTCTTACAAGATTTTTAGTCTAGCGGTATTGTCACGAGTTTGAAACTCTAGTGAATTTTTATTTTTATATTTCTTTTTCACACAAGAAGATTGAATAAATAAAATTAAGAAACTCGCTAGAGTTAGTACTCAGCGGTATGGTCACGAGTATGAAACTCTAGTGACATTTTTTCTTGTTTTAAATTTTTATGCGTCCTTGAGTCAAGAGTTAAGAATTGTAGTGACACGCTTAATATTTCTATAAGATCGTCTGCGTAATTGCGTCAATTGCGCATCATCAACGTCATGAGTTTAAAATACTCTAGTGAATTATATATTTTTTTTTACTTCTTGAGGTCACGAGTACATAACTCTAGTGACATAATCTTATTTCATTTCTTTTTCTTTGAAAGAATGATAAGAACGGACAAAACTAAAATATGTATGATCTGTAGCGGAGACAGTCTTAAATTGACTAACATAAATAACAAAATAAATAACAAAATATAAAAGTAAACGAACAGTGTTGGTTCAGTAAACTAAAATATGTATGATCTGGACCCTTGCCAATTGATCTAGCAGCATTCGCTTGAACAAAAGTTGGGCTTTTTTATTCGTATTCCGTTCCTGATACTGCTATTCATTAAAAAAAAGATTATTGCTGTCGGATCTTGAACCCAGGCACACAAGTTAGCCTCGTCTTACCGCCGCCGCCATTGATAGTGCATTAATATGTTTTTTTTGGCAACGTGCCCAAGAAGCTAAAAAACAAACAAATGTGGAAAGTATTAAACCCAGAACTAACTAGTTTGGTCTAGGTCGCCAAGTCCAATGCTGTCTTGGAAGAGCAACTTGTATATGCATTGCTATGTTGTTATGAAAATAATTTATTTTTTATTTTTTGGTTTGTTTGAAAAAAAATGGAGAGTCTTAGGATTTTACTCGTGACCTCACAGCACACATGATTGCATTACCAATAGACCAACATCGTTGTGCTCATTTATTTATATTTTTATTAATTCATTATTATCTCGAAAAAATGTTATTCAGAGATTTGAATTCAAAACTTGCAGGTGCTATGCAATGCAAAAGCACGCGTTTTGGTACTCTCTGAAAAATACAAAGTCACTAAAGTGTCTTAAACTCGTGACGTTAAGGACGTGCAATTGAAGGAATTATGCATGATCAAGAGATCTTATTTTTATCCTGTGTCACTAGAGTTCGTAACTCGTGACTTCAAATACAAGTGAAAAAAAAAGTCGCTAGAGTGTTTTCAACTCGTGACTTTAAGGACGCGCAATTTGAGAAATTACGCGTGAGCAAGTGAATCTATTTGGCGCACCATATAGAGTCCTATCATTTTCCATCTCATATGCATGGTCTTACTTGTTACATAATGCGCGATTGTTTTATCATTTATTTATCTAAAACCAAAAGAAAGAAGTCACTAGAATTTCTAACTCGTGACATTACCGCTAAGGTGGGACGAGTTTCTTGATGTCCTCTATTAAACCTCCAAAAAAAATGAAATGCTCATAAGCTATTTGTATGCTTCGTTAAACCATGTTCTTATACATAATGTTAGAGCAAATAACGACTATCCATAACCGAGAGTTTCAGTATTTTTATGTATATCTTTCTCCCTAGGGTGAGAATTACATAATCGAACAAGAAGATTCGATTTTAACTCTTCTTCTTTTCTATTGCTATTTTACTCCTCTTTACGAAAAAAATTAATATGAGGAGCCTATCATTGACGGAGATGAACATCAAAGCAATTTTTATTGCTTATGTCATCTTACCCATAAACTGCAGTTATGGAAGAAAAAAAAAAGAATATATATAATTCCACACTCATATTAGTTCGAGTTTATAATAGGCAGTGGATCTTAGGAGTGGATGATTGATTTTATGCTCGACTCAATTTGTTAAAGCAAATAGTGAGCCATCCCCTGAAGCGAATCCTATAAATTATATGGTTGAAACAATCGCACAGTCACATACTTGGTTGCGATTGTTGTATGGTCTTCGTACCATGAGGCTCCTAGATTAATCCCCTATAGTAGCCTTTGTAGTAAAAGTCTACATAAAAACAGGGGGAGAAAAATAAAGGTTACATATAAGCCACCCTTTAAGTTGTCATGATCGCGTATTTGTTATACGCCGATACGCTTTTGCTAATATCTATGCAATTTATTGATTGAGTGATTCAAGATCCTCCCAATATCTATGCAATTTGTTTGGTTGAAGTGATTCAAGATCCTCCCAATATCTATGCGATTTCTTTTTTAGTTGAGTGATTCAAGATCCTCCTAATATATATATGCGCACGTTTGTTGTTTGAGTGATCCATGATCCTCCCACATCCTTGGCAATTTCAAGACTAACAAGGAACTTGCCGTACCATTTTTTTGTCAATGCAATTCAGATTAAAGATTATTAATTTCTCCAATTAATAATTCTTAAAAAAAATATTCAAGAAAGATCCTTGAATTAAATATGTTTTTATTTTTTCATAAATCTATCAAATATGATTTATGTTATATAATACTGTGAAGTTGCATATTTTAACACTTTAAGAAATATTTTCTTATCTTGTTAAATCTAGAGAAATCTATAGAATATATGGTTCATTATTATGAATGTTAGCTCATTCTATTTACTTTATCTCTACATCTTTATTTTTTTTTCGTTTGATTGTTATGAAGCCTCGATAATTTTTATGGCTCACACAAGAAAAAAGAAAGAGACAATAGTAGAAAATATCAAAGCCCCCTAGTGTGCTTATTGGCTCATGTTATGAAATATTTGAGTCTATGAAAAGGCACCCTTCAAGACGTAACCTAAAATTTATCGAACTAAAAGTTTCGCAATTGAAACAAAAAAAGAACAACTCTATTCAAGGATGTACATGAGACCTTTTAAGGCTCACAACGGTAGCTTTTTAGCACCTTGTATTTAATGAATCACAAATGATCCCCTTTAATATTGAGATTCAAAGTAATGGAACTTTTTAAGTTTTATACTTGCATTTATAGACATGCCAAGTGGATTTGTTTAATTACAAATAAGTGGCATTCTCCATACACAAGTTCTTCATAAAATGGCTTGATGCATTACATCGCCTACCCAACGTAGAGAATTTTGTCATAGAAATGGCTTGATGCATTTCATCGCCCAATCGACGCCTAGTTTATGCGTTGTGATTCCATTTCAAATCTCATAGAACATCCGAAATTTATTATTCATCCCCTAAGGTGGCTTGGATGTTGTCAATCTTACATTTGAAAAATGTGCATATCTTATTCAAGCACCTAGAAGACATATCGTCTCTAGAAGAGATCAATGGTTTTTGACATGAACTCGTGAAGAAATTTCAAGATTGAGTTTGTCACCGTTGACATCACTAAAAGTGACTGGTTGCTTAAATAAATAGATGTAAGACTTCAATAATCTTCATGATTATTATGCACTCCTTAGAGATTGTGCAAAATTATTCATTTGGATGAAGAGATTTGAATATGAGTATTATTTTACGTGCTCTGTATTCCTTATTGAAACATTATCAACTCATTTTAACCCCTTTTGAAGGAGTACGTATATTCTCATAAGTGAAACTCCTATCCCCAAGAGGATAGTATATTAGAGTTCATGAGAATTACATGTTTCAAGTATGAAAAAGAATCTCGTAAGAAGATACATTCTCCTACATTCTTTTGGCTCGAGTATATGTAAAAATATGTCAAAGCATATAACTATGACATTGATTCGTGTCACGAGGGGAAGGAAATACCCTATTACATGACATGAACTGTTAATTCAATTGTCTTCTTTCATACTTGAATATGTGTAAGAAGTAGAACCCAGTTGATATCTTTCAAAGTTGTGAGTTTTGATAGATATGAAGCATGTAAAGGTTGCTCATCAACTATAAAGATCCTTTATAAGGATCATGATCTTGTTAGTTTCAATTCTACAGAAATTGAGAACACAAGAGAATCATCAATAAACGATCAAACCAACGTTGGAAAATCAATGCCCTTCAAGAGGCAAAAACTCGTGTAGAAGTTAATATATTACCTACATTTGAGTGTATGCACATGATCGTTGATGATATTCACTTTAAAAAGCGCTTGCAATCATATGATTTCCTTAACCCACTACAAGTGGAATTATGTTTAACTATTTATTGGCCAAATCAAAGTCAACACTCGTGTGTGTAAATATACACGAGTTCTGAAGTTAATGCATCGAGCGTATATGTGAAGTAATTTTAAGTACTTGAGATGTCTCAAGAATCCATGTTCATATAGAATAATATATTCAAATGTCCGCGCCATAAGGGATGAATGCGTGAGACTATTGAAAGAGAAATAGGCTGTATTGCAAGCAATCCGCATATATTTCTCATAGGTATACTTATCACCCACAAATACTCTATTGATAAGAGTGATTATGATGTTTCGTTTAGTCTTAAGACTACGAACATGAAAGTAACTAGTTACACAAAATGATCGTACGAATCACTATTTGTGAAATCCATGGAGGCTATTGACCATGAGATATACTTCTTTGCTAAAGCAAATCGAAGATACACACTCGCGAGTAGTTTAGGTGCATATGCATATTATTTAGTATGACAAATGTCTCATGAGTATATAACATGTCATACTTATTAACTAATAGTTTTTATTACTATCTTAAATGATCATGCAGTATCATATTATGTCAGACATTGTGCATTTTCCATGAGTTTGCTTCTCAGGTCAGAACATAAAGATGATGCAAAGAGGGGGAGATTAAACAATTGAATGCAATGAACTCTTTTTCCTTTAGCTGAGGTTTTTATCCCACGAGGTTTTTCCAAGCAAGGTTTTAATGAGGCATGCAGCAAGGGATGAGTTCAAGATTGAACCAAGCTCCCGCACATAAAATGTACTCTTTTTCCTTCGTCAGAGTTTTTGTCCCAACGGGTTTTGCTCGACAAGGTTTTAACGAGGCATCATGTTAGTGAATATTCAAGGGGGAGTGTTATGAAATATATGTTTGATATTGTGAATATCCATAAGATATTGTATTACCATACTTGGATGATACTGATTGACCCTCACAACCTATATAAGGGTGGTTTGGTGGAGAATAATAGATACTTGATATTCCTCCATACATTGTTCTCTCTTCCCTACTTCTGAGTTTATAACAGATGGAACATTTTAAATATGTTATTTGACTAGTCAAATAATGTTAGTTATATAATGCAGCGGACTGATTGTAGTCCTAAACTCATTGTTGAATCGTTTGGCTAATCACGTAATCCCTCAAAATGTTTCACAAGTTTGGTTTTAAAAAAGTATGACACCTAGAAGTTGACTGAGTGAATACCTGGTAGCATATTAACACAACAATCCTTATAATTTCTTTCTTTCTCATGATGCAATCCTTGTAAGTTGGAAAACTCGTTTTTACTCCTCCAAATATAGTTCATAGTCAGCTCTCTCAAGACACTAAGGCTACGTCTTGTTGGTCGTAAAATGTTTTCCTTATTTCGGTGTTTGGTTTGCAATTTTACGTGTATAATATTTTCATTTGTAAAATATTTTACTCTCAACCAAACGGAACCTAAATAGGGTTCTTTTCTTTTTTTTCGTAATAAGGTAATAAATAACATTAAATCCAAGGAACGCATCGGGCAGGTTCGGAGTTACAAGCATAGGTACATAACAAGCAGCCGACATCCTACTACAAAACTACTAGCATATCAACAACCTACTACTAGCATATCAACATGGAAACATGAAAGAGCATCTCCTGCGATATATAAACACCAAAAGAACGCAGGAGAGAACTAAGCAGTAGAAATAGTACAACTACATTTCTGTTTTGCAAGACGGTGGGATTCCCAAACTAGTCCCATTGGGACTTTAGCTATTACACATTTACGGAGAGACCGAACTTTCTGCCATATGTACGACACTTTTCTTTTGTGGGATACATTAAAGATTTCTTCATGTAATTATTATGTGATATATCTACCTTGAATATTTACCACCAATGTATTTGTTGTACTATTGTAATTAGTAGGACTAGAATGTAATTTCCTATTGTACATATGTTATATATTGATGAATACAATGCGAGCCCTGGCAGGGATATTTTCAGCCTCTCATATTCTCACATGGTATCAGAGCTAGGGTTCTAGCTACATCTTCTTCTCTCCAGCCTTACGCCACTTCAGTTGATCCGAAAACCATGAACGCCGATCAACATCGTCCCTCCCTAGCTCCGTTGAATTTTTTCATCGTTACATCCGCAAGTTCGCTCTTCGTTTCGGTCCAACTCGAAATGCACGGACTGTTCTTGTAACACCCTAAAAATTTATGTAGGGGGTTAAGCTGTAATAAACAAGAATTTGAGTCACTGGTGTAAAGTCTCTTGTTCAGCAGTGATTATTGACTTATGTATAGCAAGAAATATCTTGGAATGTGAATTTAGTTGGAGGAGTTTTGCATTTACTGGAAAATTGGTGATTGACTGTAATTTGAATCTAGTTTCTGGATCGAAATGCTGGCCAGGAATATCTGGAATTATTGGGATATCTACAATAATTTTAAATAGTGGGGTTAAGTTGTAATTTTGAATAATGCTCAAATTTTACTTTAATCACAATTTTACCCAAAACTTTGAAAAATAGTGCATGCACCCCCTTGGTGCATGCGTACCACTTGTTAAAGGTATTTTGACACCTCACTTGTGTTGGTGGCAGCCTTATGTGACTTCTCCACCCACTGGATTTTTCTGGAATCCATCATCTCCCTCATTCTCATCTTCTATATTTTCCTCTACAAACACCATAGCACCACCAAGAACACCACCAATGAGCCACCCGTTCCTCCTCATGAAATAAAAGAATGCTGAATCCCAAGAACCCCCTAGGTATGGTGATCAAAACGCGCAAGTCGATTTGGAGTTTCATTGCAGAGGGAGGGAGTAATCGGGTTAGAACTTCATGAACCCTAGCTCTTTCTTTCCCCAAATTCTCCTCCTCTATTGAATTTCACCCTGATTAATTAACATATTTGTGATCCTGAGGTCCTTGCAAAGACAATGGAGTGATTGGGAAGCTGTAACTCGACGGGAAGCTACCTTCACCGGAAACTGGAATAGGAAACTCGCCGGAGAAGCGCCATGTTCGATGAGAAGCATGTAAGCTTCGTTTTTCTTGTTGTTTTTTTGATGAAAATTGCTTCGGGATGGCCCTAGGAACACACTTATACATTTTAGGATGTCCAATACCGCCCAGAAACAAGAGTAACCTGACTTCGATTCACGAATGAGTCGTTTTTCCGGAAGGGGTTTTTACCCCTGAAAACGTGACAATATCTTAGTCAAATATCAATGTTTTCGCGAGTATTTTAGACCTGGATACTCACCGAAGTTCCCCCGACAAACTTTTTGCTATTCTCTACCCGTGAGTTGTCCTTTAGAAGAGCCAAAATCAGGCTCAAAGATCATGCGATGTTCCTGTAAATCCTGAGCTTGAAGTGTAACAATGACTCTTTTGTGGCTGTTGTATCTTCCTTGTTGGTTAACATAATAAGGTGTTTTTTTCTATGTCTTCTTTGCATTTGATATTTAAAATCTTGTGGTGATTTGGTTTTGTGAATCAACCTCTAAAACACTCAAAATTCAATCCAAACTTGCTGCAAATGTGCTTGTTCTTGAAGGTTGGACAACCTGTATTTTATATAAACTTTGAACCCCTGTATCTCTCACCTCAATTGTTGGATAGAACCCATGTCTCTTTCTGTTTGAATATGGTTGAATGACCTTCAAATACACGTAAATAACCTCTCATGTAATGATGTGTTTGTGTCTAAAATTAGTGTCAAACTTGCTGCACAATGAAGCTTAAGCTTGTCATAGCTTGAATTTTGACTATGGAATAGGGCTTGATTTTGCCCAATTTCAACCTCCAATATCTCCTTTTCTACTGTGGTTTTCTAATAGGTTGAACATGTTATATAATCCTTGATTATCAATCTTCAAAACCGTACCTCCGTATTCTTCAATATCTTTCTCAGTTGAGCATAATTTAGCCCTGAAGTTGACTATTTGTGCTATTTCCATTCAAACTTTGAGTTCTTGATTGTCAATCTAAATGACTTTTCTGGCTTCCACCTCCTTCAGCTAGGTTGTTCACATTATCCTTCTCAACACGTTTGTCAAATTTTACCAACCTGATCTTCAGAGGCACTCTATGTGAACCAAACTGTATAAGAGGGGCAACAAAAAAAAAAAAAAAAAAAAAAAAAAAAAAAAAAAAAAAACCGTAATTCCCATAAAAGCTTTATAAAGTTGAAATGAATGCCTTGAAGCTATGAACATGAATTATATGGATATTTGGAGCTAGAATAAGCGATTATAGGTCAATATTGACCAAGACAACTATATGGGGTCTTTCTACAATTTGCTAAACTTTAGGGGTCTAAGTGTAAATAAATCAAAGTTGTAGTTTTGAACCCTATGACTATATTAGAGTGTCAAAATGAAGATTTCATACTGTTGACCATAGTTTGACTTGTTTGATGAGTTCAAGCTCGGTCATGGATTAAAATGCAAATTAGACAAACTTCAAAGGCTTAAGTGTAAATAGTTAGAACTTGAGATACAATCTTAACTGGAAAACTTGGAGACTAAGTAAATCTAGAGACTAGCCACCCATACCTAAATAAGGAGTTCACGAACAGTCAGGGACTGTACTGATAAGACTTTGACTTCAGGGGCGAAATAGACATTTAGAGCTAGAAAGCTGGAGTGATAGCATGATACTGCATATGCATTGTACCTCACTACTAAGGACGTGTACTAATAAGTATTTATACAGTTGCATGTGTAAAGGTTGTCGGGATAAAGAATCAGCGATGATGGTCAAGAAAACTAGGCATGCTTCCAGGTAAGCACATGTTTGCTCATTTTCTATTGAGGACTATTGGACTAGTTGTACGTACGTGTCTACAAGTATAAGATACAAAAATTGGGGAATAATAAAATCATGAGCTGGACATCTGTATATGCATCTGAACAGGTAAGTATGATTATTGTTCATGATGGTCTTGTATACGTATTTAATAACTGATTCCTACCCTAGACCTCGATATGGTCAAATATCTTGGGACCCGGTCTACGGGCTTGATACATTTATGGGACCCGGTCTACGGGCTTGAAGCCGGTACATTTCTAGCTCCCAGCTAGACAGCTAGATTCCGGCTCTGGGTTGCGATCCAGAGGGAGCGTGCACACTTAAGGTCTAGTATGTCAGGATGGATTAGGGTGGTACAGTAATGGGGAACTGAATATGGAGTTGATGTAACTGTGTCCTTAACGGAAAACTTGGAATTACTAGTATAACATCATATTTACTACGTGTTGTGAGACAGAAAGATGGAACATACGTTTACGAGTACAGGTTTAATGTTTTTCAAAATTTATATGTATAAATATCTACTTTTGTTATACAGTCTTTCCTATTTATAGCGATCTGATGTCATGACGTCATTGCCTTCTATACTTGGCAGGTGTGTGCGCGGGGACCCGGGAAGTGAGTTGTTACTTAGAGGATTGACACACCAATATGTACTAGATATAATAGTAAGCTATTTTTGAAATTCCAGTTTCTTTAATTCCGTCTTATAATAGAACTGTTAGGGTTAGTCTCCTTGTTGAGCACTCACGTGCTTCGCGGAAGACATCCCCGTGGAGACTGGGGGACCCAAGTGTAGTTTTCCGGCAATCTAGGATGGGGGTGTTACAGTTCTCGGTTAGCCTATTCTCCGGTGGTCGGTTCATCTCACCACCACTTCCATTCAACTTGGAATCGAATTCCGACCAACCTTCAGAAATTTCACGGCGAAAGGACTTCGGACGCGCCTCCGAAAGTTTCTGCACCTCCGCCTTCTCTGATCCACTCGCCAGCCCGTTCTCACGCGTGCGGCTCAATTGGCGCGCTTCCCAGCAAGATCTGTCTTAGACTTTGGCTCGGCTTCCGTGTCAGCCATTTCTACGGTCCCGACTCGGCTTTCTTGCTAGCGAATCTACTTCTAGCTTGCCAGCGCACCGGATCCAATCCAGCAGCCTTTTCCGCACGGCTTCCTTTCGGCTAGCGTCCAGATCGTGGCTCCATCTGAGTCGTGAAACTATTTTGGCTCATTTCTCGGCTCTTTGGTCAATTAACCAAGCCTTCTGACTCTCCTCCTTTTGACGGATCGGTTCCAAAGGTTTTTCAGCATTATGAACCCGTTTTCAGACTCCGTTTTGCGAATTCGACCCCTCCACTGCATTTTCTAGTACTCCATGGACACTACTACTACATGGGCTACACCGAATCAGGGGGCGATGGGTTTGGCGTCCTGCACCGCTACACACTCCACCGCCTCACAGCGACACCGGACAACACTTGGTATATGGATTTCGGGGCATCTTCGCATCTTACATCTCAGGCTTGTATGCTTTCTTTTGTCTCCTCAGATAGTCCTATTTCTCATATGTTTGTGGGTAATGGTATGCGTATTCCGGTTCGTGGTTCCGGTCAGCAGACTCTCAGTACCCAAACTCGACCCCTTCATCTTAATAAAGTTCTTTTCACCCCTCACATTATTAAAAACCTTATCTATGTTCGCCAGTTCACCGCTGATAATGATGTCTCTATTGAATTTGACCCCAGGGGATTCTCCGTCAAAGATATTTGTACGGGGGAATTATTGTTGAGAAGCAATAGTACTGGAGATCTTTATCCGCTTTACTCCACTCACCCCCTGCCGCAGTCTCTTGTTGTTCTCCCTGCACCTGTGTGGCACAATCGTCTTGGCCATCCAGGAAGTCAAGTCTTAGACTATATTAGAACTCATAGCCATATCTCGTCTACTAAAGCTCATAACACCACTTTGTGACATGCTTGTCAGACAGGTAAGCATGTTCGTCTATATTTTTCCCCTTCTTTATCTTGTACAGCTGCCCCATTTGACACTATTCATAGTGATTTGTGGACTTCTCCGGTTCTTAGTAAATCAAAGTACAAATACTACCACTTATTGCTTGATTATTTCTCCCACTTCCTATGGATTTACCCTTTGAAACTAAATCTGAGGCTTTTGCCAAATTCAAGAAATTCGGTAATTTTGTTTGCACTCAGTTTCATACACAAATCAATACTTTCCAATGTGATCTAGGGGTGAGTTCGATAATGGCTCTTTTCATGAATATGCTGCACAAAATGGTATTGTCTTTCGTTTTGTATGTCGCCAAATGTTAAGGAACGTAAATTGCACATTTTAGTATGTTAAGGAACTCTTCATAACTTGCTAATATGTGTAATTTAGCTATTTTATCTCTCTTTCTAGACTTATGCTTGTTTTCATAGTTTTGGTTGTTTTCTCTCATTTTGTAGGCAAAGAAGTGATTTAGAACGCAAGGGGCTAGTTGTGAAAGCTTGAATGAGGAATTTGAAGGCTTAATTTGAAGAAGTCAAGTGATAAAGAGGCTAAAGTTGAAGACAAAGCAACTAATTTGCAAGTTAAAGTGAAGATTTGAAGACCTATTTGAGAAGACAAGAGAAGAATATGGGGTTGTTATTGAATATTTAGAAGAAAAGATGTCAAAATTTGAGTCAAAGGTTGAAGTGGAGGGCAAATTAGAGAAGAACTTAACGGAATTGGGGCAAAAGTGTGGATTTCTAAACATTTTAAGGGCTCAAGTGTATTGTTTCTAACGGAGTTGGGGTGTTATCGCCATTTTCAGAAAGTTTTAAGGAAGCACTCGGGTTCTTTTAAAATATAACAGAGAATAAGGGGGGAGCCGGGTGAAATTTCACCTAAACAGCTCACCCCTCACGCGTCCTCTCTCTCTCGGCATTCTCTCTCCCCGTCAAACCCACAGCAAGAACAGAGCCACCATTGTTCGACGCACGAAGCTTCTCCGAAGGCTACTTCTCCCTCGTTTCTTCACCAAATCAAGCGAGACCAACACCAATCTTCTCCCTAGACCAAGCTCTACCCAGCCCAAGCATCAATTCGGCCCAAGAATGCTTCTAGAAGAAACGCCCAATTTCTAGGGTTCATGAAGAAGCGGCTACAAATCGACGAAAGAGGAGGGATGAGATGAATTGAAGGGTTAGGATCTTTCCTTGGAGGCCAAGGAAGCTTAATACAAGGTCTATATAAACTGAATCGAAGAAAGGAAGACGCTCTCTCTCGGACCCCTGTTTTGGACGGCGGAAGTGTAGGGTTTTGATTCATGGATGCGCAACGGAAACACAAACAATCATAAAACCATGCAAAACCCTCCAAGGATCACAAGTCAAGATACATAACGATGGTAAGGGAAGAAATCAATAACACACCTTAGGGTTCTCCTTTGATGACTTCAAACGCGAATTATGTCACGTTCTCTATGGTTGATCCACGCCTAGAGTTCATCCTAGATCTCCCAAGTCCTTGGTGCTAGCCCGGAAGAGGAAGAGGAAGAAGAATCACGCAAAACGAGACCCAAAAGAGGGCTCTCGGCCTCCTTGTGGCCGACGGGCGGCGGGCTAGGGGGCGTTCGGCTCCTCTAGCTTGTTGCTCTCTCTCCTTTTTGTTCTCTCCCACTCTTGTTATGTTCAATAATGAGCATAAGTTGTGGGAAAGAAGGAAGGAAGGTCCTTTATATAGTCCAACAACTCCTTGTCAACTACCTAAAGGACTTATTCTAGTCCTACTAGAATTCAATTTAGTCCCTTCCTTGCAAATTAGTCCCTACTAAGTTTGCAAGGTTTTGCAAAGTGATCCTTCTAATTGATTAATCCAATTAATTAATTCCCAAATCTAGTTCAACTCTATATAGCGTGTGACCCCATAGGTTCTATCTAGTTGGTAGCAACTATTTGCTAATATGGAGCGGTCTCTAGCAAAACATCCATTCTAGCCAACTAATAGAATAGTCATCTTGACAACATTTGTACAAGTAATTGTCTCATCCCTTTGTCTCTATATCCGGATTGGACACGAGACATACAAGTCACACTCGTATATCCAATTCATAGTTTCTCGATCCATTGGAATAGCCTTATTCGTGCAAATAACATCAATATTCCATATTGATTTATTTGAGTCTGGCCAGACATTCTATAAGCACTATCCCTCGAGTGGCCTAGGATATTTTCTCCAGTTATGTGGCAGGGACAAATTCTATCTACGTCCACTACGATCTCTAAGCTTGCTTCTTATTGTATCCAGTACACGCCTTTATAACTACCTAGTTATGGTGTAGCGTTTAACGCTACCAAAATCACAATAATCCACAACTAGAATATCTAGTGACTTCAAGTCTAAGGATGACAATACCATTGCACCGCGAGAAGCGCTTGTGACTCAACATAACGTGTATGTAGCCTTCTCGGAGATGGGTCAATCCAGTGCAACATTCCCTAATGCACACCTATGTGTTGGATCGAGATATCTCCATATCAATCCAACCCCATACTAGTCTATAGATGATTGTCCCATTAATCATTATACTGGACTAGGGATATTTAAGATAAACAACACAATTGTAAATCTATGGACTTCATTATATTAAATATCCAATAAATAATAAATGAATTTCTGGCCACAAATAATTCATACTAAACTAGATTGCCTCTAGGGCATCTATTCCAACAGTCTCCCACTTGCACTAGAGCCAATCTGGCGCATCTCGTATGCCCATACTCCTAGCGTGCCCTTCATGCTTCCACTGCGTGAGCGGCTTTTTAAGCGGGTCTGACAGATTCTCATCTATAGGAATCTTGCATATCCGAACATCTCCTCTATCGATAATATCTCGAATCAGATGAAACTTCCTGAGCACGTGTTTGGACTTCTGGTGCAATCTTGGTTCCTTTGATTGCGCAATCGCCCCAGTGTTTTCGCAAAACAACTCGACTGGATCCGCAATGCTAGGGACCACACCAAGTTCAGAAACAAACTTTCTGATCCAAACAGCTTCCTTTGTTGCGCCTTCTAGCCAGCAATGTACTCAGCCTCTCTGGTAGAATCAGCCACCGTCTCTTGCTTGGAACTCTTCCAGCTCACCGCTGCTCCATTCAGGCAAAACACATATCCCGACTGTGATCTAAAGTCATCTATGTCGGTTTGGAAGCTTGCATCAGTGTAACCCCTTACACGCAACTCTTCCTCACCGCCAAATATCAAGAAAGCATCCTTAGTTCATCTCAAGTACTTTAGGATGTTCTTGACTGCAATCCAGTGACTCTCATACGGATTGGATTGGTATCTGCTTGTCATACTCAAGGCATATGACACATCTGGTCTAGTACACAACATGGTGTACATGATAGATCCTATGGCCGAGGCATAGCGAATTCTACTCATGCCTTCCTTCTCAATCTCATTGGAAGGACAACCACTCTTCGAAAGAGTGATTCCATGTGACATGGGCAAGAATCCCTTCTTGGAATCTTGCATGTTGAACCGTTTCAACACCTTGTCAATATATGTACTTTGAATTAGGCCTAGCAACCTCTTAGATCTATCTCTATAGATCTTTATACCGAGTATATAGGCTGATTCCCCTAAGTCCTTCATTGAGAAACACTTCCCTAGCCAATCTTTAACAGATTGCGGCATGGGAACGTCGTTTCCAATGAGTAGTATGTCATCCACATACAAGACCAGAAAAGCTACAGAGCTCCCACTAACCTTCTTGTAGACACAAGACTCATCTTCGTTTCTGATGAAGTCAAACTCTTTGACCACTTCATCGAAACGTCAATTCCAACTCCTAGAAGCTTGCTTCAATCCATAAATGGATCGTTGCAGTTTACAGACTTTGTTGGCTTGCTTTGGATCCTCAAAACCCTCCGGCTGTATCATATACACGTCCTCGAGGAGATTCCCATAGAGGAGTGCTGTTTTGACATCCATCTGCCAAATCTCATAGTCGTGGTATGCTGCAATCGCAAGTAGGATTCGGATGGATTTGGTCATAGCGACTGGTGAAAAGGTTTCATCATAGTCAATACCATGAATATGTCTGAATCCTTTAGCCACCAATCAGCCCTTATAGGTAATCACATTACCATCCATGTCGATCTTCTTCTTGAAGACCCACTTGCACCCTATAGGCCGCGCCCCATCGGGTGGTTCCACCAAAGTCCATTCTTTGTTGGTAAACATGGATTCCATCTCGGATCTCATGGCTTCTAGCCACTTCTGAGAGTCTGGGCCATTCATGGCCTCCTCATAGGTAGTAGGCTCATCATTTATGAGCATCGTGTCACCGGAATCGGTCACGAGAAGTCCATACCTCTCGGGTTCCTGGCGCACTCTACTAGACTTACGAAGCTCTTGTGTTACCTAAACAGGTTGCTCCACAACTGCTTGTGGTTCCTTTTCATGTTCCATAATCGGTTCAGCGATTTGTGGTTCTTGAACCTCTTCAAGTTCTACAGCCCTCCCACTTGCTTCTTTAGAGAAAAACTCTCTTTCTAGAAACACGCCGGTCCGAGCAACAAACACTTTGTTCTCGGTTGGATTGTAGAAGTAGTATCCCTTAGTTTCCTTAGGGTACCCCACAAATTTACACTTATCCGATTTCGACCCTAGCTTGTCTGATTGTAAACGCTTTACATAGACATCACAGCCCCAAATCCTCATGAACGACAGTGTGGGACGCCTCCCACTCCATATCTCATATGGTGTCTTCATGACTGATTTAGATGGAACACGGTTAATGGTGAAAGCTGCACTTAACAGAGCGTAGCCCCAAAATGATAATGGAAGATCGGTTTAACGCATCATAGATCGTACCATATCCAATAGGGTTCGATTCCTCCTCTTGGACACACCATTCCATTGTGGCGTTCCGGGTGGAGTGAGTTGGGACACGATCCCATACTCTCTAAGATAGTGGTCAAAATCTTGGCTCAAGTATTCTCCTCCACGATCCGATCGTAGAGCTTTGATACTTTTGCCAAGTTTCTTCTCTAATTCATTCTTGAATTCTTTGAACACTTCAAAGGATTCGGATTTTGCCCTCATAAGGTACACAAATCCATATCTACTGTAATCATCAGTAAATGTAATGAATTAGACATAACCACCCCTGGAAGGCGTGGCAAATGGCCCACACACATCGGTGTGTATGAGTGCCAATTGCTCACTAGTCCTCTCACCTTTCTTATTGAAAGGGGACTTTGTCATTTTTCCCAATAAACAAGCCTCACATGTCTCATATGATTCAAAATCAAATGAGTCTAGTAATCCATCCTTATGGAGTCTAGATATACGTTTCTCATTTATGTGGCCTAAACGACAGTGCCATAAATAAGTTGGATTTAAATCATTTATTTTAATCCGCTTGGTATTAATGTTGTAGACAGGATTGCTTAGATCAAGGACATAAAGTCCATTAAATAATTGCGCACTAAAATAGTGAATATTATTTAAATAAAAGGAACAACAATTGTTCTTTATTGAAATAATAAAACCATCCTTGTCCAAACAAGAAATAGAAATAATGTTTCTACTCATAGCAGGCACAAAATAGCAATTATTTAATTCTAAAACTAATCCTGAAGGCAGAGATAGCTCGCACACGCCTATGGCCAACGCAGCAACCTTTGCTCCATTCCCAACGCGCAGATCTACCTCTCCTTTAGTCAATCTTCTACTTCTCTTTAGATCCTGCATATTTCGACAAATATGAGATCCACATCCAGTATCTAATACCCATGATGTAGAGACAGTTAAATTGACATCTACAACAAAAATACCTGGTGGTGGTGGAATCACTATTCCAAGCCTCTTGTCCTCCAGATATTTTGGGCAGTTCCTCCTCCAGTGTCAGGGCTGACTGCAGTAGTGACACTCACCTTTAGTCACACCTTTGGCAATGCCACCAACAGGCTTAAGGGAAGGTTCCTTGGACTTGGCAACTGACTTAACTTTGCCCTTGGAGGAAGAGGCAAACCTTTTGCCCTTTCCTTTCTGCACCATCATAATGGCCTTGCCCTTACCCTTTTTGATGCTCTGTTCAGCCGTCCTCAACATATTGAGTAAATCTGGCAGTGGTTTCACGATCTCGTTCATGTTATAGTTCATGATGAACTGTCCATAACTCTCGGGCAACGATTGCAACACGAGATCGGTTGCCAACTCTTGGACGACTGGAAACCCTAGTCGGGCGAGATTCTCCAAGTACCCGATCATACGGAGTACATGGGGTCCCACCGGGTTCCCTTCTTCCAGATGACACTTGAACAGTGCCTTAGAGACCTCATACCTCTCTACCCTCGCCTGCTCTTGGAAGAGCTGCTTCAGATGCTCGATCATATCGACAGCATTCATGTTTTCGTGTTGCTTCTGAAGCTCAAAAGTCATGGTGCAAAGCAAAAGGCAGGCCACATCATTAGCGTCATCAACACGCTTTTGATACACCTTTAGGGCAGCAGGTGTTTGGTTCTCTGGACCTTCTGGAACATGCTCCTCTATTGCGTACAGTTTCTTCTCTTGCTTGAGAACAATTCTCAAGTTTCTGTACCAATCAAGAAAGTTGGTTCCAGAGAGCGTGTCCTTCTCAAGGACAGATCGTAGGGAATGTTGTGAACTCGATGAGTTGTTTTCCATTTGGAATTCTACAAAAGGAAAATACGCAAGTTTTAGTATTTGTGAATTTTTGACTATATTAAATAATGGCTAGTTTATCAAATATAGCTCCCACTATTTTTCTACGGATTAATAACCCTCAAGATATTAATGCGGAAAAAATCCTTATATTTTCTAGTGGGCCAAGATCCATCTTTCATCTCCTTATGAGCTTGCTTTGGCAAGTCACCCATAATTCGAATACTTTAGGTAGGAACAATTCCAATTGCATCCCATATGCAACTCTTGGTTCAATTGGGCAAATAACTCCTTATTTATCCATCCATATGGATAATCCCAATTGATTGCCTCTAGGTTTCTTAATCAAATTAATAGCCCAGTTGTGTTCAACGTCTTATCTAAACAATTGCACATTGTTACGTGCCATCGCATTCCATCATTATGAACCAAGTCGCCATGCTTTGGCACGCACGAACTTGATAAATAATGATGATAATGAGTGTTTAAATAACGAGAAGGCAAGAACACAATATTTGAATTTTGAGGGATTTTAAATTCAACTTTAATTGTTTTGTTGATCAATATCAACTAATCTATCTATTTGAGTTTGGGCACAACTCCAAATAATAGATGCGGGTTGTCTAATTATCTTATTATCCTAATTGCATGCATCATCCATACACCAACCACACAATAATAAGACAATAAAATAAACAACCACAAAACAGAAATAAACGTGATGTGGATATGGCCTTTTCTAGACTAAGATAATTCCAAGCCAATGGAATTATCTATGAACCCTAAAACAAACACATCTCCATGCGTCTTGATCTTTTGGTCCATCCTTCATAGTCATGTGGAATGCTCCATGCTCCATGCTCCATCTTTTGTGGCTTCTTTGGCTTTGGGCTTCTTTTCTTCAATCTTGGCTAACAATCTACTTTATCTAGCACTGGCTAACTTCTATACTAAATAAAATAAATCTCACAAGTTGAGAAAAAAAATGGCACGCAGGCCATAAAACCCTAATTAATTATTACAATTAATTGATCAGCTCGCAGGCCGTAAAACCAAACCATAAAATTAAACATCCATATCAAACCACATCCTAAGGCCATATCCAATCACCATGCGATTTGCACATAAACAGTTAAAATCCAATTTTAACGCGCTTGGTCAATTTTAATTGATTTTTGGATTTCTAGGGTTAAAACGGTCCATGGGCCCAACAATCAAATTGCCCGGGCCCAATAAGATGAACCACAAGGCCCTAGGGCCGGCCCGGCCCAAAACCCACAAGCCTAGGCCGCGGGTTAGGGCCGCCCGGCCCCTAGGGCGGCCAAGCTTGGGCGGCAAGTAAGGGGGGCGGTCCCTAGGGGGGCCGAACCTCCTTATGGGAGTTGTTTCCAAAACAACTCCCTTGCTTGGTGCCCAAGTTTGGTTGTTTCCTTGTTTTGGGAGAACTCCTTCCACAAGGATGCCCAAAACCTAGATCTAAGATCCTAAAATTTCTCAAACTCACCAATTCATGCATCCAATGCAAAAATTAGATCTTGTTATGATTAATTATTGAAAAATTGCATCCCATTCTTGATTTTTCTTGTTTTACGCGATAAACAATCAAATTAAGGTGTAAAACAACTAAAAAACGTAACACTTAAACCACGTTTATGCTCTACGACATGTGGCTCTGATACCACTGTAGGATTTTGATTCATGGATGCGCAACGGAAACACAAACAATCACAAAACCATGCAAAACCCTCCAAGGATCACAAGTCAAGAGACATAACGATGGTAAGGGAAGAAATCAATAACACACCTTAGGGTTCTCCTTTGATGACTTCAAACGCGAATTATGTCACGTTCTCTATGGTTGATCCACGCCTAGAGTTCATCCTAGATCTCCCAAGTCCTTCGTGCTAGCCCGGAAGAGGAAGAGGAAGAAGAATCACGCAAAACGAGACCCAAAGGAGGGCTCTCGGCCTCCTTGTGGCCGACGGGGACGGGCGGCGGGCTAGGGGGGCGTTCGGCTCCTCTAGCTTGTTGCTCTCTCTCCTTTTTGTTCTCTCCCACTCTTGTTATGTTCAATCATGAGCATAAGTTGTGGGAACGAAGGAAGGAAGGTCCTTTATAGAGTCCAACAACTCCTTGTCAACTACCTAAAGGACTTATTCTAGTCCTACTAGAATTCAATTTAGTCCCTTCCTTGCAAATTAGTCCCTACTAAGTTTGCAAGGTTTTGCAAAGTGATCCTTCTAATTAATTAATCCAATTAATTAATTCCCAAATCTAGTTCAACTCTATATAGCGTGTGACCCCATAGGTTCTATCTAGTTGGTAGCAACTATTTGCTAATATGGAGCGGTCTCTAGCAAAACATCCATTCTAGCCAACTAATAGAATAGTCATCTTGACAACCTTTGTACAAGTAATTGTCTCATCCCTTTGTCTCTATATCCGGATTGGACACGATACATACAAGTCACACTCGTATATCCAATCCATAGTTTCTCGATCCATTGGAATAGCCTTATTCGTGCAAATAACATCAATATCCCATATTGATTTATTTGAGTCTGGCCAGACATTCTATAAGCACTATCCCTCGAGTGGCCTAGGATATTTGCTCCAGTTATGTGGGAGGGAAAAATTCTATCTACGTCCACTACGATCTCTAAGCTTGCTTCTTATTGTATCCAGTACACGCCTTTATAACTACCCAGTTATGGTGTAGCGTTTAACGCTACCAAAATCACAATAATCCACAACTAGAATATCTAGTGACTTCAAGTCTAAGGATGACAATACCATTGCACCGCGAGAAGCGCTTGTGACTCAACATAACGTGTATGTAGCCTTCTCGGAGATGGGTCAATCCAGTGCAACATTCCCTAATGCACACCTATGTGTTGGATCGTGATATCTCCATATCAATCCAACCCCATGCTAGTCTATAGATGATTGTCCCATTAATCATTATACTGGACTAGGGATATTTAATATAAACAACACAATTGTAAATCTAAGGACTTCATTATATTAAATATCCAATAGATAATAAATGAATTTCTAGCCACAAATAATTCATACTAAACTAGATTGCCTCTAGGGCATCTATTCCAATAGGAAGCTCTGCCTCTCTCTCCTTTCTCACGGTTCTGCCACTTGCTGGGTTGTTCTTGGTGAATCCGAGCTTGTTCTGAGCTGCTGCGGAGCCAAGGACAACCAAGGGAGAGAGAGAGAGAGCTCGAATTCAATCTGGGTTTGATTTTGCTCTGTTTTGAGCACTGTTTTTGCTCACTGTTCTTGGTTAGTTGCTGCAGCAGATGTGGCTTGTGATATAGCTGCTGTTAACTTTGAATTTGTGGGTTTTTAGCTGCTTTAGATTGGTTAAAGTATAGTTTGAATCAAATACTAGTAGTTTGAGCTTCATTTTGTAGCAAGAACTTGTGTTATTTGGGTGAAAATTGAAGAGCATCTTGTGTATCTAGAACTTGAGTATGAATAAAATTTTGAAGATGCTTGATATCTCTTGTGTTGCACTCTCAAACATGAGTAGCTAATAGTGTTGTTGGATTGATTGGTGATCCTAGTTGATTCTTGAAACTCGAATATGTTTGTGTTTTGTGTTTTGTTGTTTGAGAGATTGAATTCTTGAGTTCTATGAGTTGAAATAGGAATCAATATTGTGGCTTGATTGAGTATGTGGATTTCAATCGAAATAGGCATACTCAATGCTTGAGGCAACATTGATTTGGATTTCTCCATTTGAACTCATGGATTTAACTCTCAAGCAAATGAGTTGGTTGTTGAAATCGGGTTACATGAATCACTAGGAGATCCAATTGATCCAACTTTTCTCTTACTAGTTATACAAACTCGTTAGCAACGTCTTTTTAATTTCCTAGTTGTTTACTAAGTTTCTTTGAATTGTTTCACACAAATCCTTGCTCCATCACTTGAGTAGTGGATTTCAAAGCTTGGCTAGCTCTAAAGCCTTTGAGAAACTCGTTTTGTCAATTTCGTTAGTTGCTTAGTAGTTTGCTAGTTAGCTTAGAGTGTTTAATCTCTTTCCCAATCCTTGTGGAAATCGACCCCTTTCTTACCCGGGTACTACTTGTAGCGATATCCTATACTTGGGATTATCGACTTCGAACAAGTTTTTGGCGCCGTTGCCGGGGATTGGTGCTAAGAGACTCACTCGTTAGTGACTTTCTTGTTTTGCTTGTTTTTATTTTTTTTAGATACGCTTGAAGAAAAATTCCGGGTTCATTTTTGAACTTTGGAACAAAAAAAAAGCGAAAAGTAAAAAATCACAAAAACATACTCCTATCTTGTGTTAGGCAACCCTCTTGAACTTTATTTGAGCTTGGGTTGCATGAGTGCGTGGCAACGTGATAGTACTCATAGATTGCATCGCACTTTATTTGAAGAAGAGGGTAGAAATCCCTTTAGTGAAAATACTCCTACTAGTGGTAGTAGTAGTTTAGCCCAATCCAACGATTCTAGCTCTCTTAATAGCTTTGAAATCATGGATGGAGAGGATGGGCATAGTAGCAACAATGAGATGATGCCATTTCGCTCACTTAGAGATTTGATGCATCCATATCGACAAAGTTCACCATCTTGCTTTGTGTTTCCATTAAATGAAAGAAACTTTGATGTCAAACCGGGCACAATTCAACTTCTTCCCAAGTTTCATGGCCTAGAGTTCGAGAGTGCTTACTCTCATCTTAAGGATTTCAATGATATTGCCTCAACGGTTAATTGCAATGGTGTCTCTAGTAACACTATAAGGCTTAGATTGTTTCCTTTCTCTTTAAAGGACAAAGCCAAAGCATGGCTTCACTCCTTGAGACCTAGGACCATAGGCACATGCGAAGAGTTAGAGAAAGAGTTTCTTAAGAAATTTTTCCCTACTTACAAAAAAAATGCCATAAAAAGGCAAATTGTTACTTTTTGTGCTAAGGAGGGAGAGCCACTTCCCCAAGCTTGGGAACGCTTCAAGGATCTCCTCATTGCTTGCCCTGACCATGGATTTGAGACGTGGAGATTGATTAGCTCCTTTTATGATGGTTTGTCATATGACCATAAGCACACAATTGAATCCATGAGTGGGGGAGAATTCTTTACTAAAGGTGAAGATGAGGGGTGGGATTGTTTAGATGAAATTTGTGAGAAAGTCCAATCTTGGGACATCAATGAGCCTTCTAAGGATGCTAACTCTAAGCCTAAAGGTACCATGTATCAACTTAAGGCTAAGAGTGAGGCATTGTGCTCATTTTGTAGTGATAACTCTCATGAGTTGAGCAAATGTCCCGATTTTCTAAGAGCCCAAGAGCTCATGGGTGAGCATGTGAATATGTTAAATTCTAACAATTATAGGAAGTCCTACAATAACTCGCCCTACTCGGAGACATACAACTCCAATTAGGGGAATCACCCAAATTTCTCATGGAGGCAAGACCAAGAAACCCAAGTAAACCCCTCAAGCTCCACTTATTTTCCTCCTAACAAAAGGAGTATAGATGAGACGTTTGAGCAATTTATGGTTTCCCAAAACCAAACCAACCATGAGTTGAGAAACTCCAACCAATATTTGAAAAATGCGTTAGCTAGGTTGGAGTCTACCATAAATCCTCAATAGAAGGGAAAATTCCCATCTAAATCTCAACAAAACCCAAGGGGACAAAGCTTCAACCATGTGGAGCATGCTAAGGCCATCACCGTTTTAAGAAATGGGAAGGTTGTTGACAAGAGACTTCCAAGTGGGGAGTCCCATAAAAATGAGGAAGAAGAGGAGTGTGAGAAGAGTGATAATCAAGAGAGATTTGGTGACTTGCAAGAGTCTAAGGAGAATCTTGATAAAGGGAAATAAGTGGTTGATGATAATGAAGAAATTAGGATTGTTCCACCATTTCCCCAAAGGCTAGTGGCCAATAAGATGAAATCAAGTCACCAAGACATCCTTGAGACATTCCAAAATGTCAAAATAAATATTCCTCTCTTGGATGCTATAAAGCAAATTCCGGCTTATGCCAAGTTTCTCAAGGATTTATGCACTTTCAAGAGAACTCTTCAAGTGAGAAAGAAGGCATTTCTCACCGAGCAAGTGAGCTCAATTCTCCAACATAACCTCCCTCCAAAATATAGAGATCCGGGTTCACCAACCATCACTTGCACAATTGGGAGTCATAAGATTGCTAATGCCTTGCTAGATTTGGGTGCAAGTGTAAACCTTCTTCCATACTCGGTGTATGAGAAGTTGGGGTTGGGTGAGTTGAAACCCACAAGAGTGACTCTTCAATTAGCGGATAAATCCACTAGAGTTCCTATAGTATCATTGAGGATGTGTTGGTTCAAGTGAACCAATGCTATTTTCCGGTGGATTTCATAGTTTTAGACACTACCCCTTTGTCTAGTGGCACCTCTCCCATTCCTATCATTCTAGGAAGACCCTTTCTTGCTACTTCTAATGCAATTATAAATTGTAGGAATGGTGTGATGAACATTACATTTCGAAATATGACGTTGGAACTTAATATCTTCAACACAAGTAATCAATCAAAAGATGATGATGACATATGTGAGACAAGTTGGATTGATTCTTATGTTGAAGTGATTGAGGATCCTACTACATGTTCCAATGAAATAGATGATCTTATTGTGCAAGATTTGGAATTTTTATGTGAAGAAAATAGCATTTTCTCATCATTGCTCATGAGTGAGGAATTTAATGTGGATGATTGGGTTAATCTTGTTAGTAAACTTGAACTTGTGAAGTCTCCTATAGAATCTACCCATGAGCATTCTTGTAGTGATATTGATTTACATGAGAAAATGGAGTTATCTTCTTTAGTAAGGAAACCTCCTACTTATGATTTGAAAACCCCTCATTTAGAATTGAATGATGCATGTTTAGGGGTTGATGATAATCTCATTTGCATGGCTAGTGACCATAGCTTGTTTTGTGATGACTTAGAGGACATTCAAGGAGAACCCCCACCACTAGAGATTGTGGATGGACTTTCAAGTAAGTTGGGGGTTCAAGTGTTGGTTGTGAAAATTTTGAAGTCTTCTTTCATATTTCCCCTATTAATTTTGATGAAAATAAATTTCATGTTGTGAAAGGAAAGTGGGGAAGAATCTTGGATGAACGTGTGAAATTAAAGAGTGAGAATTTTTGTGTTCATATTTTAGAAAAGGATCATAAGCTAGAATTTTGTAGTGAAAATGTTCTTCTCATTGAAGGTATTATGTTAACTAGTGGTAAAGATCCTCCTCTTGAATTCTCTCATGACAATTCTCTCATTTTAAATTCCCAAGATGAGTCAAGTTTTTCTATCAAAATGTGTGATGTCTCTTGCACTTTCTTTGGAATGAGCATTTTGAAGAATTTATTTGGAAAACAAGAGAGTTCTACTTTAATTAAAAAGGGAACACTCAAATCCTTACATTTTGATTTACTTGATCCTGGTATTAGTTTTCCAATTTTTGTTTTTGAGATATTAGAGAAAGTGAAAGGAAAATTGAGAATGCAAAGAATGAAAGAGGGTTGCCTTGACCCTACTCGAGCGCATAGTCATAGGCAAGCTTGCCTAGACTACAAGAAATTAAAAGTTCCGTGAATTGACTTGTCCCATTTAGAAGTCACGTCTTGTACATAAATAAATTAGTTTATCACTATTTCTTGCATTGTTTTTCTCTATTTACATTTTGTAGGTTGCTCTTGGAGGAAGATGGATGGTGCTTAGTGCCTAAGAAGCTAAAATGAGGTATTTCTATCCCCTTGTCTCTTGCTAAATTTGTATGATCTTCCATTGTTCTCACACATTGAGGACAATGTGATATTTTAGTTGGGGGGGTGGAGTAGATTTTATTTCTTGCTTAAATGGTTACAAGCATGCTTTTTCTTCATTAGTGATTTACATGAAAAATACAACAAAAAAAAATGAAAAAATTGAAAAATTAAAAAATGTGTGAACCATTCATGAGAAGCATCACTCTTTCCCCGTGTCAAACCATAGAACTTTTATTCTTCTTTCTTTGGTAGTTTTATTTATTTTCACCTTTCATCTTGAGTCCAGATTTTATTTTCTTATTTGATAGCTTTATTGAGTCTTAGGAAGTTATAAGTGAGTCACTTATTTTGAAAAATGAAAAAAAAAAATGAATGAAGAAAATGAAAAAAAAAGAAAAAAAAAAGAAAAAAAATGAGAAAAGTGAAAAGGAGGAATTTTAGGAAGCTAGATGTTTTCAAATAATGAAATCTCTTAGTCCATGTTCTTTTTATTTTTATTTTAGAAAGGAATTCTTTGCTTATACTCAATACATCTACACAAATATCCTACATTCCGCGACATCATGCGTTCTCACAAAGCGACACACTAAATTTACGTTTCATGTTTAAGTCCTTCAAGCTAAGTTGATCACATAAACTTTGACGTCTTTTACTTTTGATAAAGGGTGCATTTTCTAAAGCTATTTGAACTTCACAAAAAGATTTTTCTCTATTCGTTTTTGCGGTGGAAACTTGTAGCCCATTGGAGTGGTGGTTACCAATGACACCCCATGCGATGTCTAAGAAATAGAGGGGTGTCCGGGGATAATGTTACGTCACCACCTAGATAGCTCCCTTGGTTTAGCTTAAAAAGCCCACTCGCGTGTATATTCCTCTATTTTGTTGTGGGTCTTGGAGAGCCTTGGATTTGAGGTAAAAAAAAATCATAATAAATCGCACCATCTACCAAAAATCCACAAAAGGATCATACAAGCCCACAACCACATATCCCCTTCTTAAACAATTTTGTTCAAAGCTTTGGAGGTCCATCCTACATGGGTGCTTTTGAATAAGTATGAGAATGTCTAGTTTCATGTGATCCTTATTTTTGAAGGCATACTTTCTCGCAAATTGGACTTAATTTAACAAGTTTTGTGGTTAGCATGAGTCACCTTCTACCAAACACCGCCCAGATTTGTATGAGTATATGCTTAGACGTCCATAGGTTTCTTTCTTAATCTTCTTGAATTTTGAGAATTTATTTGAGGAGACATTTGTGCATTCTTCTTTTTCCCCCACAAAAAATTTAAAATTAGCTAGTAATCGTTAGGATTTTATTTTCTTTGAGTTTTCACTTAGGATAGATAATGTGTGTGTGTGTTTGTAAATATTTGAGTCTAGTTTAGAATTGAGTCAAGCCTTGTCTAGTTGAGTGTGTGTCTCTCATGATTGGTTCTTAACTAGTTTATTACTAATATCGCTCTCTTTGCTCGAGGACGAGCAAAAGGCTAGTTGGGGGGTGTGTTAAGGAACATAAATTGCACATTTTAGTATGTTAAGGAACTCTTCATAACTTGCTAATATGTGTAATTTAGCTCTTTTATCACTCTTTCTAGACTTATGCTTGTTTTCGTAGTTTTGGTTGTTTTCTCTCATTTTGTAGGCAAAGAAGTGATTTAGAACGCAAGGGGCTAGTTGTGAAAGCTTGAATGAGGAATTTGAAGGATTAATTTGAAGAAGTCAAGTGATAAAGAGGCTAAAGTTGAAGACAAAGCAACTAATTTGCAAGTTAAAGTGAAGATTTGAAGACCTATTTGAGAAGACAAGAGAAGAATATGGGGTTGTTATTGAAGATTTAGAAGAAAAGAGGTCAAAATTTGAGTAAAAGGTTGAAGTGGAGGGCAAATTAGAGAAGAACTTAACGGAATTGGGGATAAAGTGTGGATTTCTAAACATTTTAAGGGCTCAAGTGTATTGTTTCTAACGGAGTTGGGGTGTTATCGCCATTTTCAGAAAGTTTTAAGGAAGCACTCGGGGTCTTTTAAAATATTACAGAGAATAAGGGGGGAGCCGGGTGAAATTTCACCTAAACAGCTCACCCCTCACGCGTCTCTCTCTCTCGGCATTCTCTCTCCCCGTCAAACCCACAGCAAGAACAGAGCCACCATTGTTCGACGCACGAAGCTTCTCCGAAGGCTACTTCTCCCTCGTTTCTTCACCAAATCAAGCGAGACCAACACCAATCTTCTCCCTAGACCAAGCTCTACCCAGCCCAAGCATCAATTCGGCCCAAGAATGCTTCTAGAAGAAACGCCCAATTTCTAGGGTTCATGAAGAAGCTGCTACAAATCGACGGAAGGGGAGGGATGAGATGAATTGAAGGGTTAGGATCTTTCCTTGGAGGCCAAGGAAGCTTAATACAAGTTCAATATAAACTGAATCGAAGAAAGGAAGACGCTCTCTCTCGGACCCCTGTTTTGGACGGCGGAAGCTCTGCCTCTCTCTCCTCTCTCTCGGTTCTGCCACTTGCTGGGATGTTTTTGGTGAATCCGAGCTCGTTCTGTGCTGATGCGGAGCCAAGGACAACCAAGGGAGAGAGAGAGAGAGAGAGCTCGAATTCAATCTGAGTTCGATTTTGCTCTGTTTTGAGCACTCTTTTTGCTCACTGTTCTTGGTTAGTTGCTGCAGCAGCAGTAGCTTGTGATATAGTTGCTGTTAGCTTTGAATTTGTGGGTTGTTAGCTGCTTTAGATTGGTTAAAGTATAGTTTGAATCAAATACTATTAGTTTGAGCTTCATTTTGTAGCAAGAACTTGTGTTATTTGGGTGAAAATTGAAGAGTATCTTGTGTATCTGGAGCTTGAGTATGAATACAATTTTGAAGATGCTTGATATCTCTTGTGTTGCACTCTCAAACATGAGTAGCTAATTGTGTTTTTGGATTGATTGGTGATCCTAGTTGATTCTTGAAACTCGAATATGTTTGTGTTTTGTGTTTTGTTGTTTGAGTGATTGAATTCTTGAGTTCTATGAGTTGAAATAGGAATCACTATTGTGTCTTGTTGGAGTATGTGGATTTCAATCGAAATAGGCATACAATGCTTGAGGCAACATTGATTTGGATTTCTTAATTTGAACTCATGGATTTAACTCTCAAGAAAATGAGTTGGTTGTTGAAATCGGGTTACGTGAATCACTAGGAGATCCAATTGATCCAACTTTTCTCTTACTAGTTCTACAAACTCGTTAGCAACGTCTTTTTAATTGCCTAGTTGTTTACTAAGTTTCTTTGAATTGTTTCACACAAATCCTTGCTCCATCACTTGAGTGGTGGATTTCAAAGCTTGGCTAGCTCTAAAGCCTTTGAGAAACTCGTTTTGTCAATTTCGTTGGTTGCTTAGTAGTTTGCTAGTTAGCTTAGAGTGTTTAATCTCTTTCCCAATCCTTGTGGAAATCGACCCCGTTCTTACCCGGGTACTACTTGTAGCGATATCCTATACTTGGGATTATCGACTTCGAACACCAAACCTCCCCAAAAAATGGTAAGGTCGGACGTATGATTCGTCGTGTCAACGACATCTCTCTCACCCTTCTTGCCCAGGCCTCCCTTCCCCCATTGATAACTCTGCATTAGAGTTATATTTCTTCTACGTTTGTGTACCGTTTTGTGTGAATTTCGGGTAGATTATATTAGAAACACACTATGAACTTGAGGAAATTTAGTAAATTTAGCTTTGAGCTTTAAATTTCTAATCCGGGCGTTTCTCGTGTTAATTTATGCTATTTTGTCACGTTTGATCGCACGGGTGTGTTTCGTGTTGTTTTGACAGGAAACGTAACTCGGAGACTGAAAGAAGAGGAGAAACGAACTTCGGAAATTGAGACAAAGCTCGGGATTGGAGAGAAGAAGAAAAGTTCAGCAGATCACACGACTTGCAAAACTGAGGTCGTGTGATCTAGAGCAAGACTTAGAATAAATTTGGAGGAGAAAATTGAGCAACTCACTGTTTCCACGATCAGAGTGGATGGTCGTAGGATCTAAGGAGATGACACGATCATAGATAATACCTGAGCAGATCACATGATCAGATATAAGATCTGAGGAAAATGAGAAGCAGATCGCACGATCTGCTTTAAGGAAGTCGTGCGATCTGCTTAAGAATAATAAAAACACACGGACGATCTCCTAAACCTAATGGGAGATAATTAATACCTAAAAGACTACAATTAAGAGGAGTCTCATTAGAAAAAAAAAAGATGAACGTGGGAAGAAGAGGAGAGACGAACGTGAGAGGAGAGATACGCGCACAAGAGGAGGACTCCTCCTCCATTGAAGCTCTAAGTTTGATTTCTTCTTCTCCTCTCTCAATCTTTGTATGGAGAAACTTTTAAGTCTTGTTTGGTTGATTATTATTAGCTAGACGTTTGGCTAGGCGTCTCTTTGAGAGCCTAGGGTTCATGTAAACGATGATATTTTTCCGGATTTGATCTTTGCTTCATGATTTCTTGATTTCTACTTTTGAATCAATTCTAGTTTCTTGTTTATGTTAGTAATCCTAATTGAGGGACACGATTAGGAGATAAAACTAGGGTTCAAGAACTAGGGTTTGTTCAATAGTTGATTCATGCTTAAAGTTAGCAATAATTTAATTCAATTGTTCATGTACTGTGCTTAATACTCAGTGTTAATGGAGTAGCTAACCGGAAACACTGCTTAGTTAGTGAATGCACGACAGTTATTCTAACTAACTAGGATGAGACTTGAACATCAATACCGTATCACTGAGACTGAGAAGACATGTGTTAGGATTGGCTAGTGTGGGTAGATTCAGTAGGTGAGATTCGACTGTTTCGTGCAACGGTGGACCGACAGGACCCGTTGTCGTGCATGTCGTTAGCCTACTAGAACGGACCGGTAGACACAAGAGACCGATAGGAGATTGTAGTCTACCGTGAAGTAGAATGACTTGAGACCGATAGGAGATAGTCAGCGCTGTTACCCGGCTTAGTTAGAATATAGTTAACGTGTTGCTCAGATAATCTGGAAATCGTCTACAGCCCTAGGTGATCTAGAGATCGCCTAGTTTCTCCAAACTTGTTTCTTAAATATATAAAAATACAAAAATATTAGATTAGTTGTTATTTCAATTTCTAAAATCAATCAAATCTTTCCTCCTGCACTGTACACTAAATTAAATAACTAGTTAGATAATCTAAAGTCTGTCCTCGTGGGATCGATAACTCGGGGTTGAAATACCACCCCTATATTACTTGACCGTGCACTTGCGTAATACGCATAAAGAAATCGTGTCAAGTTTTTGGCGCCGTTGCCGGGGACAGCGGTAGATTATTTAGTTAGTAGTTAGTTTAGAGTACTATTATTTTAGTTTTTATTATATATCTCTGTGCTTCACGGGTGTCTTGTGAGTCTGTTTTTCAGGAACGCATGAAGCAAGAGACAATATAAGCATGTGGAGCGAAGAGTGTTATTCGGGTCCCCCCTACTGTTTCCACTGCAGGGGTAACCATGAAGAAGAGGATGCATGCATAACTTGGTGCTACGTATGCGACATTTGGCATGACCGTAGAGACTCATGTCGAGTACATGCCCCCCAGCTTCATCAGCACCAGGAAGACTCATCAGCGATTATGGCAGAACGGCGTAGTATTATGAATGACATCGAAGTGTGCGCCAAAATTTTGTCCATAGCTTCACAATTACCACAAGAGGATTCTGCCACAGGTAGGGAATACGTGAGGGAGATGTTGGAGAGGATAAAGAAACGAATAGAAAAACTGCCAACAGGAGGGGAATCTAGTATTCAAGAGCCACAAGAGGATCCCTTGCCACATGACAGTGAGCCTCACATTGAACCTTCATCATCCCCACCACAAGTGGAAGAAGAGATACCTGAGTCGAACGAAAATTGCAGTGTCCAGGAACCATTGGTGGACACCGCCACTTACGAGGACTCAGAATCTGATTCAGACTGGGGTGGACCTGTGTGCCCAAGATGGGAGGACCTTCCGTATTGCCAGCCAAAACTGCAAGAGCCCTCACTTCCTTGGCATGAATGGGAAGAAACCAGCATTGGAAGCCCGTGGGGTGCCGACGATGAAGCTGGTGAAACACTTGTGCTCAATGACATTGAGGTAAAAGCCCCAACTCTGATTAATGATGAATTCTCCATATCCTATGTCACGCAAGTCTGCGACGAGCTACAACAATTACTGTATGTGGATTCTTATGGGGAAGAATGTGATGAGCAACTTCCAATCTCTTGTTCTATGGGCAATTTTATTGATCATCCATATGCCATAGTCAAGGAGTTGGAAGTCAGCAAGTGTGGTGGCGTGGATGAATTGCATGGGTCATTTGAAGAGCATCTAGCACAGATGAGGTATTACTGGGATGATTTTATGGCCAGAGATTCATTTGAGCCCAGTGATACTTGGTGGAAGTTTCTCAAGAAGATCAATTGCAAAATGAAAGGAGTCAGCTTGCACAATTGTCCACCTTCTTCAGAGCACAGGGGTGCACGTGAAGTTCTTGAGAAGAGATGGTGGAAGAAGAATAAGTGGAGGGATAAAGCAGCCTCCACTATCCTTGTCGGTTGAGGTAACCGGGTCGGGCCGTCGACCTTAAATTACAAGCGTTGATTGGGAGGCAACCCAATGTAGAGTAGGATGCTATTTATTTATGTTCTTTCTTTTAGTTCTCCATATGATTTTGAGGGGTGAGAGAGAGTTGCTTTAATACTTTCAATCAGTGTACATGGACATAGGTACATAAGACGCTACTGATTCCCCTTCTTGATGCGTGTGATAGAATTTTGAGTAGGCGCATCGCAATCCGGACGCGAGGTGAGACTTTTCCGGAAACTGTCAACGGTCCACAAGACCCCTTCTTGTTGCAGTTTCGCGGAAACGGTGCCCATGTAGGTACGGGCACTCAGGTACCTCTAACTCTATCTGTTCTAAGTTTGGAGCCATAATTGTGTAGATCCACCGCCAACACATTTGAGCGAGGACACCTCCTAGTATATCTCTAAATTCGCTGAGGAAAACGAAACGCTTAAGTGTGGGGGGGTCTGTGTACAATTTTGCTAGCCATGTCAATTATGCATCGCCAGTTACATGCAGTTGTGTCGTATTGTGTAGTACGTGTGGTTAGTGTAGAGTGTTTGATATAGTGTCGTATTGTGTCAGGATTGTTAGTATGCATTTCTTTGCACTCTTACTTTCTTGAGTCCCCTACCCAAAACGTGTGGTTAATCGAGTTGGCCAAAAGCATGTAGAGTCTAAGAAAAATAGAAAAGAAAAAAAAAATAGAAAAGAGAAAATCCATAAAAATTAAAAAAATTTAGTTGGGCAATTGATGAAGCTTGAAACCAGAGAGAGTTCAGTGAAAGAGTCTCAATGAATAGGAAGCACCGTAGTTGGGAAAACTTTAATTTTTAGTATCTTGCGCACCAGTTTCACGAAAAGAAGTCCCAGGTATTCAGGGAAAAGTGGAAAGAAGACGAGGACATACCTTTAGTTCCTTTATTGTGCTAGGAGGATTTAGTCTTAAGGTAGTCGAATAGTCTGTTTTCGAGTGGAAACTTGTGGCCTCTTGTAAATCTGGGGTGGACCTTCGTGTAGAGTTGGTTCCATGTGGTACACTGGCTTAGCCTAAGTGAAGTTAGGGAGTGTACACCACCATCCCTTAAGGCGGTTTCAAGAGCTAACCGAAAAAGCCCACACTTATTTTCTCTAACTGCACGGCTGAAAAAAATTGAAAGAGAATGAAAAAGAAAAAAAAAAACAAATGAATCAAAATCTTCTCTTGGACTAGATACGGTGAACAGCCTAATGAGCCCCCGTTAGCGCGGGGAATTTGGATTCAATCCAATTAGAGTATCTAAGGAAAACTAAATTCAAGCCGTATTACACGGAGTTGTGTCTCCCGTCATTGGGACAATTTGCATTCAATGCAATAACGGCTAAGAGGGTCTGAAAACCTCATATGACTTGGCGAAGAAAGACTACTATAAGACTAAGGGTTCCTAGACCCTTTGAGCTAAAAGACGTGCCCGGATCTTAGATTGAGTTTGGTGGATGTTTGGGGAGCCCTTAGTGAGCTTGTGCGTAGGATCATTTTATTTTCAAGTCCTTATTGCGGTTGTGTGAATTGAAAAAGAGATTTGTGAGAACTTGATGATTTTGGTTAGTGATAGCGAGATTGACCATCTCTTAAGAAAAAGGAAAAAAAATATGTTGTTTCAATTTTAGCATTGTTCTATAATCGAGTTGCATTGTATAGTCATGTAGATTGCATTGCGTGTGTGTGTTTTGTTTGTGTTACATGGCTAGTAAAGTTTTATGCAATTCGGTGGATTTAAAACGTAGTGTAAGGATTGATTTTGCTCGGGACGCGCAAAAAGGTAGTGTGGGGGATTTGATTACTCTGCATTAGAGTTATATTTCTTCTACGTTTGTGTACCGTTTTGTGTGAATTTTGGGTAGATTATATTAGAAACACACTATGAACTTGAGGAAATTTAGTAAATTTAGCTTTGAGCTTTAAATTGCTGATCCGGGCGTTTCTCGTGTTAATTTATGCTATTTTGTCACGTTTGATCGCACGGGTGTGTTTCGTGTTGTTTTGACAGGAAACGTAACTCGGAGACTGAAAGAAGAGGAGAAACGAACTTCGGAAATTGAGACAAAGCTCGGGATTGGAGAGAAGAAGAAAAGTTCAGCAGATCACACGACTTGCAAAACTGAGGTCGTGTGATCTAGAGCAAGACTTAGAATAAATTTGGAGGAGAAAATTGAGCAACTCACTGTTTCCACGATCAGAGTGGATGGTCGTAGGATCTAAGGAGATCACACGATCAGAGATAATACCTGAGCAGATCACATGATCAGATATAAGATCTGAGGAAAATGAGAAGCAGATCGCACGATTTGCTTTAAGGAAGTCGTGCGATCTGCTTAAGAAGAATAAAAACACACAGACGATCTCCTAAACCTAATGGGAGATAATTAATACCTAAAAGACTACAATTAAGAGGAGTCTCATTAGAAGAAAAAAAGAGACGAACGTGGGAAGAAGAGGAGAGACGAACTTGAGAGGAGAGAGACGCGCACAAGAGGAGGACTCCTCCTCCATTGAAGCTCTAAGTTTGATTTCTTCTTCTCCTCTCTCAATCTTTGTATGGAGAAACTTGTAAGTCTTGTTTGGTTGATTATTATTATCTAGACGTTTGGCTAGGCGTCTCTTTGAGAGCCTAGGGTTCATGTAAACGATGATATTTTTCCGGATTTGATCTTTGCTTCATGATTTCTTGATTTCTACTTTTGAATCAATTCTAGTTTCTTGTTTATGTTAGTAATCCTAATTGAGTGACACGATTAGGAGATAAAACTAGGGTTCAAGAACTAGGGTTTGTTCAATAGTTGATTCATGCTTAAAGTTAGCAATATTTTAATTCAATTGTTCATGTACTGTGCTTAATACTCAGTGTTAATGGAGTAGCTAACCGGAAACACTGCTTAGTTAGTGAATGCACGACAGTGATTCTAACTAACTTGGATGAGACTTGAACATCAATCCCGTATCACTGAGACTGAGAAGAGATGTGTTAGGATTGGCTAGTGTGGGTAGATTCAGTAGGTGAGATTCGACTGTTTCGTGCAACGGTCGACCGACAGGACCCATTGTCGTGCATGTCGTTAGCCTACTAGAACGGACCGGTAGACACAAGATATTGTAGTCTACCGTGAAGTAGAATGACTTGAGACCGATAGGAGATAGTCAGCTCTGTTACCCGGCTTAGTTAGAATATAGTTAACGTGTTGCTCAGATAATCCGGAAATCGTCTACAGCCCTAGGTGATCTAGAGATCGCCTAGTTTCTCCAAACTTGTTTCTTAAATATAAAAATATAAAAAAATATTAGATTAGTTGTTATTTCAATTTCTAGAATCAATCAAATCTTTCCTCCTGCACCGTACACTAAATTAAATAACTAGTTAGATAATCTAAAGTCTGTCCTCGTGGGATCGATAACTCGGGGTTGAAATACCACCCCTATATTACTTGACCGTGCACTTGCGTAATACGCGTAAAGAAATCGCGTCACCCATCTTTCTGGGTTGAGTCTTTGTCTACAACTATCTACTTGCACAACATTCTTCCCACCACTGCACTTCAGGACAACATTCCGACTGTCATTCTCTATCACCACAGACCCACCTATGATCATCTTCGCACTTTTGGGTTTTTGTGCTACCCAAACCTTTCTGCCACAGCTCCTCACACGCATGCTCATTGCTTTTCTCACTGTGTCTTTCTCGGATACCCTCCAAATTTTAGAGTTTATCGCTGCCTTGATCTCTCCACCGGTCAAGTCCACATCTCTCGTCATGTAACTTTCGATGAGTCAGTATTCCCCTTCTCTACCCCTGGCTCAACATCCCCACTTGTGCACATGTCTCCTGACCCTGAAGAGAGCCTTCTTCCCGCTGCTCTTCTCCTCCCGCACACGTCCAGTTAGGATCACCTCTAGTAGTCCTGACCCTTCGACCCCCTATCCTATGTGTCCCTCTAGCCCTTTGGCTCCACCTCTTGCGGTACCCGAGCAACCTCGTCCGCCTCCACACTCCCCACGAATGACCACCTGATCCAAACACGACATCACCAAGTCCATTCAGCGTCTTACTCTCCATGACCAAATATCTCTTCCCATCTCTCCCTTTCCTAAATCACATGTGTCTGCTGTATCGGACCCACACTGGAAGGCTTCCATGGATGATGATTTTGGTTCTATGGTTAAGAATCACACTTGGGACCTGGTTCCTCGCCCTGCCCAGGGCAACATACTTCGTGCTATGTGGCTTTTTCGATATAAGTATCGAGCAGACGGTACTCTTCAGCGCTATAAAGCCTGCCTAGTTGCCAATGGAAAATCTCAGATGGTGGGTATCGATTGTGAGGAGACTTTTAGCTTAGTGGTTAAACCTGCCACCATTCGCACAGTTCTTACACTAGTTGTCTCTAACTCTTGGCCCATTCGAAAGATTGATGTTAAGAATGCTTTCCTTCATGAAATTTAGAGGAGACTTTCTATATGCATCAGCCCCCTGGATATCGTCATCCTCATCATCCTGATTATGTCTGTCGTTTGGAAGTCTCTTTATGGACTTAATCAGGCCTTGCGGGCTTGGTTTCAGCGGTTTGCTACATTTCTCCCAGACAGAGTTGGCTTTTGTGATTGCTACTGTGACGAGTCGCTTTTTTTCTATAGGCGCGGCTCAAACACTGACTGCTTTCTTCTTTATGTGGACGACATCATCATCACTGGCTCCTCTACGAATCTTTTATAGCAGATTGTCACACAGTTTTCCAGTGAGTCACCATGTCAGATCTTGGCCCCCTGCATCATTTTCTTGGGTATTGCTGTTACTCGGGATTCCTGTGGCTTATTTCTGCCTCAACGCCAGTATGCTCGTGACATCCTTCGGTGTGCCTCCATGAGCGCGTGTAAGCATGTAGCTACACCTGTTGAGATAGGTACTAAACTTACTGGGTAAATCTGGCCCTCCTATTTCTGATCCTACTCTTTACAGGAGCTTAGTTGGTGCTCTACAGTACCTTACTTCACTCGCCCTGAGTTGTCCTATGCATTCCAACAGATTTGTCTGTTCATGCATGATCCGCATGAACCACATCTTCATGCCTTGAAGCGAATCATACAATATGTTAGCGGTACTCTTGATTATGGTTTTCGCATATCTGCTACTGCTCCTGATGGTCTCACTGCATATACTGATGCTAATTTGGATGGTTGCCCGGATACTTGATGGTCCACTTCTGGTTACTGTGTTTTCCTTGGTGACAAGTTACTCAGTTGGTCCTCTAAGCGTCATGCCACAGTGTCTCGATCTAGTGCTGAATCAAAATACCGTGGTGTGGCAAACGTTGTCTCTGAGTTATGTTGGATTCGCAACCTTCTAATTGAGCTTCAGGTTTCAACCCCCTCGTGCCTCTGTGGTTTATTGTGATAACGTTAGTGCGGTTTACCTCTCTGGTAACCCAGTACAACACCAGTGCACGAAGCATGTGGAAATTGACTTGCATTTTGTTCGTGAGAAGGTGCGCCTCGGGCACCTCCGTGTTCTACATATTCCTGCTGATTATCAATATGCTGACATCTTCACAAAGGGGGTGCCTCGACATTTATTTGAGCGTTTCAGGTCCAGCCTGAGCGTCCGTTCTCCTCCCGCTCTAACTGATGGGGAGTATTAGTCGTAATATTGTAATTAGTAAGATTAGAATGTAATTTCCTACTGTACATACGTTATATTGATGAATACAATGCGACTCCTGGCAGGGACATTTTCAGCCTCTCATATTCTCACACAATCTCCACCTCCCTCTATTACAACCCTTAAGAAGAACCTTCCATTCTCAAACAACAAATACATTTTCCAATTGGAAAAGATGAACGACTGTAAATGACCGACGGTGTTTTGTGGATTCCACTCAAACCACAAGTAAACCATTCTGAATTTCTGATGTTTACACCTTCTATTTTGCCAATAGTAGGGGACAAACTACTGGTTTGTGCTAGGCTACAATTAGCTTGCGAAATTAAGAAGTCTGACAGACACATCTGGTGATGTGGTTATAAAAACTACTTGGTATGTTTCTTCTCTTTCTTTCAGTTTTGACTTTTTCATCCTTAGTCATGTTGTTGTAACAGAACTTCTGTTTCAGAGCTCCGTTACCAGTTTGTTGTAACGTGTGGGTATTCGAGCAAGAACGACGAAAGCGAAAACAAGAACGAGACAGAATTTAACGTGGTTCACTTACGAATTCGTAACGAACCCTCTAGCTACTCCACGACCAGAACCAGATATTTTATTGAAAAGAGAACCCGATTACAATGCACGCCGCCGTGGCCAGAACGGCCACGGCGGCCACCCGAAACACCCACGCACACACGAGACACACGCCCTAACAAAGGCTCTCAAAAGCACTACTCAATTTTGCCCGTGTGTGTTGTTTTGCATTACAAACCAAAGAGCTCTTTAAATAGCCATGTGACTTGGGGCGGTGCTATTGCAGCCATATGCACAAACGCCTCAAGTTGTTTCCTAATTACATTAGCCTTTGACTTTTCTTTTGCCAATTAGATTCAAGACAAAACTTTCCTAATGGCCATTGATTTGTTTCCTTAGACCCCAAGTTAATACCAAATCAATTCAAGTCACATTCTAACAAATCTCCACCTTGACTTGAATCTTCTCAGCAACCCGAAATCGGAACCCGAAGATTCTCTTCTCAAACCAGAAACGGATGCGTCTCCCCGAACCTTAAACGAGCACGCCTCTCCGAACTGATGTTCCGCAGTTGTATGCGAAACCCGAATCGCCAAATCGTTGCTCCAACTACCATGCGTTCCTACAACGAATGCGCCTGATGTGGTTGCACTTCCATAAACAAAAACAAGTGGTCCATCCAGAACCAGACTCGAATGTATTCACTGAGACATGACCGAATACATTCCAGATGCGCTCAATTGCGCCAGACAGATGCACCATGACAGAATGCCCAGATGTCATCCAGACCAGATGCACCGATGACGAGTGCCCAAATTGTCATGCCCGATGCCCCCCGTATGCCTCAAATGCGCCAGATGCTCGCCAGAAACAGATCGCGCCATATGCGAGCTCAGTGCGTGTCATGGTACACGCTGCAAAACCATATGCACGCCAGAACCAGAACCAGATGCGCGTGCCTGAAATCTCACGCGCCAGATGCTCCATGTCGTTGCTCCACTCCAACGAGTTCCTGCAACGCATGATCCAGAACCAGATTCAATTCACACGCCAGATGCTCCACGCCGGGAGCCGGATTGCGCCTGAACGTCAGTCGCCATAACGCCAGATGCGCGTGAACCGCCAGATTCACGCCAGTACTGAATGCGTGCTGGATTTTCCAGATCGCTTGCACACCTAATCAGATGCGCGCCAGATTGCTCCGAAAGGAGTCCGGATAGCCCCCTCCACGGGACTTCAGATGGTGGGTGTACCCGCTTCTCTCTCATAGACAAATCGATCTTGATATCCAAACCAGACATCGTTCTTGGCGGAATCTCGAAACCCAACTCCCGATAGCCTGCTCCACCTGAATCGTGAAACCCTAGCTTTGAGTTTCACCAAAACGTCAAACCCTAGCTCTTGGCTCCACCCTGATCTTGGAACCCCGACTCTGATACCAGTTTGTTAAAACTGGTGTTCCTCCTGACCTGGCTCTGATACCATTTTGTTGTAACAGAACTCCTGTTTCAAAGCTCCGTTACCAGTTTGTTGTAACGTGTGGGTATTCGAGCAAGAACGACGAAAGCAAAAACAAGAACGAGACAAAATTTAACGTGGTTCACTAACGAATTCGTAACGAACCCTCTAGCTACTCCACGACCGAACCAGATATTTTATTGAGAAGAGAACCCGATTACAATGCACGCCGTCATGGCCAGAACGGCCACGGCGGCCACCCGAAACACCCACGCACACACCAGACACACGCCCTACCAAAGAGCTCTTTAAATAGCCATGTGACTTGGGGCGGTGCTATTGCAGCCATATGCACAAACGCCTCAAGTTGTTTCCTAATTACATTAGCCTTTGACTTTTCTTTGCCAATTAGATTCAAGACAAAACTTTCCTAATGGCCATTGATTTGTTTCCTTAGACCCCGAGTTAATACCAAATCAATTCAAGTCACATTCTAACACATGTCACTTTGACCCGGTGATTTGGATAGCAAACCGATGTAATTTTTCGGTAATTTTCATTGTGTTGTAGAGTGAAGTTTCATGTACAACACCATTAAAATTTACCAAAAAATTGCATCGTATTACTATCCAAATCACCGAATCAAAGCGACCTGATGAATAGTGATAAAACTCAAAAGTGGAAGAAACAGAAGAAACAGAGGAAGTAGCACGAAGATGTGGTTTTGGACCAATCTAATCCAATCCAATCAAACTCATCGCTCTCTTTTGATTCCTTTTGATTCTGGCAACAACTTCAACCAACATCCACAACAACCATCTCTACCACAAAACCAACCAAATTTTCTACCACTCCCTATACAAACACATTTTTGTTTTTATTCATACCCTTCCGTCCCAACTCGTTGTCCTCATTTGATTTTGAGAGTTCAATTTGACCGACAAAGTTAGCAGACAATATGATACTAAAGTTTACTAGCTCTATTATAGTATTGTAGTCTTAAGAAAATACAATTTAATAAAAAAATTAACACGTTTTCGTATCATGTCATTACCTAACACGTTTTCGTAGTACATTTTCTAAATTTCAATTTTCGAAACTATTCGCACAAAGTCATAGGCCACAACTTTTTAGGTTGCACTTAATTAGTGATAAACATGTGGTTAAAATTTGGTATGATGGTTATGTACACGACAAACTCACAGATCACCAATAATTACGATTGTTCCAAGTTGTAGTAAATAGATTAGAGGTGATTAGACATGACATATGTAACTTGATCCTACACGAACTGAGGGCCACAACTTCGTCAATGGTATTACCCTGTCGTTCGTAACCAAATACTAGTAAGCATGTTGTAGCAAGGGTGCGGATCCATGATTTTTGAATATTGGGGGCTACACTATTATGATAAGTGAAATAATTGTGTTGTAATAAATAAATTCAAATCGTATAAATCATTGTGTACGTAATTTCTATGAGGGCGCACGTTAAGATTTTCGGACTAGTATATGGGCTTCACTGAATTAGATTTTTCAGATATGAGCGGATTAGATTAGCTGAACTATAATTAATAATATGTGTAGTTTCGTGAAGCATTAAAGTACTAATAGTAAAATTCAGCTAATATCATTATGTGAGAGGGTATTAATTTAGATATTAAACATCATTTTTGATTATTTAGTACTGATATTAAAAGTAGTCTCGAACAATCAAACACATCCAAATCCCGACTAAACTGTTAATCCTAGAAAATTTGGTTGAGTTGAAGAGAAATAGGTTAGTAGTGGTTGCTTGTTTCCTTTTTCTTCTATGAGTTGCCACCAATGGTCTTCTTTGGATTAGATTAAATCAAGATGAATACTCCAAATTTTTCTGTTTAATACTCGTCCGTACGTATAAATGAAAAATACTTCCGTATTTCGTACAGTTGCTAGATCTAACGAAAAATATTCGAATTTTTGAGCAAAAAAGTTTAATACTCGTATTTCACGTTTTAACGGACAATACTTCCGAATAAAACTTCTTAACAATATTGCAGTGAATAAATTATCATCCAAAATAGTGTAACTTATAGTAATTAAGTATTATTAAATATTTTCTTACTATTTATCTATTTTAAATATTTATTGTTATAAATATTTGCTAGTATTATTATAAAACTTTGAAAATAGTAAGTTAAAATAACTACAATTACATATGTGTGTGTACATGCATCTTGAGTCTTATGGATTATATTATTAATTTTTAAAATAATACATGTTTAAAATTAGGGAATGCGTAGTAACGTTTGTTTACCAAAGTAGTTTGAATAGTATGATACTAGCTGTGAACCCGTGCGATGCACGGGGACATGACCCCTATACATGCCAACAAATACAATGTCTATAACTATATTGTTATACAAATAATTAAACAAAATATAGAAAGTGCTAAAAAATAAATAGAAATAAAACATAAAAAATGGATTGGGGTGATTTGAACCAAGAATGGAGAGAACCAATTGACTACTATAAATCAAACAATGCAAGCGCGCTTTGTTTATCCACCAATGCATGTTGTCACAACTGAAGAAATAGACGAAGAAAAAGTAACTGGAAAGAAATGTAAATGAATAGTATAAATATTATACCTTGTGCATCGTGTAAAATTATATATATGTTTACATTTTGTAGAATAACACATGTTGCAAACTAACACCTATAAATTCAAATAATAGCGGATCAAGCAAGGCTAAATAAAAAAACACAAAAAAGCCTAACATACAAAGAAACTAACCCCAATGAGAGATCAATATTGTCTATAATGAAAAATAAAAAATAAAATAAGAATTGTCTTGTGCTATGATTCGATGAATTTATTGAAGAGATGTATGATTTACTTGATTTATAGGCTAACCCGGTTAGTGAAAATCAAGCATAATGAAAGGACAAAATTAGTTTCAGTGTGGTAAATTCATATCGAATGATTTATTACCATTTAAATTACATAAAAATCATACTTTATCCATCGAAAGTTTCTTATTTTTTCCCCCATAAATCTTAACTCGTTCAACAGAAATCATTCGGAAACGTTGGACTTTCTAGAAATAAAATCTTGCAATCTTTATTACCATTGATGAATTTTAAATTTTTAATCCAATCATATGATGGACCAAATTAGTTAATAATGCACCATGCGTTCAATTTAAATTTTCTACCAATTGTTTTTTCCACCTACCTAACCAAGAAAATTCAAATCTCAAAAATGAAAAATATCCGAAAAAACATGTGGGCAAATTATTTATCGTGAGTCGTGACACCGTTCTATTTTCTACATCATTTGACATACTATTTTCAGAAGAGACATACTATTTATTATGTATATAAATATAAATAACTCCGAAAAATAAACTAATTTGAATTTGTCATTTTTAATATTTAAGAGTAAATTTTCTTGAATTTTCACATAATTTGGTTTCAAAATGAATTTTATAATTTTTTAATATGAGAACTAATCTAACTTCAACATTTTTTTCTTTTTGGTTGGTAACATTTCCTTATTTTATGGATCTCATATTTATTTCTATTTCGGATGTCATTAAAGTTTGATTTTTGATATTAATACATTTATTTTTTTTTAAAATATTTAAGAGTAAATTTTCTTGAAATTTCACATAATTTGGTTTCAAATTGAATTATATAATTTCTGTATATGATAAGTCAACTAATATCTTAAACAATGTTTTTGGAAGGTAACCTTTCCTTATTATATTGAGAAACTTATTTTTATTTTGGATGTCATTAAAGTTTAATTTGTGACATCATTACATTACTTTTTTAATGTATTCTAATTATGGGACTGTTACTATAATTATAATTAAAAATATTAAAAATAAATAAATAAAATAATTCCACATGGCAATTCCTCAGACAAAGCTGAAAAAGACATTCTCAAATAGTATATATAGATTAGTTTACATAAGTAATTAGTTATGAGTAAATAGTGTAAATGTCAGAAATGATAAACAATTGAGTACATGCTTTAAATTATTTTAAATATTTGATAGAAATATGAAAATATGGCAATGTGTGACACAAAGAACTCAATATATGTGCTAAAATACTAAGAAATCCGCCCGTATTTTTAATTTCGAATAAATAACTAGTATACGAACTATACACGTACGTATAGAAAACTCGAATGAATGAAGTCACATATTTTTAAGCCGAATTTTTACTCACGTATTTTTAACCTAAAATCATATAATACACGTACGTACCGTATCACGTTTTATTTCCGTCCCGTATTTTACTATCTATGGTCAAAATATCTCATATAATCTGTCTAATAAGCTCGAAAATAACGGATTTTCAAAAAAGACATTAATTTTTTGGATAAAAAAAAAATCCGGAATTTCCGAAACTGGATACCAGAAATGAATGGGGAACTCCCTAATTTTTGGTCAATTTGGTCAAATAAGTTGTACTTCTCCATTTTGTAGCAAAAATAGGAATATAAATATTATATCCCAAATTATTCAAAAATCCGTAAACTGAAATCGTTACTAGATATCCGGCCATGGATTCGAAAATCTAGAATTTTTTTTAAGAAATTCAGATTTCCGGTCACCCAATTATCTTGGGTGAAAGACATTTTCTACCCTTCCATTGTGGAGAAAATACATTTTGTCTCCTCCCTATGGATAAATATATATTTTTTCCCCCTTGTCAGTGACAATATGGAGTAAATATTGGGTATCACGGAGATTCGGTGACGTGGTATCACGGAACACTATAATTGGTTGGTCAAGTTAATTCTACCATATTTACTGTATCAATGTATGGAAATAATCACATAATCGACCAATTAGAGTGTCTGATCACATCACCAAAATCTCCGTGATACTGAATATTTTCTCGACAATATGGCCTCTGTCAGAGTTAGGAGAGTGGACAGATGCCTCCCTTTTTGTGACCATTTTACCCTTATTAATTTTGAACAAATACCACATTTTTTTTACTATTGTGTTCTTCGTGTTCTTGCTTGGTGTTTTTGGTGTTCTTCTTCACCACCACCACCACCTGGGTAACCTCCACAAATCCAACGGCGCACTACCACCAACTCCACAACAATAACATCAACAGAAAATCAACCACCCAAAATCCCCAACATTTACAGATCCATTAAATTCTGACCCAAATCCATTACCACCGCCACCACAAACCTAACAACCATCACTCGCTACCCAAACCTGAAAAATTCAAATTCCACTCAGACCAAACCCAACACCAGCCACCAAGAGAAGACAACAGCCATAGACACGAGCATTAATCTCAAACGAGTAATTGACCCAACTCGTCTCTGCCACTTATAATTCTTCCTTGACCGAAACCCCAAAAAAAAGACACTGATGAAATTCACCCAAACAAACTCACAATTGGGACCGACGCACACAAACCAACAAACACAACAATATCCAAATCAAGCCCCTAGAATCAATCGTATAAATATCGTAAAGATACTCAATTTCCAACCCAACCCAAACACCATGGTAACCGGCGTTCGACACCTAAATAAGAAGAAGAACTATATTGGCTTATCAAGAACTACGGTTTTTTTTGGTAGAGAGGAAGTACAAATGGAGAAGGAACAAGCTACAATCCCGTTGAGATGTCGGCAGCACCAGCAACGGCTTGTTCAGGTCTTCGACCTTTTTCGTGGATCTGGATAATTTGGAAAGGGGTCTCGAGGTCGGAGCAATCTCCGGTTGCTCTCTCCTCCGACTTCTTCCTAAGGATACAGTCATTGGTCTTCTCGTGCAGCTGCTAGTGTTGAGGATCGATGCCACCGCCAATATTTATTTAATGAAGAAGATCGAGACTTGGGTACATGAGATTTTTGATAGTGGAGGTGAGTTGTGTGAGAAGAGAGAGAGAGAGAGAGAGAGAGAGAGAGATAAGGTTCCCTTAGGATTAGGAAGGGTAAAAGACAAAAACCACCCCTCGAGTATGGGGTATATACAAAAACACCCTCCGTGTTCGGGGATATACAAAAGCCACCCCTGTCACTAACAGCACACTAACAAATGGGTAAGAAGACATATTTACCCTCATTTTAGCAGAAAAAAGTCACACTATATATACCATTTTTTCTTCTTTCTTCCTCACTTTCTAACCTACCTTCCCCTTCCCCATCTCTCTCTCTCTCTCTCTCTCTCTCTCTCTCTCTCTCTCTCTCTCTCTCTCTCTCTCTCTCTCTCTCTTTCTCTCTCTCTCTCTCTCAGCCTCCACCACCACCACTGCTATCCCCAAATCCATCCTTATGTCTTCCGCTTTTGCTTCCTCCTCTCTTCTCTCCCCCACACAACCCACATCCACCAGATCAATATCTATCTCTCTCTACCTCCCCTCTCTCTCATAAGTTCCAGATCGAGAAAGAAACACGAGAGAGAAGAGAAAAACAGGCGCGGCGAATCAGAGTCGGTGGCGGCGCTCCGAACCAGCGACGGTGGTGGCGCTCTCTCTCGTACGACGACAACTAGAAGAACGCCTTGGCGGTTGCAGATCTGGGTGGCTTTCCGAACCAGCGACGGTGGTTTCCCTTTGTCTTCCTCGTCCAGCAACCGCAGTAGAAACCCCCTCAGATCTGGGCGGTTGCAGATCTGGGTTTTCTTTCTGATTTTGTATGGGAAACTCCGTAATTTGACCATCGAAGAGGAAGAATCGAAGGGGCTGGCGCCGGAGGCGATGGACGAGAGAGTGATCTTGGTTCGTCAATGGTGTGCCGAAACAGAGAGAGTTTGAAAATGCATGAAGAAGGAGATGTGGGTACCGGTTATGGTGGTGGATTGTGCAAGGCCAAGAGAAGAGGTATTTGCTTTACAGTTGGATAATCTAAGGTTTGTATAATTATAGCATTAGTATATTCTATGTGCTAGAGATCCGTCTGTAATTCTGTGTTTCAGGGTCTGATTTGTATATTTGGTTGTTTAACTATCATGGATTCAACTCAAAGCTGGTGGTTTGTTTGATATTAGAAATTTCCTCCTTTGATTGCAAAATGTCAGTTTCCTTTTATTTTAGTTGATTTCTCATTGACCTTCAACCTGGATTTAATCTAATTTGGAACCCTAAAGTTATTTGTGGATTATTGTTGTTGAAAATAATGAATAATGGTTACTTTTGTAATTCTGGTAATTGAAATTGATAGGTTCTGGTAATTGAAATTCAGGTGAGTTGTTTTGGTTATTTTGTTGTTTTTTGTGTTGGCGGTGGCGGTGTGGTGGTGGTGGTGGCCAAAACACCAAGAACACTATGAACAACAACAAAATAACACAAAAACACAAACAAGGGCAAAATTGTCATAAAAGAAGTCAGATTGCACCCCTCTCTTAACTGACATTAACAGAAGGGTGGTATTTGTCCAACGGTCGTTAGTGACAGGGGTGGCTTTTGTATATCCCAGAACACGGAGGGTGTTTTTGTATATACCCCATACTCGAGGGGTGGTTTTTGTCTTTTACCCGATTAGGAAATGAGGAGAAAAAATGAAGGAACAAATTTTAGAGGGGTAGTTTCGTCATATTTTAAGGGTAATTTTGTCTTTTCGCCCATACGTTAGTGTGGTGTTTGTTTTTAACTATGACATGGACAAAATGTATTTATCCATAATGCAGGGGGAAAAATATATTTTCTCCATAATAAAATGGTGTAAAATGTCTTTTACCCAATTATCTTTTATGAAATATCCGGATTCCTTTTAATTAGTAATGAAATCTGGTTAACTTAAAAAGATTTAAGGTTCTCTCACTAAATCTACCATGTCCAAACACTTTAGATTAAATGAATTTTTGAGTTCAGACTCTCATTTACTTAAGGTTATCAAAACAGCACCTTCATGTGTAAATTATTGATGATATTGGCCGCATTTGGATATAGGATCTAGTTTGGCATAGAAATAAAATGTTGTATAATAATTCTTACATACTCAACTTAAAAAATTCTTACATTTTGGAACATTCCTTTTCTATATTTTTCTTTTTGAAGAATTCGTTTGAACAAATCTTGCGTAATTTTATAGCATCAATTTCAGGGATGACCACTGATCGAGTTTAGATCGGATCAACATATAATAAAATATGTTCCATAGGTGTTCAGATCGGATCAAATTCAAATCCGAATTGAATTATCTATTGGATCATAACGGAAGATACTTTTAGTCCTCACAAACATAATCATAATTTACGATTGAAATTTGATTAATAATCACTTTACAAGTAAATACTTTTCAATTATATCATAATAACGAATATAGTTGTGTAAAACTTATGAAGTGCTCGGGGCAGGGGTTCCGGTGGTAGAGGAGGGTTTCCTTCAACTTTCTCTCAGCCCCCTTGGGGCCAACCTACAGCAGCAACGGGCAGACAGAGGAGCAACAACGCCACTGGTCAACGTAAGAAAGGTGGTGTTCAGGCTGGGCACAAGGCACATACCAACAAACCAGTGTCGAAGGGAGGAGATGTACAGGCAGCGAAGGGTCAGGGTGAGAGCTCTACGACTTCAAATAAAGCAGGTAATGGGGGAGTTACAACTCAGGTTTCTGATTCTCGGATTCCGACACAGGGCGGGGTAGCCTCAAAGAAACCACACTCAACATTGGCTGAGGCTGCGACGCAGCCTAGCCAAGCATAATGAATCTACTAAGTTGGAACGTACGGGGGCTTGGCAACCCCCGTAGCGTTGTGTCTCTTTGTGATATCGCAAAGAGACAAAGACCAAACATGGTATTTTTTATGGAGACCAAGCTGTATGCAAAGGATATGGATCGCGTCAAGAAGAAGCTTGCTATAAAGAATGGTATCTACGGGGATTGTGATGATAGCTACGGTGGAAGAAGAGGGGGTTTGGCTCTAATGTGGGATGAGACAGTTAGTTTTGAGTTAATTAACTGGTCTAACAACCATATGCATGGGATACTTCGGTGGAGAGAGGACGCAATGTAGGGTTTTGATTCATGGATTGCACAACGGAAGAATAAACAAACATAAAACCATGCAAAACCCTCCAAGGATCACAAGTCAAGAGACATAACGATGGTAAGGGTTAGAAATCATAAACACACCTTTGGGTTCTCCTTGATGACTTCAAACGCGAATTGTGTCACGTTCTCTATAGTTGATCCACGCCTAGAGTTGATCCTAGATCTCCCAAGTCCTTGGTGCTAGCCCGGAAGAGGAAGAGGAAGAAAAAATCACGCAAAACGAGACCCAAAAGGAGGGTCTCGGCCTCCTTTTGGCCGACGGGGACGGGGCGGCGGCAAGGGGGCGGTCGGGCCTTCTTGTTGCTTGCTCTCTCTCCTTTTGTTCTCTCCCACTCTTTTTATGTTCAATAATGAGCATAAGTTATGTGGGAAGGAAGGAAGTAAGGTCCTTTATATAGTCCAAAAACTCCTTGCCAACTACCTAAAGGACTTATTCTAGTCCTACTAGAATTCAATTTAGTCTCTTCCTTGCAAATTAGTCCCTACTAAGTTTGCAAGGGTTTGCAAAGTGATCCTTCTAATTAATTAATCCAATTAATTAATTCCCAAATCTAGTTCAACTCTATGTAGCGTGTGACCCCATAGGTTCAATCTAGTTGGTAGCAACTATTTGCTAATATGGAGCGGTTTCTAGCAAAACATCCATTCTAGCCAACTAATAGAATAGTCATCTTGACAACCTTTGTACAAGTAATTGTCTCATCCCTTTGTCTCTATATCCGGATTGGACACGAGACATACAAGTCACACTCGTATATCCAATCCATAGTTTCTCGATCCATGGGAATAGCCTTATTCGTGCAAATAACATCAATATCCCATATTGATTTATTTGAGTCTGGCCAGACATTCTATAAGCACTATCCCTCGAGTGGCCTGGGATATTTGCTCCCGTTATGTGGGAGGGACAAATTCTATCTACATCCACTACGATCTCTAAGCTTGCTTCTTATTGTATCCAGTACACGCCTTTATAACTACCCAGTTACGGTGTAGCGTTTAACGCTACCAAGATCACAATAATCCGCAACTAGAATATCTAGTGACTTCAAGTCTAAGGATGACAATACCATTGCACCGCGAGAAGCGCTTGTGACTCAACATAACGTGTATGTAGCCTTCTCGGAGATGGGTCAATCCAGTGCAACATTCCATAATGCACACCTATGTGTTGGATCGTGATATCTCTATATCAATCCAGCCCCATACTAGTCTATAGATGATTGTCCCATTAATCATTATATTTGACTAGGGATATTTAAGATAAACAACACAATTTTAAATCTAAGGACTTCATTATATTAAATATCCAATAAATAATAAATGAATTTGTAGCCACAAATAATTCATACTAAACTAGATTGCCTCTAGGGCATCTATTCCAACACGCAAATCACGGTTTCTTGACGAGTTTGTACGGGGATCCTGATAGAAACGAGAGGCACCATTCTTGGAGATTGTTAGAGATTCTTCACCCCAGGGGTCAGCCTTGGTGTGTTACCGGAGATTTTAACGCTTTATCGTCTATTTTGGAGAAGGAAGGGGGTAGACTAGTCCCCTTTAGCCAGATAGAGGGTTTTAATAGCGTCATCAACCGGTTGCAGCTACGGGATATGGGCTTCTCTGGATCTCGCTTTACTTGGAGCAATGGCCAAGGGGATGAAGCTTCGACCAGAGAACGACTAGACAGATGTCTGGTTTCAGATAGTTGGATTATGTGTTCGGATGTGCCAGAGTGCAGCACCTAGTGGTTGAGGTGTCTGACCACGTCCCGATATAAGTCTATTGGAGTTTTTGTATGAAAGAAAATAGACGACCTCCACGACGTTTTCAGTTTGAAGCCATGTGGATGCACCGTGAAGGTTGTAAAGGGGTAATTGCAGATACGTGGAATACCACCAATGATTCGGTGGAGGGTAAACTTAGTACCGTGGCTGGTTCATTGAAACAGTGGGAACGCACCTCTTTTGGCAGCGTTAGGAAATAGTTGAAAGAGTTGAGGGCTCGAATTCAAAACTTGGCCGAGGGTTCTCAAACCACATAGGTGATTGCAGAGACAAAGGCTTCTCGCGAAAACATTCTCCGAATCCTCTTGCAGGAGGAGGAGATGTGGCGACAACGATCAAGAGAAGTTTGAATAAGAACGGGGGATCAAAACACGGGTTTTTTTCATCGCAAAAAATCGATCAGGAAAGCTAGGAATAGAATCAAAGGATTGGAGGATTCGTTGGGAAACTGGTCTGAGGATCCGAGACAGATAGTGTCAATCCTAGAGGGCTACTTCAGAGATATCTTTTCATCTACTGATCCTACGAGAGCACAGATGGAACCAGTAATTCCAGGTATTGAGGAATTGGTTTTGCTAGAGCAACGTTCCTTTATGAATCAACCCTTCTCAGCTACGGATGTTCGTGAAGCTCTGAACCAGTTGGCTCCAATCAAAGCTCCTGACCCTGACGGCTTCCCAGCTATTTTCTACCAGAAGTACTGGACCGTGGTGGGTCCTGAGATTGAAGAGACATGCTTGAAAATTCTGAATGAAGATGCTGACTTATCCAGGTTCAATCACACTCTAATTGCTTTGATTCCCAAGGTAAAACAGGTGCGTAATGCGACTCAATTGCGCCCTATAAGCCTATGTAATAATATATACAAGATTGTGACAAAAGCAATGGCAAATCGGCTTAAGACTATTTTGAGCTCTCTAATTTTAGAGAACCAAAGTGCTTTTGTACCGGGTCGCCTTATTTCAAACAACACAATTGCAGCTTTTGAGCTTCTCCATACGATGAAGAACAGGAAGAAAGGCATAACAGGATATCTGGCGCTAAAAGCTGATATGAGCAAAGCATATGACAGAGTGGAATGGAATTTTCTTCGCGCTGATATGGAGAGAATTGGTTTCGGGTTTAGATGGATTGATCTGGTGATGAGATGTGTCACCACAGCTACATACAGTCATATTGTTAATGGAGAGGTGCAAGGATCCATTACCCCAGAGAGGGGCCTTCGACAGGGCTGCCCATTGTCTCCCTATTTATTTCTTCTTGTTAGTGAAACTCTCTCACGTAGTTTGACACTCGCTGTGCAGGAAGGAAGATTATCTGGACTCGCTGCGTCCATAGGAGGTCCAATTATTTCACATTTGTTTTTTGCAGATGATAGCCTCCTATTTAATAAGGCGACGAGAGAGGAGATTGACAATCTCCATGAGATTCTAAATCATTACGAAATTGCTTCAGGACAGGTGCTTAATCTGCAAAAGTCATCTGTTCTATTTTCTGACAACATTAGCGCAAGTGAAAAGGAGGCTCTCGGTCAAGAGTGTGGAGTTCCACTAGTTTCCGAACATGACAACTATTTGGGGCTGCCCACTAAGATTGGAAGAAGGCGTACTTTAACTTTCGCTTATTTACTGGAGAGGGTTCAGCGGAAACTCAAAGGATGGAAGGGGCAGGAACTCTCAATTGCAGGTAGAGAGATTCTTATCAAGTTAGTTATTCAAGCTATTCCCAACTACACAATGGGGTGCTTCTTTCTCCCAAAAAATACTTGTATGGATCTAGAGAGACTAGTGCGTCAGTTTTGGTGGGGAGGCGATGAGGAGAAAAAGAAGATGCACTGGGTGTCGTGGGAAGAATTGAAGAATCAAAAACAAGATGGAGGTATAGGTTTTCGTGATTTTCAAGATTTTAATATTGCTCAAACGTGGAGGATAGTAGGAAACCCGAACATCCTTATTAGTCGGCTCCTTAAAGCCAAATACTTTCGCTCCTCGTCCATACTTGACATTGATGTTCCTCAGAACGACCAATACTCTTATGTTTTCCGAAGTATTTTGGCAATTCGGGACCTAATCACAACTGGACTGATGTGGAAGGTAGGAGATGGAAAGAAGATACGAATATTCGAAGACAAGTGGATTCCGCGTTATAGCACCTTTAAAGTCATAACAAGCTGCCCGGTGGGGCATGAGGAAACAACTGTGGATGCTCTGATTAATACAAGCTCAAACACATGGGATGAAGTCAAGCTCAACCAGCTACTACTCCCGGTGGATGTAGAGATCATTCGGTCAATACACATTGTTGGGGGTACTGAAGATTCGTTCTCCTGGATACATAGTGATAATGGGGTTTATACAGTGGCTAATGGATACCAAGCTCAACAATATCGATCAAAGGGAGAACCCTCTTCGTCGACGGGTCACGTGAACAGAGCATGGCTGCAAAAACTCTGGAAATTGAAAGTGCCGAAGAAGGTATTACAACCCGCCTGGAGATTATGGCACTCCTCGTTACCTGTAGCAACTCGACTAAAGGACAGAGGAATCGATATCCCAGTTCACTGTCAAATATGTGAAAATGCCTTAGAAACCGAGGAGCACCTCTTCCTCAGGTGTTCTTTCACTCGGCAAATGTGGGCAGCAATTATGGGACAGGAATTCTCAACAATCTCCCCTGGCTCTTGTCGAGATTTGATTTATCAGGTCTTAACAAGTAGCCCTACGGAATTGTGCGAACAGTTTGTTACCACACTAGGGAGTATTTGGCATTACCGAAATAGTCATCGCTTTGAAGGTTCAAAGAAGTCGCCAATGGAGTTTAGAAAATTACAGCCAAAGTTATCTGTTATGGTACAAGGAGGCGAGCTTAAAGGGTTTCATGGGGGAAGTAGCTAGTGAATCGACATCGAGTGCAACAGCTTGGTCCAAGCCAGCTCATGGAAGAATCAAACTTAACGCGGATGCCTCATGGATAGATTACGGACATGTTACAGGGATAGGATGTGTTCTCCGGGATGAAAATGGAGTTTTCCTAGCAGCTCGTCACCAGCGGCTCCCTCAGATTCGTTCTCCTTTGGTGGCTGAGATGGTCGCAGTGGAAGAAGGTTTAAAGCTTGCCAAGGAGTTAAACTTCACTAACCTGGAAATCGAATCGGATAGTTTAGCTGCTGTAAAATTATTGCGAGATGGAGCTCACGGTAAAATCAAGGCAGTGGAAGCAATTGCTGATATGAAAATAACTTTTGAAGCTTCAAGGAAGCTGATTAGAGAACTAGATTCGTCAGTGATAAGTCACATGCCTCGAAGTGGTAACGATCTCGCCCATACCTTTGCTAAACATGGCTTTGTGGAAGATGATATGTCGTATTATTCTATAACTCCTGCTTGGGCTGAAAATGTACAAAATTTTCATCTTCTGGGCATGACAACCCAATATTAATGGAAATCTTTTACTTCTCAAAAAAAAAAAAAAACAACTGATGATGTTATTTAAATATAATAATAAATAATATATTTGTAATAATATTTATGTGTGTATATTATGGAACCTATTATGTATGATAAGTTGATCCGATTGGATTTCACGAATCACAAAATCTATGATCTATATTTGATGTATTTGTAAACAGACCGAATCAGACATGCTCTATTAAGGCATGATTATGTGGGACACCATATCAGATCGGATTCAATTAAAATCCTTAATTATTTTCATCCCATCACAATTTTTTTTATAAACCCTTACACAACAAACGCCAAGAATATTAAAAATTTAAAAATTCAGGTTAAATTGGAGGTTCAATTAAAATATAGATTTTTATTCTATAGAATAATATAAAGAATTATGCCTAATTAAATTAGAAAGTACTTAAATATAGAGAATTATGTCTCTCTCCCTCTCTCAACTAGCGGGTATTAAATATAGAGATTTTTCGACGGTCCGCCGCCGCACTCCCTTCTCTTCTCCCTCTTCTCAAACTGTGTTTGTTACAAATAAGTTTACTCTGCCTATGTGCGGTGTTCTTCCGCCAATCTACGACGTTATTTTCCCTCAAAAAAAATGTACGACGTTGTTGTTCCTATATGGAGTGCTATTCATCATTCGGTCTATCCGATTTGCTAAAAGTTATTTGTGGTGGCCAAGATTCGATGTCGACCAAAGCACATTTCTTCCTTCACCCCGTATCTCCTCCATGTGTCAGATGTTAATAGAAGTTTTCGTCGTCAGTTGGTGGTGAAGAACGAGCGTCCCATTGTTTGAAGTTGGTTTAATCGACCGATGAAAATTTGTTATTGCTTGTGACTAACAGTGTCTGTCAATATGATCTTGTTATGTATTAATTTATTAGGTTTCTTTCTCGTTGAATCGTTTTCGACCGCTGTAATCTTACTGTTTATGCTAGTTGATGAGCCATGTATGAACATCATAAGATGGGTTTTCTTCCTTTTGAGGAAAGTATAACAGGGTGGAGTAGCCTAATAATTTCCCTTTCTGTCATTAACAACTGCAAATAAAAAATGGAACTAGTAAACACACTGGCTTACCAGTACACTAAAACTAAATAAGTCGTTGATCAATGAAATTAATTTAAGCAACCTCGTCAACACTCGGCCCAGCCTTCCTCTTGCAGTTCCGGTTTTCCCCTCTTCTCGAAGATCCGTCCCAACCTGGACTCCGAAGCAAAAATCAGCTTCACCGGCACACCCGATAACTCCTCAAGCCGCTTCAGCACTTGCCACGTGGACCCTGACCGGTCAGCGCACAATCTCAAACTCAACCAGAGCGAGGCCACGAGGGTCACTCGCAAGGGCAAAACGGTCAACTCACTCACACATACCCTAAACGCTTCCATGGCCAAAGGCATTGCTGTTTCACAGACCTCGCCGGCAACCCCAAGCTTCCTGCACCAATTCACCAACAGCCCCTCCGCCTTCGCGTCGCCGACTCTCCGGAGGAGTCTCCGCCGCGACGGCTCCGTCGTTCTCTTCTTAACCTTCTTCGCCGGAAAATCAGGCTTACGGAGATCTGATTCGATTTTGTTCGGAGGAGTAGCGCACGACTCGGCGCTGGAAAAGCAATCCGACGCCGACGAAGAACACGACGACGAGAACGTATAATCTTCTTCTAAGGGAGTGCCGTGGGGGCAGGATTTGCAGATCGGAGAGAGGCAGGGGTTTCCAAGGCCGGAGATGTGATTTCCGGTGAGTTCAGACCAATTGGAGCAGAAAACGAACCGACGGTGGCGAGCGACGAGGAAATTAGCGCGGTGGACCTTGTCGTCGCAGTTGGAACAGAGGAACGCAGAATCGGACGGACAGTAGAGAGCCGCGTCTCCACCGCACAATTCACAAACCCTAACCTTCTTCATATCGATCAAAAATTGATGAATTAGTCGATCAATCAATGGTAAATAGGCGATTGCTCTGTTTCCGATGGAGGTGAATTAGAGGTTAATTGAGGCAAATTTTAGGGTTTGTGGACTAGAGTTTGAGAGTGTTAATTTGGGGGCGAGAGATCGCGAAGAAGGTGGAATGGTGTGGCTGCAATGTGAATCTAGGGATTTGCAGAGAGGTGTTGGAATCAACAAATTTAAAAGCTTTTGAAATTAAAATGGAATGGACAAGAATAAAGGAGAGTTGGTTTGAGGGCACAGCACACAGATTTGGGTATTCTTTCTCTCTCCATCCCTGTCCACAAACCTCGTCTCTCTCGAACTGCTCACAAAAAAATTCTTTAAAATCTTATTGGAGGAAATTAATAAAAGTCCTCAAGCTTCGTGAAATAGCACCTGCACCCTGTATCATTGTGATTTCCCTTCGGAAGCGTTTGATTTCCTTGCCTAGCCACTATCTTATTCAAGCATATAAAATTTTCAAAATTACAATTCATTTCATGGAATGTCTCCTCCATTTTATCGATTAGTGTGTCTTCTAACTTGAAAGGAGATGGAGAACGTTGATAACGATAAACAAGAACACACCCGATAAAGCTGGTTCACTAGCACGATGCTATCTACATTCACGACCCGAAAACTTTTTATTTATTAGAAAGCAGCACCACAAATACAACCTACACACTGCAAAGCACGAGCTATAGTCTTTATATAGGCTTACTATACAACTTGTGCCGAAAAAAATACCGAAATCGAGCTAAAAATCAATAAATGAACAATTTGGCCGCCTCTAGGATTATGTTGGTACAAACACCCGATGTATTCACACGAATGGTGTTCGTACGAACACTCCGGGTGTTCGAACGAACAAGCTGACCACCCCGGCTTGTTGTATTCGGCTTGTTCATTTGTTGTCCCATTTTTTCCCCTGCTTTGTCGACAAATCCTCGCGAAGCCCAAGTCCATTCAATGCACCATTGATTCCAACAGTTTGCAAAGTGAAGATTTTTGCTCTAATTTTGTATCTGGAAGAAAAAAAGGAGAATGGAGATCCTCCTCCATTTTATCGATCAGTGTGCGAAATAAATATTTCACTCTAATTTGTGTGTATTTGTAATTTAAAATCATATATTACCTATACATGCAAATGCATTTTGGGACACAAAATCCCCTGTAATTTCAATTTTTCACCACAACCCCCGGCAATGGGACACATAACCTCCTGCAGTTTCAATTTTCCACTAAACTCCCTGCAATATACAACCCTGGGACACTTAACCTAAATATGATTACGGGGGTCAAATTCTTAACGGAAATTCATCACGTGCTAATGACGTTTAGATGAAAATGGTGTGATATTACGTGCATTTTCATTCATAAATTTAAGTTTTGTTTTTGAGCCTGGAGTTGAATTTAATATTTTTTCATCACTAGTTTTATTTTTCAACCACCATCATTTCCTTGTAACGCTTTTCTATAACTGTGTTGCCATTTGAAGAACTACTTATCATTTCTTCTCACATATAATTCTTTTCGTTGTTAATTTTTCTCTCTGATTTTTTAATTATATTGGTTCCTCTCTTCTTTGTAGGTCTAGTGATGGTGTCTTTTTTATAAAATTGTAATCTTTAACAAACTGTTTCTATGTATACTTTTATTACGCCCATATTAGTAATTGAGGTTAGCATTTTAAAATCAACTTGTCAAAAAATTTGTCAAAATTTGGAAAAATGCTAGTGTTAACCATTGGAGACAATCTCCATTCAATATAAATGTAGAATTGACATATATATGTAAAGAAAACGAAAATAATGTATAATTTCTATGAATTGGTTGCAAACTTAAATCTCCATTCTTTGTTTCAGACATGGAGAAACGGATGCTGAATGGTTGGAATCTGCTCTATTTTTTACACTAAAAATAGAGAATAGATAAAAAATTGAAAAAAGTATTGGAGATGCTAGTTTGCCCTTTTGGGGGCAAACGTTGGCGAATTGTACAATGGCGGTCATGTGTAATTCCTCAAAAGAGTGGGGGCATGTTTAAAATAAAAAATAACCAAGGGTCTTCACAAAATGTATGTTTCTTTGGGTAGTTGCTGACCTTCCAACAAAAATATCTCTCACATGGTTGTCCTGCGCCCTCTCGTTATCATAGAGAAATCTCCACCATGAGCTAATTTTTTGATTCTTAAGAAACTAAAGTTCAACACGTGGCTACACTTGACCGTTAGATCATTTTTATTAGACACACGTCACCATTCACGGTCACAAGTGAGGAAATAAATTCTCGTCTTAATGAGTACTCTGTGAGACCCACATTGAGCAGTAACTGATGACGCGGTACAATGTCAGTCGAGCGTTGATAAATTCCTTTCCAATTGTGAACCACACAATACGCTACAGAGTGCGAGAACTACACGATAGGAAAAAGCATTGAAATGACTTTTAAATGTTTAAATTGCAGGAGATTGGCAAGGGGAAGCCACGTGGCTGGAGATAGGCGGTGGCTGGTGGCGTTTTAATGGTCACCAGGCAGCCCTTTTGCAGTTGCTCACGGTCACAGTGCGTCTCTTTTATTTTCCTTTCCACACCATTACTTCGAATCAGGGTCGGCTCATCTGCCTTTGCTACTTCCAACAGCAGAAACAGTTTTAGTGTGTTTGGTAAAAATAAAATTTCAGTTTTTCCGGACAGTTTCTGCTGTCCCTCAACAGTTTTCAGGAAGCAAGAGAAGATATGTTTTTTCAGAAAGTGCTTTTGATTAATTTATTTACAACCGATTTTAACCTTACAATTTTTTAAATATCAATAGTTATCTTTCGGAAATGACACGTGTCATATATTTTTGTCATTTTACCATCTCACAGCAACTTCACAGTTGATTTTACCAAACACAAAGTTATTATATCAAGAATTCACAGCAGCTTTTACGTAATATTTACCAAAAAACATTTTATCAAGAATTCACATCAGCTTTTCCCAGTGTTTTCACACAGCAGCTTTCTAGCACCGCCACAGCGTTCCCAAACTAGCCCTTAGTCCGATTAGGTGTTCGCCTACGAGCTCCAATTTCAAAGGATCCCATAATATTTTTATATCAGGGGTAGTATAGTAGTAGATAAAATTTGAGAAGAATAATAAGTGATTTCGAAGATAAATTTCCTAAGAATATTAACTGATATGGATGACCATGATCAACAAATTGTCTTACTATTTAGCTTTTAACTTCGGAGGATACCCAGGACTCCGGTTAGATTCGCCGGCCCCTACATTTAAGCAGCCGAGTCCTCTTATTTTAATTTCATATTCGTTGATAACAAAGAAGCACTAGTGTGGGGAGTTTTAACTATATGCTAGCCATGTTCATTGCATCGCCTTGTTACATATGGATTAGTGCATATAGGTGTCAGTCGTTTAGGTTTGCATTTGTACCTTTATTTATTACATTATTTGCACTTTTAATTATTGAGTCATCCTACCCAATTTTTTTTGGTTAATCTAGCTGACCCAAGCATATAGAGTATGTAAGAAAATTTATATAAAAAAATGAGAGAATAAGAAAAATCCTAAAAAATAAAAATTCAGAAAAATTGCAACTTAGGATCTAGAAACTGACAAGAGTCTAATGAAAAAGTTCATGAGAGTAGGAAGCGCCGTAGTAGGGATACTTTAATTCTAGTATTATGTGCACAAGTGTCACGAAAGGATGTCTCCGGTATTCAAGGATTGTGGAAAGTATATAACGTGCATACTTTTTGATTTCTTTAGTGTGCTAGAAGGATTGGGTCTTCAGGTGGTCGAATATTCTGTTTCCGGTGGAAACATGTGGAATCTTGGATTTTGGGGTGGACCTTCTTGTTGACTTGGTTTACGATTCTTCGGCCTAAGAGAAGTCGGGGAGCGTACACCACCATCCCTTACAGTGGTTCCAACAGAACATTTAAAAAAGCCCACACTCTAAAGCTCTAATGTACGATTGTAAAAAAATAAAAAGAAGAATAAATGAAAGAATTTGAGCTTCATGGAGAAACAACTGAATGTGCTTCCGTTCGCTCGAAAAAAATTAGATTCAATCCAATGTAAAACTAAAGAGGGAAATTAAAATCAAGCCGTATTACACAGGAGTTGTATTTCCTGCCAATAGGACAATTTGTATTTCAAAGAAAATAACGACTAAGAAGGTATGAAAACCTCATATGACTTGGCGATGAAAGACTGCCTAGTGACTTAGAATTCCTAGACCCTTCGATTCAAAGGACGTGCCTGTGTCTTGGTTGTTATGAAAGTTGTTTGGGGACCCCTTAGTGAGCTTGTTCATATGATCATTATATATCAGTCTTTGCTACGCGTTGAAATTTCAAAATGAACTTGTGAGGACTGGATGATTTCGATTTAGGATGGAGAGGTTGCCCAATCTCAGAAAAAGAAAAAAAAAACTATTTTTGTTTACTTATTTGCATTGTACATAATTGAGTTGTATTGTATATATTATGTAGTTGTGTAATTTTTTCTTTGTTTATTGAGTCGTTTCGGCTAGTGGACGGTGTAAGTATGCAAAGTGGTGTAGTATGCATTCGATTGAAAGTAGTATGTATGCAATGTCTCTTTTGTGGGGTTGAGCTTCATTTTTCTAAGGGCGAGCAAGGGAAAGTGTGGGGGAATTTGATAGCGACGTTTAGGAGCTATAACTTCAAGACATTTGCAACATTGTTGAGAGGTTTTGTAAGAGTTTTGAGCCTATATTTGATGAGGATTACATGTTTTATCACTTGTTGCTTCACATGTTTAATTTCCAATCTGGGAACGTCTTATGTGATATATTATGCTTATTTGATGGATTTAATCGCTCATATAGTTTTTTGTTGTCTTTGACAGAAACAGGGCTTGATGAGCGTATGAGATCATGACGTGACCTTCGGAAGCTAGGAAGCGCAAGGAAAGATGCTCGGGAATCAAGAAGAGAAGATTTAAGGAAGATTTTGCAGGGATTTGTACAAATGGATTCCCTTCCGCACGAGTGGCTTTTGTAAAAATGCATCGGTCATTCGCACGAGTGGCACTGAAAAAGCGGCACATTCTTGGGGGAATTAATGCAATTTTCAAGACTTGGACTTCTAAGACTTCGACCTAGGCAGCAAAATACGGATATAGAGATTCATGGAGATTTAGAGCTTTGGAGGCCATAGGAGAGCAGCTTGGAGCAAGGAGATAGCTTGGGATCGACGCTATAACACTGTTTTTAGCATTTGATTCCTCTTTTACCTTCTTTAATCTACATGTACAATTCTATGATGTTTCTTTCAGTCACGATTAGCTAAAGGCATAATTATGCATCTATGAAGATCCTAGGGGGTTTATGTAGATGACTTTTTCTGGATTCAGACTTTCTTTCATGCTTACGATGTTGATTTTGGATTGAATAAGTGTCTTCATTAGTCCGCGATGAGCCTTGTCCATTGACACACTTGGCAACGACTTCGGGATCAGTAAAAGAGTTTTTTATGTTCATAATTGTATCCTTTCTTAAAGTTTAGTTCTTGTTTAATTAATATTCAGAATTTGTGCTTTACTCTTAACATGAAAGGAGTTATGACCCAGATTCGTTAATTAACTAGAGAGTGCGTGAAAGCGACTCAACCCTAGTTGTGTGAGATTATGAGTACATTCCTGAATCAACGAGACTGAAAAGAGAGTAGAGTAGGAGTGGCCCGAGTGGGTAGATTTGGTAGGACAGTTGGGCTGTTTTGTGCAATGGCGAACCGACATGACACGTTGTTGTGCACACAGTTAGCCTACTAAAACAGATTGGTAGGCGTAGGTGGATTGATTGGACCCTAGGTAAACCGTGATGTAGGATGAAAAGAGACCAATAGGAGATTGTCATAGGAGTTACCCGATTTAGTTAAAGTTATAATTGTCATGTTACATTGTTGTTTACGGAGTTGGCTGTAACCCCAGGTGATCTATAGATTGTCTAGTCCTCCCGATATTTGGTTAATATCATCTTTTGTTTATTTTCACATTGTTTTAGTCATCTAATCATAGTCACTTGTTTGGGGATGCCAACCTTCTAAACTACACACCCGTTTATCAGGTTACTTAGTAAATTAGGTATAATTATTGAGTTAGAGAATAGTTGTAGTTCTCAGAGTACGAAAATACCTCATTTTATCACTTGGCAGTATACTTGCACAGTACATGTATTTTACACGTGTCACATGGCAAAATACTCCCCCCTCGGGAGCACCATCAATAAGGAAACGAGAAACCCACACACACGTGAAGCACAATAAGAAAAATCTTCTCTTTCTCATGCGTCATAGGTGCGTATTCGACGAACCCACAACTGTGATTCAATATTGAAGCCGTAGTAGTCTCTAAAGAAGAAACGGACACACCTGTCCCAAGTACTCTTCGCACCCTTGAAAGGTCGCTGCAGCTTCCCACAGAAGTTTTCACCATCCGAGCGCATGCGACGTGCACACACCTCCTTTACCATATGAGACATCCTATCAAAAATCTGCAACTCTTCCTCAGTTGCCAAAGGATCCAAAGGATAATGCTCACCTGTCGGATCCAACTCCAACAAAACAAATACGTCCTATGCAACACCTCGTGATTCCCAAGCCTTCCGTTCCAGACCGGAAGGCCCAGGGGGGCGATGCCATAAGTGTTGGTGGAATTCATAAGCATAACATCCATATATTACAATACTATTAAACATTACATAAGTCTTTAAGTCATACAAGTGCCATTACGAACTACTACATTATACTTAAGCTAACTATTTGTTATGTCGTTACTCTACATAGTCTCGTACCTAGCTTCCTCATAGCCTCCAGCTCCTAGACCTGCGGTGGGAAGGAACAAAAACCCCAGTTTCTAAAGTCAGCATAAAATACTGAGTAAATAAATACCCGAGCTCGTAAATAGATGACAAAGCACAATTTCTTTTCACAAAAGTTATAAAGAAAAAAACTATAATAAACTTGAAGAATAAATAGGAACACACTTGTAAAAAATTCTCGTTCCTTGAGTTTCCTTCTTAAATTCCAACAGGTAGTGTTAATCCCGGTCTATTTCTTGTTTCGTTTTTGTAAACATCATATTCTCAGTTAAAACTGCATTAATTACTTGTTTGTTACGGGGAAGATCTATCCATCACGAATACTCTAATACCTTAAGTGTCGGCACCCCCTAAGACTTCTTGCGACCAGAGATGTGATTACATGGAGCACCCCGGCAAGTTGCGACCGGGTAAAATAAACGGGTCGGGTGACCGTAGCCAACCACGACCAATCTTATCGAAAACATATTTAACGATCCCGGCACAACTCTTTCCACTTTATGTTATTTACGAATTATTATTGCTCGTGTGACAGTATCAAAGCAAAGCAACACCTTCAAATTGTAAGGAAAACTAGAAAAAACATTTAAATCACAAGCATATTTTGAGGCAAGTATTAAAATCAAACTGCGATATGAAATGGAGCTAAGAACGCAACGCTTGGCATATTTACTTACCTCATTCAACAACAATTATCTCATTCAGCTCCTACAAATGATCGTAATCCTGGTGTAGATAGTGCTTTCTGAGATGACAGATCTTGGCCACGTGGCAACCATCCAGCACACCATATTGTGCTCCACACACACTGGATCACCAGCCGCGCTGATCCATGTGGGGGCTGCGAGACAGGGCCCTCGCATACGACTGCACGGGACTTGTAGGGACTTAGTGGTTTGGAGGCTAGAGTAAGTCCTGTCGCGTGCGAGCCAAGCCCGCACGCGACCTTTAGTAACTGCTTTTGAGAGATTTATGGCACGAGCTCCATAAACCCGGTCAATCCGGTCAAACCCGGTCAACCCCATAACGGTTCCGGTATTCGCGCATAACGTGCTGTAACGGTCCCTATATATGAGGACGAACGTGCCGTTGTGGTTAAGCTAATTAAGCCGCCATTAATGGGCGCATTAACCACACTACAACGGTAACGTTCCCTGCTATATATAGGACGTTAACCTTTCCATACAAAGGGGAACACGCTAGCCATACGCGGAAGCTCTGCCAAACCTCTGTCTCTCTCTCAGACATTACTAATGCCTTACTCTCTCCCTACACACAACCCAACTCTTCCTGTGCTATCTCTGATCCTCTACATACGGTGTACACGGAGGTCTCCCCGCCGGAATCTCTTGTGCACATTTTGGTGAACCCGACGTGAACTTACCAACAAAAGCAACCATGTCTCAGGAGGATGATGTTAGCAACAGATCGCCTTCCACCGAAGCTGCCTCGGGAGAGGAGACCCGCCGTACTCCTACGACCCCCGGTGAGGCACCGACGCTAGAATCCTTGGACGCCACCATCCAAGGTCAGGCGAAAGCCCTCAAAGCTCAATCTGCGCAGCTAGAACGGATCATGGCCGTTCTGGGCACTCTTGTGCCAAACCCTGCGCAAGTCACCGCCGTCTCTCAAGGAGGAGGAGCCCCGACCGCTCCAGGACTGGGAGTGTCAACCACACCTCCCAACCCTAATCTGCAGACTCCACCGGCGACTACACAGCTACCTTCAATTCAGGGGTCAACAGCTCAGATGTTGCCTCTCAGTGCTCATACTCCTCAGCCTCCGGCTTTGGTATCTAACCCGGCTTCGCAGTATCCCTTGCGTCCGCCAGCGGCAATCTGGGGCAATGCGAACAGCCAATACGTCCCCAATCCTCCGGCGGCATACGTTTCGCCTCCGCCTGCGGCAACCCCTCCTCCTGTTACCGAGGGAAGCATTCCAGAATGTATGACGTCTCTGCAGAAGCGCATGGACACTATTCTGGCTCACCAATCATTCGCGGATACCATCATCCCGAAGCTAGACAACGATCCACCCATCCCGCGAGAGATCTATCTCATGCCTAACCCGGTGGGGTATAAGGCTCCTAAATGGGACAAGTTCGAGGATGTCAACGGAAACGCTCATGAACATGTCATGCGTTTCATCGATGTCATGGGGCCATACGGAGCCGATCCCAAGCTGCTGATGCGAGAATTCCCAAAATCCTTGGGGAACGTAGCGTACAAGTGGTACAAAACGTTGGAGGCCGGATCCGTGAAGACTTGGGACGACATGGTCCAGAATTTCTATACCAAGTTCTTCCAAATGGAAGAAAAGGTGACAATGATCCACCTCTCGCGGATGTATCAGAAGCGCGAGGAGGACGGGATAACTTTCATCAAGAAGTTCAGGGCGAAGTCCTTGGAATGCAAAGATTCGATGCTCGAAAGTCGGCTCGTAGAGATATGCCTGCAGTGCATGCGAGATGAATACAAAGGTATGCTCATCAACCTGCAAACACCTACGTTTTCAAAGATAATCGAATGCACGAAGAACATCGAGCCTATAGTGGAGAGACAGAAAAAGAAAAACGCTCCGGAGCGATCTTCGAGCGGTACTACCTACAAGATCGGGAGGTTCAGTTACAAGAGGGGACGCGAAGCTGAGGTCAATACAGTTTCACCCCAGAAGCAGGCGAAGATTGTGAACTTCGATGCACCACCTCTGCCATGTTCGGTGGAAGAAGCCAGCGACCTCTGCATACAGTGGCGCAAGGACGGTGTCCTACCACCGCTCGAGAAGGTACCCTCCAAGGAGATGGTGAGGGACCCGAAGTGGTGCGAGTACCACGGCAAGGTCATGCATCCCACAGCGGACTGTAAGAAGCTCAGGATTGTGTTTAGCCAAAAGATGAAGAACGGCGAGCTGATCGTCAGCGATCACAGGAAGGATGTGCGCAACAATCCACTTCCTGCCCATGCGGAGCAAGATTCGAAAGGTAAAGAGGTCGCCATGATCTCGATTGTGGATCTGGAAGAGGTCGCAGAGGATGGTCTACCCATCATTGCCGAAGTCCATGAGGATGACGACTACAGCGTAGACACGGAGGATGAGCGTGCTGACCGGATGAAGGGGTCGCACGGCTTCAGCAGATTCTTCGACGAGATGAACTTCTCGGAGAAATGCCGGACAGAAATGACGAAAGCAATCTTGAGGATAGCGGAGGACTACGAGGAGGATCTTGTATTCTCCAACGGGAAAGTCATCAGGGCTTCTCGCTCTACAGAAAAGATTATGACCTTTTCTGCCAGCGACAAAAAGACAGATGCGAGTCACCAGAGGCCTCTTTATGTGACGGCCGTCATCAACGGCGTCGAGTTCAAAAGAGCGTTCGTCGATGGAGGAGCAGCAGTCAACGTCGTTTCGCTCCACACACTCAAGCTAGCCGGGATTCCCGAGCACAAGATTGTCAGGCGTCCATCCCCGCTGATGGGATTCGGAAGCGACTCCAGAATGACGATAGGATGGATCCGTCTGGGCGTCCAGATCGGCAAAATCAAGTGCTCAGCGAAGTTCTATGTCATAGATGCGAACACCACGTATCACATGATCATAGGTCGAGCTTGGATTCATCGCTTTGACGCGGTTCCTTCAACAGCTCACCAAGTTATGAAAGCTATCTGGAACGACAGAATAGTCGAGATACCGGCTTCAACAAATCCATTCAACCTGGATGAAGCACATCTCAGCGAGGCGGTGTGGTTCACCGAGATGGCGGACGAACAAACACCGGGACCGTTTAACCCTACTCCTTTACCCCTATGGGAAGATATCAAGGATCAGTCACCTGCGGGAGTGATGGTGACAAGGGAAGGTGCCAAAGAAAAGCCGCCCACACGGGATGAGGCGCCACGGATCGCCTACCAGCGAAAGAACGTCTATACTCTGAAGAGAATAGCAAAGCATGACCCCGAAGGCAAGGAGATAGAGAGTTTCTACGCCAATGGGAAGAAGTGCTATCACATATGAAGGTGCGCGGGGATGTCCTCACACGGGCATGGGGATATCCCTGGGCAAATCAACCAAATCGAGCAGGTTATGGTAACAGAGAAACCAATGCAGAGCACTCCAGACGAGAAGCTCAAAGAAGCACCTGAATGCATGGAAGAAAAACCCAGACCGCAAAAGCAAGAGCTAAAGGAGGTGTTCCTCAGCCCGAACGAAGAAAAGAAAAGGCCAGTCTTTCTAAGTGCGGACCTCACAAGCGAGGAGGAGAAAGGACTGCTACAGCTCCTAACTGAATACAAGGATGTGTTCGCATGGGAGTATGATGAGATGCCAGGTCTGGACACAAGTATCACTATGCACCGTTTAGACATCATTCCGGGGTCTAAGCCGGTAAAGCAGAGCACAAGAAGCTTCAGGCCGGAGCTTAACGTGAAGATTAAACAGGAGATTGTCAAACTCCTGGACGCCAAGTTCATAGAGCCGAATCATCATCCCACATGGCTGGCCAACATTGTGCCAGTGGTAAAGAAGAACGGACAGCTTCGCATCTGCGTGGACTTCCGAGATCTCAATCGCTTCTGCCCAAAAGACGATTTTCCACTCCCCAACATTGATCTGCTTATTGACTCGACGGCGGGTCATCGCATGTTCAGTTTCATGGACGGCTTCAGCGGGTACAACCAGATCAAGATGGACCCCGAAGATGCGCGGAAAACTGCATTCATCACTCCAGTGGGGGTGTTCAACTACACAGTGATGCCGTTCGGTCTCAAAAATGCGGGTGCAAACTATCAGCGGGCCATGATGGCTCTGTTCCACGACATGATGCACAAGGAAGTGGAATTTTATGTGGATGACCTGGTGGTTAAATCCAATCAGGAAGCAGATCACCTCGCGGATTTGCGGAAAGTGTTCAATAGATGCAGACGCTTTCAACTGAAGATGAATCCCATGAAGTGCGCGTTCGGGGTAACATCGGGGAAGTTCTCGGGATGCGTAGTGCATCGCCAAGGAATCGAGCCTGATCCTGCGAAAGTATCAGCCATCATGGGCATGACGCCGCCACATAACCAAAGTGCCTTGAAGACATTTTTGGTAAAGCTATCATATCTGCAGAGATTCATCCCAGCGATTGCCGAAATCACCTGCTGTTTTAGTGCTCTTCTCAAGAAAGATGCCGTATACAGCTGGACTCCGGAGCACGAAGCTGCGTTCGGAAAACTAAAGGATCTGCTGACGTCTTCAAAAATAATGATCGCACCTCAATTAGGATCACCACTTCTGCTGTATCTGACGTCAACAAGGAAGTCTATAGGAGCACTCTTGGCTCAACAGTACGAAGGCCAGGAAAGGCCCATCTACTATATCTCTCGCATTGTGCAGCCCGCCGAATCAAGGTACACGGACATCGAACGTCATTGCCTTGCCCTGTTCTTCGTGATAGAGAAGTTGAGACACTACTTTGCGTCGCACAAAGTGGTAGTGGTCACCAAGAGTGATCCCATACGATATCTTCTGACTCACACCACTCCTGGGGGAAGATTGGCGAAATGGTACATGACCATCTCTCAATACGATATCACATGCGTGCGACCGCGAGCGATCAAGTCGCAGGCGGTAGCGGATCTGTTGGCACAGTTCCCCGACAACAGCCACGAGCCCGTGATCGAAGAAGAATTCGAGGGACCTGAGATATACGCAGTCGATGTACCCTATTGGACGCTCCATTTTGACGGTTCGTCAACGAGGAAATGTTGAGGCATCGGGATAGTCTTGACCAAGCCAGATGGGTAGGTCATACAAATGTCCGCAAAGCTCGACTTTGCAGTCACCAACAACGAGGCAGAATATGAAGCCCTCATAGCGGGACTGCGTGCAGCGAAGGCTTTGGTGGTAAGCAACCTGACGGTCATGGGGGACTCCAAGCTAATTGTCAAGCAGGCCTCTGGCGAATACGGCTTGAAAGAGATAAATCTTCTGTCCTACCGGACTTTGGTACAAAAGCTAGTGCAGCAATTCTGCGATGTGAGGTACGAGCACAAGCCCCGAGCAGACAACATGCATGCAGATGCTTTGGCCACCTTGGTATCCAAGGTTAGTACAGACAAATGTCCCGCAAGAATCTCGATCGAAGTGCGAACATGGTTGGCGTTAACAGAAGATGCGTGCGACGATGAACAAATGGACGATGCGGACTGGAGAAAAGTAATTTTACGAGCCATCGCAGAAGGCACAAGCAGCGAAAGCTGGGCACTCACAAAGGGGTATTGCATACACGACAACACCCTCTACTACAAGGGCCCTGGCGGAATACTCATGCGATGCGTCTCCGAGCAAGAGGGACAGCTGCTGTTAGAAAAGATTCACCAACATTCTTGCGGAGAAAGCGAGGTGTCAATCTATCGGAAGGCTCAGAGATATGGCATTCATTGGCCAGACATGTCAACAGCCGCGACGCTGATACAAGGAAAGTGCGAGAGTTGCGCACTGATCAAGGATTCTCTACTCATCGCTCTAACCGATGATGATGCGGATTGGAGGAAACCACTCTTTGACTTTCTCACCCAGGGCACCTTACCCGAATCGAGAAAAGAAGCTGAGAAATTGAAGAGGAAAAGCATCTCGATACGTGGTGCAGGAAAACCTGCTTTGGCGAAGAGGCCATGAGGGCAACTTGCTGCGATGTTTAGACGGCAGGGAAGCACAAGAAGTCATGGACCTTTCTCATCAGGTGGAACACCAGGGAGGTGCGAAATTATGCAGGCAACTCCTCTCAATTGGATATTTCTGGCCCACTATGGAGGCCGATTGCCGCACCAAGGTACGACGCTGCCAGGAGTGTCAATTTAAGGGTAACCTAGTGCACGCTCCCGCTGTCGATCTACATGCATTGGGAACGACATGGCCGTTTCACACATGGGCTCTAGACTTCATTGGTCCCATCCGACCAACTTCGCATGGGAATCATTTTATTCTCACCGCAACTGAGCTGTTCACCAAATGGGTGGAGGCGATACCACTGAAGACGGCAAATGCGCTAGCAGTGGTCAATTTCATCCAAGAAAACATCATATGCAGGTTCGGAATTCCCAACACCATCCTTTCAGATAATGGTACTCCTTTTGTTAATCTCCAGGTGGCTGCAAAGCTAGCAGAGTACAATGTCAGGCAGATATGCTCTACCCCCTATTACCCGAAGGGGAACGGGCAAGCCGAGGCGACCAACAAAACGCTGTTGAGGATTTTGAGCAAGATGGTCGCAAATGACCACAAGAAGTGGGCTGACTCCCTAAGCATAGCCATGTGGGCTTACCGGACTTCTCCGAGGACACCCACAGGGGTTTCTCCATTCCTCCTATGCTATGGAGCTGAGGCTGTGGTACCTGCGGAGGTGAAAGTTAATTCGGCGAGATTGGCCTTCCACGCATTGTACGACAATCAACGTGATCATGACTTAGTCTTGCTGGAGGAAAAGCGAGAACAAGCTAAAAGGACCAACAAGCGGTATCAAGAAAGGATCGCTCGTGCTTACAATAAGACGGTCCAGCGAAGAGATTTCGCAGTTGGAGATCTGGTCCTGCGCGCATCTGACCATTGCATGCGAGAGGCGGCCCACCCAAAATTCGCAGCCAATTGGGAAGGACCTTTTGAAGTCACAAAAGTCTTTGACAGTGGCTATTGCAGCATACGGAGGTCGCACGGAACGACCTCAACCCCAAGCTACGTCAACATGCGTTGGATTAAGAAGTACTATCCTTGACTTCTCTCATTTTATGCGTTTTATTATAACGTTGCCTCATGTCTTGTATGGCTATGATTCACACAATCTTCTCTCCCATATGAGGGAATTGTAAGCTCATCTCTCCCATATGAGAGCACTATAATAAAAGGATTCTCCCAAATGAGAACTTCATATTTCTAGCTGTTAATGTTGCTTCATTTAGTTTGTTATTACTGTTAACAATGGGCTATCCGCCACAATAGCAATCTATGCGAAATACGATCTTACTTGATCTTTTAAGCCTATCTATCACGATAGCAGCCCATGCAAATGCGATCTTAATTGATCTTCTAAGCCTATCTGTCACGATAGCAGCCCATGCAAATGCGATCTTAATTGATCTTCTAAGCCTATCTGTCACGATAGCAGCCCATGCGAATGCGATCTTAATTGATCTTCTAAGCCTATCTGTTACGATAGCAGCCTATGCGAATGCGATCTTAATTGATCTTCTAAGCCTATCTGTTACGATAGCAGCCTATGCGAATGCGATCTTAATTGATCTTCTAAGCCTATCTGTTACGATAGCAGCCTATGCGAATGCGATCTTAATTGATCTTCTAAGCCTATCTGTTACGATAGCAGCCTATGCGAATGCGATCTTAATTGATCTCCTAAGCCTATCTGCCACGATAGCAGCTAATGCGAAAAATGATCTTAATTGATCTCCTAAGCCTATCTGCCACGATAGCAGCTCATGCGAAAAATGATCTTAATTGATCTTCTACGCCTATCTGCTACGATAGCAGCTCATGCGAAAAATGATCTTAATCGATCTTTTAAGCCTATCTGCCACGATAGCAACATATGCGAACGTGATCTTTAATGATCTTTCAAGCCTATCTGCCGTGATAGCAGCGTTATACAAATGCGATTTAAAATTCGTCCTTAAGTCTGTCTATTGTGATAGCGGCATCATGCAAAATGATCTTAACTGATCTACAAAGGTCCATATGATGAGATGGCACATGCGCTTGAATCTGAAAGCAAATCACAAGCCTATCTGCCAAGATGGCACAGCTGCGAAAACACGATCTCGAACGATCTAAAAACAGTACAAAGTGTTCATGTAGCACTCTAAAGGCGAAATATGCCGATACGCATGCGAAATTGTATTTTGTTGTAACAAGATAGCAGATCATGCAAAAGCCATTTATCATTATGAGTCAAAAAGACTTACAGTTTATCTGTCTAGATAGCAGCTTACAAGTGAAAAAGCTCAAATCTAACTACGCAGCCAACATGGCTTACAATGCATTCGAAAAGTAACTTACAAGCGAGAAGTAACACATCGAGGGAATCCTAACTGAGAAAGGATGAACCCAACGGTCCTAACACCGGCTATGCAATACACAGATCTGCGGCCAAAGATCTGTAGCAAGTAGGATGCTTTTGCGAAGAGATCAACTCGCCATTCTCTACATCCCTAGCAGCAAGATCTGGGTGATTCTACGTCCAAGATCTCAGGATCTGACGAGGCCCCTGTCTGATCAAGATATGTACCAGAGGAACCACCTGTTCCGACGTATGCAGTCGTGCAAAACAGGGGAAGCAGTCATTCCTCTGGTACTGGGTTCCTTGTCCTGATAGACAAGGGCATTGGCTAGCCTCCTGAGTTCAAGAACGAAGAGGCAAGAAATCCTCCTCCAGGGATGCTGGAGGAGAATCCCACAACACATTACGAGTCGGTAGCAAGGTCACTACGGCGCTGCACCTCAACGGGAGGCGGCCGGAAACATGACCTGCAAACATAATAGACGAAGAAAATTCTTCGAACAAACGTGAGGTATTATCTCCATCTTCTTTATGATAGTTATAAAGATCAATAAGCCTTATGAAGCGGATCTTGGAAGCTATTTCTATAGCACAAAGCGCAAACTCAGGTTCCAAAACTTGGAATTGCCATGAATCAACGAAAAGCAAGCGTTGAAGCCAGCAGTCGTAAGGACTCACGGCAAAGCACATTTTTGGGATGAAGAACCCAAATGGCAAGAGACAGGGTTTATATAGACCTTGTGGAGACTCTTTAGTTGCCAAGAAGAGTCAGCAGAATTTGAAAAAAAGGGTAAGGATCAATCACTTACGCCTTGAAAAGCGGTAACAATCAATTACCCTACTAAAGGCTACGACGATTCAGTTGCGTATCCTAATTAATGACGGATAGTCATGATTCGGATGGACTTCCCAAGGAAAGCGTGCTTATCTAATGAGAAATTAGCGCGAAAGTCAAGGCAGAATATCAATTGCTGATGTCATGAATTGATATGCACATAAATATTCTAGCAAATCCCGGAAAGGGCAAAACTGGTACTTCGATTCTTTTGAAAAAAAAAAGGGGGGAGAAACCCTAGCAACATTACATTAATGTTTCAGCATTACATTAATGTTCCAGCTATTTGTTTGCTACTTTTCAAATTCAAAAGTCAAAGTAAATTCTTGATCAAGGAGTCATGAGGGTGAACTGACGGCTCAGATCCTCTACCTGCTCCACTTCCTGCTTCAATTGCTCGCACTTGGCATTCATCTCATGATAGAGCTTTAAAGCCTCTTCAACCTTTTGCTTTTGCTGCTCCACCTTCTGCTTCTCAGCTGCGAGGTTTTGGTGGCCGAGTTTCAAAGTTATGGCTGCGCGAATCAAAGTAACTCTTTTCATAAGAAACTTGAAACCCAGCCTGCTCTGAACTTTGGCGAGAAGATTTTGGCACATGCCAAAAAGCAATTCGGCACTCTGAGCAGAAATGGTCGCAGGCGTGGCCGCAGACAGCTGCTCTAAAATCCAAATGGCCTCGGTAAGAAACAGCCTCCTGTCAAAGGGCCCTATCTCCAGAGATCTCGCAAATGATTGGGGGTAGGTGAGGCGCATCCGAACTAGCCAGTCCACATCGGCTTGCTTCAAACCTAAAGCAATGACAAAGCTAAGTTATGCTATCAAACTCGCAAATGAATAATGCGAGATGCAAACAACAAACCACGACTTATCAGTTCCTTCAAGGATCTCACGAAGAGAAGGAATGCGCATTGCTGGAGTGGTCGAAGACTGTCCTCGCTCCATAGCCCTTCTATCAGCTGCGACTTCTAACTCCTCATAGTTAGGAGGAAGAGTATAAGCCGCACCAGCTGCGATTGCAGTCCCGACCTGCGAGCCCCAAAAGCTCCACGCAGGAAGAGGTGCCGCCGACTCAGTCATCGCTGGAGGCGTAGTGACAGCCGAAGTTGCTTGGTGAGGGACACTTTCAGATGCGGTAGCATCAACAGTACTTGCCCTCACTTCCTCAGCACGGGCATGAACATCTTCCTCCATTAGCACAGTGTCAGCCTCGGCGTCATCAGAAAGGTCGATGACGTCCTCAAAAGGCTCTCCTGCATATTCAGCAGCTGCGACGGGCTTCTCGGTATGGGAACTCGGAACTGGGACATAGGACGCAGAAGGCTGACTCCTTTGCCCCAACATGGGTTCATCAGCATTGCCTGCGATACAAAACGCGATAGTATGAGGTAACTTGTATCGCATGTTATTCTATTATCTTTGCTAAGCTAAGAGAAAGCACCTCCACGCGAAGTTGGGATTGCAGTGTCCTTGTCATACACTAAGGACGAGGAACCTTGCCCTACTAAGGTGTCTTCATTAAGCATGCCTTTAAGATGAGCGTGACCTGGGGCGCGAAGAAACCAGTCATGATTCTGTTTTGAGTTGCTAAAACCTAGTTCATGCATATCGTTCAAGTGATTACCTGAGGGTTCACCGCACTTGCCTACTAGCCAGCGGCGAATGTCAGCTTTTGACACACCATGCTTTAATGCACCAACAATAACGTCTCGATAAGTTACTGCGAGATTAAAGATCTCACCTTCATTGCCGCCTGCGATTTCTTCAAAATCTGCTTGAGCTTGCTCCAAAGCTGCTGCATCCTCTTCTGGAGCCACATCCTCCTCCTCAGCTTGAGGAGCCACCTCTTCCGGAAGCACATCTTCCTCATCAGTTGGACGCACTAAGTCGTCAACATGCTGCTCTTCAAGGCTCCGCTGCCTCACGCGCTCGAGCTCCTCTTCTTCTCGCTGTCTTCTCCTTTCAGCAGCTTCGGCAGCTGTCCTTCTAGACTCAGCGAGAACATCCTCGCTTATGGGTTCGTCAGAAATACCAGAATGAGCGTCCCTCTTCTGTCTCTTGGCTAAAAGACCGCTGATGGTCTCATCATCATCATCATCTGCGAAGAAATGATTAGTTCAAAATCAAGTTGCAAAAGAGTTACGATAATGAGAAAGGAAGCGCGATGGAAATACCTCTTGATTCTTCCTCATGTATCACATTTGCTCTTTCTTCTTCTTCATCTCCTCCTCTTGGCTCCTGCCTCTCCTCTTCTTCCTCCTGGTTGAATGGAACGAAGGTCTCTACTGCGAGCTCCTTCCGCGCTCTACTAGGCATGCGACCTTTGCCTTTGTCCTTGGCAGAAAGGGACCTCGCTGGAGAGGAAGTTGGAGCACTTCTAGGGGAAGAAATTGTAATTCCCTTTTGCCTGGGTCTCTTCGCCAAAGGCGCGGCAGTCGCTGGAGGAGACGGATTATCTCTGGGTGGAGACGAGGCCGGAGCATTGTCTATCAGCGAGTCAGCAAAAGCATTCATGACTGCGCGAATCCTGGTTTCGGCCTCAGGATCCATCCTCGATGCCAGAAAGAACGACTGTACTTGTCTTCTTGTAGTAACAATGGTGTTGACCAGCGACTTGGAACGATCACCAGATGCAAACCTCCGTACATGGCACTACAGCAAGCAGTGTAGAACGAGGTTGTCAATGTGTTGAAGAAAAGAAGCTTAGCGCATGCGAAAAAAAGAGCAGCTTACCTTAGCGAAAGTCTCGCTATATCTGATGACATGCGAGTCGCCTTTCCTAACTGCGGCGATCTTTTCATCCAGAATGATGCCAGGGCACAAATGGTTCTCATGATCCAACAATGAGTAGCAACCATATTCAGACTCGTCCAGACTGCAGTTGGGACGAAACGGAAAAGAGTTTCTTTTGATCAAAGGAGCTCTGCTTGGCTGGGGGGCCGACTGCGTCTCAAATCTCGTCTGCTGGGCGATCCAGTATGCGAGCCAGTTCTTGGAACAACCACCCTCGCGGTTACCTGCAGGCTGCTCAAAGGGAAGATTGTTCATAAAGACTGTTTTGCACTCCTTTGTTAACAAACGCTTATAGAAGCCTCTGATAATAGACTGTGGCCAGATTGATGGAACCACTGCATCAAAGCCGAACTGGGGAGAAACACGAGTGGGGTCGACATCCACGGTAATCCTCTCATACCTCGGCGCGAGCTCACGAATATGCTCTGCGAGAGCAGGAAGAGAACCTCGCAGACACCAGCAGAAGAATTCGCGATAGCGCTCATGGAAGTGCTCTCCCTCTTCGAAGAGGAGCTCTTCCGAGAAAACGACACCCTTGGAAGGATAAAGCTTTGGAAACCATCGCACGTTTTCAATACGCATGGCATAGGGCCTAGCTATGAACTCTTTCCGGTTGTCGAATATCAGACTCCAAACGCACTTGGTATTGTTTGCTCCGAACCACCTTGCGGCTCTGCCGCTGTTGCGCTCCTCCACCGCGCCTGGAGGACACCACTTGTTGGGCTTAGAAGCATTCGTGGCATAGGAAGACCATCGCTCAAAGACCCACATTGTCAAGAAGGCAATGTTAACGAAAGTCAGTATGTCAAGACGGCCACGCGATTCTTTCATGGCCACAACTAGCTGATCCAGTCTGTAGTACAGCGTGCCCAAAACCAAGGGTTCGAGTGCGACTCTCTGGCCAAGGGCCAGCTTCACAGCAAGCGGCAGAACGTGGTAGAAGACCCCATCATGCGGGTGACCATCGATTAAGTACCTCGACAGCCAGGCACAGAGGAAAGCACAAAGGGTCAAGTGGTAGCCTTTACCCTCCACGTAATTCTTGGCCTCCGGGTCTTGACTCAGAAGCTTCTTGGTGATGCTGCTGTTCGCGTAATCACGAAAGAAGTACTGCACCCATTTATTCCAAGTATTCTTCGCAGACGTGTAAACCAACTGCCAGTTAGGAAGGGCTTTGGTAGTGGTCCACCGGGTGGAGATTTTCTTTACCTCTGATAGGCACTCCTCCATCTGCGTGTACAAAGCGATCTCCACATCCGTCCTCAAAGGACTCAAAGGGTCCACCTCACCCATGGGAGACAGATCGTACAGCATGTGCACGTCCTCGAGTGTGGGGGCAGCCTCGAACTCAGCAAAGTGGAAAGTGTGAGTCGCAGGCGAGTAGCGGGAAAGAAGGTTTAGAAGCATGGACTGGTCCAGCTTCACGGCAGCACCCTTCATAGCACGAACGGCGAAGTATACGCCGGCCTCATTAAGAGTCTCAGCATGATCGGTCAACACATGGTCAATCCACTCATCCATGTAGTCCAATTTCTGGACAAAAGCTTGGGTGGAAATCGCAGCATACGGGAAGTACCCATTTTCGATTCCCAACCGAACCACGTCCTCGGAGCCAATCAACTCGAGCAAGGCTGAGTTAACTGGAGGAGTCAGTGTTAGCAATCCCTCATTGGGGACAGAAGCAGGCAGTTTCTTTGCCTTAACCCTCGCGTGGTAGAAGTCTTTGCCACCCAGATAGGGGGCTTTTCGCCATAAAGCTTGCGGAAGATCAGGTATTTCTTCGTCCTCCTTGGTGGGTCTAGTTCCTTTTGTCTTTGCCATTCCTGCGGAAAAGCAAGAAAAAAGGGGGGAGAAATATGCACACTTCAGTTTGAATTCCGAGATTCAAGATCTATGGGAATAAAGATGAACAGTTTCTGGTATCAATTTCAGAAATTAGGGGTTGGAAATTGTTTGCATTATTGGGGATTTCAAAAACCCTACATCCAAGGTCCTTATCATTGAAGGATTAAATCAAAATTGGGTTCAAAGATTGGAGCTTCTTCACAAGTTTCAACAGATTATATGTCATGGGTTTGCAGATCCAACACAGTTCAAAAGCATACATCGGTATGATAAACAAAATCAAACAAGGCCAACCTTGTTTTGGTAAAGCCTGCTTGGATGCACACAGTTGAAGAAGACGATTGACAAGAGTGAACTGGTGATTGATTATCTGAATCTACTCTCAAAGACTTCCGGGTATCATTCACTTTAAGAGAAAGAAGTGATGCTTTGCAACAATGGAGAGTACATAGTACTTATCCATAAACAATGAAGGGTTGCGTCCTTTCAGTAGTCGAATCGCAACTGTCACCGTCGAATCGCACAATCACAGGACAAGCTGACGTCACGCCTAAAACCCTAAAGGCCAGACGGCACGACTCTAGGGGTTTTAGGTCATAATGGCACGCACGGGGGCTGAATTTACTCGTGCTTGAATTGGTGCGTGGCGGCGACGCGTATGTTGGTTTCCGCGCATGGAAGTCTATACAGCTATGAGTCTTCACGCGCAGAAAGGGGGCTAATGTAGATAGTGCTTTCTGAGCTGACAGATCTTGGCCACGTGGCAACCATCCAGCACACCATATTGTGCTCCACACACACTGGATCACCAGCCGCGCTGATCCATGTGGGGGCTGCGAGACAGGGCCCTCGCATACCACTGCACGGGACTTGTAGGGACTTAGTGGTTTGGAGGCTAGAGTAAGTCCTGTCGCGTGCGAGCCAAGCCCGCACGCGACCTTTAGTAACTGCTTTTGAGAGATTTATGGCACGAGCTCCATAAACCCGGTCAATCCGGTCAAACCCGGTCAACCCCATAACGGTTCCGGTATTCGCGCATAACGTGCTGTAACGGTCCCTATATATGAGGACGAACGTGCCGTTGTGGTTAAGCTAATTAAGCCGCCATTAATGGGCGCATTAACCACACTACAACGGTCACGTTCCCTGCTATATATAGGACGTTAACCTTTCCATACAAAGGGGAACACGCTAGCCATACGCGGAAGCTCTGCCAAACCTCTGTCTCTCTCTCAGACATTACTACTGCCTTACTCTCTCCCTACACACAACCCAACTCTTCCTGTGCTATCTCTGATCCTCTACATACGGTGTACACGGAGGTCTCCCCGCCAGAATCTCTTGTGCACACCTGGTTTACGAGTCTGGCGCCTACAATTACAAATTCTCGTATCACAACGTTAATACTCAGAAATAAATGTATACTCGCCTAGGTCGGGTACTAAGCTCAGCTTTCAGGATCCCCAATATAACAAGTCTCCAATTATATGCTTATAAATATACCAATTAGTATTTTAAATACTTCGATATTAAATAAGTAAGACATTAGTTATAAATAATTATTAAGAACAGAAAGTAATATTTAAAGGGACCGTTTAATTATAGTCATAATTGCTAGGAGTAATAAGAAAATATGATTCAAAGAAATAAAAGAAAACAATAATTATAAGGAGTTATTTTGGTTAAGAATAAATTTTAAATACACAACCTTTAATTTACACAATTACATTTATTTCTAAAAGATTGAAACTCGCTAATTAGATATACTGAAGTGACCTTTAGTAATTAAGTAAAGCAATATATATATATATATATATATGTACACACACACATATATGTACATAAGTATTTTATTGACTTATTATTTTCAAGAAAATGACTTGTTATTTAATTTTATTCACTTGAGATCAATTATAAATAATCAAATATTAATAAAAACTGAATTGATAGAAGAGCCCCCTACAGTTTTGGCAAAAGTATAACATGTACCCCCTTTTAATAATAAAACAGTTTCCATAAACGACAACTACACCCCTTAAAAAAAGAACTAATAATTATTTAATGTAAACACTAATTCAAGCCCAATACATGATTTTGAATGTGTTAATTAACTCGTGACGAGGTTTAGAGCTTACCCATCCCAAAAATTGCGAGAAGCGGCCAAGAATTGAAGCGGGCCAAGTTGTCGTCGAAGTTGGAACTCGATTGGAGCTGTTCCGGTGGTTCCTGACTTTGTTTGAAGCCTCGTAGAACCTGATCAGACCTCCTGGAGTCGGATTACATGGGTTTAGAGCGGTGCGTATGCCTCTGAGTTGGGTTGGCTGAAGCTCTCGCCGGTTTGGATGGAGTTCTGGCGGCGGCTGCAGTGTCCTGTTACAGCAGCTCCGGCTGCTGTTTTCTCCTTCTTCTGAGCTCAATATAGAGGGAAGAGGGATATAAAAAGAGGTGAAGGAGTGAGGAGCTAAGTTGGTGGTGTTCGGTTCGGGTGTTTTCCCCCGTCGGCAACAACGACGGTGGTGGTGGCCTTTGGCTGCTGCTACTTGCTTCTGCTGCTGCTATGTTCGGGACAAAGATAAATAAGGATAGAGTGAGGGGGGAGAACAGAGAGATGAAAAGTAAGGAGGAGGTGATGGTGTTCACGGAGGTGGTTTTGATGAAGATGATGAAGTCGGTGGTGATGATGGTGAAGATAATGATGAGCTGTGGTGGAAGGAGGATCAAAGTGTGAGTGTTCAGGTGGTAATGCAGCTAATATACTCTAGAAGGGGGGGGGGGGGTTGAATAGAGTATGCCAAATTTTTTTAAAACTTGCTAAGAAGATAGGATTTTGTGAAAGCTAGTGAAGTTCAAGCCCTTGGAATGAAATACAGTTTGTAATAGTACAATCAAGTCTTTTACAAGGCCTTGAAAAGGGTTTCAAACCCTTGAAAACAGACAGATTTGAATGCTGTGAGATGCTGAATTAGTAAAGAAAATATAAGTGCAAGAGACATAGGATTTATAGAGTTCAGTCCACTTAGACCTACGTCTCTACCACAGGGATCTTCTCCCTGCAGGATTTTCAACACAATTCTTATTAATCAAAAGCTAAGACCTAGATCTCAAGCACAGAGAATTGCCTTACTCTGTTACAACTTGTGGTTCTCCCTAACCTATCTAGTACATTCTCTAGCTAACTGATTAACTAAGAATTCTCTATTGTTCACCTTGAACAATCCTTGAGAATGAAGATAGAAATATTACAGAAATGATCTACCAATGAAGTACAATACAGAAGAACACTTAGAGTGTAGAAACTACAGTGGAGTATGCAGTGATCTTCTGTGAATGGACTGTGAGATGAATGAACTTCTTTGATGCTTTGTCAATCCAGAACTTTGTCTCTCTTTTTTTCCCGATGAGTATTGTATATTGTTGCTTCAGAAAAGAGCTCTATTTAAACTTCAAACAGCTCTTCAAATCTTCCCAGATTTTCAGCAACAAATCTCATATTTTGTAGGCAACATACTTTGACTCTTTGACAATCTTCTCCAACGGTTAAGTGATCACAATCTTCAGAGATAATGTCCTGATCTTGCATTTGAATATATTGAGAAGCTGTCAAGTCATTCAGATCAAACACAGAATCATCTTCTCAAATATTTCCCTTCCTGCACAAGTTAGATTAGGAAATAATCTCTGCAACTAGGAAATAAAATTTCCTGCAAAATCATAGTCAAACAAATGATATTCTATGTTCAAACTTGTTAGAATAATTTGTCTTTCATCATCAAATAACAGTAAAACAAACATATGAAGGAGAGAAAGGAATTCAACTTAGAAGAGTTTATAGAAAACTCCCCCTGAGAATGTTCATTTAGGTTAGATAGTTTCAAGGCTTTGAATCCAGTTTCAAGGCCTTGAAAATAAAAGCTATTTTCAAGCCTGTGATAACTGATTCAAGGCCTTGAAATAGTCAAACTATTTCAAGCCTTGCACAACCTGAACTTACAGAGGAGGAGCATAAGATGCTATTTATATTGTGGGTTACTTGGAGAAGTAAGCCTCTATCATTGACAAGGCGGTGATGGTGACCGTGGCGGTGGTTGGTGAGAAAAATCACCCGAAGAAAAAGAAGAAATCTTGAGGAAGATGAAGTCTTGAGAAAGTTTAGGGTGTGGTTGAGCACACCAACATGTTGGGTGATTGGGTGTGGCACCACTATGATGTCTCGCGGTGGTCGCACACGCGATCACGACTAAAATAGAGAAACACACAATTTAACTACGAATATTAACCCAACAATTTTCTAAAATTTCACCCGAATTTCTAAATAATGAAAACACGACAATTTATCCAATTTTATTTTATCACAACTCAACTATTATTTAGATCTTAAAAGTCCCACGCGAGTTTCTTAACGAATAAAATTTAAATTCCGCAAATTTCTCAAATCACTTCTTGCAAATTTTAAATTGAATTTCGCGTCTTAAATTATAGAACTACCTTTAAAAAAATACGGAGTATTACATTCTCCCCCCCTAGAATGAGCTTCATCCTCGAAGCTCGAATCAGAACTATGGTTTTCGGTCTTAGATTCACTGCTAATGCCATAACACATAGCAGGCGACCAATACAAAGGAAATACGAGGACACACTATGAGGTTCACTGGTACGGTACATAGGATCATTACCCAGTCCTAATTCATTTCAAACTAGTAGGAAACACCAGAATAAGTAACACACATTAACAAGCATCAACATGAACTTTTCCACATACTCTTGTTCGTAACACGAGAAGCATTTCACACCCAGTAAATAGACAATATAAAACAACCATGTATATCTCATTGAGATACACATGAATGAATCCAAACATAGAGAAGACAACCCTATGCCTAGAACAGTAATAGGGTCCCAAATCAAGGGACATGGTAATACCAGATAGCAACTTATCATGCAAGAGGAAATAGACAATAACTCCCCACATACCCGACTTTCTGTATTTTATCTTTCCCTATGTTCATTTTAGCTCACCGTACATGTTTTATTTCCTTGTCAGAAAGAACTGCTCTGATACCACCAGATCACCCCGTGATTCCCAAGCCTTCCGTTCCGGACCGGAAAGTCGGGGGGGGGGGGGGGGTGCGATGCCAAAAGTATTGGTCGAAGTCATAAGCATAACATCCATATATTGCAATGCTATTAGACATTACATAAGTCTTTAAGTCATGCAAGTGCCATTACGAAATACTAAATTATACATAAGGGCTAGCTATTTGTTATGTCGTTACCCTACATGAGTCTCGTACCCAGCTTCCTCATTGCCTCCAGCTCCTAGACTTGCGGTGGGAAGGAACAAGAATCGCAGTTTCTAAAGTCAACATAAAATACTGAGTAAGCAGATACCCGAGCTCGTAAATAGATGACGAAGCACAATTTCTTTTCACAAAAGTTATAAATAAGAAAACCATAGTAAACTTGAAGAATAAATAGGAACACACTTGTAAAAAATTCTCGTTCCTTGAATTTCCTTCTCAAATTCCAACGGGGAGTGTTAATCCCGATCTATTTATTCTTTTCATTTTGTAAACATCATCTTCTTAGAGAAAACTGGATTAATTACTTGTTGATACGGGGAAGATCTATCCATCTCGCATACTTCAAGACCTTAAGTGCCGGAAACCCCCTAAGACTTATTGCGAACAGAGAGCTGAGTACATGGAGCAACCCGACAGGTTGCGACCGGGTAAAATAAAAGGGTCGGGCGACCGTAGCTAACCACGACCAGTCTTAGCAAAAATCCTACTACCTTAGATAAAAGAGAAGGTTTGCCATTAACACGTGGCTACTTCTTATTGGAAGAAAATATGGGGGACATAGAATTCCTCTTTTGCCCCTCGGTGGAATGTGTGTATGCAGAGAGGTGGGAGGGTATTTTGGTGAAAGGTATTAGCTTGATTGGTTTGTGGCTGTCCTTCACTCACGAGGCTTCTAAGAGAAGCCATTCCACTGGTTTCTAAAGATCTTTGATCTCTCTCTGTCTATCAATTGCGTCGCTCCAGACACAAAGAAGAGAGAGAAGGCGGTGGTGGTTGCCACTGTTGTTGCCATCGACCCACAGATATGCCGCCATTGTCTTCGTCCGCGATGGTGCTATTCCAGTGCTCACCCTTCTCCTTCTCCCTCTTAATCGAAGGGGTTCTCCATAGGGTAGCAGTGGTATACACTTTTTCCTTCTCTCTCTCTTTGTAAGGGTTTTCCCTCTCTCATCCATCTGGGTTTAGGCCCACTTGCATGTTGATTTTTCTTTGATCCTGCTCATTCTCTATCTCTGTAACCGGTTAGATTGATCTCCAATTTGCGGTTAGTCTTCAATTTTTGTTGATCGATATGGGTTTCGTTTGATTTTCGATTTGAATCAGTCTTCATGTGGTTTCTGGGTTTCTCAGTTTGACTGGAACACTGAGTTCCATATTGTTGTTGATGGATTTCTTTTACCTAATGAGATGAAATTGGCCACAGTTGTGTTATTTGATCCTATTAATTGGGTAATACGAAAGGAAAACACAGTTGACAATTTGTGTTGTGAGCTGTATGTTATATTAGCTGTTTCTTCGAGATGATATATATAGATGATTCTTCCCCTTTCTGTTCCCAATGAATGAGTTTTTTGTGCCACAGTTTCATTTGTGCGTTTTTGTGTTTTATACTTTTGCTGGCGCACTATGGCCAACCGCTACGGATAACAAAGACAGAAACTGCTACAAGAGGCAGTGATGACACTGGACATATTGAATTCGCCAAAAAATTGTGACATCCATGGCATGGCAAAAACTCTTTGCAGCCATGGTTGGGTGCAATTTTTTCGGCACTGGTTTCAATTACAATTCTGAGCCTCTCTCTCATATACCCATCTTAAATTCGTCTCTTCAGCTATCTATAATGATAAAGGACTCCCCAATGACAACGATCTAGGGGATTTACAGGAGTTTAATGCACCGCTGAATTGTGATGTGACTGTCAATTGTTTGCAGTATTTCATCTCCAATTCACCTGTTAGCCCTGACTATGTGGCTTGAAACCATACACTTGAACGTTGCTATCGTATTGTGCTCCTTCCTCTTTCTTCCCCTTCACTGGTTCTTCATGTCGGTACATTTGTTGGTGGTCATCCTGTTAGTGTGCGCGCTAGAGTTGGCATTCTGCTATAATAGAAATTAACATGAATATGGTGTTAATTCTGTCGGGTCTGAAACTTAATGCTCACATGATGTGTGCTTGATGTAGTTGTTGATTTTAGTTTTTACATTGCTGGAACAAGAAAATGAAACAAATGATTCGGTGAAAACCGGGGTCGAAATGGTGTACCTGTAGTTAAAAGCTTAAATGACCTTTTAAGCTATGTACAGTGCTGAGATGGCGTGCTCCAACTGGAGGACCTAGGACATTCAACTAATGCGGCGCTTAGGTGGAAGGAAAAGCCTTCCTTTTATATTAGGTAGATAGCATAAAAGGGCAATGATGATCAAGAAATTCTGAGCATGATTTGGGAAATTGAGGATCCAATCCGTTTATTGGCAGGACAAATGGATTTTTGCAGCCATGGCGGTGGCATTTCCTATGCCCAGTCACTAACAGATCTGAGCCCCATCCCCCGATCTCAAGCCATTGTCGGAGGAACTACGATTAGTACTAAAGTTGGATTTTATGCTACCAACTGGCTGGATAGATGACGTAGTAATCACATGCAATTATACATCTAGGGAATATGCATAAGCTATTAGATGGAATTATGGAACTAACTTGAGGTATGCTATAACCAGAATGTGCAATTCCCCTGATTTGCTTGGTGCCTCGGTCCGATCACCTGATTTATTGATTTCCGATATCTTGAACAGTGACATTCACAATTTGCGGACAGAAAGTTTGAGGAAGCAATATGAGCTGGTAACAATTTGTTAAATGAAAAATTGCTTCTAAGGGTCCTTAGCATAACATATATTTCATTCCATATGCATGATTATAGAAATTATGCATTAAAAGGTATGCTTTGAAGTGTCATATGCTTTACCCTCATTCTTCTTTAAAACTTCTATATATGATTATGTGTCACAGGTTAAAAGAAGAACAGCAAATGGAAATTATGCTTATGGTTCTCACGTGATGCAATATGGGGACCTTCATCTCAGTATGGAGAAGCTTTTCCACTATATTGGAACAAATCCTTCGAATGATAACTACACATTCAGGAATGACAACTTCCTGAGACCACCTTCAAAGGCTGTTAATCAGCGTGATGCTGATCTCACTACTTTGCTTTATCAGTGTCTTTAGTGCAGTAAGCTTAATTAGGATAATGATTAAATAAATTGTTTGATCTGCTGGTTTTTGCCATTCTCGATTATTTTCTCGCAATCAAAATGTTGTGTACCCTTCTTTTGTTGAATCAATGCCTGCTACATCACGACCCTTGTATTTTTTGTTTAAAGTCCATGCTATTTTAAAGCACACAAGATTCTGAGCGTTGACATATGTGTCTTTTAATCCTTTGCAGTGAACGACCAACTGAGAATCCAAAAAGCCCGGGTTCATTTGAATTTGTTGACTTTTCAGAAGCTATTAAGGCCAAATTTTCTTCTCTTTCTACTAGGTACTTTCTTATCAGTTTTGTTCTAAAAGAGGTTTCGTGCCTGCTGATTATCTAAGATCTTTGATGCATGAACCTGTGGTTCTTTGATAACAGGTACAAGGAATCAATTTCCAAAAAGACCTAACGACTCAAAGAAAAGCTCCTTGCTCGCAACGTCTTAGTCAAGGAATTGGGTAAAGGAGTTCAGAGAGAAATTAGTACAGGCATTGCAGGTTTTGCGCGCATAATTAATCGAGTGAACTTGCCTCAAAGAAAGCCCCAAAAGGGACGTCTGGGGACCATTAGAAGCTCCTCTTTTTTTCAGGTCCGTTAAAATTTCTTGGTAAATTTATTTTCTGGAGTCTTCCCAATACATGTCATTTTAGTTGCTTATAACTTATCAGGGGAAATCATTGATAAATACTAATCCAATCTTGAAGAAATAACACAAAGATATACATTATCTTGTCTTACACGTCTGTTTTATTTGTAGATTTCTATGGTTTTCTTAACGTAACAGTACGCGGCTGTCTGTGTAACCTGCCTGACATTGGTAATCCATCCTTTTGGACTCACTCTATCTCTTTTCAACTGCTTACATTACTATGTCTGTATAATATTTGCGATCTATCTTTGAAATGCTGCTCCATTTGTCAAAAAAATGAAATAGATGTGGCTGTTGTTGAATTTCTTTGATAGATAATTCTCAAATTGGGCATTGTTAATTTGGTTACGGATTTTCTCTGTTAGGTTTAATAATTAGCTCATTGGCAGTGCTAGGAAATGACTTTATTTTGACGTTACACGACATGTTGCGATCACATAAAAACATAAACTTTGAATGACTAAAATCCCCGGTAAAACACTTTTTGTCTTCACTGTCATCTATGATAAGTATGTTAAGACTACTTTTGGTTAGAGGCTGACCAAGTTTTGGATAGGCAACAAACTGTTACTTTTGCATGTCCTGGTATGCCCTCTTATATACTTACAAACTGCTATGTTAGTTTTTGGATTGTTGTTACAGACTATAGTACTCTAACCCACCAACTCCGTTATTTTTCCTTAAAAAGCTAACTCTCTAACTCTGTTATTTGTTCCCTGTTACCCAATCCAAGAGGCAGATTAGCTATTTTTTTTTTTCGTCGAAAAAGCCACATGCTGCATACCTCTATTGTCATTGTTGTTTAGGAATCCCATATGAGAATCGAACAACAACATTACCTACGAAGTATAAATCTAATGACAAGGGATGTATTAGAAGTATTTGAGTAATGTTGTTGGGAATAGTAATGTTTAAAATTTTGCTATATTTTTCCTATGTGATACCAGAGTAGTCGGGTTCTTTCCTACTATGTTGAACTTGGGGGTGGCCTCTTCCATTGGTAATGGGTTTTTTTGTCGGCGATTCCCTTTTTGTGTTTGCAGTTCTTTGTACAGTTTTATATGCTCTACCATGCCTGAATTTTATTGAGGTGGTTTTTACATTAAGACGAATCTTATATTTTATTGAGTTCGATTCTACAAACTGGCCCAGGTTTTTTCTCTTGTAATATGCGTGGTTTCCATTGTTATTAACCGAGCATGTTGAATGGCAATTAGGGAACTGGTTTAAACTTTTGTGTTCATCTGAAAATCTTTATAGCCCCCAAATATTAGAGCACAAGCACTGGGAATAAAAAATTGGGCAGTGGTAAGAGCAATTGATCATGTGCTATTTTTTCTGTCGACAATCATGATACTGGATATGTTTGTAGTTTCTTTTGATTATGTTTCAGATTCGGTATTACCTTGCATAATCAATCAATCAATCAATCAATCAATCCCATCTACCTACATACATGCTTCGACTTCTGAGCTGTCTTAATTTGACATTTTTAAATGCTGATTATTTTTTAGCAAGGATTAGTGACGCGAATTCTTTACGCGTATGCGCAAGTGCACGGTCAAGTAATATAGGGGTGGTATTTCAACCCCGAGTTATCGATCCCACGTGGACAAGCTTTAGATTATCTAATTAGTTATTTAATTTAGAGTACGGTGTAGGAGGAAAGATTTGATTGATTTTAAAAATTTAAATAACAACTAAGCTACTATTTTTGTATGATTTTTCAATTTAAAAGAAAACAATTGTGTTTGATACGATTAATAAGGATGAACTAGGCCATTGATGGTCCCTAGGGTTGTTAACGATTTCCGGGTTGTGCTTGAAACACTCTACGCACGTTCTAATTATACCGGGTAATCGTCTCTCAATCTCACGTGAATTTGTGCAATAAATAGCCTTCGGGTCCTCTCGGTCCACCTCCGTTTACAATTACACTCTAGTTGATTTGTTAGGCTCGCTCACCGGGTCCTGTCGGTCCACCGAATTCACTAACTTCTAACAAAATCAACCGAAACTACCCTCACACGATTAATCAAGTTTCTATCTCCTCTCGGTCTCAAGAAACTACAAGATCACCTAAACTATTCTTTAACACGTCTCAATGAGCTCACTTTCGTGCAACCCTATCAACAAGTAATATTCTACGGGTGATCAAGCCAAGAACATTAATAAATAAGTACAAGAATAGATAAGCTAACAAGAACGTTCACAGAATTTAAGCAAAAGCATGCATCAAGTCCAAAATCCGGAAAATCATCCAACAAACCCTAGTTTTCCATCAATCACCTAGCTTAAAGTGTTTAGCTAGACATAATAGTGATCAACATATCCAAAGTAATGAAGTTCATGAAGAATAGAAGAAGAAAAGATGATCAAACGCTAGAATCTTCAATGTTGATGATCTTCCAAGCTCCTAACTTTGTCTCCTTTCTTCCCAAGCTCCCAAGACTTCAAAGATGCGCGAATACCCCTTTTGGATCGTCCCCCAACATTAGAATAGGGTTGGGGTCTCTAAAGTTTCACAAAATCACCAAAAAACCCACAAAATTTCCGTCTGGCCCAGCTGTTCGCACGAACACTCGAGTGTTCGTGCGAACACAGTTTGGTGTTCTTAATATCCAGCAGAATGTTTTTCTTCCATTTTGGCATCTTTAACGGACCATATCTTTCTCGTGCGATCTCCGTTTTAGCTCCGTGACCTTTCGTTGGAAAGCTATTTGAGTCTACTTTCATTTGACACTGGTCTTACTCCAAAATTCTTTGTAGAACTTGAGATTTAATCAAGATAGTGGAGATTGGTCACTTTTGCTCCTCCGACTTTGCTTCTCTTGCTTCCTCTTGAGTTTGCTTTGCTTCCGAAGTTCGTTTCATGCCTCCTAGCAATCGTTTAGCATCCGTTCCTGTCAAGAAAACATGAAAAACCATACCAAGCGATTATATTTGAAAAATAACATCCAAATATGCATCGAAACGCCCGGATTAACAATAAAGTGCTAGAAACTCAACTTTCTACGTTTTCTCAACATTCATAGTGTAAAACTCATATTTCAAACCCGGAATCACGCAAAACGATATAAAGTATGCAAAAAACATAACTCTAATAGAGAGTTATCAAATCCCCCCACACTACCCTTTTGCGCGTCCCGAGCAAAATCAATCCTCACACTACGTTTTAATCCACCGAATTGCATAAAACTTTACTAGCCATGTGACACAAACAACCCACACACGCAATGCAATCTACATGATTATAGAAAATGCAACTCGATTTTACACAATGCAAGTAATAAAATAACGCAATTTTTTTCTTTTTCTTTAGAGATTGGGCAATCTCGCTATCACTAACCAAAGTCATCAAGCTCTCACAAGTCTTTTCGAAATTTCACAACCAATAGCAAGAAATTTGGATGAGATGATCATACGCACAAGTTCACTAAGGGGTCCCCAAACATCCACAATAAACAATCCAAGACTTGGGCACGTCCTTTAGCTCAGAGGGTCTAGGCATCTCAAATTCTAAGATAGTCTTTCGTCGCCAAGTCATTTGAGGTTTTCCGACCCTCTTAGCCGTTATTGCATTTGAATGCAAATTTTCCCAGTGACGGGAGACACAACTCCGTGTAATACGGCTTGACTTTAATTTTCCTTAGATGCTCTAATTGGATTGAATCCAAATTCCCCGCGCGAACGGAGGCACATTAGGTTGTTCACCGTATCTAACCCAAGAGAAGATTTTGATTTCTTTTTTCTTTTTCATTCTCTTCTAATTTTTCAACCGTGCATTTTAGAGCAACTAAGTGTGGGATTTTTCGGTTAGCTCTTGAAACCGCCTTAAGGGATGGTGGTGTACACTCCCTAACTTCACTTAGGCTAAAGCAGTGTACCACATGGAACCAAATCTACACGAAGGTCCACCCCAGATTTACAAGAGGCCACAAGTTTCCACTCGAAAACAAACTATTCAACTCCTTAGGACTAAATCCTCCTAGCACAATAAAGGAACTAAAGGTATGCCCTCGTCTTCTTTCCACTTTTACCTAAATACCCGGGACATCCTTTCGTGAAACAGGTGCGCAAGATACTAAGAATTAAAGACATCCCTACTACGGTGCTTCCTATTCTCAGAGACTCTTTCATTGAACTCTCTTCGGTTTCTAGCTTCATCAATTGCCCTTATTCTCAAAATTTTTAAATTTTTCTGATTTTTCACTTTTCTTATATTTTTTTTCCAATATTTTCAATTTTTTCAAATTTTCCTAAACTCTATATGCAATAGCCAACTCTACTAATCACATAACATTGGGTAAGGTGACTCAATAATGTAAAAGTGCTAACAATGCAAGAAAATAAACCTAACACAATACGACAATATAATAAACACAATACTAACCACACTACTCACAATACTAACACAATCTACATGTAACAAGGCTATGCAAAACAGACATGGCTAGCAAAACTACACAAACCCCCCACACTTAAGCGTTTCGTTGTCCTCAACGAATTTAGAGATATACTAGGAGGTATCCTCGCTTAAATGTGTTGGCGGTGGATCTACACAATTATGGCTCCAAACGTAGAACAGAGAGAGAGAGTTAGAGGTACCTGAGTGCCCGGACCTTCATGGGCACCGTTGCCGCAAAACTGCAACAAGAAGGGGTCTTGTGGACCGTTGACAGTTTCTGGAAAAGTCTCACCTCGCGTCCGAATTCCGATGCGCCTTCTCAACATTCTATCACACGCATCAAGAAGGGGAATCCGTAGCGTCTTCTGTACCTGTGTCCCTGCACACTGATTGAAAGTATTAAAGCAACTCTCTCTCACCCCTCAAAATCATATGGAGAACTAAAAGCAAAAACAGAAACAAATTGCATCCTACTCTACATTGGGTTGCCTCCCAAGCAGCGCTTGTAATTTAAAGTCGACAGCCCGACCCGGTTACCTCAGCCGACAAGGATAGTGGAGGCTGTTTTATCCCTCCACTTCTTCTTCTTCCACCATCTCTTCTCAAGAACTTCACGTGAAAATGCACCCCTCTGCTCTGAAGAAGGTGGAAAATTGTGGAAGCTGACTCCTTTCATTTTGCAGTTGATATTCTTGAGAAACTTCCACCAAGTACCACTGGGCTCAAATGAATCTCTGGCCATAAAATCATCCCACTAATACCTCATCTGTGCTAGATGCTCTTCAAATGACCCATGCAATTCATCCACACCCCCACACTTGTTTATTTCCAACTCCTTGACTATGGCATATGGATCATCAATAAAGTAACAAATATGACAAGGAATTGAAAATTTCTCATGATGCTCTTCCCCATAAGAATCTCCATACACAAGTCTTTCCAACTCATCACAGACTTGATTAATATGAGATACAGAGAATTCTTCGAAAGTATGAGTAGGGGCTTTTACCTCCATAGGTATGGGCACAAGTGAATCATCAGCTTCATCGTCGGCACCCCACAGGCTTCCAATGCTGGTGTCTTCCCATTCATGCCAAGGAAGTGAGGGCTCTTGCAGTTTTGGCTGGCAATACGGAAGGTCCTCCCATCTTGGGCACACAAGTCCACCCCAGTCTGAATCAGAGTCTGAGTCCTCATAAATTGCGGTGTCCACCAATGGTTCCTGGACACTGTAGTCTTCGTTCGGCTCAATTATCTCTGCCTCCACTTGTGGTGGGGATGATGAAGGTTCAATGTGAGGCTCACTGTCATGTGGCAAGGGCTCCTCTTGTGGCTCTTGAATACTAGATTCTCCTCCTGTTGGCAATTTTTCTATTCGTTTCTTTATCCTCTCCAACATCTCCATCACGTATTCCCTACCTGTGGCAGAATCCTCTTGTGGTAATTGTGCAGCTATGGACAAAAATTTGGCGCACACTTCGATGTCATTCATAATACTACGCCGTTCAGATATAATCGCTGATGAGTCTTCCTGGTGCTGATGAAGCTGGGGGGCATGTACTCGACATGAGTCTCTACGGTCGTGCCAAATGCCGCATACGTAGCACCAAATTATGCATGCTTCTTCGTCTTCATGGTTACCCCTGCAGTGGAAACAGTAGGGGGGACCCGAATAACAGTCTTCGCTCCACATGCTTAGTAGAATCTCCTGCTTCCTATGTTCCTGAGAAAACAAACTCACAAGACACCCGTGAAGCACAGAGATAGAAAAGAAAACAATATAAAAACAAAAATAAAATTACTCTAAACTAACTCCTAACTAAATAATCTATCGTTGTCCCCGGCAACGGCGCCAAAAACTTGACGCGAATTCTTTACGCGTATGCGCAAGTGCACGGTCAAGTAATATAGGGGTGGTATTTCAAACCCGAGTTATCGATCCCACGAGGACAAGCTTTAGATTATCTAATTAGTTATTTAATTTAGAGTACGGTGCAGGAGGAAAGATTTGATTGATTTTAGAAATTTAAATAACAACTAAGCTACTATTTTTGTATGATTTTTCAATTTAAAAGAAAATAATTGTGTTTGATACGAATAATAAGGAAGAACTAGGTCATTGATGGTCCCTAGGGTTGTTAACGATTTCCGGGTTGTGCTTGAAACACTCTACGCACGTTCTAATTATACCGGGTAATACTCATCACGATCTTCTCTCAATCTCACGTGAATTTGTGCAATAAATAGCCTTCGGGTCCTCTCGGTCCACCTCCGTCTACAATTACACTCTAGTTGATTTGTTGGGCTCGCTCACCGGGTCCTGTCGGTCCACCGAATTCACTAAGTTCTAACAAAATCAACCGAAACTACCCTCACACGATTAATCAAGTTTCTATCTCCTCTCGGTCTCAAGAAACTACAAGATCACCTAAACGATGCTTTAACACGTCTCAATGAGCACACTTTCGTGCAACCCTATCAACAAGTAATATTATACGGGTGATCAAGCCAAGAACATTAATAAATAAGTACAAGAATAGATAAGCTAACAAGAACGTTCATAGAATTTAAGCAAAAGCATGCATCAAGTCCAAAATCCGGAAAATCATCCAACAAACCCTAGTTTTCCATCAATCAGCTAGCTTAAAGTGTTTAGCTAGACATAATAGTGATCAACATATCCAAAGTAATGAAGTTCATGAATAATAGAAGAAGAAAAGATGATCAAACGCTAGAATCTTCAATGTTGATGATCTTCCAAGCTCCTAGCTTTGTCTCCCTTCTTCCCTAGCTCCCAAGACTTCAAAGATGCGTGAATACCCCTTTTGGATCGTCCCCCAACATTAGAATAGGGCTGGGGTCTCTAAAGTTTCACAAAATCACCAAAAAACCCACAAAATTTCCGTCTGGCCCAGCTGTTCGCACGAACACTCGAGTGTTCGTGCGAACACAGTTTGGTGTTCTTAATATCCAGCATAATGTTTTTCTTCCATTTTGGCATCTTTGACGGACCATATCTTTCTCGTCCGATCTCCGTTTTAGCTCCGTGACCTTTCGTTGGAAAGCTATTTGAGTCTACTTTCATTTGACACTGGTCTTACTCCAAAATTCGTTGTAGAACTGGAGATACAATCAAAATAGTGGAGATCGGTCACTTGTGCTCCTCCGACTTTGCTTCTCTTGCTTCCTCTTGAGTTTGCTTTGCTTCCGAAGTTCGTTTCTTGCCTACTAGCCATCGTTTAGCATCCGTTCCTGTCAAGAAAACATGAAAAACCATACCAAGAGATTATATTTGAAAAATAACATCCAAATATGCATCGAAACGCCCGGATTAACAATAAAGTGCTAGAAACTCAACTTTCTACGTTTTCTCAACATTCATAGTGTAAAACTCATATTTCAAACCCGGAATCACGCAAAACGATATAAAGTATGCAAGAAACATAACTCTAATAGAGAGTTATCAATTAGATATTTCTAAAGATGATACGTTGTCTACTTCTAAAACCAACGATACACCTGCAGTGGACACAGAAAAAAGAGTGGTTTTCTGTATTTATTTTCTTAATTCATATATGGTTGTGGATTGATATCTCATAAATCTCATATATTCCACGGTGCCACAACTCTTTTAGGTTTTCGAGGGATGGTCACAGACCATACACTGCAGATTCTCCTGATGCCGCAAATTTCTACAATTCCACTAGCTTTTGGGATGAGTATGTATGAGGTGCATCATGGCTATATTTGGCCACTGGTAATTCTTCTTATCTTCAACTTTCTACACCTCCTCGTCTTGATAAACACGATGGCGCCTTTCGGGGAGGAAATGAATATGGTGTTCTTAGCTGGGATAACAAGCTAGCTGGAGCTCAAGTAAGTAAAATTCTTTTTATTACAATTGACTGATAAGGCATAACTATCAGTCACCATTGTTTATCTGTAATGTAGTAACAGGTGGTTGAAAGATTTATATTTTGTGATTCAAAAAGAAATGTTATGTACAATATTAAGATGTGATTGAGAGATCAATATTTGGTTAGTAAAAATACGTATTGTATACTGGCATTTCTTGTTTGACAGGTTGGTGGGAATGCATTTACGATATACTGTTGGTGGTGGGTTATGACATGTTATTTCTTCCCTTGCCTTGTTATCATGACTAAAGACATGTATAATTTGTCCATTTCACCTAGAAAGTCTATAATTATTGCTTGAGTTGTACGCCTCATGAAAACCATGGCTTAATCGACTGATATTCGTGGTTGTATAAAAAGAGTGCTGAACAGCACAACTCTGTTGTAAGAAACAGAATAAACCTGCCATTTCATGTTGGACTTGTCATGATATCCAGTCTTGTTCTTGTGGATATACCTTGCCTTAAGTGTTTCCGATCTCATTGAGTCGTCTCTGCGCTGGAATAGATTAAATCTTTGTCTACCTATGGAGAAGATACTTTTTGACATTTTGTTTTTCACTTATGAACTTTTCAGGGAGGATGAGACACATTTAAAAGGACTTCATTCAATCTCTGCACGATGGATATGCATATTTATGCCTTTTCAATACGTGAGTTGGTTATTTAGTACTAAAGATACTTGTGCAACCTACCAACTGCATTTGCAGGGATGTTTTGCATTGTTGTTACCTGAAGCATGGTTTGCGAATATTTCTCCTTTCCCTATTGGTTATTACTATGAGGTTTGAAGCTCCTTTGTTGTCCTCTGCTCACTTTATGGTGTTTGCAGGAATAACCTAGCACGGAAAAGAAGAATAGCTGCTTGATTGCCATTATGTACCAGTTGAAGAGACATGACACATGTACTACCAGTGATGATCTAATATGTCAGTCTCCTAGCTTTGTAGTCCTTTTAAGGCTTTTGGGGCGATAACATCTTGTAGTATTAGTGGCAGTAGTTGCTTGGGATATTAGGTAGTAGAATTCCGGACTCTTGATTTTTTTTACATGCGTTCTTGTTTCCGTACAAACAAAATATTAAGATTTGAAGGTTGTAAAATTTGATATTCAGATTGTTTGCATTTATGTCTTGAAATCCTCTTCTACCCTCTGACCTATGTTGCTTCTTCTGTTTGTGTTGATTGTCTCTACCAAAGGTCGACCATCATACCAATACCTGAACAAAGGCCAAGCGCGCGCTACGCGCGCGACACTATCACCTAGTCATATATAACGATCCCCACACAACTCTTTCCAATTTATGTTATTTAAGGATTTTTATCACTCGTGTAATAGTATCAAAGCAAAGCAACACCTTCAAATTGTAAGGAAAACTCAAATAAAATTTGTAAATCACAAACACATTTTGAGACAAGTATTAATATCAAAGTGCGACACGAAAATGAGCTAAGAACGCAACGCCTGACATATTTACTTACCTGATTCAATAGCAATTACCGCATTCAGCTCCTACGAATGATCGTAATCTTGGTTTACGAGTCTGGCACCTATAATTACAAATTATCGGGTCACAACGACAATACTTCTAAATAAATGAATGCTCGCCTAGATCGGGTACTAAGTTCAGCTTTCAGGATCCCCAATATAACACGTCTCCAATTATATTCTTATAAGTATACCAAGTAGTATATTAAATACGTCAAAATTAAATAAGTAAAACATCACTTATAAGTAATTATTAGGAAAAGCAAGTAATATTTAAAGGGATTGTTTAATTATATTCATAATTACTAGAAGTAATAAGAAAATATGATTCTATGAAATAAAAGAAAACATTAATTATAAGGAGTTATTTTGGTTAGAGATCATTTTTAAATACACAACCTTTAATTTACATAATTATATTTATTTCTAAAAGATTGAAACTCGCTTATTAGATAAACTAAAGTGATATTTAGTAAGTTTTATATATATGAAACAACCCGGAACCTACGGTTCCTTGCTAGTACAACTTAACGATATCCAAAAGTACTTTATTGAAATAAAAGTAAAGGAGAAACCCTCCTTACAAAGTTTTAAAGGAAACAGCGATGACAAAGTTTGAATTCTCAAAATACAACTAAATGTTAACAAATTAACTAGGTGATTCCTAGCTTCTTATTCGCCTTCAATTGCGTGAGCGCGTTCCCCCACCTTTATTCATAACCTGCGGGTTTTCAAATGGCAAAAGCCGACGCAGAAAAACATTTGTCAGTGAAAACTGAGTAAGAATATACCACAATATGTAAAACAGAGTTTTGGCTGAAAGAATGAAAAGAATGTAACTGAAGAGATTCCACAATTTAAATTATTAGTTGAGCTGAGGCGTATTAGAGCCCAGCGGGTAACGATTGCCCACAGAGAGGTCACGATGCAATAATATCATCACACAGGTACCTCTTGGGATATCACAGTCCATCCCAATTCACCCAGGGCGTTTGTAGGTAGCCCGACACTACCCCGCCCATCACATAGCTAAAGGACCTTAAGTGTCGACACCCCTATACAGTTGTGACCCACACATGCATAGGTAGTACTCTATAGCTTTCACAATTTTATAAACCCGTATAGGGTAGGGTATGAAACCCTAGGAGGTCGTCTCACGTGCGCCTCCGGCCATAGCCTTCACACACATCCTCTGTACATCGCCCCATATCATTTATCGTTCATTTATATTCCACAAGATCATTTTAGAAACATCGGTTCGAAATTCAGAAGTAACCACATATCTTTCAAAAGAATATTTGCAATAGAGATTCTCAATTTTCAAGACTTTAAACCGTTGTTTGAAACACAAGTACACACGCCAAGAAACATTTTGATAGTTAAAGTATTGTGCGCATAAACTTACCTGGAATGGGGTGAGAACTTCACACACAAGCTAGCACTGAACTAGTAGTAGGGGTCCTCGATGAACTCGCCTCCTACGAACTCGGTATCTACAATAATCACATAATCCTATATTAACACATATACATCACACAACAAATTGCAATTAAATTGTCCTATATGAAATGCAAGTGAAATCCCCCAATTAATTCCCCAAACAAAATATATTACACTAGCTATAATTTTACGTTTAGAATATAAATTAAAATAAGAAAAATAGTGACTTATAATTATAAAAGTAATATTTGAGGTAAAGAAGACTTGATTAGATGTTCTAGAATATTTATTTAAATTACTAAGGTGAAATTATATACACAAAGATAGCTATATAAATTTTAAAGTTTAGATAAATGAAAATGGGAGTTTAAACTAAAGCTAAAGCTTAACTATTTTTATTATAAAGTTATATTAACGAAAACTATGTTATAAGTGAAAAGAATTTATTTCGCGATAAAATCGAAAACATTACTATTTAGTTGTTTAAGAAAAATATAGTATAAATAATATACACTTATAAAATACTATTTTAAATTTGATTATAAAGTTGCATATTTATTTTTTTGAAAAGGATCATTAACTTACATTTGATAAAATATATATATACAAATAAGAAATACTAATTTATATTATAATAAAGAAATAACTTAAAATTACAAATAGTTGATATACAATCAGCCCCTAAACAGTTTCACTTCATACAAAAGCCTACCCCCATTTTTGTAAAAAGACACTTTCAAACCCCCTGATTCAAACCCAGTCCAATTTCTTCTCAAACAAACCCAGAACAGTTACATCTATACTCCAAATACAGGATGGAGAGGCGAAGACAACTTCTGAAACAAAAGATTGAGCAACAACAGTGGGTCACGATTTACCGATCGGACAATTTGCAGGGACGAAGATGAGCAGCGGTGATGGTTCTGGTCGTCACTGGGTTCGTCGGGAGAGAGGGAGGCGAACGTGGTGGTGATGGCGGCGAAGCAGAGGGAGGCGGCGTCGGGGGTCTCGGCGACGCAGAGGGACGACGGCGCAGCGGGCGGCGGCGGGCGGTTCGGCGACGCAGAGGGGCGACGGCGTCGGGCGGTTCTGGGCTTCGGCCTGGGTCTTCGCTCGGCGCCAACAGAGAGAAGAGGGAGATGGCGAGGGAGAGAGACAGAGGTGAGGGAGAGGGATAGCGAGAGAGGAAGAGACAGGGGCGAGAGAGAGAGAAAGAGGCTGAGAGAGGGATTGAGATTGGGTGTACTGTAAACCCAATCGGAACAAAAAAAATTGGATGTTCAATCAGTGAAATTGATGCAAGATTTCATCTTTGACTTTGATTGGCGGAAATCATGGCGGGGATTAGGAGAGGGGAGGTCAAAATATTGGCTCTTGCCATGGTGGTCGCCGGATTTTCAGGAGCAGAGATTTCTCCTGTAAAAATGGAGATGATGTAGGGGATGAAGGGAGGAAGGTTAGGGTGTGGCGGGCACACGGTGTGACGCGGCGGTTGGTTACGTAAAAGTTATTAAAAGACACGTTTTGGTCACGCTACAACGTTACACGACCCACTACACTTCACCCAATAATTTACACCCAACTAACTATAAAAAAATTACATCTTAAAAAAAATAAAAGAAAACTTTTGATAAAAATATAAATAATAATAATAATAATAATAACAATAATAATAATAATAATAATAATAATGATAATAATAATGAAAAACAACTTTTAGTGCATGAAAACAACTTTTGTAGTTTCAAATAAGGGCCCGAAAAATTCGTTAAACTCTCTAAAATACCCCCTAAAATATCGGGGTATTACATCACATCTCCCTTAAAACAAAGCTTCGTCCCCGAAGCTTGAAGTAAATCGAATCTCCCAATGCAAGTATGTGGTATGCAGTTCTAATGTGCACATAATAACAAGACAAGACAGGTAATTAAATATACGGCTGTTAAATCACATCTCCCTTAAAAGGAGTGACGTCCCCGTCACTCGGCTCATACCTTGTCGAAGAGGTGTGGGTAACGTTTCCTCATGTCTGCCTCGGCTTCCCAAGTTTCCTCTTCCGTTTGGTGGTTTGACCAAAGAACCTTGACCAGCGTGGTGGACTTGGTACGGGTGTTCCTGGTCTTTGTATCAAGGATTTTGATTGGTTGTTGTTCAAAGGTAAGAGAGGGATCGAGTTCAACAGGCTCGGGATCAATGATATGGCTCGGGTCGGGTACATAAGCTTTGAGTTGGGACACATGAAAGACGTTATGGACTCTACCTAGGCTGTTAGGAAGATTCAGGCGATAGGCTACCTCTCCTATACGATCAAGTACTTCGTAGGGTCCAATGAACTTGGGGCTTAATTTTCCTTTCTGATTGAAACGCATAACCCCCTTTGTAGGTGAAACCCTTAAGAACACTTTGTCACCAACTTTGAATTCCAATGGCCTTCTCTTCAAATCCGCGTAAGACTTTTGTCGATCCTGGGCCGCCTTCATCCTTTGCTGAATCATTCGGATTTGGTTTGTCGAGTCCTCGATCATTTGTGGTCCAAGAATGATAGTCTCGCTGATGTCACTCCAACACAGTGGTGTCCTGCACTTCCTCCCATACAGTGCTTCGTAGGGTGCCATCCCTATGCTAGCATGGTAGCTGTTGTTATAAGAGAATTCGATAAGTGGTAACTTATCCACCCATGAACCTCCAAAGTCCAGAATGCAAGCCCTTAGCATGTCCTCCAGTGTTTGAATCGTTCTCTCAGTCTGGCCATCCGTAGCTGGGTGAAATGCTGTGCTGAACCTAAGCTCAGTGCCCATGGCTTTTTGTAGCTCCTTCCAGAAGTGTGATAAGAAGTTTGGATCCCTATCAGAAATAATCGAGCTAGGTACTCCGTGTAGTCTTACTACATTCTTGATGTATGCATCCGCCCTCTTTTCCATGTCCCACGTGTCCTTCATGGGAATGAATCTTGCAGTTTTCGTCAATCTATCGACTACCACCCAAATCTGGTTCAGCCCATTAGTTGAAACAGGTAAGGCCGTAACAAAATCCATTGAGATGGAATCCCATTTCCATACTGGTATCTCCAATGGTTGTAACATCCCACCTGGTCTCTTGTGCTCGAACTTAACCTTTTGACACGTCAAACATCGAGATACGAAATCAGCTACTTCCTTCTTCATACCTTTCCACCAGAAGTTCTTCTTCAAATCCTTGTACAACTTGTCTCCTCCTGGATGTACCGAATAAGGCGTGTTATGAGCTTCCTTCATAATCTTCTCCTTTACCTCCGCGCATTTTATTGGTACACACCATCTTCCCTTGAATTTCACGCTTCCGTCTTCCTCCACTTTGAAATCGGGTGCTTCGCCTTTGTTGATCTTCTCCTTAATCTTTTGTAGGAATGCATCTTCTTTCTGTGCTTCCTTTATTTCTTCGAAGATGTCCGGTACTGTCGTCATATTACACAACATGTTCGTTGTTCCCTTCGTGCAGACTTCAATCTCGAGTCTTCGAAACTCTTCGCAAAGCTTAGGTGGTAAAACCCACATTGCATTTACCGTATGCTCCGTCTTTCGGCTCAATGCATCCGCTACTACGTTGGCTTTCCCTTCATGGTATTGGATCTTGATATCATAATCTTTCACCAATTCTAGCCACCTTCTTTGTCGCATATTCAGCTCCTTTTGAGTGAATATGTACTTTAGGCTTTTGTGATCGGTAAAGATCTTGCACGTCGTACCATAAAGATAATGCCTCCATATCTTTAATGCAAACACTATGGCCGCCAACTCTAAATCGTGAGTAGGGTAATTCTCTTCGTAGGACTTTAGTTGCCTTGAAGCATACGCAATCACTTTGCCATCTTGCATCAAAACACATCCTAACCCGTGCTTAGACGCATCACTGTAGACTTCAAATTCTCCTCCTTCAGTAGGTAACGTTAACACAGGTGCCGACGTTAACCTATCCTTTAGGGTTTGGAATGCTTCCACACAATCCTTGTCCCATACGTATTTGCTTGTCTTCTTCATTAACGTTGTCATGGGTTTTGCTATCTTGGAGAAATCCTTCACGAATCGTCGATAGTAACCCGCCAATCCTAGGAAGCTTCTTATCTCCGTTACGCTCTTTGGTGTGGGCCAGTCTCTTACTGCAGATATCTTCCCTGGGTCCACTGACACACCTTCCTTCGATATAATGTGCCCTAGAAAAGGCACTCTATCCAACCAAAACTCGCACTTGGACAATTTTCCATACAACTTCTCTTCCCTTAGTGTTTCCAACACCTCCCTCAAATGCTGTTCATGTTCTTCTTTCCCCTTTGAGTAGATTAGAATGTCATCGATGAAAACGACAACAAACTTATCAAGGTACTTCTGAAGAACGCGGTTCATTAATTCCATGAATGCTGCTGGAGCATTAGTGAGTCCAAATGGCATTACTGTAAACTCGTAGTGGCCATAGCGAGTTCGAAATGCCGTTTTAGGAATATCCTGTTCAGCTATCCTAAGCTGATGATATCCAGACCTTAAATCGATCTTCGAAAAGGTATCGGCTCCTTGTAGTTGGTCGAACAAGTCGTCGATCCTGGGAATTGGGTACTTATTCTTAACGGTTACCCCATTCAACTCCCGGTAGTCAATGCAAAGTCTTAGGCTACCATCCTTCTTCTTCACAAACAGAACCGGTGCTCCCCATGGTGAGACACTAGGTCTTATGAAACCCTTGTCCAATAACTCCTTCAGTTGTTCCTGAAGCTCTTTTAACTCGGCTGGTGCCATCCTATATGGTGCCTTCGAGATTGGTCCAGTTCCTGGTACTAAGTCTATCGCAAAGTCCACGGCTCTCTTAGGTGGCATTCCTGGAAGGTCTTCTGGAAAGACATCTGGAAATTCGTTCACAACTGGGATATCCTCTAATTTCTCCCCTTCTTTCTCCTGATCATGGATCGTACAGAGGTATGCCCTATGCCCTTTCTTCACATCGGAGAGGATGGTTAAGGCTGACACGATTTGGATTTTGGGTTCTCTAGTTATACCCCTATAGGATAGGCGTTCGCCTTTTGGTCCACGAAACCTGACCTTTTGGGTGGCACACTCTATTGTTGCTTTGTATTTGCTAAGCCAATCCATACCTAAGATGACGTCTAGGTTGCCGCGGTCGAAAAGAATTAGATCAGAAGGTAGCTTGGCTCCTAAGATTTCTAGGTTGACTCCAGGGTACATGGTATTGCAGGGTGTGACTTCTCCAGTAGGGGTAGAGATTGAGATAGATATTGGGGTAGGATTTGGTAAGTCTAACTTCTTAGCAAAAGTAGATGATATGAAAGAAAATGTGGCTCCAGAATCAAATAACACAAAAGCAGGGGTAGAATGGATTAGGAATGTACCAGTCACCACGTTGGCCTGTGCTACCTGAGTCTGATTCATCACATTGATAGTTCCAGCTGCGCTGCGTGCTGTGGCTGCGGATGCAGGTGCGCCTGCAACTGTGGTTGCTGAAGTAGCATTGTTGTTTCCTTGGGGTCGGTTGTTGTAACCATTTCCTCCCTGCCAGTTGTTACCTCGGTTATAGCCTCCTCCATTGTTGTTTCTGTTGCCAGCATTGTTGTTGTTTCCCCCATACTGATTTCCACGGTTGTTATTGCCTCCCTGATTATAACCGCTGTTATTCCCTCCGTAGTTGTTTCCTCCACGATTGTATCCTCCATTTCCCCCTTGGCGGTTCACATTGTTTCCTCCATATCCTCCACCATTGTTATTCCCGAAGTTATTGAAGTTGTTGTTGTTGAAGCTTCCACCGCTGTTGTTCCCTGAGGGTCTTGAACGACATTCAAACCTTCGATGGCCTAGCTTACCACAATTGAGGCAGTTAACTTTGTTCCCCCGACAGTCCACTCCTGGATGGTTCATGCCGCATTGCTTGCAGTTGTAGATTCGTACCTGGCCTTGGTTTCCAAATTGATTGGTGGGGGCTGGGTTGGGACGAAACCTTTTATCTCCGCTATTGTTTCCCGAACCACGATTCTGGAAACCTGTCCCTGCCAGTGCCTCAGACTTCCTCTTCTTAATTTCTTCATTATTCTCATCAATCAAATTCTGGGCGTCCTGAGCTGCCCCATAAGCGTCCATAAGTGTGTCAAATCGAGTTGCAATCAAAGCCATTCGGAGTTGGAAGTTTAAACCTCCTATAAACCTCTTGATCTTCTTTGCCTCAGTCGGCACCAGTTCCCTTCCAAACCTCATCAACTCCATGTATTTCTGATGATAATCATAAGGGTTGTCACTTCCCTGTTTCAAGTTCATGAATTCCTTGAACTTCCTATCCTTGACATGTTCAGGATAGAAACGTTCTCGTAGCGCTGCTTTCAGCTGTTCCCAGCCAAATCCCTGCTGGGCGAGAAGTTCTTCTCCCTTGGCTGACCACCAGTTGTCAGCCTCCTTCTTGAAGTAGTAGAGGGCTACTTCGACACGCTGATCTTCAGGGCAGCGCGCAGATACTAGGACTTTTCCAAAGTCCCTAATCCAGTTTTCCAAGGTGGTGGGGTCATCCGTCCCATAAAAGAAGTCAGGGCGGAGTTCAGCTACCCTACTCATAACATTTCCCCCTCCGTTGTGGGTATTTTGTAGAATTTGGGTGAGAGCTAGAGTTGCCTGACGCATCTCCTGAAATTCAATGGGGTCCACAGGTGGAACTTGGCCGCCATGGGTTTGCTGACCTCCCTGGTTCATTGTTCCTACTTCTCTTGCACGTCTCCTGGTATAATATTGCATTGTACCTTTGTTTAAATATATAACCTTACTTAATATAGGTCGGAAGGAATTATACTTCTAGTTCACATACATGCAGCCTATAAGTTTCAAAATTTAAGCATACATTTATCCATCCATCAAATAATCCACATAAACATTTAAATGGTAAGGAACAACCCAATTCTATAAAGTAAATTAGTAACTCCTAAAGTTAACTAAACGTTCGCTCTCGTGATAAGAGAAATGCAGTAGATGACAATTCTAAGGGTGAGATGGGTGTGGAACTACTCGTCGTCATCAGTGGGGAGCATGAGCTCGCTACCAGCAGCGTCGATCTAATCTCTTCCGCCTCATTGTTTCCTTCATGTTCCTTCTCGTCACTCTCATCGATCTCATCCATATCGGCATCCCAATCTATAAGCTCCTCCTATGCGTCCTCATCTTGGTTTTCAACTTGGTCTTGCCCATATCCTTGGTCCTCGTCCATGTTCAGAAAGAAGAGAAAAGGAGTCTCGGAAGTGTTCTAGACCGCGTATACACTCATAATCTCAACGGAACTAATTTTAAATAATTTAAAGCAAGTATGTAACATGGCAATTTAACAAGTCTCGGCCACATAACAACTATTCGTTCACAAATAGTGGGGATTAACAAATAATCACACAAACATTTGAGAACCAAGAAGGAAAACACGACTATGCTAACCCACATCCCCGGCTTGTTTAGTTTTAATTCCATTTTTAGTTATCCTATGTCCATTTTAAATTTTTGAAAAGCTTCCAGTTATTTTGAATCTTTATTTAATGGAAATCGAGAAGTCGTACTAGCGTTGGAACCGTCGGCTCTGATACCAACTGAAACAACCCGGAACCTACGGTTCCTTGCTAGTACAACTTAACGATATCCAAAAGTACTTTATTGAAATAAAAGTAAAGGAGAAACCCTCCTTACAAAGTTTTAAAGGAAACAGCGATGACAAAGTTTGAATTCTCAAAATACAACTAAATGTTAACAAATTAACTAGGTGATTCCTAGCTTCTTATTCGCCTTCAATTGCGTGAGCGCGTTCCCCCACCTTTATTCATAACCTGCGGGTTTTCAAATGGCAAAAGCCGACGCAGAAAAACATTTGTCAGTGAAAACTGAGTAAGAATATACCACAATATGTAAAACAGAGTTTTGGCTGAAAGAATGAAAAGAATGTAACTGAAGAGATTCCACAATTTAAATTATTAGTTGAGCTGAGGCGTATTAGAGCCCAGCGGGTAACGATTGCCCACAGAGAGGTCACGATGCAATAATATCATCACACAGGTACCTCTTGGGATATCACAGTCCATCCCAATTCACCCAGGGCGTTTGTAGGTAGCCCGACACTACCCCGCCCATCACATAGCTAAAGGACCTTAAGTGTCGACACCCCTATACAGTTGTGACCCACACATGCATAGGTAGTACTCTATAGCTTTCACAATTTTATAAACCCGTATAGGGTAGGGTATGAAACCCTAGGAGGTCGTCTCACGTGCGCCTCCGGCCATAGCCTTCACACACATCCTCTGTACATCGCCCCATATCATTTATCGTTCATTTATATTCCACAAGATCATTTTAGAAACATCGGTTCGAAATTCAGAAGTAACCACATATCTTTCAAAAGAATATTTGCAATAGAGATTCTCAATTTTCAAGACTTTAAACCGTTGTTTGAAACACAAGTACACACGCCAAGAAACATTTTGATAGTTAAAGTATTGTGCGCATAAACTTACCTGGAATGGGGTGAGAACTTCACACACAAGCTAGCACTGAACTAGTAGTAGGGGTCCTCGATGAACTCGCCTCCTACGAACTCGGTATCTACAATAATCACATAATCCTATATTAACACATATACATCACACAACAAATTGCAATTAAATTGTCCTATATGAAATGCAAGTGAAATCCCCCAATTAATTCCCCAAACAAAATATATTACACTAGCTATAATTTTACGTTTAGAATATAAATTAAAATAAGAAAAATAGTGACTTATAATTATAAAAGTAATATTTGAGGTAAAGAAGACTTGATTAGATGTTCTAGAATATTTATTTAAATTACTAAGGTGAAATTATATACACAAAGATAGCTATATAAATTTTAAAGTTTAGATAAATGAAAATGGGAGTTTAAACTAAAGCTAAAGCTTAACTATTTTTATTATAAAGTTATATTAACGAAAACTATGTTATAAGTGAAAAGAATTTATTTCGCGATAAAATCGAAAACATTACTATTTAGTTGTTTAAGAAAAATATAGTATAAATAATATACACTTATAAAATACTATTTTAAATTTGATTATAAAGTTGCATATTTATTTTTTTGAAAAGGATCATTAACTTACATTTGATAAAATATATATATACAAATAAGAAATACTAATTTATATTATAATAAAGAAATAACTTAAAATTACAAATAGTTGATATACAATCAGCCCCTAAACAGTTTCACTTCATACAAAAGCCTACCCCCATTTTTGTAAAAAGACACTTTCAAACCCCCTGATTCAAACCCAGTCCAATTTCTTCTCAAACAAACCCAGAACAGTTACATCTATACTCCAAATACAGGATGGAGAGGCGAAGACAACTTCTGAAACAAAAGATTGAGCAACAACAGTGGGTCACGATTTACCGATCGGACAATTTGCAGGGACGAAGATGAGCAGCGGTGATGGTTCTGGTCGTCACTGGGTTCGTCGGGAGAGAGGGAGGCGAACGTGGTGGTGATGGCGGCGAAGCAGAGGGAGGCGGCGTCGGGGGTCTCGGCGACGCAGAGGGACGACGGCGCAGCGGGCGGCGGCGGGCGGTTCGGCGACGCAGAGGGGCGACGGCGTCGGGCGGTTCTGGGCTTCGGCCTGGGTCTTCGCTCGGCGCCAACAGAGAGAAGAGGGAGATGGCGAGGGAGAGAGACAGAGGTGAGGGAGAGGGATAGCGAGAGAGGAAGAGACAGGGGCGAGAGAGAGAGAAAGAGGCTGAGAGAGGGATTGAGATTGGGTGTACTGTAAACCCAATCGGAACAAAAAAAATTGGATGTTCAATCAGTGAAATTGATGCAAGATTTCATCTTTGACTTTGATTGGCGGAAATCATGGCGGGGATTAGGAGAGGGGAGGTCAAAATATTGGCTCTTGCCATGGTGGTCGCCGGATTTTCAGGAGCAGAGATTTCTCCTGTAAAAATGGAGATGATGTAGGGGATGAAGGGAGGAAGGTTAGGGTGTGGCGGGCACACGGTGTGACGCGGCGGTTGGTTACGTAAAAGTTATTAAAAGACACGTTTTGGTCACGCTACAACGTTACACGACCCACTACACTTCACCCAATAATTTACACCCAACTAACTATAAAAAAATTACATCTTAAAAAAAATAAAAGAAAACTTTTGATAAAAATATAAATAATAATAATAATAATAACAATAATAATAATAATAATAATAATAATGATAATAATAATGAAAAACAACTTTTAGTGCATGAAAACAACTTTTGTAGTTTCAAATAAGGGCCCGAAAAATTCGTTAAACTCTCTAAAATACCCCCTAAAATATCGGGGTATTACAATATATGTATAATATATATATATATAATATATATATATATATAATATATATATATATATATATATATAGGAAATTGATTCTTACACCGGTCATTTTTGTTGGTTACACCGGATTTTATTTGTCATGACATTATTGCCCTTTTAGTTAATAAGTAATATTTTCGTCATGTATTATGTGATCCATTTTTGTTGGTTACACCGGAGCATTATCTATCAGCGAGTCAGCAAAAGCATTCATGACTGCGCGAATCCTGGTTTCGACCTCGGGGTCCATCCTCCATGCTAGCAGGAACGACTGTTTTTGTCTTCAAGTGGCAACAATGGTGTTAACCAACGACTTGGAACGATCACCAGATGCGAATCTCCGCACATGACACTACAGCAAACAGTACAGAATAAAGGCATCAACATGTGGAAATCAAGAAGCTTAACGCACGCGAAAAAAAAAGTTGCTTACCTTAGCAAATGCCTCGCTATATCTGATGACATGCGAGTCGCCTTTCTTAACAGCGGCGATCTTTTCCTTCAGAATGACGTCAGGGCACAAATGGTTCTCATGATCCAACAATGAGTAGCAACCATATTCAGACTCGCTCAGGCTGCAATTGGGGCGAAACGGAAAAGAGTTTCTCTTGATCAAGGGAGCTCTACTCGGCTATGCGGCCGACTGTGTCTCGATCCTCGTTTGCTGGGCGACCCAGTATGCGAGCCAGTTCTGGGAACAACCGCCCTCGCGGTTACCCGCAGGCTGCTCAAAGGGAAGATTGTTCATGAAGACTGTCTTGCACTCCTTTGTTATCAAGCGCTTATAGCAACCTCTGATAATGGACTGGGGCCAGATTGATGGTGCCACTGCATCAAAGCCGAACTGGGGAGAAACTCGAGTGGGGTCAACATCCACGGTAATCCTCTCATACCTTGGCACGAGCTCACGAATATGCTCTGCGAGAGCAGGAAGGGAACCTCGCAGACACCAGCAAAAGAACTCGCGATAGCGCTCATGGAAATACGATCCCTCTTCGAAGAGAAGTTCTTCTGAGAAGACAACACCCTTAGAAGGGTAAAGCTTTGGAAACCATCGCACGTTCTCAATGCGCGTGGCATACGGCCTGGCAGTGAACTCTTGCCGCTTGTCGCATATCAGGCTCCAAACGCACTTGGTATTGTTCGCTCCGAACCACCTCGCAGCTCTGCCACTGTTACGCTCCTCCGTCTCGCCTGGGGGACACCACTTGTTGGGTTTAAGAGCAGTTGGAGCATAGGACGGCCATCGCTCGAAGACCCACATCGTCAAGAAGGAAATGTTGACGAAAGTCAGTATATCAAGGCGGCCACGCGACTCCTTCATGGCCGCAACCAGCTGATCCAGTCTGTAGTACAGTGTGCCCAAGACCAAGGGTTCGAGTGCGACTCTCTGGCCAAGGGCGAGCTTCACAGCAAGCGGCAGAACGTGGTAGAAGACCCCATCATGCGGGTGACCATCAATTAAGTACCTCGACAACCATGCACAGAGGAAAGCACAAAGGGTCAGGTGATAGCCTTTACCCTCCACGTAATTCTTGGCCTCTGGGTTCTCACTCAGAAGCTTCTTGGTGATGCTGCTGTTCGCGTAGTCACGAAAGAAGTACTGCAACCATTTGTTCCAAGTATTCTTCGCAGACGTATCAACCAACTGCCAGTTCGGAAGGGCTTTGGTAGTGGTCCACCGGGTGGCGATTTTCTTTACCTCTGACAGGCACTCCTCCATCTGCGTGTACAAAGCGATCTCCGCAGCTGTCCTCAAAGGACTCAAAGGGTCCACTTCACCCATGGGAGACAAATCGTACAGCATGTGCACGTCCTCGAGTGTGGGGGCAGCCTCGAACTCAGCAAAGTGAAAAGTATGAGTCGCAGGCGAGTAGCGGGAAAGAAGGTTTAGAAGCATGGATTGGTCCAGCTTCACGGCAGCACCCTTCATAGCACGAACAGCGAAGTATACGCCGGCCTCATTAAGAGTCGCAGCATGATCGGTCAACACGTGGTCAATCCACTCATCCATGTAGTCCAATTTCTGGACAAAAGCTTGGGTAGAAATCGCAGCGTAGGGGAAGTACCCATTTTCGATTCCCAATCGAACCACGTCCTCGGAACCAATCAACTCGAGCAAGGCTGAGTTAACTGGGGGAGTCAGTGTTAGCAATCCCTCATTGGGGACAGAAGCAGGCAATTTCTTCGCCTTAACCCTCGCGTGGTAGAAATCTTTGCCACCAAGATAGGTGGCTTTTCGCCACAAAGCCTGCGGAAGATCGGGTATCTCTTCGTCCTCCTTGGTGGGTTTGGTTCCTTTTGTCTTGGCCATTCCTGCGGAAGAGCAAGAAAAAAGGGGGGAGAAATATACCACACTTCAGTTTGAATTTCGAGATTCAAGATCTATGGAAAGAAAGATGAACAATTTCTGGTATCAATTTCAGAAATTAGAGGGTTGCATTATCAGTGATTTCAAAACCCCACATCCGAAGTCCTTATTATTGAAGGATTAAAGCAAAAGTGGGTTCAAAGATCAAAGCTTCTTCACAAGTTTCAACAGATAATATGTCGTGGGTTTGCAGATCCAACACAATTCAAAGCATACACTGGTATTCTAAATCGAAATTGAACAAGGCCAACCTTGTTTTCGCGAAGCCTGTTTGGATATACACAGTTGAAGAAGACGATTTGCAGTTCTGAACTGGTGATTGATTATCTGAATCTGCTCTCGAAGACTTCCGGGTACCATTAACTTTAAGAGAAAGAAGTGATGCTTTGCAGCAATGGGGGATACAAAGTATTTATCCAAAAACAATGAAGGGTTGCGTCCTTTCAGTAGTCGAATCGCAACCGTCACCGTCGAATCGCGCAATCACAGGACAAGCTGACGTCACGCCTAAAACCCTAAAGGCCAGACGGCACGACTCTAGGGGTTTTAGGTCATAATGGCACGCACGGGGGCTGAACTTACCCGTATTTGAATTGGTGCGTGGCGGCGACGCGTATGTTGGTTTCCGCGCATGGAAGTCTATACAGCTATGAGTCTTCACGCGCAGAAAGGGGGCTAATGTAGATAGTGCTTTCTGAGCTGACAGATCTTGGCCACGTGGCAACCATCTAGCACACCATATTGTGCTCCATACACACCGGATCACCAGCCGAGCTGATCCATGTGGGGGCTGCGAGACAGAGCCCTCGCATACCACTGCACGGGACTTGTAGGGACTTAGTGGTTTGGAGGCTAGAGTAAGCCCTGTCGCGTGCGAGCCAAGCCCGCGCGCGACCTTTAGTAACTGTTTTGAGAGATTTATGGCACGAGCACCATAAACCCGGTCAATCCGGTCAAACCCGGTCAACCTCGTAACGGTTCCGGTATTCGCGCATAACGTGCTGTAACGGTCCCTATATATGAGGACGAACGTGCCGTTGTGGTTAAGCTAATTAAGCCGCCATTAATGGGCGCATTAACCACACTGCAACGGTCACGTTCTCTGCTATATATAGGACGTTAACCTTTCCATACAAAGGGAGAACACACTTGCCATACGCGGAAGCTCTGCCAAACCTCTGTCTCTCTCTCAGACATTACTACTGCCTTACTCTCTCCCTACACACAACCCAACTCTTCCTGTGCCATCTCTGATCCTGTACATACGGTGTACACGGAGGTCTCCCCGCCGGAATCTCTTGTGCACAGCTGCCTATCCTAATAATGGTGCTTCTACTATTTGGAAGGGTCTTACTTTTGCTAGGGATATTGTTTTCAAAGGTTTTAGACAGGGTATTGCAAATGGCTGCAATACCAAGGTCTATCAAACAAGATGGATTCCAATTGGTTTAGGAAGAGCTTCCATGTCTAATCCTACTTTACCTCCTAATACTTTGGTCAAAGATTTATTGACAGATTCTGGACAATGGAACAAACAACTTATAAATCAGCACTTTTCTGATGACGAATCTGAAGCTATCCTTAATATCCCTAGAGTTGATATCCATGGTAACGATTATTTAGTTTGGACGCAGACAAAGGATGGGCTTTACAATGTTAAAACTGGGTATCATGTCGCGTTTTCCATTTTAAATCAACCAATTTTATCTCAAATTGCAGGTTCCAGCAACAATGTTAACAAAAACGCCATTTTATGGAGTTTGGAGGTCCCAAACAAAATCAAAATTTTTATTTGGAGATTGATAAATAACCTGCTTCCTTTAAAAGTGAATCTGCGTCTTAGAGGGATTGATATACCTGTTCAATGTGCTTTTTGTATGACAAATTCTGAAGATATAACCCATCTTCTATTTCATTGCCCCTTCATCAATTCCGTCTGGAAATCTTCGGATCTGCCTTTCACCATAACACCCATGAATGTTCCCATTTCTATTGCCATCCTTGAGATGATGCATGCCTTAGAGAAGAGTCATAGACCCCTGTTTGCTTTCCTCCTCTGGGAGATTTGGTGTACTCGTAACAGAAATTTTTTTGATTCAGTGCCTTGTTCTAAACAAAACATTATAAATAATAGTAAGGCTAAAAATGAAGAATTCATTGAATCGACTTAAACTTGGGGTTTTGTTCGTCTTGCAGATTCTTCTCCCAATCGTAATGGATGGAAATCGCCTCCGGAAGGAAAGCTCAAATGCAATTTCGACGCCGCTTGTTGCTTGTCCACAAAAACGACAACTGGAGCGGCAGTGCTCAGAAACTCTCACGGAGATTTCATCAGAGCATGGACATACCCAATTCCATTCAACTCAGATGCAACAATTGTGGAAGCTGAGGCGATTAACAAAGGCTTGGATCTGGTGTATTCTTTCGGTTTTCGATCGGTTATGGTGGAAAACGACTCTCAAAGTCTAATGAAGAAGCTGAACCATACTTTAAAGATGGAGAGGACGGTGGTGGTCAAACACAAGTTCTGTGGCTCTGAAATGAATCAGCTGATTCATTTAATATGTGCAAAAATGATGGCTTTATATGTCAGGGATGTTAGTTGGACTTCTCGTGATGGTAACAAATTAGCTCATAGGTTAGGCTACTATGTTTCAGGAACACCAAATGAACTAACTTGGTGTATTGTTTGTCCTGAATTCGTGTGTACTGAATATTTGGCAGATAAAAATCTGTCCTAAGTCTATATATTTCCTATTTCAAAAAAAAAAAAACCTTCAGGTTCATATTTCATTTGTAGGGATGGAACCGCCAAGTTTCTAATGGCGCCTGTGTAGGTTGGACTATGACTCCTAAAGAGATCACTTACAACCACTTTGAGTGTTATATTCAAAACGTAGAAGACATCGATTCATCATTAGCATTACACATCAAATTTAAATGATTTGTAATTAATTTATACGAATGTTGTGGGGAAAATTGATCAGACAGAAAGTGAAGAGCGACATGAAAATTTGGTAGTTCCCTACGGGCACGGGTCATAATCTAGCATATATATATATATATATATATATATATATATATATATATATATATATATATATATATATATATATATATATATATATATATATATATATATATATATATATGCTAGATTATCACACACACACATGTATGTACATTAGTATTTTATTGACTTATAATCTTCAAGAAATGATTTATCACAAACATATTCTTGTTATTTAATTTTATAAACTTGATATCAATTATAAATAATCAAATATTACTAAAAATTAAATTGATAGCAACCCCCCTAGAATTTTGGCAAAACTACAATATGTACCCCCTTTTAATAATAAAATTGTTTCCATAGATGACAACTACACCCCCTAAAATATGAACTACCAATTCATTCAATCTAAACATGAATTCAAGCCCAAGACATGATTTTAACTATGTTAATTAACTCGTGACGAGGTTTAGAGCTTACCCATCCCAAAAATGGCGAGAAACGGCCAAGAATTGAAGTGGGTCAAGTTGCCGAAGTTGTTGCCGGAGTTGGAACTCGACCGGAGCTTCTCCGGTGGTTCCTGGCTTCGTTTGAAGCCTCCTAGAACTCAATTGGACCTCTTGGAGTCGGATTACATCGGTTTAGAGGGGTGGGTATGCCTCTGAGTTGGGTTGGCCGAAGCTCTCGTCGATTTCCATGGAGTTCTGGAGGCGACTGCGGTGTCTTGTTACAACAGTTACGACTGCAATTTTCTCCTTATTCTGAGCTCGAAATAGAAGGGAAGATGGATTGAGACGAGGAGGAGGCGTGAGGAGCTAAGGTGGTGGTGTCCGGCTTCGGGTAATTTTCCCCGACGGCTGTAGTGGCGATGTTGGTGGCATTTGGCTGCTGCTACCTGCTTATGTTGCTGCTCTGTTCGGGACATAGAGAAAGAGAGATATAGGTAGAGAAGAGAACACAGAGATGAAGAGGAAGGAGGAGGTGATGGTGTTCACTGTGGTGGTGTTGATGAATATGATGAAGTGGGTGGTGATGATGGTGATAGCACCTTTTAGGGGCTATAATTATTTAGCATTTACCACATGATTATATGTATTTGGAGAGTGTTTTGAGGCCAATGTTAGAGATTCTAGGTCGTTTTATCACTTGTTGCTACCATGTGCTATATTGTTAGTCCGGGCGTTTTTCCGTGCATATTTCATTGTTATTTGTCAAATTTAATCGCTTGGTATGTTTTTTCATGTTGTTTTGGCAGGGACGGATGCTAACCGGTTGATAGGAGGTATGGAACGAACTTCGGAAACAATGAGAGCTCAAGTGGAGTCAAGGGAAGCCGAATTGGAGGAGCTTGGATGACCAGTCTGAACTATTTTGATCATAGATATAGTTATAAAACTCATTTGGGGGTTAGACCAGTTCCATATGAAATTAGACTCAGAGAGCTTTCCATCGATAGGTCACGGAGCTAAATCGGAGTTCGGACGAAGAAGATATCGCGTTTTGAAGTCAAGAGCAGATTTTAGGGGGGCTTTTATGCAATTACTGAAGACTTCTGCGGGTTATGATTCAAGAATGACGTAGGGACGAAATTATTCATCATTCACGCATCCAGAGAGCCAAGAAGAAGGAGGAGAGAAAGGAGACTTCACTGGGAACGATCTCAAGAAAGGAGGAGAGCCCGAATCGCGCCAATCTTCACGATTTTAGCGTTTGATCTATTTTTCTCTTTACTTTCTTGTATGAACTATTCAAGAACCATGTTAACTTGTGTTATGAGTAGCTAAACTCATACCTAAGCATCTATGGAGAGCCTAGGGTTTATGTTTTGATGATATTTTCCGGATTTTGGATGATCTTTCATGCTAGGATTATTGTTTAATGGAGATTGTTTAGGTTTTCATCATGTTGAGTTCTTTCATTGACAAAGTAGGGCTAAGATGTGTGATGTGGATTATCTATTTCTTCATTCAATCATGAACTAGGCTTAATGATGATATTGGTAGCCTAATTATCTTGTTTATTGTGCTTAATTATTAGTAACGTAGGAGTCATGACCCGAAATTACTATGTAACTAGTGAGTGTGAAAACAACTCTACCCTAGTTGGGATGAGTAAACAAGATCATTCTTAATTGACTAGACTGAGAGGTTAGTTGGATAGGAATGGCTAGATGAGGGTAAATTCAGCAGGAAGTAATGAGTTATTAGTGAATGGTGTTCTGAGAGGACATTATTCCTTGCAATATTGTTAGTCTGCTAGAACACATAGGTAGTATACTTGGCCTGAGAGGGACAAACCATCGCCTTTGTGTAGAACGACATGAGACCGATAGGTGATTGTCAACGCCATTACCCAACATAGTTGTTAAGAGTCATTGTGTTAGAACATGGAATCAGGAATTGTCAAAACTACCCTAGGTGATCTATAGATTGCCTAGCTTTCTCTTCTCTGATTTACATCAATTCATTTTACTCGCGTTATTTCATTACTGTTGCTAGTCATTTGTTTGAGGGTGACAACACTTCAAACTACAATCATTTTTACCGGTTACTTTGGTAAATTGAGTTTAATTGCTAAAACTAGAGCGTATAGTAAACACCTTCCCTTGGGTTCGATAACTCGGAGTCCAAAATACTCCACTTTATTACTTGACCGTATACTTGCGTAGCAATGCGTAGTAATCGCGCTGCAGATGGTGAAGATGACGATGAGCTGTGGTGGAAGTAGGAGGAGCAGGAGAGGCTATTTATATTGCGGGTTACTTGGAGAAGTAATCCTCTATCATTGACAAGGCCGTGATGGTGACCGTGGCGGTGGTGGGTGAGAAAAATCACCCGAAGAAGAAGAAGAAGAAATCTTGACGAATATGAAGTCTTGTGAAAGTTCAGGGTGTGGTTGGGCACACCAACATGTTGGGTGATTGGGTGTGGCAAAACTATGATGTCTCGCATTGGTCGCACACGCGATCACGACTAAAATAGAGGAGCACACAATTTAGCTATGAATATTAGCCCAGCAATTTCTAAAACTTCACCCGAATTTCTAAATTATGAAAACATGACAATTTGTCCAATTTTATTTTATCACAACTCAATTATTATTTAGCTCTTAAAAGTCTCACACAAGTTTCTTAACAACTAAAATTTAAATTCCGCAAATTTCTCAAATCAATTCTCGCAAATTTTAAACTGAAGTTTGCGTCTTAAATTACAGAACTACCCTTACAAAAAGTACAGAGTATTACATCCTTAGTGTGGGTAACCCCTCTTGTTGAGAAAAGTGAAAAGTGTGAGTTTGTTGAGACCCTGGAGAAAGCAGAACATTGATCATGTCCAGTCGATGTGGATGTTGGAATCCATAATGGTGCGAACGACGTGAAAATCCCTGTGCGACCAAAAATTGTTTATGAGTAGCCAAATCACATTCCGCCTATTCATCCAACAACCAATCGCTATTTGGAGAAGATTGGAAATGAACCTTTCAAAGGAAAAACCTTGTATTCGAGCGCAAGGTGATAGATCTTTCAATTTTAGAAAGTATCAACCGTTGTGATTCCCGGGGACAGAGAGTGAGCCTGTTGGCGTCATCATCAGCAACGATGGTTAAGGGAAGAGGTAGACGAATAATAGCCTGATGATAGTCACGACCGTCAAACAACAACAATTTTTGCAACAACCCCCTTATCCGGCTCAGACAAGACCGGGAGGGCGCTGCTAAAAGTAACGACTGACATCGAAAGCATCACCTCCAGATATATTACAATTTTATTAAACATTACACAGTGTTTCTCATGTACGTCGTTAAGTACTACTATATTACACATAAACTAGCATACTAGATGTCATCTAGTGACATTATCATTCTACGTGAGTCTCGTACCCTGCTACACCATAGTCTTCAGCTCCTAACCTGCGGAGGGAAGGAAAATAAGAACCGCAGTTTAATAAAGTCAGCATAAAATACTGAGTAAGTAAACACCCGAACACGTAAAAAGATGGCGAAGTATGATTTCTTTTCACATCAAATATAAAGAGGAATAAATCATAAAAGGATAAACTTGATGAGTAAAGTAGGAACTCAAATAAATTCACATCTTCTCGAAATTTCCTTCTTGACCTTCAAGCGAAGTGTCATTCCCAGTCCTTTCATAAATATCATTTCCTCATAGAGAACCATACTCTTAATTGTTGATACGGGGAATATTTACTATTCTATTAGTAGCAGCCGACACCCCGTAAGACTTCTCGCGGCCAGAGAGGTGAGTACATGGAGCCACCCGGGAAGTTGCGACCGAGTTAAAATACATAGGTCGAGTGACTGAAGTCAACACAACATTAATAATCACAGGCCGAGTGACCGAAGTCAACACGACGATAATAAGCTTCTCCCGTACAGCTCTTTCAACTGTATGTTATTACGCATTATTATTTTTGTGTGGCAATTTCAAAGAAAATATTTCGAATCATAAAAATCTCAAGTAAAACATATATATCACAAAATACATTTGAGATAAATATTAAAACTCATATTATGACACGAAAGGAGCTAGGCACGCAATACTTGACATATTTACTTACCTTAGTCCAATAGCGATGGAGCGTCCTAGTCGTAGTCCTTGCCTACGTAAACGTCACGTACAAATTGGAGTTTCTAACTTGTCATAAATCCAAATATAAAGCGATAAGCATATCCATAATTATATTTATTATTTTTGGACTTACCCGAAATTCACTCGTTAACTTTCAACGTTACTCTCTCTTTAGTTACATTTTCTTAACATCTATATAAAACGATGCGTCTATTTTTTTTAAACAACTATTAAATTTTATGTTTCGAAAAGTGATTATTTATTTGGAGAATTTATTTTATAAAAGACATGAAATATTAGTGAAAATTAATGATAGTTTATATTTATGAAAATGAATGTTACAATTAACGACTAAACGAATTTGAATTTTCAGGAAAACCACTTCTGAATACTTGACAAGACGCAACGATGTTTACAAACTAGTAAAATTCGTTTTTTACAAGTATTTAAACAACCAAATTGAAAGTTAGACGATTAAACACAAAGTTTGTTTAGTTATTAAAAAAACATTTCTAATTTAATTTTTAACGAACGACTCGTATACTATTTCAACACATGAATCACTTCTCCGTAACGGGCATGCCAACTTTTATTTTAGAAAATATTTTTAATCGAAAAATAACATTTTTATTTTTCGCGTACAATATGTTTTTTAAATAAAAGACAAGTAGAACCCCTCAATTTATGCTAAAGGGCAGCTAGTGCCCCTCCACTAACAAAACAGCTTTGTTAAAAGCTACCAACTACCTAACAGGTTGCTGTTTATACAATTATCTCCCCCACTAATACACTACAACTAGTTTCTGAAAAAGACAACTAACCCCCCTAAAACATGAACTACCAATTCATTTAATCTAAACACGGATTCAAGTCTCAAGGCCTGGTTTTGAGTATCTAAAACAACTAATCATAGGATTTAGAGCATACGTAGGCCAAGAATCGCAAGAAACCGTCGAGAAACGGCTCATTTCGGGTTCGCCGTCGAGGTGACCGGAGGTGGCTTCGTTGTCGGTGAGGAAGGCCTTCCTAGCTCCGGTTAGGGTCTGAATCTGAGTCCTTTGATCTCCTGTAAGTGTTTGGAATTGGTTTCAGGCAGTGGGTAGAACCGGATTCGCTCCGGCGAATCTCTTTGCCAAAAACTATGGTGAACGGCGGCGTTGTTTAGTGCTCCTTTCCGGAAGCCTATGGTGCTGTTTAGTCCTTCTCACTACTAGAAATATCGCCTGAAACGGCGGTTTAAAACCGCCGGAAATCCTACTAAAAACCGCCTTAAACAGATATACGGCGCTTTTTTCGGCGGTTTGAAATGTGACGTCAGCGGCGCCGTCGCTAATTGCAGAAAGGCGGTTTTGGGCGACGTATTGTTTTTTTCGTCGGTTCCTTCAATCCGCCTGGAATTTAATGGGCTCTCATTCTGGCAACGTCTCTTTTGATAACCGCCCTCCATAATATTTTTTATACAATAATTATTTCAGTTTTTTATTTCGTTATTTTTTAATTGTTTGAATTTTTGATAGTTTTTCTTCATTTTTTTCCTGAAATGCAGTTTTTCTTTGTTTCATTGATGCAGATCAAAGCATCTCTGATGTCAAAAAAAATACCACATTATTTGTCAACAAAAAGTCCAGATCGGATCTTCAGGTTGAAGATCTGGAATTTGAAGAACACAGAACCCTTATTTGTCAACAATAAGTCCAGATCGGATCTTCAGGTTGAAGATCTGGAATTTGAAGAACACAGAACCCAGTTCGAGGAGGAGGGATGGAGATTCTGATCAATGGATGAAGAAGAGAGAGAGAGAGAGAGAGAGAGAGAGAGAGAGAGAGAGAGAGAGAGAGAGAGAGAGAGAGGAGTGCCATGTTGGGTCGCCGACGAAGTATCGAGACAGCGGCGACGGCGGAGCGACTTCTGTGATGGTGGTTGTCGACGGCGGTGCGACTTCTGTGATGATGGTTGTCGACGCCGACGCGACTTCGGGTCTTCAGATCGATGAGAAGAGAGAAGAAAGAAGAAGAAATCGAGCAGGAGAGACATAAAGCAGATCGTGTGGTTGTTGGCCAAAGGTGGAGAAGAAGGTGGGAAGATTTTCATCCATGGTGTGGAGAGTGGGACTGGTGCGGAGAAGAGAGAAAGGGAGGAGGAGGGGGGCGGATGAATCAGGGAAAGGAAGAGAGAGGGTTGGCTGTTTATAATGATAGGGTTTGCAATTAGTGGTCTAGATTCTTCTTGTAGGTTTTCAATCAAGGGCTGAGATTTAATTGAATTATTTTTATTTTTCTAATTACAATATGAATATACACATAAGGTGGTTCTAGAAACCGACGTGTATCTAAATACAGCGCAGATACAAAAAAATCGCCGTAATTCTAAGGCGGTTTACTGAAATCCGCCGTCCTATTTCCGGCGGTTTTTGCAAACTGCCGTTAATTTTAACAAATGCGACGGTTCTTAAAAAACCGACGTATCTATGTTAAATAAACGGCGGTTTTTGCTTCCGCCGTATAAAAAACTGCCGCGACAGCCTATGTTTCTAGTAGTGTCTTTATCCCTTCTTTCTGGTCGTGATAGAGGGGGTGAGAGAGACTGAAACCGAGAGGGAAAGAGGGAACGTGGGTTGGCGATGGTGGCTGGTGATGTATCTGGGCGCTGCTCTTGCAATTTCTGTTTCTCTTGTTCACAGAGAGAGAGAGAGAGAGAGAGAGAGAGAGAGAGAGAGATGGAGCAGAAAGTGATAGAGGTGGTGGCACTAATTTTTTCCGAGAAGAGATGGTGGTGGTGAAGAAGATGAAGGCGATGATGGTGATGAGTTTTTGGTGGCGGCTATGTTGTTGTGTGAGAGGGGGAAGAGGAGAAGAGTTTAAATAGCAGATATTAGTTGGAGGAGTGATCCTCCATCAGTGAGTCGGTGGTGAGAGAGGCGGTGGAGATGGTGATTGCCGAACAAGGTGAAGTGAGATTGCTTGTTGAAATTGATTTCAATTAAAATACCATTTATTGGAAATGATAGGGTGTGGGTGGTGCAATGGTGACTAGGATGATTGGGTGTAGCAAGTGTAAGATATCTCGCGGTGGTCGCATACCCGCTAGCAACTAAAAACAAACGTATTAAATTATTTCTATTATTTGCTAAAATTCTCTTAGCAATTCTCAACAACCAAAGTCCGAAAATTTACCCAGTTCACTATTCACATACAAATGCTTATTTAGCTCCAAATTACCATTTATCCCCTAGTAATTATACGGGGTATTACATGTTTCCCCACAAGTGAGCATCAGAACAGCCTACGAAGTTCCTCTCTGACATACCATCACTGCCAAATTCAAGCAACAAAAGCAACCGGAAAGTATGGAAACCCTAATCCCACCGTCGAATCTAGGATGTCGATCTGCTCTTTCGAAGAAAAATGGAACATGCGAACTCCTCTCCGCATAAACCTTGCCAAAGAAAACACAATCTTTTCTATTTTTCAAAGCATGTCACGATTAGGGTAAAAGTTCCGACAAAAAAGGCCTACTCCGAATTAAATACCAGATGCCCAAATATCAAAGATCTGAATCCCACAGAGAAGTTCAAACGATTTAACTTCAAGAAGCCGTTTTGCCTCCAACCGTCAGAAAGAAACAGTTTCAAGAAACGCCACACCCTAATCTATACCGTGAAAAGTACTGACCAGCAATCAACCTCAGCCATCATATCAAAATCAAATGAAAATGGTCATCTACGGTGTTTCCAATTATGACTTTCGCAATCTCCACTCCGCCAGAAACCTTCTACAATAAACTTCTGCTGACTCACCATCACTGGGGGCTGCGAAGCACACCCAGTCACCACATAAACCCTAAAGACACGAATCGGGTGCTGCAAGATGTTTGTGGACCTCACGAAACCTAGCCCACGCGCAAGGGGGCTAAATGTAGAGTTCTGAGCAGTTTACGCATCGGAAATAAAAAAATAAAAATTCCTCAAAACCCTCCATGAATCGCAGGTGAAGCATTCAGAACGTGATAATAGAGATAAGGTTACCTTGTAGTCTGACCGATCACTAATAGAATTGGTTTCTCTTCCTCTGCGGATACTCACATCGTTGGATCTCAAAATTTAAATCCCTCTACTGTGTGTGCTAGCAGTGTAGAAGAAGGAAGAATCACCGAGGAGCTTGATCCAATTGAGCGTGAAGCGCAACAATGCAGGAGGAGGGGTTCGGCCTCTCTTTTTGACGTCGGCCCTAGGGAGGTTTGGCCCTCTCTTTTCTTCTCTCTCTCTTGCTCTAATTATTTCATCTAATGAAATATTAGGCTTGGACTAGGCTTTTATAAATAAAAAATCTTTAGTAATTACAAAATTGCCCCACTACTAATTCGAGCCATACTGGATTAGTCCAATACTAATCCGATCCATACTTGGATTCATTAGTAGTTTAATCCACTTTGCTATTTAGTCCAACTAAATATGCACATTGTTTCACTTTGATCCTTGATTATTTTCCTGTAAAGTACTCCAACTAATTAACATCTATATCCAGTCTAATTCTTTAGGTGTGTGCCCCTACATGTTCCTATGACATTGGCAGTAACAATTACAAACATTGAGCGGTGCCTAGCAACACATCAGTGCTACCCAACTAATAGGAATAGTCAGTGATCTGACAAACCTCTGTGACTAATGTTACCGTGCTATATCGTCCCTTTGTCACAATATCCGGATTGGACACGAGATACATATGTCACACTCGTATATCCATTCCATTGTTTCTTGATCATGGGAATAGGCTTATTTGAACAGATAACAACAATATATCACATATTGATTTATTAGAGCATGGCCAAGCATTTATAATTACTACCCATCGAGTGGCCGGGGATACATATTCCCACTATGTAGGACGGACAAATCCTATCTATATCACTACCATCTCTCAGCTTGGTTCATATAATGTCCAATTACCGCCTTTATAGTTACCCAGTTACGGTGTAACGTTTGATGAAATCAAAACATGATAATTCACAACTAGAGTACCTAGTGACTTCAAGTCAAAGCAACACAACACCATTGTCACTACGAGAAGCACTTGTGACATTTACATAGCCCCCATTTATCCTTCTCGTGCTGGGTCAATCCAGTATGTCATTCCTCCTAATGCATACCCTTGTGTTAGATTTGATATCTCCATATCAATCTACCCACATACTAATCTCCATGCATAGCGATTGTCCTACTAATCAATATACTTGACTAGAGATAACTTAAGATAAAAAACAAATGCAATCCAAGGAATTAATTATATCAATATATCCATATCTAATAAAATGAATATTCTAGCCAAAACAATGTTCACAATAAAATAAATTACCTCTAGGGCATCTACACCAACACTCTCCCACTTGCACTAGAGCCAATCTGGTGAATCTCGTATGCCTATCGATCTAGTGTGCCCCTTATGCTTACGTTGAGCAAGAGGTTTAGTGAGTGGATCTGAAAGATTACCATCTATTGGTATCTTGCGTATCTCCACATCTCCTCTATCGGCAATCTCTCAAATGTGATGGAATCTCCTGAGAATGTGAATCTGATGCAGTAATATATTCAGTATGTATGGTAGAATCGGCAATTGAATCTTGCGTGGAACCCTTCCAGATCTCAGCTCCTCCATTTACGCTAAACACATAACCCGACTGCGATCTGAAATCATCCGTGTCGGTTTGGAAGCTCGCATTAGTATAACCCTTTATACTGATTTCTTCCTCCGCTCCATATATGAAGAATAAATCCCTAGTCCTTCTTAAGTACTTAAGGATATTCCTTACAGTAATCCAGTGACTCTCACCTAGATTCGACTGGTATCTGCTTGTCATACTCAAAGCATGAAGGGGTGTACAGTAGGTAGAAATGCATGATCAATACCCTAGAAGGGGTGTTGAATAGAGTATGCCAACTTTTGCTAAACTTGCAAGAAGAGTGGTGTCAAAAGGAATTGTAAAAAGTGAAGAGTGATTCAAGGCCTTGAAATGAGTTTGAAGCCCTTAGAATGAAAATAGTTGAAGTTTAAAAGATAAGACTATTCCAAGGACTTGAAATGAGTTCAAACCCTTGAAATGAAACTGTTTTAAATGCTGCAAAGGAACCAAGTATGTAATTGAAAAGTAAATGCAAGAGACACAAGATATATAGAGTTCTGTCCACTTGGACCTACGTCTCTACCTCAGGGATCTTCTCCCTTCCGGATTTTCAAACACAATTCTTATTAATCCATAGCTAAGCCCTAGATCTCAAGCACAGAAAGATGCCTTACTTTGTTGCAGCTTGTGGTTCTCACTAACTTATCTAGTACCTTCTATAGCTATCTGATTAACTAATAATTCTCTATTGTTCACCTTGAAAAATCCTTGAGAATGGGAACTAAAATGATATACAAATGAAGTTCAGAAGAGAAGAACACTAGAACTGAATCTGCAGTGAGTATGAAGTGTTCTTTGTATGCTTGGATTGAGAGAAACGAATCTGATTTTTTGTTTCTTGTCAATCCATGAATGTTTTTGAGTGTCTCTGCTACTTTTTCCCGTTTCAGTGCTTCAGCTTTCCCTCTTTTTATAGAGCAGTTTGTATTGGAGATCTTCAGGATCTTCTCTTAACAAACTTCCCTATTTTGTAGCCTCAGCTTTGACTTCTCTAACAGCTTCTCCTACGGATAGTTTGATAAGTATCGTCAATGATACTGACTTGATATGGTATAAACATCTGTTAGGAAACTTCTAAACACAACAAGATTGATCAAAGAATCAAATCATCACGGAGTTTCCTTTCGTGCAAAACTCAGGTTAAGGAATAGATCATGTAAAATAGGAAACAAAATTTCCCTGCAAAACTAAGTCAAACAGGTGGATTAGATACTGTTAAATATGTCAAAACACTTTGTCTTTCATCATCAAGTATCAACTAATCAAGCAAAGGGGTTTAGGAGTTGAATCAAGATCAGAAACTTCCCCTAAGTTCATGCATATAAAGCATAGTCAGTTTCAAGGCTTTGAAAGCTGTTTCAAGGCCTTGAAATAGACTAGCTATTTCGAGCCTTTAAAACTTGTGAAACTGTATTGGAATCACAATCTCCCCCTTGATGAAAGACAAAAAACAATCAGTTTGATACTATGTTTCTGTAAAAAAAATAGTCATTACATATTGCACAGTCAATTATAACACATGATATCCAAAAGAAATCCACCTCATTAACTTACTGAAAATAACACATAGCATCAAAGTTCAGATAACTCTACTGAACAAAAAACAGGTAAGGTCTCCTAGTAAGCAAATATAAACAAATAAAAACCTAATTTATCTCCCCCTTTTTTACTTTCATCAAAAAAGGGTGAGAAAAGATGTTGGATCAGAGTTTTTGGAAAGAGTTTTGAAAAAACTGTTTAAAAGGTTAAATTTCAAGACTTTGAAAATGATTTCAAGGCCTTGAAAAAGAGAAGAAAGAGTAGGCAAGAGTTAAGGGGTTCGGTCTTCATCTCCTTGCTGCTCTGCATCTTCTTCCTGACTATTCCCTCATCATCATCAACATGTCCTTCTTCCTGTTGAGCCACATTAACATCAGCTTCACCTTCTCCCTCAAAAAAATCTGTAGCAGTCACAAATTCTAGAATAGTTGTCCTCTTTGATTTCTTCTTCTTGAGATCAACAAGCAATGCTCCTGAATCTGGACTGTAACTTCTTCCTCTTGATCTTCAACTGGTTCATCAACCACGCTTTCCTTTATCCTTTACCTGCGCAGCCTCATCCTGAGTTGAATGTTCAGTGAGAAGATTCTTGGCTGAATCATCCTTTTTGGTACCCTCTGTAGCCTGAGATACCCCTTCAGGCACATTAAACTCTATCATGCTTCTGAAGATGTTTTCAACCATGTACTTCACCTTCCTGAGATCAGTTCCTAACTCATGTTGATTTTCTTTTACTTCATCATTGTCCATCTGAAGTCCATCCAGCTTCTGAAGGACCAAGGAGTTATCTTGAGGCTGAGAGATTTTGCTTGAAGTATGGGTCAGGGACTTGGGTTTGAGAAATTTCTTGGAACTCAACTCTTCTTCTGTGAAATCTGAGTACAACTTCCAAGTCTTAGCACTGGTTTTCACCACACCAATATCCTAAAATTCTTTCTCATTAAGCATACCAAACCCAGTAGTAATAGTCTCTTCCCTGTCAGTTGGAATTTCAAAGTGTTGGAAGAATGAGGTGAGAAAATTGGGATATGGAAAGGGGTGTTTTCACTGATTGGTTTGGCTATACATCATGTGTTCCATCACAATTTTTGGAAGATCAATTTCATAACCATGCATAAGCAAATACATTAAATTTAACACCCTTTCAGTGATCAGGTACTTTGAGTATTCCCTTGGTACCACACATCTCATCAAGATTGTGAACAAGACTTCGGCTTCAACAGTCAACACAGAGTGTGTTAACTGCTTAGATGTGATAGGGTCGTTGGGTAGAAAGAAATCTTCTTTTTCTACTTTCAGGGCTTTACTCTTTGGAGGGTAGTTACTGGTATCATACCTCTTAAAACAACCTAGAACATTGCAAACTCAGAGTGATCTAGTTCCATATCAATGCCAGCAACTTTGGTCTGAATCACCAGGTTTGCAGTATTCTTGAATTGTTTCATGTTTAGGTAAAAGAATCTCTTAAGTCTGGGGTAGGCTATCTCTGGAGGGTTTAGAACAAACCAAAGAGAGCTTTTCTTCAACATATTGATACACTTTAGATTCATACCATGAAAAATAGAAACACTTATCATATTACATAATGAAACTGGTTTAGAGGCAAATCCATCTAGCCATTGACCTCTAGCAACATGAGTAATGAACCATGTGTTATCAAGGGCTGATTTCTTACCAGTGGATTTATTCTTCTCTGAATAGATCTGTAGTGACTTCTCAATGTTCTCCTCTGGTTCATCCTCTGTCACTTTTTCTTTTCCTTTTCTCTTGTCTGCTTTTTCAGCCTTCTTCTTCACCTTATTAGGGCTACCAATCTGAATCCCCTTCTGTGTTTCTTGAGAAGACTCCATTGTCTTCTACTTCTTGATGGACACTGGTGTCTGATCTTTCTTTGCCTTCTTCTTGGGAGGAGGAGGTACCATGTCTTCTGCAGTAGGTTTCTTTGAACTTGAATCTCCACTGATGGTTTGAACCTCTTCCACAATGACCTTTTTTTTTTCTTTTCTGTGCCAGCCTTTGAACCACCAGCCATCTTTATTCTGTCTACGGCTCTACTAGTGCTCATTAAGGTTTGGGGAGAAGAAGAGAGATGTAGGATAGATACGAAGGAGAGAAAGAAAGAAGAAGATAAATAGAAGAGAGATTTAGTTTGAAAAGGAAACTAAATATTCTTCCTAATCTTTGAAGATCTGATGAATCAAAAAGATTCAAAACTGTCCGTGTAATACCCCGTTTTAATATGAAGGGTAAATTGGTACTTTAGCAAGAAATTTGATTTTATTTGCGAGTGGCGAATTGGATAATTTTCGGGTTCAAAATAAAATCGGGAAGTTGATATATTAATTTTATATTCCCTCTAGAGAATGGTATTTTATTACATATTTGCTTTTCATTTTATGTAATTTATCTAAGTGTTATCCTAGTTGTGTACCAAAAACACTAGATTCTTCACAACCAAGTGTGCTCCCAATACACACTAGCATAACCACTTCAAAGAGAAAAAAAAAATATGAATTTTTTTCCCAATTTTCGGTAAGTCTCCCAACCCCCAACTCTCTCTCTCTCTCTCTCTCTCTCTCTCTCTCTCTCTCTCTCTCTCTCTCTCTCTCTCTCTCTCCTTTTTTTTCTTCCTCCCTTCTTATACTTCATCTTCTCCTTCTTCTTCGTACATCACCACCAACACCCTCACCACCTACATCACCGGCAGCACCACCACCTGCACCACCATCACCACCCCTCTAACTCGCTCTTGGCCTCTCTGTGCCTCCCACTCTTCTCCCGTGTTCTGCCCGGAAAAAAGCAGCAGCAGCAGCAACGGCGGTGAAGCCGCTGCCGTCCCCGGCGAGCCACGCCGCCACCACAACCTGCACACCACTCTCTCTTTCCCTCTGTTTCGACCCCCTCTTCGTCTTCCCCTCTCTGTTTCGATCCTAGAAGGAGAAACAGAGGAAGAAAGTAGCTGCGAAGGAGACCAAGAACCACCCCTCGCCGCCGGCCTTCATTGACATCGGCCAGAAGCTCGGCCGAACCATCCGGCGATACCCACTCCCTGAAATCGATCCCAATCGACTCCTAGTGGCCCGAGGAAGCTGTAATCGCTGCCAATCGAAGCCAAGAACGCCCTGTTCGCCGAATTCGACCATCACCGCTGACCACCACGACAGTGGACTCAATCGGACCCAAATCTCGACCGTTTTTCGCGATTCTTGGTGTGGGCAACTCCTAGATCATCCTTTAGTTCGTTATTGATCATCACAATGTGATTTTGTTAGCTCAAAATCCAATCGGATTATTGCGTTGATAAATTTATACGTGTGTTCATGTTGGGGGGTAGTTTTTGTACTTTCTGAAAAGTTATGGGTATGTACTGTCACATCAGAAATTGCATTCTTTAGTGGAAGGTTTTTAGTTGTCATTTATGAGAACTTGGGGAATCCACTTGTCGTTTATACCAACTGCATAGAAAATATAAGATTAAAAATGCAATTTTTGAATCAGAATTAATTCCTAACATTTATAGTTATTATTTTAATTATGTAAAAGAAGTTTTGGGTATTAAAATTATATATGAATTAATTAATTATAAAATATTGTTGATACTCTTAAATATAGGAAAGAGAAAAATATAAATTCTTAAATAAATAATTTCAAGTACTTCTAAACTAGTATTTGAGTAAAATATGTTATTTATTTGATATTGATGAAATAAAATAAGGTAGGAAGCTCATTTAGAAAAATATGTTATAGTAACTCCTTAATTAATAAATAGATAAAATTTAATTATTATTAGCAGATATGAGAAATTATTTCTCCAAAATAAAGTTATAATTATGTGTGATTAAACACTTGTTTTCTTTGAATAAAGTTTTGTGAATTTCATTTATGAATTGAATTCGTTTATAGTACATACATTTTCTAATAAAGGAATAGCTATAATTAAATTAATTTGAACTAAATTTTGTGGTTGCTTACAAATAAATAGGGTGTACGATAAATAATTATTTCCTAAATATGAGTGTGTAAATTTAATATGTGATTTCTTACTTAATAATTTTTAAGGGTTAGTATTTATACCATTTGGAATATGTTATGAGGATAATAATTATTTTTGGCACAAATTTGTTATAAAGTGGTACGCTAATAATTAATGAGTAATGGGGTAACTTCAAATGAAACATGTTAGGAATTAGAGCATTTGCATAGCTTACTTACAAGATAAAACTTGTGATTAATTTAGGAATTACAAACTGTAGGTGAAGAGTTTGTAGACGAGGGCTACGTATATCCCTAGAAGCTTTGTCAGGATAATTGTCTCGCTACTTGAGGTGAGTAAACATGTCTAACCTAGTGTGCCCTCCTCCTTTCGTGTCTAAATATTTTTACGATATTACGTCTCAGAATATGATTTATGGTATGCGTACTTGACTTGAAATTTTGACCACGTGACTCAACGGTTCCTTCAAAAGTGTATTGTGATTGATTGATTTGTACCGGCCACCACTAATTATGAAACATAGATTTTTCATGGAAACGAAAAGAAATATTGTACTTGGCTATATCCCCCTAAGTGGGGCAATGTTATGAATATATCCCCCTTATTGGGGCAGTATTATGAGAGTATACCCCCCTAAGTGTGGCAAATTTATGGATTTATCCCCCTTAAAGGGGCAGCAATATTGGAGTATACACCCCTGAGAGGGGATGGATTTATGAATTTGAAAATATTCCATTGAAATTATAAACGACAGCGTTTTGAGGATATTGAAAATTTATATCATCTTATATTTGGTCAATTGCATTCATGTACCTATTTACTTATTAATATTCATGTTCTTTACAAAAAATATGCCTTTTATCTGTTTACACGTCGGGGTGTTTACTTACTCAGCATTTCTTGCTAACTTTGGAAAACTGCGGTCTTGTTTTATTTTCTCCCGCAGGTCTAGGTGATGGGAGCTCGGCTTAAGGGGTTCGTAGACTCATCTAGTGGTATTAGTATCTTTAAATAAATAGAACGCCTAGACGATTTTCACCATGTGTAATAGTATGTCACGAATCATGTTGAGACAATTATGAGTTTGTAATATTTTGGTATGGGATGTGTTGTTCTTGGTTTCCGCCGCATCATTTTGAGTAGCACCCTCCTAAGCTCTCTGGTCCGGAACGGAAAGTCTGGGGAACGAGGGGTGTTACAGGTGGTATCAGAGTGGGCAATCCAAAAAAGAAACTAAAACATGTAGGGTAATTTAAAATAAATTTATGGTAAGAAGTTTAAAGTCTGACAAGCCGATTCGGGGTTATGGGTAGTCTATGTTTTATTAAGTCGCACTCACCCGCGACATTTCTTTCCTTTGGGAGAGACATTTGAGTTCTTACCATATGGACTTACTGGCCAGAATATGATATATATATATATATATATATATTGGCACATTTTTCTTACATAACTGGCCTTTGGGATGATATTAATCCCACGATAGAGAATGAGTATTGTAAAGTTCGCGATTTGATTCTGGAATGGAACTAAGCTGATGAAAGTTTGTGTGAAATTTTATCCATAATTTGATCATTATGTGTGATAGTCATGCTATATTAATTGATATGAGTATGAAGTTCATGAAATAATTCTTCCTATGCACCTATTCCATGATATGTATGATACTTTTTCCATGTGGATGAACATCATGCTTCACGATATAGAATAAGCAATACTGTAATAAGTGTTAGTGCAGGGATATGACTGACTGACCCATGCAATACTACACCAGAAGATTCCACTAAAGACAAATGGAAGCTGGAGGAGACAACCAACCATAGATGGCTCAACTGGTCACCCAAATGGCCCGAGTTATTGCTAGAAACGAGGAGCGCGAAGAACAAATATATTTCAAGCAGATAGCGGATCATAACCCTCGCGAATTCGCTGGAAAGGAAGACCCCACTGAACTGGAGGATTGGATCACGAATTTCGAAAAGATACTAAGGGTTGTCCAATGCCCTGAAGACCAGAAGGTTAACTGTGCAGCTCTTCATTTGACTGGTAAGGCGGGACATTGGTGGACAACCAATCAGGATGTCTTACCGGCTCGACCCAACTTTGGTTGGGAAGCTTTTAAGGCTTCTATGAGATCAAGATTCTATCCAAGCCATGTCAGGACTAGGATGTACAATGGGTTCGAAAACCTAAAGCAGGGAAATTGCTCGGTGACGGACTATTTCGAGAAATTTGTGGCGTTGTCCAGATTCGCAGGAAATATGGTACTTGATGAAGAAAGCAAGATAGCAAAGTTTGTTGGAGGTCTGCACCTTCAGCTACAGAAAATTATGCGCAGCAGAAGTTACAATACCTTGCACGAGGCCTATGACCGAGCAGCTGACATGTGGAAAATCCAAGAGATACATGATGAGGTTCGTGGGAAACGCAAGGCGAATGAGGCGGGAGGTAGTGTTAGAATAGATGCCCTAGAGGCAATCTAGTTTAGCATGAACTTTTTATTGGCTAGAATATTCGTTGTATTATTTATTGGATTTTTAATATAATGAAGTCCTTAGATTTACAATTGTGTTGTTTATCTTAAATATCCCTAGTCCAATATAATTATTAATAGGACAATCATCTATAGACTAGTATGGGGTTGGATTGATATGGAGATATCATGATCCAACACATGGGTGTGCAATAAGGGTAATGACACACTGGATTGACCCATATCCGAGAAGGTTACATACATGTTATGTAAAGTCATGAGCGCTTCTCGTGGTGACAACGATATTGTAATCCTTAGACTTGAAGTCACTAGATTGACTAGTTGTGGATTATTGTGTTTTTGGTAGCGTCAAACGCTACACCGTAACTAGGTAGTTATAAAGGTGTGTACCGGATACAATAAGAAGCAAGCTTAGAGATAGTAGTAGACGTAGATAGAATTTGTCCCTCCCTCATAATGGGAGCAAATATCCGAGGCCACCTGAGGATAGTGCTTATGGAATGTCTCGCCAGACTCAAATAAATCAATATGGGATAATGATGTTATTTGAACGAATAAGGCTATTCCCAAGATTAAGAAACTATGAATTGGATATACGAATGTGACTTGTATGTCTCGTGTCCAATCCGGATATAGAGACAAATGGATGTGAAAATTACTTGCACAAGGTTTGTCGGATGACTATTCTATTAGTTGGCTAGAATGGATGTTTTGCTAGAAACCGCTCCATATTAGCAATTTGTTGATACCGACTAGATAGAACCTATGGGGTTACACGCTAGATAGATTTGAACTAGATTTGAGAATTAATTAGTATGATAAATTAATTAGAAGGATCACTTTGAAACACCTTGCAAACTTAGTGGGACTAATATGCAAGGAAGGGACTAATCCGAATTCATGTTGGATTAGGAAGGGATTTTAGGTAGTTGACAAGGAGTTGTTGGAATTTATAAAGGATGCTCCTAGCTTCCTTACCACATAGCTAATGCTCATAACATAAGTGAGTGGGAGAGAACAAAGGAGAGAGAAAGCAACAAGAGGGCCGAACCGACCCCCTTGTGCCGCCCCTACCCGTCGGCCAAAGTAAGGAGGCCGATCCTCCTTGTTGCCTCGTTTTGCGTGATTTCTTCTTCCTCTTCCTCCGGTCCAAGCTAGCACAAAGGAGAAGTAAGATCTAGATCTCAACTCTAGGCGTGGATCAACCGTAGAGACGTGACACAATTCACGTTACAAGTCATCACAGGATAAACCCTAAGGTGTGTAACATGATTCTTCCTTTACCATCGTTATGATTCTCTTCCTGTGATCCTTGGAGGGTATTGAATGGATAATTTATTGCGTATCCATGATCAAAACCCTACAGTGGTATCAGAGCCACAGGTCGTAGAACATATACGTGTTTTATGTGTTACGTTTTGATAGGTTTACACTTCAAATTCATTGTTTATCGCGTAAAACGGACAAATCAAGCATACAATGCAATTTTTCAATAATCTAACAAGACAAGATCTAGTTTTTGCTTTAGATGCTTGAATTAGCGAGTTTGAGAAATTTTAGGATTTTAGATATAGAACTCATGGGCATCCTATTGAAATAAGGAGTTCTTTTCAAACAAGGAAACTACCAAACTTGGGCAACAAGCAAGGAGTTGTTTTGGAAACAACTCCCTAAAGAGGTTCGGCCCCCCTAGGGGACCGAACCTCCTTTCTTGCCGCCAAAGTAAGGCGCGGCCCAGGGGTCAGGGGCTTCCCTAGCGCACGGCATAGCCGTGTGGGCTAGGGGCCGACCGGCCCAAGGCCTAGGCGGTCCACTAGGGGTTCGGCCAAGTAATTGGTTGGGCCCTTGGACCGTTTTGAGTCTAGAAAAATCCCAAAATCCATTAAAAATTGACCAAGCGCGTTAAAATTGGATTTTAACTGTTTATGTGCAATTCGCATGGTGGTTGGATATGGCCTTAGGATATGGTTTGGTGTGATTGTTTAATTTTGTGGTTTGGTTTACGGCCTGCGAGCCGATCAATTTGATTTAATAATTAATTAAGGTTTACGGCCTTCGAGCTGGACTTTTTCTCAACTTGTGAGATTTGTTTTATTTAGTATAGTTGTTAGCTAGTGCTAGATAGAATAAACTGTTAGCCAAGATTGGAGAAAAGAAGCCCAAAGCCAATTGAAGCCACAAAAGATAGAGCATGGAGCATTCCACATGACTATGATGGATGGACCAAAAGATGAATACGCATGGAGATGTGTTTTCTTTTAGGGTTCATAGATATTCCCAGTGGCTTGGGAATATCGTAGTCTAGAAAAGGTCATATCCATATCACGTTTTATTTTATTTTGTGGTTATTTATTTTATTGTCTAATTGTTTTGTGATTGGTGTATGATTGATGCATGCGGTTAGGATAATAAGATAATTAAACAACCCGGATCTATTATTTGGAGTTGTACCCAAACTCAAATAGTTAGATCAAGTTGATATGGATCAACAAAACAATTAAAATTGAATTTTAAAATCCCTCGAAATACAAATATTGTGTTTTGCCTTCTCGTTATTTAAACACTCATTTTTATCATGGTTTATCAAGTTCGTGCATGCCAAAGAAAGGCGACTTGGTTTACAGTGATGCAATGCGATGGCACAAGCAAGTAATATGAAATTATTTAAATAAGAGGCTGGACACAACTGGGTTATTAATATGATTAAACCTAGAGGCAATAAATTGGGATTATCCATACGGATTGATAAATAAGGAGTTATTTTCCCAATTGAACCAAGAGTTGCATTGGAAGCAATTGGAATCGTTCCTACCTAAAGTAGTCAAATTTTGGGTGACTTGCCAAAGCAATCTCAAAAGGAGATGAAATATAATGATATTTTATGCATTAATAAATTGAGGGTTATTAATCCGTATTAAAATAGTGGGAGCTATATTTGATAAACTAGCCATTATTGAATATAGTCAAAAGTTCACAAATACTAAAACTTGCGTATTTTCCTTTTTGTAGAATTCCAAATGGGAAAAAACTCATCGAGTTAACAACATTCCCTACGATCTTTCCTTGATAAGGACAAGCTCTCGGGAACCAACTTCCTTGATTGGTACAGAAACTTGAGAATTGCTCTCAAGCAAGAGAAGAAATTGTACGCATAAGAGGAGCAAGTTCCGGAAGGTCCAGAGAACAATACTCCTGCAGCCCTAAAGGCGTATCAAAAGCATGTAGATAATTCTAATGATGCGGCCTGCCTTATGCTTTGCACCATGAACTCTGAGCTTCAGAAGCAAAACGAGAACATGGATGCTCTCGATATGATCGAACATTTAAAGCAGCTCTTCCAAGAGCAGACAAGGGTTTAGAGGTATGAAGTCTCTAAGACATTTTTCAAATGTCATCTGGCTGAAGGAAACCCTCTGGGACCTCATGTACTCCGTATGATCGAGTACTTGGAGAACCTAGAAAGACTAGGGTTCCCGATCGGCCAAGAGTTGGCCACCGATCTCGTGCTGCAATCGTTTCCTGAAAGTTATGGACATATCATTATGAACTATAACATAAACGAGATCGTGAAACCACTACCAGATTTACTCAATATGTTGAGGACAGCTGAACAATGCATCAACAAGGGTAAGGTCAAGGCCATTATGATGGTACAGAATGGAAAGGGCAAAAAGTTTGCCTCATCCTCCAAGGGCAAAGGCAAGTCAGTTGCCAAGTCCAAGGAACTTGTCCTTAAGCCTGTTGGTGGCATTTCAAAAGGTGTGACTAAATGTGAGTGTCACTACTGCAGTCAGCCTGGACACTGGAGGAGGAACTGCCCAAAATATCTGGAGGACAAGAGGCTTGGAATAGTGATTCCACCACCACCAGGTATTTTTGTTGTAGAAGTCAATTTAACTACATCTACATCTTTGGTATTGGATACTGGATGTGGATCTCACATTTGTCAAAATGTGCAAGTTCTAAAGAGAAGTAGAAGATTGGCTGAAGGGGAGATAGACATGCGCGTTGGGAATGGAGCAAAGGTTGCTGCATTAGCCGTAGGCATGTACGAGCTGTCTCTGCCTTCATGATTAGTTTTAGAATTAAATAATTGTTTTTATGTGCCTGCTATGAGCAGAAAAATTGTTTCTATTTCTTTTTTAGACAAGGAAGGTTTTATTATTTCAATAAAGAACAATTATTGTTCAATTTATTTTAATAATATTCACTATTGTAGTGCGCAATTATTTAATGGACTGTATGTCCTTGATCTAATCAATCATGTCTACAACATTAATACTAAGAGGATTAAAATAAATAATTTGAATTCTTCTCACTTATGGCACTGTCGTTTGGGCCACATAATCGAGAAACGTGTATCTAGACTCCATAAGGATGGATTTCTAGACTCCATAAGGATGGATTTCTAGACTCATTTGATTTTGAATCATATGAGACATGTGAGGCTTGTTTATTGGGAAAAATGACAAAGTCCCCTTTCAATAAGAAAGGTGAAAGGACTAGTGAGAAATTAGCGCTCATACATACTGATGTATGTGGGCCATTTGCCACACCTGCCGGGGGTGGTTGTGTCTACTTCATTACATTTACTGATGATTTCAGTAGATATGGATTTGTATACCTTATGAAGGCCAAATCTGAATCCTTTGAAAGGTTCAAATAATCCAAGAGTGAAGTAGAGAAGCAGCTTGGAAAAAGTATCAAGGCCCTACGATCAGATAGTGGAAGAGAGTACTTGAGCCAAGAGTTTGATGACTATCTTAGAGAGTGTGGGATTGTGTCCCAACTCACTCCACCCGGAACGACACAATGGAATGGCGTGTACGAGAGGAGAAATCGAACACTATTGGATATGTTTCGATCTATGATGTGTCAAACCAATCTTCCATTATCATTTTGGGGCTATGCTCTATTGAGTGCAACTTTCACCATTAACCGTGTTCCATCTAAATCAGTTATGAAGAAACCACATGATATGTGGAGTGGGAGGCGTCCCACACTGTCGTTCATGAATATTTGGGGCTGCGATGTCTATGTAAAACGTTAAAGACAGACAAGCTAGGGCCTATGTCGGATAAGTGTAAGCTTGTGGGCTACCCTAAGGAAACTAAGGGCTACTACTTCTACAATCCAACTGAGAACAAAGTGTTTGTTTCTCGGCCTGGCGTGTTTCTGGAAAGAGAATTTGTCTCTAAGAAAACAAGTGGGAGGACTGTAGAACTTGAAGAAATTTAAGAACCACAAAACACTGATCTTACTATGGAACATGAACAGGAACCGCAAGTAGTTGTGGAACAGCCTGTTCAGGTAACACAAGAGCTTCGTAGATCTAGTAGAGTGCGCCAGGATCCCGAGAGGTATGGACTTCTCGTGACAGACTCAGGTGACACTATGCTCATAGATGATGAGCCTACTACCTATGAAGAGGCCATGAAAGGTAAAGACTCTCAGAAGTGGCTTGAAGCCATGAGATCCGAGATGGAATCCATGTATACCAACAAAGTATGGAATTTGGTAGAACCACCCGAATGGGCGCGTCCCATAGGGTGAAAATGGGTCTTCAAGAAGAATATCGACATGGATGGTAATGTGATTACCTGTAAGGGCTGATTGGTGGCTAAAGTATTCAGACAGCTTTATGGTATTGACTATGATGAAACCTTTTAACCAGTCGCTATGACCAAATCCATCCGAATCCTACTTGCCATTGCAGCAGACTACGACTATGAGATTTGGCAGATGGATGTCAAAACAGCATTCCTCTATGGGAATCTCCTCGAGGACGTGTATATGATACAGCCAGAGGGTTTTGAAGATCCAAAGCAAGCCAATAAATTCTGTAAGCTACAACGATCCATTTATGGATTGAAGAAAGCTTCTAAAAGTTGGAGTCGACGTTTTGATGAAGTAGTCAAAGAGTTTGACTTCATCAAAAACGAAGATGAGTCTTGTGTCTACAAGAAGGTTAGTGGGAGCTCTGTAGCTTTTCTGTTCTTGTATGTGGATGACATACTACTCATTGGAAACGACGATCCCATGCTGCAATCTGTTAAAGATTGGCTAGGGAAGTGTTTCTCAATGAAAGACTTAGGTGAAGCAGCCTATATACTTGGTATAAAGATCTATAGAGATAGATCTAAGAGACTGCTAGGCCTAAGTCAAAGTACATATATTGACAAGGTGTTGAAACGGTTCAACATACAAGATTCCAAGAAGGTATTCTTGCCCATGTCACATGGAATTACTCTTTCGAAGAGTAATTGTCCTTCCAATGAGATTGAGAAGAAACACATGAGTGAATTCCATATGCATCGGCCATAGGATCTATCATGTACGCCATGTTATGTACTAGACTAGATGTGTCATATGCCTTGAGTATGACAAGCAGATACCAATCCAATCCAAGTGAGAGTCACTGGATTGCAGTCAAGAACATCCTAAAGTACTTGAGAAGAACTAAGGATGCCTTCTTGATATTTGGCGGAGAAGAAGAGTTGCGTGTAAAGGGTTACACAGACGCAAGCTTCCAAACCAATAGAGATAATTTCAGATCGTCGGGATATGTGTTTTGCCTGAATGGAGCAGCGGTGAGCTGGAAAAGTTCCAAGCAAGAAACGGTGGTTGATTCCACAACAGAGGCTGACTACATTGCTGCAAATGGCGCAGCAAAGGAAGCTGTTTGGATCAGAATCTTTTTTTCTGAACTTGGTGTGGTTCCTAGCATTGCAGATCCAGTAGAGTTGTACTGTGACAACACTGGGGCGATCGCGCAATCAAAGGAGCCACGATCACACCAGAAATCCAAACACGTGCTCAGAAAGTTTCATCTTATTCGAGATATTATCGATAGAGGAGACGTTCGGATATGCAAGATTCCTACATATGAGAATCTGTCACATCCACTTACAAAGCCGCTTGTTCAGTGGAAGCATGAAGGGCACACTGACAGCATTGGCATACGAGATGCAACAGATTGGCTCTAGTGCAAGTGGGAGACTGTTGGAATAGATGCCCTAGAGGCAATCTAGTTTAGTATGAACTTGTTTTTGGCTAAAATATTCATTGATTATTTGTTGGATGTTTAATAGAATGAAGTCCTTAGATTTACAATTGTGTTGTTTATCTTAAATATCCCTAGTCCAATATAATGACTAATAGGACGATCATCTATAGACTAGTATGTGGTTGGATTGATATGGAGATATCATGATCCAACACATGGGTGTGCATTAAGGGTAATGACGCACTGGATTGACCCATCTCCGAGAAGGCTACGTACATGTTATGTAAAGTCACAAGCGCATCTCGTGGTGACAACGGTATTACCATCCTTAGAGTTGAACTCACTAGATTGTCTAGTTGTGGATTATTGTGTTTTTGGTAGCGTCAAACGCTACACCGTAACTGGGTAGTTATAAGGGCGTGTGCCAGATACACTAAGAATCAAGCTTAGAGATCGTATTAGACGTAGATATAATTGTCTCGCCCACATAACGGGAGCAAATATCCGAGGCCACTCGAGGGATAGTGCTTATGGAATGTCTGGCCAGACTCAGATAAATCATAGATGTTATTTGCACGAATAAGGCTATTCCCAGGATTGAGAAACTATGGATTGGATATACGAGTGTGACTTGTATGTCTTGTGTCCATTCCGGATATAGAGACAAAGGGATGTGACGATTACTTGCACAAGGTTTGTCGGATGACTATTCTATTAGTTGGCTAGAATGGATGTTTTGCTAGAAACCGCTCCATATTAGCAATTTGTTTCTACCAACTAGATAGAACCTATGGGGTCACACGCTAGATAGAGTTGAACTAGATTTGGGAATTAATTAATATGATTAATTAATTAGAAGGATTACTTTGCAACACCTTGCAAACTTAGTAGGACTAATATGCAAGGAAGGGACTAATCCGAATTCATGTTGGATTAGGAAGGGCCTTTAGGTAGTTGACAAGGAGTTGTTGGACTATATAAAGGATGCTCCTAGCTTCCTTCCCACATAACTAATGCTCATAACATAAAAGAGTGGGAGATAACAAAGGAGAGAGCAAGCAACAAGAGGGCCGACCGACCCCCTTGTGCCGCCCCTACCCGTCGGCCAAAGCAAGGAGGCCGATCCTCCTTGTTGCCTCGTTTTGCGTGATTTATTCTTACTCTTCCTCCGTTCCAAGCTAGCACAAAAGAGAAGGAAGATCTAGATCTCAATTCTAGGCGTGGATCAACCGTAGAGACGTGACACAATTCACGTTACAAGTCATCACAGGATAAAACCTAAGGTGTGTAACATGATTCTTCCTTTACCATTGTTATGATTCTCTTCATGTGATCCTTGGAGGATATTGCATGGATAATTTATTTTTTTGCTGCGTATCCATGATCAAAACCCTACAGGTAGTAGCAATAATCGGACAAGGGATAAGAAGTTTAAGCCCAACAACGAAGGGAACAATCAGAACCGGGGTAACCAGGAGAATCAAGCAGCTTAGTCAGTTTGCCGCTACAACTGCTACAGATGTAAGTGGAACCTCCCGAGAACTGACTGTATGGGGAACCTAATCACATTCCACAACTGTGGTAAAAAGGGACATCGAACTTTTGAATGTCGGGCCCAAACAGCCAGGAACCAGCAAGGGAACCAAGGAGGAAACTATCATAACCCACCCCAGAAAAACTAACTGGGAAACCGCCAGCAGTATCGGAACCAGCAACCCGGGATCCTGCAAATTGGATATGGAGACAGGAACTTTGGCAACCGCAAAACCAGGGAAATGGCTATGGGAGGAAACCAAACTACAAACAGGGGAATGCAGGACATCATGGAGCTCAAAACCGCAAAAACAATGCTGGTCAAGGAGGCAACAAAAACAATGTAGCAGGTGCAGGAAGAGCTGGAGTTCAGAATGAAAATATGGGAAGGATTTCTGTCATGACAAAGAAGGAGGCTGATGCTGCTTATGGAGTTGTCACGGGTACTTTCCTTATCCATGAGCAACCATCTTTTATATTATTTGATTCTGGTGCATCATACTCATTAATATCGTCATCATTTGCTGAGAAATTGGGTTGGATAAGTACACTAAGAAATTTATCCCAGTAGCAACTCCTACTGGCAAAATAGCAGTATGTGACACCGTATTTGAAGGGGTAGGTGTGAAAATTCTAGCATGCACCTTGCCTGTAGACTCGATAAGTTTGATCTCAGAGGCATAGATGTCATCCTAGCGATGGATTGTCTTAGTAAATATCGAGCCATCATTTATTATTATGATCAGAAGGTTCGGTTAAGACGACCCAACGGGGAAAGAATCTCTTACCGTGGAATCACGAAGGAGCCTTGTATTAGATTAGTGTCAGCACTGACCATAGTCCACCAAGTGAAGAAAGGGAACTCTGCCTACTTATGTTCCATCCAAGACGTTTCCAAGAAGGAAAATGTGGTAGAGGAGATACCAGTTGTAAAGGAGTTTCCTGACTTATTCCCAGACGAGATTCCAGGAATTCCACCAAGAAGAGAACTGGAGTTTACCTTGGACTTAGCTCCTGGAACCGCGCCAATCTCAAAAGTGCTGTACTGGATGGCACCAGCAGAACTGAAGGAGCTAAAAAAGAAATTACAAGAACTCATGGATAAGGGGTACATACGGCCAAGTGTGTCACCCAGGGGAGCAACGGTGCTTTTTGTGAAGAAGAAAGATGGAAGCTTAAGGCTATGCATTGCATATCGTGACTTAAACAGTGCAACCATCAAGAATAAGTACCCTCTACCCCGGATTGGCGATCTTTTCGGTCAATTACAAGGGGCCAGTGTCTTCTCCAAGATTGCTTTGAGATCAGGGTACCATCAGCTTCGGGTAGCCGAGCAGGATATTCCGAAGACAGCCTTCAGAACAAGATGTGGCCATTATGAGTTCACAGTAATGCCATTTGGTCTAACCAACGCACATGCAGTGTTCATGGACCTGATGAAACGAGTAATGAGGCCATTTATAGATCGATTCATCGTCGTCTTTATTGATGACATCCTTGTGTACTTGAAGATCGAGGAAGACCACGAGGAACATCTCATCTCATAGAAGTGTTGCAGACTTTGAGACAAGAACGATTGTACGTTAAGTTGTCAAAGTGCGAGTTTTGGTTGGATCGTGTTCCATTTCTGGGTCACATCATTTCGAAAGAAGGAATATCAGTGGATCCATGGAATATTTCAGCAGTCAAAGATTGGCCAGAACCGAAGAATGTATCCGAGATAAGGAGTTTCCTTGGCTTAGAAGGTTACTACAGGAATTTTGTGAAGGACCTTTCCAAGATTTCCAGGCCGCTGAAAGCACTAACAAAGAAGGCAGTAAAATATCAGTGGAATAAAAGCTGTGAAGAAGCATTTCAGACACTAAAGGAAAAGCTAACTACACCACCATTATTGGCCCTACCTAATGATTCAGGCGATTTTGAAGTATACAGTTATGCATCGAAGAAGGGGCTAGGATGTGTAATTATGCAAGAAAGAAGGCTGATAGCCTATGCATCAAGGCAGCTAAAGTCCCACGAGGATAACTATGCTACTCACGACTTGGAGTTGACAGCAATTGTTTTTGCGCTTAAGATATGGAGACATCACCTGTCCGGAGAAGTTTGTAAGCTCTACACAGATCACCGCAGCCTAAAGTACATTTTCTCACAGAAGGAGCTAAACAACAGACAACGGAGATGGCTAGAAATCATCAAGGACTACGACTCGCGTATCTAGTACCACGAAGGGAAGGTAAACGTAGTCGCTGACGCGTTGAGTCGAAAGGTGAGCCATGCCTTGAATGCAATGATAGTTTTGCCAGAATGGCTATGCCATGAATTCAAAAAGCTCAAGATCGAAGTCGTGGAACAATGAGGAGTATTGAACTTGCTCGACAGTATGACAGCAGTACCATATTTCTTTGAGGATATAAGGAATAACCAAGCCGGAGACGTGAAGCTAGAAAGAATTAGGAAGAAAATCGCTGCGGAAAGCCAGAGACTTTTATCCATGAATATTGGAGCATACGCTACAAGGGAAGGTGGTGTGTACCACAAAAGTGTGCAGAAAACAAGGAGAAATTGATGCGTGAAGCCCACAACACGCCCTACTCAGTACATCCTGGAGGCGACAAACTTTACAAAGATTTGAAGAAGACATTTTGGTGGCCCAAAATGAAGAAGGAAGTAGCAGAATTTGTAGCCCAATGTTTAACATGCTAGAAGGTGAAGTTTGAACAAAAGAGAATCGGAGGCCTAATTCAGGCATTCAACGTACCATTTTGGAAGTGGGACTCCATTTTCATGGATTTTGTGACGGCACTGCCAACATCAAAGAATGGACTTAATCGGATTTGGGTGGTAGTAGACCGGTTGACCAAGACAGCGAGGTTCATCCCGATGAATGATACATGGAACATGGAGCAAGGGCAGACACGTATGTAAAAAATATAGTGAGATATCATGGAGTCCCAAGCTCGATAATTTCAGACAGGGACCCTAACGTTCTCTCTCACTTCTGGAAGGCGCTTCAGGAAGAACCGGGAACCCAATTACTGTTCAGCACGGTATTCCACCCAGCCACGGATGGAAAGACAGACAGAATGATCCAAACATTGGAAGACATGCTAAGGGCTTGTGTCATGAACTTCCAAGGATCATGGGTCGACAAGCTACCACTAATAGAGTTCTCATACAACAACAGCTACCATGCCAGCATTGGCATGGCACCACACGAGGCTTTGTATGGGAGAAAGTGCCGAACACCTCTATGTTGGAGTGACATCAGCGAGACAGTGGTTATAGGCCCACAAATGATTGGAGAAATGTCGAATCAAGTGAGACTTATTCATCAAAGAATGAAGTCAGCTCAAGACCGACAAAAGTTCTATGCTGATCAGAAAAGAAGGCCATTGGAGTTTCAGATTTGAGAAAAAGCATTTCTCAACGTTTCACCTACTAAGGGAGTGACAAGATTCAATCAGAAAGGAAAACTGAGCCCAAAGTTTATCGGACCATATGATATTCTAGAGAGAATTGGGGAAGTTGTGTACCGACTAGACCTACCTTCGAACTTGGGACGAGTACATAACATCTTTCACGTGTCGCAGCTGAAGAAGTATATACAAGACCCATCTCACATCCTAGATCCTGAACCATTGGAGTTAGACCCGTCTATGACGTACGAAGAGCATCCTGTCAAGATTCCGGATACTAAGAAAAGAGACACGCGTACCAAGAGCGTTAAGCTAGTGAAAGTTTTATGGACTAACCACGTGATAGAAGAGGCTACTTGGGAAGCAGAAGATGACATGAGAAAGAAGTACCCCCACCTGTTTTATGAGGTAAATTGAGTTCCGGGGACGTCACTCCCTAAGGGGGAAAGGATGTAACCCTTCACTTTAATACCCTTACATCATCATTTAGAGTAAAAACCTTATCAACTAAAATGAGCTAGAACCTTACATGCTATCCCTGATACATTTCATGATCTATTTTGGTGCATCATCATATAGACATATATTTACATCATATAGAAACTATTTGCTCATTGAGTATGTTTAGCTTCGAGGACGAAGCCCACTTTAAGGGCGGAAGGATGTAATACCCCGTTTTAATACGACGGGTAAATTAGTAATTTAGCAAGAACTTTGATTTTATTTGCGAGTGGCGAATTGGATAATTTTCGGGTTCCAAATAAAATCGGGAAGTTTGTATATTAATTTTATATCCCCTCTAGAGAATGGTATTTTATTACATATTTGCTTTTAAAATTTTATATAATTTATCTAAGTGTATCCTATTTGTGTACCAAAAACACTAGATTCTTCACAACCAAGTGTGCTCCCTATACACACTAGCACAACCACTTCAAAGAAAAAGTATAAAAATAAATAAATAAACTGATTTTTTTCCCAATTTTCGGTAAGTCTCCTAACCCCCAAAACATTCTCTCTCTCTCTCTCTCTCTCTCTCTCTCTCTCTCTCTCTATCTCTCTCTCTCTCTCCCTCTCTCTCTCTCTCTCTCTTCCTGTTTTTTTTCCTCCTCCCTTCTTATTCTTCATCTTTTCCTTCTTCTTTGTACATCACCACCAACACCTTCACCACCCACATCACCGGCAACACCACCACCTGCACCACCACCACAACCCCTATGACTCTCTCTTGGCCTCTATCTGCCTCTCTCTCTTCTCCACTGTTCTGCCCAGAGAAAAGCAGCAGCAGCGGCGGTGGCGGTGAAGCCGCTGCCGTCCCAGGCGAGCAACGCCCCCACCACCAGGCGAGCAACGCCCCCAAGTAGCTGCGAAGGAGACCCAAAACCACCCCTCGCCGCCAGACGCCATTAACGCCGACGAGAAGCTCAGCCCGATCCATCCGGCGATACCCACTCCCTCAAATCGATCCCAATCGACTCATAGAGGCCCGAGGAAGCTGTATCCCCTGCAAATCGAAGCTAAGAACGCCCTGTTCGCCGAATTCGACCATCACCGTCGACCACCACGACGGCAGACTCAACCGGACCCAAATATCGATTGTTTTTTACGATTCTTGGTGTGGGTAACTTCTAAATCATCCTTTAGTTCGTTATTGATCATCACAATCTTATTTTGTTAGCTCTAAATCCAATCGGATTATTGCGTTGATAAAATTATATGTGTGTACATGTTGGGGGGTAGTTTTGTACTATTTGAAAAGTTTAGGGTATGAACTGTCACATAAAAAACTGCAAGCTTTAGTTGAAGGTTATTAGTTGTTATTTATGAGAAGTTGGGGGATCCACTTGTTTTTTATACCAACTGCATATAAAATATAAAATTAAAAATGCAATTTTTGTATTAAAATTAATTCATAACATTTCTAGTTATTTTTTTCATTATGTAAAAGAAGTTTTGGCTGTTAAAATTATATATGAATTATTTAATTATAAAATATTGTTGCTACTCTTAAAAATAGGCAAGAGAAAAATATAACTTGTTAAATAAATAATTTCAAGTACTTCTAAACTAGTATTTTGAGTAACATATGTTATTTGTTTGATATTGATTAAATAAAATAAGAGAGGAAGTTGATTTAGAAAAATATGTAATATTAATTCCTTAATTAATAAATAAATAAAACTTAATTATTATTTCTAGATATTAGAAATTATTTCTCCAAAATGAAGTTATAATTATGTATGACTAAACACTTGTTTTCTTTGAATAAAATTTTATGAATTTCATTTATGAATTGAATTCTTTTACATACTTATACATTTTATAATAAATGAATAGCTATAATTAAATTCGTTTGAATTAACCTTTTTGGTCGCTTACAAATAAATAGGTTGTACAATAAATTATTATTTCCTATATATGAGTGTGTAAATTTAGTGATTTCTTACTTAATAATTTTTAAGGGTTAGTATTTATACAATTTGGAATATATTATGAGAAAAATAATTATTTTGGCACAAATTTGTTATAAAGTGGCACGCAAATAATTAATGGGTAATGGGGCGTTAGGAATTAGATCATTTTGCATAGCTTACTTACACAACTAAACTTGTAATTAATTTAGGAATTACAAATTGTAGGTAAAGAGTTTGTAGACGAGGGCTACGTATATCCCTAGAAGCTTTGTCGAGATAATTGTCTCGCTACTTGAGGTGAGTAACCATGTCTAACCTAGTGTGCCATCCTCCTTTCGTGTCTAATTATTTTTAGGTTATTACGTCTCAAAATATGATTTATGGTACGCGTACTTGACTTGAAATTTTGATCACGTGCCTCAACAATTCCGTCAAAAGTGTATTGTGATTGATTGGTTTGTACCGGCCACCAATAATTATGAAACATGGATTTTATATAAATGAAAAGAAATATTTTACATGGGTATATCCCTCTTATTGGGGCAGTATTATGAGAGTATACCCCCCCCCCCCACCCTAAGTGGGGCAGATTTATGGATTTATTCCCCTTAAAGGGGCAGCGTTATGGGAGTATACTCCCCGAAGAGGGGCTGAATTTATGGATTTGAAAATATTCCATTGAAATTATAAACGACAGTGATTTGAGGATATCGAAAATTTATATAATCTCATATTTGATCAGTTGCATTCATGTACCTAGTTTCTTATTACTATTCATGTTCTTTAAAGAAAAGTATGCCTCTTATCTGTTTACACGTTGGAGTGTTTACTTACTCAGCATTTCTTGCTCACTTTGGAAAACTGCGGTCTTGTTTCATTTTCTCTCGCAGGTCTAGGTGATGGGAGCTCGGCTTAAGGGGTTCGCAGACTCATCTAGTGGTATTAGTTTCTTTAAATAAATAGAACGCCTAGACGATGTTCACCATGTGTAATAGTATGTCATGAATCATGTTGAGACAATTATTAGTTTGTAATATTTAGGTATGGGATGTGTTGTACTTGATTTCCGCCGCATCATCTTGAGTAGCACCCTCTAGGCTCTCCGGTCCGGAACGGAAAGTCTGGGGAACGAGGGGTGTTAAAGTGTGTGCCATTAGAAATAAATGATATAATATTAATTTGGCTAAAAAAGGGTATTTGAAAATTGAGGGCCAATATTGAGCAGTTATCTACAAAGATAACACCCAATATTGAAAGATCCAAATTAATGACTAACTAGCATACGGTTTTATTTTTCAAGGATTTGGAATGGATTTCAAGGTCTTGAAAAGCTGTATGGATTGAAGCACATATACTCAAAGATTTGAAAAGATTTTCAAGGCTTTGAAAATCAGTTCAAACCTTTGAAACACATAATACTTACATGATTCTCCCCCTAAACCACTGCTTCCTTATTTAGCATGCCCAACGCCAATCTTAAGGCTGAGAATCTTTCATCTGGAAATGGCTTAGTGAAGATATCTGCAAATTTCAAGTTAGTAGAAAAAAATTCAAGAACAATATCACCTTTTTCAGCATGATCTCTAATGAAGTGATGTCTAACATCAATATGATTTGTTCTTGAATGCTGGACTGAATTCTTTGTAATTAATATTGCACTTGTGTTTTCACAGTTGATAGGTATATCTCTGAAATCAAATCCAAGATCTCTAATTTGTTATGCTATCCATAACACTTGTGAACAGCAAGCTTCAGCTGATATGTATTCAGTTTCTGTTGTTGATAGTGCAACTGAGTTTTGCTTCTTTGAATGCCAGCTGATTAAAGATGATCTAAGAAATTGACAACATCCTGATGTACTCTTTCTATCAACTTTATATCATGCAAAGTCAGCATCTTAATAGCCACACAAAGAGAAGTTAGTTTGTTTGGGATACCAAAGCCCTAAGTATTTGGTACCATTGAGATATCTGAATATTCTCTTAACTGTAGTCAAGTGTGATTCTTTAGGATCAGCTTGAAATCTAGCACACATGCAAACACTGAACATGATATCTGGTCTACTAGTTGTGAGGTAGAGTAAAGATCCAATCATACCTCTATACTCTTTCACATCCACGCTCTTACCAGAATCATCTTTGTCTAAAGACAATGTAAAACTCATGGGGGTCTTGATCTCTTTGTATTGAGACATATTATACTTATTTAGCAAATCTCTTGTGTACTTGCTTTGATGTAGGAATATACCTTTCTTCATCTTGTGAATTTGAAGTCCAAGAAAGAAGTTTAATCCTCCCATCAAGCTCATTTCAAATTCCCTGTTCATAAGACTTGAGAATTCCTTGCACAGAAGATCATTAGTAGCTCCAAGCAGAATATCATCAACATAAATATGAACTACAAGCATGTCTTTCTCATGAGTCTTTATGAAAATGGTCTTTCCTACTAATCCTCTTTTCAAAACCAAAAGAAGCTCTTTCAGATTATCTTAGAACAATGCTTTTAAATGAAGAGTATCTGAAATAGATTAGAGTTTTGAAAGAAAAATTTCATGAGCAAGCAAAATAGAATTTACAACTTGTTTGTCTTAATCAGAATCTTGAAATCTCTCGGAAGAAAACTGACAGTGATTTCAAGGCCTTGAAATACGGTTTCAAAGCCTTGAAAACACAAGTCAAGGAAGTAGTCACTGAGAACTCTTTACTGAGTGATAGTCGTGTTAATCTGAGACATGGATGAATTAGATAAACAAAAGACTACTCTTACTGAGAAAGTTCAAGAATCTGAATTAGTCAAAGTCAAGCTTACAGGATCATAACACAAGTTGAACTTAATTCTTGGAGAAATTTTCAAGTCTGTTAACAAAAATGGTATTGGATTCAATCCAAACTTTTCAAGAAAGAAAAATACCAGATTTGTGAAAGATGGAAACAAAACTTCTCCTAAGTGTCATTTTTGCAATAAAATTGGTCATGTTAAGATGACTTGTCCTTTCAGAAGAAGAGACCCTCACGTAATGAGGAACACTTTTCCATTTCAACTCAAAGGACAAGTCAGACATATTTGGGTTCCTAAAGGGGTCAGACCTCCCAACATGGTTGATCCTGAGTATGAGTCCAAATTCCACACTTGGTCTAACAACTGGGTAAGACAGTGATTGATGTTTGCAGGTTGTCACCGATGTCAGAGAACGGAAGTGGTTTATGGACAGTGGTTGCTCAAGACACATTAGTGGAAAGATATCTCTATTCTCATAATTAAAAGAGAAATCTGAAGGTTCAATTACATTTGGTGACAAAGGAAAATGCAGTATTCTTGGTATTGGTAAAGTTGGTACAGATTCTGAAAACTCAATTTCTGATGTATATCTAGTTGATGGCTTGAAATTTAATATCTAGTTGATGGCTTGAAATTTAATATCTAGTTGATGGCTTGAAATTTAACTTGCTTAGTGTATCTCAGCTTTGTCACAATGGCTATAAGGTAATCTTGGATAAAGAGAAGTGTGTGGTGCAAAATGAGAAATCAGGCAATTTCATTCTCACAGCCTCTAGATCAAACAATGTTTATACCTTTCAGACTAACAAAGTTGCAGGTAAAAGCTTGAAGTGTCTCAAGGCCTTGAAAGAATATTCAAAGCTTTGGCAGAGAAAGCTTGGTCACATTAGCTTGCATACCTTGAACAAGTTGATCTCCAAAGATCTGGTAAGAGGATTACCATCTATCAAGTACAAAGATGATGAAGTATGCAAAGCTTGTGCTCAGGGTAAGCAGACCAGAAGCTCATTCAAGCCAAAGAAATTTGTAAGTACTACTAGACCCATTGAATTACTTCATATGGATCTCTGTGGTCCTATGAGAACTCCATCTCCAAAATGTAAGAGGTATATGCTAGTTATTGTAGATGATTATTCTAGATTTACTTGGGTTATGTTTCTAAAAGAAAAATCTGAAGCCCTCTCTGAATTTTCAAAACTTTGCAGAGAACTTCAAACCTTGAACAACCTACCTATTGCTTCAATCAAAAGTGATCATGGTAGAGAATCTGATCAATTAAAATTTGATTTTTTTATGTGTTAAGCATGGTATCTCTCACAATTTCTCTGCTCCTAGAACTCCTCAACAGAATAGAGTTGTTGAAAGAAAGAACAAGACTCTTGAAGATATGCCAAGAACAATGCTTCTAGAAAACAAGCTGCCAAAACATTATTGGGCAGAAGCTGTGACTACAACAAATTACATTTTGAACAGGTGCTTGATCAGACCTATCTTGAAGAAGACCCCCTATGAACTTTTAAAAGGGAAAAATACAAACATTTCATACTTCAGACCCATTGGTTGCACATGTTTTGTCCACAACAATGGTAAGGACAACTTGGGTAAGTTTGATGCAAGAAGTGATGAAGGTATCTTTCTCGGCTAAACTCTTACTAGCAAAGCTTATAGAGTTTATAATAAAAGAACCAAGCTGGCTGAAGAAAGTATTCATGTTATCTTTGATAAGCTATGATGGTTCTTTGAGTGAAAGTTTTGCAGACTTGAATCTGAACAAGCATGAATCAGAAGAAGAAGCTGAGAACTCACTTGGTTTCGAGAATGGATCAGAAGGAAACAGAAGCCATTTTCAAGACCTTGAAAACAAGTCTCAAGGCCTTGAAAAAAGAGATCAAAACCTTGACAAGGATGATCAGAAAGATATGAGTGATCAGGATACTACATCAAGACCAGAGAAGCAATATGGAGAACCTGAACCATGGTCTCCAAGAAAGAGATTAAAATATCTTTCATCTCATCCAGCTGACAACATCATCTCTGACCCAATCACTGGTACACAAACAAGATCACAGTTGAAGAATCTTTGTGCTTCTAATGCTTTTATCTCTCTTGTAGAACCCAAAAGTGTGAAGGAAGCATTACAAGAAGCACACTGGGTTATAGCTATGCAAAGTTAACTCAATGAGTTTGAAAGAAACAAGGTGTGGAACCTAGTTCCCCCACCAACAAACCAGTCTGTCACTGGTACCAGATGGGTGTTCAGAAACAAACTAGATGAGAATGGCAAAGTAATCAGAAGCAAAGCAAGTTTAGTTGCCCAAGGTTACAGCCAAGAGGAAGGTATTAATTATGAGGAAACTTTTGCTCTAGTTTCCAGGTTATAAGCAATTAGAATTTTACTTGCTTTTGCATCTTACAAGAACATGAAACTATTTCAAATGGATGTGAAGTGTGCATTTTTTAATGGTTACTTGCAAGAGGAAGTTTATGTTGCACAACCTCCTGGTTTTGAAAGTGATGAGTTTCCAGATCATGTTTACAAACTTGAAAAAGCTCTTTATGGTTTGAAACAAGCTCCAAGAGCTTGGTATGAAAGATTATCAAAATTTTTGCTTGAAAATGATTTCAAAAGAGGATTAGTAGACAAGACCCTTTTAATTAAAACTCGTGAGAAAGATTTACTTGTAGTTCAAATTTATGTTGATGATATTCTATTTGGAGCTACTAATGATATTTTATGCAATTAATTCTCAAGTCTTATGACCAAGGAATTTGAAATGAGCATGATTGGAGAGTTGAACTTCTTTCTTGGACTTCAAATACACCAGTTGAAGAAAGGCATATTTCTACATCAAAGCAAGTACACAAGGAACTTGTTGAAAAAGTATAACATGTCTCAATCCAAAGAAATCAAGACCCCTATGAGCTCTACAATGTCCTTAGATAAGGATGTATCTCGTAAGAGTGTCAATGTAAAAGAGTATTGAAGTATGATTGGATCATTACTATACCTTACTGCTAGTAGACCAGATATCATGTTCAGTGTATGTATGTGTGCAAGATTTCAGGCTGATCCAAAGGAATCACACTAAAGTGTTGTGAAGAGAATATTCAGATATCTCAATGGTACCAAAGACTTAGGGCTTTGGTATCCAAGACATTCTAATTTTTCTTTGCATGGATTTTCAGATGCTGACTTTGCAGGTTACAAAGTTGATAGAAAAATCACTTCAGGAACTTTCCAATTCATTGGATCCTCCTTGATCAGTTGGTACTCCAAGAAACACAACTCAGTTACTTTATCAACAGGTGAAGCTAAATATATATCTGCTGGAGCATGTTGTTCACAAGTGTTATGGATTGCTCAACAGGTTATCGATCTTGTATTTGATTTCAGAAGTATACAAATCAAATGTGACAACACCAGTGGAACATCAATTACAAAGAATCCAGTTCATCATTCAAGAACCAAGCGCATTGATGTCAGACACCATTTCATCAGAGATCATGCAGATAAAGGTGATATTGTTCTTGAATTTGTTTCAACTAACATGCAACTTGCAGATATCTTCACTAAACCATTGCCAGATGAAAGATTTTCAGCTCTAAGGCTGGAATTGGGTATGCTAAATAAAGATGCATTGGTTTAGGAGGAGTACAAGGTAAGGAAGGTAAGCTATTATGTGTCTCGAAGGTTTGAACTGATTTTCAAATCCTTGAAAATCTTTTCAAAACTTTGATTTTATGTGTTTCAGTATAACAACGTTTCAAGACCTTTAATTTATTTTCAAAGCCTTGAAAATAAGTATGAAAACAGGTTAGTCAATAACTCTTGGATCATTCAGTACTGGGTGCTATCTTTGCAGATATTTGCTTAATATTGTCCCTACCTTTTTCAAAATTCTTTTTTTAGCCAAATATGTTATTTAATTATTTATTACCAACGACTTCAAAGATTTGAATCTTCTCTGATCATTACAAATATTTTGAGATCAGAAAGATATTGCAGTTTCCTTTTTAAACTCAAACTCTTTCAGTATTTATCTTCCTCTCTTCTCCTTTACTCCGTATCACTCCTGCCTCTCTCTAATCTTCTCCCAAACCCTAATGAGCACTAGAAGAGCTTCTGACAGAATCAAGATGGCCGGTGGTTCAAAGCCTAGTGCAGAGAAGAAAAGAAAAGCCTCTGTAGAGGAGATTCATGACATCAGTGAAGACTCAGAATCTAGGGGGTCTACTGATGAAGAGCTAGAACTTTTACCTCTCAAGAAGATGGTGAAGAAGGACCAGTTTCCAGTGACAGGCAAGAAGAAAAATACCACAGGGACTACACAATAGAATCAGAAGGGAATCCATATTGGAAGCCCCTAAGAAGGACAAGAAAAAGGTAGACATAGGGATCAAGGGAAAAGGGAAGGAAATCCTCATTCCATACTCGAATTCAAATACTACTTCAGGCTCCTATGGAGTGTATTTTGTATCCAAAAAGTGAAGACATGAGAAAGATCTTCCAGAAGCTGAGATTGTATCAAAACTGGAAGGAAAGATCATCAAAAAAATTCCTGTGCACAATAGAAGAAAGTGTATGTGAAGAAGAAACTAAAGCATGGAAGAAAATATTTAGAGGAACTCACCTTCGTGTTGAACTGTGTTGCAGGGAAAATTAGTTCTATCATTGAGGAGATTGATTTGGTTCAACAAGAAGAACAGGACAATGATGAAGACAGTGAGGAAGAGGAAGGAGATCAGGATGGAGATGAAGACCCAACCCCATAAACTCTTGCCTACTCTTTCTGTCCCACTTATCTTAAAAAAATTAAAATTTTCCAAAGACTCTGATCCAACATTTTCTCATTCTTCTTGATGAAAGTCAAAAAGGGGGAGAAATCCTAGGTTGTTTTTATGTTTTAGTGACCTATCTTTTTGGTCTGTAGAATTATTTGAGCTTATGTGTTTTTCTGATTAAGTATGCTATTGAATAAATTGGATCTTATTGGAACCAATATGTTACTACTATTTGAACTGTGTGTTAATCACTATTTTTTGCATAAACTAAGGATCAAACAGATTGAGGTTTTGTCTTTCATCAAGGGGGAGATTGTAAGTTCACAGGTTTCACAGGCTTGAGCTATTACAAGTCCTTGAACCAGTTTTCAAAGCCTTGAATCAGGTTTCGCAGGCTTGAAGGCCTTGAAATGTGATTCAAAGCCTTAAAATTGTCTGACCTGTATGCATACACTTAGGGGAGTTTTTCTAAAACTCTTCTGATTTGATTCAACCACTCTCACCCCTAGGCTTGATCTGTTATTATTTGATGATGAAAGACAAACTACTTTTAGATTTAACACCATTTAATCCATCTGCTTGACTCAGTTTTGCAGGGAAATATTATTTCCTAGTTTGCTGGATTGGTTTCCTAATCTAGTTTTTGCAGGAAAGCAAACTTGGAGAAAATATGAATTTGTTATCAATCAGACACTCTTGATAGCTTCTCAATTTGTTTAAAGACAAGATCAAAACAATATCTCCGAAGATTATGATCAACTATCCTTTGGAGAAGGCTGTTAAAAGAGTCAAAGTTGTTGCCTACAAAACAGGAAGGTTGTTGCTGAAAATCAAAGCTATGAGCTGTATAAATAGATATCATTTTGAAGCAACAACATACAACACTCAACCGGCAAAAATATAGACATATTTAAGGATTGACAAGCATCAAAGAAGCACATCATTCTCACAATCCAACTCACAGAAGATCACTCCATTTTTCACTGCAGTTTTACACTTCCAGTGTTCTTCTGACTTGTACTTTATTTGTATATCATTCTTATACTACTTATATATCTCACTCTCAAGGATTTTTCAAAGTGAACAATATAGAATTCTTAGTTAATCAGTTAGCTAGAGCAGGTACTAGATAGGTTAGAGAGAACCACAAGCTGTAACAGAGTAAGGCAAATATTTGTGCTTGAGATCTAGGGATTAGATTTTGATTAATAAGAATTGTGTTGAAAATCCTGTAGGGAGAAGATCCCTGAGGTAGAGACGTAGGTCCATGTGGACTGAACTCTATAAATTATGTGTCTCTCGCATTTATAGTTTCATTTACATACTTTGTTTTTGCAGCATTCAAACTAGTCTGTTTTCAAGGGTTTGAAACACTTTTCAAGGCCTTGAAAAAGACTTTTATGTTTTCTTTCAAACTGTATTTCATTCCAAAGGCTTGAAACTGTTTTCAAGGCCTTGAACTTCAAAGAGACTCTTCTCTTCTACAAGTTTTGAAAAAAGTTGGCATACTCTATTCAACCCCCCCCCCCCCCCTTCTAGAGTATCTTTGCTGCATTTCTACCTGCATACTCCCCATTTCACCCATTACTAGAGCTTTATCTTCGGTTAACCGAAATCCAAACCGGGCCGATTATTTCATAGCCGACCGGTTCTCGGTTCGGTTAACTGATAAATAGCCTACTTTGGTTCGATTAACCGAAATCGGGGATTGTCTAATATGCTTAAGTCAACCGTAACCATAGGATCGGAGCAGGTTCCCTTTGTTCAGTTCGATTCCAGTTCTAGCCGGTTCTGCAGTATTTTTTCTTTTTTTTTAGATTTTTTGTGGTTTGTATGGTTTCATAGTACTAAAAACATAAAATTAGGCAAATAAACATAACAAAAAAACATAACTTGTAGTATCAATCCAACTATAAAATGTTAGTAAAACTATAGTGTAAGTACATCCAAACTAAGTTGGCACCCACTCAAATATATATCATTTGTATTTTTATAGCTTATATTGTCTACTAACTTATTCTAATGAACAAGAATAATTTCTTGTTTTTTCGTATCGTCGTCTAGGCGCCTTGATTTTCCGTTTCCTCCTCGCCTAATTTTAACTTTTTGAATAATTCTTCCACCTCCACGTCCAAAGTGCGAACGTCTTGTACCCGTTTGTCGGCATCGTTCCAATCCTTCAAGCAAATGAGAACCTCCAACATCTCTGATATTAGGCACGTCCGTTTCTCCGACAACAATCGTTTGTCTGCACTAAAGTTTACTTCGGAAGACACTACAAAAACCGGTGGGTTAGTAGTACATTCGGTGCCATAATCGAAACCATAGGATATGTTGATTCATGTTGTTTTCACCAAGCGAGTACAGCTAGGCTCTCTAGTTCTTCCGCGGATTGCAATAAGAAAAAATTAGTGTTAAGGTACGTAATTAATTCCGAAATGTCGGTCGACCCGATGGTGTTGGATTGTCTACTCTTATTTTAAAAACCAATTTTTGCCTTACCCTTATCCTTTGGATCACTTGATGAATATGCATGAGAGACTTGCTAACCCTTATCGTACTTGTTGGCATATTTTTCAAAAACATAACTAAGAGTTGTTTTAAATTCATCCATAGATGGTGTAATAGTGTGTTTCGTGTATTCCGAAACTAGTCCTAGCATGTACTATGTGGTCTCAACTTTAGTCCTTGGGTCAAAAATACTACCTAAACAAAATTTCATAAGGATGTTTTCAAAATATTTGAGAATTTTTACTTTCATAGGTGCAATTGCATTCACTAATACATTATCCCTAGCGTTGTTAAAGTGTTACTAAAAAGACATAGTTGTGGAAGAACGTGATTAGTGGTTGGATGATAAACACCCGATGTAAGATTGGTGGCAGTATAAAATGGTTCAAGAAAATTTCCCATGGCCTCCGTAATTTTCCAATCAAACTCCATTACGGTAGTTCCCGACAACATATATTCATTCACAAATCGTGTGATAAGTGTCTCGTAGCAAACAACACTAGATAAAATCAAGTAACTTGAATTCCATCTTGTTTTACAATCAATTTCAAACTTCCTTCTTTCAAACCGTGTTCACTACACATGTCCAAAAGTTTACGTGTCCGTGCGGGTAAAGACGTAATAAAGTGAATAGCATTGCGAACAGGAGAAACATGTGGTCTGAGTGCTTCTAAACCATCTTGTACAACTAAATTAGTGTGACATACACATCGCATTTATCCAAGATTCTCGTCAAAGGGTATTGATACCATCGTTTGAATATGAAAAATCGCACTATCACATGACGTAGCATTATCAAAAGTAATTGCAAAATATTCGCTCTTTAATACCCAATATTCGCTCTTTAATACCCCAATCGTTCAAAACATCCACAATAGTATCTCCCATGTTTAAACCATTGTGAGAATATGGAACTTGTTGAAAAACAAGTACACGTTTTTTTTAAATTCCAACCAGGGTCAGTGTAGTGTGCGGTGACACAAAGATATCATTTATCCTCTCTACCGGTCCACATATCGAATGTGCGTCAATAGTAAAATTAAAATTTCCAAAATATTGACGAATTTGCTCTCTCCTCTCATTGTATGAAGTAATTATATCTTTCCTAGTAGTATTTCTACCAATTCGCTTAAAAGAGAGACAAAACGAGGTTTTTATCATTTTTTTCAAAATTTTCGTCGGTCGAACTAATGGGAAGTTCTTTAGAAGTAAACCGATGAGCTTTTTTTTTGCAATTGGTGTATCATAAATAAAATGAATTAATTGATCTTGAGCATCATTTACAATTTGGGTTTGAACCCCTTCGTTATCTTCGGGTTGTGTTTCTAACAAAAGTTTGTGTGCCCTTTTTAATGATTTTTAAGTGACCATAATCCACTGATTTTATGAATTGCAAACTCAGATTTACAAATATTACAAACGACTTTAAACGTCGAATTACTGAGTTGATGGGTTTAAACTCCCTCGTTACCTTAAGGTTGAGGAGGAATGAGAGATTCGTCGTTCACAACGTTGGAATAAGAGAATTTGAGAGTGAGTAATGATTTTGAGTGAGCAAGTATGAGAAAATTGGAGAGTGTCTAGTAGCATAGTAAATTCATCAACCAACTCTGTGTAGACGTCGAATACAACCCCACCTCCCCTCCAAAGTCTTCTATGTTGGAAAGCACTGTGACCCACCTCTATTGTCCCAGTATATGATAGAAGTAGTCTAAAGTTACCTCGACTTTTTTTTTTTGAGTTCTCATCCTCTTTGCATTATCTTATTTATCGCTACTAAACAGCGCGCTAATATAATTTCCTGGCCTCACGTAACAAAGACAGTTGATGTCCGTGAGTGACACTATATAGTTAACTTTTCCCTAGGCAGATGATTAAACCAATTACCTGGCTTTTTGCAAATTGGTGCTAGTTCAGTAGTAGAGCGTTTAAAGCCCTACATGAAGTTCAGAGTCCGAAGTCGACTATAATGTAATTCTAAGAAAAAAAGGTGTTTTCGTGCACGCAAATATTTCTTTAGTGTCTATCAAAGAAATGTGACACCCGTGCATACTTGGATTGTCATAGTTAGATAACCTAAAACTCAACTTTGCTCCCGCTCTCAACTCCAGCGCTTTCAGCTCCAATTCGCCTAATTCGCCCATAATCCCCACTCCGATGCATGTAATGATGACCAGTGTAGACATGCACACCCATCTTGTATTGCCTCAATTTCTCTGAGGCAAGCACTAGAATTAGACCATTTAACCTTGTTTGGTGAAGGATAAAAGGGGGTAAGGATCTCATTGCTGTATCTCGTGTTTGAATGCGGCATAAGAAAACATGCACCTTATTCCATCCACCATCATCGTATACCGTGGTGGGGGGGTGAGGGAAGTTTAGAGTGAATCATGACCACAAAATAGAATCTTAAATAAAATACGGACCAGTAATAAAACGGTTTCACTCATCATCCACATAGAGACAACGTATGAAATCAACAGTATTCAGCTCAATGTTTGCGACCTTGAACAAAGACAGACCACAAAAAACATCCAGAAAATATGTTCCGTGCTGACAAAGTAAGCATATGGACAACAAAAGATGACATAGCTGCAGCTCTACTTCATCCTCCCAGCTTCGGCTGTGCCTAAAAGCGAACTTGCTAGCCCTGAAGTAAAACATAAGATAAGCCTTTCAACAGACATAATTTCGCATCTAGCATGCGAGCCATCAAACAAATGGCATAGTAAACTATCAAATAAACATTATTCTCAAATTCAAGAACCAAAGTAGTTGGCAACATCATGTATGCCTCATCTTGAAGAGTGGGCACTGATAACTAAATTGGAAAAAAATAGTCAATGGGGAAAAACCAATGGCAGTAAAAAGAACAAAGAAATGCACTGATAAATAAATATAAAATCGCAGGTCAAATTATATGGCGGGCAAGATTTGTGAAGATTGGAATTCAATAATATGTTAAGGGCGTAGGAGATGAGATAGATGAGATAGGCTTAAATTTGTCTTAAGGAACATAACACCTTCCAATAGGGTTGATCTGCAAGGAGCTCCTCCTACATCCCCCAGACCAAGGCTCCGTTTGGTTGGTGGTAAAACATTTTCCTGTAAAATGTTTTCCCTTGTTTTGATGCTGTTTGGTTGGAAGTAAAATGTTTTCCTGTAAAATATTTTCCGGTAAAATGATGTAAAAATGATTTACACATTTCAAATCTGTAAGCCATTTTCCGGAGAGTGAAGGAGCACAACAACTCATACTAAACCTCCACCACACTACCACCTACCTCCACTACGACTCATCACCGCCACCCAACTTCACCGCCACCCATCACTGCAATTTTCGTCGCGGCCCACTGTTTTGGCAAGAGTCAACCAAACACGAGAAAATAATTGCAACGAAAGCTTTTTCACACAAAATTTTATGCGTAAAATATTTTCCCCTGTAAAATGCGAACCAAACAGAGCCAAATCCACTTTTTCTCACCTTCTCCCGTGGACAAAGAATTTAGATATAATTTGAGAGTGGAACCGTATGGAAAGGTAAACAAATCCCGCCCTGTATTACTAATCCAAATGCTAATTTATTTTCGCATCGAAAGGGGTGAATATCTATAATAAACTTTTAGAGCGAGTCAAACATCTTATGTATTTTCTCAAAAACAAACATCTTATGTAATGTTCAAAAAACAATGCAAAATACAAATCTCAACCGGAATTATTGCACATTCACTCTATTCATGTAAAAGAAAGGAAAACCATTCATGTAAAAGGGGCAATCGACTGCACACGTCAATAGGCGCGTGAATGACTCACCCAAAGGAAGAGTAGCTACAGTTCTAGGATAACGGATCATTGTCATGTCTCACCTGTGTTGTTTTACTGGCCTGAGGTACCTTTTCCTTCAGGTGCTTATAAGCGAGCATGCAAGTCCTAGAGAAGTAAAACATGAGATAAGCAATCAATATTCGACCAACATAATTTAGCATCTAGCTTGAGAACCATCAAACAAAATACATAGTAGTAAACTATCAAATAACTGTAGTCTCAAATTCAAGAACCATAGAAGAAAACCAAGAAAAGCTGATGACCACGTAACTGGTCCATCCTCTTCTACCTGGTGAACCTAGCACAAAAAATGGACAATCCGTTTGCAGTGAAGTAGAATGAATAACTGGAACGACATCTGTGTTTTCCCTTCATGTGGGAAAAAAATGCAGTTAATAAAACAAACTCCAGCCAATGCTGCAGTCCAAGACACATGTATGTACATCCCCCCCAAGAGTAACACCCAAGAAAAGAACTTTCTACATCACCTCGCCCTCTATCAAAACCTAGTGTCCCAATACATGACTACAATTGCATTTCAAGGGTGTGCCATCATAAATATGCCTGACTTCACCGAGTGACTATTCCTCAGGTCCGCATTTACTAATGGTCCATAATTTCTACCCTTTGTTCCCTACACCTAACCACATCATGGTTTCACCACCGTATCATTACTGAAATTTCTACGTATGTACCAGGAGGATCATTTCTTTTTATTACTGATCGTACAACTCAGTTAGAAAAAAATTTACCCCCCTCGTACGCACTCCGAATCTGAATCTGAATCTGAATCTGAATCTGAATCTGAATCTGAAGAAGGAGAAGGAGAATCACGAAGGCGTTGAATTTTTGACTAATTTCTGGTGTGGGAGGTGAACGTGGGTGGAGTGTTCCTCGGTTAGTGGAGTAATGGCAAAATTGGTGGAGTTCTGGTAATTAATTTTAGTCAAAGTAATATTAATGAATGAAAATATCATCTCTTGGAATCTATTCAAGAAAATACCATTGAGATATCTTTTTGCAGTATCTCAGCTGATGCATTATTTCCGGAAAATTAGCGATAAGGCTACCTTTTGATTGAGATTTTTAGCGAGATTTTCGGAAAAGAAATATTATACTTATATAAAAAAAAATTATTATATCTTTACTATCTTAAAAGAGTGAAGAATAGAAAAGTGACTCCTAAGATCTTTTATTACGGAAGGGTCTCCCTAAAGTTTATAATTACAAAAGTGTCTTCTTAACCCTAAGATTTCCTTCCTCAAAAAAAAAAAAAAAAAAAAAAAAAAAAACCTAAGATTCGCTTTATCTCTATGTCTATCTACATCACGCGGAATTTGATTACGTCTTAGGGTTCCTTTTCTGTCTTCTCTCTCTCCGGCGGACACACACTCCAGACGTCGCATGAACCAACGCGCGCATACTCCAGACGTCGCTTCTCCCCTTGTTTACTGTTGATAAAAATGCAGGTAGTTGGATTTAACTTTGGTTATGATGTGCTCATGTCATGTGAGTAATTTTTTGTTGTCGTGGATTCAATTTTGATTTCACTGACTTGACGTAAGCCCTAACTCGCCTGAAACGACCTATCTGCAACTATAATCATCGACATTTTGTTTTGAAAAATTGTTGCCACAGCCGTTTTGGTTCTAGGTTTGAGGCCCGACTCATGATTTGTTGGTGCCAAGACGTATTGTCGCGGGAAACAAATTGGCGAAGAAGTCAATCAGTGTGGCAACACCAAAACCTGTCAGGCGCCTCTCTCTTTGTTGACAAAAATACTGGTATGTGGCTTATTGATGAGTAATGTTTTGTTCATTATATGATCTATTTTTTGTAGATAGTCCATTATTGACACAAAGAACTGATAAGTTGTTTTACATGCACCAGATATGCATGAAATATTGAGTCACAGCTCTTTGCAGAAATATTACGATTCAGACGAATTTCCTTAATAAATTAAGAGTCCTATTTGTATCTTTCTCATTCGGACAACCAGCACGACATTCATGAGTTCATATGGAGACGCATTGGCTGATCGCGATCATGAGAGAGAGGGAGGGACACATCCAAAGTTCAGAAAACACAGTGTTAGTCCATTCTTCTATGTCTCTGCCTTTTTTTTGCTTCGTTATGTGCTTTGACAACCCCCCGAATAGCACACGATTGGAGCAAGAACAATATTGATATTTCCGTCGACATTACAACCTATAAAATTTGGGTATGTCAGCGAGAAAAAAACAGGTTAGTTACCTTTTTTAAAAGAGATGATTGTTTTAATGTCAAAACTGATTTACTATACCAATTCGTCACAATCTCTTGTTCAGACGAATTGATCATTTTGGATACAAATAGCAGCCTCTTAAGCCGTACACATGTTAGCAAAGTTCCTATTTAGCGCGAGTGGGGGTGCCCTTGTGAAAGAGAAGGTTATCAGCTTCTTTCAACCTCACTTCCCAAAGTCTCGCTTATTGATATCGCAGTGTATATTTAGGAGTGTTGTTGGGTTCTTTCATTCCCCATTTTACAAAACTTGGAATGTGCTCCAATTCCATAACTCAAACTGACGGGAGAAGGCTATGAAATCCCATTAGATTATGCGTTTTCCTTCAAAACATCGACTACAACATGTAAGTAAAAACTATCATCAAAATGATCCAGATCACGAGTGAATGATTCTTCGAGTGCAAGTGATTAACTAAAGACCTATTAAGGGTAAGAAAAAGCAGATAACAAGGGTTAATCATGCTCAATCAGTGGACTTACTTTAAAACATCTATGATTAAGAAGCCTCTGAAGGATAATTATATGCAACCTGCAGTGTTTATGGCCTCTGAAAGAGTGAAGAAGAAAATGTTGGTGTTCCTGAGATTGTTTTTTTATGGAATTGCCCATACATATTTATGTTGTTGTCAAACATACCCTCCTGTTAGTGGTCTAACGTTTGTTTTTATGAAAGTGCCCTACATAATTATGTTGTTCTGAAACTACCTTTTACTGTTGAAAATCCCTATCTGGTTGTTTGTTGCAACAGGCTGTTCCACTAACACGACGTTGCACCAATCGACGGGCTAAACTCGACTTATACACTTCCAAACATCAATATTTGTCATAGGCCGGACTTTAGTTCAGAAGACATGGAGTCACGATCAATGATTTGGTGGCGGCTGAAATTTCACTCCCCCTTGTTTGGGTTTCAAGTAGTAGGATATTCGTAATCGTTCCTAAAGAATTGTAGTGATCGTGATTTTCTTTTGGTTGACGAGAGCCCCAAACAACGGTAAATCCCTATGGTCTGTTCATGCCCCCTCCAAAAAAGGTGTGTAAAACTCATCTCTTTCATATCAAATTGCAATATTTTTAGTTTATGAGCTTTTAATTTATGATCTTGAATATCTACCGTGGTGGTTGTTTCTTTGATGCCATGTTTTAGCAGATTTTCATTATCTCCTATACACTCTGCATTTCATGATTAACCTTCATTTCCTTTGTGAGTTTGAAGGATATAAATTATTTGCGAGATAATACGGCTGAACTAGAAAAGTTAAAACTGTGTCAAAGAATTTTATACAATATCAATGAACATCTAATAACACAATTACTGGGGATCCTCTGTGCAGAGATTATACCACTTACGGGTTGTTATACTATGGTACAAGACGAAATAATTAAATTTGATTAGTGGAAACAGTTAACTAATTTTGGGTTCTTCTTTTGTTGATAGTAATTATATGGTGAACAAATGTATATAACTGCATGTGTAATTGACATTAGTTATGTGATAGAAATTCCATATATTTTTTCTTACCTGATAGTACCTACCAGCAACAAACCAATAGATATTCTTCTTTTGAGACATCGGACGTTTAGCTTTTACAAATAAAGACCTACTATCAAATAGCTCGCTATTCGGGAAGTTAATCGCTACCACTGCTTCCATGATAAATAGTGATTGATAGCTCTTTCAATACTTGAACTAATATATAGGTACTGTCCTTTCCATGGAAGGTTTGAATGGAGTTAAGTGGAACGATGATTGTCCTATGAATTTTAAGAGAGGGCAAATTCACTGTAAAAATGGATGAAAAAAGCTAGAGAAATTGTCCGGAAGTACTATAGAAGTAGGCTTTTTTGTTGCAGCTACGTATTCCCTAAAACTGGTTCTTGCTGAAATTCATAGTCTTTACTTGATCATGTATGTTGGGAAAAGTACGAATAAATAATCTATATTTATTCATAAGAAACTGTATTGAATGTATGGCAATTTAGTGCTCCTTAGACTACTCAACTATGTTTTTATGTTATTGATTTCTTTCGATTTACGCAAGGCCTTAAGGAGGATTGGATTGACCTCAGAGTGAATTTTTATATACAACCATAGAGTTACATGTCTAAACACTCGGCTATGCATAAACTATTGTATACTATGTCATCAATTTCTTATTTCATTAAAGTGAAGAAATGGGGAAGCGGACCACGTCGTAAAAATTAAAAATACCTATACAACCATACAACTAAACAGGCCAAGGGGAGTCTTGGAGCAACGGTAAAGTTGTTGTCGTGTGACCAGGAGGTCACGGTCTCGAGTTCGAGTCATGGAAGCAACCTCTTGTAGAATGCAATGTAAGGCTGTATACAATAGATCACAAAAGGGTCGGACTCTTTCCCGGACTCGCACATAGCGGGAGTTTCGTGCACCGTGCTACCATTTTTTTTTACAACCATAGATGTACATGCCTAAATACACAGCTATACATAAACTATGAATTACAGATGCCATCAATTTCTTATTTCATAGATGACTGCTACGTGATCGTTCTCGGTTAATTCCTCGTACTATGTTTTCATGGAATCATCAGATTGCTACTCAAATTAAAAATTTTGAATCGTGTGTTGTCGCCTACTATTGATAAAAGGGGATATTTTCATGATTAAATAATTTCCTGGATCATCTTTCCTTATGTGAACATTCCATTCTTCTTTGAACTTTGAGAGGTAAATTGTGATATTCGCTTTTACTTCCAATCCCATTGCATATAATTTTTTTATAAGCATATAATATCACCATGTTATCAAGATGTAAAAATATGTTAGGGTAAAAGACATTTTCCATCCTCCGACTATAGAAAAAAGACATTTTCCCCTTAATTTATGGAAAAAGACATTTTGTACCCTTGTTGGAGTTAAAAACTAAAACCACACTCACAGATGGACAAAAAGACATAGTTTACCCTCAAGAGTAATGTAAATTACACACTATAAATTGAAATTCTTCTCCTTCTCCTCCCACATCTAACCCTAGCAGCCTCTTTCTCTCCCTCTCTTCTCTTCCGATCTGCCCTCTCTCTCTCTCCCTCTGCCTCCCCCGCCGCCTTCACCCTCGTCCAACGCCATCAGCCACCGCGCAAACACAGCGCCGCAAGATCTCTGACCAGATTCAGAGGAATTGGGCTTCGTCGCGCAGAGAGAGAGAGAGAGAGAGAATTTCGTTGCGCATATATCCCTATTCGAGAAACATTGCCTTTGTCGTTTCCCTAACATTTCCAATCGTCAACGTCACCAATTGGATCTATGTTCTCTTTTTGATGACGGCAATTTTCGGTTCTATCATTTCCCTCGCTCTGATTGGTTTCTGGCTTTAATCTTCGTTCGCCGACTCCTTTCTAGACTAGGGTTTAAAGTGGAATTCCCGGTCCAATTGGTTCTGGGTTTCTCTCTATTGTGCGGATTTGAACTAGATTCCTCTCTATTCATCGAATCAGTTCTGGGTTTCTCGCTTTTTCGTTGGATTGTTTTTGGGTTTCTCCCTATTTATCGATTGTTTATGGGTTTTTCCATGTTCGTTGATTGGGTTTTGGGTTTTGATTTTGGAAGAACATGAGCATCTTAAGAGAATTGTTTAGGGATGAACGTGGGTTCTGAGAGAAAAAGATTACGTACAATGCGCGGATACAGGTATAGCAGGGTTGGGGATTGGATGAGGCTTTAAGAGTTCGTGAGTAGATGAAGGCTGAGAATGTGAAACCTAATCTTGTGCCTTTAAATTTACTTTTTAGGGGGCAATGTCGGTTTGGGAAGATTGAGCAACCAAAGAAGTTGTTGGAGGAGATGGGAACTTTTGGGTTTTTCCCAGATGGATTCACTTAACGTTTACTTCTGGGTCATGGTGATGTGGGAGAAGGTCCTGGTGATTTCTTTGTATTGGGTTGTTGATGATGGTCAGGTTGTTAATGGGGATTTGGTGGTGGTGGTGAAGAACACCAAGAAAATCAAGAACACCTAGCAAGAACACAAAGAACAAGATGGACACTATAAATAATAAAAAATAGTGTGGTTTCATGAACCCACCTCTATTAATCAGTGGTGGTTGAAATTGGATGTCGTTGTTGTTGTTGTTGTTGTTGGTGGTGGTGGTGGTGGTGGTGTTGTGTTAGTGTTGGTGGTGGTGGTGGGGATTTGGTGGTAGTGAAGGTGGTGCTCAATAACACCAAGAACATGATGATTCAATAACAAACAAAAAAGGTTGTTATTTGTCCACAATTTATAAGGGTAAAATGGTAAAAAAAAGGTCAATTTGCACCCTCCACTAACGAATTGTAACAGAAGGGTGGTATATGTCCACCCTTCATCCGTTAACAAGGGTGCAAAATGTCTTTCCATAAATCAAGGGGCAAAATATCTTTTGTCCATAGTCGGAGGGTGAAAAATGTCTTTTACCTAAGAAGTTATTGTCTTCAATAGTAAGTGCATGTTTGGTATCCAAGATTTTAATCCAATTGGATTAAAATCGACTTCTTTTCAACAATTCTGTTTGTTATGCCTGCAAATTTTAGTCTGCAGATTAAAATAATCTGTGTGCAATTGTTGATCTCCAAAATTGGGGATTATGCAGCTGAAAATCTCTAGAAAAATAATTTTAATATTTTTTCTACATTAGCATGATCACAGTTCATTTATAAATACGTGTATTCAATTACTTGAATTTGGAGCTCCTATAAATTTTGTTAAATGGATGAAGTTAGTAAGCTATAATTTCAGCTCATACCAAACAGATTGTGATTCTCAGTTAAGTTGAATTATCTTTTCAGATTATCTTCAGCTGATTATTGAGATTTTCAGCTGGTACCAAACAGGCTCTAAGTGAGGAAAAATCTCATCGACATGTCAAAAGCTCCAAAAAGTTGGTAGGTAATGTTAATATGCTAGAAGCTTGTTATGAAGTAAAAAATGGGTTTATTCGAACATCTAAGAAGAATATATTTTTATTGAAAAGCCTGTTTCATAGGGGTATCATTCTAGCTTGAGGAGGTGAAAAAATATTGAAAGATGCATATGTTAAATTTTGTTGCACTTTCGCAAATTATGCTCCTATATTTTATAATTGTGCCAGGTTCGGACCATTTCACTGATATTTGGGTATTGTATTTATTATTTACAGATTGAATGCAGTGTCCGAATAGAGATTGGTTTACAACATAACTGAATTTATGTCCATATCAGTGGATTTGTGCTGATATATGCGGTTTATGTTCTTACACCCGAATCATTATTCCTGTTGGGTTGAAACATGCCGACTAACATGAGATTTGGTCCTTATATTTCATTTTGTTTTTAAGTTGAAACAAGAAATAATAAGAGACAGTTTATATGAATAACTATGGTTTCTTTTTGTCATTGTTATGTTCATCAACCTGGTGTTGAAGTAGTGTTGCTGTGGCTATTATCTTCATTGCGAGACAGTGAAAGAAGAATGTTTATTAGGTTCCATAGTGATAAAGATGTGCATTATGTGGAGTTGATGAAATTGGTACTGGAGGAACTTCCAACTTCCAGGAGAAGTCAAGTCCATTTTCTTTAACATACCACACCCATGGAACATGAAAGATACTTTTTCCGAAATTGTAGAACTTGAAAAGTTGGTTGAGCCTGCACGCGACATATTTCTTGGAGTTGAAACCCTCTTTTCAATAACAGTGGTGGGATGCTTATTTCCTCTCTTTAATGTCATTTAACCCTTCCTAAGAAGATCCAAGCAATTTAAGGTCCTTATTCTGTCAATGGCTACAGAACAACTTAACGAGAGCGAATAATTAGATTATGGTTTGTTAATTCATGCATATTTGCTCTAAACTCAACTTCTTAGGTAGGACATATTTTAGAAGTTGTTCTTTCACAAACCCACGTGCAATGCACGTGCTCCCTACTAGTATTATAAAAAAACACGAGGTTCAACCGGTTGAACCGCCGGTCCGACTGGTTGAACCGCAACCCAGTGCCTCACCGGTTCAATAACCGGTTCGGTTTTGAAACCTTTGCTTCCAACTTTCTCCATTGCCTCTGGTTGCAACCTATGCTTCAAACCGCCTGGCAACAAAGAGGTCAAACAAATAAAAACAAACACCAACCAACAAGTAATTTCACTTACATCATACAGCCAGCAAAGAGCTCCCGAACCTGCAAATCGCACTCTCATAATGTATCCTTATGCGAGGTACAAGTCTTTACCTTTTATTTGCAACTTGAAAAGGCCATCTGGTTGAGAATTCAAAGACCACCTCCGGAAGAACTGTGGAGCGCACTTGATCTTTGGAATTATACCACCCAGTAACCTTATATGTCACGCAGCAGTGATCCAACTTCTCCACTTGTTGACTTAAAAAACTATGTGATACAGTTCTTATATATGGATTTCTTTTATTTGATTGATGCAAGAATTGGTTCTCTTACTGGGCAATGGTATTACTTAGGCATCTTCCACATTTACTTACGGAAAAGGCAATGTGAATTACTTTGGTAATGACAAAATCTTCCCTTACACACATTCAACTATAAGGAAAATCTTGTAAATGGTATTTCACTTGATCTGATGATCTACTTTTGGCTTGATCAATTTATACACAAACATTTCTGCTATCTTGTAACTGTTCCGAAGCGAACAGCGATCCAGATAGCCTTGGGCCAGACTATTGGTCATGCGCGAAAAATGCATGCAGGGTAACCACCATTCAACAAAGGCCATGCTTGATTCGGAGTCCCACACAGGTGGAAGCAGGATTGAAGATGGATAGTTATTGGAAGTAAAAATGTGACGATGTTTGTTAAAGACGGGATTGGAAGAAAGACCAAAGGTTGAATCTTTAATACCACCTCCTGTTTTGCATTAATGCTTTGGAGACCCTGAGCAAACGCTCTTATGTTATATGAAGACCTTGATGTTGTCCCCGTTGGTGGGCTAAAGTGTCGATCTCACAGCTTCTATTTGGATTACTAGGGCTATGTTTGGAACTTGGAAAATTGGAAGAAAAAGAAAATAAGAAGAAATTGAAATAAAATCAGTTAAATTCCGTCTACTTTTCCTTTGTTTGTAAGAAAAATGAAATTTGTACCAAAATTTGACCGACACAATTTTGCTTATTATAAAAATTGCACAAGATAATGGCTAATAGCAACTATTATCCCTCTACTCTCTTTGATCTACCCCACTATCTCCACATCATCAGCACCCCAACCATGTCTCTGCATATCTTAGTTATCAACCCAGCAACCGACAACTACTCCCACTGCCTACAACCCCTAACACCAACACCCATGACATCGAAAGACAACAAAATCCACCACCACTAACCAGGTATGTCAACAAGATGGATTTGCTTCTACGTGATTGCCGGTGGCGATGACTGACCAGGTAGAGAGAAGCTCGCGTAATATTTTCCCCGAGTTTTCTGCACGATTTGGTGAAGAACTAATTCTTTATTTCACATTTTGTAATTTTCCATCGTGTTAGAATTTATTTGTCGAGTCCCAAACATTTGAGGCAGTCTTTGAGACCATTAGATTTACATAAGGGAACGTAGATATGTTTTGAAAGCAATGAAGATGTTTTTCAAAAAGCTATCCTCCTTGCCTTTTTCCAAACTTTTCCAAACAGCATTTTGACCAGCATGATTGCTTTTCTCCTAACTTTTTCTCCCCACTCCGATGCTGATGGAAAACGTAATGCAAAACGATATTGTCTCCCCTAATCATGTCATGCTTGAAGTTGATTTTGTGATTTGTCTCCACTAATACCTTGTAATGTCATGCTTTAAGTTGATTTGTGTGATTGCCAATTTGGTAACTTGTTAACCAACACTAACATCATATTCTCAATATCCCACCAAACTACCAAATACATCAACTGCATAGAACTGCCGAACCTTTTTCGACATATCACATGACTGTTTTGCTAATAGAAACAAACAATCGCCAAGCTACCACAAATTGTGCTATTTCTGACTGTCACATGTGCTCACATGTGCAAATTGACATCACGTATCCCACTGTGAGTTAAAATGTCGCCTCATGTGTTCAAGCACCGCCACAACCAACTCAAGCTCACAGAAATTGCAACTCCCACCACATCGAATATTTATTATTAACGACTCGATTCAATTTGCGATTTGGTAAAGTGGAATTTCAAATCATGATCCAAATCTCGATTCGACAACTGTGCCCCAAATCCTCAGAATAACACCAGCAAAACAATCCCTCTAGCAGCCAGAGACTTAGGAAGACCCCATTGACAGCTACCCTTTGGCCAAGTTTCCCAACCCTAAGTTTCCCCACCCTAAAAACCGTCAAATTGAATAAGTGAAGGTTCTAATTCATGAAATTTTTGGTGATAATTGGATCAGTCAACCGATTGACCAAAGCTTTCAGTACATGATGGAGGTTGGACATTTTTAGTAGAGCGAAAGAGTGTTGCCGCCATGACTTCCGCATTTCAGAACACTCCAGAGAAAGCTCACTCAGTCAAGAATAACAATGTAACTGCACAGCTTTCAGTACATGATGGAGGTTGGAAATTTTTTGTAGAGTGATAGAGTGTTGCCGCCATGACTTCCGCATTTCAGAACACTCCAGAGAAAGCTCTCTCAGTCAAGAATAACAATGTAAACTGCACTGAAAAATACAGTGACATATAGGGATCTAGAGGGGCACGTTAAAATGTTTTCTTCTCGGTTGTATACCAAATGACTTAACAATTAAGTGAGTTATTTGTGGACTTGAAACCAGAGTTACCATAATTCGCTCCTATGGTCGCGATCTCAGAACTGGATCGCGCGTTCCCAATCGCGGATCGCCAGCTATCCGGAACGGAGATCTGAGCGATCCGGAAGTAAACTAGATATCAAGAAGGGTGAACTCGATTCAGGAATCAATCGTTTATGGATTAAGGATAATCACGTCGTGAATCATGGACGCCTTCAATTCAGGACTCAATCACTGATTGGTTAACCTTAATTGCGTCGTCAAACACGAAATTCCCAATCGTCGGAAAATATCAAGGAGAGAGAGAGAGATGATACAAGGTCTTATGAGAGAATGAATCGTGGAGAGATTGACGGGATTTTCCTGTTCAATTACTCTTATAACTTTCCCGTGTTTTAGTCACATAAAAACTATAAGTGGTGGACCGCCATTTATATTTCTGTGAGATTTCTTTTTTACTTTTGAGAAATATTTCTGTGTAGATTTCAGCTCGTCTTCATTTTTTCTCTCTCTCTCTCTCCCTCTATTTTCAGTTCTTATTTTATCTCTATTTATTATTAAATCTGTTTTTACCAAGTATGAAGGTTTAAGACAATACGTGTAATTAATTACATAAATCATGAAGAGTACATCCTAGTACATTTTAAAAACCAAATAACCCTCTTCTAAAAAAACAAATAACCCTTCTGCAAAAGATGATAATAATAATAATAATAATAATAATAATAATAATAATAATAATAATAATAATAATAATAATAATAACACTATTTGCAAAAAAAGAAAAGAACGACTCTGATTTTCAAGGGCTGTTTAAAGAGAGAAAAAATAGATTTCATGGTCAGTATATATAATTATATGACTATAATTTCATTTATAAAATCGAACCAATATTATAACGTTTGGCGATTTGAGCAAACGAATTTCGTTCTGCTTAAGCGATCCGAAGAAGCCTACCCCTAGCGAACCGAATTCACTGGGGTGGTGCAAATCGCGATCCTGTTCCAGAGCGATCCGCGATCCAGGTAACCTTGCTTGAAATCCGGTGAGGGAAATAATGGGAAATGGATGATTATTTCCTTGGGTTTGGACCGGTAAGACCCATTTAGGGCATCTAGAAGGATGAAGGATCGCAATGGATGAGTCAAACTTGGTACCCTCTAGGGGGAGGGGTCAATATTCTTCCTAGCGAATAAATTTTAGCCTCATATTTATGGAGCATGTTGCAATATAACATATAGTTCAAACATCAGCATCGCACTTAGAACGTAACTGTCTCTCTTGAACCAGCATGTTCCATTAGGAAATTTGACATTTTTCAGAAAGCTATATTCCTTGCCTTTTTTTCCAAACTTCTCAAAAAAACCAAGCAAGACTTTGGAAGAACCCCAGTAGTAGCTGCCCTTTGGCAAAGTTTCCTAGCCCTAAAACCTAACCAATTTGAATAAGTCTGAAGGTTCTAGTCCACCAATTTTTTTGTTACATCATTTTTTGTTACATACATCAGTCAACGGATTGACCAAAGCTTTCGATACATGATGGAGGTTGGACATATTTTGTAGAGCCAAAGAGTTGCCACCATGACTTCCGCATTTCAGAACTCTCCAGAGAAGGCTCTTCTCTTAGTCCAGGATAACAGTGAAGTTGCATCGATGACTACAGCAACACCTAGGCATCTAGAAGGGTATGTTAAAACTGTTTTAAGTGTTTACTTCTCGATTGTAAACCCAATGACTTATCAATTCTCTAAATTACTTTTCAAAATGGATACCCAATGAGGGAAAATAATGAGTGAATGATTATTTCCCTAGTTTCGGAGAGATAAGACCCATTTTGGGGCATCTAGGAGGATGAAGAATCGCAGTTGGAAGAGTTGGTACCTTCTAAGAGGGGGAAAACACAATTTTTCCTAGCATGGAGGGAGCATGTTGCATTATGAAATTCATATAGTTCAAATTTTCAGCATCACATTTCTACGACGTTCGGAATGTACACTGGACCGTCTCTCTCAAAATCCAGACCGATTTACCCATGTATTTGGTTAGTCCACTTAGATCAGATGCGGCTTAGATCTCAATATTTCTGCACATTATCACTATCAGCCTCAGTAACTAAAAATGTAACTTTCAACTACAAGCACTACAAGCATTATGTCACCATCTCTGACATAATCCCTGGACTACATGATTGTTTGTGTTGGGAACCCATAGCGAGGTGGCATACGAGGTGAACACAATAAATGCAGACAAAAATATGTATTTACACAACTATGCATATATTCTAGGAAAACTAACAATGGTTTTTTTAAGGTGGGAGAATTCAAATTTCGAAATAAGAGACAACATACCTTTGAATGGCCTCATCATTCGTTTCTTTAGACCTAATAATTTTTTTAAAGAAAAAAATCACTCTAACGAGGAATAATAATTATTATAGAAACAACATGTAGTCATTCAGCTTATTGCAAGTAGTATAGAAAAACATGCAAAATAAACAAATAATGATGTCATTAATGCTTAGAGTTGATCATATTTAATTGCTATTATTCAAAAAATGAGCCCTGAGATTCTGAGACTATGCCCATCCAATCTACAAGACCAAATTAACTAGAATCTAATATTCAGAGAGGACATGACAAATCTTTTTCTCCAACCAGAATATCGTACTACGTTGGTTAGCCACAGCAGTTTTCCTATTAGAGTAACGTTTTCTTTGACGGGGCTGATATATTAATTAGTTTTAATAAGGGTTGCCCTTTGCCATCAAATGGTTCCTCCTCCTCCAACTCCTATATTTGAGTGTCTTTGGGGGAACAGGTCTAGTGCCAAGTGTGTGTTAGGGGGGATGAAATATGGAAGAGACACTAGCAAGAAAGATTAGCTAGCAAGAGCATATGTCCACAGAAATACTAATAATCTATCCCGAAAGTGCACAAAAAAAGCAAGTTTTCACAGGTGACAGTAGGCTAAAGGGGCTCATGAGCATTACAACAGGCACCAAATGTCCACACAAATACTAATGTAAGTTCGTACTATGTGATTAGATGTACCATACTTTGACAAGATAGCTTGGCGAGTGGCCTCCATAGATTGTGAACGATCCACGATGTAATATACCCTAATCCAATAATCCAAGAAGAAATCAGATACAGAGAATTGAAAAAAAAAGAAAAGATAAAAGAAAAAAATGAAGTAGAGGAGGATAAATAGCACGTACGTAAGTATCCCCGCTACTATAGTAGATACATCTAGCACAGCACAGCAATTGCAGACAGGAAATTCATAAGTGGTTGGGGCACCAATATATTCTCTGGACGTGTAATAATAGAATTAAATAAATAATAAAAAAGAAGAAGAAGAAAGAGAAATACCTTTCGCGACACTATATATGCGGGAAAACATCTTTCAGAACTTGCTGGCGGGTTGGCTGTAAAATGGAGGAAGAGATCAAAACAAAAGGGCGGTGAGTTTACAGAAAAATTGTAATGATTTATAGGGTTTCAGATCAGATGTGCATAAAAGAAAGGAGATATGTAGAGACATTAATTATTAACCCTAGAACGGAGGAGGGTGCGAGAAGAGTCTTACCAGAAACTAGGAGAAGGGTTCTCGCTGAACCGTCACTTTTTGGTTCAAAATTTTTTGGCCGCCTTGGGCTTAATATTTGAGCCTCACTAACAACAGATTGTGGTGGGGTTATATAATTTTGACACAAGCCCAGCCCAAACTCCTTACAATGTGTGTTATTTACATATAAGAATACACAACGCATGGTCCCTAAAAAAAAATAATAATAATAAATACACACGCATGCATACATACATATAAAGCTAGTTTGGGAATGTTGTGGCGGTTGTAGAAAGCTGCTGTATGAAAACACTGTAGAAAGCTGCTGTGAATTATTGATAAAATGTTGTTTGGTAAATATCACGTAGAAGCTGTTGTGCAATATTAATATAGTAATTTTGTGTTTGGTAAAATCAACCGTGAAGTTGCTGTGGGAGGGTAAAATGACAAAAATATATGATATGTGTCATTTCCAGAAAAGATAACTATTGATATTTTAAAAAAATTGTAAGGTCAAAATCAGTTGTAGATAAATTAATCAAAAGCACTTTCTGGAAAAGTATCTCCCCCCTTACTTCCTGAAAACTGCTGTGGGACAGCAGAAACTGTCCGAAAAAATAGAAATTTTATTTTTACCAAACACACTAAAACTGCTTCTGCTGTCGGAAAGCAGCTGTGCTGGCAGTAGAAGCATTCCCAAACTCACCCATAGTCGTTCACCAGTTTCTTACTTTGAGATATTCTCTGAAAATTCACAACAAAAAAATAGTCGTTTATACTGCTTCTCTATTTTCCTTTTTTAGTTTAGTAGAATTAAACCAATCCCAAAGTATTCCTCCTTTTTTACAGCTTTGATAGTAATTCTGATTACGTTGAGTAAATATAAAATTGTTCTCGTGGGTTTGATATCTGAGTCGTAAATACTTTACTTTATTACTTGATCGTATACTTGCGAAAATAAGCACGCTAAAATTACGTGTCAATTTTCAAGAGGAAGTTGAAAGTCGATGGATCAATTGATAAGTACAAAGCTCGGATAGTAGCAAAGGTTTTAAGGCAACACGAAGGGATCAATTTCTTCGATACCTATTCGTCGGTGACACGCATAACCTCAATACGAGTGTTAATAGCTATAGCAGCTTTGTTCGACCTCGAGATTCACCAAATGGATGTTAACATGGCGTTCTTGAATGGTGAACTGAATGAGGAAATCTATATGGAACAACCCGAAGGGTATGCCGTCCCAGGATAAGAGGCCAAAGTTTGTCGACTTGTTAAATCCTTGTATGGATTAAAACAAGCTTTGAAACAATGACACGAGGAATTTGATAGAACCATGATGTCAGGGGGTTTTAACATCAACGAGTGTGATAAATGTGTCTACATTAAGAACACTCGTGAAGGCTATGTAGTAGTCTGTTTGTATGCCGATGACTTGGTTTTTTTCGGGAAGCAACAAGAAGATCATTGATGATACAAAGAAGATGTTAGCAAAGAACTTTGACATGAAAGACATGGGTCTAATGTGATTTTAGGAATTAGGATTTCTAAAACACTAGAAGGGTATGTTTTATCTCAATCACATTATATTGAGAAAGGTCTGAATAAGTTTGATAAAGATAAAGGCAAACTAGTGAAAACTCCAGTTGATGTAAGTCTGCATCTTACGAAGAATACTGGAGAAAACTCCAGTTGATGTAAGTCTGCATCTTACGAAGAATACTGGAGAATGGATCAACCAACTAGCGTATGCTCAAGTTCTTAGTATCGATTGTACATTAGGAGTTGTACAAGACCAGATAATGCTCGGGAAGTTAGAAAGCTAAGTCGGTTTTGAGCAATCCCGGTGCAGACCACTGGAAAGCAGCGAGGGTTCTGAAATATTTAAGATATTCCCCAAATCTTGAATTACACTATACCAAATACCTGGAGGTATTAGAAGGTTATAGTGATGCCAACCGGATTTCTGACACAAAGGGTTCGAAATCCACAAGTCGATATGTATTCATGCTCGGTGGAGTAGCATTGTCGTGTAAATCTACAAAGAACGTGCTTAGCAAGGTCTATGATGGAATCTGAGTTCGTTGCATTGGACAAGGCAGGTAAAGAAGTTGAATGGCTTCATCACTTTTCAGAAGGACTTGCATATGTCGCCGCGGTACCTCCAGTTTGCATACACTACGACGGTCAGTCTGCAATTAGACGAGCACAAAATGCTATGTATAATGGAAATTCTAAACATATATTTTGTACACACAATACTGTTAGACAGTTGCTCTCGAGCGGTATAATATCAATCGATTACATAAAGTATAAGGAGAACCTAGCGGATCCCCTGACTAAAGGACTACCGAGAGAGAAAGTCTAGAATTTATCAAAAGGAATGGGCCTGAAGCCTCTGGAAAAATATGTCACAGTGGAAAACCCTACCTAAGTGACTGGAGATCCCAAGAATTAGGTTCAAAGGGAAAACCTAACTAGGTACGGATAGGGATGCATCACGATCATTGGAAAGTTTCTTTCCTCCCTTCCTTTGACTTGATAATGTGATGTATTACATTGTGTCGAGCATGACTTAAACTCTTAATGAACTATGGTATAGCAAGGTATCGATAAAGTTCACCTATATGAGTGGAGATGGAGCTGACTCTATGAGAATTGATAGTTTGAATCCTCTATAGTACTCGTGACACAGGGAAACGTGTCTCATTGGCCAAATGAGCACATTCTCGAGGACAGAATGACTAGAAGTCCTAATTGCGTGCGCACTCCCGACTTGGTGTGCACCATTGGCAAGCAGTTCAATGATTTTGGCACACTAGTGAGCCAGCAAATCCTACAGTGTGATACTAAGAGAAGGTTCAAGGTTTATGGCCACCTATCTTTCTGCGATTAGCTTCGGGACAGTTTATTTGAGACTCATACAGTTGGATGGCCAATTTGGGCATTCATGTGGGGGATTTTCGGATACACGTCAATATCTTGAGCTTAATTCTAAGCTCGGCTTGAGCTCTTGAGCTAAACTGTGAATGCGCAAATTGACATCGCTATTGTAATGTTGAGATGGCGACTTTCAACTACAGTTTTTGGTGGATATACGGTGTTAATAAATAAACGTGTGCGCTGCCTTGAAGCGGATCTGGGTCATGGGTCGGCCCAGTTGTAATATGTTGTTTATTTTATTTATAACACGTGGGTTTTTTTTTCTCCTGGAGAACACGTGCCCTAAGAACGTGATAGGTGCCTCTAGTATGTGGGTTGTGAGGAGATGGCTCATGTATGTAGGTTGTGCTTCAACCGGTTGAAGCGCACGATCTCTTCTGCCATCTACAAATTGAGAATCTCGTTCTCATCTTAAAACACACAGAAGCAACAATCTCACTCGCTTTCAATCTCAATCTCCTTCTTAAACAAATTTTTCTTAACAGTCACTTCGTCCGGGCGATCAGGGGTTCGTGCTACACCAATTCATTGCGTCAAGAGGAGTCCTGGGAGGCAATTTTTCATATAGAAACCGATAGCACCGAGCAGAAAAATTGCTTTAAGGAAAGCGTTCGTCAACGCGATCATCTTCATCATTATTCTCTTCAGTTTCGTCCTTCCGGTGACACGCTCTTGAGTTATGTTATTGATTTATTGATATACTGCAGATTACTTTTGCCTACATGTATTCCCACATTGCTCATCAAGTTAATTTACATTAGAGAACGCTTATAAAAAGACTTATTGACTGTAGTATTCAATTTGGCTTTTGAAGGCAATGTCTTCATTAAAAACTAGACTAAATAGAAAATGTGTTAGGTCTTTGGTAGAGCGTTTAAAACCCTTGCATGAGGTCTCGCGTTCGAATCTGGCTATACGATATAATTCTCAAAAGAAAAACACTTGACTAAATAGCGTGGCATGGTTTAGTCCGGTAGTAGCCTTTTTTCTACGGTAGTTGATAAATAAAGTTTTCCCTAAACTTCCTATAATTTACACTCAATATTTTGTGGTGTCTTTTAGATGTGTTTTCTACCCTAAAATGCGATATGTTATATCTTGTTGTTTCCAAATCTATCTTAAGTTTGGTTGTTCATTGTGGATGAATTTGAATTTATGATGCTCTTCTCACTATCACTAGGGGTGTGCATGGGTCGGTTTTGGCGGTTCGGAGATTAAATCGCAATCAAACCAAAGATGGCGGGTTACAAGAATTGGAAAACAAAACCAAACCATAATAGGTTTCAAACCAACCAAACATAAGGTATGGTTCGGTTTGGTTTGGTCGGATTATACAGTTTACATTTAACAACACATGGTCTTAAAATTTCATATCATAATCATAAACTTTTAGGTGAACTGACCATAGTGGTATGTGGGTATCATAATCACGCTTGATTGAAAGAAAAATTATTATTTATATAGTAGAAATAAACATTTTTCCCACGCATCCTCCCTGGGAAAAAATGGATACAACAAGTACTAAATTGTTTGAATGACTCAAATTATCATTTATGTATATGATAAATGGGGCATTTGTGATCTTTCGAATGAGACATTTGTTCACTAATTACTTTTTTTATAAACAATATTGAAATGGTCACATTTCTTGTAATACATATAACACTTATGATACATTATATAGATTATGTATATGAATGTGAAACTTATGTATTGATAGATCAGAAGCTCTTGAGTATTGAATGAGGTCATAAACTTAGGGGGAGTATTTGTTCCTTGATGATGAAAGCCAAATCACAAGTTGAGAAACAACACTAAGTATCGAAGCTTCAAAGCTTTGAGATACTGTAGTGTTCATATGATTATATTGTGCTTATATGTTTCTGTGTTTGCAAGTTATTGAATTATATTGGAGGATGAGTTTATCATTCAGTAATGAATTATGCAAATATTTTTGAGCCTTGTTCTGTATTGTATAACACAGATTGCAGGATTGAGCATCAAGGCTCACACTTGTGAACTAGCAGACAAAACTCCAAAGCTTTGAGATTTTCTGATGACTATATTATGCTAAGTTCACCTAACTAATCTGTGTATGCAAGTTGGATTAGTTGGATTCAAAACCGAGTATTGAGTTATTCGAACTCTTTATTACTTGTTTTAATATTGATTCACAGTTACATCTACTCAGTTGGATAGAGAAACTGAGTTTGACCTAAGGCGAAGCCCAATTTCTCAGGAACTATTTGTTTGTGACAGATCAGATCGTGTTGCTATTTTGTCTAGATGTTGTTTGATCTTTTATACTGAGTGTGTGCAGGATTTTTGGCCGTTCCAAAGTTCATAAACAACTCACTTAGCTATCCAAGCATAGCTATTGAAAGAAGCATATCTAGGGAGAGGATTTATAGGAATTCAGTTCCTAAAATCTCTCAGAGTTGTTGCAGACTGTTGATATAAGATCAAAGCTTGAATTTCAAATAGATACACATAGAGAGAGGCTGGTCAACGTGGGATTTGAAGTGAGTTATAAACAAGTGAGATCAAGTTACATAACTCTTCAAACAATCAAGCCAATCAACACTGAAACAGGAGATCAATCATCAAATCAGAAGAACTCTTCCAAGCTTCATCAGCTAATCCTTTTCTGAGTTCTTCTACTTGTACTGAATTTTATTATACATTATATCTTCTCGAAACCTCACAAAACTTAGTATTTAAGTTGTTCAAGTGAACAACAAGAGGCTCTTATAGTTTCAACAGGTTGTAGCTGGTAACTAGATAGGTTGGGAACCACAAGCTGTATAAGTGTAAGGTAGCTCACTTAGGCTTGATATCTAGGGCTAAATCTGGGTGATTAATAAGAAGTTGTGTTGAAATCCCGGAGGGATTAGATCCCTCAGGTAGAGACGAGGCCCAATTGTGACTGAACTCTGTAAAAATCCATGTGTTCCTGTTATTTATTTTTTTGATTATCATTCCAGTTATAAACAGGCAGCTCCAAAGATTTGCAGGATTTCCAATCTCAAAGCTTTGAAGCTTCTGTGAGTGACAGTTATATCTCTATCTTCTCAAATCTTTTCCAAAGCTTTGAGATATCAACTGCAAAATTGCTTTAAGTTTAAAAAGGCTGGTTTTGAGAAAAAGTTTTCATACTCTATTCTACCCCCCCCCCCCCCCTCTAGAGTATTAGATCCTGTTATTCTACTTACATTACAAACTTTAAATTGGTATCAGAGCTTGGATCACTGTTTAAAGATCTAAAAATCTTGTGACAATGAGTAATGTAGGTAATGGAGGATTCTCACAGGGAAGAGCAGCCAATAGACCTCCACTGTTCTATGGTGACAACTTTGTGCATTGGAAGGCACTGAGATGAAAATGTTCATCATAGATCAGGACATGGAACTATGGTCCATTGTTGTTAATGGTCCCAACTTGTTCTACACTACCTCTGATGGACCCAGGACTGTCAAATCAGAAGAAGATCTCTCAGTTACTGAACTTCAAAAGGTATCAAAGAATTACAAAGCTTTGAACTTATTATAGTGTGCTCTTAGTGCAGATGAGTTCAACAAAATATCCAACTACAAGAGTGAAAAAGAGATCTGGGATAAGCTGACTGTCACTTATGAAGGAACTAGCCAAGTCAATCAGAATAAAATTAATATCCTTCTGAGGAAGTATGAACTGTTTAAGATGAATTCTGATGAATCCATCAAGGACATGTTCAAGAGGTTTACTGACAAAGTGAACAACTTGGAATATTTGGGAAATTCTTTCTCAAATGAAGATAAAGTCAGGAAGATACTTAGAATCTTACCAAAAGACAAGTGGGAGCCTAAGACAACTGCAATTGAGTAAGCTTAGGACTTGAGTATAGTTTAGAGTGAACCACAAGTTGTAACAGAGTAAGGCATATCTCTCTGCTTGAGATTTAGGTCTTAGCTTTTGATTAATAATAACTGTGTTGAAAATCCTGTAGGGAGAAGATCCCTGAGGTAGAGACGTAGGTCCAAGTGGACTGAACTCTATTAATCCTGTGTCTCTTGCATTTACAGTTTCATTTGCATACTTAGTTTTTGCAGAATTCAAACTAGTCTGTTTTCAAGGACTTGAAAAATACTTGTATGTTTTCATTCAAACTATATTTCATTCCAAAGACTTGAAACAGTTTTCAAGGCCTTGAACTTCACTTCTCTTCATTGAAAACTCTTCTTTTCTACAAGTTTTGAAAAAAGTTGGAATACTCTATTAAACCCCCCTTCTAGAGTATTTGTGCTATATTTCTACCTGCATACTTGATAGCGCCTTTTAGGAGCTATATATTATCATTGATTTCAACATTATCACGAGATATTTGAGCGTAATTGTTGAAAATATGTCGCGTTTTATCACTTGATGCTTCATATGCACTATGATGTTAGTCCGGGAGTTTTCTATGCATATTTAGTTTTATTTGTCAAATATAATCGCTTGGTATGTTTTTTCATTTTGTTTTGACAGGAACGGATGCTAATGGGTTGATATGAGGCATGGAACGAACTTCGGAAACAAAGGGAGTTCATGTGAAACGAAGAGAAGCAAAGTTCGAGGAGGTAGGATGACCAACATTCACTATTTTCAATGCTCATGAAAATCCACAATGAATTTGAGAGTGATACCAGTTCCAAATGGAATTATACTTAAAGAGGTTTCCAATAGGTCACGGAGCTTAATCGGAGTCCGGATGAGAGAGTAATGGCCTGCGCAAGATGAGCTTACAATTCTGGACGGGAATTACAAATTGTAGGGGTTGAAATGCAATTTCAGCAAGGTACATTGAAAATTCGCCCTAGCTGGTTAAAAAAAGTGAGGAAGGCCTGGAAAAGGGGATAATCACGCACATGAGAGAGAGAGAGAACGACGGGAGAGCTCAAGGAAGAGAGGAGTCGCGCCCCATCTTCAAGGATTTCATCGTTTGATTCTTTTTCTTCATCTCTTGTACTATTTTCTATGTAGAACATGATTTTGTCAAGATATTTCATGTGTAGCTAAAATCATAGCTAGGTGATTATGGATAACTAGGGTTTACTTAGTTGATTGATGGATTCATGGATTTACTTCATGCTTAAAGCTTAATTTCACTCTTGATTTCATTCATTCTTCTACTTGAGTTCTTAATTCTTAGCATGTGAGGCTTGATCACCCATATCATGTTCGTTATCTAGGAGAGTGTATGAAAATAACTCAACCCTAGGTTCGTGAAGAGTATGAAGACACTCTTAATATTCTTGAGACTGAGAGGTGAAAGAATGAGAGTGATCATATAAAGATTGTTTCAGTTGATTAAGTTGGAGTGATAACTTTGCAAGGTTGAGAGGTCTTGTAGGTACTTTTATCATATCAACTAGAGTAGTGTGATTACAACATTAGGCTGAAAGGATTTGTTGTTGAATACTCTACAGTGTGATACATGATTGAGAGATATGTGTTGCGAGTATAAACTGATATGGTGAAAGAAAGAGTGAAGTGTTGTGAATTGAATCCGGAAATCAACTAAGCATCCTCGAGACCCTAAATCATCTAGTTTATCCATACTCTTAGTACTATTATTCAGTTAATTTGCAGTTTTTAGATACGTAGAGCCACTTGATTGAGGGTGGCAAACTTATAAACATTCAAACCCTTTTTACCGGTTACTTTGTACTCAAAAGTTGATTAACGATTGGCTAATAGTAGTTCAACTCCCTGTGGGTTCGACAACTCGGAGTCCAAAATACTCCACTTTATTACTTGACCGTACACTTGCGCAGCAACGCGTAGTTTACACGCGTCAAGTTTTTGGCGCCGTTGCCGGGGAGTTAACGGTACTATTAGTGAGATCGATAATTAGCTTAGGATACTCTTTATTTTCTGTTATTTTTCTTATTTTTGTTAGTTGTTGTGATCTTTTCCCCTTGTCTGTGATCCCAGGGAGCAGGTGTTCACGATGAGTGAGAACGAAGAGACATCGTACTCTCTAATGAAGCCTCACACTCAGAAAATGAGGATTCAGAGTGTATGCAAATGGCTCTTGACAAGATCACAAGGAAGATGGAAAATTTGTCTGCACAATTGGAATTTCGCAAAAATCAGACCACCTACAACCATTCGGGGAAGTATCTTGTCAGAGGCTGTCAGGGTCCCATAACTGGAGTCAATCCGGCCATCAGGGTGCCGTATATTCAAGCCGAGAGTTTTCAGCTTAAGGGCACCACGATCCAAACGGAAAAGAGCTTATTCCATTTTAGTGGAGCAAGTGAAGAAGATCCGAATGAGTTCATAGGGGAGTTCAATGCTTTCTGCAGGACGGTAAAGTATAAGGATGTCGGCTCTCATGTTTTCAAGCTTGTGATTTTCCCCTATTGTCTGAGCGGCGCAGCAGCAGCATGGTTGAAAAATCGAGCACCAAATTCTATTGTTACATGGGATCAGTGTGCTGAAGAGTTCCTAGAGAGATTTTACTCGGTCCACCGAGTGATTCAACTTCAAGCTAATATTCTGAGTTTTGAGCAGCAGCAAGATGAGTCACTAGTGGAAGCGTGGGAACGTTTTATGGGAATGTTGAGAAAGTGCCCAAACCATGATTTTGAAGACTACAAGACCTTTCAGGTGTTCTATCACGGTGTAGCCCGTGCTGACCAAGAACGTGTAGATAGTGAAGCTGGAGGGAGTTTCTTGTTCAGAGTTGACAAGGTGGGCGCGTATCAGTTGATGAAGAAGATTGCTAAGTAGGACTCTCAGTTGGGAGAAAGCAAGAAATTGTCCAATCTACCTGAATCAGAAGTTAGAGCAGTCTTAGCAAACATACAACATGACGAAGCATCACAACAAACAAGGAAAGACAGTGATATGGATGAGCTAAAGGGTATAATGTTACAGATGGGCAGAAATGTTAATCAGTTCACAGAGAATATGACCTATCTTGGAGCTGATCTGCAGTTAACCAAAACAGCTTTGCGGAATGTGGAACAACAAGTGGGACAGATTGTGAGTCACTTAGCCGCACCAGCGTATCATGGAGCCAACGTCACTCATCTACAGGGATTTCAGCCCATTGAAGCTTTCACCACCAGAAGTGGGAAGGCTTTGGTCGACCCACCGTACCCTACACATTCTAGAGCCACAGCCTCAAAGGAAAAAGAGCATGAGATATTTGATGATGAGGTGGTAGGAACTCAACCCACGCAGGCAGAGGATGGTGTAGAGCCAGAGAAAGAAGAGGTACGTGCTGAGTTTGTTCCCATTGCTCCTACACTGCCATATCCCTTGCGGACCAGAAAGAAAAGTGATGCCAAAGAGTTCTAGAATTTTCTTGAGGTATTCAAGAAGCTTAAAATTAACCTACCATTTGCTGAAGCTCTAGAGAAGATGCCAATTTATGCCAAGTTCTTAAAAGACATATTGGCAGGGAGAAGGCGAGTGGAGGAATGTGAGCAGATTTGTTTGACAGCTGAAGCATCAGAGTGTGTATTGCAGGGTTTGCCAAAGAAGGTCAAGGACCCAGGTAGTTTATAATTCTAGTCACCTTGGGTGATTCCATAACAGTTTCTGCACTATGTGATCTTGGGGCAAGCATCAACTTGATGCCATTGTCTATATTCAAGAAGCTAGGTGTGGGGGATCCTAAGGGCACTCGTGTGATGTTGCAAATGGAAGACAGATCCATTCGCCAGGCATATGGGGGTAATTGAGGACATATTGGTCAATGTGGGATCACTCATTTTTCCGGCTGATTTTGTCATTCTCGACATGGAATTGGGTGATGTCACATTGATTCTTGGAAGACCCTTTTTAGCAACAGGAGAAGCAATCATTCACGTGAAAAGTGGGCGTCTCTCCATGCAAATAAGTGAGAATAAGGTGGTATTTGATGTGTTTAAGGCAATCCAAATGCCTTCCTATCATGACCTTGAAGATTGCTATGGGGTAGAGATTTATGAGGAGGATGATGGGAAAGAATAAGTTGATCTTATAAGGGAAGAAATAACCAGCATGAACAAAGGGGAATGGGATCCTCATCCCAAGGAAGTGCACTTTGTTGATAGTTGGATAAAGCTAGAGTTGGGCGAGGATGAAACAACTCTGATTCCTTCACTCAAATCACCACCTGCGATTGAGTTGAAGCCATTACCATCCCACCTCAGGTATGCTTTTCTTAGTTTAAATGACACATTGCCCGTAATTGTTTCTTCTGCATTGTCTCAGGAACAGGAGGAGCAGCTTTTGGGAGTGTTGAGAAGTACAAAGCTGCCATTGGATGGACAATCGCAGACATCAAAGGAATAAGCCCAGCTTACTGTCAGCACAAATTTCGGATTGAGGAAGGGAAGAAGCCAATAATACAGCCTCAAAGAAGACTCAACCCGAATATGAGGGATGTGGTGAAGAAGGAGTGATGAAGTGGTTAGAAGCTATCATCATCTTCCCTATTGCTGATAGCACTCAGACTAGCCCGGTCGAATGTGTACCCAAGAAAGGAGGGATGACTGTGGTGGAGAATGACAATCATGAACAGATTGCTCAGCGGACAGTCACGGGTTGGCGAGTATGCATGGATTATCGGAAGCTAAACGAATCTACTCTCAAGGATCATTTCCCACTACCCTTCATTGATCAAATGCTTGACTGGCTAGCCCACCATGAGTACTACTTTTTCGTGGACGGTTATTCGGGATACAATCAGATAGCTATTGCTCCAGAGGATCAAGAAAAGACCACTTTCACATGTCCATATGGCACTTTCGCGTTCCGACGCATGCCTTTTGGATTATGTAATGCACCGGCGACATTTCAGCGGTATATGATGGCTATCTTCTCAGATATGATTGAGAAGAATCTTGAGGTATTCATGGATGACTTCTCTTTGTTCGGTGATAGTTTTGATGTGTGCTTACATCACTTGGGGCGTGTTCTTAGCCGTTGCGTTGACACTAATCTCGGGCTAAACTGGGAGAAATGCCACTTCATGGTTACATAGGGGATTGTTCTAGGGCACAAGATATCAAGAAAGGAATTAAAAGTTTGTAACACCCCCAAATTGACCAAACCGGAAACCCGGGGGTGTCACACCGTACCCGAGGTTAAACCTGGATACAAGGAGGTTTAGAGATAGAAAATCCAAACAAAACTTCCATAAACTTTAAAGTAATACTTTATTGACAATTCAAATCCTTGTGCCACTAACATGGGCAAATCTATCTAAACAGAGTTCTATATGAAGGTTCTAAGAATTTAAATATGATCTACTACTTGTATAAGTGATGATTCGCGTCCATGCTAAGCTATGCCCCCATCATCTCGACCTGTGGTGCAGAAAACAAAAGAGAACACCACAGTTTCCAAAGTCAGCGGAAATACTCAGTAAGTAACACCCAAGCATGTAAAATGATGAAGAAGTAATTTGCAAACTAGTTTTTAGTAGTTTTGATAAAACAAAGTGAAAGTAAAATGTTTGACCCTTTTATAAAAGAAATAAGATGAAAGATTCCAATTTCATTTATATTTTCCAAATCACATCCATTATCCAAATAATGGGATTCCAAAACTCATGATATTCCATTTTCTATTAACAACATCCAATCAAAAACCAATTCGTTAATGTGTTGATACGGGAAAAACCAACCATCTCGCAAGCATCCAGGACCTTAAGTGTCAACACCCCCCAAAGACTCTTGTGGCCAGAGGAGTGAGTACAGGGAGCTATCCGGGGACTTACAACCGGATTAAAATAAAATAAATTGTACGAGAGACCGAAGACAACACGCCCAATGTCAATAGTAACCAATAATAAAGGTCCCTGCACAACTCTTCCACTTTACGTTATCATCAATTATTAGATTACAGTGATATTTTCAGAGAAACATTTCAACAATTTGAAACAAGTATTCAGGTATCACATGTTTCACATAAAATCATTTTGAGACATATAGGAATGAAAAACATTTGACACGAAAAGAGGAATGGGCGCTAGGCCTGGCATGTTTACTTACCTTTAATCTCAAGCAAGGAAAATCACTTCCTAGTAATACTCGACGTGTCCTTCGTCAATGAAATTGTCGCCTACAAATTTAATAGTATCCTTATTAACACATTGCACACGAAGTCCTATAGGTAAATGAAATAAATCCCGTACTAACTCTCCCCAACCTTTACTAAGGCGAACAACCTCTTTTATAGAAAAATACACTTTATAGAGTTAACGTTTATTATTGTAAAACATAGCTATATTTATAAAAATATAAGTTATAAGATTAGATAAACTATCATTTTTATTATTTAGAGTAGAGAAGTGTGCACAAGAGATTCCGGCAGGGAGACCTCCGTGTACACCGTACGTAGTGGATCAGGGATCGCACAGGAAGAATAGGGGTGTGTGTAGGGAGAGAGTAAGTCAGTAGCAATGTCTGAGAGAGAGACAGAGATTTGGCAGAGCTTCCGCGTATGGCAGTGTGTCCTCCTTTGTATGGAAAGGTTAACGATATATATATACTGGAGAACGTGACCGTTGTAGTGTGGTTAATGCGCCCATTAATGGTGGCTTAATTAGCTTAACCATAACGGCACGTTCGTCCGAGTATATAGGAACCGTTAGAGCACGTGGTGCGCGAGTACCGGAACCGTTACGAGGTTGACCGGGTTTGACCGGATTGACCGGGTTTATGGAGCTCGTGCCATAAATCTCTCAAAACAGTTACTAAAGGTCGCGCGCGGGCTTGGCTCGCACGCGACAGGGCTTACTCTAGCCTCCAAACCACAAAGTCCCTACAAGTCCCGTGCAGTGGTATGCGAGGGCTCTGTCTCGCAGCCCCCACATGGATCAGCTCGGCTGGTGATCCTGTGTGTGTGGAGCACAATATGGTGTGCTGGATGGTTGCCACGTGGCCTAGATCTGCCATGTCATAAAGCAGTATCTACATTAGCCCCCTTTCTGCGCGTGAAGGTTCATAGCTGTATAGGCTTCCATGCGCGGAAACCAACATGCGCGTCGTCGCCACGCACCAATTCAAATACGGGTAGGTTCATCCCCCGTGCGTGTCATTATGACCTAAAACCCCTAGAGTCGTGCCGTCTGACCTTTAGGGTTTTAGGCGTGACGTCAGCCCGTCCTGTGATTGCGCGACACGACGGTGACGGTTGCGATTCGACTACTGAAGGGACGCAACCCTTCATTCTTCTGGATAAATACCTTGTATCCCATTATTGCAAAGCATCACTTCTTTCTCTTAAAGTGAATGGTACCCGGAGATCTTCGAGAGCAGATCCAGATAATCAATCACCAGTTCAGAACTGCAAATCGTATTCTCCAATTGTGTATATCCAAGCAAGCTTCAAGGAAACAAGGTTGGCCTCGTTTACTTTTGATTTAAAATACCAGTGTTTGCCTTGAATCGCGTTGAATCTGTAAATCCATGAAATTTGCGAAGAGGCTTTTGATCTTTGAACCCGCTTCGTTTTAATCTTTCAACAATATCAACTCCCCAATTTCTGAAATCGGCACCGGAACTGTTTGCTTTGGTTTGCATAGATCTCAAATTCCAAAATTCAAACTGAAGTGTGGTGTGGTATTTCTCCCCCCTTTTTTCTTGCCCTTTCGCAGGAATGGCCAAGACAAGAGTAACCAGACCCGTCAAGGAAGACGAAGAGATGCCGGAGCTTCCGCAGGCTCTGTGGCGTAAAGCCCCCTTTCTGGGTGGGAAGGATTTTTATCATGCGAGGGTGAAGGCGAAGAGGATGCCTGATCCTGTTCCTGTTGAGCAATTGCTGACGTTGACTCGCCCAGTTAGCTCAGCCCTGCTCGAGTGGGTTGGTTCCGAGGATGTAGTCCGATTGGGGATCGAGAACGGGCACTTCCCGTATACTGCGATTTCTACTCAAGCGTTCGTCCAGAAATTGGACTACATGGATGAGTGGATCGACCACGTGTTGGATCATCACGCCGAGACTCTTGATAAAGCCGGCATTTTCTTTGCTATCCGTGCTATGAAGGGTGCTGCCGTGAAGTTGGATCAGTCCATGCTTCTAGACCTTCTGTCCCGTTACTCGCCCGCGACTCACACGTTTCATTTTGCGGAGTTCGAGGCTGCCCCCACGCTCGAGGACGTTCAGATGCTGTATGAGCTTTCCCCCATGGGTGAGGTGGACCCCTTGAGTCACCTGAGGACATCTGCTGAAATGGCCTTGTACGCGCAGATGGAGGAGTGCCTAGCAGAGGTAAAGAAAATCTCCACTCGGTGGACCACTACAAAGCCTCTTCCGAACTGGCAGCTAGTGGATACGTCTGCGAAGAATACCTGGAACAAGTGGTTGCAGTACTTCTTCCGAGACTATGCGAACAGCAGCATTACTAAGAAGCTTTTAAGCGAGAACCCGGAGGCCGAGAATTACGTAGAGGGCAAGGGTTATCATTTAACCCTTTGTGCCTTTCTCTGTGCTTGGCTGTCGAGGTATCTGATTGATGGTCATCCCCATGACGGGGTCTTCTACCATGTGCTGCCACTTGCTGTGAGGCTCGCTCTTGGCCAGAGAGTCGCACTCGGACCCTTGGTCTTAGGCACGTTATATTACAGGCTTGATCAGCTGGTTCTGGCGATGAGGGAATCGCGTGGCCGCCTCGATGTTCTGACCTTTGTCAATATCAGCTTTTTGACAATGTGGGTTTTCGAGCGCTGGCCGTCTTATGCTCCAACTCCCCTCCCACTTGAGAAGTGGTGTCCCCCAGGCGAGACGGAAGCGCGCAACAGCGGAAGGGCTGCGAGATGGTTTGGAGCAAGCAACACCAAGTGTTCTTGGAGTTTGATATGCGACAAACGAAAGGAGTTTATTGCCAGGCCCTATGCCACACGTGTTGAGAATGTGCGGTGGTTTCCAAAGCTATACCCTTCCAAAGGTATGGTCTTGTCAGAAGACCTTCTCTTTGAAAAGGGGCCGCATTTCCACGAACGCTATCGTGACTTCTTCTGTTGGTGTCTGCGAGGTTCTCTTCCTGCCCTTGCAGAGCATATTCGTGAGCTCGCGCCACGGTATGAAAGACTTACAGTGGATGTTGACCCTACTCGGGTCTCTCCTCAGTTTGGTTTTGATGCGGTGGCCCCATCGATCTGGCCCCAGTCTATTATCAGAGGGTGCTACAAGCGTTTGCTGACAAAGGAATGCAAGACGGTCCTTATGAGCAATCTTCCATTCGAGCAGCCTGCGGGGACTCGCAAGGGTGGTTGTTCCCAGAACTGGATCGCATACTGGGTTGCCCAGCAAACGAGGATTGAGACGGAGGCGGCGGCGCAGCCAGAAAGGCCCCCTTGATCAAGAGAAACTCCTTTCCGTTTCGCCCCAATTGCAGTTTGAGCGAGTCTGAGTATGGTTGCTACTCGCTGTGGGACCGCGAGAATCATTTGTGCCCCGATTTCATTCTGAAGGAGCAAGTCGACGCAATCAAGAAGGGTGACGCGCAGGTCATCAAATATAGCAAGGCGTTTGCTGAGGTAAGCAATTTCCTTATGTGCTTTAAGCCTTTTGATTTCCTTGCGCTGATGCTTTTCGTTCTGTATTGTTCAGTGTCATGTGCGGAGGTTCGCAACTGGTGATCGCTCCAAATCGCTGGTGGACACCATTGTTGCCACTAGAAGGAAGGGGGAGTCGTACCGGCTAGCATGGAGGATGGATGCCGAGGTCGCAGGTGGCGATAAAGGTGAGATCTTCAATCTCGCAGTTACTTATAGAGATGTAATTGTGGGTGCGTTAAAGCACGGTGTGTCAAAGCCTGACATTCGCCGTTGGTTGGTAAGCAAATGCGGAGAACCCTCAGGTAATTATTTCAAGTGATATGCGCATACTAGGCTGTAGCCACTTGAGGCAAAATCATGACTGGTTTACTCGCGTCCCAGGTCACGCTTCTCTTAAAGATTTGCTTAGTGAGGATACACTGATAGGGCACGGTTCCACGTCCCTAGTGTACGATGAGGATACCTCAATCCCACCTTCGCGTGGAGGTGCTTATTCTTAGCTTTAGCAAAGATAGCGAAATAACTTATAACACAAGTTACCTCATATTATCGCATTTGGTATCGCAGGTCATGCTGAGGAACCTGAGCTGGAGCAGAGAAGTCGGCCTCCTGCATCCCATGTTCCAATTTCGAGCTCCCATACCGAGAAGCCCGTCGCAGCTGCTGGACACGTAAGTGAGCATCTCGAGGATGTCATCGAACTCTCCGATGATGTCGAAGCTGATGCTGTGCCGATGGACGAAGGTGTCCGTACCGGTGGTGAGGAAGAAAGGACAAGTGATGCTAACATTTTCGCATCTGGGAGTGTCCTCCGCCCAGCGACTTCGGCTGTCCCTTCGCCTCCGGCGATGACTGAGCCAGAAGCACCTATTCCTGCGTGGAGCATTTGGGGCTCGCAGGTTGGGAATGTAGTCGCAGCTGGTGCGGCCCACACTCTTCCTCCTGACTATGAGAGGTTGGAGCTCGCAGCTGATAGGAGAGCTATGGAGCGAGGGCAGTCTTCGAACAACCCAGTGGCCCGCATCCCTTCTCTTCATGAAATTCTGGAAGGCACTGGTAAGTAAAGATTTACCGTTCGCACGTCGCATTATTTGCTTGCGAGTTCTAACATTATAACCATTTTTGATGTCTCAGGTTTGAAGCAAACCGATGTAGACTGGGTGGTTCGAATGCGTCTCAGATACCCCCGATTGTTTGTGAGGTCTCTGGAGATCGGACCTTTTGACAGGAGGCTATTCCTTACTGAAGCCATCTGGATACTGGAGCAGCTGTCTGCGGCTACACCTGCGACCATTTCGGCCCAGAGTGCTGAATTGCTGTGTGGCATGTGCCAAAATCTCCTGTTCAAAGTCCAAGGTAGACTTGGTTTCAAATTCCTCAAGGACAGAGTTACACTGATTCGCGCAGCTGTAACTTTGAATCTCGGTCACCAGAATCTCGCAGCTGAGATGCAGAAGGTGGAGCAGCAAAAGCAAAAGGTTGATGAAGCTTTGAAGCTGTATCATGAAATGAATGCCAAGTGCGAGCAACTGAAGCAAGAAGTGAAACAAGTGGAGAAGCTGAGCGAGCAGTTCGGGCCCCAAGACTCCTTAATCAAGAATTTGTTTTGACTTTTCGAATTTTGAAAAGAAAACAGGAAAATGTTGCTAGGGTTTCTCCCCCTTTTTTTTTAACAACAGACAATGAGTTTGCCCGTTTTGCCCTTTTCGGGATTTGATTGGACATTTCTGTGCATATCCAATTATGACATCAGCAATTGATTCTTTGCTTGATTTTCGCGCTAATTTTCCGGCAGATAAGCACGCTTCCGTTGGGAAGTCCATCCGAATCATGACTATCCGTCATTTATTAGGATACGCAACTGAATCGTCGTAGCCTTTAGTAGGGTAATTGATTGTTACCGCTTTTCAAGGCGTAAGTGATTGAACTTACCCTCTTTTTGATTTTTGCTGACTCATCTTAGGCAACCGAAGAGTCTCCACAGGGTCTATATAAACCCTGTCTTTGCCATTTGGGTTCTTCATCCCAAACATGTGCTTTGCCGTGAGTCCTTACGACTGCTGGCTTCAACGCTTGTTTTTCGTTGATTCATGGCAACTTCAAGTTTTGAATCCTGAGTTTGCGCTTTGTGCTATAGAAATAGTTTCCAAGATCCACTTTATGAGGCTTATTGCTGTTTATAACCATCATAAAGAGGATGCAGATAATACCTCATGTGTATTCGAAGAAATTTCTTCGTGTATTATGTGTGCAGGTCATGTTTCCGGCCGCCTCGTGGCGAGGTGCAGCGCCGAAGTGACCGTGCTACCGTCTCGTAATCAACGGCGCGATTCTCCTCCAGCATCCCTGGAGGAGGGTTTCTTGCCTCTTCGTTCTTGAACTCAGGAGGCTCGCCAATGCCCTTGTCTATCAGGACAAGGAACCCAGTACCAGAGGAATGACGGCTTCCCCTGTTTTGCACGACTGCATACGCCGGAACAGGTGGTTCCTCTGGTACATATCTTGATCAGACAGGGGTCTCGTCAGATCCTAAGATCTTTGGACGTAGATTCACCCTGATCTTGCTGCTAGGGATGTAGCGAATGGCGAGTTGATCTCTTCGCAGATGCATCCTACTTGCTACAGATCTTTGGCCGCAGATCTGCGTATTGCACAGCCGGTGTTAGGACCGATGGGCTCATCCTTCTTCAGTTAGGATTACCGCGATGTGTAACTTCGTGCTTGTGAGTTACTTTTCAAATGCATTGTAAGCCATGTTGGCTGCTGTAGTTAGATTCGAGCTTTTCGCTTGTAAGCTGTTATCTAGATAGATAAATTATAAGTCATTTGACTCATAATGATATATAGCCTTTGTATTATCTGCTCTCTTTGCAACAAAATACAATTTCGCATGCGTTTCGGCTTGTTTTGCCTTGCATAATGCCATGTAATGATTTCACATATGCGACGTCAATGCGCAGATGTTTCGCTAGATCATTCGAGATCGTAATTTCGCAGCTGTGCCATCTTGACGGATGGGCTTGCAGGTGGTCGTTGTAAATCGTATGAGATCACGTTCACAACTTTGCTATCGTAACAGATAGTTTTTTAACAGATCAATTAAGATCATTGAGTGGTGCGAATTGCTATCATAGAAGATAGGCTTTTTTAGAGAATTGCTTGAGATAGTTTCTCGCATGAATTGCTATCGCAGCAGATAGACCTTTAGAAGGTCTAGCAAGATAGTTTTGCAGTTACGTTGCCATCGTAACAGACGGGCTTGGGTGATCAACTAAAATCACTTTGCGTATAAATTGCTATCGTAACAGATAGGCTTGAGAAGATCATATAAGATCGCATTTGTGTAAACCGCTATCGTGAGAGATAGGATTTTGATGATCGATTGAGATCGGCTTAAAAAAAGATCATATAAGATCGCACTTGCGTAAACTGCTATCGTGAGAGATAGGATTTTGATAATCGATTGAGATCGTTTTTGTATTTTGCTGCTATCGTAGGAGATAGGCTTTGGATGATCACTTAAGATCGCATTTGCATTGGCTGCCATCATAAGGGATGGGCTTTAGATGATCAATTAAGATCGCATTTATGTTGACCGCTATCGTGAGAGATAGGCTTTGGATGATCATTTAAGATCGCATTTGCATTGGCTGCCATCGTAAGGGATGGGCTTTAGATGATCAATTAAGATCGTATTTATGTTGACTGCTATCGTGTGAGATAGGCTTTGGATGATCACTTAAGATCGCATTTGCATTGGCTGCCATCGTAAGGGATGGGCTTTAGATGATCAATTAAGATCGCGTTTGCTATCGTAAGAGATAGGCTTTGATGATCAATTAAGATCGCGTTTGCGTTTGCTGCTATCGTAAGAGATAGGCTTTGATGATCAATTAAGATCGCATTTGCTATCGTAAGAGATAGGCTTTGGTGATCCATTAAGATCGCATTTGCGTTTGCTGCTATCGTAAGAGATAGGCTTTGATGATCGATTAGGATCACGTTTGCGTTTGCTGCTATCGTAAGAGATAGGCTTTGATGATCGATTAGGATCACGTTTGCGTTTGCTGCTATCGTAAGAGATAGGCTTTGATGACCGATTAGGATTACGTTTGCGTTTGCTGCTATCGTGAGAGATAGGCTTTGATGATCAATTAAGATCGCATTTGCTATCGTAAGAGATAGGCTTTGGTGATCCATTAAGATCGCATTTGCGTTTGCTGCTATCGTAAGAGATAGGCTTTGATGATCGATTAGGATCACGTTTGCGTTTGCTGCTATCGTAAGAGATAGGCTTTGATGATCGATTAGGATCACGTTTGCGTTTGCTGCTATCGTAAGAGATAGGCTTTGATGACCGATTAGGATTACGTTTGCGTTTGCTGCTATCGTGAGAGATAGGCTTTGATGATCAATTAAGATCGCATTTGCTATCGTAAGAGATAGGCTTTGGTGATCCATTAAGATCGCATTTGCGTTTGCTGCTATCGTAAGAGATAGGCTTTGATGATCAATTAAGATCGCATTTGCTATCGTAAGAGATAGGCTTTGGTCTGAAGCTTCTGGTGCTTTGCTTGACCGGTTTAGACCCTGGGATGATGTCTAAACGGTGCATGGTGATGCTCGTGTCCAGACCTGGCATCTCATCATATTCCCATGCGAACACGTCCTTGTATTCAGTTAGGAGCCGCAGCAGTCCTTGTTCCTCTTTGCTTGCGAGGTCCGCACTCAGGAAGACTGGCCTTTTCTTTTCCTCGTTCGGGCTGAGGAACACTTATTTTAGCTCTTGCTTTTGTGGTCTTGGCCTGTCTTCCATGCATTCGGGCGCTTCTTTCAGTTTCTCGTCCGGAGTGCCCTGTGTTGGCTCTTCCGTCAGCGCAACTTGCTCGATTTGATTGATTTGCCCAGGGACACCCCCATGCCCGTGTGAGGACGTCCCCGCGCACCTTCATATGCGATAGCATTTCTTCCCGTTGGCGTAGAAGCTCTCTATCTCCTTACCCTCGGGGTCATGCTTTGCGATCCTCTTCAGAGTGTACACATTTTTCCGATGATATGCGATGCGCGGCGCCTCTTCGTGTGTAGGCGGCTTTTCCTTGGCATCTCCCCTTGTCACCATCACGCCTGCAGGTGACTGGTCCTTGATGTCCTCCCAGAGAGGTAAGGGAGTAGGGTTGAATGGTCCGGGTGTTTGCTCGTCCGCCATCTCGGTGAACCACACCGCCTCGCTGAGATGTGCTTCGTCCAAGTTGAACGGGTTAGTTGAGGCCGGTATCTCGACAATCCTGTCGTTCCAGATAGCTTTCATCACCTGGTGAGCCGTCGAAGGGATTGCGTCAAAGCGATGAATCCAGGCCCGACCTATGATCATGTGATATGTGGTGTTCGCGTCTATGACATAGAACTTCGCCGAGCACTTGATTTTGCCGATCTGAACGCCCAGGCGGATCCATCCGATCGTCATTCTAGAATCGCTTCCGAATCCCACCAGCGGGGATGGACGCTTAACTACCTTGTGCTCGGGGATCCCTGCTAGCTTCAGTGTGTGGAGTGGAACAACATTGACCGCTGCTCCTCCATCGACGAATGCTCGCTTGAATTCGACGCCGTTGATGATGGCGGTCACGTACAGGGGCCTCTGGTGGCTCGCATCTGTCTTCTTGTCGCTGGCAGAAAAGGTCATAATCTTTTCTGTGAAACGGGACGCCCTGACGACTTTCCCGTTGGAGACCACGAGGTCCTGCTCGTAGTCCTCTGCTACCCTTAAGATTGCTTTTGTCATGTCCGCTCGACATTTTTCGGAGAAGTTCATCTCGTTGAAGAATTTGTCGAAGCCGTGCGACCCTTTCATGCGGTCGGCACGCTCATCTTCCGTGTCCATGCTGTAGTCTTCATCTTCATGGACTTCGGCAATGATGGGCAGACCATCTTCTGCGACTTCTTCCAAGTCCACTATCGAGATCATGGCGACCTCTTTGCCCTTTGAGCCCGAATCTGTATGGGCAGGCAGCGGGTTGTTGCGCACATCCTTCCGGTGGTCGCTGACGATGAGTTCGCCGTTCTTCATCTTCTGATCGAACGCGAATCTGAGCTTCTTGCACTCGGCTGTGGGGTGCATGACCTTGCTGTGGTATTCGCACCACTTAGGGTCCCTCGTCATCTCCTTGGAGGGTGCTTTCTCGAGCGGTGGCAGGACGCCGTCCTTACGCCACTGTCTGCAGAGATCGCTCGCTTCCTCCACCGAGCATGGCAGAGGTGGTGCATCGAAGTTTGCAACCTTTGCTTGCTTCTGGGGCGAAACTGTGTTGACCTCAGCTTCGCGTCCCCGCTTGTAGCCAAATCTGCCGATCTTGTAGGTGGTGCCGCTCGCAGATCGTTATGGAGCGCTCTTCTTTCTCTGTCTCTCGACAATGGGCTCGATGTTCATCGTGCATTCGATGAGCTTTGAAAACGTTGGTGTTTGTAAATTGATCAGAATGCTTTTGTATTCATCTCGCATGCACTGCAGGCATATCTCTACGAGCCGGCTTTCGAGCATTGGATCCTTGCACTCCAAGGATTTCGCTCTGAATTTCTTGATGAAAGTGATTCCATCTTCCTCGCGTTTCTGATACATCCGCGAGAGATGGATCATCGTCACCTTTTCTTCCATCTGGAAGAACTTGGTATAGAACTTCTGGACCATGTCGTCCCAAGTTTTCACAGATCCGGCCTCCAATGTTCGGTACCATTTGTATGCTACATTCCCAAGAGTTTTTGGGAATTCTCGCATCAGCAGCTTGGGATCAGCTCCGTATGGACCCATGACATCGATGAAACGCATGACATGCTCATGAGCGTTTCCATTGACGTCCTCGAACTTGTCCCATTTGGGAGCCTTGTACCCCGCCGGGTTAGGCATGAGATAGATCTCTCGTGGGATGGGTGGATCGTTGTCTAGCTTCGGGATGATGGTATCCGCGAACGACTGATGAGCCAAGATGGAGTCCACGCGCTTCTGCAAAGACGTCATGCATTCTGGAATGCTTCCCTCGGTAGTTGGCGGAGGGGTTGCCGTAGGCGGTGGCGACACATATGCCGCCGGAGGATTGGGAGTGTATTGACTACCCGCGTTTCCCCAGATTGTCGCTGGTGGAGGCAGAGTGTACTGCAGAGCTGGGTTGGACGCCAAAGCCGGGGGCTGAGAGGCGTGAGCAGCAGGGGGTAGCATTTGTGCCGTTGACCCTTGGACCGAAGGCAGCTGCGTGGCCGACGGTGGAGTTTGCAGATGAGGGTTGGGAGGCGTGGCCGACACTCCCAATCCTGGAGCGGTAGGGGTTCCTCCTCCCTGAGGGATAGCGGTGGCAGGTGGAGGATTTGGCGCAAGAGTGCCCAGAACGGCCAAGATCCGTTCTAACTGCGCGGATTGAGACTTGAGAGCTTTTGCCTGACTTTGGACAGTGGCGTCCAAAGACTCTAAAGTTGGCGCCTCGCCGGGAGTCGTCGGAGTACGGCGAGCCTCGTCTCCCGAGGGAGTTTCGGTGGAAGGAGATCGGTTGCTGACATCGTCCTCCTGAGACATGGTTGCTTTTGCTGGTAAGTTTCACGTCGGGTTCACCAAAATGTGCACAAGAGATTCCGGCGGGGAGATCTCCGTGTACACCGTACGTAGTGGATCAGGGATCGCACAGGAAGAATAGGGGTGTGTGTAGGGAGAGAGTAAGTCAGTAGCAATGTCTGAGAGAGAGACAGAGATTTGGCAGAGCTTCCGCGTATGGCAGTGTGTCCTCCTTTGTATGGAAAGGTTAACGATATATATATACTGGAGAACGTGACCGTTGTAGTGTGGTTAATGCGCCCATTAATGGCGGCTTAATTAGCTTAACCATAACGGCACGTTCGTCCGAGTATATAGGAACCGTTAGAGCACGTGGTGCGCGAGTACCGGAACCGTTACGAGGTTAACCGGGTTTGACCGGATTGACCGGGTTTATGGAGCTCGTGCCATAAATCTCTCAAAACAGTTACTAAAGGTCGCGCGCGGGCTTGGCTCGCACGCGACAGGGCTTACTCTAGCCTCCAAACCACAAAGTCCCTACAAGTCCCGTGCAGTGGTATGCGAGGGCTTTGTCTCGCAGCCCCCACATGGATCAGCTCGGCTGGTGATCCTGTGTGTGTGGAGCACAATATGGTGTGCTGGATGGTTACCACGTGGCCTAGATCTGCCATGTCATAAAGCAGTATCTACAAGAAGCATATTATTTTACCCCAAAAATACTTTTGATTCAAATAGTAGTTTCTCCCAACCAAACAAGCCTTATTAGAGAAAATAAATTATAAACTAAACTAACTTTATTTAAAAGAAAAAACAAATTTATTTGAATAAAGTAACATATTCTAACTTGTTATAAATCTACAAAAATAAATAAGAAAAATATATTTTATCACCCCATATTATATTTTTATTTTAGAGTAAAGATGAGTACCCTAAGCTTGTGCAAAAAGAATTGTCCCTTATGGGGTTTGAACCAATGACCTTCTTCTCAAACTTCACCAAAGCTTTAAGTGTAAGCATCTAACCACTAGTCCAACAACCCACTTGCTTCTTTTTCCCAACTAAGCTTACTAACTAACAGAGAGGGTAAAGACAAAATAAAACAAGTGCAGTGGGTTTGTTCATACCAGAATGAGAGAGAGAGAGAGTGGCGGGTTGATGATGGTGAGGCCGACGGTGGCGGCGGTGAGGCGGGCAGAGGGCGACTGCGCGGTGGCGGTGCGGCGTCGGGCTCGGCGGGGTTCGGCTGGGCTCCGTTCGGTCGGACCGGTTGGGTTCCGGCGCAACCGACGGGAGAGAGAGAGATTGGTGAGTGAGATTGAGTATGGTAGCTTGAATGGGTGTGAGAAATTTCTGAGATTGATGGGTTTATATAGGTAAGGAGGTGAAGAATTCAACCTCCATGAGGAAACCCACTTTCAAGTTTTCCAATTTCGAATCGAACTATGTTTCGGACAAAAAATACTTTTCTTGATGAACAATATTGGGTCTCTATTGAATTAGGAGTGTATAAGGACGCAAATTATTAAGTTTGATAAAGATTTGGAGTGGTGGTAGTAGAATTGGGGTTGGAGATGGAGTTCTTCCTTCATGGGAGAGTTTTGAGGAAGAAGATGACTAAACTTTAGGGTAAAGGCAATTTAACCCCCACTGCTTTAGTAATAGCACAACTACTACCCCCCAAGTTCAACTAAAGACACACTTTAATTTACGGAAACTACATAAAACCCCCTAACGGATTAGAACATTAAAATTAACTTTCTAAATAATAATAACTAATACCCAAACTTATACTAATGTGATATTAACACCCAATATTATCATAAAATATAATAGTAGCATATTAACACCCAATACTTATAATATTATTGTATTACCACTCAATAATTATAGTAATATCATAAATACCCGTATTCACAAAACGGGGTATTTCAAAGTTGATCAAGCAGAGATTAAGACCATCAAACAACTCCCATGTCCTACATCAGTGAAAGGTGTTAGAAGCTTTCTGGGTCACGCAGGGTTCTATCGTAGATTCATCAAAGTTTTCTCAACGATTTGCAAGCCGACGTGTGAACTGCTTGGGAAGGATCTCCCATTTGTCTTTGATGATGCGTGCAAAGTGGCATTTGATGCACTGAAGGAGAAGCTAACTTCTGCACCTGTGATTATGACTCCAAATTGGAATCTCCCCTTTCAGCTTATGTGTGATGCTAGCGACTTTGCCTTTGGTTAAGTGTTAGGGCAGCGGAAAGACAAGAAGACCCATGTGATTTACTATGCGAGTAGGGTTCTTAATGAGGCCCAACTCAACTATGATACCACAGAGAAGGAATTGCTCGCTGTTATCTTTGCATTAGACAAATTTCGGCCCTACATCGTTGGGTAGAAAGTTGTTATCTTCACAAATCACTCTGCTCTAAAGTACTTTCTTGATAAGAAAGATGCCAAAACGAGGTTGTTGCGGTGGGTCCTTCTTATGCAAGAGTTTGATGTAGAGATTCGCGACAATAAATGTGTAGAGAATGTGGTAGCGGACCACCTCTCTAGACTAGAAAATGGAGTGGAAGAAAAAGTGCCAATCAGGGAGGATTTTCCAGACGAAAACATCATGGCAGTTGCGCAACAGGTAGACTGGTATTGGGCTATTGCCAACTACATCACCGATGGGACACTTCCAGATGAGTTCACCAGTTTGCAGCGAAAGAAATTCTTGTCAGAAGTGAATTAGTACTTTTGGGATTATCCCTACCTGTTCAAGATGGGAGCTGATAATATCATCAGGAAGTGTGTGCCTACTCATGAGATAGGAGAAGTGACTGAGCATTGTCATTCAGAGAAATCTGGAGTTCATTTCAGTGGACCTCGCACAGCTAACAAGGTACTCCAATCTGGTTTCTTTTGGCCCACTATTTTTAAAGATTGCTTTGATTGGGTGGAAGGCTGTGATAGATGCCAACGAACGGGGAATATATCTAAGCGAGATGAATTGCCTATGAACACTTGGCAAGAGGTTGAACCTTTGATGTGTGGGGCATTGATTTTATGGTTCCGTTCCCCTCTTCCTACGGTAACCACTATATTTTGCTAGCTGTGTATTACGTGACCAAATGGGTTGAAGCAATTTCTTGTCCTAAGAACGATGCCGTCACTGTGGAAAGGTTCTTGAAAAAGAACATCTTCACTCGGTTTGGCACCCCGCGAGCCATGGTGAGTGATGAAGGATCCCATTTCATTAATATGATTTTTTCCAGAGTATTGAAGCAGTATGGGGTGTCTGTCCATAAGGTGTCTTTACCTTATCACCCCCAAACTAATGGGCAAGCAGAGGTCCCCAATAGGGATATAAAAGGGATTCTTGAGAAGACAGTGAATGCTGGAAGAAAAGATTCCTCTAAACATGTCACCATCCCAGTTAGTGTTTGGTAAGTCTTGTCATCTTCCTGTTGAACGTGAGCACAAATCTTATTGGGCAATCAAGCAATTGAACATGGATCACAAATTGGCCGGGGAGGCACGAAACTTGAAGGTGCTTGAGCTGGAGGAATGGAGGTTGCGTGCTTATGGGAGTTCCAAGATCTACAAAGAAAAGACCAAGAGATGGCATGAAAACCACATCAAACCAAGGGAGCTCCATGTAGGTCAGCAAGTTTTTGTTTTCAACTCTAGACTGAGGCTCTTTCCAGGAAAGTTGCGTTCTAGGTGGTCTGGACCATTCCGGATTCATCAAGTTTATCCATGAGCTAGAGGACCCTCATAGCAAGGAATGTTTCCGGGTGAACGGTAATCGGGTGAAGCAATACTATCCCCCCATGCCTACGAAGATCAAGATAGAGGAAATCTACATAGATTCGCCTAATCACGAGTGAGGTAACTGGGTCGGGCCGTCGACCTTAAATTACAAGCGCTTCTTGGGAGGCAACCCAATGTAGAGTAGGACTTTCATTATTTTGTTTAGTTTATGTTCTTTGAATCCTCCATATTTGACAGTAAGAGATGAGAGAGAGAGTTTTGATATTTGAATTAAGTGTGCAGAATAAAGGTACCGAAGACCCTTCGGATTCCCCTTCTTGATGCATGTGCATGAATTTTCACGCAAAACTAGGCACAACGAGAAGTTTGAAGATTGGAATTGAAGGAGAGGCTACTCGAGGTCAAGGAGTAGCTATTTATTAAATGATTATATTGGCAGCTCGTTGTGGCCCGGATTTGCACGCTTCGGAATACGAAGAGGAATGAAAGAAATCACAAGTTTTAAAGGGACTTGATTCTCATGCTAGAGAGCAATTTGGAGATGAGATGAAAAATTCCCCAGAAATTGGGAATTTTTCAGTCAACATTGGATTCTGCATTCAATGGCGACTTCATGAGCGCCAGAATCGAAGGAATCGGACATCGGATGAAGAAACCAGAGCAAAAACAAAATCCGGTGAGTCCCTGGGCATTTCGGGCCGAAATCAATTCATTTCGGGCCGAAATGCCCCTTGATTTCGAGCCGAAATAAAAAGAGGCCAATGTATGAAATTTTGAAAATATTTCGGCCCGAAATGCTCTGACAGCCTCACTTATTGAGGGCATTTTTGGTATTTTGGGGGTATTCTTTAATGCAAAAACTGGGTTTTAACCCTCCTACACCCCAATTTCGGATCAAATACACCCTCCTTCATCTTCTTCCTCTCAAATTCTCAAGAACATACACACACACAAAATCCAAAATATCTCCGAATCCAAAACTTTTTGGTGGGTTTTGCTCCTTACAACCTCGCCATCAACATTAAGTTCTTGGTGTTTTGAGAGATAATGCACGGTTTGAGTGTAACAAAGAGGAAGAGCTCCAAGAACAAAAATCTTCGGATTCGTATACTTGGAGTAGAGTTGGCCTGGGCTCAAGAAGAGACTTGTGACGGGGACACCGAGGAGCTTAAGGAGGTACTCTTGCCTTCACTGGCTCGTGTTTCCGAAAAAGTTGGTACAATTTTTTCTCTCTCTCGGCTTTAATTCTTGCTTAGGCATTCTTAGGGCTTAATTATCTTGAAATTTTTTACTTGCTCATACTCGGATTGTTGGATACTTGTTTAGTTCACTCTAGACCTCACGTTTACTCACTTCGACTAGACCCACCGTCCATACGCTTAGGCAGCCGAGTCCTCTTGATTTCACCTTATATTTCGTTGAGGAAAACGGAGCGCTTAAGTGTGGGGGAGTTTTTAGCTATCCGCTAGTTAGCCATTGCATAGCCTTGTTGCATTTAGTTAGTGAGTCGAGTCTGCATGTAGGTGTCGAGTTGGTTAGTTTTGCATGTGCACGTTTATTTTATGCATTGTATATTATTGTTACACTTTTATTTATTGATTCTACATACCCTTTGTTGTTGGTTACTCGAGTTGGCCAGTTACATATAGTGTCGAAAAAAGGAAGAAAAAAAAATTGAAAAAAATTAAAAAATTCCTAAAAAATTGATTTTTTTAAGAAAGGGCAATTGAAGAGAGTAAATGTGGAGAGGGCTTAATGATGGTATTCTCTAGGTAGTATGAAAATCTGAGGTGAGATAGACACGAGAAATACTGGAGTAGGAAAGGCTATAGGGCTAATGCACTCGAGAATTGTGAGCAGCTGTCTCTCAGACTAGTTATCGTACTAGTGCTACACCACCTTCACTTAGGTAGTCGTCAACCCTTCTCGTAGTGGCAACGGAACAGCTGTGCGAGTGATTTTTATGGGGACCTCACGTCCGTCTCCATCACCTAGGTCCACTAGTTACCCCAATTTGATCCATCTACCCATTTTATTCACAACCTCAAGCCTAGGAAGCCATTCCTTGTGACTTTCATTACTAGTTAGAGTGGTCCCTTCCTATGCGTATTGATAGAGGGAGTTGAGTTATGGAGGTTCGTTGAGGGTGAGCTGATATTATACATCTTGAGTGGATACTCTTACATGTCATCTATTGAGGGGATTTAAGGGTGAGTTACTCTCCTCCACGATATGGTCGTAGAGCCTTGATACTTTTATCAAGCAGGTTCTCTATTTCATCCTTGAATTTATTGAGTTTTTCAAAGAATTCTGATTTCTTCATAAGATACTCAAATCCATATTTACTGAAGTCATCAGTAAATGTGATGAAGTACTGAAAACCACCTCTATCACATGTGGTTAGTGGTCCACACACATATTTAGCTATGAGTCCCAAAAGATCACATCTTTCCCAATAAACAACCCTCACATGTCCCATATGATTTCAAATCAAATGAGTACGAAAATCCATCCAATTGGTGTCTAGAAATGCTTCTCATTTATGTGGCCAAAATGACAATGCCTAAGATAAGTGGGGTTCTTATCATTAGATCTGAACCTTTTAGTATTAAAGTTATATATGGAATTATCAAGATAAATGATATAAAATCCATTAGAGAAAAATGCATTAAAATAATGCATATCGCCAAAATAAATGGAATAACATTTGTCATTTATTGTGATAGTAAAGCTTTTCTTGTCCAATCAAGAAATTGAGATTATGTTCCTACTCATAGCCTGGGCATAATAGCATTTGTCTAATTCATGGAAAACTCCAAAAGGTAGAGATACAGGATAAGTTCTGACGGCTAATTCAACAACTCTTTCTCCGTTGCCCACGTGTAGGTATATCTCCTCCTTATCCAATGTTCTGCATCTCTTGAGATCTTTCATATTTCTATAAATGTGAGATCCTCATCGAGTATCTAATACCTATGATGATGAGAGTCATTGACTTATATAACAAAGATACCTAAAGTGGAATTCGTAATTCCCATATCCTTTTTCTTCCAGGTACTTCGGGCAGTTCCTCTTCCAATGACAAGCCAAACCGTAAAGATGGCATGTGTGTACACTAGTTATACCACCTTCGGGTTTCAAGGCAGCTTACTTGGATCTAGCAACAAACTTGCTTTTACCCTCGAGGTTCGGGGCAAACCTCTTTGTCCTTACCCTTATTTTTGACCATCTACATGGCTTTGCCTTTGCCCTTATTAGTTCTTTGTTTAGCGGTGTTCAATCATATTGAGTAAATTGATTTTGAATGAGGATTTTGACACTGTAAATCCTTTTTCATGTCTAGCTTTCTCTTGAAAGGGCTTCTTTAAATGTATGATCATATCATACGCCTCCATGTTCTCATCTTGCTTCCAAAGCTCAGAGTTCATGGAAGCTAACATGAGGTAAGTCACATCCAAAGAATAATATTTTGGTGTTCCATCCTTGGGCTTTAGTGGCATTGCTAGCTGGTGGTGAAGAAACTTTGTGCTCTAGGATGTATAACTTTTTTTTTCTTGTTTGAGAACAATTCTAAAAATTTTGTACCAGTCTAGAAAATTGATTCCAAACAATTGTCCTTCTTAAGGACATATTGTAGGGTTTTGATTCATGGATGCGCAACGGAAACACAAACAATCATAACCCATGCAAAACCCTCCAAGGATCACAAGTCAAGAGACTTAACGATGGTAAAGGAAGAAATCAATAACACACCTTAGGGTTCTCCTTTGATGACTTCAAACGCGAATTGTGTCACGTTCTCTATAGTTGATCCAAGCCTAGAGTTGAATACTAGATCTTCCAATCTTTGGTGTTAGCTCGGAAAGAGGATGAGGAAGAAGATCACGCAAAACGAGACAAAACAAGGAGGTTTCGGCCACCTTGTGGCCGACGAGGACGGGCGGCGAGCAAGGGGGGCGGCGGCTCCTCTTTGCTTGCTTGCTCTCTCCTTTTTGTTCTCTCCCACTCAAGTTATGATCAATAAGGTCATAAGTATGGGAAGGAAGGAAGGAGTTTCCTTTATATAGTCCAACAAATCCTTGCCAACTACCTAAAGGACCTATTTTAGTCCTACTAGAATTCAATTTAGTCCCTTCCTTGCAAATTAGTCCCTACTAAGTTTGAAAGTTATTGCAAAGTGATCCTTATAATTAATTAATCCTATTAATTAATTCCCAAATTTAGTTCAACTCTATACAGCGTGTGACCCCATAGGTTATATCTAGTTGGTAGCAACAATTTGTTAATATGGAGCGGTTTCTAGCAAAACATCCATTCTAGCCAACTAATAGAATAGTCATCTTGACAAACCTTGTACAAGTAATTTTCTCATCCCTTTGTCTCTATATCCGGATTGGACACGAGATATACAAGTCACATTCGTATATCCAATCCACAGTTTCTCGATCCATGGGAATAGCCTTATTCGTGCAAATAACATCAATATCCCATATTGATTTATTTGAGTCTGGCCAGTCATTCTATAAGCACTATCCCTCGAGTGGCCTAGGATATTTGCTCCAGTTATGTGGGAGGGACAAATTCTATCTACGTCCACTACGATCTCTAAGCTCGGTTTTTATGTATCCGGTACACGCCTTTATAACTACCCAGTTATGGTGTAGCGTTTAACGCTACCAAAATCTCAATAATCCACAACTAGAATATCTAGCGACTTCAAGTCTAAGGATGAAAATACCATTGCACCACGAGAAGCACTTGTGACTTAATATAACGTGTATGTAGCCTTCTCGGAGATGGATCAATCCAGTGCGCCATTACCCTTAATGCACACCTATGTGTTGGATCATGATATCTCCATATCAATCCAACCTCATACTAGTCTATAGATGATTGTCCCACTAATCATTATACTGGACTAGGGATATTTAAGATAAACAACACAATTGTAAATCTAAGGACTTCATTATATTAAATATCCAATAAATAATAAATGAATTTTCTAGCCACAAATAAATTCATACTAAACTAGATTGCCTCTAGGGCATCTATTCCAACAATCTCCCACTTGCACTAGAGCCAATCTGGCGCATCTCGTATGCCCATACTCCTAGTGTGCCCTTCATGCTTTCATTGCGAAAGCGGCTTTGTAAGTGGATCTGACAGATTCTCATCTGTAGGAATCTTGCATATCCGAACGTCTCCTCTATCGATAATATCTCGAATCAGATGAAACTTCCTGAGCATGTGCTTGGATTTCTGGTGCGACCTGGGTTCCTTCGATTGCGCGATCGCCCCACTGTTGTCACAGTACAACTCAACTAGATCCGCAATGTTAGGAACCACACCAAGTTCATAAACAAACTTTCTGACCCAAACAGCTTCCTTTGCTGCGCCATTTGCAGCAATGTACTCAGCCTCTGTTGTAGAATCAGTCACCGTCTCTTGCTTGGAACTCTTCCAGCTCACCGCTTCTCCATTTAGGCAAAACACATACCTCGACTGTGATCTAAAGTCATCTCTGTCGGTTTGGAAGCTTGCATCAGTGTAACCCCTTACACGCAACTCTTCCTCACCGCCAAATATCAAGAAAGCATCCTTAGTTCTTCTCAAGTACTTTAGGATGTTCTTGACTGCAATCCAGTGACTCTCACTCGGATTGGATTGGTATGTGCTTGTCATACTCAAGGCATAGGACACATCTGGTCTAGTACATAACATGGCGTACATGATGGATCCTATGGCCGAGGCATAGGGAATTCTACTCATGCGTTCCTTCTCAATCTCAGTGGAAGGACAACCACTCTTCGAAAGAGTGATTCCATGTGACATGGGCAAGAATCCCTTCTTGGAATCTTGCATGTTGAACCGTTTCAACACCTTGTCAATATATGTACTTTGACTTAGGCCTAGCAGTCTCTTGGATCTATCTCTATAGATCTTTATACCGAGTATATAGGCTTCTTCCCCTAAGTCCTTCATTGAGAAACACTTCCCTCGCCAATATTTAACAGATTGCAGCATGGGAACGTCGTTTCCAATGAGTAGTATGTCATCCACATACAAGACCAGAAAAGCTAAAGAGCTCCCACTAACCTTCTTGTAGACACAAGACTCATTTTCGGGTCTGATGAAGCCAAACTCTTTGACTACTTCATCAAAACGTCGATTCCAACTCCTAGAAGCTTGCTTCATTCCATAAATGGATCGTTGCAGCTTACAGACTTTGTTGGCTTGCTTTGGATCCTCAAAACCCTCCGGCTGTATCATATACACGTCCTCGAGGAGATTCCCATAAAGTAATGCTGTTTTGACATCCATCTGCCAAATCTCATAGTCATGGTATGCTGAGGATTCAGATGGATTTGGTCATAGAGACTGGTGAAAAGGTTTCGTCATAGTCAATACCATGAATCTGTCTGAATCCTTTAGCCACCAATCGGCCCTTATAGGTAATCACATTACCATCCATGTCGATCTTCTTCTTGAAGAACCAATTGCACCGTATGGGCCGCGCCCCTTCGGGTGGTTCCACCAAAGTCCATACTTTGTTGGTATACATGGATTCCATATCGGATCTCATGGCTTCTAGCCACTTCTGAGAGTCTGGGCCTTTTACGGCCTCTTCATAGGTATTAGGCTCATCATCTATGAGCATCGTGTCACCGGAATCGGTCACGAGAAGTCCATACCTCTCGGGTTCCTGGCGCACTCTACTAGATCTACGAAGCTCTAGTGTTACCTGAACAGGTTGCTCCACAACTGTTTGTGGTTCTTGTTCATGTTCCATAATCGGTTCAGTGATTTGTGGTTCTTCAAGTTCTACAGTCCTCCCACTTGCTTCTTTAGAGACAAACTCTCTTTCTAGAAACACGCCGGTCCGAGCAACAAACACTTTGTTCTCGGTTGGATTATAGAAGTAGTAACCCTTAGTTTCCTTAGGGTACCCCACAAACTTACACTTATCCGACTTTGGCCCTAGCTTGTCTAATTGTAAACGTTTTACATAGACATTGCAGCCCCAAATCCTCATGAACGACAGTGTGGGACGCTTCCCACTCCACATCTCATATGGTGTCTTCATGACTGATTCTAATGGAACACGGTTAATGGTGAAAGCTGCACTTAATAGAGCATGGCCCTAAAACAATAATTGAAGATCGGTTTGACACATCATTGATCGAACCATATCCAATAGGGTTCGATTCCTCCTCTCAGACACGCCATTCCATAGTGGCATTCCGGGTGGAGTGAGTTGGGACACGATCCCACACTCTCTAAGATAGTCGTCAAACTCTTGACTCAAGTATTCTCCTCCACGATCCGATCGTAGAGCCTTGATACTTTTGCCAAGTTGCTTCTCTACTTCATTCTTGAATTCTTTGAACACTTCAAAGGATTCAGATTTGGCCCAGGTACATAAATCCATATCTACTGTAATCATCAGTAAATGTAATGAAGTAGACATAACCATCCCTGGCAGGCGTGGCAAATAGACCACACATATCAGTATGTATGAGCGCCAATTGCTCACTAGTCCTCTCACCTTTCTTATTGAAAGGGGACTTTGTCATTTTTCCCAATAAACAAGCCTCACATGTCTCATATGATTCAAAATCAAATGAGTCTTGTAGTCAATCCTTATGGAGTCTAGATACACGTTTCTCGTTTATGTGGCCTAAACGACAGTGCCATAAGTAAGCAGGATTTAAATCATTTATTTTAATCCGCTTGGTATTAATGTTGTAGACAGGATTGCTTAGATCAAGGACATACAGTCCATTAAATAATTGCGCACTAAAATAGTGAATATTATTCAAATAAAAGGAACAACAATTGTTCTTTATTGAAATAATAAAACCTTCCTTGTCCAAACAAGAATAGAAATAATGTTTCTGCTCATAGCAGGCACAAAATAGCAATTATTTAATTCTAAAACTAATCCTGAAGGCAGGGATAGCTCGCACACGCCCACGGCCAACGCAGCAACTTTTTCTCCATTCCCAACGCGCAGATTTATCTCCCCTTGAGCCAATCTTCTACTTCTCTTTAGATCCTGCACATTTCGACAAATGTGAGATCCACATCCAGTATCTAATACCCATGATGTAGAGACAGTTAAATTGACATCTACAACAAAAATACCTGCTGGTGGTGGAATCACTATTCCAAGCCTCTTATCCTCCAGATATTTTGGGCAGTTCCTCCTCCTTTGTCCAGGCTGACTGCAGTAGTGACACTCACCTTTAGTCACACCTTTGGCAATTCCACCAACAGGCTCCTTGGACTTGGCAACTGACTTGCCTTTTCCCTTGGAGGATGAGGCAACCTTTTTCCCTTTCCTTTCTGCACCATCATAATGGCCTTGCCCTTACCCTTGTTGATGCTTTGTTCAGCTGTCCTCAACATATTGAGCAAATATGGAAGTGGTTCCACGATCTCGTTCATGTTATAGTTCATGATGAACTGTCCATAACTCTCAGTCAACGATTGCAACACGAGATCGGTTGCCAAATCTTGGCCGACTGGGACCCCAGTCGGGCGAGATTCTCCAAGTACCCGATCATTCGGAGTACATGGGGTCCCACCGGGTTCCCTTCTGCCAAATGACACTTGAACAATGCCTTAGAGACCTCATACCTCTCAACCCTTGCCTGCTCTTGGAAGAGCTGCTTCAGATGCTCGATCATATCGACAGCATTCATGTTTTCGTGTTGCTTCTGAAGCTCAGAAGTCATGGTGCATAGCATAAAGCAGGCCGCATCATTAGCGTCATCAACACGCTTTTGATACGCCTTTAGGGCTGCAGGTGTTTGGTTCTCTGGACCTGCTGGAACATGCTCCTCTATTGCGTACAGTTTCTTCTCTTGCTTGAGAACGATTCTCAAGTTTCTGTACCAATCAAGGAAGTTGGTTCCAGAGAGCTTGTCCTTCTCAAGGACAGATCGTAGGGAATGTTGTGAACTCGATGAGTTGTTTGCCATTTGGAATTCTACAAAAGGAAAATACGAAGTTTTAGTATTTGTGAATTTTTGACTATATTCAATAATGGCTAGTTTATCAAATATATCTCCCAATATTTTTCTACGGATTAATAACCCTCAAGATATTAATGCGGAAAATATCCTCATATTTTCTAGTGGGCCAAGATCCATGTTTCATCTCCTTATGAGCTTGCTTTGGCAAGTCACCCATAATTTGACTACTTTAGGTAGGAACAATTCCAATTGCATCCCTTATGCAACTCTTGGTTCAATTGGGCAAATAACTCCTTATTTATCCATCCATATAGATAATCCCAATTGATTGCCTCTAGGTTTCTTAATCATATTAATAGCCTAGTTGTGTTCAACCTCTTATTTAAACAATTGCACATTACTAGCTTGTGCCATCGCATTCCATCATTATGAACCAAGTCGCCATGCTTTGGCACGCACGAACTTGATAAATCATGATGATAATGAGTGTTTAAATAACGAGAAGGAAAGAACACAATATTTGAATTTTGAGGGATTTTAAATTCAATTTTAATTGTTTTGTTGATCAATATCAACTAATCTATCTATTTGAGTTTGGGCAAAACTCCAAATAATAGATCCGGGTTGTCTAATTATCTTATTATCCTAATTGCATGCATCATCCATACACCAACCACAAAATAATAAGACAATAAAATAAACAACCACAAAAAAAAAACGTGATGTGGATATGGCCTTTTCTAGACTAAGATAATTTCAAGCCAATGGAATTATCTATGAACCCTAAAAGCAAACACATCTCCATGCGTCTTGATCTTTTGGTCCATCCTTCATAGTCATGTGGAATACTCCATGCTCCATGCTTTTGTGGCTTCTTTTGGCTTTGGGCTTCTTTTCTTCAATCTTGGCTATTAATCTACTTTATCTAGCACTAGCTAACAACTATACTAAATAAAATAAATCTCACAAGTTGAGAAAAAAAATGGCTCGCAGGACATAAAACCCTAATTAATTATTACGATTAATTGATCAGCTCGCAGGCCGTAAACCAAACCACAAAAATTAAACATCCACAACAAACCACATCCTAAGGCCATATCCAATCACCATACGAATTGCACATAAACAGTTAAAATCCAATTTTAACGCGCTTGGTCAATTTTAATTGATTTTAGGATATTCTCGGGTTAAAACGGTCCATGGGGCCCAAGAATCTAATTGCCTGGGCACAAAAGAGAACCGCAAAGGCCTTGGACCGGTCGGCCCCTAGCCCACGCGGCTAGGCCGCGGGCTAGGGCTGCCCCGGCCCCTAGGCCGAGCCTTGCTTGGGCGGCAAGCAAGGAGGGACGGTCCCTAAGGGGGCCGAACCTCCTTTGGGAGTTGTTTCCAAAACAACTCCCTTGCTTGGTTCCCAAGTTTGGTTGTTTCCTTGTATGGGAAGAACTCCTTCTTCCCCAAGGATGCCCAAACCCTAGATCTAAGATCCTAAAATTTCTCAAACTCACTAATTCATGCATATAACGCAAAAAGTAGGTCTTGTTATGATATATTATTGAAAAATTGCATCACATGCTTGATTTGTCTCGATAAACAACAATTTTAAGGTGTAAAACTATCAAAATGTAACACATAAACCACGTTTATGCTCTACGACCTGTGGCTCTGATACCACTGTAGGGTTTTGATTCATGGATGCGCAACGGAAACACAAACAATCATAACCCATGAAAAACTCTCAAAGGATCACAAATCAAGAGACATAACGATGGTAAAGGAAGAAATCAATAACACACCTTAGGGTTCTCCTTTGATGACTTCAAACGCGAATTGTGTCACGTTCTCTATAGTTGATCCACGCCTAGAGTTGAATACTAGATCTTCCAATCCTTGGTGCTAGCCCGGAAAGAGGAAAAGGAAGAAGAATCACTCAAAACGAGACGAAACAAGGAGGTTTCGGCCTCCTTGTGGCCGACGGGACGGGCGGCGAGCAAGGGGGGCGGCGGCTCCTCTTTGCTTGCTTGCTCTCTCCTTTTTGTTCTCTCCCACTCGAGTTATGATCAATAAGGTCATAAGTATGGGAAGGAAGGAAGGGGTGTCCTTTATATTGTCCAATAAATCCTTGCCAGCTACCTAAAGGACCTATTCTAGTCCTACTAGAATTCAATTTAGTCCCTTCCTTGAAAATTAGTCCCTACTCCCTACTAAGTTTGTAAGGTATTGCAAAGTGATCCTTCTAATTAATTAATCCTATTAATTAATTCCCAAATCTAGTTCAACTCTATACAGAGTGTGACCCCATAGGTTCTATCTAGTTGGTAGCAACAATTTGCTAATATGGAGCGGTTTCTAGCAAAACATCCATTCTAGCGAACTAATAGAATAGTCATCTTTACAAACCTTGTACAAGTAATTGTCTCATCCCTTTGTCTCTATATCCGGATTGGACACGAGACATACAAGTCACACTCGTATATCCAATCCACAGTTTCTCGATCCATGGGAATAGCCTTATTCGTGCAAATAACATCAATATCCCATATTGATTTATTTGAGTCTGGCCAGACATTCTATAAGCACTATCCCTCGAGTGTCCTAGGATATTTGCTCATGTTATGTGGGAGGGACAAATTATATCTACGTCCACTACGATCTCTAAGCTTGCTTTTATTGTATCCGGTACATGCCTTTATAACTACCCAGTTACGGTGTAGCGTTTAACGTTACCAAAATCACAATAATCCACAACTCGAATATCTAGCGACTTCAATTCTAAGGATGACAATACCATTGCACCACGAGAAGCACTTGTGACTTAACATAACGTGTATGTAGCCTTCTCGGAGATGGGTCAATCCAGTGCGCCATTACCCTTAATGCACACCTATGTGTTGGATCATGATATCTCCATATCAATCCAACCCCATACTAGTCTATAGATGATTGTCCCATTAATCATTATACTGGACTAGGGATATTTAAGATAAACAACACAATTGTAAATCTAAGGACTTCATTATATTAAATATCTAATAAATAATAAATGAATTTTCTAGCCATAAATAAATTCATACTAAACTAGATTGCCTCTAGGGCATCTATTCCAATACATATCGTAGCGATATATTTAACAGTGACTTGTTATTTAACATAGATCCCACTATTTTTAGCGAATTAATGAACCTCACCATTAAACGAAAAAATATCATATATTCTTACAGCGGGCCAATATTCATATTTCACCTCCTTTTGAGCCAACTTTGGTTGGTACTCAAAACTCTGTTATTTAGGTATGAAACAATTTCCAATCCAATGCAACTCTTGGAACAATTGGGTGGGAAACTCCTTATTCACAATCTATCATATTGACTAATATCCAATTAACTTGTCTCCAAGCTTTCAATCTCATTGAAGTAGCTTAGTTAAGTTAGACCTTTTGCTTAACAAATGCATATTACTTGCTTATGCCATCGCGCCATATCGTTGATAAATAAAGGTATCTTGCTTTGACAAGCCCACACTGAATCAATCAAGATATTGAAGAGTGCCAAGGAAAAGAAGGCTATAACTTAATATTTTAAGTTTGAGGGATTTGCTTGGTTTAGTTAATATTATCAACTGATCTAACCAAACAAGTTGGGCAATCCTGATTGAAAGAAACACCTTGTTGTAGTTGATCTCATCAACTGAACAACTTAAATGAATGGGGAAATTCCGATTGAAAGCTCTATCTTTTATTATGCTCTTGTTTAGCATTCAACCATGCATCACATACATCAATATAAACAAGACATACATAATAAAAACGTGACATGGATGTGGCCCCTAAGCATTAAGATATTCTCAAGTTAATGAGAATATCTATAGAACTATAAGAACACCAAGCTTGTCCAGTATGTGCTCCTTATCTGTGTTTGCTTCCATGGAATAAATTCGCCTATACCCATCTATCTAAATTTCTATGTAGAAACCTCACAACTGAATGGATTAAGATGAGAAGAGAAAACATACAATTATATAAAAAAATTATCAAAAACCACAACAAACCAAACACATATCTAGGCCACATCCACGCACTATGCGATTAAACAACAAATAATACGAATAAAATTCAGCTTTAATCGTGCATTGTTTAATTAATCGGGAAATTCATAATTACAAGCCGTGACTATCGGGTTAAGAGGGGCGGCAGCACAACCATGGCCGAAACCTAGGAGAAGAGGAAAAAATAAAATTTTATTTCTCCATATCTTGGTCGAACCTCTCTAGGAGAGAAAAATCCAATTTTTCTTCTTCTTTGGCTCAAACTATAGCAGTCACAGTACGTATATCGTATATACAATTTTTCAGTACACTTCGTATATCATATATATGATTTTTCATTACACTACATATATCATATCTACGTTTTTCAGTACACTACGTACATCATGTATAAGTTTTTTCAATACATTGCGTATATCATATATACGATTTTATGGACACTATGTATATAAAATATACAATTGTACTGTACACTATGTATATCAAATATGGAATTTTCCAGTACACTAAGTATATCAAATATGCAGTTTTACTATATACTCGTACATCATATATAGGATTTTGCTGTAAAATACGTATACATATGATTTTTCAGTACATTACGTATATCATATATATGATTTTACCGACCATCATATATATACATTACACCATATTGTATAATATACAACTGTATGATTGTATCACATAGAAATCATAATCCAATTGTATCATATACAATTTAACAACTTATACCGTAATCATGTAAAATAGTAAAACAGTAAAACACATAATTACATTATGGTTTCACAAGTGGCTTTGATACCACTGTTGGGTTTTGTGTAATCAAATGCAGCGGACACTACAGAAATTTATGCAAAAAAAGGCGGGGACAAACCGCCGTTAAAAGCATGAAAACCGCCGTTAAAAGTGAAATCGGCGGCCAAAACGGCGGTTTGCTGGTCGTCGGCGATCTCGGCGTCGGGAAAAGTAACCGACGGTTAACAACTGCCGTTAAAGTAAACGGCGGTAGAGAAAAACCGTCGTTAATTTAACGGCACTTGACAGAAATCGTCGTTTATTTAATAAAATATTAAAATTTTATTTTTAATTCATTATTTATTTAAAATATTATTAATTTATTTTTTAACTGATCAGCATCGTTCCAATTTTATCTGATGGGTCTAGCACGTTAATTTTTATACCCAAAACATTTTATTGCCAGTGTTTATCAATTTCTTACCCAGAATCAGTCTTGATCAAAATCGAACCATCAACAATTTCTTACGAATTCTTCAATACCGTAGATCAGGGAAGTTAAGAGTGGGAGGGAGGGAAGATATAGACGGAAACAGATCCAACTATTGAACGGAATGAGAGAGATAGAGGACGAAGACAGAAAGGAGAGAGAGAGAGAAACAAGATCGAAACAGATCGAGAGAGACACGATCGAAAAGATCGAGAGAGACAAGATAGAAATCAGAGAGACAACGAAGAATCAGAGGCAGGAGGGAGGACGAGAAAGGAGAGAGAGAGAGAGATGATCGAAACAGATCGGTTGAGACACGATTGAAATAAGCGAGAAAAGGAGAAAAAGAGAGAGGGAGGACGATGACAGAAGCAGAGAGAGAGAGATGGAGGAAGAGGAAGAGAAAGAGAAAGAGAGTGGGAGGGAGGCGGAGGAAGAGCGGCACATACCTGTCCGACACCATCATCGTTGACGAGGAAGAGAGTGGGAGGGAGGGAGGCGGAGGAAGAGAGGCGCTGAAATGGAAATGAGAGGATGAGAGAGGTAGGTCAAGTTATAAGGATAGGGTTTGCGATCGACGGCTAAGATTAAATCACATCAACGGCTAAGATGAGATCTCAGTTCACCATTTGTTTTATTTTTTATAATAATTATTTGTATATACTGCGGTTTCCAGGAAACCGTCGTTTCTGACGTACCTAATATGACGGTTTTCTACATCCGTCGTTTATTTACATATATAATACGACGGTTCTCTATATCCGTCGTTTTTAAGAACCCTAATACGACGGTTCTGTCTCAAACCGCCGTTTTTGACATCTCTAATACGACGGTTTAGTAATGGTCGTCGTTTATACTAAAATGTACGACGGTTTATGAAAAATCATCGTTTTAGGTACCTTTAAACGGCGGTTTTTTAACTTGCTTTAGAAAAACCGCCGGGAAAGGGCAAATTTCTAGTAGTGGGAAATATCGAAAATTATTTGCCAAAACCCAACAAGGAACCATGTGAATGAGCATAATATGATGATTAGAGGTTTACCTCAGTCAAACAGTCTGGTGTCGATCACTAGTCACAGTACGTATGTGTGGGATTATGAATGTGTCTAGACTGCATTTTCATAGCCTATAAATCCTATTTATGGACTAGAAAATTCACCTTTTCCACTTAACAGTTTAACAGTTAGGATTGGTTTGGATTCTAGTCCAAAATTGCTCTTTAGTCCAACTAATGAGCACAGTTTACGCTTCAGTCCATATTATTCAGTATTGCTGTTTAGTCCAACTAATGAGAAACTAAATCCATCTCCGATGCCACCTGCAAGATAAGGTTGAACTAAAGAAACGAGAAATTTCTATTAATAAAGCGCTCTAGCTGGAATCAAACTCTTTCTAGAAAGTGGTTCGAAATGCGTTGGCTCCCTTCTTACTGACAGGACAACTATGTGCTTCAAATAGTAGCGCTAGCACGTCCAGGCGAAATACTGACTAAAGGGAGATTAGTCACTTTTTATTTTTTGAGATGACTCTTATGAAGGAAAAAGAGCTTTACTCTCAATATCCTTACCCATAGGAAGATGGAAGTTTTTCAAATTATATGTCATTTCCCTTATGGGTCTATCTGCGGCTTCATGCCTGTCCTTATTGGACGTTATAATTCCGCAATTAGATCCATTCTATGTGTGTGACCCATTCGGTTCTTAATTACGTTGGCAGCAACAATTACAAACATTGAGCGGTATCAAGCAATACATCAATGCTACCCAAGTAATAGGAATGTATGTGATCTAACTAACCGTAATGACCACTGTTACCGCCGTGCTGCATAATTCCTTTGTCTCTTTTATCGATATTGGAGACAAGACATGGAGTGTCACACATGTATATCCAATCTATGGTTTCTTGATCTGTGAGTAGACTAGACAAATAAATAACATCAATATCTCATATTGATTTATTTGAGCATGGCCATGCATTTCCCTAAGTCTCACTCATCGAGTGGCCGTGGATATTTGGTCCTGTTATGTGGGAGGGACAAATCCTATCTAATTGAATCACACATATCAACATATTTCATATAATGTCCAATTATGGTTTTATAATCACCTTGTTACAGTGTGACGTTTTTCGCCGTCAAAACATGATAATTCACATCTAGAGAATGTAGTGACTTCAAGTCAAAGGATCACAACACCATTGTCACTACGAGAAAGCACTTGTGACATTCACATAAATACCATGTAGCCTTCTTATGGAGGGTCAATCCCGAAACAATCCTGGATCTCAGTTCAGGGTTAAAGCAACAGTCGATAACCAAAAGTAGATTATTAGCTATTAATATGACATTCCGGTTAAAGTACACAACAAATATTACAGAAATAAGTTAAAAAAAGAAATATGTTTAAAATAAGCTATGTGATCTAACTTATGCTCAACGACCTTGTCTAGCTCCGCGTTCCCATCCCGACATGGACTTACCGGTGGTGGTTTTTGAAATAACAAACGTAGACACCACAGTTTGAAGACAGTCAGTAAAAACTGAGTAAATACACACTACAGCATGTAAAGCAATGATTGCACACAAGCATAAGTTGAAATAAATCAATAGATAATTAAAAATAAAAGAGTTGGGAATTTTTGAACAATTATAAATAATCGTGTAGCAAGTACCTCCGAACTTTAGAACGTCAGTAAACCATGACTATTCAATATATTCTTAAACCAGTAAAGTATCAATAGTAAACAAGTTATCTTGAAATGATAATGATATTGAATCACGAGTAGCCAATGTTTTTCAGTTCATTTCATCGATTAGGGCATCTGCAAAGCCACAAAAAACATCAATAGAGTAGTCAACTTTCTTGCAAGTCCAAATTACCATTAAGTTTAGCTGAGGCATGTCTAGAGCCACCGGCAAGATCGATGTAGAGAGAGGGATCATGATATAATCATAACGGGTTCTTTCTAGGGTCTATCAAACCTTATTTCACCTGAGCGTTAAGGGAGCCCATACGTCAATCCCTGGTCACAAATCATAGCTAAAAGGCCTTAAGTGTTGACACCCTATACCGTAGTGACCCTTACAGGTATAAGTAGCACTCTATGGCTCCAGAAACCCCTTGGCCGCAATACCTTGGTACATTTCAGCTTGTCGGGGGAGGATTTTTGAACATTAAATTTCTATCCAATACTACGAAGCATTGCTTCGATGGCCGTAGCCATAAGTAATTGGAGGATCGCTTGGCGCCTCCCTCCGGAGCCATAAATAACACAACTCGGTACATCATCCTAAATCTATTAGACGTGTTTTAGTTATTCTCTTTACCATAACCAAATCAGATTTCACAAGTAATTTCAAGAGTTCTCACAAAGGATTCCTGGATATCCAAATAACTTTCGAGTATATATTATGCATTCTCATACTTTACCATATAACAAAGTATTAATTTGAAATATCACACACATACACGCATTTTGATAATCAAATGTCGCACATATGTACTTACCACTGAGATGAAGCATAACCAATGCAAGAAACTAAGCCTAGCACTCCAACGACAAGCGCTCTCTCCTACGAGACCGATAGCTACAATCACATGTATAATTTACTCGTTACAACCAATTTACACATCCATAATCCAATGCAACCCTACATTTCACATAGTCCTATATGCATCATATGAAAATATAATGATATTCACCTATCAAATTAAATCCAACAAAACACTTAGAATTTCAAAAATTCAAGTTTTCTAAAAACTGTGAAACAACAACTCTGGACAGAATTGTAGCTCTAACTTTAGAGCCATATTTATCATATCACCAAGTTTCCTAAAATCATGAAATTAATTTATGATCAACCTACATGTGTCTACTTTCATAAACATAAATAAAATCCTGCATAGCTATTATAAAAATTAGGTTACAAAATTAACAATAACTTCTGTGCAGAGAAGAGTTTGGCAGAAAGTTTCAACTTTGAAAGGTGATTACTACAACTTAGAGAGTAGCTATAATGTTCATCTTCTCAAGAATTAGTCCTCAATAAATAGGAGGTGTAAATTTTTTTGGAAAATAGGGTTTTAAATAAAAATCCAAAACTGGTCCAAGAACAAAGTTTACGAAAACATGCAAGTTCAAAGGACCATATCTCATTAACTAACAATGATATTAAGATGATTTTTTTCTCAAAGTGACCCTATATGAGTCTAGTTTAAAATATATTAGATTTGAAAATTTCACAGAGACAAAATTTGGAGATAATCCAGGTTTTTCACAAAGTGGTCAGATTGTATCAACATACAAATTTTCCAATAATCAACAAGAATGGTTCTAGTACATGCAATTTAAGAAGACTTGATCTTCACCCTAATAACATCATTTTAAACATGAAATAAGATTTTTACATCCTCTTGACACAAATTATCAAAGTATTCATGACATGCAAGTGGAACTACTAAGAAAGTTACAAAGTGCATGTGTCTTCTAGTTTGAGTTTCATGAAATACAGAACATTAAAGTGTCAAACTCATGATCAAGCCAAGAAAATAAATAATCAAATTAAAATAAATAAATCTAAGATGAATTATCATAAATCAATGTTAAACATAGACATGCAAGCATTAATTCAAAGCTAGAAGGAATATTTACCAGAAGATTCAAGAAGGGGTGAGTGAAAGAGTAAAATTACCTCCAATCCCTGAGTGTAATGGTTTAAGAACTCTTCACCATGATCCTACCAAGATTGAGCTCAAGTTTTTCATGCTTTAGAGGCTAGAAAATGAAGTTTTCATGGTGTTTTTGTGAGGTCAACACCCAAAAACGGGGAGGTGAATTTTGAGATAGGGAAGAGAGCTATTGACTGTTCTTCAATGGAGGAATTGAGTGGATAAAAGTTGATTGTGATGATGCATCGGGTTTGAGAGTTAGTGGAGGTGGAAAAAGATAATGGTGATGAAGATGATGGGGGTATGTATGCATAAGGTGTAATATTTACATATGAAGTGATTTATTTTAAAGGAGTAGTCATGAAAAGAAAAATGATGGAGATGAGAGTGATAGAGATATTCAATTTTATTTTATTAGAGTTGACTGAAAGTGTGAGTTTGCAGGTGTTAATGCAACTAAGATACTGTAGAAGGGGGGGGGGGGGTTGAATAGAGTATGCCAACTTTTTGCAAAACTTGCAGAAGATGATTTCTTTGAAATACTCAAAAACTTGCAGAATGGGTTTGGTCATCTCCGCATGATAAGACTCTGAGAAGCCCATCTAATCGTAGAATGACTCGAACTTGGACATTTTTGCGGCTCTAGCGGCTTGCATGTTTTCGTTGTCCTCATCCTAGCCCGCTGTAGATACTGCTTTATGACATGGCAGATCTAGGCCACGTGGCAACCATCCAGCACACCATATTGTGCTCCACACACACAGGATCACCAGCCGAGCTGATCCATGTGGGGGCTGCGAGACAGAGCCCTCGCATACCACTGCACGGGACTTGTAGGGACTTTGTGGTTTGGAGGCTAGAGTAAGCCCTGTCGCGTGCGAGCCAAGCCCGCGCGCGACCTTTAGTAACTGTTTTGAGAGATTTATGGCACGAGCTCCATAAACCCGGTCAATCCGGTCAAACCCGGTTAACCTCGTAACGGTTCCGGTACTCGCGCACCACGTGCTCTAACGGTTCCTATATACTCGGACGAACGTGCCGTTATGGTTAAGCTAATTAAGCCGCCATTAATGGGCGCATTAACCACACTACAACGGTCACGTTCTCCAGTATATATATATCGTTAACCTTTCCATACAAAGGAGGACACACTGCCATACGCGGAAGCTCTGCCAAATCTCTGTCTCTCTCTCAGACATTGCTACTGACTTACTCTCTCCCTACACACACCCCTATTCTTCCTGTGCGATCCCTGATCCACTACGTACGGTGTACACGGAGGTCTCCCCGCCGGAATCTCTTGTGCACATTTTGGTGAACCCGACGTGAAACTTACCAGCAAAAGCAACCATGTCTCAGGAGGACGATGTCAGCAACCGATCTCCTTCCACCGAAACTCCCTCGGGAGTCGAGGCTCGCCGTACTCCGACGACTCCCGGCGAGGCGCCAACTTTAGAGTCTTTGGACGCCACTGTCCAAAGTCAGGCAAAAGCTCTCAAGTCTCAATCCGCGCAGTTAGAACGGATCTTGGCCGTTCTGGGCACTCTTGCGCCAAATCCTCCACCTGCCACCGCTATCCCTCAGGGAGGAGGAACCCCTACCGCTCCAGGATTGGGAGTGTCGGCCACGCCTCCCAACCCTCATCTGCAAACTCCACCGTCGGCCACGCAGCTGCCTTTGGTCCAAGGGTCAACGGCACAAATGCTACCCCCTGCTGCTCACGCCTCTCAGCCCCCGGCTTTGGCGTCCAACCCAGCTCTGCAGTACACTCTGCCTCCACCAGCGACAATCTGGGGAAACGCGGGTAGTCAATACACTCCCAATCCTCCGGCGGCATATGTGTCGCCACCGCCTACGGCAACCCCTCCGCCAACTACCGAGGGAAGCATTCCAGAATGCATGACGTCTTTGCAGAAGCGCGTGGACTCCATCTTGGCTCATCAGTCGTTCGCGGATACCATCATCCCGAAGCTAGACAACGATCCACCCATCCCACGAGAGATCTATCTCATGCCTAACCCGGCGGGGTACAAGGCTCCCAAATGGGACAAGTTCGAGGACGTCAATGGAAACGCTCATGAGCATGTCATGCGTTTCATCGATGTCATGGGTCCATACGGAGCTGATCCCAAGCTGCTGATGCGAGAATTCCCAAAAACTCTTGGGAATGTAGCATACAAATGGTACCGAACATTGGAGGCCGGATCTGTGAAAACTTGGGACGACATGGTCCAGAAGTTCTATACCAAGTTCTTCCAGATGGAAGAAAAGGTGACGATGATCCATCTCTCGCGGATGTATCAGAAACGCGAGGAAGATGGAATCACTTTCATCAAGAAATTCAGAGCGAAATCCTTGGAGTGCAAGGATCCAATGCTCGAAAGCCGGCTCGTAGAGATATGCCTGCAGTGCATGCGAGATGAATACAAAAGCATGCTGATCAATTTACAAACACCAACGTTTTCAAAGCTCATCGAATGCACGATGAACATCGAGCCCATTGTCGAGAGACAGAGAAAGAAGAGCTCTCCAGAACGATCTGCGAGCGGCACCACCTACAAGATCGGCAGATTTTGCTACAAGCGGGGACGCGAAGCTGAGGTCAACACAGTTTCGCCCCAGAAGCAAGCAAAGGTTGCAAACTTCGATGCACCACCTCTGCCATGCTCGGTGGAGGAAGCGAGCGATCTCTGCAGACAGTGGCGTAAGGACGGCGTCCTGCCACCGCTCGAGAAAGCACCCTCCAAGGAGATGACGAGGGACCCTAAGTGGTGCGAATACCACGGCAAGGTCATGCACCCCACAGCCGAGTGCAAGAAGCTCAGATTCACGTTCGATCAGAAGATGAAGAACGGCGAACTCATCGTCAGCGACCACCGGAAGGATGTGCGCAACAACCCGCTGCCTGCCCATACAGATTCGGACTCAAAGGGCAAAGAGGTCGCCATGATCTCGATAGTGGACTTGGAAGAAGTCGCAGAAGATGGTCTGCCCATCATTGCCGAAGTCCATGAAGATGAAGACTACAGCATGGACACGGAAGATGAGCGTGCCGACCGCATGAAAGGGTCGCACGGCTTCGACAAATTCTTCAACGAGATGAACTTCTCCGAAAAATGTCGAGCGGACATGACAAAAGCAATCTTAAGGGTAGCAGAGGACTACGAGCAGGACCTCGTGGTCTCCAACGGGAAAGTCGTCAGGGCGTCCCGTTTCACAGAAAAGATTATGACCTTTTCTGCCAGCGACAAGAAGACAGATGCGAGCCACCAGAGGCCCCTGTACGTGACCGCCATCATCAACGGCGTCGAATTCAAGCGAGCATTCGTCGATGGAGGAGCAGCGGTCAATGTTGTTCCACTCCACACACTGAAGCTAGCAGGGATCCCCGAGCACAAGGTAGTTAAGCGTCCATCCCTGCTGGTGGGATTCGGAAGCGATTCTAGAATGACGATCGGATGGATCCGCCTGGGCGTTCAGATCGGCAAAATCAAGTGCTCGGCGAAGTTCTATGTCATAGACGCGAACACCACATATCACATGATCATAGGTCGGGCCTGGATTCATCGCTTTGACGCAATCCCTTCGACGGCTCACCAGGTGATGAAAGCTATCTGGAACGACAGGATTGTCGAGATACCGGCCTCAACTAACCCGTTCAACTTGGACGAAGCACATCTCAGCGAGGCGGTGTGGTTCACCGAGATGGCGGACGAGCAAACACCCGGACCATTCAACCCTACTCCCTTACCTCTCTGGGAGGACATCAAGGACCAGTCACCTGCAGGCGTGATGGTGACAAGGGGAGATGCCAAGGAAAAGCTGCCTACACACGAAGAGGCGCCGCGCATCGCATATCATCGGAAAAATGTGTACACTCTGAAGAGGATCGCAAAGCATGACCCCGAGGGTAAGGAGATAGAGAGCTTCTACGCCAACGGGAAGAAATGCTATCGCATATGAAGGTGCGCGGGGACGTCCTCACACGGGCATGGGGGTGTCCCTGGGCAAATCAATCAAATCGAGCAAGTTGCGCTGACGGAAGAGCCAACACAGGGCACTCCGGACGAGAAACTCAAAGAAGCGCCCGAATGCATGGAAGACAGGCCAAGACCACAAAAGCAAGAGCTAAAAGAAGTGTTCCTCAGCCCGAACGAGGAAAAGAAAAGGCCAGTCTTCCTGAGTGCGGACCTCGCAAGCAAAGAGGAACAAGGACTGCTGCGGCTCCTAACTGAATACAAGGACGTGTTCGCATGGGAATATGATGAGATGCCAGGTCTGGACACGAGCATCACCATGCACCGTTTAGACATCATCCCAGGGTCTAAACCGGTCAAGCAAAGCACCAGAAGCTTCAGACCAGAGCTCAACGTGAAGATCAAGCAGGAGATTGTTAAACTCCTAGACGCCAAGTTCATAGAGCCAAATCACCATCCCACATGGTTGGCCAACATCGTGCCGGTGGTGAAGAAGAACGGACAGCTCCGCATCTGCGTGGACTTCCGAGATCTTAATCGCTTCTGCCCTAAGGACGATTTCCCACTGCCTAACATCGATTTGCTCATTGATTCAACGGCAGGCCATCGCATGTTCAGTTTCATGGACGGCTTCAGCGGGTACAATCAAATCAAGATGGATCCCGAAGATGCAAGGAAAACTGCATTCATCACTCCCGTGGGGGTATTCAATTACACGGTAATGCCATTTGGTCTTAAGAACGCAGGCGCAACCTATCAGCGGGCCATGATGGCTCTATTCCACGACATGATGCACAAAGAAGTGGAATTCTATGTGGATGACTTGGTAGTCAAATCCAAGCATGAAGCAGATCACCTTGCAGACCTGCGAAAGGTGTTCAACAGATGCAGGAGCTTTCAACTGAAAATGAACCCCATGAAATGCGCATTCGGCGTGACTTCGGGGAAGTTTTTGGGATGCGTAGTCCATCGCCAAGGGATCGATCCTGACCCTGCGAAAGTGTCAGCCATCACCAACATGACGCCACCTCACGACCAAAGTACCTTGAAAACATTCTTGGGAAAATTGTCATATCTGCGGAGATTTATCCCAGCAATCGCCGAAATCACATGCTGCTTCAGCACTCTTCTCAAGAAGGACGCCGCGTACAACTGGGCTCCTGATCACGAAGCCGCATTCGAAAAGCTAAAGGAGTTACTCACATCCCCAAAGATAATGATCGCGCCTCAACTGGGGTCACCGCTTCTGCTATACCTTACATCGACAAGGAAATCTATAGGAGCACTCTTGGCTCAGGTGTATGAAGGCCAAGAGAGGCCCATCTATTACATCTCTCGCATTGTGCAGCCTGCTGAATCAAGGTACACAGACATCGAACGTCATTGCCTTGCTTTATTCTTCGTAATAGAGAAGTTGAGACACTATTTCGCATCGCACAAAGTAGTGGTGGTCACCATAAGATACCTGCTAACTCACACTACTCCGGGCGGGAGATTGGCGAAATGGTACATGACCATCTCTCAATACGATATCACATGCGTGAAACCAAGAGCGATCAAGTCGCAGGCGGTAGCAGATCTGTTGGCACAGTTTCCCGACAACAGTCACGAACCTGTGATCGAGGAAGAGCTCGAAGGCCCTGAAATCTACGCGATCGACGTGCCCTATTGGACCCTCCATTTCGACGGTTCGTCAACCAGAAAAGGCGGAGGCATTGGGATAGTCTTGACAAAGCCGGACGGGGAAGTCATACAGATGTCCGCAAAACTCAACTTCGCAGTCACGAACAACGAGGCGGAATACGAGGCTCTGATCGCGGGGCTCCGTGCGGCGAAAGCTTTGGAAGTGAGCAACTTAACAGTCATGGGAGATTCCAAACTGATTGTTAAGCAAGCCTCGGGCGAATATGGTTTAAAGGAGATCAACCTCCTGCCATACCGCACCCTAGTGCAAAAGCTGATGCAGCAATTCTGCGACGTGAAATATGAGCACAAGCCCCGAGCGGACAACAGGCATGCAGACGCCTTAGCAACTCTGGGATCTAAGGTCAGCATAGACAAATGCCCCGCAAGGATTTCCATCGAAGTGCGAACATCGCCGGCATTAACAGAAGATGCGTGCGACGATGAACACATGGATGACGCAGACTGGCGAAAAGCAATCCTGCAAGCTATTGCGAAAGGCACCAGCAGCGAAAGCTGGGTACTCACGAAAGGATACTGCATCCACGACAACACCCTTTACTACAAGGGTCCTGGAGGAATACTCATGCGATGTGTCTCCGAGCAAGAGGGACAACAGCTGTTAGAAAAGATTCACCAACACGCTTGCGGAGAAAGCGAGGTGTCAATCTACAGGAAAGCTCAGAGATATGGCATTCATTGGCCAGGCATGTCAACAGCTGCAGCCCTGATACAAGGGAAGTGCGAAAGTTGCGCACTAATCAAAGATTCTCTACTCGTCGCTCTAACCGATGACGACACAGATTGGAGGAAGCCATTGTTTGAATTCCTTACCCAGGGCACCGTACCCGAATCGAGAAAAGAAGCCGACAAATTGAAGAGGAAAGCGTCTCGATATGTGGTTCAGGAAAACCTGCTTTGGCGAAGAGGTCACGAGGGCAACTTGCTGCGATGCCTAGACGGCAGGGAAGCACAAGAAGTCATGGACCTTTCTCATCAGGTGGAACACCAGGGAGGTGCGAAATTATGCAGACAACTCCTCTCAATCGGATACTTCTGGCCCACGATGGAAGTCGATTGCCGCACCAAGGTGCGACGCTGCCAAGAATGCCAATTCAAAGGGAACCTAGTGCACGCTCCCGCCGTGGATCTACATGCATTAGGGACGCCATGGCCATTCCACACATGGGCTTTGGACTTCATCGGCCCCATCCGACCAACGTCACATGGGAACCATTTCATTCTCACCGCAACCGAGCTGTTCACCAAATGGGTGGAAGCAATACCACTAAAGACGGCAAACGCGCTGGCTGTGGTTAACTTCATCCAGGAAAACATCGTATGCAGGTTCGGAATCCCAAATACCATTCTTTCAGATAACGGTACTCCTTTTGTTAATCGCCAGGTAGCTACGAAACTCGCGGAGTACAATATCAGGCAGATATGCTCCACCCCCTATTATCCAAAGGGAAACGGACAAGCCGAAGCGACTAACAAAACGCTGTTGAGAATTCTGAGCAAGATGGTCGCAGATGACCACAAGAAGTGGGCCGACTCCCTTAACATAGCTCTGTGGGCCTACAGAACTTCTCCAAGGACACCTACAGGGGCCTCGCCATTTCTACTATGTTATGGGGCCGAAGCTGTAGTACCTGCGGAGGTCAGAGTCAATTCGGCAAGGCTGGCCTTCCATGCACTCTATGAAAATCAACGCGATCATGATTTAGTCTTGCTGGAAGAAAAGCGAGAACAAGCCAAAAGGACTAACAAGCGGTACCAGGAAAGAATCGCTCGCGCCTATAACAAGACAGTCCGGCGACGGGATTTCGCAGTTGGCGACCTGGTCTTGCGCGCATCTGACCACTGCATGCGAGAAGCAACTCACCCAAAGTTCGCAGCTAATTGGGAAGGACCCTTCGAAGTCACAGAAGTCTTCGATAGCGGCTACTGCAGCATACGAAGGTTGCACGGCACAACCTCAACTCCAAGCTCAGTCAACATGCGCTGGATCAAGAAGTACTATCCTTGACTTCTCTTATTTCATACGTTTTATGATAACGTTGCTTAATGTCTCATGTGGCTATGATATTCGCAATCTCCTCTCCCATATGAGAGGATTGTAATCCTATCTCTCCCATATGAGAATGCTATAATAAAAGAATTCTCCCAAATGAGAAGTTCATATTTCTAGCTGTTTATATCGCTCTATTTTATTTGTTATTGCTTTTAACAATGATTTATTCGCTGCAATATCAGCAAATACAAATACGATCTTAATTGATCACCAAAGCCTATCTCTTACGATAGCAAATGCGATCTTAATTGATCATCAAAGCCTATCTCTTACGATAGCAGCAAACGCAAATGCGATCTTAATGGATCACCAAAGCCTATCTCTTACGATAGCAAATGCGATCTTAATTGATCATCAAAGCCTATCTCTCACGATAGCAGCAAACGCAAACGTAATCCTAATCGGTCATCAAAGCCTATCTCTTACGATAGCAGCAAACGCAAACGTGATCCTAATCGATCATCAAAGCCTATCTCTTACGATAGCAGCAAACGCAAACGTGATCCTAATCGATCATCAAAGCCTATCTCTTACGATAGCAGCAAACGCAAATGCGATCTTAATGGATCACCAAAGCCTATCTCTTACGATAGCAAATGCGATCTTAATTGATCATCAAAGCCTATCTCTTACGATAGCAGCAAACGCAAACGCGATCTTAATTGATCATCAAAGCCTATCTCTTACGATAGCAAACGCGATCTTAATTGATCATCTAAAGCCCATCCCTTACGATGGCAGCCAATGCAAATGCGATCTTAAGTGATCATCCAAAGCCTATCTCACACGATAGCAGTCAACATAAATACGATCTTAATTGATCATCTAAAGCCCATCCCTTACGATGGCAGCCAATGCAAATGCGATCTTAAATGATCATCCAAAGCCTATCTCTCACGATAGCGGTCAACATAAATGCGATCTTAATTGATCATCTAAAGCCCATCCCTTATGATGGCAGCCAATGCAAATGCGATCTTAAGTGATCATCCAAAGCCTATCTCCTACGATAGCAGCAAAATACAAAAACGATCTCAATCGATTATCAAAATCCTATCTCTCACGATAGCAGTTTACGCAAGTGCGATCTTATATGATCTTTTTTAAGCCGATCTCAATCGATCATCAAAATCCTATCTCTCACGATAGCGGTTTCCACAAATGCGATCTTATATGATCTTCTCAAGCCTATCTGTTACGATAGCAATTTATACGCAAAGTGATTTTAGTTGATCACCCAAGCCCGTCTGTTACGATGGCAACGTAACTGCAAAACTATCTTGCTAGACCTTCTAAAGGTCTATCTGCTGCGATAGCAATTCATGCGAGAAACTATCTCAAGCAATTCTCTAAAGAAGCCTATCTTCTATGATAGCAATTCGCACCACTCAATGATCTTAATTGATCTGTTAAAAAACTATCTGTTACGATAGCAAAGTTGTGAACGTGATCTCATACGATTTACAACGACCACCTGCAAGCCCATCCGTCAAGATGGCACAGCTGCGAAATTACGATCTCGAATGATCTAGCGAAACATCTGCGCATTGACGTCGCATATGTGAAATCATTACATGGCATTATGCGAGGCAAAACAAGCCGAAATGCATGCGAAATTGTATTTTGTTGCAAAGAGAGCAGATAATACAAAGGCTATATATCATTATGAGTCAAATGACTTATAATTTATCTATCTAGATAGCAGCTTACAAGCGAAAAGCTCGCATCTAACTACACAGCCAACATGGCTAACAATACATTCGAAAAATGGCTGGTAAGCCAGAGATGCGCCAAGGGAACTCTCGACTAAGAAAAGAGAGAATCCACCGGTCCTGACACCGGCAGCACAGCACGCAAGTCTGCGGCCAAAGATCTATAGCAAAAGGGATGCTGCCGCGAAGAGATCAACTCGTCATTCGCCACATCCCTAGCAGCAAGGTCAGGGATACGATACGCCCAAGACCCCAAGGAATGACAAAAGCCTCTGTCTGATCAAGATAGGCGCCGGAGGAGCTTCCTGTGCCGACAGATGATACTCCGCAAAACAGGCGAAGCAGTCATTCCTCTGGTGATGGACTCCTTGTCATGTTGGACAAGGGCATTGACGAGCACCCCGACCTCACAAATGTGAGGGCGACGGATTCTTCTTCGTCCATGCTGAAGAAGAATCACGCCGTTCATTACGAGACGGTAGCACGGTCACTTCGGCGCTGCACCTCGCCACGAGGCGGCCGGAAACATGACCTGCACACATAATACACGAAGAAATTTCTTCGAATACACATGAGGTATTATCTGCATCCTCTTTATGATGGTTATAAACAGCAATAAGCCTCATAAAGTGGATCTTGGAAACTATTTCTATAGCACAAAGCGCAAACTCAGGATTCAAAACTTGAAGTTGCCATGAATCAACGAAAAACAAGCGTTGAAGCCAGCAGTCGTAAGGACTCACGGCAAAGCACATGTTTGGGATGAAGAACCCAAATGGCAAAGACAGGGTTTATATAGACCCTGTGGAGACTCTTCGGTTGCCTAAAGATGAGTCAGCAAAAATCAAAAAGAGGGTAAGTTCAATCACTTACGCCTTGAAAAGCGGTAACAATCAATTACCCTACTAAAGGCTACGACGATTCAGTTGCGTATCCTAATAAATGACGGATAGTCATGATTCGGATGGACTTCCCAACGGAAGCGTGCTTATCTGCCGGAAAATTAGCGCGAAAATCAAGCAAAGAATCAATTGCTGATGTCATAATTGGATATGCACAGAAATGTCCAATCAAATCCCGAAAAGGGCAAAACGGGCAAACTCATTGTCTGTTGTTAAAAAAAAGGGGGAGAAACCCTAGCAACATTACATTAATGTTTCAAAACATTACATTAATGTCTCAGCCATTTTCCTGTTTTCTTTTCAAAATTCGAAAAGTCAAAACAAATTCTTGATTAAGGAGTCTTGGGGCCCGAACTGCTCGCTCAGCTTCTCCACTTGTTTCACTTCTTGCTTCAGTTGCTCGCACTTGGCATTCATTTCATGATACAGCTTCAAAGCTTCATCAACCTTTTGCTTTTGCTGCTCCACCTTCTGCATCTCAGCTGCGAGATTCTGGTGACCGAGATTCAAAGTTACAGCTGCGCGAATCAGTGTAACTCTGTCCTTGAGGAATTTGAAACCAAGTCTACCTTGGACTTTGAACAGGAGATTTTGGCACATGCCACACAGCAATTCAGCACTCTGGGCCGAAATGGTCGCAGGTGTAGCCGCAGACAGCTGCTCCAGTATCCAGATGGCTTCAGTAAGGAATAGCCTCCTGTCGAAAGGTCCGATCTCCAGAGACCTCACAAACGATCGGGGGTATCTGAGACGCATTCGAACCACCCAGTCTACATCGGTTTGCTTCAAACCTGAGACATCAAAAATGGTTATAATGTTAGAACTCGCAAGCAAATAATGCGACGTGCGAACGGTAAATCTTTACTTACCAGTGCCTTCCAGAATTTCATGAAGAGAAGGGATGCGGGCCACTGGGTTGTTCGAAGACTGCCCCCGCTCCATAGCTCTCCTATCAGCTGCGAGCTCCAACCTCTCATAGTCAGGAGGAAGAGTGTAGGCCGCACCAGCTGCGACTACATTCCCAACCTGCGAGCCCCAAATGCTCCACGCAGGAATAGGTGCTTCTGGCTCAGTCATCGCCGGAGGCGAAGGGACAGCCGAAGTCGCTGGGCGGAGGACACTCCCAGATGCGAAAATGTTAGCATCACTTGTCCTTTCTTCCTCACCACCGGTACGGACACCTTCGTCCATCGGCACAGCATCAGCTTCGACATCATCGGAGAGTTCGATGACATCCTCGAGATGCTCACTTACGTGTCCAGCAGCTGCGACAGGCTTCTCGGTATGGGAGCTCGAAATTGGAACATGGGATGCAGGAGGCTGACTTCTCTGCTCCAGCTGAGGTTCCTCAGCATGACCTGCGATACCAAATGCGATAATATGAGGTAACTTGTGTTATAAGTTATTTCGCTATCTTTGCTAAAGCTAAGAATAAGCACCTCCACGCGAAGGTGGGATTGAGGTATCCTCATCGTACACTAGGGACGTGGAACCGTGCCCTATCAGTGTATCCTCACTAAGCAAATCTTTAAGAGAAGCGTGACCTGGGACGCGAGTAAACCAGTCATGATTTTGCCTCAAGTGGCTACAGCCTAGTATGCGCATATCACTTGAAATAATTACCTGAGGGTTCTCCGCATTTGCTTACCAACCAACGGCGAATGTCAGGCTTTGACACACCGTGCTTTAACGCACCCACAATTACATCTCTATAAGTAACTGCGAGATTGAAGATCTCACCTTTATCGCCACCTGCGATCTCTGCGAAGTCCGCTTGGACTTGCTCTAGCTCTGCTGCATCCTCTCCAGGAACTTCATCTTCCTCCTCCACATGAGGAGCCACTTCTTCGGGAAGCTCGTCTTCCTCGCCAACTGGACGCACTAAGTCGTCAACATGCTGCTCCTCGAGGCTCCGCTGTTTCACACGCTCGAGCTCCTCTTCCTCTCGCTGCCTTCTTCTTTCAGCAGCCTCCGCGGCTGTCTTCCGGGATTCAGCAAGAACATCCTCGCTTATAGGATCATCTGAAATGCTAGAATGGGCATCCCTCTTTTGCCTCTTGGCCACAAGGCCACCGACGGCTTCATCATCATCATCTGCGAATACATATTTGGTTCAAAGAAAAGAACTACAAAGAAGTCAAGATAAAGGGGCAAGGAGATGCGACGGGAGTACCTCCTGATTCTTCCTCGCACATCACAACTGTTGCTTCTTCTTCATCACTTGCCTGGGGCTCCTGTCTCTCTTCCTCCTCTTGGTTGAATGGAACGAAAGTCTCAACTGCGAGATCTTTTCGCACTTTGCTGGGCATACGACCCTTGCCTTTGTCCTTGATGGAAAGGGACCTCACTGGGGGAGAAGTTGGAGCACTCCTAGGGGAAGAAATCGTAATTCCCTTTTGCCTAGGTCTCTTCACTCTCGGCGCCGCAGTCGCTGGAGGGGACGGGTCATCTCTAGGAGGAGACGGAGCCGGAGGGTTGTCTATCAGCGAGTCAGCAAAAGTGTTCATGACTCCGCGAACTTTTGTTTCGACCTCGGCATCCATCCTCCATGCTAGCCGGTACGACTCCCCCTTCCTTCTAGTGGCAACAATGGTGTCCACCAGCGATTTGGAGCGATCACCAGCTGCGAACCTCCGCACATGACACTGAACAATACAGAACGAAAAGCATCAGCGCAAGGAAATCAAAAGGCTTAAAGCACATAAGGAAATTGCTTACCTCAGCAAACGCCTTGCTATATTTGATGACCTGCGCGTCACCCTTCTTGATTGCGTCGACTTGCTCCTTCAGAATGAAATCGGGGCACAAATGATTCTCGCGGTCCCACAGCGAGTAGCAACCATACTCAGACTCGCTCAAACTGCAATTGGGGCGAAACGGAAAGGAGTTTCTCTTGATCAAGGGGGCCTTTCCTGGCTGCGCCGCCGCCTCCGTCTCAATCCTCGTTTGCTGGGCAACCCAGTATGCGATCCAGTTCTGGGAACAACCACCCTTGCGAGTCCCCGCAGGCTGCTCGAAGGGAAGATTGCTCATAAGGACCGTCTTGCATTCCTTTGTCAGCAAACGCTTGTAGCACCCTCTGATAATAGACTGGGGCCAGATCGATGGGGCCACCGCATCAAAACCAAACTGAGGAGAGACCCGAGTAGGGTCAACATCCACTGTAAGTCTTTCATACCGTGGCGCGAGCTCACGAATATGCTCTGCAAGGGCAGGAAGAGAACCTCGCAGACACCAACAGAAGAAGTCACGATAGCGTTCGTGGAAATGCGGCCCCTTTTCAAAGAGAAGGTCTTCTGACAAGACCATACCTTTGGAAGGGTATAGCTTTGGAAACCACCGCACATTCTCAACACGTGTGGCATAGGGCCTGGCAATAAACTCCTTTCGTTTGTCGCATATCAAACTCCAAGTACACTTGGTGTTGCTTGCTCCAAACCATCTCGCAGCCCTTCCGCTGTTGCGCGCTTCCGTCTCGCCTGGGGGACACCACTTCTCAAGTGGGAGGGGAGTTGGAGCATAAGACGGCCAGCGCTCGAAAACCCACATTGTCAAAAAGCTGATATTGACAAAGGTCAGAACATCGAGGCGGCCACGCGATTCCCTCATCGCCAGAACCAGCTGATCAAGCCTGTAATATAACGTGCCTAAGACCAAGGGTCCGAGTGCGACTCTCTGGCCAAGAGCGAGCCTCACAGCAAGTGGCAGCACATGGTAGAAGACCCCGTCATGGGGATGACCATCAATCAGATACCTCGACAGCCAAGCACAGAGAAAGGCACAAAGGGTTAAATGATAACCCTTGCCCTCTACGTAATTCTCGGCCTCCGGGTTCTCGCTTAAAAGCTTCTTAGTAATGCTGCTGTTCGCATAGTCTCGGAAGAAGTACTGCAACCACTTGTTCCAGGTATTCTTCGCAGACGTATCCACTAGCTGCCAGTTCGGAAGAGGCTTTGTAGTGGTCCACCGAGTGGAGATTTTCTTTACCTCTGCTAGGCACTCCTCCATCTGCGCGTACAAGGCCATTTCAGCAGATGTCCTCAGGTGACTCAAGGGGTCCACCTCACCCATGGGGGAAAGCTCATACAGCATCTGAACGTCCTCGAGCGTGGGGGCAGCCTCGAACTCCGCAAAATGAAACGTGTGAGTCGCGGGCGAGTAACGGGACAGAAGGTCTAGAAGCATGGACTGATCCAACTTCACGGCAGCACCCTTCATAGCACGGATAGCAAAGAAAATGCCGGCTTTATCAAGAGTCTCGGCGTGATGATCCAACACGTGGTCGATCCACTCATCCATGTAGTCCAATTTCTGGACGAACGCTTGAGTAGAAATCGCAGTATACGGGAAGTGCCCGTTCTCGATCCCCAATCGGACTACATCCTCGGAACCAACCCACTCGAGCAGGGCTGAGCTAACTGGGCGAGTCAACGTCAGCAATTGCTCAACAGGAACAGGATCAGGCATCCTCTTCGCCTTCACCCTCGCATGATAAAAATCCTTCCCACCCAGAAAGGGGGCTTTACGCCACAGAGCCTGCGGAAGCTCCGGCATCTCTTCGTCTTCCTTGACGGGTCTGGTTACTCTTGTCTTGGCCATTCCTGCGAAAGGGCAAGAAAAAAAGGGGGGAGAAATACCACACCACACTTCAGTTTGAATTTTGGAATTTGAGATCTATGCAAACCAAAGCAAACAGTTCCGGTGCCGATTTCAGAAATTGGGGAGTTGATATTGTTGAAAGATTAAAACGAAGCGGGTTCAAAGATCAAAAGCCTCTTCGCAAATTTCATGGATTTACAGATTCAACGCGATTCAAGGCAAACACTGGTATTTTAAATCAAAAGTAAACGAGGCCAACCTTGTTTCCTTGAAGCTTGCTTGGATATACACAATTGGAGAATACGATTTGCAGTTCTGAACTGGTGATTGATTATCTGGATCTGCTCTCGAAGATCTCCGGGTACCATTCACTTTAAGAGAAAGAAGTGATGCTTTGCAATAATGGGATACAAGGTATTTATCCAGAAGAATGAAGGGTTGCGTCCCTTCAGTAGTCGAATCGCAACCGTCACCGTCGTGTCGCGCAATCACAGGACGGGCTGACGTCACGCCTAAAACCCTAAAGGTCAGACGGCACGACTCTAGGGGTTTTAGGTCATAATGACACGCACGGGGGCTGAACCTACCCGTATTTGAATTGGTGCGTGGCGACGACGCGCATGTTGGTTTCCGCGCATGGAAGCCTATACAGCTATGAGCCTTCACGCGCAGAAAGGGGGCTAATGTAGATACTGCTTTATGACATGGCAGATCTAGGCCACGTGGCAACCATCCAGCACACCATATTGTGCTCCACACACACAGGATCACCTGCCGAGCTGATCCATGTGGGGGCTGCGAGACAGAGCCCTCGCATACCACTGCACGGGACTTGTAGGGACTTTGTGGTTTGGAGGCTAGAGTAAGCCCTGTCGCGTGCGAGCCAAGCCCGCGCGCGACCTTTAGTAACTGTTTTGAGAGATTTATGGCACGAGCTCCATAAACCCGGTCAATCCGGTCAAACCCGGTCAACCTCGTAACGGTTCCGGTACTCGCGCACCACGTGCTCTAACGGTTCCTATATACTCGGACGAACGTGCCGTTATGGTTAAGCTAATTAAGCCGCCATTAATGGGCGCATTAACCACACTACAACGGTCACGTTCTCCAGTATATATATATCGTTAACCTTTCCATACAAAGGAGGACACACTGCCATATGCGGAAGCTCTGCCAAATCTCTGTCTCTCTCTCAGACATTGCTACTGACTTACTCTCTCCCTACACACACCCCTATTCTTCCTGTGCGATCCCTGATCCACTACGTACGGTGTACACGGAGGTCTCCCCGCCGGAATCTCTTGTGCACACCCGCTACCTTGTATGCTTCAGCAACGGTCCATTTTCTTTCATCATTATCTATAAAGGATATCATCACAATTTAGTCAGTGGGCGGGGGGGGGGGGGGGGTGGTACGGTTATTTGACGCATCTCTAGTTAGATTGTCGCCAGATGATCATAACTCCGGTGTGCTTCTCCTAATGAGATATTTTAGTTTCCTACACTCAAAAGTAGGATGAAATTTTTATATGAAATTTGCACTTCTTTGGCCTGCAAAAATGTTCTCTTAATGGTGAGCTTTCAAGGGGAGGAAAGATTTTGGATTTCCTCCATTCCTTACACAGTCTGATGATTTCTTGCTTTGGGTACGATGGAGGGGGTAATGTCATACTTCTTTGATAGGTCACAACAGAGGCTGAATTTGGATTCTTCTTGTGAGAGGTTACCGCGAGTACGTCAGTGTCCCTTCCTCTTTTGTTGGCGTTGGGGAGACTTCCTTTGAAAAATGAGGGTTCGCATCGACTCACGAGCTTTCCTTTCTGCGAATCCATGATCGGCTCAAACTTTTTTGCATTTTCGAAGAGTTTGGTTTATGTTGGAAATTCATGATTGAGCAGAAGTCGCTTGTATTTAAGGAAAATTCCTTGCAAGTAGATTCTCACCAGCAATCGTTTTGCATTTTACTCCACACACTCCAAGGATTACCTCTCGAACGCCTTGATGAAAACAACCCCACTCACGCCTTCCTTTCAGTTAGGCATGACAAGTTAATAGTTGGGACTTTCTCCTCAAATTGAAAGAACTTTATGTGGAACTTCTTGATCATGTCTTTCATGTTTTTATTGATCCAGGATCACGAAGTTTGTACCATTTGTACAAAACTATTCCAAGGGATTTTGGAAAATCTCGCATCCTTAAATTCTTGTCTATCCTGTAGTGTCGCAGTAAGTCAACGAATCTCATCATGTAGTACCGCGCGTTCCCAGTTGACTCATTTGATTTTTTGAATGTTGGTGCTTTGTATTCCGCTGGTTCGGGCATCTTTAAGATGTCCACAAGGATTTGTGGCAGGCATTCAATGTTTGGGAATGCGGCTGTGTTGAGAATGTGACATGCGATGAGGTCCTCTACCCTTTTCTCCTGGGTGTTCAGCGTCATTTCCACTGGCTGTTGAGAATGGAACGCTCGTTGCGGCTTGGACATGTGGTTGGAAATGCGGCTTGGACAGAGAGGCACGTCATTTTTCACGACATATAAGAGTGAGTTACCGAGAGCGGTTATATCAACTAATCGGGGCATATATAGATTCATTAGCTTAGTGTTTTCAAACTTAATTCTATAAATTCAAGATACCCTATGGGATCCATATGTGACCTAGTACTCATCTCCACTGTGATGACCAACAACTTCCTTATTTCAATACTTGCATTATATTTTGACAGCATTAGAAAACCAAGCAAACACCTTCCTTTCGTTACTTCAATATTTACCTAGTTTCTTATAAAAAAATAAACACATTCTTTGTTCTTGTGGTATTCGATAACTCGGGGTTGATAGCAGGCTGGAGTAGTTCGGAAAAAATATACCATAGGAGGATCTGCGTTCTCAACATTCTCTACTCGGACTGCTGGGTTCTGCCCATTGTTTCCACCATTGTTTCTCTACTCGGACAGCAGTCCGAGTAGAGAATGTTGAGAACGCAGATACTCTTATGGTATATTTTTCCGAACTACTCCAGCCTGCTATCAACCAACCATTGTTAGGCCACACATAAATGCCCAACATTTTGAGTTGCGCCATCACATGATTAACATGGTTCGTGATGAGTGCGCATTCACTGGAGCTCCAGGAGATGATCCTAACCACCATCTTCTTATTTTTGATCAAATCATTTCTACTTTGCACGACCAGAGGGTTCCAGATAAAACAGTCAAGCTATTATTGTTTCCTTTCTCTTTAGCTGAAAAAGCCAAGAAATGGCTGATGGAGCTTCTAGCTGGGAGTAATGTGACATGGGCAGATTGCTGACATGAATTTCAGAGGAGGCATTTGCCACCGTCCAAGGTTGCTCAGCAAATTGCCGAGATTACAAAGTTCACCCAGGAAGTAGAAGCTCATTGGGAGATACATGAAGAAAGTTCGGCCAAATTCTTCGCAGGTGCCCGAATCATGGGGAGCCATGGCACAAACTCCTACATTATTTTTACAGCGCATTAGATAAGGAGATAGCTGACCAGTTGGATATGCTAGCTAGGGGTAAATTTATGGGTCTTGGAGCACACAGAGCTCAAGATTTTCTTAACAACGTGTCCAAGAGAGAGACTACGAGGTTCGAGAATCGAAGGTATTCAAGACCTGGGGATGCATCTTTGGTCAAAAAATTGAGTCTATGGAGAAAAAGCTTGAATCCATGACCTCAGCATTTAACGGCATGCAGCCTATATCAAGTAAAATCCATGGGTGAGTTACTAGCAGATGAGAGTCAGGGGGTATGATTAGGGTGTTAAGGATGTTAATTTCTTGAGACAGCAGCAGTGGCCTAACATGTACCATCTCAACAACCGAAACCATCCTAACTTTAGTTATGCCAACCCAAACAGTGGGTTATAGCAGTCTACTTCTCAGTATCAAGCTCAGAGGCAATTTCCGCAGCAGCAGGTACAACAACAGCAACAGCCAGACTTGTACAGCTTATTATCAAAGATGAACGAGAAGCTAGTTTCTATTGAGGCTACTGTGAAAAGTCATGAGACACAGATTGGGCAAATTGCCAATCAAAATGCTAAATTGACACCAGGTATGCTTCCTTCTTATACCATTTCCCCTACTGAGCAGCTCAAGGCAATTACTACTCGCAGTGGTGTGATTACTAAGGATCCTTCATATCCTAGCCATGCGAAAGCTGAAGCTACACAGGCCACTGAGAAGGAATTGGGTGAAGAGTTTCCCAAGGTCGTGATATCCCAATCAAAGGACACGGTTGAGAAGAAAGAAGAGCCCACGAACACTCCAAATCCGACTACTTATGAGCCACGGATACCATATCCGGCGGCAATAAATAGGAATGATGAGGAACACTTCGGAAGATTTATGGATATATTCAAACAATTGCATATCAACATTCCTCTTGTGGAAGCACTTGCTCAAATGACCAAGTACAAGAAATTCTTGAAGGAAATTCTATGGGGAAAGAAGAGCGTAGACCCTTATGCCACGGTGAAGCTTACAGAGACGTTTAGTATTGTTATACAGAGGAACGTTCTCAAGATGAGAGATCCAGGAAGTGTCATCTTAGACTGTACTCTCGGGGGTGGGTATCACACACATGGACTCTGCGATCTGGGCGCGAGTATCAATCTCATGCCATTGTCCCTATTTTAGAGATTGGGCATTTATTGGTGCACCAACCCCGATGAAGATGGGTCTGCAACTGGCAGACAATTCAATTGTGAAAGCAAATGGGGTGATCGATTTTGCTTGTAAAATTGGGCGCATTTGTCTTTCCAGCTGATTTTGTGATCGTGGACATCAAGGAGGATCGCGATGTTCCACTCATCTTTGGAAGACCGCTTTTGAAGACAATGCACGCCAATGTGGATCTTGAGACAGAGGAATTGACTATCAAAGCTTTAGATTCATCACTTGTGTTCAAGGCATTCCATCCGGGAAAGGGGAAGAATAAGTTGGCTATGATCAAGTTTAGAGAAGATCGCGTGGATCCTTCTCTTGGGTTGCCTACAGTGTTGCAGCCCGATCCACCGAATCAGAAAAGATGCCAAATCTGGTGTGTGAACACGATGTGGTGCAAAATATCAAGACCAAGAAATTGAATGATGAGGCATGTCGTGCTAGACCTCCTTAATATATTTGAGGTAACTGGGTCGGGCAGTCGACCTTAAATTACAAGCGCTTGTTGGGAGGCAACCTAACCTATTTATTTTTTTAGTATAGATTTCAATACTATTTTGTCTATTTTATTCTAATTGATTCATTTGAGAGGTGCGAGAGAGTGGGACTAATATTTCCAATGAGTGTGTGCAGGAATTCTAGGTGGAAGGCCTATTCCGGATCCCCCGTCTCGATGCGCGTGTGAATAACATCATGAAAATAGAGAAAATGCAGCCCAAAACGTGTATCGGGATACAGAATGAAGAAATGGGTGAAAGATTCCATTCCAACACTCACTCAACACACGCATCTAGTGGAGAGAACGTATCCGGACTCCCCATCTTGATGCAAGCGAAGAATGCAGTGCAAAACCGAGAAAGCTGACACAATGACACGGATTACGAGGATCTTTTTGCAAACAAGACCGTGAGCTGAATTGTAGAGTGCCACTGTGTGGGGATTGTCGAGAGCTTTCCGTTGATAGGTGGATCGCATGCATCGGAGTCCGGACGCGAGAGTTATGGCCATTTGGATGTTTTCGTAAAGAAAAAGCGGCGAAAAACATCCGGAATTGCCAAATGAACCTTTGGAAGAGCAAAGTTGAATAATAAAGGATTCCCCAGACATTGGGAATTGTTTATAATTTAAATGGAGTCTCGAGGTCGAGGAGATCCATTAAATAAGCAAAGGAACGATCAAAAAGGCGAGAGAGGATGCTTAAGCGGCGAAAACATCCGGAAGATCAAAACCGTGTGCTACCGGTCTAAATTGTGAAACAGCATGTTGGATCCCAAGGGTGAGGGTGAAATATCATGTTTGAGCTTATCGAGGGTTGTTTAAAGCTCAATATTCAAGAAAAAGCAAGCTAGGCGAAGTTTAAAGTTTTGCGGGCTGGTAACTAGGTCGCACGACCTACTTAGCCAAAACTGGTGGTTTAAGTAGGTCGCACGACCTGTTAACTAGGTCGCACGACCTAGTGCTCGGATGGTTTCAATTTGGTCCGGCGGGGGATCTTTTGCAATTTCTTGAAACCTTATGGGGGTCGAGTGTCATATCTTCAAAACTAAAAAAAAAACCTTACAGTCTTCTCCTTCATCGGGAAAAAAGAATCCAGACACCCACCCCCGTCGTTCTTCTTCTTCTTCTTCTTCCTCCTCCAACACCACACCGCCACTCCAACACCACCACACCTCCACACCGCCACTACAACCGTCGGCCGCCGCCATCACCGACGCCCACTCCAACAGTGAAGAAGAACCCTCTTTACCCGTCGTCCTCCTATCGTCTCCTCCATCACCGCCGATCACAATCACCACCGCCGGCCACCGTTCAGCGCGGCAAGGGTTAGGATTGTGGCCGCACACTCTTCTCTCCCTCAGAACTGCAACATAAAGCCACGAATCAACTCTCTTCATTCACTCTCCCACCCGAAGCACCACAACCCTCTTCAACCAAAACTCGCTCAGATTCAACTCTGCGAAGGGTTTTGGGCGCGAGGGACAGTAGAGAAGCAGGTGTGCTTGGAGTTTGTTCTGAATTTGAAGAAGAAAGGACGAATTCGCAGATTGAAGAACCTAGGGTTCTTGAGAAAAAAATTAGCATTGGGGCTTTTTGGTTGCGATTCAGCAGTTGGTGAAGAAGAAGATATCGAAGGGGACACTGTGAGAAGCACGGAAACGTCTTCAATTGCAAAAAAAAAATTAAAAAATTCAACGGTCAAAAATTTGACCATTTCTTGTCAAGTTTTTCGTGAAACGGCACCCTTAAGAACGGAACTCCGGGTGCCACAGGTGCACTCTTATCTCTCGCAATTTCAATTATTGAGTCTTAGGCACATTGAGTAAAAGCCCAATTTTTATTGTTGTCGCTTAGTTGCAGCGTTTGGGGGTGATTCACTAGTGTCATAGGACTTATTTGTTAATTGTGTAATTGTTTCTTTTTGGTACACACAACTTGTCACGTGCACGTTGCTTGACTTATCTCTAAATTTATTGTAGTTACCTTCTTGTGCCGTGGCTTTGACTTCGAGTAGAATCACTGCCCCTCGCATTTGAATGCCGGGTCTTCTTGGTTAATCTCTAAATTCGTTGAGGAAGAAGAAGTGCTAAGTTTGGGGGGATTTTTTACATATTTTCTAGCCATGTACGTGTCTTGCATCGCCGGTTACATTTAGATTAGAATATAGTTTAGTGAGTCAGTCTTGCACATAGGTGTCAGTCAGTTCGGTTTGCATTTGCACGTTTAATTTATTGCATTGTATCTATTATTGTTGCACTTCGAGTTGGACAAATGCATATAGCATTACAAAAAAATGAAAAAAAAAATATATAAAAAAAAAATTAGAAAGATCCTAAAAATTGAAAATTTTGAGAAATTGGGCAACTTAAGACCTAGAAACCGGTTAGAATCTAGTGAATGAGCTCATGAGAGTAGGAAGCACCGTAGCAAGGAGACTTTAATCCTAGTATCTTGTGCACAATTCTCACGAAGGATGTCCCGGGTATCTTGGGAAAGGTGAAGGTAGATTACGGGCATACTTTTGATTCCTTTATTGTGCTAGGAGGATTGAGTTTTTAAGTGATTGATTATTCTGTTTCCAGTGGAAACTTGTGGACTCTTGGAGTCTGGGGTGGACCTTCGTGTAGAGTCAGTTTCATGTAGTACGAGTCTTCGGCCTAAGCGAAGCTGGGAGTGTGCACCACCATCCTTTAAGGTGGTTCTAAGAGAAAATTGAAAAAGCCCACACTCTTAAGCTCTGTTGCACGGTTGTAAAAACAGAGGAGAAAAATGAAAAAAAAATGAGTTTCAAAGGTGAAACAACCTAATGTGCTTCCATGTGCACGGAAAATTTGGATTCCATCCAACGTAGAGCTTAAGAGGGTAACTAAAGTCAAGTCGTATTACATAGGAGTTGTGTCTCCCAATAATGGGACAATTTTGCATTCAAAGCAATAACGGCTAAGTGGTCTGAAAACCTCAAATGACTTGGCGAAGAAAGATCACTTAAAAGCTTGAAAGGCCTAGACGCTCTGAATCAAAAGACGTGCCGTATCTTGGTATGATTTTGTGGATGTTTGGGGACACCTTAGTGAGTTTGTGCATAGGATCATCATATCCTATTTCTTGCTACGTGTTGTGAAACTTCAAAATGAGCTAGTGAGGATTTGATAACTTTTGATTAGGGATAGAGAGGTACCCAATCTCCAACTCAAAAGAAGAAAAAAAAATTTTCTTTATTTTTGTACATAATTGAGTTGCATTGTATGTATCATGTAGTTGCATAGTCGTGAGTCGTGTTAAGTCGTTTGCATCTTGAGTTGGCTAGTAAACAATGATTTGCTCGGGACGAGCAAAAGGTAAGTGTGGGGGTATTTGATAACTCTCTTTTAGGATTTATTATTATACTTCCACATTACTTGTATTACGCTTATTCCACATGATTTATATGTTATATTTGCACGAATATGTGAATTTGACGATTTATAAGCCTAAGAGTGAAAAGTTGTGTTTCTAACTTATTTGCGCATGTTTTCTTTCATATTTGCGATTTTAATTGCACGGGTTGTTTAGTGTTGTGTAAATCAGGTAAAATAATTGCAATGGATCTTATGAGAGGCTTGGATCTGCTTGGAATGGAGCTAGATGACGAGGAGAAAAAGATACGCAAAAACGAAGCAAAGTTGGAAAAGTCGCACATGACCAGTCTGAATTCTTTTCAATGCTCAGGCAAATCTGCAATGAGTTTGGGAGAAAGGCCTACGGAATTGGAATGAAGACATCCGTACCTTTCCAGCGATATATGGTAGACTTGAAGACGAGTCCGTATGAGGGAGATACAGCCCGCGCATGACCAGCAAACAATTCTGTCCGAGAATTACAAACTGAAGGGGATGAAGTGCAATTTTGGCCAAATTTCATTAAAAAATGTGCCCAGACCTGAGGAAACGGATTCTCAGACCTAAAACACAGTTTTGCCATTGCTTTGGAGGTCAGGGAACAATTGGAGAAGCTTGGGAGCACTTGGATCATTCGTTTGGCTTCTAAAACTCCGTTTCTTCTCTAGTTTTGATTATTGATCATGAAAACTTGTTTTGTGATCATGTTTTTGAGTAGATAAACTCTTATTTCGGGATATCTCATAGGGAACTAGGGTTTTATCACTTTGTTGGATGATTTATGGATTTGCTTGCATGCTTTCAAGCTTAATTGATGATTTCTTATCTAGTTATGTGTATTTTATGCTTTTCATTCATCTTTTCTATTGGTAGACGTATTAATAGGATTGATCTATGTTGTAAACGTTAGAGAAATCAATGTTTGTTGCCTGGAAAATTGAAATACACACTAACCGAATCTAGGGTTGAGAAATCTTGCTAGTTAGCTATTAACAAAGAGTAGATTATTGATCGTAAAGCATGCCTAGACATGACTAGACTAGAGAAATCGGTTTTGATAGTTTAAGTATAGGTTTTGGTTGAGAAATCTTCAACATTAGCATGCTCGTTTAGGTAGAATAAATAATCATCGTGTTAGTTGAACGTAAATCCAAAATAGTGTGAAATTCCTAGTGACCCGTAGAGAAATCCTGATTTTGTCAAACTTTGAGAAAAACTCACAACAACTCGTTTTTATTAATCGTGAAGCAATCTAATCGATTAATTGATATTTGTACTTTCTTTTATTTCAGGAGAATTAGTAAACACAAACAACTGCTATTGGCCCACATAAGGATTGGATATAATAACTAATATAAAAAGAAGTCTCTTGGGTACGATAAACCCGGATTACCGGATATTACTACACGCGACATTCGTGCACTTGCGGTTGAATCGTGTCACCAATCCATTCTCACGTAAGGCGCAGACACTGATGCAAATTCTTGGGGCTACAGTGCAATTATCGGAAGTTTTGGACAAGAACACATGTTGGAATCTATTAACACCTAGGGCAAAAGATATTGGAGGATTGAGACACATCAAGGAGACTTGGAGCAGCTTTGAGCTTTGGAGATCACTGGGGATCCTAGTCTGATCGAATATTTTAGCGTTTGCAACTCTTTTATCTTTACAGTAATCTATTATGGAGAAACTTGTACTGTTTGTTTTACTATGAGTATCTAAATACTTAGCTAGGCTCTATGGGGAGCCTGTGATTTTGTTAGACGATTTTATGGATATATTGGTTTGATTCATGTTTTGGGATGCAAGTTTATGGATTGATTTTTATCTCTTTTGGTCTATTTTTGAACTTACACTATTGACATGTGCTTTGTTTGGATGTGAATGACCATAAGAGCTTTGTCTATACATGTTTGGGTATCTTTGTTTAAAGATATAATGAATATGTTTCTTCTAGCAATCTTGTTCTTAGTATCATGCGATCTTAGTGTCATGAACTAGAGTGGTTATTTTGTGACAAAACGATGGACTGACAGGTGAAGATTTATTAGCTTATGAAATTAGTATTGCTAGTGAATCACGTATCATGATGGACCGGAAGGATGAATCACGTAGCATAGGAGTGTTCTTAATGCTTGTTAGGTGATGTAGTTTATGGATGGACATATGACGACTATTGAACTTAGCATAGACTTGCAAGAGATCGACATAAGATTGTATGTAGTTAAACGTGATCAAGAGCATATTCAATATTACGTGTTTCAATACAATATCCGGAAGCACCTACGACCCTAGCTGAGATCACCTAGTTTCTTCTCCATATTTGATTAAGCACAGTTTAATTCAGAAAATAAAAATAATTGTCATTTCAATTATGTTACTACAATCACTTGTTTGGGGGTGACATGTTCTCAAATCAACGCACATTCCTCCTAGTTACTAAAGCACATTAAACATTATTGTTAATTAGAAAGTCACAACATATCCTCGTGGGTTCGACAATCCAGAGTTTGAAAAGTACTTCTCTTTACTACTTGACCCTACCTTGCGTAGTACGCGTTAAGATTTCGCGTCACTTATACATGAAAATTCCTATGTGACTTAGGGGCTAGTATAAAATTGATACCACGCTCAGTATCCGAGAACTTAGATATGATTGTCGCGGAGACCTTCTTCTGGAGGAACGAAATTGCAAGAGAAGGACGCCATGATTTGTCATGCACATAAAAGAAGACTAGCGGCAAAACCTCGAAACTTAGCTTTAATACATCAGTACGATTCCTGTTGAGACGGAACAAAGGCGAAGGGAGGAAGGCTTCACCAGAATGGCTGAACACACATTTTGATGAAATGAAACGGAGGATCTATAGTTTGACATACATAGGTGTTGGCAGGCAGAGGGTACAATGGCAGTGGTGAGCACTAGCAGCAAGAAGATGGATAGATTCAATAGGAATAGGAGACGAGGACACATCAAGTAATTAAAAATTGTACATGGCTATTAGGTTAAATAGGACAATGTTAGATTAAAAGATGGGGATCTTGTTAATCATTTTTGATTGGGCTTCTATTCAAAATCTATGATTGGGCTTCACTAAAATTTATTTATTCTAGGATTGGGCTTGATTGAGATTATCCATCACTACCAAACCCTTTAAAATCTAAACAGATAAAACTAATAAATGTTTGGGTATAAATTGGTCATCATCAAATTAAATCTTTCCCATATAAACGTGGGTAGTTCAGTTAAATGTACATTCTCTCTGCTCTCGCCTCTCGCCTCTCTCTGTGATGTCCATACTTTCTCTAAGTTTGAGTGTCATCAATCATAGGGGCTCGCCGCCGGCTACACCCCTGGTCTTCTTCTTGTTATCAAAATTCCTGATTTTATTTATGTATTTCAGTTTCTAACGTCTAAGAATTGTTATCTTACTTCAAATGACGGTAAACTACCGCATTATAGCGGCCAACTACCGCATGGAAGCGGTTCTCTTCCGCCAAGGGTAGTTAAATACCACCTAGGAGCGGTTCTCTTCCGCAAAGGAGCGGCCAACTACCGCCTAGGAGCGGTTCTCTTCCTCCACAGGGTGGCCAACTACTGCCTAAGTGCGATTTTTATCTACACTAAGGTAATAATCTACCACACAAGTGTGGCGTTATGTGTCACAGGGTCTTGCAAGTACGCTATGAATTTCTTGTGGAGCCCGGATTCCACTATCGTGATAGACTGATTGTTTTCTTCACCCCTCCCGTTGCTCCGGATGATGGAGCAGAAAAAGCACTTCAGCCAATTGGTGGTCATGTTGGAGCGTACAAAAATTCAGGGATCGTTTGAACGATAGTTACCGATTTGTTCTTCTTAGAAATTGACAAATTGTGTAGGCAGGATTATGAAATGTGTACTATTAACTTGCATTTCATCGTTTCATCCATTGTAATTGTGATTGTTTATGATGAATGAAAATGTTGAATGCATTTAAAAAAGAAAATCTTACCCATATAAAATTAACCAAAGTACTTCATGAAAATAAACTTTACTCTACAACACCATGAAAAAATTACCAAAAAATTGTATCGTTTTACTATCCAAAATCACCGGGTCAAAGTGACATGACTACGGATGAAAAAGTCAAACTAAGAAGAAACACAAGAAACATACCAAGGGTGCGTTGGGTAGAGTGGTTTCTTTTGGTTTATGGTTTAAAAACCATATGGATTATCGAAAGTGTTTGTTTGCAGTAGTTTTAAAATCAGTTTTTAATCTAGTTTGTTTGACAATTTGTCTTGGTGAAAAAAACCATCTTTTGGTGGTTTTTCTTTTGGTTTATTTCTATGACACACAAATACGACATTACCCTCACATCGCAGACGTATTAAATTGAAAATCGTCTCTTATTTTAGTAGCAATCTGACTTTTTTGTCATCAACGTAATGCATAATTTTTTTTTCCACAAAACTCAATTCTCGCATATTTCGGACGGAATCATTTATGTGTGATGGTCTTATTATTTAGGATCAACAACCTTTATGGTGTTCTTTCCTTAGTTTATTATTTTTGGCCCGTTTTTCAACGTGGCATCAAGTGTGACGAAATTTCATGAAATCACTAAATTTTTGTGCATGTAATTTGATTATTTCACGAAAGCATCAACCTTTCACGAAAATTTGATTATTTCAATGTCATATTATTGTTAATTTGTTCTTCAAATTGTTACTTTCATGAAATCGTCGAAACTCAAGAAATTGTTAACAGTTTGACATTGCATTTGTTCTTCTTGAATTTGTAAAAGAAAAATAAGTGGAGGGTATATCTGTTATCTACATCATCTAGTTTAAATACCACCACCAAATGCATTTCTCTAATTTTTAATATAGTTTAAAAATCACTACCAAACACACTGATTTAAACAGAATCTCTACAAAAAATCAAAAAATTCCACCACAATCTAAAAACCAGTTTTTCCACGAAAAACCATTCTACCAAACCCACCCTCAAGTACGACCAAGCTGTCAATTTTGCTTGGTCTACTTACTTATCAGGCGTAATATGTGGCTGTCCTCTTAATAATGGAGTTGAAACCAGCCCATCACCTGCAGACCATGCGCCAGTCCAAGAGATCTTTCGTCAAACTACGAGGGAGAACGCGTGGAGCATCAGATCATGAACAAATGGACTACGGAATAAATCATGTTTCGTTCCGCTGTGTATCTACTTAGTTCACACATCTTGATGAAAACTCACACTGTTTATGCTATATACTAATTGTGGGTGTTACTGAGTTCATACATGCGTATGATCCATTGTATCGTCCACACTATAAATTAAGAAAAAAAAAATCTTGTAACTCGAAAAACTCAAGTTGCAGTCTATTTTCTCTGACTGTTTTAGAAAAATAAAATCAGGGTACTTGATAACAGAGACTTAATTTGCAGCAACTGAGTTTGGACTTATCTTTCTGTTTTAGAATTGTATAGTTTAAATCTTTGCAGTTCAAAATAATAGAACGAAAACATATGATGCATAATACTATTTTATTAAGTTGAAATGATTTCACAAATCACAAATAAAACCGGAAAAAGTACAATAAGAAAAGACAATGCAAATGGCCTTAATAAACATAGAAGGCCTTCAGAAATGACCACAGATCATAGATGCCCATGCTTTTATTGTAACAGCAGAATAAGATCTCTATTTATACGAGTCAAAGTTGATTCTCAGTGAACTCAAACTTGACGTTGTAGTAACTGATACCGGTGAAAACACCATCGTCGAGAGCATAAACAACATTTTCCCCGTTAGTGAGTGTGTCGTTTCGAGAGTAAAAGAAAGGAACGTCACAAGTAGCTTGTGTCGCCAGAACTTTCACACCCACCTTCGTCTTCGGAGAGACGGTGAAAGTAAAAGTACTCTCCTTATTGTTGGACGAAACCTCAATTTCCTTTCCCCAGCAGTAGGTGTCCACGAACTCGGTGGTGATTTTAATTTCTCCTTCAGCTACAACTGAGGGAACACTGCTCTTCAGTGTGGTTTTGATGCCTGATGCCATGAAGGTAACACTGTTATCCCAAGTACTCCTTGTGCTCAGCTTGTACCCTAGCTTGAAAGTCAACGTTTTTGGTTCAGTGAGTGTATTGACCCCTGAATGAGTTGCTAAGGTGATGACCTTCTTCCCATATATCCTTGCGTCAAGGAAATTAAATTCAACATTACTGATTTCTCTCGAGACAACAGGCTCGTGGACCTATTTGAGACAACCACAACCAATCCAAACGAAGAAGTGTTCAGAAAATCTCCACATTCCAGATCTGATAATTTCTAACCACTTATGCTCTATATCAAATGATATTACTTATTTCCCATTTAAATCTTCATATTTTAGTGTTTCTTTACTCCATTTTGAAATTATAATTTTCTGGGAAAACTTATACTTTCGAAGTGCCTGTTTGATATCGCGGATTTTACTTTTCAACAATTCCATTTGTTAAGGCTACAAATTAAAAGCTGATATTATGCTGACTAAAATAGTCTCTATGCAATTGTAGAATCTCCAAAATTGAAGATTATGCAACTATAAATTGTAGAATCTCCAAAATTGAGGATCATGCAACCATAAATCTCTAAAAAGTTAATTTCAATATATTTTTTATATTGGTATAATCAGAGTTCAATTATAAATAAATGTATTCAATTACATGACTACAAAGCTCTTTAAATTTTGTTAAATGAATCTAAGTTAGTGCTCCATAATATCAGCTCATACCAAATAAATTGTGATATTTAGTTTAGCTAGATTTTCCCACATATCATTTTCTGCTCATTTTTCAGATTCAGCTCATACCAAAACAGGGATTTAGTGTTGGTACCCTAATCGAACGGTTCAATTTTCACATAAAATACTGCATTACCTCAAATATGGAATCCTTGAGAATTGAGGTGGCATCATCGACAGCATCAGTCAGGCACTTAGTCTTTCCCTCTTCGGCGTAGCTGATGCAATACTTACCAGTCACAGCGTTTTGAAGAGCCACCCGATTGTGCCCGAGTTTAATCGGCAGGAAACGGATTTCATTTCTGTCTTCCACTTCTTCTTCATTACGGTCCTCAGGGTCGTAGTCAGCAATAATCCCTCCAGGACCACTCCTCCATATCTTGTTCACATGGTTGGACTTGATCACAACACTCCCATCAGAGAAAGAGAGGACCTCATTCACCACATCTGGATCTCCAATATCGTCGGATACCAGCTCCAGGTGCGGCTGGGCCTCGGAGGTACGAGCTCCGAGGTACTGCCTACCACTTGTGGCTACAGCTTTGAAGGCGACGAGCTTGGGAAGTATGAAAAATGACTCTAGATCGATTACAAGGAATTTCTGGTTTTCTGGGGTTGTTCCTTCAAGCCGACCACTTAATAAAAGTGGAACAGTTTTGGTTTCAACATCAAAGGTCTGGTGGTGTAAGGGTAGAACTGAGTTTTGTTGCTCAGCAGCTTCAGTGGGCTCGTCGGGTAAGGACGCAGATGCGTACTCCTTGGACTGGAAATGGCGAAATTGGATGATTAGAGCACTGATATCTGGGTTTTTTTCGCCGGAATCTTCAGGCAGTACAACGATGGGCTCGAACAAAGTGGACGACCAGTTGTCCTTACTGTTGGGTTCATTGGCATGCGGTTTGAGGAACGGGGAAAAGGCAGATTCCGGTAACAAGTATTTGTTGGTGTAACAACATTTGATGTTGTAGAGCCCGTACTTGGTATTGGACATCTCGAGCTCGAATTTAGCGTAGAGGCTGAGGAACTCCTCTCCGGAGAATTGGAGGAAGCCATGGTCGCTCACGTCTTCGTTAATGAAGCGCAAATATTTGTTGTTGGACAGTGATTTCAGTGCTACGTACCTTGGCAAAGCAACACCCATTTTCTCTCTTTCCTTTTTTATTTTTTCTCGCTCTACAAATGGATGTGTATTCCTTCCTCAGAAACATGCCACTTAAATAACTAGACTCGGATGTTGAGAACTCTATTATTTTTGTCCGTACTTCATCAGTGGTTTAGCGGTCCTAAAAAATTTGGTGTAGAAAATGAGATAAATGTGATGCATATGTTATGAACTTAGAATAACAGAAGAGAAACAATATATGGAGAAATATCGAAAGCTATTTTATTCTCTACCAAAGCACTCTATATATAGAGTGTGGGAGCCAATCATAAACCTCTAAGAGTCAATAATAATCTACTAGGAGTCAATCATAATCTACTAGAGAATAATCATTATAATATTCCATAACACTCCCCCTTGAATATTCACTACTAGTATGCCTCGTTAAGACATTGTCGCGTAAAACTCAATGGAAAAAACCACAACTAAGGAAAAAGAGTACAGACGCTAAAACTACATCTCCCTCTCATAATAAGATACATTAACGTAAAAGATCTTTTAGTTGACGCATCCCACATTTTTGAACATGTAACTTCAATGTTGATGCTGGTAGTGCTTCTGTGAACAAGTCTGCTGGATTTTCACTTGAACGCACTTGCTGGATGGAAGCAACCCCCTTCTTTTGAAGCTCATGAGTAAAGAAGAACTTTGGAGATATGTGTTTAGTTCGATCACCTTTGATGAAGCCTTCCTTGAGTTGGGCAATGCGGGCAGCATTATCTTCATATAACACTGTTGGGCCGTCATTTTTGAAATTTAATCCATAAGACCCTTTGACATGTTGAACTACTAATTTTAGCCACACGCATTCTCGACTAGCTTCATGGATCGCAAGAATCAATGAGTGGTTTGATGATGTTGCTACCATAGTTTACTTCATCGATCTCCATGATATTGCAGCTCCTCCATAAGTGAAAACATACCCTGTTTGAGATCTTGCTTTATGTGGTCCGACAAGTATCCAGCATCAGCATATCCAATGAGGGAGGTATTAGATCCACGAGGATAGAAAAGACCCAAGTCTGTAGTGCCACGTAGATATCGCATGATGTGTTTAACACAGTTCCAATGCCTGCGAGTAGGGTTAGAACTGTACCTAGCCAAATGATTGACAGAAAATGCAATATATGGCCTTGTGCAATTTGCCAAAAATATCAAGGCACCAATTGCACTAAGGTATGGCACTTCAGGGCCAAGAGGTTCCTCGTCACTCTCGTGAGGACGGAAAGGATCTTTATTTACATCAAGCGACCTAACCACCATAGGGTGGTCAGTGGATGTGATTTGTCCATACAAAATCTTTTAAGGACTTTTTCAGTGTAATTTGATTGATGAAGTAAATTCCTTCAGGAAAGTGTTCAATTTGTATACCGAGGCAAAATCTCATCTTCCCAAATCCTTCATCTCAAATTTCCTTTTCAATTAAGTTGCAGCTTGGGTATTTTCTTCATGAGTTCCCACAATATTCAAGTCATCCACGTATACTGCCACCATTACAAATCCATTTGTGGACTTATTTATGAAGATACAAGGAAAAATTGGATTGTTGACAAACATTTCTTTTAATAGGTACTCGCTCAAGCGATTGTACCACATTCGTCCCGATTGTTTTAGTCCATATAAGGATCTTTGGAGCTTAATAGAATAAGCGGTACATGGTTTGTTTGTTTTTGGCAGTTTCAGTCCTTCAGGAACTTATATATATATATATATAACTATCAAGTGAACCATATAGTTATGCTGTAACCACATCCATCAACTGCATATCTAAATTTTCCGATGCTGCCAAGCTTATTATGAATAGGAAAGTAGTTGCATCCATCACAAGCGATTATGTTTCTTCATAATCAATGCCTTGTCTTTGCGAGAAACCTTGAGCTACAAGTCGGGCTTTGTATCTTCTAATCTCGTTTTTCTAATTTCGTTTCCGCACAAAAACCCATTTAAATCCAATGGGTTTTACGTCATTAGGTGTATGAACTATTGGTCCAAACACTTTACGTTTTTGTAGTGAATTTAATTCAGCCTGTATAGCCTCTTTCCACTTTGGCCAATCATCACGACGTAGACATTCTTCAATTGGCCGTGGTTCATGATAGTCATCACTTATATGTAGTGCAACGTTAAAGACAAATGTGTCATCAATGACAACACTATTTCGATCCCATATTTTTCGGAATATATATAATTGATCGAGATGTCTTGATTTTCTGGTACCACATCGCCCTCTTCAGGGGCTGAATTTAGATCAGTCATTTTAGGGATCGGATCACCAATTTTAGTGGTATCATCAATTGTCTTTGTGGAATCTTTAGGATTCAACACAGTTGCGTGATTTTTCTTCCTTTTTCTTGGAACCAAATCTTTTGAGCCAACTGGTCTGCCACGCTTTTGGTGTGCACTAGATTCATTTGCTTGTATGCTCGCATTTTTTCCTACGAAAATTCGTAGCGGTATATGCGATTTTATAACTTTGTATGTATCAACGAATGAATCGGGCATTTCGTTAGCTATGCTTTACAATTTAAGGATTCTCTGCACTTCGAATTCACACTGGCTAGTTCGATGATCCAAGTGTGTTATCAAAGGAGAATTCCAAAAAATTAATTGTCGAGCTTTAGGCTGCTACATGTCTCCCCCTAATTTCGGGTAGATCGATTCGTCAAAGTGACAATCTGCATAGCGAGCTTGGAATAAATACCCAGTTAAAGGTTCTAAATATCTAATAATGGATGGAGAATCAAACCAAACATAAATACCAAGTCTACGTTGGGGACCCATCTTGCTACGTTGTGAAGGTGCAATCGGAACATGCACAGCGCACCCAAAACACGTAAATGAGATATATTTGGAGGTTGTCCAAGCACAAGTTGTCGGGGAGCATATTTAAGATACGTAGTGGGGCGTAAACGTATTAATGCAGCGGCATGTAAAACAGCATGTCCCCATGCAGAAATGGGTAAATTTGTTTTCATCAACAATGGTTTAGCTATTAATTTAATTATTTTAATAAGAGATTCGGCTAAACTATTTTGAGTGTGTACATGCGCGATTGGGTTCTCAACCTGTATCCCAACTGACATGCAATAATCATCAAATGATTGCGATGTAAATTCACAAGCATTATCAAGACGTATAGTTTTTATGGGATGATCAGGGAAATGTGCTCTAAGCCTTATAATCATTCCTAAAAGGCGAGCAAATGCCATATTTCGAGATGATAACAGGCATACATGCGATCATCTTGTAGAGGCATCGAGTTGTACCATGAAATAGTAAAATGGACCAGTAGGGGGATTGATTGGTCGACAAATATCTCCTTGAATGCGTTTCAAGAACTCAGGAGATTCAATACTAACTTTCATGGGTGATGGTCTAGCAATGTATTTTCCTTGAGAACAAGCGGTGCATGCGTATTCTTTTGGCAAAAGAATCTTTTTATCTTTTAGTGGATGCCCTCTTGAGTTTTCAATGATTCTTCAAATCATAATTGCGCCAGGGTGCGCAAGCCTATTATGGCAAAGCGTAAAAGTTGTGGGATCTTTTTGTTTTATGGCGACATTGACTTCAACTGCTTGGATAATTGTATGATACAATCCAGATAATAAAGCAGGAAGTTTTTCCAATCCATGCTTTTTGCATGAAATAATGGATGTAATACACATGTACTCTACATTATTTTCATTAAGAGTTTCAATGTGGTATCCATTTTGACGAATATCTTTAAAACTCAGCAAATTTCTACTAGATTTGCTAGAATATAATGCCTCTTGGACATGGAATGTTGTTCCACCGGGCAATATGATAGAGGCTCTTCCAGAGCCTTCAATTAAACTGTATGTACTAGAAATTGTGTGCACATATGCTTGAATAGGGGAAATTTGCGAAAAATATTTCTTATGACGTAAAATTGTGTGAGTTGCTCCACTGTCCACCAAGCATGTGTCTTCACAAGTCATCATTTTATCTATAATTAAAAGAGAAATATTTGATAAGTAAAAGAAAATTCTCATATTAAACTGTCAATCCTACTACAAAGAAATAACAATGTCTGAAGTTCTTATCAAAGAACATTACTCATCCTAAGTTGGAATAAAAAAATTCAGAAATTGAATGACTTAAATAAATCTAAATGAGTTGTCTAAACAAGATCAGGCTCTCCAAAGGGGTCATCGACTTGCGGATCAGGAGCAAAGAAGTCATCAACATAAAAATTAGATCCATTGGCTGCTCATACTCAACATGGTTTGATTCATTAAATGTAACACTCCCATTTTTGGATGCTTGATAGAGATCAACCGATTGTCGTGGTTTACGACAAACATGTTCCCAATGGCCATCAGTTACATTTTTGTCCCTGTATGGGAGGTGCTTTTTCAGCAACTGCTTGTGAATTTTGATGTATCCCACCATTATTTCTCCCCCTTTTTTGTGGTGGTGCTCCTCTTTTGTTGATATTGGAGGGCATCTGTTGTGGAGGCTCACGGTACCAAACATTGCTCTTACCATTACCGCGTCCACGACGGCGACCATGTCTACGACCACGTTCACGACCATGTGGGTTATTTTGACCAAGTAAAACGATTGCATTCGCTTTAGGGAATGCCTTGTTACTTACTGCAGGGAGAAGGGTCGAGCCAGTCGGACGCTGTTCATGATTTTTCTTTAATATGGCATTGTTTCTTTCCGCAACCAATAAACAAGAAATCAATTCAGAATATTTTTTGAATCCCTTTCTCGATACTGCTGTTGCAGGAGTATATTCGAGCAATGGAAGATATACAATGTCTTTTCAAATAATTTCTCATCAGTGACGTTCTCGCCACAAAGTTTTAGCAGGGATGTAATTTTGAAGAGTGCGGATTTATAACTGTTTACCGTATTGTAATCATGAAACCTCAGGTGTATCCAATCATAACGAGCCTTGGGGAGTAAGACATACTTCAAGTGCTCGTAGCGCTCTTTTAAATTATTCCATAAGATGAGGGGGTCCTGAATAGCAAGGTAATTATTTTTCAAATCCTCATCTATATGGCGGCACAAAAATATCAAAGAAACGGTGCGCTCCTTTTCGGACGCGGTATTGTCTGCTTTTATAGTATGCCCAAGACCTTTTGAGTCTAGGTGCAATCCAGCATCAAGAGTCAACGACAAGTAATTTTTTCCAGTAATATGAAGTCCAGTGAACTCGAGCTTCGCGATGTTTGACATTGTCAATCTAAAATAAAAATAAGACAAACTTAATTATAACCAAGAAATTGTATTGGGACTGGTAAATAAAAAATAGATATATAACTACTGTTATTTGCGTAAATAAGAAAATAAAATAAAACAACAACAAATAAACAAGTGCATTATTTTGTTATAGTGGTATAATTGTTCTGATTGTGTGCACTGGGTCACGAGTTCAAAACTCGGACAATCATTTGTTTTCGGTTGCTGCGCTTCTTTTTGTCTTTCACATACAATAAGATAAGAAAAAACAAACAAACTCATCTACCACCAACAATTGTGGGGAGAGATCGGTTGGTTACCGAATACATGTTAGGCGCGCGTAATCATCTACCCATGTGATCGTGGGTTCGATTCGCTGCTGCGACTGGTTTTTTTTTTTGATGAAACAGTTAATAAAAAAATAAACAAACTATGTAACTGTTAGCGCGCGGCGGCCCAGCGGTCGCTCGCTTCTGCATAGAGGCACTGTGGCAGCTTGTGGCCATTGGCCTGGGTTCGACTAATCTGCCAGACAGATTTTTTTTTTTTTTTTTTGCCCGTAGGTTTAATAAGCTGCTTTCAGCAGTGTCTTTTTTTTTCCAATCATGCCTGTAAACATTGTATTTGGTCACTCTCTAGATCTAATTGTAGATCGAGGTCTAGGGTTTGAGTAGCTTTTTCTTTTATTTTTTTTAAAGCCCATAGCATAGACCCATTTTTTTTCTTTTGATACAAATCGTAAACAATTTAAAGATGTATTGTTGATTTGAATCAACTTTGAAACAAGCAAGACATGAGATAATCAAAATCGAAAATTGATTTTTTTTCGTTTGATCATCTTCTTCATGACAACATAAAATAAGCAAATAATTTGTACCTTTGTCTTTTGATCTTCTCTTCCGGTAGAGCGAAAGTGCTGATAACTTGTTATGAACTTAGAATAACAAAAGAGAGACAATATATGGAGGAATATCGAAAGCTATTGTATTCTCTACCAAAGCACTCTTTGTATAGAGTGTGGGAGCCAATCATAATCCTCTAAGAGTCAATCATAATCTAGTAGGAGTCAATCATAATCTACTAGAGAATATTCATTATAATATTCCATAACAGCATACATATATTTTGAAGATTATTGTTATTTCTAAGAATAAAGATAGTTATTAATTGGGTAGTGATTGTTACACTCTTAAATAACTTTTTTTTTCTTAGGTCTGTTGAGACAGTTTTATCCTTTAGGTTGACTTAAAAATTTTCTCCCTACAATTAAATTAACCCACATCTCTCTCCTCAATACATATTCTTAGCTTCATCTTCAACGTCTCCCCCAGCAGTGTTCCAACTCTCTCTCCATTGGTATCTATTTTCCCTACCACATTGATCTCATACCCAACCGATCGCTGTGGTGGCATTCACCGCCGTCTCCTCCACCACAGGAGCTTCTCTCCAAAAGCACAGAAGAAACACGAACAAAGTGCCTCCTCCACATCGATAAATTGGTAGGTGACATCTTAAAACTTGAAGATTGCACTGAAAATATACAATATATGGTAGGTTACAACTAACTCTCTTTCAAAAAATTGGTGGAAAACCCCTGCGCACTTGTAAAAGAATCCAATCTTGAGAACATCTTCTAATAGAGATATGAAAAGTTCCGCACTTGACGATGAAAAAACCCTTCAGTAATTAGCGCTTCTATTCCTTTCACATCTTCCCAATCCGTCAAACTTCCCTCCAACCATATCCTCATTTTCCATAATAATATCATGCATCTGTAACAAAATTAACAAGTATCATCGCGAATTCATCCTTGGAATCCAAGGCTTTTTCATCTTTCATGTTTATATCCACCAAAAAAGAAGTCAAACGGGGGAGGTGGCAGAATTTTGAAGCAAAATCCGTCAAATCCTACCAATGATCTTCTAGTCTGAGCAAAAAGCTTTCAATTAAACACTATATACAGAGAAATGAATGACAATGTAATATTATTAGATGATGAAATCGAAATCCTTGGTCACCTAATTTCAAGCCGATCCACATCGGCTTCAAGTCTGGTAAAGACAGACAAAACTTATGAACGACAGAAAAATAGAAAGAGTAAAGGATTGCAGTTAGACTCGTTAAGCAACAAGTCTGTAAGAGAAAGTGATATGGGATCGACTAGTTGATGTGAGAATTTGTAAATAGTTTTGTATTGAAACAGCGGAGAATAGGGGAATTGGATTTATGCCTTTCAGTGAATTGGAGTTAGAAAAATGCACTCGAAATGAATTGGTATTTAAAAAATACCCTCCATTTTTAACACATGCTAACAGAAGATGTTAGCAAACAAGTGGGCCAATTCCAGTGACACGGCTGATGTACCCTAAAGTGGGTGAGAAAAACCGTTGAATTACCCTATTACCCTTGTCAGTGACAGTGACATACAACCTCAAAATCAAACCCAAAAAAATGTGTATCTCTCTCTCTCTACAAAAATTAATTTTTTCATCTCCCCAAACCTGAAAAATATAGTTGAATTAACTCCAACTGTAAACTTTAAGGTTGAGCTGCCTTAAAGCCTCAAAACTGGATAATTTCTCACGCTCATTTGCTCTGGTTCTCTCATTTTGTGTATAGAAGACTCTCTGTTTCTCCATTGTTGTTGAGTTACGGTAAACCCTACACTCTGGTTCTTTTTGCTATGACTCTTGTTATATTCTCATCAGAATGTTATAAAATGTATGCTTTTAGAGCCTTTTTGTTGAATTTGATCTTCATTTGTGTTTCTGAGTAAATTTAGGGCCATTATATTGATTATGTGTTCTTGCATTATGGGTTTGATGTGAGTTGTGGATTGTGTGGAGATTGGAACGAGTAAATGAGCGTCCCTGTATTGTCTGAGAGGACTGGGACGATGCATCTGCACGTCCCAGTCTATTAAGTGAACAACTAAGACGTGGAGGACCTCCAAGCCTGGGACGAGTGATTCCCTCGTCTGGACCTTAAACTGAGACGAGGGAATCATGTCCCAAGCTTGGAGGTCCTCAACGTCTTAGTTGTTCACTTCATAGACTGGGACGGGCAAATGCATCGTCCCAGTCCTCTCAGACAATACAGGGAGGAGCATTTATTCGTTCCAGTCTCCACACAATCCACAACTCACGTACTGATACGAGCATACCCTAAACCCTAAAACCTAAAATCATAAAAAAAAATGTTATTAAACCTTGTTAAAAATGTTTTGTGTAAGTCCTAAACCATAAAATCATGTAATGTAAACTTTAAACCCAAACCCCCTAATCCATAACTCTAAATCATGTAATCCTAAAACTTATACCATAAACCCTATATCATCCATAAATCATACAAGTTTAAAGTCCTAAACCTTTAAACCAACATAGGAACCATTACTATGATTATTAGAAATGTTATTTAACCATGTAAACCCCCTCAAATCAATAAACTAGGAATTCCTAAATCCTAAATCCATAAACCCAGAGTCTTGTAATCTCCAAAACCATAGATTATCTAATATAAACCCTAAAATTGTAGACAATTAACACTTAAACCGACTAAGTACCATCACTATGATTACTAAAATTATTATTCAACCATGTAAAACCCCTCAAATTAATAAACATGAATCCCTAAACCTACATCCATAAACCCTAATTCATGTATCCCACTAAACCCTGTATCATGTAACCTAAACCCTCAAATTGTATGACCTCTAAGATTGAGACGAGTTACTGCTCGTCATAGTTTGAAGTTCCAGACGAGGAAATCACTCGTCCAAGTCTTGGACGGGCAAATGCATAAGACTGAGACGAGTGTCTGCTCGTCTCGAATCTAACTCCAGACGAGGGAGTAACTCGTCCCTGTCTAGGTGCTCTCCTCATCCTAGTTTTTTAATGCATCCTACTTGCCTTATCTGACAAGACAGGAGTTATCCCAGTCTCCACGCAATCAACAACACACATACTGATATGAGTATCCCTAAAATTGTAAACAATAAACCCTAAAATTCAACATAAACCCTGAAATCCTATTATCATAAATAAAATATTTTTCATTCTTGTTAAAAAATCTAATTTTAAGTACCCATTAGATTATTTAACCTAAACCATAAAATTGTAAATAGTAAACCTTAAAGCTACTAAGTACTATTACTATGATTACTAAAAATATTATTCAATCATTTAAACCCCTCAATCCTATATCATCTAACTTAGTAATGTTAAATGTCAGGAATGAATCGCAAAGCATATTATTACGTCGTATATGTGGGTCGACAAACCGACATATATACTTCTTGGGCAGCATGTCAGGATCAAATGGAAGGATATAAGAACGCTTGATATATTAGATATGCAACATATGAAGACGCTGGAAATGTTTGATTTGAGGACCCGCAACGCCGCCGTGAAAATGACCATACCGGACCACCAACTTCATACGAGGGAAATGTTCATGTCGGTCCATCGACTTCTGTAGACGTAGTTTCTCATGCGCCTCCAAAAGCTAACACCTCCTTTGTTTTCGTTATTGGTTTTGTTATTGGTTTCTGCAGTTGCTATGTAATCATTTCGTAGTTATGCGCTCGTGTGTTTGTAATCGGTGGGTTGTTCGTTGTTTCCTTTGTTATCGATTGTCAGTAATAAAATAAAATAAAAAACAAAAATCTCATTCCAAACGAACAAAATTTTCTCATAACAAGTTAATACACCAATTCCAACTACATACGCACCATCTTCCCCTTGTCCTTCCTGTTACCCTTTCCATCGCAAACCGGGAAGTGAAAAGCAGTCATACAAATTAAGACACAATAATTAGACTTCTGTTCCTTTAGAGCCTTTTTGTCTAGTTTAGTCAACCCCTAATGGGATTACATTCTATAAGGTACTCGATCATTCTGACGACATAGAAGCCGGAATCTTTCTTCTTATCTGTTGCATATTTTCATTTATCGGCCGGCTTGAAGAAGTGCACCATGTCCAAACTCTTCTTTATTAACAACCTGTTTTTTGCTTTGCATACACCGGATTCTTTGAGACCTTATGGAATTCCTTGCGAAGAGCATCAAGCTCCCATTGCTTTTTTTTTCCGTAGCCTTTCAATACATCAAAGACTTGAACCACTATATCATCGACTTCAATGTAAACGAGCAACCAATGTCCTGATCCCTTATTAACTGGCTTTTTTGAAAACCATGGCATGAGCCACATACATGCTTCGACAATCTCAGTGCCGCGGGCCGGCTTATTCCCTTCAAAATGTAGAGCCAACTTCTTCTTCCGCTTTTCGTAAGTCAAGTATTTATTCACCCACGTAAGATACCAATCCCACTCAGTAATGACTATGTTTTTCCTGGCTTCGCGTTGAGTCTTAGAGTACGACCGTATTTTCACATAAGTAATCTCATTCATGTGATGCCATCCCAAAGAACATTTTTTCGCTCAGAATGTAACGAAAGAAATCTCGTCCAAGTACCTTGCATCCACTGTTTATCCCCTAGAATTCTTTGTCAGGATCGTCTAGCCAAGCATTGAATGCAGTTTTATATTCAGGAGCCATGTTAGTCAGATTCCTGAAACACAAAAATGGAACAATGACACTGTAGAGTAACTTCTTAGGATGACAACCTTGTTGTGCCAGTGAAACCCCTTACACCGTAGTCTCCCAATCAATTCTAGCACGATTACATCCCTAGTAATGTTACTTACCATTCTCAAAAACAATTTTCATATCATCCTGGTGGTATATTCCATGTAAGTCATCCTATCTTGGATAATCGTAAAGCGATTTGGTAGTCCAGCACTCTTTCAATCTTGTATGTTGGTCGTCTTTGTAAAACGGTTTCCAAACAACAGGTCCAAACTGATCAATCGAAATAGCTTCAGGATCAGGATATGATTCCTCAAGGATTTTCGAGTAATTATAATTTATCCATACTTCTAAATCATCATTGGTGGATTCATCCCCATCTAGCGCAGATCACCCCCCACCCCCCGCTTCTGCTAGCGTGGAAGGTCCTGCTTCTGTTTTTATGATTGGGGTTGCATGGACTTACCTGGAACCGTGCTTCTATTTCTGCTGTGGGGCTAGCATCAACTGGATTGGAGCCATTTCTTCCTTCTGTTTCACTAACTAGGTTTGGATCGATTGGCCCGGACCCCATTTCTGTTGTTTCTTTGGCTGGGGTTGGCTCGATTGGCCTAGACCCCCTTCTGCTGTTTCTCTGACTGCGGTCGACTCGATTGGACTTGACCCCCTTTCTCTTTTAGATTCAATGAAAACTTCTCTCTCTGTATCCTAAAAATATGATAGATAGGTTTATTAGGTCATAATTATCTTATATTACACTAGTCAAACACCGTAAATAAGAATAATATGCGTACCTCATTAAGGTACCGAATGATGGTCGTTGGGTCTTCTCGCACTTCTTGCCACTGGGTGTACAGATATTTTACCATGTTGTGCGTTGCTTTGCCCCACTTTCCGAGCTTTTTTAATCGTTCCACCTCTTTCTTCTCGTGATCCCTGATCTTTTCAAATATAACAGTGTTAGAGGTCTTAATTCGTTTTTGAAGGTTTGCAGTTCTGTCTCCATCTAATCCATCCTCCTGCTCACGTGTTCTATTTTTTCAGACATAGGAGCCAATGCCTCTTCAAAAGCTTTCAGCATTACCCGTTTTAAGTCTTCTAAGTTAACTCTTTAGTTCTTACAGCCTTGGGTTGATCGGTACTTGGAGGTGTCGAAGACACTGAAGGTTGGGTTCTCGGTGGAGATGGATGCGAGGAAATCACAACTGCCCTCGTTCTCCTTCTCAGGGACAAAGTGGCATCCTACTCTTCCTCTTCTTCCTCATCCGCAAGAACAAATTCCTTGCGCTTCTCCACCTTCTTAGTCTTCTTCGAATGTGGGCAACACTCGTCGTCGTGAACTGTTTTTTTCTGCTTCTTCTGTGGCCCGGTCCCATCATCCCTTGCAACATCCTTATTCCTCCTCTTCTGCGTCATATCCGTAGACACTGCATCATCCGTAGGCACTCCCTCAAAGTTGTAGCTTGGTATGAATCTCCGATTAGAACTCATGTCATCCTCAAGCATTGTCCTCTTCTCAAACAGAGTAGTCTACCTAGGGTGAAGTGGTTTGTTAGGATGAGTCTTCCTGTATTCAATGAAGCTACTCAAGTAGTTCTGTTTCATCTCTTCCTCCGTTGGGACAAGGGTAGGATGAACAGTCTTTATTTCGCTCCAGTTTTGGGCTGTTCCTTCCAAGCCCAAGTTGCATGGTCTCCACGTCCAATTAGCCTAGAACGACAACATCCTTTCTTGAACTACCCTTGGTTTTCCAAGCAGCTCACCGAAGTGGGGTATGGCCTCGCAAATCCATGCCAGAAATATGTGTGGAAAGTTCAACATGTCGTAATTCCGGCGACCGAGGTGATCGATATTTTTCTTCCAAGCCTCCTCAGTCACTTGCTCAACGAAACCTGGCCACAAGTACCTGCCCCATCCAAAGTTGTTTGCCCAATCAAACTCCAAAGCAGGCCAAACGATACCATGGATATTGTGTCCACATTGGTTTTCATAAACATCATTCTCCCAATCAGGCATATTATTAGCAGTCTCGCATAATCAAATTTATCCCCCTCGGTCGACTCTTTAATTTTGGCATTCATGCCCGCCAAAACCCTTTCAATTTATAATACGTTGATGTTGTTACCAATCTTGTGTTTTGGGAAATATTTTGAAGCCTAGTTGTATGCATGCTCTTTATCGGCTAAACCAATAGTTTCGTTCAAGTTCAGCCCCAAAACCAAACAGAACTCATGTAATCCAAACCGTACTAGCATGGTGTGAATGTAGAACCATCTTTTTTCCCCGTGTTCATCTTCACGTGCATGAAAATATTCACAAGCATACTGGGAAAGGTAACATTCACGCAATGGATGTCCAACAAAAACTTCAACTGTAGGAGCCTTGCCTCAATCAATTTCTTAACTTCAGGGCGGACGTATTGCAAACTCTGCTCGTATCCTTTCAAAGCTACCCTCGTAGTGATGTTTCCTCTCTCGACTTTAACCTCGCACAATGGAAATGATACATCTCCCAACTTCACATCGAACTCCGAAACCTTAAATATTTGCATCTACAATTCAAATTAAACTTTCATTAATAATGTCAAATTGATAATGAAATACTTCAAATTATTTTTAAATTGTCTGTTATTGTTTAAAAGTTTATGAGTTATTTTAAGTGTCTAGTGTAACACTGAATTTTGATTAAGTGTTCAACTATAAGTGTGTCACATTTTTATTTGAAGTAAATTATTTCTGGGAGATCCTTAAGTGTTCAAGTCTACATACTGGTAAAATTTTAAGTGTTAAAGTTCCATAACTTTTCTATGTCTAGAATCAATGCTTTTTTTTTTTATCTTTTCTGCTGAGACGAGCAGTTTACTCGTGTTAGTATAAACCGTATAATACTGAGACGAGGTATATACTGAGACGAGCGGTTCACTCGTCTCAGTATAAATTGGTCTATACTGTATATTGCTCATCTCAGTATATACTGGTTTATACAAAGACGAGTGAAGTACTCCTCTCTGCACATTGCATTACAGTGCCAGACGGCCAAAATGCTCGTCTGGCAGGTCTTACTTTATCCTCGTACCAGTTTTATCTGTTCTCGTCTTTGTAGTAATGTGGTGATACTGAGACGAGTACTGCTCGTACGAGTTCCAGATCTAGAACAGGTCATCGTCCCAATTCTAGATCAGGATCTTATTCTCGTCCGAGTTCTTGATTTGGCGGAATTCAAACAGTTTATGATTCAATTTTATATACACAACAGGTGAAAATATAATTCATGCATTTCATACAGAATCAGACATGGTTAAGTTACATAATGGAAGAATTGAAAATGGGGGTATTTTAAAAACCCTACATGTTCGACGGTGGGTAGTGGAGTCCGTAATACTGGCTACAGGGTTGGGATGGGGTGCGACGGGGGCCGGAACGGAGGAGGAAGATCCAGCGGAACTAGCAGAGGACGCCATGGAAGGGAAGAGGAGCGGTTGCGGTTGTAGTTGGAGAGGAGAGAGAGAGAGAGTATGAGTAAGAGTAAGAGTAAGAGTGAGGTGATGATGTGTGTAGATTTGTTTAATTAATTGGACTGATTAAGTGTATATTTTAGTTAATATTTTAACCCCCCTCTAAACATAAGTGAAAGAGGAGGGTATTTTTCAAAGACCAATTCGCCAGACGGGTAGTGAACCAATTTCTTGGGCGAAGGTTGGCAGGGGAGATTGAGAAGAAGTGCCGGGTGGTTTGTGGAGAGAAATTAATGGATCAACATTGTCTTGGAAATAGCAGGACTCTACCACAAAGGGTAAAATTGTCTTCATAATTAAAAAATAGTCTAACAAGCTTTTTTAACCAGTGTAAGAATCACTACCCTATTAATTTATCAAATTATTGAGGGTTATTGAAACTAAACATATTTGCAACACACTTTGTGATGATAAATCAGTTTTGCACTAAAACCGCAACTCCGTGATGAAAACATTTCAGATATTGAGGAAACCCTAGGTTTCGGTAACGAGCAAAATGAAGAGAATGATATAAATGAAAAGATGGAGATTCATTGTATTGATTCCATAATGATGAATAATACACGCATGAGATTTATACAAATGAAAGAATGGACTGATTCAATACCGTTAGATTTAGGGTAGAAGATAATATAGAGGATGCTACATTAGTTTTCACCAAAATGCAACTAGGTACAGGTATTTTAACTAAGGCCACAGTAGTTTGATCAGGACTTCATTTTGATCCTTGCTTTTATCTTCTTTGTCATCTAGCTTCTGTAAATAGTACTATGACCGATTGACTTGAACTCTTCTGTTATTACCCTCCCTCAAACTCATGGTGGTTGTTGCACCATGCGTTTGTGCTTTGGTGTTCATAATTTATTGTTCACGAGTGGTTTGGTGAAGAGATCTGCCACATGATCTACACTGGACACAAACAAAATAGAAATTATTTTTTGTAAGGCTTTCTCCCTAACATAGTTGTAAAGTCACAGGTTTCATGGACTTGAAATACTCAGGTATTTCAAGGCCTTGAACCAGTTTTCAAAGCCTTGAATCAGGTTTCACAGGCTTGAAGCTATTTCAAGGCCTTGAATCAGGATTCAATGCCTTGAAACTGTCTGACCTGAATACATGTTCTGAGGGGGAGTTTCTCTAAACTCTTTTAATTTAGTTCTATTCCCCTCACCCCTGTACTTGATGTGTTATTACTTGATGATGAAAGAAAAATTGGTTTGTTATATTTAACATGTTTTAATCCATCATCTTGACTCAGTTTTGCAGGGAAATTTTATTTCCTACATATGCATGATTTGTTTCCTTATCTGACTTTTGCAGAAAGGAAATCATTCAGTGAATATGATCCTGTGATCAATCAGATACTCATGACAGCTTCTCAGACTGTTTAAAGACAAGATCACAACAATATCTCTCAAGTTTGTGATCAACTATCTGTTGGATAGAACTTTTAAGAGAGTCAAAGTTTGTTGCCCTCAAAATAGGAAGTTGTTGCAGAAAATCTGGGAAGATTTGCGGAGCTTCAAACAGTATAAATGGAGCTCATTTTGAAGCAACCATACACAACACTCAACGGGAAAAAAGAGAGACACGATTCTGGATTGAGAAGAATCACAGAAGTTCATCACTCTCCCAATCCAACTCACAGAAATTCACAGCATTCTTTGCTGCAGTTATACACCTCAGTGTTCTTCTGTATTGTGCTTTATTGGTAGATCATTTCTTTAATGCTTCTATACTTCATTCTCAAGGATTTTTAAAAGAGAACAATAGAGAATTCTTAGTTAATCAGTTAGCTAGAGCACGTACTAGATAGGTTATGAAGAACCACACGCTGTAAAAGAGTAAGGCAATTCTCTGTGCTTGAGATCTAGGGATTAGATTTTGATTAATAAGAATGGAGTTGAAAATCCTGCAGAGAGAAGATCCCTGAGGTAGAGACGTAGGTCCAAGTGGACTGAACTCTACAAATCCTTTGTCTCTTGCATTTACAGTTCATTCACATTCATAGTTTTTTACTGCATTCAAACTTGTATGTTTTTCAAGGGTTTGAAACTCTTTTCAAGGCCTTGAAAAAGACTTGTTTGTTTCATTGCAAACTGTATTTCATTCCAAAGATTTGAATTTGTGTTAAAAGCCTTGAACTCCTTTGCACTTTAATTAAAACCTTTTTCCTCCTCAAGTTTTGCAAAAAGTTGGCATACTCTATTCAACCCCCCCCCCCTTCTAGAGTAGCTGTGCTGCATATTCATCTGCATACTCCCCTTTCAGTTGGTATCTGAGCTTGTATCACTATATAAGATTTAACCATCTGGTGATCATGAGTACGGCAGGTGATGGTGGTTTCTCACAGGGAAGAGCTTCTAACATACCTCCTCTATTTTGTGGAGACAAATTTTCTCACTGGAAAGCCCTGATGAAGATGTTCATCATTGATCAAGACATAGAGCTTTGAACCATTATTCATAATGAACCTCACACTTTATTTAAAGAAGAAGGATGGGATCAAAACTCCCAAATCTGAAGACTCACTCTCTTCTTCTGAATTAGAACAATTTTCTAAGAATTACAAAGCTATTAACATCTTGTATTGTGCTTTGAGTATAGATGAATTCAACAGAATTTCAGGCTACGAGACTGCAAAGGAAATCTAAAATAAGCTTGTGGTGACATTTGAAGGAACTAGTCAAGTCAAGCAAACCAAGATAAACATCTATCTAAGACAATATGACCTGTTCAAGATGAATGCAGATGAGTCAATCGGAGAGATGTTCAAGAGGTTCACAGACATTGTCAACAACCTTGACTCTTTGGGAAAACATATTTCCAATGAATAAAAGGTAAGGAAAATACTGAGAAGTCTTCCAAAGGCAAAATGGGAACCAAATACAACAGCCATTGAAGAAGCTCAAGATCTTTCATTACCACAACTTGATGACCTACAAGGGAAGCTCCTGACACATGAAATATCCATGAATGAAGCTGACGGAGAGCTACCTGAAGGTGTCAAGAACTTATCACTCAAGGCCAAACAAAATGACAAAATTCAAAGCCTTGAAACTGAAGATGATGATGATGAAGATCCTTTTGCATTGATTTCCAAAGCCTTAACTAGAATTCTCAAGATGAAGAAAAACTTTGGAAACAAATACTTCAACAGAGAAAGAAACAGATCATCCAGTAGCAAGGACTACAAAGGTAAGCCTTCTTCACAAAATAAATCCAAATTCATGAACTAATTTGAGTGTGGTGATGCAGGACATTTGATAAGAGATTGTCCACACAAGAAAAGCAAGAAATTTCAGAAGAAAGATCATGACAGGAGAAAAAAAGCTATGATAGCTTCATGGAGTAATTCAGATAGCTAAAGTGAATCTCAATCTGAAGAAGAACATTCCAACCTATGTTTCACGGCCAAGCATGATGAAAGTTCTGAGAAGAACATTGAGGTAATGGTAAATTGTCTGATTTCAAAACAAAAATATGCTCTTTCAGCTTATCTCAGAACAATGCTTTTAAATGAAGAAGATTATCTGAAAGAGATTAGTCTTTTGAAAGAAAAAGTTAATGAGCAAGCAAAATAGAATTTACAACTTGCTTTTCTAAATCAGAATCTTCAAATCTCTCAGAAGAAAACTGACAGTTATTTCAAGGCCTTGAAAACTAGTTTCAAAGCCTTGAAATAACAATTCAATGAAGTAGTCGCTGAGAACTCTTTACTGAGTAACAGACTTGTTAATCTGAAACATCAGGTTGATGAATTTGATAAACAAAAGACTACTCTTGCTGGGGAACTTCAAGAATCTAAATTAGTCAAAGTCAAGCTTGCAGGCTCACAACACAAGTTTAAGTTGATTCTTGGAGGAAGTTCAAAGTCTGTTCATAAAACTGGTATTGGATACAATCCAAGTTTTACAAGAAATATCAGTACCATATTTGTGAAAGCTAGAAGCAAAACTTCTCCCAAGTGTCATTTTTGTAACAAAATTGGTCATATGAAGATGACTTGTCCTTTAGAAGAAGAGACCCTCATATAATGAGGAACACATTTCCATTTCAACTTAAAAGGACAAGTCAGACAGATTTGGATTCCTAAAGGGGTCAGACAACCTAACATGGTTGATCCTGAGTATGAGTCCAAATTCCACATTTGGTCTAACAGTTGGGTAAGGCAGTGATTTGTGTTTGCAGGTTGTCACCAACATCAAAGAACAGAAGTGGTTTATGGACAGTGGTTGCTCAAGACACATGAGTGGACAGAGATCTCTATTCTCATAATTGAAAAAGCAATCTGAATGTTCAATTACTCTTGGTGAAAAAGGCATATGCAACATTCTTGGTATTGGTAAAGTTGGTACAAATTCTGAAAATTCTATTTCTGATGTATATCTAGTTGATGGTTTGAAATTTAACTTTCTAAGTGTATCTCAGCTTTGTGATAATGGTAATAAGGTTATTTTTGATAAAGAGAAGTGTGTGGTGCAAAATGAAAAATCAGACAATTACATTTTCACAGCCTCTAGACCAAACAATGTTTATACCTTTCAGACTAACAAAGTTGCAGGTAAGAGTTTAAAGTGTCTTAAGGCCTTGAAAGAGGATTCAAGGGTTTGGCACAGAAAGCTTGGTCACATTAGCTTGCATACCTTGAACAAATTGATCTCCAAAGATCTTGTAAGAGGATTACCATCCATCAAGTTCAAAGAAGATGAAGTTTGCAAAGCTTGTGCTCAGGGTAAGCAGACCATAAGCTCATTCAAACCAAAGAAGTTTGTAAGTACTTCTAGACCCTATGAACTACTTCACATGTATTTGTGTGGTTCTATGAGGACACCAACTCAAAAAGGTATGAGGTATATGCTAGTTTTTGTAGATGATTATTCTATATATACTTGGGTTATGTTTATGAATGAAAAATCTAGAGTCGTCTCTGAATTTTCAAAGCTTTGCAGAGAACTTAAAAACTTGAAAAACCTACCCATTGCTTCAATTAGAATTGATCATGGTAGAGAGTTTGATCAATTAGAATTTGATTTGTTCTGTGCTAAGCATGATATCTTTCACAATTTCTCAGCTCCTAGAACTCCTCAACAGAATGGAGTTGTTGAAAGAAAGAACCGGACTCTTGAAGACATGTCAAGGACAATGCTTCTAGAAAATAAGTTGCCAAAACATTACTGGGCAGAAGCTATGAATACAGAAAATTAGATTTTGAACATGTGCTTGATCAGACCAATCTTGAAGAAAAGCCCCCATGAACTCTTCAAAGGGAGAAATCCAAACATCTCATACTTCAGACCCTTTGGTTGCACAAGCTATGTCCACAACAATGGTAAGGACAACTTGGGTAAGTTTGATGCAAGAAGTGATGAAGGTATATTTCTTGGTTACTCTTTTACTAGCAAAGCTTATCGAATTTATAATAAAAGAACCAAGCTGGTTGAAGAGAGTATTCATGTTATTTTTGATGAAAGCTATGATGGTTCATTGAATGAATGTTTTGCAGACTTGAATCTGAACAAGCATGAATCAGGAGAAGAAGCCGAGAACTCTATTGGGTTCAAGAAAGGTTCAGAAGGAAACAGAAGCCATTTTCAAGACCTTGAAAATAGGTCTCAAGGCCTTGAAAATAGAGATTAAAGCCTTGACAAAGATGATCAGAAAGAGATGAATGATCAGGCCACTACTTCAAGACCTGAGAAGATATATGGAGAACCAGAACCATGGTCTCCAAGAAAGAGATTCAAATATATTTCATCTCATCCAGCTGACAATATCATCTCTGACCCAACCACTAGTACACAAACAAGGTCACAATTGAAGAATCTTTGTGCCTTCAATGCTTCAATTTCTCTCATAAACCCAAAACTGTGAAGGAAGCTTTACAAGAAGCAGACTGGATTATAGCTATGCAAAATGAACTCAATGAGTTTGAAAGAAATAAAGCGTGGAACCTAGTTCCTCCACCTACAAACCAGTCTGTCATTGGTACCAGATGAGTGTTCAGAAACAAATTGGATGAGGATGGCAAAGTGATCAGAAAAAAAAAAGCAAGGTTAGTTGCTCAAGTTTACAATTAAGAAGAAGATATTGATTTTGAGGAAACTTTTGCTCCAGTTTCTAGGTTAGAAGCAATAAGAATTTTGCTTGTATTTGAATCTTTGAAAAATATGAAACTATTTCAAATGGATGTGAAATGTGCATTTCTGAATGACTACTTACAAGAAGAAGTTTATGTTGCACAACTTCCTGATTTTGAAAGTGATAAGTTTCCAGATCATGTTTATAAACTTGAAAAAAGCTCCAAGGGCTTGCTATGAAAGATTGTCAAAGTTTTTGCTTGAAAATGATATCAAAAGAGGATTGGTAGACAAGACCCTTTTTATAAAGACTCATGAGAAAGATTTACTTGTAGTTCAGATTTATGTTGATGATATTCTGTTTGGAGATACTAATGATCTTCTATGAAAAGAATTCTCAAGTATTATGAGCAGGAAATTTGAAATGAGTATGATGGGAGAGTTAAACTTCTTCCTTGGACTTCAAATACATCAATTGAAGAAGGGCATATTTCTTCATCAAAGCAAGTATACTAGGGACTTGCTGAACAAGTACAACATGTCTCAATCCAAAGAGATAAAGACTCCAATGATTTCTACACTGTCTTTAGATAAAGATGAATCTGGTAAGAGTGTCAATGTGAAAGAGTATAGATGTATGATTGGATCATTACTATATCTTACTTCTAGTAGACCATATATCATGTTCAGTGTATGTTTGTGTGCAAGATTTCAAGCTGATTCAAAGGAATCACACTTAACTGCTGTGAAGAGATTATTCAGATATCTCAATGGTACAAAAGACTTAGAGCTTTGGTATCCAAAACATTCTAAATTCTCTTTGCATTGATTTTCATATGCTGACTTTGCAGGTTACAAAGTTGATAGAAAAAGCTCTTCTGGAACTTGCCAATTTATTGGATCATCTTTTATCAGTTGGCACTCCAAGAAACAAAACTCAGTTGCTTTATCAACAGCTGAAGCTGAATATATATCTCCTGGAGCATGTTGTTCACAAGTATTATGGATTGCTCAACAATTGAGGGATCTTGTTTTGATTTCAGAAGTATTCCCATCAAGTGTGACAACACTAGTGCAATATCTATTACAAATAATCCAGTACAACATTCAAGAACCAAGCATATTGATCATAGACATCATTTCATCAGAGATCATGCTGAGAAAGGTGATATTGTTCTTGAATTTGTTTCTACTAACATGCAACCTGCAGATAGCTTCACTAAACCATTTCCAGATGGAAGATTCTCAGCTCTAAGACTGGAATTAGGCATGCTAAATAAGGATGCATTGGTTTAGGGGGAGCATCAGGTAAGGAAGGTAAGTTGTTATGTGTTTCAAAGGTTTGAATTGATTTTCAAATTCTTGAAAATCTATTCAAAGCTTTGGTCTTATGTGTTTCATCTTAACAACATTTCAAGACCTTGAAATTATTTTCAAAGCCTTGAAAATAAGTCTGATAACTAATAAGTGAATAAGTTTTGGATCATTCAGTATTGGGTGCTACCTTTGTAGATATTTTCTCAATATTGCCCCTACCTTTTTCAAAATTGATTTTCAGCCAAATATAGTATTAAATTATTTATTTCCAATGGCTTCAAAGATTTGAATCTTTGCTGATCATTACAGATCTTTTATGATCAGAAAAATATTGCATTTTCCTTTTCAAAGACAAACTCTCTGAGTATTTATTTTCTTCTCTTCTCCTTTAATCCGTATCAAATCCACCTCTCTCTATTCTTCTCCCAAACCCTAATGAGCACTAGAAGAGCCTCAGATGGAATCAAGATGGCCGGAGGATCAAAACCTAGCTCTGAGAAGAAGAGAAAGGAAGGGGTGGATGAAGTTCAAGAGATTAGTGGAGACTCAAGCTCTACAACTCCTAGTGCAGAGGCAGTTGCAGAGCTTCCTCTACCCAATAAGAAAGTCAAGAAGGATGCAACTCCCTCCTCAGAAAAGAAGTAGAAGAGGAAAGAGAAAGCTTCTGCAGAGAAGCAACCAGAAATAGAGATCTCTAGCCCCAAGAAGTTGAAGAAAAAGAAGAAGGCAACTCAAGCTGAAAAAGGGAAAGGAAAGGTAACAGAGGAACAGCCAGAGGACAATGTGGAGAAAGAATTGCAGATTTACTCAAAGAACACTGCTCCTGATGAATCTTGGTTCATCTCAAACACTTCAAAAGGTCAGTGGTTGGATGGTTTTGCATCTTGGAAGACTTCTTTCTGCAGTTTGATCAGTATGCATATGTTGCTCGGAATGAATCTGAACTGCATAACTATGTTGAAGAAAAGCTCTTTGTGGTTCATGCTAAACCCCCCTAAGCTAGCCTATCCTAGACTCACCCTATTCTTCTATCTCTACATGAAGCAACTTAATAATTCTCCACACTTAGTCATTAAGTCTTTAGTTGCTGGAGTTACAAATGGAACTAGATCATGCTGTGTTTGCATCTTTCTTAGGGTTTCCTAAGAGGTATGACACACAGAACTACCCTTCCAAGAATGAAGCCTTGAAGATGGCCAGAGAAGAATTCTTCTTACCCAATGTTCCTGCCTCATCCAAATAGTTAACGCATTTTGTGTTAAATGTTGAAGCTAAAGTTCTATTCACTATCTTGATAAGATGAATCTTTCCAAGGGAACATTCTAAGGAGTTAGTTACTGAGAGGGTGTTGTACATTATGTATTTGATCATGCATGGCTATGATATTTATCTGCAGAAACATGTAATGGAACACATGCCATTCAGCCAAATAGATCATAGAAAGCATCCCCTGCCTTATGCAAACTTGCTCACTCAATTCTTCCAACACCTTGAGATTCCTACTGCTGGTGAAGATTCTATCACTTCTGGGATTGGTTTTCTGAATGAGAAGACTTTTGAGAAGAATCAAAGAAGTTCAAAGAACTCAACGGGCAAAAAGAGAGATACAATTCTGGATTGACAAGAATCAAAGAAGTTCATCACTCTAACAATCCAACTCACAGAAGTTCACTGTATTCTTTACTTCAGTTATACACCCTAGTGTTCTTCCGTATTGTGCTTTATCGGTAGATCATTTCTGTAATACTTATATACTTCATTCTCAAGGATTTTTCAAAGAGACAAAAGAGAATTCTTAGTTAATCAGTTAGCTAGAGCAGGTATTAGATAGGTTAGGAAGAACCACAAGCTGTAACAGAGTAAGGAAATTCTCTGTGCTTGGGATCTAGGGCTTAGCTTTTGAAAAATAAGAATTGAGTTGAAAATCCTGCAGGGATAAGATCCCTGAGGTGGAGACGTAGGTCTACGTGGACTGAACTCTATAAATCCTTTGTCTCTTGCATTTACAGTTCTTTCACATTCATAGTTTTTACTGCATTCAAACTTGTCTGTTTTTCAAGGGTTTGAAACTATTTTCAATGCCTTGAAAAAGACTTGTCTGTATCATTTCAAACTGTATTTCATTCCAAAGGCTTGAATTTTTGTTCAAAGCCTTGAACTCCGTTGCACTTGAAATAAAACTCTTTTCCTCCTCAAGCTTTGCAAAAAGTTGGCATACTCTATTCACCCCCCCTTCTAGAGTATTTGTGCTGCATATTGATCTGCATACTCCCCTTTCAATAGTGAAAGTCTATCTCTATGTGTTTGGTTCTAGCTTGTAAAATAGGATTTGCAGCCATAGTAATGGCTGAGACATTGTCACACCATGATGTTGGCAGTGAGATACATAGAGACCAAGATATTTGAAAAGTATTAGGAGCCATGAAATTTCAGCTGCAGCAGTGGCCAGGGCTCTATATTCAACCCCAGTAGTAGATCTGGAAACTATTGGTTGATTTTTGGCAATTCAAATTTTTACCCAGATAAACAACAATGCCATTAGTGCTCCTTCTATCAGTAGGATTTCCTGCCCAAAAAGCATCACTGAATGCTTGAATGGGAAGATACCCTTTTTGATACATGATACCATGATTTTTGGTGCCTTTGAGATATTCGAGGATTCTGTTTGCAACCACAAGATGATTTTGAGTGGGACAATGCATGAATTGGCACAGATGATTGACAAAAAATAAAAACTCAGGTTTTTTTTAATGTAAGGTACTGAAGTGCTGCCAATAACTGTCTATAAGGACTAACATCATCAAGAGGTTCTTTAACAACCCCCTTTCCGGCTCGGGACAAGACCGGAAGGACAATGCTTAATAGAAGCGACGGAGTTCAAAAGCAATACATTTCACAACACTTATTCATATTATTATACATCAAACTTAGAGTCTTATACAAGAGGTGCTTACTATTACACAATGCTTATCTAACATTATTAGATAGTCTACTGATGAAGATCACATTATAGGTGTGTCTGGCGCCCCTTCTATTTCATATTTCCCCATCTCCTAGACCTGCGTAGGAAGAAAAACAAGAGGAACCGCAGTTTTTGAAAGTCAGCAATAAATACTAAGTGAGATACAACTTAGCATGTAATAACAGGGAAGATTATATAGAAAGTTGGGACAAGAGTAAAAATTAACATAGTATGACTAAACCATTTATAAGAGTACGCAACAATGTTAATAGCAGTGTCATATGGGAATCATCTAGAATTAGAATTCAAGAATCCTTTGCTATGCACAATTACCGGATATGGAAATGCCAACGGAGGGCCTCCCAAATAATATATCCAGCCAAAAAGTCATATAGTGGAAACTCCCAAATCGGTGTTTCATGCCGAATCCAATAAGTCCAAGAATTCAACAAGAAGTCAGGGGAAACTCCAGAGTATGTGTTTCCGGCCGGAGCCAACAAAGATCCAAGAAACAATCAGCTAAGAAAACTCTCTGGTATCAGTGTTCCCGGCCAAAGCCAATCATATGATAATATCTGAAGAACAATAGCCAATCAATCCAACCATTAACAGGTAAGAACACATAATGATATAATTTTGAGACAAGAGACGTAAATCATATTGTGACACAGAAGATGCTAGGCGCACAAGGCCAAGCATGTACACTCATAAGTATATTTTGAGACAGGAAATAGAAATAACGTGTTAACACAAAAGGGAGCTAGGCACACGAAACTAAGCATGTCAACTCACCTGAAGTCAACTCAGCAGATAGTACGTAGGAAAGGCGACAAGGCTTATGTCCACGAATCCGTCACCTACAATTTACAAATCTCTAGTCACAAAGGTGTTATTTCTGAATAAACGAATGCACTAGTCTTGTACTAATGCTCGGCTAGGTCGAATACTAATTACATTTCTCGCGATCCCCAAATAAAACTGTTTTTTAAGTCCTATACTTCTATAAAGAAGTATTTTTGAAATACTCATAATTTATTTATTAAAGTGAGCAAGTAATATTAAATTTACTGACAATAGTAAGAAAATTGCATTTTTTATATTCATAAAGAGTTACTTTAGCTAGGAAAATAACATTTAATTTAAGCAAATATACTTGTTGATGAAAGAGTAATAAATATTTAAAAGTCACTATTTATTTAAATAAAATGAAGGTGAAGTTTATTAATGGTTGAGATAATACTATTTTCTATGCATTTAGAAATATCTATTCTAGCTTATTTTCAAGAAAATACTTCGTTTTTACTACAATCATGTTTTAATTTCAAAGTGTCATTTTATTTAGATTATTTGAAACACAAATAACATTAAATAAACTAAAAATCGAAATAATGTTAATTTAAGAATATAGAAACTACAACTAATCCCCTAAACAGAAGACAATCAGAACCCCTAAGTATTTTAAAACAACTTATTTAAAATACACTTGGCTCCCCAAACTTGAATTATCAAATTTATCGATCTAAACAGGGATTCAAGGTCTCAAGACATGATTTTGATCACATAAACGATTGAGAAGAATATTTAGATCATACCCAATCGAAGAAACGCAAAAAACTATCGAGAAACAGAGTGGGTCAAGTCGTCAAAAACTTCACCAGAGGTAAAAATCGACTGGAGCTTTCCTGGTGGTTCTTGGCTACGGATGAGCACTCCAGGGAGCTGGTCGGACCTTCTAGGGTCAAGGGAGACCGAGACGAGAGAGATGGGTTTCACTTGTTTGGCCAGACCAAGGTCTCGCCGGAAAGCATGGAGGTTGGCGGCGACGAGGTCAGTTGTGCTTTTTTTTTCTATTCCTTCTTCTGGGTTTAGAGTAGAGAGTTGATCAAGAAGGAGAGAGAGCCAGAAGTGAAGAAGAGAGGAGAGAACAAAGTGGTGGTGGATTCGGCTTCTTCCTCGACGGCGGCACCGGCGGCGGTGGACACTGGGTTTTCACCCTAGCTGCTGCTGCTATCTATGATCAGAGGCAGAGAGAAAGAGAGATAGAGGGAGAGAAGAGAAGATACGAGAAGAAGGTGATGAAGATGGAGGTTGTAGGTGTCGTTGGTTGTTTCGTCGGAGAAGAGAGAGATGATGATGATGATGATGATGATGATAGTGATGGTGATGATGATGATGATGATGATGATGAGGGTGGATGTGTTGTGTGAGGGAGAAGAAGAACTAAGTTTAAATAGAGAAGAGAAGAGGTGGAAACGGTGGTGGTGAAAATGATGGTAACGGTGGAGAAAATCTTCTCCGAAGAAGAAGAAGAAATGTAGAAGATGATGACAAGAGAAATGCTAGGATGTGGTGAGAGAACTGTTAACTAGAGTAATTATGTGCAACACTCATATCAAATATTGCAGTGGTCGCACACGCGTTAATAAATAAAATAAAGAAAATATTCACATTTTAACTTACAACTGTTAATGTAATGTTTTCTATAATCTCAAACGATTAGAAACATAGTGTTTTACCCAAATATTATTTTTTGAAACTATTTTTTTAATTTTAGCTCACTAATTATTGAATTATCCCTATGTTAAATACGAAGTTTCACATTCTCTCCCTTTGGACTAGGCTTCGTCCTCAAAGCTTGGACAGGTTCCTACTTCCTAGAATCTCAATCGTTTCCTAAATGAGATGCACCAAGATTAAGGTTAGAGTGCTTACCGTTCTTGTTGTTTATTGCTCGTGCTTCTGATTCACTCATCAAAAAGATATGACCAGGCGACCTCTGGTTATTGCCCTTAGTTGATTTCCCTCCATTCATGTTTCTATTATTTCCAGCATCATTGTTCCCGCTGGTAGCCGCATTCCTGTTCTGTCTTCCATTCTTGTTGCCATTTCCATGGTCATTTTTACGAGGCTGATTCCCTCCATTCCAGTTGTTATGTTAGAAATATATTCCATTCTGATTTTGTAAATTCCCTTGGTAACTTTCTCGTGGTTCTGGTCATTCCCTTGGTTGTATCCCCCAGTATTGCCTTGTTGATCCTCAGTCGACATCCTTTTCCAGCAGTCGTTATAAATGTGGCCTTGGATCCGCAGTACCTATGAATCATAGGTATTCCGTCGCAAGTGTGTCCACGATGATTGCGACCACACCTCTTGCAGCTGGCTTGGTACTTGTTGCTGCCATTTCCACAGTTCTAATGGTGATTTTCTCCCCCATTGAAACACTTACTTGCCCCTTGTTTTTTCCTGCCTTGGCCATGATTGTCAGCTTCTGAACCTTCCACTTTTCTCTTCTTCAATTGTTGTGTCAGCACCTGGTCAACTCTCCAAATGTTAGATGCGATTCCATAGGAGTCTGACAAGGTGTCATAGGTTGTGGTGAGCATGGTTCTCTGAAGGCTGAGCCTAAGACCGCCTAGGAAGCGTGTGATCATGCGCCTTTCAGTAGGAATTCTATCCTCCGCGAACCGAGCTAGCTCCACGAACTTGTCGTATTAGTCAGTCACCGAATCGTTTCCTTTCTTCAGTGCAATGAACTCCTGGTATGCTCCTTCACATACTCCGGATAAAAGGCAATTCTCATCGTAGTCTTCAGTGCCTCACAATTGAAACCTTATTGATCCATGAATCTTACTCGATTGGGAGTCCACCACTTGTCAGCTTTTCCTTTAAAGTACCGCCTTCTTAATCTTTCTAGCTTATGGGCATTCCAAGGCCTGGAAAATCTTGTCGAAGTCCCTGATCCAATTCTCAAGCAACACGGGATCTTCTTCCCCATAGAAGCAGCTTGGGTTTCACTAAGATATCGTCTTATCCAATCGGGTTCCCGTTCAGCGGAAACATTATTATTATTTTTCGGGTTGTTGTTGTTCACTGACCAAACAAACTGATCCATATGACCGATCAACTGAGCCACTTGTGGGTGTAGGGCTTCTTCTCCTTCCACTTGTTACTTTCCAAAGATGTAACGGTGCTCCTGGTGATTACGTGTCCTAAACGATCTCTTACCGCCACCACATACTTATAAAAATAACAGGTCGCAACTAATATGTACTCAATACAAACTAATCACACTATATATCTCAGCGAGATATAAAGATAATAATGCACACGTTAAGGATAATAGAAATACGACATCATAACCATATACCATAATCAGCACTAGAGCCTCAACACAACACAAAATAATGTCAGATAACAAATAGGCACTGATCATGCAAGAGGACATAAAAAATAAATCCCAAGTACCTGGCTTTCCGTATTTTCGCTTTCCCTAAGTTCATTTGAATCTACCCTACCGGTTTTATTCCTGTATTTGAAATAAATGCTCTGATACCACCTGCAACAACCCCCTTATCTGGCTCGGACAAGACCGGGATGGCAATGCTAAATAGAAGCGGCGGAGATTAAAAGCAATACATTTCACAACACTTATTCATATTATTAAACATCAAAGTTGGAGTCTTATACAAGAGGTGTTTACTATTACAAAATACTTATCTAAAATTATTAGATAGTCTACTGATGACAATCACAATTTATGTGTGTCTCGCGCTCTTTTATTTTATATTTCCCTAGCTCGTAGACATGCGTTGGGAAGAAAAACAACAGGAACCGTAGTTTTTTAAAGTCATCAATAAATACTGAGTGACATACACCTTAGCATGTAAAAAAGGGAATAATATATAGAAGGCTGGGACAAGAGTTAAAAATAACAGAGTATGAGTAAAACATTTATCAGAGTACGCAACAGTGTGAATAGCAGTGTTAGATAGGAATCATCCAGAAATAGAATTCAAGAATCCTTTGCTATGCACAATTACCGGATATAGAAATGCCAACAGAGGGCCCCCAAAATAATATATCTTGACAACAAGACATAGAAGGGAAACTCCCAAATCGGTGTTTCCGGCCGGAGCCAATAAGTCCATGAATTCAACAAGAAGTCAGGGGAAAATCCAGAGTCTGTTTCCAGCCGGACCCAACAAAGATCCAAGACTCAATCAGTTAAGGGAAACTCCCAGGTATCGGTGTTCCCGTCCATAGCCAACCATATGATAATCACTGAAGAACAATATCCAATAAATCCACAATTAACAGGTACGAACACATAATGATGTATGTTTCAGAGAAGAGACAGAAATCATATTGAGACACAGAAGGAGCTAGGCGCACAAGTCCAAACATGTACACTCATAAGTATATTTTGAGACAGGAAACAGAAATCACGTGTTAACACGAAAGGGAGCTAGGGACACGAAACTAAGCATTCAACTCACCTGAAGTCGACTCAGCAGCTAGTGTGTCAGTAAGTCGACAAAGCCTATGTCCACGAATCCGCCGCCTACAATTTACAAATCTCTAGTCACAACGGTGTTATTTCTGAATAAAAAATGCACTAGTCCTGTACAAACGCTCGGCTAGGTCGAATACTAATTACATCTCTCGCGATCCCCAAATAAAACTCGTCTTTAAGTCATATACTTATATAAAGAATATTTTTGAAATACTCATAATTTATTTATTAAAGGGAGCAAGTAATATTACATTTACTAGCAATAGTAATTAAAAAGCATTTCTTATATTTATAAAGAGTTATTTAGCTAGGAAAATAACATTTAATTTAAGAAAATATACTTGTTGATGAAAGAGTAATAAATATTTGAAAGTCACTATTTATTTAAATAAAATAAAGGTGATATTTATCAATGGTTAAAATAATACTAGTTTCTAAGCATTTATAAATATTTATATTAGTTGATTTTCAAGAAAACAATTCATTTTTACTATAATCATTTTTTTCATCATGTTTTTTTTTCAAAGTGTCAATTTTATTTAAATTATTTGAAACACAAATCAATACAACATTAACTAAAATAAAAATCCAATTAATGGTAATTTCATAATATAGAAACTACAACTAATCCCTCTAACAGTTTCATTAAAAGACACACACAACCTCTAAGTTTTTGAAAACATTTTATTTAAAATACACTTGGTTCCTCAAACTTGAATTCTCCAGTTTATCGATCTAAACACGAATTCAAGGTCTCAAGACATGATTTTGATTACATAAAACGATTGAGAGGAAGATTTAGATCATAACCAATCTAAGAAACGCGAGAAATTATCGAGAAATGGAGCGGGTCAAGTCGCCGAAAACTTTCCCGGAGGTGGAACTCGACCGGAGCTATCCCGGTGGTTCTTGGCTATTGCTGAGCACTCCAGGGAGCTGTTCGGACCTTCTAGGGTTGAGGGAGATCAAGAGATATAGATGAGTGTCACGTGTTTGGGAAGACCAAGGTCTCGCCGGAAAGCATGGAGGTCGGCGGCGACAGGTTCGGTTCTGCTAATTTTTTTGTTTCTCTTTTCTCTTCATTCGTCTTGGTTTATAGAAGAGAGTGGATCGAGAAGGAGAGTGAGTCAGAATTGAAGAAGATATGAAAGAACGAAGTGGTGGTTGCTTCGGCTTCTTCCACGACGGCGACCGCAGCAGTGGTGGAGATTGGGTTTTCACCCTTGCTGCTGCTGTTGCCTATGATCAGAGGCAGAGAGAAAGAGAGATAGAGGGATAGAAGAGAAGATATGAGAAGAAGGTGATGAAGATGGAGGTTGTTGGTTCCAGTGGTTGTTTCTCCGTAGAAGAGAGAGATGATGATGATGAGGGTGGATTTGTTGTGTGAGGGAGAAGAAGATCTGAGTTTAGATAGAGAAGAGGTGGAAACGGTGGCGGTGAAAGTGATGGTGACGCTGGAGAAAATATTCTCCGAAGAAGAAGAAGAAATGTAGAATATGATGACAAGAGAAATTCTACGATGTGGTGGGAGCACTGTTCAATGGAGTAATTAGGTGCGACACTCATATCAAATCTCGCGGTGGTCTCACGCGCGTTAGTATATAAAATGAAGAAAATATTCACGTTTTAACTTACAACTATTAGTGTAATGTTTTCTATAATATCAAACGATTAGAAACACGGTGTTTTACCCAAATATTATTTTTTGCAACTAATTTTTTATTTTAGCTCTCCAAATTACTAAATTACCACCATGTAAAATACGAAGTATCGCAGGTTCTCCTTCAAGAGCATGAAATTTAGTTTCAGGAGCTAAAGGAGTATTGCATGCTTTACAGTGGTTCATACTAAATCTTAAGACAAGATTAGAGATGTATTTTGATTGATGTATAAAAGTACTCTATCTGTTTCTCTTGATTTAGGACCGATAAAGTATGTCATGTTGCCAAGATCAGACATTTCAAATTCAGAGTTTAGCTCTCTTACAAGCATAGTGATATAGGAGCGATCACTACCAGTGATGATAATATCATTAACATAGAGCAACGATAAAGGTGATTTTGTGTCCCTAATATAAGATGAATAGAGAAGAATTTACACTGGAAGTGTTGAAACCAAGAGAGTGAAGATAAGTAGTGAATCTCTCAAACCATGCTCTTGGAGCTTGTTTGAGACCATATATAAATTTTTGAAGTTTGAAACCATAGTGAACTTTTTGTTGATAAAACCTTGAGGTTGAGAAATGTAGATATCTCTTTAAGATGTCCATGAAGAAATGCAATCTTGACATCTAAATGTTTCAAATTCCAACCAAAGTTTACAACTAAACAAACAATGATTCTAACAGTTGTATGCTTAATAACATGAGAAAAGGTTCTATCCAAGGGTTTGATAGAAACCCTTAGATACAAGTCTAGCTTTAAATCTTCTAATAGTGTCATTGGGATGATATTTGATCCTGTAGACCCGTTTGATTCCAACTATGTTTGCATCTTTTGGAAACTAAAATCCACGTATTTTGATTTATGAGGCTGTTATACCCTTCATGGCTTGTTTCCACCGAGAGTGTTTAACAGCCTCTAAAAATGAAGTTGGATATTTATTTGACACAAAAACAAAGAAGCCAAGTTTCCTTTTGGGATACCTGGTTTGCTCATTGTCTGCATTACAGGTGCCTTAGTTACTGAAGAAGATAACTCTTCTTGAGTGTTTGATTTATGTGGAATGATCACCTCAAAGTGTGTTGTTGTTTCCAGACGTGATGCCCTCACAGAGCTGGATCATGCGGGTGTGTTGCTCCTTTGATTAGGTACTCTCTCAGGTCTGGAGGATCCAAGTGTGTGCATTTCTGGACTTGAAGTGTTTCTCATCATTGGTGAGGGACATATATTGAGATAAGGCTGCTGAGCTTCAGTAACCAGGCCACCTGGCACAACTGCTGACTGAGTAGCAGAGGGAGGAACATAATTACCTGAATGAGATTTGGTACAAGAAGATGAAGTATCACAATTAGTAGAAGAAGGAACAAAGTATGAGAAAACTTGCTCATCAAAGATCACATCCCTACTAATATAAGTTCTGTTTGCACTTCTATCATGACAAAGATAACATATATACCAACTAGCAAAGCCAATATAGATGCACTATTTTGTTTTTACATCTAATTTTGATTTGTTACAAGGTCATAAGTAAGGATAACCGGCACACCCAAAAAATTTTAAAGTGAGTAATCATGAAACCACATAAAGTTAGGCATGGAAGCTTGTTGTAGCAAAGTAACTGAAGTTTCTATAATATGTCTATGCTTTCTTTCAACAACTCCATTTAGATGTGGAGTATATGGACAAGATTTCTGATGAGATATGCCATTATCAGATAAAAAATTTTGAAATAGGTGTGAAACATATTAACCTACACCATCATATCTAATAACGCTAATCGAATTTCCTAGAGATTTATCAACAAGAATTTAAACTTGGAAGTAGAGCAGCAACATCAGATTTATGAGCTAAACCAAACAGCCAGGTATACTTGGAATAATCATCAATGAATATAACATACAAACTAAAACCATTTAAAGACTTAGATGATGCAGGATCCCAAACATCTGAGTGAAGTAACTGTAAATTTTTAGAAGAAATAGAAGTAGACAATTTAAAGGTAATCTTGTCATTATGCCTTCATGAAAAAATTGACAAAGTGTAGCAGGACCTTTGACAGAATAACGATTATGAACAATGTGATTTAAAATGACATGAGTTGGGTGCCCAAGCCTGGCATGCCATAAAATAGATGTGATTTTGTGACCCCAATAAGAGTCAACTATAACTCTGACCCCAATAAGGGATTAGAGTGAATGGGATATATATAAGGTATTGGAAAGTTGAAAAGTGAGAGTTGTTGTAGAGAGTAAAGCACTACCAGAGTGAGTTATAGGTAGATTTTGGCCATTGCCATTAGAAAGCTGATCAGATCCAGAATAGGTCTCAACACCAGAGAGGTTATAAACATTGTCGGTCTTGTGATTAGTAGCTCTAGTATCAAATAACTAAAACTGAGGTTGAGGTTGAACTAAAGAGATATGAGCAGTGTAGGCAGTGTGAGCTGAGAAGGGGGTTTACGACCTTGATAAGAATGTGGTATAATCGCTTAAGTGAATATTTATTGAAAGAAGGGTATGTGAATAATCAAAATTTTCTTGTATATTCTTAAAGTAATATCTTAGGGGATTTGTAGTAGTTGCAGTATATGTAGACGGTTTAAATATCTTTCGAACTCCTGAAGAGATGATTGAGACTTCTTCATTTCTAAAGAATGAATTTGAGATGAAATATTTAGGACATACAAAATTTTTTCTTGTTTTGAAAATCGAACATTTTAAGGAATGAATTTTACTTCATCAATCAAATTATACTAAGAACATACTTGAGAGGTTTAGCATGGACAAAACACATCCATTACCTATCCCGATGGTAGTTAGGCCACTTCATGTACACAATGAACAATTTCGTCCCCAAGTGGACGACGAAGGATTACTTGGTGCTAAAGTACCACAACTTAGTTCAATTGGTGCTTGAATGTATTTAGCAAATTGTACTAGGCCAGATATTTTGATTTTTGTTAATCATTGGCATGGTTTAGCTCAAATCCTACTCTGAGGCATTGGAATGGATTTAAGCATATATAGCGGTACTTGCGTGGATCCAGAGATTTCGATCTAATCTATCCTAGAGTTTCAGATGCTTTTCTAGTTGGATATGGTTATGCTGGCTACTTGTCGGATCCACAAAAGGCAAGATCACCACAGGGTGTGCTATTAATGAAGCAATACATGAAGCTAATAGAGAGTGTGTATGGCGGAGAACGACGGGGCACTACTGTATCTTGGCGTTTAATGCAACAGACAATGGTAGCTAATTATTCAAATCATTCTGAGATCCTTGCAATACATGAAGCAAATAGAGAGTGTGTATGGCTGAGAACGATGGTACACCATGTTAAAAGCAATTTGTGGATTAACCTTCAACGAAGAAAGTCCAATGGCATTACACGAAGACAATGCCTCATGGATCACACATATCAAGGAAGTTTTTACTAAAGGTGATCGAACTAAACACGTCTCCATAAAATTTTCGTTAAATACATGAGCTCCAAAAGGAAGGCATAGTCACTATTCGGCAAATGCGATCACGTGAGAATCTTGCAGATTTATTTACGAAAGTACTGTCAGCCTCAATATTGAAGGTACATATCCGAAAGTGTGCATGTGCCATCTCAGTTAGCTCTTATGATTAATGTCATCATGGGGAGAGACGGTAACTTTAGTATTTGTACTCGTTTTCCTTCATCACGGTTTTTCTCATTGAATTTTTCGTGATAAAATTTTAACGAGGCAAACCATACCGATTCCTATCACCAATGTACTAGTTTCCTTAGTCATAGACTTTTCCCATCGGAATTTATTGTCGAGGGTTCAAGCCAGCTTGGGCTCGTTTTAGTTTTGTCTTTTAAAACTTTTTGGAAAAAAATAGAAAGCACGCATAGGGAGGCTCAAAACCTCTGACATTATGATTTTTCGCCTTACACTTATTGGAGTTAGGAATGCTAGAATTTACTTTTTTTTATAATTTTCTCCTACACTAATACTCGTCAAACACAATCTTATATCATACTTCCTCCGTCTCACCAGATAGGTGACAAAAAGAGGGAATTGCTTTATTAAAAGGTCGTCAAAAAACTCAAATATTCCCCACCTACTATGGGAAATTTGTTAGTGGAAACTGAGTCACGTATTTTTAAATGGAGTAAGATGATATTTTTCAAGTAAAAAGTTATAATTTTAAAAGGGAATTGATTCTTACACCGGTGTTTTTTGTTGGTTACACCGGTTTTTACTTGTCATGACATAATTGCCCTTTTCATCAAATAGTAGTAATTTTTTCATTTATTGTGTAATCCTTTATTTGAAGCAAGTTTACAATTCAAATATTCTCCTATATTATGAATGTTACTACATCACATTTAAATGTAAAAATACTAATTACTCTTTACATAGTTGTGCGAGTGTCTTTGCTTAGTTAATGTTATGTACTGGTAATTGTCCTACATCTATGCCTCCATCCCTATCCTCTCTCCCTCTCCTAGTCAATCCCAACTCTCTCAGAAGATTGACACTTCACACAACACCACTTCTCTCTCACGCTCTCACCTTTTCTATAACCGTACTAAGGATCTACGGCTTTCAAATCTGCAACATCATGTTGTCTGATCGAATTTGCCTGCCAGAGAATGGCGAAACAAGTTCTGCTCACAACCCAAGAAAGTTCAAAGTAGAATTCCTTACCAATATAGAAGATGAAAACACTAAATCGGTCCTAAACAATCAAGAGAATATGAAACATGGTCCTGCTACTGTTCAATCCCTAATTTGTAAAATGGATGTTTGTTTGTCCTTTTTGTAATCTAACTGCCTTACAAATTGTCAAACATTAATGGCCAAATATTGGAGGATATTTAAATTGTAAACTTGCCTAAAATAAATTATTACACAATAAATGAAAAAATCACTACTAATTGATTGAAAAGGATAATTATGTCATGACTAGTAAAATCCGGTGTAACCAACAAAAAACACCGGTGTAAGAATCAATTTCCTTTTAAAAAAGTTTAACCTATTTAGTGGTGGGACGTTCAAATAAAGAAGAATTAACATATATGGTGTGAGACGGAGGGAGTATTCATCATCATTAGTTACACATTCTCTCACTATTTCACGTCGCTATTAGTCCTACCACCATAATACAAAAAACAAAACGAGCTCTTATCAAGATTACAAATGTGGACCGCATACACATGATCGAGAATGAGTGTAGACCACCTGTCATCGCAATAATCGTAACAAACCAACAAATCACTTACTGTAAATCACCATGGACGCAATAATATCCATTGCACGGACGAAATTCGTGTCCTAGTGTATGGACACTGAAACCGGCCGCCCAAACCAGTATGCACCATATCGGTCTGAATTCAGCACTCGTTCATGCTAATTGATTTAGTTACGATTATAAAATCGTAAATTCGAACTGCTTTTATTGATTATGATTTTGGAGTAGATAAAACCATTAAGAACTGAACCGGTCTAATTAAAATCGCACATAGAAAAATTACGTATTTTAGTTAGATAAATCGTGCAGAAATTAAATTTTATAAACCCGCATAATTATTTCAGTTGATTTTTCTCAATTTTAGTTGATTTTCTTCATGTTACTCATTTTTTCTAGAACACTATTTCAATTCCAAAATTTTTGGTTGCACGTCTTTCATTTTTTTTTAGTCAGTTCATTGTTTTCCAAATATTTTGTTACGATTTAAAAATCTGTTCAACCTGGTCCAAATCATGTCGAGTTGCTAAATAATGTTTGGTTTAACTATTACAAACAATTGATTAGATTTATATTGAGCAATCTCGAATACGTACTTATTGTGGTCAATATATTTGACAAAATCCGCCCGAACGGGTATGTGCTCACCCCTACCATACACCATGCATGCACATGTGAAGAGCCGAATGCTTAGTTGTGAAGTACAGTGCACATTTAAAGCGAGGGAAGATGAATATGTAAACGAGATAATTTTACTTCTTGGCATCATCTACGTAACTACGTTGATAAAGGCAACTTTTATGAGGTTGGTCTAAAAGAATATCTTTAAATAAAAAACGTGGATATAATGGTCAAAACAAACATTACGCATAACATTTTAGAAACAATTTTTGCCACTATTTTTGTTTGTTTATCTTGTAGATAGAAACAAATAATTATTAACTGTATTTGCATAATTTACCAACAGCGTACTAAAAAAAAACAATTTATATTGTATTAAACTCTTGTTTGTGCTTCTTCTTAGCTAAAAAAGTCATTAATTCTTTTATCATGTATTTGATTAATCAAATAAAAATATAGAGAAAAATATTGCTAAAAAATGAAAGAGCACGCCTACATTTATTTTAAAATTATTTTCATGAACTCTATATACTAATAAAGAAGTAAGCACTTCGTATTAAAAAGAATTATTCAAAGATTATATGAAATGTTTAAGAATATAATTTTAATTGAGAGCTACCTTGAGACTTTTATTTGTTGGGTGCAATATGACACTCATGTAATTCTTAAAAAGTTCGGTGGAGCCAATGAGTATAACATTGCTTCATGAGATTTTCTCTCTGCGGATGCCCTAACAGTTTTCTGACGAATGCTAACGGTCATCCCTGAACCTTCTTAAGATCATCACTTCATCATTTAGCCTAGTTACGCTTGTACATATAGGGCTAGTTTGGTTACTTGGGTTCGGTTAAACAGCAACCGAACCCAACTAAAATTGGTTCAGCTCAAATAACCGGTGGCCGGTGTAATAGTGGCGGTGCCCGGCAGAGTTGGAGGGAGAGGGAGAGAGAAAGAAGGGCGGTGCCCGGGTGTCGCAGGGGAGAGAGAGAGGGAGTGGGAGGGAGAGGGAGAGAGAGCGCGACAGTGACTGGGATGGAGAGAGAGATGGGCGGTGCCCGACTTGTGCAGGAGAGAGAGAGTGAGGGGGAGGGAGGGAGAGAGAGGTTGGGCGGTGCCCGGTTGTGGCAGGAGCGAGAGAGAGAGAGAGAGAGAGAGAGAGAGAGAGAGAGGTAGGGGGTTGAAGGGGGCGGTGCCCGGGTGTAGCAGGAGAGAGAGAGAGTTGTTTCTCCCGTGAGTGTGTGAGAGAGAGAGAAAAGGTTTGAGATTGTTTTGTTTGTAATTCACGTGAAGGAAGCAGACAAATTTATTTGTCGGAATTTTTTTTTTTTTTTTTTTTTTTTTTTTTTTTTTTTTTTTATGCAGTGCACATCAAACTTTAGGCTCGTGACTCTCTTCATCAATTCTTTAAATTGAGTAATTTTTTCCACCATCTTCCTTCATATTTTTCTCTTCTCCTGTCTTCACAATTATCATTTGCTGTCTTCACAACATTCATTCCTCCTCAATTCAGAACCTCCTCTTCACAATTTCTCTTCTTCTATCAATTATTTTTAAAAAAAAATGTCGAGTCATATTCCTTCATACGAAGGTCTTGATTCTGACGACCCCAGACGTCATTCCAATCAACTACCGCAACACATCACTGATGCCGCAAAAACATTTGCAAATACTATAGACGCCGCAAGATTTGCCGGAATGCAGCGCCCTCCAATTGCTTCCGGGAGGTCGCTAGCGCTCGGCACCGAATTCAAGGAGTATCTCTACAATCATCTGGTATTCCTTGGATGTGAGCCCTCACCTGCCTACCAACAATTTATTTCCCTGTTTTAGTGAAATTATTTTACGCTACCCTAGAGTGGCGTACGTATAACGGCGACCAACAACTTTTCGGTGTTGTGAAAGGAAGGTCTGTTTTCGTTACCCTCGTATACCTCGTGCAAGCTCTAGGGCTATCCCCCGAAGGATCATTTACCTACTTCAGGAACTTCGAAGGTCTTCTTGCCAACATTGGCGGGGAGGAAAATCTTGGAGACTACTATGGTGCGTTTGCTACGTCGAGTGACCTTGAGAGGACTATTACGAGTAGTGACATTAAGCCAGAATTTTGCCTTCTTAAGCACTACTTGGCGACGAATATACTGCCTCGAACTGGACACGGTAACGGGTTTGATACCTTCCTGGGGTTCATGATATACTGTTGCGCCACTCGTCATAAGTTAAGTATCCCGTTTATCATTGCTAATGTCATGTACGAGGCCAGGACCAACAGTAACGTGATAAAGTGTTTACCCTACGGATCAATAATCAGCGAACTATTCACATATTTTGAAGTTCCGATTATCCATGTAACACCCCTAATTCCCGAGAGTGTTCTTAGTGCAATATCAAGACTTTGGGGGCGAATTTGTAAATAGTATGTCACGACTTTATAGTTGGCATTTTGGAGTGTTGGCAATATTTGGAAGTTGTTAGGATGATTATAAAGCACTACAGATGTTCGGGGTGGTTGTGCAATTATTTGAAATTAAGTGGAACCTATAATTCTAGTTGTACCCAAAAGTTTAAAAAACTACACCTTTCATCCCCCTTGTCCAACTCCTTGTGACATCTCAAGAACTAGGGGCAACTCCACTCTCCCACTTCACCATCTGCTGAGAGAGAGAGAGAGAGAGAGAGAGAGAGAGAGAGAGAGAGAGAGAGAGAGAGAGAGAGAGAGAGAGACTACATCAACTTCCTCTTCTTCCTCCTTCATCACCACAACTTCACCACAATCTCCACCGTATCTTCTCCTCTTCCCGAACTGCTACTACCGGAGGTAGCCACCAACACCAGGAGTAAAACGCACAAATCAATTTCGAAAAAGATGGAGTATCGAGTGAGAAATCCGAGTTTGAAGGTTAGTTCGGTATTTCGTCGATTTCTCCCTTCTCGTTGCAACCCATAAAAATTAACCCACATATTCTTGTTCCTTATGTTGAGGCGATTCCGGGAAGCACAAGCATGGCCCCTTATTCGACAATTTTTGCTCCGCCCACCATGCTTGCCGAACCCATCCGCCACCAAACCTCCATAGCCACCGGATTATTGGTAAGCTCTCATTTCTTGCTCATTTTTGTTGGGTATTGCACCAAAATGATCCTTAGGACACGAATAACCTATTTAGCAACCTCTAATCTTCCCAGAATGTGGTTAGGATCGAGTTTGATTCCTTGTTTCATCCATTTTGTTCGTTTTTTTTGAACATAAACGGCCTATGTTCAAATGCTTGTATCTCCCTCGTTTTTTGTCCGTTTTGAACGATATTTAGCTTTCTGGAATCCTTGGAGAATTGGTTACAACATTTGTGTTTTAACTTTTGTCAAATTTGGTCTCTAACTCACCCAAAAATCGAGTTGAAGTTGCTGCTACTGGAGTTTTACAATCTGTCCGGAGCAGAATTTTTTTCTAAGTGTTGAAGTATGGATTGAAATAGTCATTTTCAAACGACCGTAACTCTTTCAATTCTTTATGAAATATTTTGATTTTTTCTCCTATGTGTAGCTAGTACATAATACTTTATTTCATCGTCTCTGGGTCATCTTCAAATTTATAACGGATTTTTCACAAAACGAGCCTAAAGTTGCTAGTTTGAACTCATGAAGCACTATTGAATTTTTCTAAGTATTGAATCGGAATTTTTGTCCAACTTCGACTAGCGATATCTCTTTGAATACTTGGAGTTCTTAGGATTTAAAATGTGTTCTGGAAAGCTTGGAATACCCTCTTCAAGACCCCACCTTCATATTTCCTAAACTCTCTCTCATTTTACCACAAATCAGCTCCAAATTTGACTAGTTGAGATGATTTCACTCTATCTTTGACTTTCAATTTTCTCATTCTAAATGACATTTCCATCCTTAACAATCATCATAAAACTTGTTCGTATTCGTCTTATGAGTCTAAATATCAAGTTTGACTTTTCGAAAACCCTAGTTTAACTGAACTGTATAGGAGGGGCAAAATAGTCATTTCACTTAAACTTTGAATAGAGGTTAGTTTAGTAACTTGGAGTTTGTCATTGTCGTGTGATGCGCATCCGCGTTCCCTTGATTGATTATGTTAATTTGTCGACGAGAGAGTAACGACGCTTTGATTTAAAAGACCATGAGATCATTCATAATATACCTAGGAGCGCGAGTTTTAAGATAATACCTTATTTTTGTTCATTTTGAATTAATTTGACATGGTTCTTTCCAAAATTAGGAAGTTTTTGACAAAAAAAAAAAAACATTTAAAATATATTGGTTGCTGAAAAATTATTGACGTTTCGAGCTACCAAATGCCAAGTGATATGGACCACTGACGCGAATTCTTTACGCGCTTAAACGCAAGTATACGGTAAAGTAGTAAGTGAAGTATTTTACGACTCCGAATATCAAACCCAAGGGAATTTACAATTATTAGTTAACTAGAAAGTAATTATGAGATATCTATGTAACCGGTAAGAATGGTTTGGATTTTATAAAGTTGTCGCCCACAAACAAGCGACTAAAATTAAATGACAAGTAACTAAATATTTTTGGAGAATTTTCACTTTAAACGAAGATAAATTGTGATGTAATACGATTAATAAGGAAGAACTAGGCAATTGATGTCCCTAGGGTTGTTAACGATTTCCGGACTTATGCATGAAACACTCTACTCACGTTCTAGTTATATCGGGTAATACTCAGCACGATCTTCTTTCGATCTCACGTGAATTTGTGTAAACAATAGATTTCGGGTCCTCTCGGTCCACCTCCGTCTACTACTACAATCTCATTGATTTGTTAGGCTCGTTCACCGGGTCCTATCGGTCCACCGAATTCACTAAGTTCTAACAAAAATCAATTGAAACTACCCTCACACGATTAATCAAGTTTCTATCTCCTCTCGGTCTCAAGAAACTACAAGATCACCTACAATATTCTTTAACATGTATCAAAAAGTTCACTTTCGTGCAAAAATCTCAACGACTAGTATCCTAAGGGTGATCAAGCCAAGATTACTAAGAATGAAGTACAAGAATATGTAAGATAACTAGAACATTCATAAACTTTAAGCAAACGCAGGTATCATGTCCAAAATCCGGAAAATCATCCAACAAACCCTAGTTTTCCATCAATCACCTAGCTTTGAGAAGTTTAGCTAGACATAATAGTGTTCAACATATCCAAAATCATAGAATTCATGAAGAAAAGATGAAGAAACAAAGATCAAACGCTAAAATCTTCAATGTAATTGATGATCCTTGCTCCAAGCTTGTTCTCCCTTCTTCCCTAGCTCCAAAGACTTGAAAGATGCGTGAATATCTCTCTCTTAGGTCGTCCTACCCGTTTTTTACCAGCTGGGCACGCTTTTTAATGAAAATTAGGCGAAATTGCACTTCAATCCCTCTACTTTGTAATTTCCGGACAGAATTATTTGCTGATTTTGCGCGGGCTGTATCTCCCTCATACGGACTCGTCTTCGGGCCTACCATATACCGTTGGAAAGCTACGGATGACTACTTTCCAATGCCGCAAGCCTTGCTGCAAAATTATTTGTAGATTTTCCTGGGCATCGAAAAGAGTGCAGGCTGGTCCAGTGTGACTTTTCCAACCTTTCTTCGTTTGTGCGTCTCCTTTTCTCCTCTTCATCTAGCTCCATTCAAGAATATCCAAGCATCTCATAAGCTCCATTGCACCTATTTTACCTGAGATACACAAAACTAAACAACCCGTGCAATTATCATAGCAAATATGAGAGAAAACATGCACAAATAAGCTAGAAACACAACTTTTCACTCTTAGGCTTAGAAATAGTCAAATTCACATATTTGTGCAAATATAAGATATAAATCATGTGAAATAAGAGTAATGCAAGTAATAAGAAAGTATAATAATAAATCCTAAAAGAGAGTTATCAAATACCCCCACACTTACCTTTTGCTCGTCCCGAGTAAAACCAATATTTACTAGCCGACTCAAGACGCAAACGACACAAGACTCGACAATGCAACAATATGATGCAAATACAAACTACGACTCGATCCTACACAAACACATATATACACAAACACACTTTTTATCTTTTGGTTGATATCGGGCAATCTCCATTGGCTTAAGTCGATTATCATGAAGTGATGAGAATCCTAGGAACAAAGCATGAGTTGAAACTAAACTCGACAACGAGACTCTCCCCTAGTTAGTATAGAAAGCCTAACTTTACTAAGTAGAAGAGTACGCTACCTCTTCGCGTGTGCCACGAAATAAGAGACTACGCTAGGCAAAGCCGCATCCAAGGTCCGAGCTCCTAATCCGCTAACGATTTTCACATGATGAGGCTTAGAGACATAAAGATAATCTCGTCGAAATCAAGTCATAAGCGTCACATTCTCACATCAAATCCCACATCTCACACACCCTCACCACGATGATAGAAACTGAAACCCGAAGCTCACCACCTCCGGCCCTCAATTCCCTCAAACCCCGGTACACTAGTGATCTCTGTGGCCATCATCGTTCGTCGTGCATGAAACGTGAACCATCGTCGTCAAAGTAGCTCCACCACTCGTTTAAATTCAATTCCAACTCAACTTTATTTAATCTCTCCTTTTTCTTTTTTTCTCTCATTTTTTTTTCTTTTTTTTCTTTCTTTTTTTTTCACAATTCTCTCAAAATACGATCACAACCCAACAATAATATCCGAGTGGTCTTCAAATAACAATCACATATGCTAGGAGAAGGAAGCACTTAAATCGATGAATGAATATCACATAAAAATATCATCTTCTCCTAACTCAATCAAAGTCCATGTAAAATCCAAGCCGCAAAATCAATGAAGTACATGTGTGGGAGTGGAGTCGTCGCAAGCTCACACTCAATGTTCGAAGTCGAAAGTCGACACCCCCACACTCAAATGTCACCATATCCCCTCTCAAGTAGTCCCGAATATGAATGTGTCTCGTGCCTAATCCAACCGATCCTCCTACACCAAAGTAATCACATCCGGTACCTAGCACGATCCACCAATTAAGTTCTCCCAACCCAATTTCGTGCGTATTAGATTCACGCACTCACGACTCTCCACAACTGTGTCCATGATGTAATGGCATGGAACACCGCCACACCGAAGTGCGCAAGCCCACTCAGTCACCCTCGCATCCCCTCGTAGATAATCAATAAAGTGCAAGCGAGATGTAGAACTCAACGAATTGTATAATCACTCCCTCATCGAACTCCCTCAACGACACAACCCCCTCGTGACGCACTAAAGTGGTGATTCTAATCAATTTGTGATGAAGGCCAAGAATCGTCATCCTAGGTCTGAAGGCTAGCAAAGAATCCAATGTTCAAATTGGGGCGTCTAATGGTCCTACAAGGTGAGTTCTAAAAGCAATGAGTGCTCTAATACACGCCTCGCACAGCTGTTTCCTGTGCCACTACGAGGCGGGTTGGCGACTACCTAAGACGTACACATGGATGTTCGGCTTGTTTAGCTCACACCTAGCTCATCTCTTGTAAGAAAATAGGCACACACATTGAGTTTGAAAATCACGTAAGTGTTAGAAATAGGTAGGCACTCCCGTAAAGAAAGTCTCTCTATACCTACTAGGGGGGACTCACGTTGTCACTCTCGGTCGCAAATCATGCTCTACGCCTAAAATCCTCACACGTCGCGATTTATCAAACTTTAGCCTCTTTTGATTGCCCTTTTCTCAAAATTTTCACTTTTTAATTTTTTTGGATTTTTGCTAGTTTTTGATTTTTTTTCTTCTTCATATAATTCCTACACTACATGCAAGCCGACACAAACGAAACTACACAAGAAATTCGACAGGGTTGGTAGACTCAAATAAGAAAACGTGCAATATTAAACACAAACTCAACAAGTATATACACGACTAACACAACACAATATGACATACTATCACAATATCACGACACGGACCACATAATTAGACACATAACACGACCAAACTATATGCAGACATGGCGATGCAAACACTGACTGGCTAGTTAAGACTAAAACTCCCCCCACACTTGAGCGCTTCGTTGTCCTCAACGAATTTAGAAATAAAACCGAGGACTCGGCATCTCTAATGTGAGGGGCGGTGGATCTACTCGGGGTCATGTCATGGCACAAGAAGGTAGCTGCAATAAATTTAACGATAATCAAGCTACGTGCACATGAACGAGTTGTGTGTACCGAAATTAAGCAAGTACTCAAGTAATTCCCTAGAATTCTAAAAATAAAATCCTAGAGCAAGTACAGTGTGCCTAAACGGTAAGTAAAGAGAGAGAAAAGAATACTCACAACCGACACAAGGTCGGGGACGAAACCCGATAACTGCTGACTGAGATAGCACGAACAATCCCCAAGCAAACATTGTGCGGAACAATGTTGGCTTCCTTGCGGTCGAGTGCGTGAAACACACCGGGGTCGATTGATCAATTGCTGCTGACGAAAAGAGAGCGAATAATCCCCGAACTCGTTATGTGAGTTCCCTTGCGGTCGAGTGCTCAAGTAGCACACTGGGGTCGATTGCTTTGTCAAATTCCTCCAATCTTAAATCATCTTTACTCAGCCACGACGCTTCTCAAATTTTCATTGTTTAATCATATGGTTGAAATTAAAGCTCAGGATGAATCATGTTTTTCTGTCAGTTGCACCACATAGACTTTAACACAACCAGTTGTAAATGTGTCAATCACACCAAGACATCGTTCAGCTCAAACACGCTAACATCCAAGTACCCATTAAGCAATTTATCCTCTGTTAACCTGAAAAATCAGTGACACCCCCCATAATACCTAGCCAATCTGAAAAACTTTGAACTTGTAGATATCTAAGTTCTGCAGCAAATTCCAGTACAGTAGAGTTGTCAATCTTCACAGACAATCGTACAAGCACTGATCAGGCGAAGCATAGAAGAAAATTCCCCACCAAATTGATAAACTGTGTCTGTTTCGAAGGACTGCTGGGAGTTGTGGTTTTCAGCTTCACTGAGTTTGTTCCCCAGTAGGGTCAATCAATCCATCCCTATTGGTACTCAAACCACCATAGCAATTGGCAGCAAATCAACCCACAACCACAAATCTCATGTTCAGGTTCAATCCGAGGAGATATTGAAGGATTACTGATGGGTTTTGGTTCTCAAAAGAAGGTTCTCTGATCGAGACAGGGGAGAGTGATTTGATGGTGGGTGAAGGTGAAAGGAGGTGGAGCAGAGGTGGTTTGACGTGGTGGCAGTTTGTCAAATGGGTTGCGATGGTGGTATGGGTTTCGTTTCTGTTGGGGATTGAGGTGGGGATTCGTGAGGTTGAATTTCGGATCTCGGTAGTTGAGAGACGAAATCGTCGGCCGTAATAGAAGAACGAAAGGCAGAGGGGTGGCATGGCGATTTGCGCCGGACTTGGGGTTCGGTGGTCGGAGAGAAGAGAGGAGGCGGTGTTGGTGGGTTTTGGTTGTTTTGTGGCGGCAGGAGAAGATGGGGAAGAGGGGCTGCCGGAAGGGCGACGGCGAAGCACTCAGTGCCGGAGGTCGGAGGAATTCGCCGGAGCTTTGGTCGGGGTTGAGGGCGTCGGGTTGCAGTGAGGGAGGGGAGGGTTGAGTTTCTGCCGCTGGTTCGGGGGTCGCCGGAGTGAGGAAGAGGTCGCCGGAATTGAGAGTTGGCCGGAGATGCGACGGGGAATCACCAAAAGTCGCCGGAGAATCGTTCGAACCTGCAGAGGATTTGGATGGTTCTGGGTTCACAAAGAGGAGAGGGACGCTAGTAATAGCCCGATGAACATCAAAGTTGCCTGAATTCCCTCTTTTGCCCTAAAAAAACGTGGAACTTCCCTTTATACCCCTGTTCGTGCGAGCAAAAGTGTGTTCGCACGAACACTGCTCGCAGGAACAAAATTTGTTGTTCCTAATATCCAACAGTGGGTTTATGAGCCTTGGTTGTTCCTGCGAACACCAGGGGTGTTCATGCGAACACCCCTGACTGCAGCTTAATTTTTTTTTTTTTTTTTTTTCGCATCTTGACCTCCCGAACTCCAATGCGTATGCCGTTTTCACCGTTAATCCCCTCAAATCGTGTGGAATTTCTAAGTGTGAGAAATTTCTCAACACACTCGAGAATTCTCGCTTCAAGCCATGAAATACCTCTTTGCCTCGTAATCCGCCAATTTTTTTCTTTCTTTTGCGTTCCTCTTTTGCGTTCGGACTCCGATGCGCACATTCTCGTCGGTAAGCATCAAGAAGGGGAGTCCGGATCGCGTCTTCACCCTGTAACCTGCAGAGACTCATTTAAAACATGAGATCCTCACTTTCTCACCACTCAGATAAACTATATAGTATGAAAAACACACACGACATTATTTAAAACACACTCGCTAAACTAAAGCAAAAAAAAAAAAACGTTGGGTTGCCTCCCAACAAGCGCTTGTAATTTACGGTCGACGGCCCGACCCAGTTACCTCATGAAGCTCAGAAAGGTGGTTTGGCAGGTCGTGTCGCATCCAACTTCTGGCGCTGGATACACATGACTACCTCGTGCGCCTGCACACTCGATTCTTTACCCTTAGGATCTGGCGGATCTCCTTGTGTCAGCTCTGAAATTCCGCGAACAACTTTCACAGGAAATGGCAAGTCTGGCTTCACCTCATAAGTGTACTGAGGAGTCGGTTTGAAAACCTGAAAGTTCTCAACAGTATTGTTGACCCTCATGATCAACTCTCCATTCTCCACATCAATTAAAGTCCGACCAGTAGCCAGAAAGGGCCTACCAAGAATGATCGGAACGTCACCGACTGGCATGTTAAGGATCACAAAATCAGCTGGCATGATCAAACTACCAACCCTCACAAGTAAGTCTTCTACCACCCCAATGGCCTTCTTGGACGACTTATCTGCGAACTGTAGATTGATCCAGGTTTTACTAGGCTCCCCCACACCTAGCTTTTTAAATACTGAAAGCGGCATCAGGTTGACACTCGCTCCCAAATCACATAGAGCCCTGCCTGTATATGCCCCACCAAGTGTAGCCTCAATCACAAAACTACCTGGATCTTTCTTCTTCTTAGGTAGCCCATGCAAGACACATGAACTCACCTGCTCATTCAGTTTCACTGTTTGAAAGTTATCCATAGCTTTTCTCCCATAGATCGCATCCTTGATAAACCGCGCATACTTAGGCATTTTCTGCAGCGCCTCAATCAACGGAATGTTTATGTGCAGTTTGGAGAAAATATTGAGAAATCTCCTGTACTCCTCAGAGTCATCCTTCTTCTTTCTAGTTTTCAATGGAAAAGGTACATCTTTAGAAGAAGAGGGTGGTGGTAATACCTCATTGGAATTTTCCTCATCATGTGGAGTCATGCCCTTTGATTGGGGGACCATAACAGGTGTCTTCTCAGAGTCGAAGACCTCGTGCTCCTTAGCTTTTGACGCTTCAGCTCTGGCATGGCTCGGGTATGGTGGCTCAGTCAACGAAACCCCGCTGCGAGTGGTAATGGAATTTACCTGGCGCACATTCTCTGTGTCAGACGGTAGAGAACCAGGTGCTCTAGCAGATAATTGCGTTGCAATTTGCCCAACTTGAACCTCTAGTGCACGAAGAGAAGTCTTCGTAGCCTGCAAATCAGAGGACATAGCATTGACCGTCGTGGTCATATCGTTCATGTTGTTACTCAGCTGTGTCAACGCCTTAGTGAGTACAGAAATCTCTGGGTTTGGCGCTACAACAGCCGGTGGTGGAGCCTGCGACACTGGTGCTTGTGGCATGTGCTGAAACCCAGGTGCGTATATAGCTCCAGACTGATCCCCATACCTGAAACCTGGATGATCTCTTGTGCCTGGTCTGTAGTTCCCTTGGTTCCAGTTCTGCCGCTGTCCTTGTGCCCCCACAAAGTTCACATCTTCACTTGCAATCTGGGCCAAGGCTGAATAAAATTCCATCTCCTCTACTCTGGCAACTGGCTTCTTATCCCGATACACATGTTTGGCTAAATCTGACACCATCTTGCTGATCCCAGTCTTCCATTCATCATCTCTAGGTTCAGGCAATGCCGATAATCTCCTGGAATCATATAGTTGTGAGTCCTGCTTAGTGAGCTACTTCATGAGCGCATAGGCTCCTTCCTTGTCAACAGAGTATAGAAAATTGCCTCCAGCTTCTCTGTTAACCAGCTCCTGATTGTGACGTTCTAGACCATAGTAGAAGACTTGTAAAATTTTGTAATCCCCAAAATCATGGTTTGGGCACTTCCTGATCAAATACATAAAACGGTCCCATGCATCTACTACAGTTTCATCGGCATGTTGCCGAAAGCCTAGAATATCACCCTGTAGCTCAATCACCTGTTGAACTGGATAAAACTTGACCATGAGCTCATCCACACACTAAGCCCATGTAGTTATCGAATCAGGAGCTCTTGACTGTAGCCACTTCTCAGCTGCACCCTTCAGACAGTAAGGGAAAAGAATTAGCTTCAACGCCTCTGCTGTTACATCCTTGTATTTGGTAGTCCTTATGTACGCGTTGAACCTCCCAATAAATTCATTGGGGTCTTCATCCCTGTTCCCATAGAATTGGAACTGATTGGTCACCGTCTGAATTGTCGCAGGCTTAAGATCAAAGTGCTCGGCCTGTATCTCTGGCACTACAATTGCCGGATTGTGTCCATAGGTGGACGACTGAAACTTCTCCACAATAGCCTGTCCAGACTTGTTGTATGGTGTCTGGGCGTTGCGATCATTCACCAGTTTAGACAACTCTTCCACCCGCTGATTGAGTTGCGCGTTGGTCAATTGATCACCCATAGTGCTCTGTTTCTGTCTTCTCCTCTGATCTCTGAATAACTGATCTGGGTCTTCAATTGGGGGCACAAGTTCTCTAGGGATCCTGGACATACACTGATGACCAGAAAAGCAGACTCAAATACAATTGAGAAAACAAGTAGCTAATTAAACAAAAAGTAAAAGAGATATCCTAAATCAATTTCAACTAACTAATAAACCGTTAAATTCCCCGGCAACGGCGCCAAAAACTTGACGCGAATTCTTTACGCGCTTAAACGCAAGTATACGGTCAAGTATTAAGTGGAGTATTTTACGACTCCGAGTATCGAACCCAAGGGAATTTACGATTATTAGTTAACTAGAAAGTAATTATGAGATATCTATGTAACCGGTAAGAATGGTTTGGATTTTATAAAGTTTTGCCCACAAACAAGCGACTAAAATTAAATGACAAGTAACTAAATATTTTTGGAGAATTTTCACTTTAAACGAAGATAAATTGTGATGTAATACGATTAATAAGGAAGAACTAGGCAATTTATGTCCCTAGGGTTGTTAACGATTTCCGGAATTATGCATGAAACACTCTACTCACGTTCTAGTTATATCAGGTAATACTCATCACGATCTTCTCTCGATCTCACGTGAATTTGTGTAAACAATAGATTTCGGGTCCTCTCGGTCCACCTCCGTCTACTACTACAATCTAATTGATTTGTTAGGCTCGTTCATCGGGTCCTATCGGTCCACTGAATTCACAAAGTTCTAACAAAAATCAATTGAAACTACCCTCACATGATTAATCAAGTTTCTATCTCCTCTCGGTCTCAAGAAACTACAAGATCACCTACAATATTCTTTAACATGTATCAAAAAGTTCACTTTCGTGCAACAATCTCAACGACTAGTATCCTAAGGGTGATCAAGCCATGAATACTAAGAATGAAGTACAAGAATATGTAAGATAACTAGAACATTCATAAACTTTAAGCAAACGCATATATCATATCCAAAATCCGGAAAATCACCCAACAAACCCTAGTTTTCCATCAATCACCTAGCTTTGAGAAGTTTAGCTAGACATAATAGTGTTCAACATATCCAAAATCATAGAGTTCATGAAGAAAAGATGAAGAAACAAAGATCAAACGCTAAAATCTTCAATGTAATTGATGATCCTTGCTCCAAGCTTGTTCTCCCTTCTTTCCTAGCTCCAAAGACTTGAAAGATGCGTGAATATCTCTCTCTTAGGTCGTCCTCCCCGTTTTTTACCAGCTGGGCACGCTTTTTAATGAAAATTAGGCGAAATTGCACTTCAGCCCCTCTACTTTGTAATTTCCGGACAGAATTATTTGCTGATTTTGCGCGGGCTGTATCTCCCTCATACGGACTCGTATTCGGACCTACCATATACCGTTGGAAAGCTACGGATGTCTACTTTCCAATGCCGCATCGAAAATTCTTTGTATATTTTCCTGGGCATCGAAAAGAGTGCAGGCTGGTCCTGTGTGACTTTTCCAACCTTTCTTCGTTTGTGCGTCTCTTTTTCTCCTCTTCATGTAGCTCCATTCCAAGCATATCCAAGCATCTCATAAGCTCCATTGCACCTATTTTACCTGAGATACACAAAAATAAACAACCCGTGCAATTATCATAGCAAATATGAGAGAAAACATGCACAAATAAGCTAGAAACACAACTTTTCACTCTTAGGCTTAGAAATAGTCAAATTCACATATTTGTGCAAATATAACATATACATCATGTGAAATAAGACTAATGCAAGTACTAAGAAAGTATAATAATAACTCCTAAAAGAGAGTTATCAACCACTTTGTTTATCAGTCCGCTGGCGCGACTCTTAGTACGACGGTACTATAAGTTGTACCCGCTGTGTAGACTAAGTTGGATCATTTGAAACACATGCAAGTTGTGATGGAGAGACACGTTGTGTGAGGACACATAGTGTTCTTTTCCGCCTCGTATGCGTGGAACATTTGAGGTGATTGGTTTATCTAATCCTATATAGTTAAGACACTATTTTTCATGCGGATGAGCAAAGAAAACTGACAAGTTATTTTCGATCAGAATATTTTTCCTAAAAGCTTCGATATTTGTTTAAATGCTATAAAATTTTCGAATTGCTTTGTAAACGTGATAACTAGTATGTTGGTCTAGACCTTTCAAAATTTGATGTCGACGTTTTACTTGGGTTAACTTTATATGAACCCCTACTGTGACACGAGTGAGAAGAGACTTCACCGATCGAGAGCTCATTCCTGTTAATATAGGTGATGCATGTGCATTATCATTGCATACAACTCTCACGTGCATTAGTCCCACTCTCGTAAAGCATGTCGTAGTTTCACAAAAATGTTTTCTTTTAAGCTTCGGGGACGAAGCTTCGTTTTAAGGGGGATATAATGTCACACCACGTATGCTAGTTGGATGCTATTTTATAATTTTTCAAGTTTGGGCTAGTATGTAGTATAGATCCCGTCATGCGGAGAGTGAGATTGAAGAATTTCTTCCCGTTAAGGTATTTCTAGCTGACCATCTAAGGAAGCCATCTCTTGGGAGCCAAATATCCGACGAGAGCGGTTTATGTACTTGTCTGATTAAGTCTAATGGACTGAGTCACTTTGCTGCATTCAACCTGCGTTTCATGTATATGAGTAGGTATAGTGTGAGATCTTCGGGGACAAAGATTCTTTTAAGGTGGGTAGATTGTAACACCCCTAATTCCCGAGAGTGTTCTTAGTGCAATATCAAGACTTTGGGGGCGAATTTGTAAATATTATGTCACGACTTTATAGTTGGCATTTTGGAGTGTTGGTAATATTTGGAAGTTGTTAGAATGATTTTGAAGCATTACAGATGTTTGGGGTGGTTGTGAAAATATTTGAAATTAAGTGGAACCTATAAATCTAGTTGTACTCAAAAGTTTGAAAAGCTATACTTTCACCCCCCTTGCATGTATGCCACTTGTCCAACTCCTTGTGACATCTCAAGAAGTAGGGGCAACTCCACTCTCCCACTTCACCATCTGCTGAAAGAGAGAGAGAGAGAGAGAGAGAGAGAGAGAGAGAGAGAGAGAGACTACATCAACTTCGTCTTCATCCTCCTTCATCACCACCACTTCTCCACCACAATCTCCACTGTCTCTTCTCCTCTTCTTGAACTGCTACTACCGGAGGTAGCCACCAACACCAGGAGTGGAACGCACAAATCAATTACGAAAAAGATGGAGTATCGAGTGAGAAATCCGAGTTTGAAGGTAAGAACCCTAGTTCGGTATTTCGTCGATTTCTCCCTTCTCGTTGCAACCCATCGAAATTAACCAACATATTCTTGTTCCTTGTGTTGAGGCGAGTCCGGGAAGCACAAGCATGGCCCCCAACTCGACAATTTTTGCTCCGGCCACCATGCATGCCGAACCCATCCGCCGCCAAACCTCCATAGCCACCGAATTCTTGGTAAGCTCTCATTTCTTGCTCATTTTTGTTGGTTATTGCACCAAAATGATCATTAAGACACGAATAACCTATTTAGCAACCTCTAATCTGCCCATAATGTGGTTAGGATCGAGTTTGATTCTTTGTTTCATCCATTTTGTTCTTTTTTTTTGGAACATAACTTGCCTATGTTCAAACGCTTGTATCTCCCTCGTTTTTGGTCCGTTTTGAACGATATTTAGCTTTCTGGAATCCCTGGAGAATTGGATACAACTGTCATGTTTTTACTTTTGTCAAACTTGGTCTCTAACTCACCCAAAAATCGAGTTGAAGTTGCTTCTATTGGAGTTCTACAATCTGTCCAGAGCTGAATTTTTTTCTAAGTGTTGAAGTATGGATTGAAATAGTCATTTTCAAATGACCGTAACTCTTTCAATTCTTTATGAAATGTTGTGTTTCTTTCTCCTATGTGTAGCTAGTACATAATATTTCATTTTATTGTGTCTGGGTCATCTTCAAATTTATAACGGATTTTTCACAAAACGAGCTTAAAGTTGCTAGTTTGAACTCATGAAGCACTATTGAATTTTTCTAAGTATTGAATCGGAATTTTTGTCCAACTTTGACTAGCGATATCTATTTGAATACTTGGAGTTCTTAGGAGTTCAAATATGTTCTTTAAAGCTTAGAATACCCTCTTCAAGACCCCACCTTCATATTTCCTAAACTCTCCCTCATTTTACCACAAATCAGCTCCAAATTTGACTAGTTGAGATGATTTCACTCTATCTTTGACTTCCAATTTTCTCAGTCTAAATGACATTTGTAGCCTTATCATTCATCATAAAACTTGTTCGTATTAATCTTCTGAGTCTAAATATCAAGTTTGACTTTTCGAAAACCCTAGTTTGACTGAACTGTATAGGAGGGGCAAAATAGTTATTTCACTTAAACTTTGAATTGAGGTTAGTTTAGTAACTTGGAGTTTGTCAGCATGTCTTGTATGCGTATTGGAGTACTTCTATGTCATTCTCGGCTAGGGTTGACCAAGTCAACAGATGGGGCCATTTTGCAATTTTACTAAACTTTAGGGGCCTAAGTGCAATTTATTGAAAGTTTTAGATTTCGATGCTAAGTACATATGGGAGAGTTTAGGGTCATTCTTACATTTTTTTGGGCCAATATGAGTATAATTTGGGGACCGGGCAACTAGACAGTTTTGGAGTATGAGGGGCGTTTTAGTCATTTATCTTGCACGACCCGCATTCCATTGCATTCTTGCATACAACCTCATATAGAGGGTAAATGCTAATAGACTATATACTTGACTTGTTTATATCCAGCCGACGTTAGGGATCGTTCGAAGTGGACGTATGTATTGTGTTGCTGCATTTACCGTAAGACCCGGATCCAATATGAGACGAGAGTTGTAGGAGTGCTAGCTTTGCGTTGAGCCTTTCATGGCTCAGAGGTAAGTACATACGTGCGACCTTTAATTATCAAAATGTGCGTATGCGTATGAATTTTTAGAATAAACGCTTTGTTATATGAAATAGTATGAGAATGCATGTTTTCCACTCGAATGTAGTTAAACTATTTTATTCATCTCCTTTGAGAACTCTCGGAAATTACTTGTGAAATGTTGATATTTTGATTCTGGTTATGTGAAAGAGAAGAAATAAAATACCTCTAATAGACTTAGGACGATGTACAGAGTACAGTTATTAACGGGAGGCGTCAAGCGATCCTCCATATTCTTATGGCTAAGACCATTGAAGCAATGCTTCTTATTATTGGATAGAACGTTAATTTTCACAAATCCGTACCCGATGAGCCAAAATGTATCAAGATATTGAGGCCAAGGGGTTTATAGAGCTATAGAGTGCTACTTATACTTGTAAGGGTCACTACGGTATAGGGGTGTCGACACTTAAGGCCTTTTAGCTAATGTTGTGAGCGGGGTTGACGAATGGGCTCCCTTAACGCTCGGGTGAAATAGGGTTTGATAGAACCTAGAAGGAACCCTTAGTGATTACTTCGTGATCCCTCTGTCTACATCGATCCTGCCGGTGGCTCTGGACATGCCTCAGCTAAACTTAATGGTTAAATTGCAATTGAAAGAAAGTTTGATTACTCTATTGATGTTGTTTGTGGCTCTTGATTGCCTAATCTAATGAAATGAATTGAAAAGCATATGCTACTCGTGAATTAATATTGTTATCAGTTCAAATGGACTTGTTTACTGTTGACACGTTACTTGGCTAAGAATATCTTGAATACTTGTGATTTATAATGTTTTAAAGTTGAGAGTTCACGCTACGCGAGTAATTATAATTGTTCCAAATTGTTCCCAACTCTGTTACTTATGATTCTTTCAAATCTCTTGATTTATTTCAACTCATCCTTCCGTGCCACTCGTTGCTTTACATGTCGTATTGTGTATTTACTCTGTTTTTACTGATCATTTTCTTCAAAACTGCGTCGGCTTTTGCCATTTTAAAACCGCAGGTCATCAATCAAGGTGGTGTTATGGGAACGCGAATCGAGACGAAGACGTTTAGATCACTTAGTAGATCACATAGCTTATAAATCATATTACAATTGTAAACTTATCTTCTCAAAATTGTTTTATTTATTAGCTAAATTGTAATATTCGTGAACTTATTTCTACTCTTGGTTATCTATTGTCTCTTTAACCCTGAGCCGAGATCCCAGGTCGTTTCAATCCATCTTATGGACTTGTAACAACCTACTCTTGGGCCATTGGGACGTGTTTCCGCATTAAAAATTAGCGAATTCCCTCCCGAGACCCCGTCAGGCGACGAACAATAGGCAGAACCGTTGATGGGGCATCGTGACAGTGTTTCTGATGTTCCACGACGTGGGAACCCATCAGGCCGAGGTAATCGACTTGTCCGACAAGTGTCTGCGAATGCCGAGTTCAGAGAGGGTTACCAAGTTGGTCAAAACGAAGCTAACGAACGCCTCGACCGAATTGAGGCGACAATTCAAGTCAACCACAGTCAAACCAGGGACGATATTCGTGAGACCAAGGAGGATATTTGTCAGGCTAGGGAGGATATTCGTCAGCTCCACGAAGAATCCATTGCAACGACACATGGACGATGCCGAAGCCTTATCCGTCGACTAGGTAACATGTTTCCTAGTAGTCAACGCAGTAACAATGGAGTTAGTCAGCGTGACCGTGTTAGTAACTCTGCATCACCATCCTCATCGGGCGACAGTATTGGTGCAAGGATGTCGGGCCGGCGTAACTAGATTATAATGCTAATATAATGTTCATGTCCAATCACTTGTTTGTATGCACTTGTAATGTTTGATGTAATAAAATTCCATGAATGTATGCTATTGTTCAATCGTATGATTTAAAAAAAGGTACGTTTTGTCACCATGGAACGCCAACATAATATTAAAGACACTAACAACCTGTGAAACTAAAATATTATTTCATATAAAACAAACATGAATGGAGAAAATGACCGTTACTATTTATTATAATTGGTGCGTACTCATCATAACATTAGTTATGTGTGCCCTAAGTTGTCCCATAGTGTAGTCGTCTGTCATGTCTCCTGCGGTACCAACAGCTCGAGAAGTTGAGGCCTCGTTTGAGGTTGTCGCACCACAATTACTTGCAAGATGCCTTGCTCCATAACGTTTTGCAAACATGGACCATGCATCACCCCGGTCGCACAATCGTACAAAATTGTGGAGTGCCATTATCAACCAACAATCGCTACCTGGTCGTCAAAACTAAATTGCGGCATTCCCTCCAGTATCTGCCACCTTGTCTTCCACACCCCAAAAGTTCTCTCAATAACGCTACGCAAAGAAGCATGGCGTCGGTTGAAGACTTCTTGAGCATTCCTCGGTGCGTCCCCCTGTCTGAATTGTGATAGGTGGTACCTTGGTTCTCCCGTGTAGGGTGCTAGAAAACCTTGCATGTTCAGGTACCCTGCGTCAACCAAATAATATTTTCCCGCGGGCGGCTTCGGAAAGGTTATGCCTGGATCTTGCATCAAGTTCTGTAAAATTCGACTGTCGTGGGTGCAGCCTTCCCACCTGCGGAAACGTACGTGAAGCACATGTAGAAATCACATATCGCTAGGATGTTTTGTGTTGCGTAACCTTTCCGTCCAATATAATTTATGTTACGGTTCTCAGGAACGCGCGCATTTACGTGGGTCCCGTCCATCGCGCCGATGCAATCCTGTGTAATATTTAGATATTTAAGGATACCCTGACAAGGTCTGATCTTATTATTTGGATTAGAGACTTACTTTGAACGCCGGCCAATACATTGTTTTGTTCTGAATGTGCTTATGCACACTGTCAGAGTAGACTGCTGCTGTCCACTCTGATGTCCTACGAGTCGCAGCTTACAGAACACGATGAAATTGTCTGCTTATTGTTTCTCCCGAGTGTTGGAAACTTTTTTGAAAATCCCTGTTCGATGCACGATGTCCAAGTGTGTACAAGAATATGGCAACAGATTCCTCGGCAGTCATCCGCTTTGACGGCCCCGTAAGACTCTTGCAAAAGGTCACACAACTGGCGGAATACTGAGGCCCGCATCCGGTATGATTCAAAAGATATCTTCCCATGTCCATTTAAAACTTCTGTTACCCACATGTGTCCAGTTAAGGACGAAGTTCGACATGGCTCCGAGCCGCTTGAAAGCAACATATGCATTGCAAGTAACATCACCTGTCTGGCGTTAGCGTTAGGGGTTGCGTTCATGGCCGATACAAGTATTGGGTCCAGCATTGGTTCACTCACATCTTCGTCATCTGAATCTGAAATGGAATAACATTCTTACAGACATACAACATTACTCAAATAGAAAAACCAAAAAAGAAGTACAAAACGATTACAACCAGACGCTAATACCCATCATGCGTAACTAAACAAGCATTGCAAATATAATTAAGTAGGCATCATAGGATAACGGATATAATTAAGTAGGCATCATAGGATAATAGATTTCTTCATCACGAAGGGGGGACCCATCCGTTTCTTGCAAGACCCAAATTTTTGTTGAGCCACCTCTCGCGGGATACTGTATTCTTCACCGCCATTAATGCCTCGCGGTTAGCCCGGTACTCAAAGAAGTTAACACATTCGTCGTATCCATCCTCCTCAGGTTGAAGGACGTGGAAGGTTGCCGCTATGTCCAGACATTCATCAATTGTCCTCCCTTGGCGGTCTCTAGTGACTAGGACCTCGTGGTGTCGGTGGGTGACGTGCTGATCGCGAAACGCCTCGGTCAAGTTCTCCATTACGGAGTTCATGGTACCACTCGTGAGATCCCTGCATCTCCGCTTCCGGCCACCAGACGGCCCAGAGTTGTCGCTTTTCCATTGTTCCCAAACACTTGGCGGCGCATTCGGTGAGCTCATTGTGTCATCCAAATCATCTTCATTTACTGATGTCATCCAAATAGTCTCCGGGTTGTCGCTTCTACATTCAGTACCCAGAGTTGGCGGCGCATTCGGTGAATATTTGGATGAATGAAGATGATGTCATCCAAATCATCTTCATTTACTGATGTCGTGGGAATTTCCCAACCCAGAGTTGTCGCTTCTCCATTGTTCCCACGACATCAGTAAATATCATATCAAAGTAGCACGCTGTTAAACACAAAAAAAGGAATAAAGCATTGCTGCAAAAAATAAAGGAATCATGGGCCGGACAACTATTTTCTCTGTTAAAGCAAAATCAAAGATTCTCATACATTATTCGTACTTCTTGCTAGATTCTTGCAATGAATCATTGCTGCAAAGACTAGTTTTTTTACAGAGTTATGTGTAGTCATTTGTGTGATGAAAAAAAGAAAGGAATCAGATTCTCTGTAAACTTGCTGCAAAGGAAGAAAATTTTTGCACAGTTACGTGTAGTCATGTATGTGATGAAAAAAGAAAAAGGTAAGATTCTCACTTTACAGAAATATTCGCACGCGTATTCCTACCCTATCTTTCCAAATAATAAAATGATTTGTATCTGATGAACAACTAGGACTGGACTGTACATGAAGAGAGGGACATAATATTCGTCCTCTTCTTGTCAAAATATTTGCACGGGTTCAAAGTTTCATTGACGTAATATTTGCACGCGATAAATAATTTGAAAGTTTGATTGATGAAAAAAATTATTTCTTTCTATTTTTTTCTGAACACTTTTATGGTTTGATTTGTCGGTACCTTGTGTTATGTTTTATGGCCACAAAGTAAATAACAGGAGAAGTTTAATCTTGTAACAAAATAAAAAAAGATCTCAAAAAAGTAGTAACGAAACAGACTTAGTTCTTACTGGAGAAAATTGAATTAATTTTTTCAAAAAGTGTTAATGATTAAATTAATTTTTTCTGAACACTTTTATGGTTTGATTTGTCGGTACATTCTCTTATGTTTTACATTTAAGTAATGTTTTATTAATATAAGTGATACTGTTTGCAAGCAACCAAAATAAGAATTGGGTCGGTATTCGTAACACATAAAGTCGGTCGATTTATTGAACAGTTAAGATGAAAAAAGTGTACACCCATACAGATATAAAACTACACATAGCATAACAACACGATACCGACCGCGTGGCACTTTATGCTGTCATAAAAATAATTTCCTAATCATTTCCATCGCGATACTGCGTCGCGGCAGTCTCGTCCTGAACGACATTAGCGCTCACAGTCGGGGCATGAGGTAGACCATCGTGATACGGGAGGTCGAATAGTTCGCATAAGAGAGCTTCGTTTCCCACAATGATCAAAGCTCGCCTGCCCAGGACATCAGCGCCGTTGTTTTCTTCAGAAACCAGTTCAGAAGCGGCAACCGAACGAACCCATCTTTTGAACTCACGAGTGAGCAGCTGAAACTGGTTATGATAAACCGTCCGAGTCAGATAATTTCCGGTGTTAAGGAACCAGGTGTCGTTAACACGATTGTAAGCCATGCTTGATTCTAACATGATCCGAAGGTTTAAGCGCTCCTTTTCCTCGATCAGTAGCATAATGAACAAACGCCATTCATCCCGGCCCCAATGTTGCAGACAACACGCACTCTCATTCTTGCATTTCTGGAGAGTCGCGGAGGCGCATCGTCATTGTTCATAACTTATTCCTACGATAAAAAAACATTTACGTTAGCAAAATATGATATCCAAAACTATAAACAAACAAATTACATTTTCTAGCAAAACCGTGCAATAGAAAACATAGTCGTGGAAACAGAAGTGTCCAGGTAGAGAGTGGTAGCACGAAGTTAAGTGATGAAGTTATCTTTAAATATGAACATTTTTGTACCCGAGAAAATGTGAGAGGGGCATGTGCAGAGAGGGAGTTTGAGTGGGAGAGAGAGAGAGAGAAAAAGCCTTACACACATGTGAGAGAAAGAGTAGATGAGAGAGACAAAGGTGATGCTGACAGGGTTATGTTCGCTGTATCCGGCACATGAGAGTACATGAGAGAGAGATGAGAGAGAGAAGGGTGATGTTGACGGGGTGTATGATTTTTATTGGCGGTGTCCGGTTTTTTCCCAACCGAACCATTGTATCCAAACAACACCCTATTTGTTAAGCCAACCACCCCAACCTAGTTATCCAAACAGCCCCATAACCATCAACAATGTTTCTCCACAATATGTTAATGTACTAATTTGGGCAACAATCATTACTAGAAAAATCATCTTTCTCGACGGTCTTCTTTTTTGTTTGCTATATTGATATCTTATTAACGGTGGTTTCCCTAAGTGCCGTATTTTAGGGTTCATTTTTTATCTTATATACAGCAAAGCTGGAAAACTGCCGTTTACGGAACTGAATAAGGCGGTTATTTGAAACCGCCGTTAACTTTACCGACAGGTTTTGTTGAAACGCTGTTAGTATTAAGTTTTTCAACAAAAGATTATAAGTTTTTCAACAAATAACCGCCGTTTACGGAACTGCAAAAATCGCCTTTAATTATAAGTTTTTCCCATAACCCCCCCTTCTTATCACCAATGCCGCGCTTCACCCCCATACTCTGCAGATCTCTCCCTCTCTCCCTCTTTCTTTCCCTCTCTATCTCGCTGCCCCCTCATATGTCGATATTTGAGTCCTACGTGCTTCGTCCTTCCCTCCTTCCTCGTCCTTCTCGCCGCCTACGGTATGTTAACTGTTCGACGTCGGAATCAAACTCTCCCAATCCGTTGCTTTCTTAGTCGATCTCCTCCCTTCGCTCTCGATCTTCCCTGGCTCACTGACTCCCCCCTCCTCTTCTCTCTCTTTCTCTGAAATCACTCTGTCCATGAATTTGAAATCTTCTCCGACGTGATTCTGGTTTAGGGTATCAAAAATTCTGACTTGATATCCATTTATTGATTGATGATTGCTGGGGTTCTATTTTGAAAACAATGATGACTGTCGAGTTGAAGATGAAGACCGGATAAAAAAAAATCAATTTTTTAAGTAAACAAATTAAGCTTATCTAATTTTATTGGATTTTTTGAAAAGAAAAAAATGGAATGAATCAAAACATTATATCATTTAATTAAAAACAATATTTTAGTTGTTGTATAGGTAGGTTATTAAGTAACAGCAGTTAAACTATAGAGTGCTTTTATTTCTTGTTGTTTAGTGAAACATTGGTTTAAACTGCCCTTTATCTTAAACGACACTTCGAGTTAAGGCGCTGCGTAAACCATCGTAAAAATCGATGTTAGTTTTCAGTATGGCCATTTTTGGGCTTTTAATAGCGGATTTCACCCGCTGTTTAAGGCCCCACTTCTTATTGTGTGTAGAGACTTACCATTTGTGACAAGACACATATTCGTTAGAAAAGTTTGCATAAGAGTGATAAAATTTTCCTTTACAAAATAGCAGTAGATTATTAACGGGTTGATTCGTCCCCAAAAGTAGCACATTATAGTGACAATATTCTTCATCACTAAGCTCTATCCCAAGTTTTCTTATCATGTGTATTTTCACCTGTAGGCGTACCACTTTTGAATTTGTATTATCAAGGAGAAGTGTCGCCACCGAAAAGAGAATTATTACCTCTCTAACTATGGCCGTATCTACAACGGTGCTCACTCCTAAAAGGCTTATAACGTATACTCTGATGTAGACAACGAAGATCCGTAATGAATCAATCTACCTTTGTTCTAGCATTATTACTAGTTTTCTCTATTTTGTGTCACGTCAATAAAGGTTGCCACTGAGGTCACATGTAAACTTGGATGACATTTAGGCCTCATTTGGGTAGCGGATATGGGATATGGATATGATATGATATCCCCTTCCTCCCATACCCGGTATTTGTTTAGCGGATATGGGGGCCGATATCACATTCAACCCATATCCTTTGTTGGAGTTGTGGTTCTAAACACCTAGCTTTGAGCTTGGTAATTGGTGTGAGAGAAACATAGGATTTTTCCCATATTATCCACGTGAGGAGGTGGTGTGATTTGGAGTTAAGTTGGTTGTGTTTGTTTTCTCTTGGAGGACAAGTTGTTTCCAAATAAGACTTGGTGAATGCTACCGTGATGCACTGCTTCTACACCAATATATAAAGGTCCCATGGTTTTGATATTGACACACACTCATGGGTTGGTATTAGACAATAGTTTTCTAAGTACTATTTAGTATGTGCATTAATGTGGTTGTAATCGGGTGTGTTTCTCTCAATAAATCGGTATTTCGGGTTGTAAATTAGCTAGTATTCATACTAACGAATCACGTTAAATTTTCAATCTCGTTCTTGTTTTTCATTCATTGTTTCGTTCTCCATACTCACGTTATAAAATCTGGTATCAGAGCTTGGTTCAGGGTTCCAAGAGGAACATGTCAGGTTCTTCAATCAAGATCAAAAATTTCAATGGTAGGAATAGTTTCAGTCTATGGTACAATTAAATGAGCATTGATCTATGGCTGCCTCATGCGCCCAACAAGGACAACATGAATATAACCACCCTAATTTATTTGAAGACGGAGGAGAAGGAGCACACAACGATAATGTTCTGTCTGATGGACGGCGTGATCATCAGAGTTGCAGATCAGAAGACAATTGATGGTTTATGGTCAACGTTGGAGAAACTCCACATGACGAAATTGGTGACCAACAAGTTGATGCTAAAGCAAAAGTATGCGCATGTATTAAGGTACGGAAATTGAGAATCACATAGGCATTTCGAACATTATTTTGCTTGAGTAGAGTAATAGTGAGGAGAAAGAAAGTGATAAGGATGTAACCATAATTATGTTGGTGTCGCTTACTCTATTGTATGACGGTTTTTGTACAGCCTATGATTGGTGAGAAAATGAAATAACCCATGAAGAGGCTAGATCAGCTCTTCACACCAGCAATCTGAGGCATAAGGCTGCAGGAAACAACGAACATGATTTTGGCGTTATCATGGTCAAGGGTGGCAAAAGTATGGGATATAGGAGATTTGTGAGATCCATCTTACACAGGATGTATGTGCTTATTGTAAGGAGAAAGGTCATTTGAAGAATATGTGTCCCAAAAAGAATTGATCATCAACATATCCAATTCTATGTTGTTGGAGTAGATGCCCTAGCGGCAATCTTATTTAGTATGAACATTGTTTTGGATAGAATATTCATTTATTATTTATGGAAATATTTAATATAATGAAGTTCTTAGATTGTTTTTTTTATCTTTAATATCCCTAGTCCATTATATTGATTAATAGGATGATCACTATAGACTAGTATGTCGGTAGATTGATATGGAGATATCAAGTCTAACACATGGGTATGCATTAGAAGTAATGGCATATTGGATTGACCGACCACGAGAAGGATACATATAAACTATGTTAATGACACAAGCGCTTCTCGTAGTGACAATGGTGTTGTAGTCCTTAGACTTGAAGTCACTAGATACACTAGTTGTGAAATATCATGTTTTGATATTATCAAACGTTACACCGTAACTGGGTAACTATAAAGATAATAAACGAGCATGATAGGAAGCATGTTGAGAGATTGTAGTGATGTAGAGAGAAATTTTCCTTCCACATAATGGGAGTAAATATCAACGGCCACTCGAGGGGTAGTGCATATGGAATGTTTGGCCAGACTCAGATAAATCAATATGGGATATTGATGTTAACTGTATAGATAAGCCTATTCCACGGATTGAGAACCATGGGTTGGAAATAGGAGTGTGAAATTTATGTCTCGTGTCCAATCTGGATATAGAGACAAGGGGATATATACAACATAGTAACATTGGGCACATGGTGTTTTCGATCAGTGACTATTTATATTAGTTGGATGGCATAGATATGTTGCTAGACACCGCTCTATGTTTTTAATTGTTACTACCAACTAACTAGAAACCTAATGGGTCACACACCTTATGGATTAAATTGGATTAGGATATTAATTAGTTGGACTAATTAATTAAAATGATCAAAACGCAACCACGTGCAAAGTTAGTTGGATTAAGTTGAAAAGTGGACTAATCCGTGTATGGACATGATTAGTATTGGGACAAGTATGTAGTTAATAAGGATTTATGAACAATATAAGGGTAGTAATAGTTCTATTATTTCAGGAAAGTTTTCATTGAGTGAAATAACAGAGTAAGGAGAGAGAGCCCCAAGGAGCCGTCGGCCCCGATACCCGGCCGTTCACCAAGATGGTTCGACCCTCTTGTCCATTTTTCTTGATGCTTTCGCCTCCCTCTTCGTCATAGCTAGAACTATACTTGATGGGGGATTCCAACTTGAAATATTACGTGTGGATACCGGTAGAGACGTGGACATCATTCTGCGTTGTGATCACACAAGCAATGAACGTACAACACCGTCTTGTTTTATCACGTTATGAATGCTTGCATGCGATCCGTGCAGAGATTTGATCTAGAAATTTATTGCTATTCTGTTGCGTTACCTACATCAAAACCCCTACAGTGGTATCAAAGCCACATGTAGCGCATATGATGATTTATGTGTTACCTTTTTTATCTAGTTGTTCACCGTATCGTTATTTTTCGCAAAAAACTGATATTGGCGTAATGATGGAAATTGAATATGATTCAATAGGGGATGAGCCAATTTTACATATTGCATAAGTTTGACGAATTTTTTTCACATACGATGTGAGTTTTGGTGATTTGAGAAGCTAGTGGTTTGGGCACAATCGCGGAAAAATGTGTTTTTCTCTACAATTGGGAATATGCCCTCAAGGAAAAGGAAAAATATTTGATATTTTCCCTAGGGGGTTCGACCATAGCCAATCTGTACCTCTATTTTGGTGCGTGGGCCGAGGCGGACGGCTTACTGGGCTCGGTCAGTCGCCAGTTTGACCGGGCGGGCTGGTCTGACCGGTGTGGCCCGACTCGGCTAGTCCAAACGTGTTGGCCAATAGGATTGGTCCAACCGTTTGACTATTTTGACCACAGAAAATCCCAAATTCAACTAAAATTGACCAAGCGCGTTAAAATTGGATTTTAACAGTATTATGTGATTTATCGCATGGTGGTTGGATATGGCCTAGGTCGTGGATGTTTACTTTTGTGGTTTGTTTTGGTTTTGGTTTTGAGTGTAATTAAACTAATTAATTTATGGCATGCGTGTCGTCTTCTCCCTCGCCTATGAGGTATCTCGCTATTTAATATAGATGGTGGCTAGTGTTAGATAGATAGATTATAGCCAAGTCATGGAGAAGAAGATCAAAGACTAAAGAAACCACAAGACGATTGTGCACAAGAGATTCCGGCAGGGAGACCTCCGTGTACACCGTGCGTAGTGGATCAGGGATCGCACAGGAAGAATAGGGGTGTGTGTAGGGAGAGAGTAAGTCAGTAGCAATGTCTGAGAGAGAGACAGAGGTTTGGCAGAGCTTCCGCGTATGGCAGTGTGTCCTCCTTTGTATGGAAAGGTTAACGATATATATATACTGGAGAACGTGACCGTTGTAGTGTGGTTAATGCGCCCATTAATGGCGGCTTAATTAGCTTAACCATAACGGCACGTTCGTCCGAGTATATAGGAACCGTTAGAGCACGTGGTGCGCGAGTACCGGAACCGTTACGAGGTTGACCGGGTTTGACCGGATTGACCGGGTTTATGGAGCTCGTGCCATAAATCTCTCAAAACAGTTACTAAAGGTCGCGCGCGGGCTTGGCTCGCACGCGACAGGGCTTACTCTAGCCTCCAAACCACAAGTCCCTACAAGTCCCGTGCAGTGGTATGCGAGGGCTCTGTCTCGCAGCCCCCACATGGATCAGCTCGGCTGGTGATCCTGTGTGTGTGGAGCACAATATGGTGTGCTGGATGGTTGCCACGTGGCCTAGATCTGCCATGTCATAAAGCAGTATCTACATTAGCCCCCTTTCTGCGCGTGAAGGCTCATAGCTGTATAGGCTTCCATGCGCGGAAACCAACATGCGCGTCGTCGCCACGCACCAATTCAAATACGGGTAGGTTCAGCCCCCGTGCGTGTCATTATGACCTAAAACCCCTAGAGTCGTGCCGTCTGACCTTTAGGGTTTTAGGCGTGACGTCAGCCCGTCCTGTGATTGCGCGACACGACGGTGACGGTTGCGATTCGACTACTGAAGGGGCGCAACCCTTCATTCTTCTGGATAAATACCTTGTATCCCATTATTGCAAAGCATCACTTCTTTCTCTTTAAAGTGAATGGTACCCGGAGATCTTCGAGAGCAGATCCAGATAATCAATCACCAGTTCAGAACTGCAAATCGTATTCTCCAATTGTGTATATCCAAGCAAGCTTCAAGGAAACAAGGTTGGCCTCGTTTACTTTTGATTTAAAACACCAGTGTTTGCCTTGAATCGCGTTGAATCTGTAAATCCATGAAATTTGCGAAGAGGCTTTTGATCTTTGAACCCGCTTCGTTTTAATCTTTCAACAATATCAACTCCCCAATTTCTGAAATCGGCACCGGAACTGTTTGCTTTGGTTTGCATAGATCTCAAATTCCAAAATTCAAACTGAAGTGTGGTGTGGTATTTCTCCCCCCTTTTTCTTGCCCTTTCGCAGGAATGGCCAAGACAAGAGTAACCAGACCCGTCAAGGAAGACGAAGAGATGCCGGAGCTTCCGCAGGCTCTGTGGCGTAAAGCCCCCTTTTTGGGTGGGAAGGATTTTTATCATGCGAGGATAAGAGCGAAGAGAATGCCTGATCCTGTTCCTGCTGAGCAATTGCTGACGTTGACTCGCCCAGTTAACTCAGCCCTGCTCGAGTGGGTTGGTTCCGAGGATGTAGTCCGATTGGGGATCGAGAACGGGCACTTCCCGTATACTGCGATTTCTACTCAAGCGTTCGTCCAGAAATTGGACTACATGGATGAGTGGATTGACCACGTATTGGATCATCATGCCGAGACTCTTGATAAAGCCGGCATTTTCTTTGCTATCCGTGCTATGAAGGGTGCTGCCGTGAAGTTGGATCAGTCCATGCTTCTAGACCTTCTGTCCCGTTATTCGCCCGCGACTCACACGTTTCATTTTGCTGAGTTCGAGGCTGCCCCCACGCTTGAGGACGTTCAAATGCTGTATGAGCTTTCCCCCATGGGCGAGGTGGACCCCTTGAGCCACTTGAGGACATCTGCTGAAATGGCCTTGTACGCGCAGATGGAGGAGTGCCTAGCAGAGGTAAAGAAAATCTCCACTCGGTGGACCACTACAAAGCCTCTTCCGAACTGGCAGCTAGTGGATACGTCTGCGAAGAATACCTGGAACAAGTGGTTGCAGTACTTCTTCCGGGACTATGCGAACAGCAGCATCACTAAGAAGCTTTTGAGCGAGAACCCGGAGGCCGAGAATTATGTAGAGGGCAAGGGTTATCATTTAACCCTTTGTGCCTTTCTCTGTGCTTGGCTGTCGAGGTATCTGATTGATGGTCATCCCCATGACGGGGTCTTTTACCATGTGCTGCCACTTGCTGTGAGGCTCGCTCTTGGCCAGAGAGTCGCACTCGGACCCTTGGTCTTAGGCACGTTATATTACAGGCTTGATCAGCTGGTTCTGGCGATGAGGGAATCGCGTGGCCGCCTCGATGTTCTGACCTTTGTTAATATCAGCTTTTTGACAATGTGGGTTTTCGAGCGCTGGCCGTCTTATGCTCCAACTCCCCTCCCACTTGATAAGTGGTGTCCCCCAGGCGAGACGGAAGCGCGCAACAGCGGAAGGGCTGCGAGATGGTTTGGAGCAAGCAACACCAAGTGCACTTGGAGTTTGATATGCGACAAACGGAAGGAGTTTACTGCCAGGCCCTATGCCACACGTGTTGAGAATGTACGGTGGTTTCCAAAGCTATACCCTTCCAAAGGTATGGTCTTGTCAGAAGACCTTCTCTTTGAAAAGGGGCCGCATTTCCACGAACGCTATCGTGACTTCTTCTGTTGGTGTCTGCGAGGTTCTCTTCCTGCCCTTGCAGAGCATATTCGTGAGCTCGCGCCACGGTATGAAAGACTTACAGTGGATGTTGACCCTACTCGGGTCTCTCCTCAGTTTGGTTTTGATGCAGTGGCCCCATCGATCTGGCCCCAGTCTATTATCAGAGGGTGCTACAAGCGTTTGCTAACAAAGGAGTGCAAGACGGTCCTCATGAGCAATCTTCCCTTTGAGCAGCCTGCGGGAACTCGCAAGGGTGGTTGTTCCCAGAACTGGATCGCATACTGGGTTGCCCAGCAAACGAGGATTGAGACGGAGGCGGCAGCGCAGCCAGGAAGGGCCCCCTTGATCAAGAGAAACTCTTTCCCGTTTCGCCCCACTTGCAGTTTGAGCGAGTCTGAGTATGGTTGCTACTCGTTGTGGGACCGCGAGAATCATTTGTGCCCCGATTTCATTCTGAAGGAGCAAGTCGACGCAATCAAGAAGGGTGACGCGCAGGTTATCAAATATAGCAAGGCGTTTGCTGAGGTAAGCAATTTCCTTATGTGCTTTAAGCTTTTTGGTTTCCTTGCGCTGATGCTTTTTGTTCTGTGCTGTTTCAGTGTCATGTGCGGAGGTTCGCAGCTGGTGATCGCTCCAAATCGCTGGTGGACACCATTGTTGCCACCAGAAGGAAGGGGGAGTCGTACCGGCTAGCATGGAGGATGGATGCCGAGGTCGAAACAAAAGTTCGCGGAGTCATGAACACTTTTGCTGACTCGCTGATAGACAACCCTCCGGCTCCGTCTCCTCCTATAGATGACCCGTCCCCTCCAGCGACTGCGGCGCCGAGAGTGAAGAGACCTAGGCAAAAGGGAATTACGATTTCTTCCCCTAGGAGTGCTCCAACTTCTCCCCCAGTGAGGTCCCTTTCCATCAAGGACAAAGGCAAGGGTCGTATGCCCAGCAAAGTGCGAAAAGATCTCGCAGTTGAGACTTTCGTTCCATTCAACCAAGAGGAGGAAGAGAGACAGGAGCCCCAGGCAAGTGATGAAGAAGAAGCAACAGTTGTGATGTGCGAGGAAGAATCAGGAGGTACTTCCGTCACATCTCCTTGCCCTTTATCTTGACTTCTTTGTAGTTCTTTTCTTTGAACCAAATATGTATTCGCAGATGATGATGATGAAGCCGTCGGTGGCCTTGTGACCAAGAGGCAAAAGAGAGATGCCCATTCTGGCATCTCAGATGATCCCATAAGCGAGGATGTTCTTGCTGAGTCCCGGAAGACAGCCGCGGAGGCTGCTGAAAGAAGAAGGCAGCGAGAGGAGGAGGAGCTCGAGCGTGTGAAACAGCGGAGCCTCGAGGAGCAGCATGTTGACGACTTAGTGCGTCCAGTTGGCGAGGAAGACGAGCTTCCCGAAGAAGTGGCTCCTCATGTGGAGGAGGAAGATGAGGTTCCTGGAGAGGAGGCAGCAGAGCTAGAGCAAGTCCAAGCGGACTTCGCAGAGATCGCAGGCGGCGATAAAGGTGAGATCTTCAATCTCACAGTTACTTATAGAGATGTAATTGTGGGTGCGTTAAAGCACGGTGTGTCAAAGCCTGACATTCGCCGTTGGTTGGTAAGCAAATGCGGAGAACCCTCAGGTAATTATTTTGAGTGATATGCGCATACTAGGCTGTAGCCACTTGAGGCAAAATCATGACTGGTTTACTCGCGTCCCAGGTCACGCTTCTCTTAAAGATTTTCTTAGTGAGGATACACTGATAGGGCACGGTTCCACGTCCCTAGTGTACGATGAGGATATCTCAATCCCACCTTCGCGTGGAGGTGCTTATTCTTAGCTTTAGTAAAGATAGCGAAATAACTTATAACACAAGTTACCTCATATTATAGCATTTGGTATCGCAGGTCATGCTGAGGAACCTGAGCTGGAGCAGAGAAGTCAGCCTTCTGCATCCCATGTTCCAATCTCGAGCTCCCATACCGAGAAGCCCGTCGCAGCTGCTGGACACGTAAGTGAGCATGTCGAGGATGTCATCGAACTCTCCGATGATGTCGAAGCTGATGCTGTGCCGATGGACGAAGGTGTTCGTACCGGTGGTGAGGAAGAAAGGACAAGTGATGCTAACATTTTCGCATCTGGGAGTGTCCTCCACCCAGCGACTTCGGCTGTCCCTTCGCCTCCGGCGATGACTGAGCCAGAAGCACCTATTCCTGCGTGGAGCATTTGGGGCTCGCAGGTTGGGAATGTGGTCGCAGCTGGTGCGGCCTACACTCTTCCTCCTGACTATGAGAGGTTGGAGCTCGCAGCTGATAGGAGAGCTATGGAGAGAGGGCAGTCTTCGAACAACCCAGTGGCCCGCATCCCTTCTCTTCATGAAATTCTGGAAGGCACTGGTAAGTAAAGATTTACCGTTCGCACGTCGCATTATTTGCTTGCGAGTTCTGACATTATAACCATTTTTGATGTCTCAGGTTTGAAGCAAACCGATGTAGACTGGGTGGTTCGAATGCGTCTCAGATACCCCCGATCGTTTGTGAGATCTCTGGAGATCGAACCTTTTGACAGGAGGCTGTTCCTTACTGAAGCCATCTGGATATTGGAGCAGCTGTCTGCGGCTACACCTGCGACCATTTCGGCCCAGAGTGCTGAGTTGCTGTGTGGCATGTGCCAAAATCTCCTGTTCAAAGTCCAAGGCAGACTTGGTTTCAAATTCCTCAAGGACAGAGTTACACTGATTCGCGCAGCTGTAACCTTGAATCTCGGTCACCAGAATCTCGCAGCTGAGATGCAGAAGGTGGAGCAGCAAAAGCAAAAGGTTGATGAAGCTTTGAAGCTGTATCATGAAATGAATGCCAAGTGCGAGCAACTGAAGCAAGAAGTGAAACAAGTGGAGAAGCTGAGCGAGCAGTTCGGGCCCCAAGACTCCTTAATCAAGAATTTGTTTTGACTTTTCGAATTTTGAAAAGAAAACAGGAAAATGGTTGAGACATTAATGTAATGTTTTGAAACATTAATGTAATATTGCTAGGGTTTCTCCCCCTTTTTTTTTTTTTTAACAACAAACAATGAGTTTGCCCGTTTTGCCCTTTTCGGGATTTGATTGGACATCTCTGTGCATATCCAATTATGACATCAGCAATTGATTCTTTGCTTGATTTTCGCGCTAATTTTCCGGCAGGTAAGCACGCTTCCGTTGGGAAGTCCATCCGAATCATGACTATCCGTCATTTATTAGGATACGCAACTGAATCGTCGTAGCCTTTAGTAGGGTAATTGATTGTTACCGCTTTTCAAGGCGTAAGTGATTGAACTTACCCTCTTTTTGAATTTTGCTGACTCATCTTAGGCAACCAAAGAGTCTCCACAGGGCCTATATAAACCCTGTCTTTGCCATTTGGGTTCTTCATCCCAAACATGTGCTTTGCCGTGAGTCCTTACGACTGCTGGCTTCAACGCTTGTTTTTCGTTGATTCATGGCAACTTCAAGTTTTGAATCCTGAGTTTGCGCTTTGTGCTATAGAAATAGTTTCCAAGATCCACTTTATGAGGCTTATTGCTGTTTATAACCATCATAAAGAGGATGCAGATAATACCTCATGTGTGTTCGAAGAAATTTCTTCGTGTATTATGTGTGCAGGTCATGTTTCCGGCCGCCTCGTGGCGAGGTGCAGCGCCGAAGTGACCGTGCTACCGTCTCGTAATGAACGGCGGAATTCTTCTCCAGCATCCCTGGAGGAGGATCCGTCACCCGCACATTTGTGAGGTCGGGGTGCTCGTCAATGCCCTTGTCCAACATGACAAGGAGTCCATCACCAGAGGAATGACTGCTTCGCCTGTTTTGCGGAGTATCATCTGTCGGCACAGGAAGCTCCTCCGGCGCCTATCTTGATCAGACAGAGGCTTTTGTCATTCCTTGAGGTCTTGGGCGTATCGTATCCCTGACCTTGCTGCTAGGGATGTGGCGAATGACGAGTTGATCTCTTCGCGGCAGCATCCCTTTTGCTATAGATCTTTGGCCGCAGTCTTGCGTGCTGTGCTGCCGGTGTCAGGACCGGTGGATTCTCTCTTTTATTAGTCGAGAGTTCCCTTGACGCATCTCTGGCTTTCCAGCCATTTTTCGAATGTATTGTTAGCCATGTTGGCTGTGTAGTTAGATGCGAGCTTTTCGCTTGTAAGCTGCTATCTAGACAGATAAAGTGCAAGTCATTTGACTCATAATGATATATAGCCTTTGTATTATCTGCTCTCTTTGCAATAAAATACAATTTCGCATGCGTTTCGGCTTGTTTTGCCTTGCATAATGCCATGTAATGATTTCACATATGCGATGTCAATGCGCAGATGTTTCGCTAGATCACTCGAGATCGTAAATTCGCAGCTGTGCCATCTTGACGGATGGGCTTGCAGTTGGTCGTTGTAAATCATATGAAATCATGTTCACAACTTTACTATCGTAACAGATAGTTTTCTTAACAGATCAATTAAGATCGTTAAGTGGTGCGAATTGCTATCATAGAAGATAGGCTTTATTATAGAATTGCTTGAGATAGTTTCTCGCATGAATTGCTATCGCAGCAGATAGACCTTTAGAAGGTCTAGCAAGACGGTTCTGCAGTTACGTTGCCATCGTAACAGACGGGCTTGGGTGATCAACTTAAATCACTTTGCGTATAAATTGCTATCGTAACAGATAGGCTTGAGAAGATCATATAAGATCGCACTTGCGTAAACCGCTATCGTGAGAAATAGGATTTTGATAATCGATTGAGATCGCTTTTGTATTTTGCTGCTATCGTAGGAGATAGGCTTTGGATGATCACTTAAGATCGCATTTGCATTGGCTGCCATCGTAAGGGATGGGCTTTAGATGATCAATTAAGATCGTATTTGTGTTGCCTGCTATCATGAGAGAGAGGCTTTGAGGATCACTTAAGATCACATTTGCGCTGGCTGCCATCGTAAGGGATGGGCTTTAGATGATCAATTAAGATCGTATTTATGTTGACTGCTATCGTGAGAGATAGGCTCTGGATGATCACTTAAGATCGCATTTGCATTGGCTGCCATCGTAAGGGATGGGCTTTAGGTGATCAATTAAGATCGCGTTTGCGTTGACTGCTATCGTGGGAGATAGGCTTTGGATGATCACTTAAGATCGCATTTGCGTTTGGCTGCTATCGTAAGAGATAGGCTTTAGATGATCGATTGAGATCGTATTTGTATTTGCTGCTATCGTAAGAGATAGGCTTTGATGATCAATTAAGATCGCGTTTGCTATCGTAAGAGATAGGCTTTGATGATCGATTAAGATCGCGTTTGTATTTGCTGCTATCGTAAGAGATAGGCTTTGATGATCAATTAAGATCGCATTTGCTATCGTAAGAGATAGGCTTTGATGATCAATTAAGATCGCATTTGTATTTGCTGATATTGCAGCGAATAAATCATTGTTAACAGCAATAACGAATAAAATAGAGCGATATAAACAGCTAGAAATATGAACTTCTCATTTGGGAGAATTCTTTTATTATAGCATTCTCATATGGGAGAGATAGGATTACAATCCTCTCATATGGGAGAGGAGATTGCGAATATCATAGCCACATGAGACATTGAGCAACGTTATCATAAAACGTATGAAATAAGAGAAGTCAAGGATAGTACTTCTTGATCCAGCGCATGTTGACTGAGCTTGGAGTTGAGGTTGTGCCGTGCAACCTTCGTATGCTGCAGTAGCCGCTATCGAAGACTTCTGTGACTTCGAAGGGTCCTTCCCAATTAGCTGCGAACTTCGGGTGAGTTGCTTCTCGCATGCAGTGATCAGATGCGCGCAAGACCAAGTCGCCAACTGCGAAATCCCGTCGCTGGACTGTCTTGTTATAGGCACGAGCGATTCTCTCTTGGTACCGCTTGTTAGTCCTTTTGGCTTGTTCTCGCTTTTCTTCCAGCAAGACTAAATCATGATCGCGTTGATTTTCATAGAGTGCATGGAAGGCCAGCCTTGCCGAATTGACTCTGACCTCCGCAGGTACCACAGCTTCGGCCCCATAACATAGTAGAAATGGCGAGGCCCCTGTAGGTGTCCTTGGAGAAGTTCTGTAGGCCCACAGAGCTATGTTAAGGGAGTCGGCCCACTTCTTGTGGTCATCTGCGACCATCTTGCTCAGAATTCTCAACAGCGTTTTGTTAGTCGCTTCGGCTTGTCCGTTTCCCTTTGGATAATAGGGAGTGGAGCATATCTGCCTGATATTGTACTCCGCGAGTTTCGTAGCTACCTGACGATTAACAAAAGGAGTACCGTTATCTGAAAGAATGGTGTTTGGGATTCCAAACCTGCATACGATGTTTTCCTGGATGAAGTTAACCACAGCCAGCGCGTTTGCCGTCTTTAGTGGTATTGCTTCCACCCATTTGGTGAACAGCTCGGTTGCGGTGAGAATGAAATGGTTCCCATGTGACGTTGGTCGGATGGGTCCGATGAAGTCCAAAGCCCATGTGTGGAATGGCCATGGCGTCCCTAATGCATGTAGATCCACGGCGGGAGCGTGCACTAGGTTCCCTTTGAATTGGCATTCTTGGCAGCGTCGCACCTTGGTGCGGCAATCGACTTCCATCGTGGGCCAGAAGTATCCGATTGAGAGGAGTTGTCTGCATAGTTTCGCACCTCCCTGGTGTTCCACCTGATGAGAAAGGTCCATGACTTCTTGTGCTTCCCTGCCGTCTAGGCATCGCAGCAAGTTACCCTCGTGACCTTTTCGCCAAAGCAGGTTTTCCTGAACCACGTATCGAGAAGCTTTCCTCTTCAATTTGTCGGCTTCCTTTCTCGATTCGGGTACGGTGCCCTGGGTAAGGAATTCAAACAATGGCTTCCTCCAATCTGTGTCGTCATCGGTTAGAGCGACGAGTAGAGAATCTTTGATTAGTGCGCAACTTTCGCACTTCCCTTGTATCAGGGCTGCAGCTGTTGACATGCCTGGCCAATGAATGCCATATCTCTGAGCTTTCCTGTAGATTGACACCTCGCTTTCTCCGCAAGCGTGTTGGTGAATCTTTTCTAACAGCTGTTGTCCCTCTTGCTCGGAGACACATCGCATGAGTATTCCTCCAGGACCCTTGTAGTAAAGGGTGTTGTCGTGGATGCAGTATCCTTTCGTGAGTACCCAGCTTTCGCTGCTGGTGCCTTTCGCAATAGCTTGCAGGATTGCTTTTCGCCAGTCTGCGTCATCCATGTGTTCATCGTCGCACGCATCTTCTGTTAATGCCGACGATGTTCGCACTTCGATGGAAATCCTTGCGGGGCATTTGTCTATGCTGACCTTAGATCCCAGAGTTGCTAAGGCGTCTGCATGCCTGTTGTCCGCTCGGGGTTTGTGCTCGTATTTCACGTCGCAGAATTGCTGCATCAGCTTTTGCACTAGGGTGCGGTATGGCAGGAGGTTGATCTCCTTTAAACCATATTCGCCCGAGGCCTGCTTAACAATCAGTTTGGAATCTCCCATGACTGTTAAGTTGCTCAATTCCAAAGCTTTCGCCGCACGGAGCCCCGCGATCAGAGCCTTGTATTCCGCCTCGTTGTTCGTGACTGCGAAGTTGAGTTTTGCGGACATCTGTATGACTTCCCCGTCCGGCTTTGTCATGACTATCCCAATGCCTCCGCCTTTTCTGGTTGACGAACCGTCGAAGTGGAGGGTCCAATAGGGTACGTCAATCGCGTAGATTTCAGGGCCTTCGAGCTCTTCCTCGATCACAGGTTCGTGACTGTTGTCGGGAAACTGTGCCAACAGATCTGCTACCGCCTGCGACTTGATCGCTCTTGGTTTCACGCATGTGATATCGTATTGAGAGATGGTCATGTACCATTTCGCCAATCTCCCGCCCGGGGTAGTGTGAGTTAACAGGTATCTTAGGGGGTCGCTTTTGGTGACCACCACTACTTTGTGCGATGCAAAATAGTGTCTCAACTTCTCTATTACGAAGAATAAAGCAAGGCAGTGACGTTCGATGTCTGTGTACCTTGATTCAGCGGGCTGCACAATGCGAGAGATGTAATAGATGGGCCTCTCTTGTCCTTCATACATTTGAGCCAAGAGTGCTCCTGTAGATTTCCTTGTCGATGTAAGGTATAGCAGAAGCGGTGATCCCAGTTGAGGCGCGATCATTATCTTTGGGGATGTGAGTAGCTCTTTTAGCTTTTCGAATGCGGCTTCGTGATCAGGAGCCCAGTTGTACGCGGCGTCCTTCTTGAGAAGAGTGCTGAAGCAGCATGTGATTTCGGCGATTGCCGGGATGAATCTCCGCAGATATGACAATTTTCCCAAGAATGTTTTCAAGGTACTTTGATTGTGAGGTGGCGTCATGCTGGTGATGGCTGACACTTTCGCAGGGTCAGGCTCGATCCCTTGGCGATGGACTACGCATCCCAAAAACTTCCCCGAAGTCACGCCGAATGCGCATTTCATGGGGTTCATTTTCAGCTGAAAGCTCCTGCATCTGTTGAACACCTTTCGCAGGTCTGCAAGGTGATCTGCTTCATGCTTGGATTTGACTACCAAGTCATCCACATAGAATTCCACTTCTTTGTGCATCATGTCGTGGAATAGAGCCATCATGGCCCGCTGATAGGTTGCGCCTGCGTTCTTAAGACCAAATGGCATTACCGTGTAGTTGAATACCCCCACGGGAGTGATGAATGCAGTTTTCCTTGCATCTTCGGGATCCATCTTGATTTGATTGTACCCGCTGAAGCCGTCCATGAAACTGAACATGCGATGGCCTGCCGTTGAATCAATGAGCAAATCGATGTTAGGCAGTGGGAAATCGTCCTTAGGGCAGAAGCGATTAAGATCTCGGAAGTCCACGCAGATGCGGAGATGTCCGTTCTTCTTCACCACCGGCACGATGTTGGCCAACCATGTGGGATGGTGATTTGGCTCTATGAACTTGGCGTCTAGGAGTTTGACAATCTCCTGCTTGATCTTCACGTTGAGCTCTGGCCTGAAGCTTCTGGTGCTTTGCTTGACCGGTTTAGACCCTGGGATGATGTCTAAACGGTGCATGGTGATGCTCGTGTCCAGACCCGGCATCTCGTCATATTCCCATGCGAACACGTCCTTGTATTCAGTTAGGAGCTGCAGCAGTCCTTGTTCCTCTTCGCTTGTGAGGTCCGCACTCAGGAAGACTGGCCTTTTCTTTTCCTCGTTCGGGCTGAGGAACACTTCCTTTAGCTCTTGCTTTTGTGGTCTTGGCCTGTCTTCCCTGCATTCGGGCGCTTCTTTGAGTTTCTCATCTGGAGTACCCTGTGTTGGCTCTTCTGTCAGCGCAACTTGCTCGATTTGATTGATTTGCCCAGGGACATCCCCATGCCCGTGTGAGGACGTCCCCGCGCACCTTCATATGCGATAGCATTTCTTCCCGTTGGCGTAGAAGCTCTCTATCTCCTTACCCTCGGGGTCATGCTTTGCGATCCTCTTCAGAGTGTATACATTCTTGCGATGATATGCGATGCGCGGCGCCTCTTCGTGAGTAGGCGGCTTTTCCTTGGCATCTCCCCTTGTCACCATCACGCCTGCAGGTGACTGGTCCTTGATGTCCTCCCAGAGAGGTAAGGGAGTAGGGTTGAATGGTCCGGGTGTTTGCTCGTCCGCCATCTCGGTGAACCACACCGCCTCGCTGAGATGTGCTTCGTCCAAGTTGAATGGGTTAGTTGAAGCCGGTATCTCGACAATCCTGTCGTTCCAGATAGCTTTCATCACCTGGTGAGCCGTCGAAGGGATTGCGTCAAAGCGATGAATCCAGGCCCGACCTATGATCATGTGATACGTGGTGTTCGCGTCTATGACATAGAACTTCGCCGAGCACTTGATTTTGCCAATCTGAACGCCCAGGCGGATCCATCCGATCGTCATTCTAGAATCGCTTCCGAATCCCACCAGCGGGGATGGACGCTTGACTACCTTGTGCTCGGGGATCCCTGCTAGCTTCAGTGTGTGGAGTGGAACAACATTGACCGCTGCTCCTCCATCGACGAATGCTCGCTTGAATTCGACGCCGTTGATGATGGCGGTCACGTACAGGGGCCTCTGGTGGCTCGCATCTGTCTTCTTGTCGCTGGCAGAAAAGGTCATAATCTTTTCTGTGGAACGGGACGCCCTGACGACTTTCCCGTTGGAGACCACGAGGTCCTCCTCGTAGTCCTCTGCTACCCTTAAGATTGCTTTTGTCATGTCCGCTCGACATTTTTCGGAGAAGTTCATCTCGTTGAAGAATTTGTCGAAGCCGTGCGACCCTTTCATCCGGTCGGCACGCTCATCTTCTGTGTCCATGCTGTAGTCTTCATCTTCATGGACTTCAGCAATGATGGGCAGACCATCTTCTGCGACTTCTTCCAAGTCCACTATCGAGATCATGGCGACCTCTTTGCCCTTTGAGCCCGAATCTGTATGGGCAGGCAGCGGGTTGTTGCGCACATCCTTCCGGTGGTCGCTGACGATGAGTTCGCCGTTCTTCATCTTCTGATCGAACGCGAATCTGAGCTTCTTGCACTCGGCTGTGGGGTGCATGACCTTGCCGTGGTATTCGCACCACTTAGGGTCCCTCGTCATCTCCTTGGAGGGTGCTTTTTCGAGCGGTGGCAGGACGCCGTCCTTGCGCCACTGTCTGCAGAGATCGCTCGCTTCCTCCACCGAGCATGGCAGAGGTGGTGCATCGAAGTTTGCAACCTTTGCTTGCTTCTGGGGCGAAACTGTGTTGACCTCAGCTTCGCGTCCCCGCTTGTAGCCAAATCTGCCGATCTTGTAGGTGGTGCCGCTCGCAGGTCGTTCTGGAGCGCTCTTCTTTCTCTGTCTCTCGACAATGGGCTCGATGTTCATCGTGCATTCGATGAGCTTTGAAAACGTAGGCGTTTGCAAATTGATCAGCATGCTTTTGTATTCGTCTCGCATGCACTGCAGGCATATCTCTACGAGCCGGCTTTCGAGCATTGGATCCTTGCACTCCAAGGATTTCGCTCTGAATTTCTTGATGAAAGTGATTCCATCTTCCTCGCGTTTCTGATACATCCGTGAGAGATGGATCATCGTCACCTTTTCTTCCATCTGGAAGAACTTGGTATAGAACTTCTGGACCATGTCGTCCCAAGTTTTCACAGATCCGGCCTCCAATGTTCGGTACCATTTTTATGCTACATTCCCAAGAGTTTTCGGGAATTCTCGCATCAGCAGTTTGGGATCGGCTCCGTATGGACCCATGACATCGATGAAACGCATTACATGCTCATGAGCGTTTCCGTTGACGTCCTCGAACTTATCCCATTTGGGAGCCTTGTACCCCGCCGGGTTAGGCATGAGATAGATCTCTCGTGGGATGGGTGGATCGTTGTCTAGCTTCGGGATGATGGTATCCGCGAACGACTGATGAGCCAAGATGGAGTCCACGCGCTTCTGCAAAGACGTCATGCATTCTGGAATGCTTCCCTCGGTAGTTGGCGGAGGGGTTGCCGTAGGCGGTGGCGACACATATGCCGCCGGAGGATTGGGAGTGTATTGACTACCCGCGTTTCCCCAGATTGTCGCTGGTGGAGGCAGAGTGTACTGCAGAGCTGGGTTAGACGCCAAAGCCGGGGGCTGAGAGGCGTGAGCAGCAGGGGGTAGCATTTGTGCCGTTGACCCTTGGACCGAAGGCAGCTGCGTGGCCGACGGTGGGAGTTTGCAGATGAGGGTTGGGAGGCGTTGCCGACACTCCCAATCCTGGAGCGGTAGGGGTTCCTCCTCCCTGAGGGATAGCAGCGGCAGGTGGAGGATTTGGCGCAAGAGTGCCCAGAACGGCCAAGATCCGTTCTAACTGCGCGGATTGAGACTTAAGAGCTTTTGCCTGACTTTGGACAGTGGCGTCCAAAGACTCTAAAGTTGGCGCCTCGCCGGGAGTCGTCGGAGTACGGCGAGCCTCGTCTCCCGAGGGAGTTTCGGTGGAAGGAGATCGGTTGCTGACATCGTCCTCCTGAGACATGGTTGCTTTTGCTGGTAAGTTTCACGTCGGGTTCACCAAAATGTGCACAAGAGATTCCGGCAGGGAGACCTCCGTGTACACCGTGCGTAGTGGATCAGGGATCGCACAGGAAGAATAGGGGTGTGTGTAGGGAGAGAGTAAGTCAGTAGCAATGTCTGAGAGAGAGACAGAGGTTTGGCAGAGCTTCCGCGTATGGCAGTGTGTCCTCCTTTGTATGGAAAGGTTAACGATATATATATACTGGAGAACGTGACCGTTGTAGTGTGGTTAATGCGCCCATTAATGGCGGCTTAATTAGCTTAACCATAACGGCACGTTCGTCCGAGTATATAGGAACCGTTAGAGCACGTGGTGCGCGAGTACCGGAACCGTTACGAGGTTGACCGGGTTTGACCGGATTGACCGGGTTTATGGAGCTCGTGCCATAAATCTCTCAAAACAGTTACTAAAGGTCGCGCGCGGGCTTGGCTCGCACGCAACAGGGCTTACTCTAGCCTCCAAACCACAAGTCCCTACAAGTCCCGTGCAGTGGTATGCGAGGGCTCTGTCTCGCAGCCCCCACATGGATCAGCTCGGCTGGTGATCCTGTGTGTGTGGAGCACAATATGGTGTGCTGGATGGTTGCCACGTGGCCTAGATCTGCCATGTCATAAAGCAGTATCTACAACGATATAGACCCACAAGCTAGGACGTGCGGACTAAAGATGGAGGCACATGGAGATGAGCTTGTCACTTTAGGGCTTATAGATATTCTCATTGTCTTGAGAATATCTTAGTCTTAGGGGCCATATCCATACCACATTTTATTTATTTATTTATTTATTTATTTATTTATTTATTTATTTATTTATTTATTGTCTTGTTGTTTAATTTTGGTGTATGGTTGATGCATACAAAACGTAAAAAAAATACTAATAAACAAGTTGTTTCTTTTATTCGGGATTCCCCAATCCAAATAAGTAGATCAGTTGATAGGATCAACAAAACAATTAAAATTGACAAGGAAATCCCTCAAACGATAACTATTGTGTTTTGTCTTCTCTTACTTAACACCTGTCATGATCAGGGTCGATTAAGTTAGGGCTTGCCAAAGCAAGGAGACTTGATTTATCATGGTGTGACACGGCGGCACAAGCTACTAATGTGTGACTGTTGAAGTAAGAGGTTGATGGAAACTAGGTTATTGGGATTGAAAACTTAGAGGCAAGGCAATTAGGAGTTATCTATGGGATAGATAAAGAATAAGGGGTTATTCAACAAACTGAACCAAGAGTTGCATATGATGCAATTGGAAGTAGTTACTACCTAAATAACTAATTTTTGGGTGACCTGCCAAAGGAAGTGAAATATGGATCTTCACCCACTAGAAAGTATATGATATTTTCCGCATTGATGGTGAAGGCTATTAATCCGAGAAGAATAATGTGAGATATATTTAATAATATAGTCATTGTTAAATGTAGTTAATTGTTCACAAAATACTAAAATTGCATATTTCTCCTTTTGTAGTATTCCAATGGCAAACAATCAACAAACATGGACACCATCCATGCGTTCTTGAGAATTGTTCTCTAGAGTGGTACCGAAACTTGAGAATTGTTCTTAAGCAAGAAAAGAAGTTGTACATCTTAGACAATCCTGTTCGAGATCAACCAGCCGAAAGATGCTGTTCTAGATACCATAAGAAAATTGTTGATGACAATAATGATGTGACTTGTCTCATGCTTTGTACCATGAACTCTAATCTTCTTAAGCAACATGAGAATATGGAGGCGCACGATATAATCGTACATTTGAGGAAACTCTTCCAAAAGCAGGTAATGCATGAGTGGTATGAAGTATCTAAAGCACTGTTCAAGTGCAGTCTGTCAGAGGGGAACCCAGTGGGGCCTCATGTAGTCCGTATGATCGGATACATGGAGAATCTCGAAAGGTTAGGCTTCCCATTCGGCCAAGTGTTGGCCGCTGATCTCATCCTGCAATCGTTGCCAGATAGCTATAGTCAGTTCATCATGACCTATAATATGAATGAGATCAACATAACTCTATCAGACCTGCTCAATATATTGAGGACCGTTGAACAGAGCATTAAAAAGGCAAATGCAAGTCCATAATGATGGTAAATAAAGGGAAGAGCATGCGAGTTACTTCTACCTCCAAAGGAAAGAGAAAGCAAGTTGTAAAATCCAAGGAAGTTGCCTTAAATCCTGCTGGTGGCATCTCTAAGGGTGCGTGTCACTATTGTAGTCAGAATAGTCACTGGAAGAGGAACTGCGCACAGTATCTGGAAGATAAACGTCTTGGAATATTGATTCCACTGCCACCAGGTATTTTGTTATAGATGTCAATTTGTCTATCTCTTCATCTTGGGTATTGGATACTGGATGTGGTTATCACATTTGTCACAATTTGCAGGATTTAAATAGAAGTAGACGATTGGCGAAAGGGGAGATAGACTTGCGCGTTTGGAATGGAGCAAGAGTTGTTGCATTAGCCATAGGCATTTATGATTTATCTTTGCCTTCAATAATTATTTTAGAATTAGACAATTGCTATTATGTGTCTGCTATGAACATAAATATTATTTCTTTTTCTTGTTTTTTCTTTAAAATAAAGGACAAGCGTTGCTCAATTTATTTTTTATAGTATGCACTATTGTAGTGCGCTTTTATCTAATGGATTATATATCCTTGATCTAAATAATTCCATATATAACATAAATACCAAGAGGATTAAAATTTAACGATTTAAATTCTACTTATCAATGGCACTGTTGTTTAGGCAAAATAAACGAGAAACGCATTTCTAGACTCAATAAGGATAGATTTATAGACTATTTGACTATGAATCATATGAGACATGTGAATCTTGTTTATTGGGGAAAATGACCAAGTCCCATTTCAATAAGAAATGTGAGAGGACTACTGAGCTATTTTCACTCATACATACTGATGTGTCTGGACCATTTGCCACGCCCGCCAGAGGTGGTTATCTTTATTTCATTACATTTACTGATGATTTCAGTAGAAATTGATTTTTATACCTTATGAAGGCCAAATCCGAATCCTTTGAAAGGTTCAAAGAATTGAAGAGTGAAGTAGAGAAGCAACTTGGAAAAAGTATTAAGGCTATACGACCGGATCGTGGAGGAGAAAATTTAAGCCAAGAGTTTGACGACTATCTTAGAGAATGTGGGATCTTGTCCCAACTCACTCCACCAGGAACGCCACAGTGAAAGGGCGTGCAAGATAGGAGGAATCTCACCTTGATGTACATGGTGAGGTTTATGATGTGTCAAACAGATCTTCCGATATCTTTCTAAGGACATGCTCTATTAATTGCATCTTTTACCATTAATCATATTCCATCCAAATCAGTCGTGAAGACATCATATGAGATATCGAATGGGAGGCGTACCATAGTGTCGTTTACGAATATTTGGGGTTGCGACATCTATGTAATGAGTTTACAAACTGACACGCTCTTAGCCAAGTCAGATAAGTGTAAGTTTGTAGGATATCCTAAGGAAACGAAAGTATATGAATTCTACAATCCCGTCGAGTACAAAGTATTTGTTGCTCAGACTGGTGTGTTTCCAAATAGAGAGTTTGTCTATAAAGAAGCCAATGGGAGGACTTTAGATCTTGAAGAAGTTCAAGAACCATAAAAAACGGATCCTAAAATGGAACATGGGCATGAACCACAAGCTGTTGTGGAGCAACCTGCTCAAGTAACACAAGAGCTTCCTAGGTCAAGTAGGGTACATCAGCAGCCAGAAAGGTATGGACTTCTCGTGACTGAGCCTGGTGTAGATACTGCTTTATGACATGGCAGATCTAGGCCACGTGGCAAGCATCCAGCACACCATATTGTGCTCCACACACACAGGATCACCAGCCGAGCTGATCCATGTGGGGGCTGCGAGACAGAGCCCTCGCATACCACTGCACGGGACTTGTAGGGACTTTGTGGTTTGGAGGCTAGAGTAAGCCCTGTCGCGTGCGAGCCAAGCCCGCGCGCGACCTTTAGTAACTGTTTTGAGAGATCTATGGCACGAGCTCCCTAGACCCGGTCAATCCGGTCAAACCCGGTCAATCCGGTCAAACCCGGTCAACCTCGTAACGGTTCCGGTACTCGCGCACCACGTGCTCTAACGGTTCCTATATACTCGGACGAACGTGCCGTTATGGTTAAGCTAATTAAGCCGCCATCAATGGGCGCATTAACCACACTACAACGGTCACGTTCTCCAGTATATATATATCGTTAACCTTTCCATACAAAGGAGAACAACACTGCCATACGCGGAAGCTCTGCCAAACCTCTGTCTCTCTCTCAGACATTGCTACTGACTTGCTCTCTCCCTACACACACCCCTATTCTTCCTGTGCGATCCCTGATCCACTACGTTCGGTGTACACGGAGGTCTCCCCGCCGGAATCTCTTGTGCACATTTTGGTGAACCCGACGTGAAACTTACCAGCAAAAGCAACCATGTCTCAGGAGGATGATGTCAGCAACCGGTCGCCTTCCACCGAAACTCCCTCGGGAGACGAAGCTCGCCGTACTCCGACGACTCCCGGCGAGGCACCAACTTTGGAGTCTTTGGATGCCACTGTCCAAAGTCAGGCTAAAGCTCTCAAGTCTCAATCTGCGCAGTTGGAGCGGATCTTGGCCGTTCTGGGCACCCTTGCGCCAAATCCTCCACCAGGTACCGCCACCCCTCAGGGAGGAGGAACCCCTACTGCTCCAGGATTGGGAGCGTCGGCCACGCCTCCCAACCCTCATCTGCAAACTCCACCGTCAGCCGCGCAGCTGCCTTCGATCCAAGGATCAACAGCGCAAATGCTACCCCCTGCCGCTCACGCCTCTCAGCCCACGGCTTTGGCGTCTAACCCAACTTTGCAGTACACTCTGCCTCCACCAGCGACGATTTGGGGAAACTCGGGTAGCCAATACACTCCCAATCCTCCGACAGCATATGTGTCGCCACCGCCTACGGCAACCCCTCCGCCAACTACCGAGGGAAGCATTCCAGAATGCATGACGTCCTTGCAGAAGCGCGTGGACTCCATCTTGGCTCATCAGTCATTCGCGGATACCATCATCCCGAAGCTAGACAACGATCCACCCATCCCACGAGAGATCTATCTCATGCCTAACCCGGCAGGGTACAAGGCTCCTAAATGGGACAAGTTCGAGGACGTCAATGGAAACGCTCATGAGCATGTCATGCGTTTCATCGATGTCATGGGTCCATACGGAGCCGATCCCAAACTGCTGATGCTGGAGTTCCCAAAAACCCTTGGGAATGTAGCATACAAATGGTACCGAACATTGGAGGCCGGATCTGTGAAAACTTGGGACGACATGGTCCAGAAGTTCTATACCAAGTTCTTCCAGATGGAAGAGAAGGTGACGATGATCCACCTCTCACGGATGTATCAGAAACGCGAGGAAGATGGAATCACTTTCATCAAGAAATTCAGAGCGAAATCCTTGGAGTGCAAGGATCCAATGCTCGAAAGTCGGCTCGTAGAGATATGCCTGCAGTGCATGCGAGACGAATACAAAAGCATGCTGATCAATTTGCAAACACCGACGTTTTCAAAGCTCATCGAATGCACGATGAACATCGAGCCCATTGTCGAGAGACAGAGGAAGAAGAGCGCTCCAGAACGACCTGCGAGCGGCACCACCTACAAGATCGGCAGATTTGGCTACAAGCGGGGACGCGAAGCTGAGGTCAATACAGTTTCGCCCCAGAAGCAAGCGAAGGCTGCAAACTTCGATGCACCGCCTCTGCCATGCTCGGTGGAGGAAGCAAGCGATCTATGCAGACAGTGGCGTAAGGACGGCGTCCTCCCACCGCTCGAGAAAGCACCCTCCAAGGAGATGACAAGGGACCCTAAGTGGTGCGAATACCACGGCAAGGTCATGCACCCCACAGCCGAGTGCAAGAAGCTCAGATTCACGCTCGATCAGAAGATGAAGAGCGGCGAACTCATCGTCAGCGACCATCGGAAGGATGTGCGCAACAACCCGCTGCCTGCCCATACAGATTCGGGCTCAAAAGGCAAAGAGGTCGCCATGATCTCGATAGTTGACTTGGAAGAAGTCGCAGAGGATGGTCTGCCCATCGTTGCTGAAGTCCATGAAGATGAAGACTACAGCATGGACACGGAAGATGAGCGTGCCGACCGCATGAAAGGGTCGCACGGCTTCGACAGATTCTTCAACGAGATGAACTTCTCCGAAAAATGTCGAGCGGACATGACAAAAGCAATCTTAAGGGTAGCAGAGGACTACGAGGAGGACCTCGTGGTCTCCAACGGGAAAGTCGTCAGGGCGTCCCGTTCCACAGAAAAGATTATGACCTTTTCTGCCAGCGACAAAAAGACGGATGCGAGCCACCAGAGGCCCCTGTACGTGACCGCCATCATCAACGGCGTCGAATTCAAGCGAGCATTCGTCGATGGAGGAGCAGCGGTCAATGTTGTTCCACTCCACACACTGAAGCTAGCAGGGATCCCCGAGCACAAGGTAGTCAAGCGTCCATCCCCGCTGGTGGGATTCGGAAGCGATTCCAGAATGACGATCGGGTGGATCCGCCTGGGCGTTCAGATCGGCAAAATCAAGTGCTCGGCAAAGTTCTATGTCATAGACGCAAACACCACATACCACATGATCATAGGTCGAGCCTGGATTCATCGCTTCGACGCGATTCCTTCGACGGCTCACCAGGTGATGAAAGCTATTTGGAACGACAGGATTGTCGAGATACCGGCCTCAACCAACCCGTTCAACTTGGACGAAGCGCATCTCAGCGAGGCGGTGTGGTTCACCGAGATGGCGGACGAGCAAACACCCGGACCATTCAACCCTACTCCTTTACCTCTCTGGGAGGATATCAAGGACCAGTCACCTGCAGGCGTGATGGTAACAAGGGGAGATACCAAGGAAACGCCGCCTATTCACGAAGAGGCGCCGCGCATCGCATATCATCGCAAGAGTGTCTACACTCTGAAGAGGATCGCAAAGCACGACCCCGAGGGCAAGGAGATAGAGAGCTTCTACGCCAACGGGAAGAAATGCTATCGCATATGAAGGTGCGCGGGGACGTCCTCACACGGGCATGGGGATGTCCCTGGGCAAATCAACCAAATCGAGCAAGTTGCGCTGACAGAAGAGCCAACACAGGGCATTCTAGATGAGAAACTCAAAGAAGCGCCCGAATGCATGGAAGACAGGCCAAAACCACAGAAGCAAGAGCTTAAGGAAGTGTTCCTCAGCCCGAACGAGGAAAAGAAAAGGCCAGTCTTCCTGAGTGCGGACCTCACAAGCGAAGAGGAACAAGGACTGCTGCAGCTCCTAACTGAATACAAGGACGTGTTCGCATGGGAATACGACGAGATGCCGGGTCTGGACACGAGCATCACCATGCACCGTTTAGACATCATCCCAGGGTCTAAACCGGTCAAGCAAAGCACCAGAAGCTTCAGGCCAGAACTCAACGTGAAGATCAAACAGGAGATCGTCAAACTCCTAGATGCCAAGTTCATAGAGCCAAATCACCATCCCACATGGTTAGCCAACATCGTGCCAGTGGTAAAGAAGAACGGACAGCTCCGCATCTGCGTGGACTTCCGAGACCTCAATCGCTTCTGTCCCAAGGACGATTTCCCACTGCCTAACATCGACTTGCTCATCGACTCGACGGCAGGCCATCGCATGTTCAGTTTCATGGACGGCTTCAGTGGGTACAATCAAATCAAGATGGATCCTGAAGATGCACAGAAAACTGCATTCATCACTCCCGTGGGGGTATTCAACTATACGGTAATGCCATTCGGTCTTAAGAATGCAGGCGCAACCTATCAGCGGGCCATGATGGCCCTATTCCACGACATGATGCACAAAGAAGTGGAATTCTATGTGGATGACTTGGTAGTCAAATCCAAGTATGAAGCAGATCACCTTGCAGACCTGCGAAGGGTATTCAACAGATGCAGGAGCTTTCAACTGAAAATGAACCCCATGAAATGCGCATTCGGCGTGACCTCGGGGAAGTTTTTGGGGTGCGTGGTCCATCGCCAAGGGATCGAGCCTGACCCTGCGAAAGTGTCAGCCATCACCAGCATGACGCCACCTCACGATCAAAGTACCTTGAAAACGTTCTTGGGAAAATTGTCATATCTGCGGAGATTCATCCCAGCAATCGCCGAGATCACGTGCTGCTTCAGCACCCTCCTCAAGAAGGACGCCGCGTACAACTGGGCTCCTGATCACGAAGCCGCATTCGAAAAGCTAAAGGAGCTACTCACATCCCCAAAGATAATGATCGCGCCTCAACTGGGATCGCCGCTTCTGCTATATCTTACATCAACGACGAAGTCTATAGGAGCGCTCTTGGCTCAGATCTATGAGGGACAAGAGAGGCCTATCTATTACATCTCCCGCATTGTGCAGCCTGCTGAATCAAGGTACACGGACATCGAACGTCATTGCCTTGCTTTATTCTTCGTAATAGAGAAGTTGAGACACTATTTTGCATCGCACAAAGTAGTGGTGGTCACCAAAAGCGACCCCATAAGATATCTGCTGACTCACACCACTCCGGGCGGAAGATTGGCGAAATGGTACATGACCATCTCTCAATACGATATCACATGCGTGAAACCAAGAGCGATCAAGTCGCAGGCGGTAGCAGATCTGTTGGCACAGTTCCCCGACAACAGTTACGAACCTGTGATCGAGGAAGAGCTCGAAGGCCCTGAAATCTACGCGATTGACGTGCCCTATTGGACCCTCCACTTCGACGGTTCGTCAACCAGAAAAGGGGGAGGCATTGGAATAGTCTTGACAAAGCCGGACGGGGAAGTCATACAGATGTCCGCAAAACTCAATTTCGCAGTCACGAACAACGAGGCGGAATACGAAGCTCTGATCGCAGGGCTCCGTGCGGCGAAAGCTTTGGAAGTGAGCAACTTAACAGTCATGGGAGATTCCAAGCTGATTGTTAAGCAGGCCTCGGGCGAATATGGTTTAAAGGAGATCAACCTCCTGCCATACCGTACCCTAGTGCAAAAGCTGATGCAGCAATTCTGCGACGTGAAATACGAGCACAAACCCCGAGCGGACAACAGGCATGCAGACGCCTTAGCAACTCTGGGATCTAAGGTCAGCATAGACAAATGCCCTGCGAGGATTTCCATCGAAGTGCGAACATCGTCGGCATTAACAGAAGATGCGTGCGACGACGAACACATGGATGACGCAGACTGGCGAAAAGCAATCCTGCAAGCTATTGCGAAAGGCACCAGTAGCGAAAGCTGGGTACTCACGAAAGGATACTGCATCCACGACAACACCCTTTACTACAAGGGTCCTGGAGGAATACTCATGCGTTGTGTCTCCGAGCAAGAGGGACAACAGCTGTTAGAAAAGATTCACCAACACGCTTGCGGAGAAAGCGAGGTGTCAATCTACAGGAAAGCTCAGAGATATGGCATTCATTGGCCAGGCATGTCAACAGCTGCAGCCCTGATACAAGGGAAGTGCGAGAGTTGCGCACTAATCAAAGATTCTCTACTTGTCGCTCTAATCGACGACGACACAGACTGGAGAAAGCCATTGTTTGAATTCCTCACCAAGGGCACCGTGCCCGAATCGAGAAAAGAGGCAGACAAATTGAAGAGGAAAGCTTCTCGATATGTGGTTCAAGAAAATCTGCTTTGGCGAAAAGGTCACGAAGGCAACTTGCTGCGATGCCTAGACGATAGGGAAGCACAAGAAGTCATGGACCTCTCCCATCAGGTGGAACACCAGGGAGGTGCTAAATTATGCAGACAGCTCCTCTCAATCGGATACTTCTGGCCCACGATGGAAGTCGATTGCCGCACCAAAGTGCGACGCTGCCAAGAATGTCAATTCAAAGGGAACCTAGTGCACGCTCCCGCCGTGGACCTACATGCACTAGGAACGCCATGGCCATTTCACACATGGGCTTTGGACTTCATTGGCCCCATCCGACCAACGTCACATGGGAACCATTTCATTCTCACCGCAACTGAGCTGTTCACCAAATGGGTGGAAGCAATACCACTGAAGACGGCAAATGCGCTGGCTGTGGTCAACTTCATCCAGGAAAACATCGTATGCAGGTTCGGAATCCCGAATACTATTCTTTCAGATAACGGTACTCCTTTTGTTAATCGTCAGGTAGCTACAAAACTTGCGGAGTACAATATCAGGCAGATATGCTCTACCCCCTATTATCCAAAGGGAAACGGGCAAGCCGAGGCGACCAACAAAACGCTGTTGAGAATTCTGAGCAAGATGGTCGCAGATGACCACAAGAAGTGGGCCGACTCCCTTAACATGGCTCTGTGGGCCTACAGAACTTCTCCAAGGACACCCACAGGGGCCTCGCCATTTCTACTATGTTATGGGGCCGAAGCTGTGGTACCTGTGGAGGTCAGAGTCAATTCGGCAAGGCTGGCCTTCCACGCGCTCTATGAAAACCAACGCGATCATGATTTAGTCTTGCTGGAAGAAAAGCGAGAACAAGCCAAAAGGACTAACAAGCGGTACCAAGAGAGAATCGCTCGCGCCTACAACAAGACAGTCCAGCGACGGGATTTCGCAGTTGGCGACCTGGTCTTGCGCGCATCTGACCACTGCATGCGAGAAGCAACTCACCCAAAGTTCGCAGCTAATTGGGAAGGACCCTTCGAAGTCACAGAAGTCTTCGATAGCGGCTACTGCAGCATACGAAGGTTGCACGGCACAACCTCAACTCCAAGCTCAGTCAACATGCGCTGGATCAAGAAGTACTATCCCTGACTTCTCTTATTTCATACGTTTTATGATAACGTTGCTTAATGTCTCATGTGGCTACGATATTCGCAATCTCCTCTCCCATATGAGAGGATTGTAATTCTATCTCTACCATATGAGAATGTCATAATAAAAGAATTCTCCCAAATGAGAAGTTCATATTTGATTGCTGTTTATATCGCTTTATCTAATTTGTTACAACTGTTAACAATGATTTATTCGCTGCAATAGTAACAAGTACAAACACGATCTCAATCGATCATCAAAGCCTATCTCACACGATAGCAAACGCGATCTTAATCGATCATCAAAGCCTATCTCATACGATAGCAAACGCGATCTTAACTGATCATCAAAGCCTATCTCTTACGATAGCAACAAACGCAAATGCGATCTTAACTGATCATCAAAGCCTATCTCATACGATAGCAAATGCGATCTTAATCGATCATCAAAGCCTATCTCATACGATAGCAAACACGATCTCAACTGATCATCCGAAGCCTATCTTTTACGATAGCAGTCAACATAAACGTGATCTTAATTGATCATCTAAAGCCCATCTCCCACGATGGCAACCAATGCAAATGCGATCTTAATTGATCATCTAAAGCCTATCTCTTATGATAGCAGCTACACGCGAACGCGATCTTAAGTGATCATCTAAAGCCCATCTCCTACGATGGCAGCCACTACAAATGTGATCTTAATCGATCATCTAAAGCCTATCTCTTACGATAGCAGTTACACGCGAATGCGATCTTAAGTGATCGTCTAAAGCCCATCTCCTACGATGGCAGCCGATGCAAATGCGATCTTAATTGATCATTCAGAGCCTATCTCTCATAGTTGCAATCAAATGCAAATACGATCTTAAGCGATCATTAAAGCCTATCTCTTACGATAGCAGCCAATGCAAATGCGATCTTAATTGATCATTTAAGCCTATCTCTCATGGTAGCAATCAAATACAAATACGATCTTAAGTGATCATTAAAGCCTATCTCTTACGATAGCAGCCAATGCAAATGCGATCTTAATTGATCATTTAAGCCTATCTCTCATGGTAGCAATCAAATACAAATACGATCTTAAGTGATCATTAAAGCCTATCTCTACGATAGCAGCCAAACGCAAATGCGATTTTAAGCGATCATCTAAAGCCTATCTCTCGTGGTAGCAATCAAATACAAATGCGATCTTAAGTGATCATTAAAGCCTATCTCTTACGATAGCAGCCAAACGCAAATGCGATCTTAATTGATCATTTAAAGCCTATCTCTTGAGATAGCGGGCTATACAGATGCGATCTTATAATAATCTTCTCGAGCCTATCTGTTACGATAGCAATTTTGGTTAATTATCCAAACCCGTCTGATATGATGGCAACACGAGTGCAGAGTCATCTTGTTAGATCTTCTAAAGATCCGTCTGCTATGATAGCAGTTTATGCGAGAAACGATCTCAAACAAAGCCTATCTTCTATGATAGCAATTTGCACAACGATCTTGATTGATCTCTGGAAAATTATCTGGAACATAACAACGTTGTGAACGTGATCTCATACGATTTACAACGACCAATTACAAGCCCATCCGTCAAGATGGCACAGCTGCGAAATTACGATCTTGAATGATCTAGCGAAATATCTGTAAATTGACATCGCATATGTGAAATCATCACATGTCATTATACAAGGCAAAACAAGCCGAAACGCATGCGAAATTGTATTTTGTTGCAAAGAACAGATGATGCAAATACTATTTATCATTATGAGTCAAATGACTTACAATTTATCTATCTAGATAGCAGCTTACAAGCGAAAAGCTCGCATCTAACTACACAGCCAACATGGCTTACAATACATTCGAAAAATGGCTCATAAGCCAGCAGAAACGCGATACGGAAACCCGGACTGCAAAGAATAAACCGCCCTGGCTTCGAGCGCCGGCTACACGATGCCCAAATCTGTGGGTGACATCTGTAGCAAAGGGGATCTCGCTCTGAAAAGAGCCACATGAAACCATACGGTCGACATTCTGCTATCCGACAAGACCGTTGTCAGATGGGCTCCCCATAACATTTGCCCAAGGAGCCACCGGTTCCGGCGATCTACAGGCAAGCAGAAGCTCCAAAGGGCAAGGGCTCCTTGTAGACGGGGATGAACGCGACGGTTCGTCACCCCGGGCTCACAAACATGAAAGTGACGGATTCTTCTTCGGAGATGCTGAAGAAGAATCACGCCGTTCATTACGAGACGGTAGCATGGTCACTACGGCGCTGCACCTCGCCACGAGGCGGCCGGAAACATGACCTGCACACATAATACACGAAGAAATTTCTTCGAACACACATGAGGTATTATCTGCATCCTCTTTATGACGGTTATAAACAGCAATAAGCCTCATAAAGTGGATCTTGGAAACTATTTCTATAGCACAAAGCGCAAACTCAGGATTCAAAACTTGAAGTTGCCATGAATCAACGAAAAACAAGCGTTGAAGCCAGCAGTCGTAAGGACTCACGGCAAAGCACATTTTTGGGATGAAGAACCCAAATGGCAAAGACAGGGTTTATATAGGCCCTGTGGAGACTCTTCGGTCGCCTAAGATGAGTCAGCAAAATTCAAAAAAGAGGGTAAGTTCAATCACTTACGCCTTGAAAAGCGGTAACAATCAATTACCCTACTAAAGGCTACGACGATTCTGTTGCGTATCCTAATAAATGACGGATAGTCATGATTCGGATGGACTTCCCAACGGAAGCGTGCTTATCTGCCGAGAAATTAGCGCGAAAATCAAGCAAAGAATCAATTGCTGATGTCATAATTGGATATACACAGAAATGTCCAATCAAATCCCGAAAGGGGCAAAACGGGCAAACTCATTGTTTGTTAAAAAAGAAGGGGGAGAAACCCTAGCAACATTACATTAATGTTTCAAAATATTACATTAATGTCTCAATCATTTTCCGGTTTTCTTTTCAAAATTCGAAAAGTCAAAACAAATTTTTGACTAAGGAGTCCTGGGGCTCGAACTGCTCGATCAGCCTCTCCACCTGTTGCACTTCTTGCTTTAGTTGCTCGCACTTGGCATTCATTTCCTGATACAGCTTTACAGCTTCATCAACCTTTTGCTTTTGCTGCTCCACCTTCTGCATCTCAGCTGCGAGATTCTGGTGCCCGAGATTCAGAGTTACAGCTGCGCGAATCAGCGTAACTCTGTCCTTGAGAAATTTGAAACCAAGTCTGCCTTGGACTTTGAGCACGAGATTTTGGCACATGCCACACAGCAATTCAGCACTCTGGGCCGAAATGGTCGCAGGTGTAGCCGCACACAGCTGCTCTAGTATCCAGATGGCTTCAGTAAGGAATAGCCTCCTGTCAAAAGGACTGATCTCCAGACACCTCACAAACGATCGGGGGTATCTGAGGCGCATTCGAACCACCCAGTCTACATCGGTTTGCTTCAAACCTGAGACATCAAAAATGGTTATAATGTCAGAACTCGCAAGCAAATAATGCGACGTGCGAACGGTAAATCTTTACTTACCAGTGCCTTCCAGAATTTCATGAATAGAGGGAATGCGAGCCACCGGGTTGTTCGAAGACTGCCCTCGCTCCATGGCTCTCCTATCAGCTGCGAGCTCCAAACTCTCATAATTAGGAGGAAGAGTGTAAGCTGCACCAGCTGCGATTACATTCCCAACCTGCGAGCCCCAAATGCTCCACGCAGGAGTAGGTGCTTCTGGCTCAGCCATCGCCGGAGGCACAACCGAAGTCACTGGACGGAAGACACTATCAGATGCGGAAATGTTGGCATCACTTGTCCTTTCCTCCTCACCACCGGTACGGACACCTTCGTCCATCCGCACAGCATCAGCTTCGACATCATCAGAAAGCTCGATGACATCCTCGAAACGCTCGCTTACGTGTCCAGCATCCGCGACGGGCTTCTCATTATGGGAGCTCGAGATTGGAACATGGGATGCAGAAGGCTGACTTCTCTGCTCCAGCTCAGGTTCCTCAGCATGACCTGCGATACCAAATGCGATAATATGAGGTAACTTGTGTTATGAGTTATTTCACTATCTTTACTAAAGCTAAGAATAAGCACCTCCACGCGAAGGTGGGATTGGGGTATCCTCATCGTACACTAGGGACGTGGAACCGTGCCCTATCAGTGTATCCTCACTAAGCAGATCTTTAAGAGAAGCGTGATCTGGGACGCGAGTAAACTAGTCATGAATTTGCCTCAAGTGGCCACAGCCTAGTATGCGCGTATCACTCAAAACAATTACCTGAGGGTTCTCCGCATTTGCTTACCAACCAACGGCGAATGTCAGGCTTTGACACACCGTGCTTTAACGCACCCACAATTACATCTCTATAAGTAACTGCGAGATTGAAGATCTCACCTTTATCGCCACCTGCGATCTCTGCGAAGTCCGCTTGGACTTGCTCTAGCTCTGCTGCGTCCTCTCCGGGAACCTCATCTTCCTCCTCCACATGAGGAGCCACTTCTTCGGGAAGCTCGTCTTCCTCGCCAGTTGAACGCACTAAGTCGTCAACATGCAGCTCCTCGAGGCTCCGCTGTTTCACAAGCTCGAGCTCCTCTTCCTCTCGCTGCCTTCTTCTCGCAGCAGCCTCCGCGGCTGTCTTCCGGGATTCAGCAAGAACATCCTCGCTTATGGGATCATCTGAAACGCCAGCATGGGCATTTCTCTTTTGCCTCTTGGCCACGAGGCCACCAACAGCTTCGTCATCATCATCTGCGAATACAAAATTGGTTCAAAGAAAAGAACTGCACAAAAGTCATGATAAAGGACAAGCAAAGGCGACGGAAGTACCTCCTGACTCTTCCTCGCGCATCACAACTGTTCCTTCTTCTTCTTCTTCATTACTTGCTTGGGGCTCCTGCCTCTCTTCCTCTTCCTCTTGATTGAATGGAACGAAGGTTTCAACTGCGAGATCTTTTCGCACCTTGCCGGGCATACGACCCTTACCTTTGTCCTTGACAGAAAGGGACCTCACTGGGGGCGAAGCTGGAGCGCTCCTAGGGGAAGAAATCGTAATCCCCTTTTGCCTAGGCCTCTTCGCTCTCGGCGCCGCAGTCGCTGGAGGGGACGGGTCATCTCTAGGAGGGGACGGAGCCGGAGGGTTGTCTATCAGCGAGTCAGCAAAAGTGTTCATGACTCCGCGAACTTTTGTTTCGACCTCGGCATCCATCCTCCATGCTAGCCGGTACGACTCCCCCCTCCTTCTAGTGGCAACAATGGTATCCACCAGCGATTTGGAGCGGTCACCAGCTGCGAACCTCCGCACATGACACTGGACAATACAGAACGAAAAACATCAATGCAAGCAAATCAAAAAGCTTAAAGCACACAAGGAAACTGCTTACCTCAGCAAACGCCTTGCTGTATTTGATGACCTGCGTGTCACCTTTCTTGATTGCATCGACCTGCTCCTTCAGAATGAAATCGGGGCACAAATGATTCTCGCGGTCCAACAACGAGTAGCAACCGTACTCAGACTCGCTCAAACTGCAATTGGGGCGAAACGGAAAAGAGTTTCTCTTGATCAAGGGGGCCCTTCCTGGCTGCGCCGCAGCCTCCGTCTCCATCCTCGTCTGCTGGGCAATCCAGTATGCGATCCAGTTCTGGGAACAACCACCCTTGCGAGTTCCCGCAGGCTGCTCGAAGGGAAGATTGCTCATGAGGACCGTCTTGCACTCCTTTGTCAGCAAGCGCTTGTAGCACCCTCTGACGATAGACTGGGGCCAGATTGATGGGGCCACCGCATCGAAACCAAACTGAGGAGAGACCCGAGTGGGGTCAACATCCACTGTAAGCCTTTCATATCGTGGCACGAGCTCACGAATGTGCTCTGCAAGTGCAGGAAGAGAACCTCGCAGACACCAGCAAAAGAACTCACGATACCGCTCGTGGAAATGCGGCCCCTTTTCAAAGAGAAGGTCTTCCGACAAGACCATACCTTTGGAAGGGTATAGCTTTGGAAACCACCGCACATTCTCGACACGTGTGGCGTAGGGCCTGGCAGTGAACTCCCTTCGTTTGTCGCATATCAAGCTCCAAGTACACTTGGTGTTGCTTGCTCCAAACCATCTCGCAGCTCTCCCGCTGTTGAACGCTTCCGTCTCGCCTGGGGGACACCACTTCTCAAGTGGGAGGGGAGTTGGAGCATAAGACGGCCAGCGCTCAAAAACCCACATTGTCAAAAAGCTGATATTGACAAAGGTCAGGACATCGAGACGGCCGCGCGATTCCCTCATCGCCAGAACCAGCTGGTCCAGCCTATAATACAACGTACCCAAGACCAAGGGTCCGAGCGCGACTCTCTGGCCAAGAGCGAGCCTCACCGCAAGTGGCAGCACATGGTAGAAGACCCCGTCATGGGGGTGACCATCAATCAGATACCTCGACAGCCAAGCACAAAGAAAGGCGCAAAGGGTCAGATGATAACCCTTGCCCTCTACGTAATTCTCGGCCTTCGGGTTTCCGCTCAAAAGCTTCTTAGTAATGCTGCTGCTCGCATAGTCTCGGAAGAAGTACTGCAACCACTTGTTCCAGGTATTCTTCGCAGACGTATCGACAAGCTGCCAGTTCGGAAGAGGTTCCGTACTGGTCCACCGAGTGGAGATTTTCTTTACCTCTGCTAGACACTCCTCCATCTGCGCGTACAAGGCCAATTCCGCAGGTGTTCTTAAGTGACTCAAGGGGTCCACCTCGCCCATGGGGGAAAGCTCATACAGCATTTGAACGTCCTCGAGCGTGGGGGCAGCCTCGAACTCAGCAAAGTGAAACGTGTGAGTCGCAGGCGAATAGCGGGACAAAAGGTCTAGAAGCATGGACTGATCCAGCTTCACGGCAGCACCCTTCATAGCACGGACAGCGAAGAAAATGCCGGCTTTATCGAGAGTTTCGGCGTAATTACCCAACACGTGGTCAGTCCACTCATCCATATAGTCCAACTTCTGGACAAACGCCTGGGTAGAAATTGCAGTGTATGGGAAGTGCCCATTCTCGATTCCCAATCGAACCACATTCTCGGAGCCAACTAACTCGAGCAAGGCTGAGTTAACTGGGCGAGTCAGCGTTAAGAACTGCTCAACGGGGACAGGATCAGGCATCCTCTTCGCCTTCACCCTCGCGTGGTAAAAATCTTTCCCACCCAGAAAGGGGGCTTTTCGCCACAGAGCCTGCGGAAGCTCCGGCATCTCTTCATCTTCCTTGACGGGTCTGGTTACTCTTGTTTTGGCCATTCCTGCGAAAGGGCAAAAAAAAAGGGGGGGAGAAATACCACACTTCAGTTTGAATTTTGGAGTTCGAGATCTATGCAAAGGAAAGCAGGCAGTTCCGGTGCCGATTTCAGAAATTGGGGATTTGCAAGACCCAATATTGTCGAAAGATTAAAAACGAAGCAGGTTTAAAGATCAAAACCTCTTCACAGATTTCATGGGTTTACAGATTCAACGCAGTTCAAGGCAAACGCCGGTATTTTAAAATCAAAAAGTAAACGAGGTCAACCTTGTTTCCTTGAAGCCTGCTTGGATATGCACAGTTGAAGAATACGATTTGCAGTTCTGAACTGATGGTTGATGATCTGGATCTGCTCTCGAAGATCTCCGGGTACCATTCACTTTAAGAGAAAGAAGCAATGCTTTGCAATGATGGGATACAAGGTATTTATCCAAAAGAATGAAGGGTTGCGTCCCTTCAGTAGTCGAATCGCAACCGTCACCGTCGTGTCGCGCAATCACAGGACGGGCTGACGTCACGCCTAAAACCCTAAAGGTCAGACGGCACGACTCTAGGGGTTTTAGGTCATAATGACACGCACGGGGGCTGAATCTACCCGTATTTGAATTGGTGCGTGACGACGACGCGCATGTTGGTTTCCGCGCATGGAAGCCTATACAGCTACGAGCCTTCACGCGCAGAAAGGGGGCTAATGTAGATACTGCTTTATGACATGGCAGATCTAGGCCACGTGGCAAGCATCCAGCACACCATATTGTGCTCCACACACACAGGATCACCAGCCGAGCTGATCCATGTGGGGGCTGCGAGACAGAGCCCTCGCATACCACTGCACGGGACTTGTAGGGACTTTGTGGTTTGGAGGCTAGAGTAAGCCCTGTCGCGTGCGAGCCAAGCCCGCGCGCGACCTTTAGTAACTGTTTTGAGAGATCTATGGCACGAGCTCCCTAGACCCGGTCAATCCGGTCAAACCCGGTCAATCCGGTCAAACCCGGTCAACCTCGTAACGGTTCCGGTACTCGCGCACCACGTGCTCTAACGGTTCCTATATACTCGGACGAACGTGCCGTTATGGTTAAGCTAATTAAGCCGCCATCAATGGGCGCATTAACCACACTACAACGGTCACGTTCTCCAGTATATATATATCGTTAACCTTTCCATACAAAGGAGAACAACACTGCCATACGCGGAAGCTCTGCCAAACCTCTGTCTCTCTCTCAGACATTGCTACTGACTTGCTCTCTCCCTACACACACCCCTATTCTTCCTGTGCGATCCCTGATCCACTACGTACGGTGTACACGGAGGTCTCCCCGCCGGAATCTCTTGTGCACACCTGGTGATGTAACACTCATGGATGATGAGCCTACTACCTATGGAGAGGCCATGAAAGGGCTGGAATCTAAGAAATGGCCTGAAGCCATGATATCCGAAATGGAATCCATGTACACCAACAAAGAATGGACTTTGGTGGAACCACCCGAAGGGACTCGGCCCATAGGGTGCAAGAGGTTCTTTAAGAAGAAGACCGATATGGATGGCAATGTAGTTGCCTACAAAGGCCGATTGGTGGCAAAAGGATTTAGACAAATTCATGATATTGATGATGACGAATTCTTTTCTCCGGTTGCGATGACCAAATCCATTCTTATCTTACTTGCTATTGCAGTTCATCACGACCATAAGATTTGGCAGATAGATGTCAAAACAGTGTTTTTTTGGAATAGATTCCCTAGAGGCAATCTTATTTAGCATGAACATTACTTTTGGCTAGAATATTCATCGCATTACGTATGGAGATATTAAGTATAATGAAGTCCAGAGATTGCAAATTTGTTGTTTATCTTAAATATCCCTAGTCGATTATACTGATATATAGGACGGTCAATTATAGACTAGTATGTGGGTAGATTGATATGGAGATATCAAGTCTAGCACATGGGTATGCATTAGGAGTAATGGCGTACTGGATTGACCCACAACGAGGAGGCTACATACGAGTTATGTAAAGTCACAAGTGCTTCTCGTAGTGACAATGGTATTGTCATCCTTAGACTTGAAGTCACTAGATCCTCTAGTTGTGGAAAACTGTGTTTTGATATCGTCAAGCGCTACACTGTAACTGGGTAGTAATAAAGGCGCGTATCGGACTCAATAGGAAGCAAGCTTAGAGATGGTAGTGATGTAGATAGAATTTTTCCCTCCCGCATAACGGGAGCAAATATCGACGGCCACTCGAGGGATGGTGCTTATAGAATGTCTGGCCAGACTAAGATAAATCAATATGGGATATTGATGTTACTTTGCATTGATAAGACTATGCCCAAGATCGAGAAACTATGGATTGGATATATGAGTGTGACTTCTACGTCTCGTGTCCAATCCGGATATATAGAAAAAGGGATGAGATAATACTTGCACAAGGTTTGTCGGATTACTGACTATTTCTATTAGTTGGGTGGCATGGATGTGTTGCTAGACACCGCTCCATGTTAGTAATGATTACTAACAACTAAGTAGAAAACTATGGGGTCACACACTCTATGGATTAAACATGATGCGGGAATTAATTAATATGATTAATTAAATAGAAGGATCAATGCGCAACCACATGCAAAATTAGTGGGACTAATTTGCAATGTGGACTAATTCATGTAAGAACATGATTAATATTGGGGCTTTTATGTAGTTAACAAGGAGTTGTTAGACTATATAAAGAACACTCCTAGCTTATTTCTTATAAGGGCGTCATAAATGTTTTGACACAAGGAGAGAACAAAGTAAGAAGAGATATAAAACACTAGAAGGTCGAACCCCCTTAGTGCCGCCCCTCTACCCATCGACCTCAAGGAGGGTACCGCCCCCTCCTTTGCTCTGGTCTACGTGATTTTTCTTCTTCCTCCTTCATCCCTAGCTAGAACAAAGGTGTGGAGGATCCGGATACAATCCAAGGAATGGACTATCCATAACGACGTGAACACTATTTCGCGTTTGAAGTCATCCAATGAAACAAACAAGGTATTTGATACTAAATCCTATACTATCGTTATAATGTCTAGTCCTGTGATCCTTGAGGCTCTTGTATGGATCTTTATTTGTTTTATTCCACTGCGTAATCCGTTACAAAACGCTACAGTGGTATCAGAGCCAGGTTGTAGAGCATAACATAGTTTATGTGTTAATTTTGTTAGTTTTACACCTTAATTGTTGATTATCGCGTAGAAATAATTATTGATGCAACTTTGAATATGATTCAACCAAATTAGATCTAATATTACATAGGATGTAAGGATTTGTGAATTTGGATCACAAATGATGTGTAATTTTGGATCTTGAAACTAGAATTAGGGCACAAATTGGAAAAAGGGGTTTTTCAATTTGGAACCAACTAAACATGGGCAAAAAGGAAGGAAGAAGTTGTTTTGGAAACAATTCCTAAGAGGTTCACCCCCCTAGGGTCCGCCCTTCCTCTTCCTTTCCGCCCAAGCATGCCACGACTAAGGGTCCGAGCCTCCCTAGCGCACGACCTAGCCGTGTGGGCTGGGGGCCGGCCGACCCAAGGCTTTGTGGTTGTCCTTTGGGGTTCGGCCAAGTGTGTTGGTGGGCCCATTGGACCGTTTTGACCCTAGTTCATGAAAAATCAACTAAAATTAACCAAGTGCGTTCAAATTGGATTTTAATTGTCTATGTGCTATTTGCATGGTGATTGGATATGCCCTTATGTGTGGATGTTGTGATTTTTTTATTTTGTGGTTTATTTTTTACGGCCTGCGAGCCGGTATAATTAATGTAATAGTTAATTAGGTTTTACAGCATGCGTGCCGGTCTTCTTCTCAACATGTGAGATCTCTCTATTTAGTATAGATGCCATATAGAATTAGATAGAGTAGATTATAGTCAAGACATGGAGTAGAAGCATAAAAAATAGAAGAAACCACAAGATGGCGACATTCCACAAAGCTATGAAGCATGGACTAAAAGATGGAGGCGCATGGAGATGAGCTTGCTATTTTAGGGTTCATAGATATTCTCATTGGCTTGGGAATATCTTAGTTTAGAGGCCATATCCATATCACATTTAATTTTTGTTTGTAGTTGTTTAAGTTATTGTCTTGTTATTTATTGTTGGTGTATGGATGATACAAGCATAACTGGTAACGAGATAATACAATCCAGATCTTTTATTGTGAGTTTTCCCAATTCAAAATAAGTAGATCAGTTGATATGGATCAACAAAACAATTAAAATTGAAAGAAAAATCCCTCAAATTAAATATTGCGTTTTGCCTTCTCATTACTTAAACACTCATCATGATCATGCTTTACCAAGGTCGTGCGTGCCAAAGCAAGGCGACTTGGTTCATCATGATGTGATGCGATGGCCCAAGCAACTAATGTGCAATTTTTGGAGTAAGAGGTTGGACGCAACTAGGTGATTTTAATGGGATTAAAAACCTAGAGGCAACGAATTGGAATTATTTATGGGATAGATAAATAACGAGTTATTTGCCCAATTGAACCAAGAATATCATAAGGATGCAATTGGAATTATTCATACCTAAATAACTAATTTTTGGGTGACTTGCCAAAGGAAGATAAAAAAGAAGTGAAATATGAATCTCTGCATTAATATTGAGGGTTATTAGTCCGAGAAAACTAGTGGGAGCTATGTTTAATAATCTAACCATTATTAAATATAGTCATTTGTTCACAAAAATACTAAACTTGTATATTTCTCATTTTGTATAATTCCAATGGCAATTAATTCATCGAATTCATCACATTCCCTACGAGCCGTCATTGATAAGGACAAGCTTTCTGGAACAAAATTTGTAGACTGGTACAGGAACTTGAGAATCTTTCTCAAGCAGGAAAAGAAACTGTATATTCTAGAGGAGCAAGTTCCTGATGGTCCAAAAAACAATTCTGCCGCAGCCATGAAGGCGCATCAAAAGATCGTGGATGATGCTAATGATGCAGTCTGCCTTATGCTTTGCACCATGAGATCTGAGCTTCAGAAGCAACATGAGAGCATGTCTACGTTTGATATGATCATTCACTTGAAGTAGCTCTTCTAAGAGCAGGCGATGGTTGAGCAGTATGAAGTTTCCAAGGCATTGTTCAAATGTCATCTGTCAGAGGGAAATCATGTGGGGCCTCACGTGCTCTGTATGATCGGATACTTGGAGAGCCTCACATGCCTAGGTTTTCCGGTGTGCCAAGAGTTGGTGACTGATCTCATCTTGCAGCCGTTGCCTGATAGTTATGGACAGTTCATCATGAACTCAAACATGAATGAGATCGTCAAGCCTCTGCCAGATCTACTCAATATGTTGAGGATAGTTGAACAAAGAATCAACAAGAGAAAGCGCAAAGCCATGATGATGATGATCAAAGGAAAGAGCAAAATTTTTGCTTTTACCTCCAAGGGAAAGGCAAGTCTGTTGTCAAACCTAAGGAATATGCCCGTAAACCTGCTGGTGGGGTTTCCTAGGGCATGGCTAAGGGTGATTGTCACCACTGCAGTCAACCTGGACACTGGAAGAGAAACTTCCCAAAGTATATGGAGGATAAGAGGCTTAGAATAGTGATTCCACCACCACCATGTATTTCTGTTATAGATGTCAATTTAACTATCTGTTCATCTTGGATATTGGATACTGGATGTGGATCTCACATTTGTCGAAATGTGCAGGATCTAAAGAGAAGTATAAGATTGGGTAAAGGGAGATAGATCTGCGTGTGGGAATGGAGCAAAAGTCGCTGCATTGGCCGTGGGCGTGTACGAGATGTATTTGCCTTCAGGATTAGTTTTAGAATTAAATAATTGCTATTTCGTGCCTGCTATGAGCAGAAACATTATTTATATTTCTTGTTTGAACAAGGAAGGTTTTACTATTTCAATATAGGAAAATTGTTGCTCCATTTAATCTGATAGTATTCACTATTGTAGTGCGCAATTATTTAATGTATTACATATCATTGATAATCATGTCTATAACATAAATATCAAAAGGATTAAAATGAATGACTTAAATACTACTTATCTTAGCACTGTCGTCTAGGCCAAATAAACGAGAAACGTGTATCTAGACTCCATAAAGATTGATTTCTAGACTCATTTGATTTTGAATCATATGAGACATGTGAAGCTTGTTTATTAGGAAAGATGACAAAATCCCCTTTAAATAAGAAAGGTGAGAGGTCGAGTGAGCAATTGGCGCTCGTACATATTGATGTCTGTGGGCCATTTTCCACGCCTGCCAGAGAACATTTATTGATGATTTCACTATATACTGCTTTGTATACCTTATGAACGACAAATACGAATCCTTTGAAAGTTCAAAGAATTCAAGAATGAAGTAGAGAAGCAACTTGGCAACAGTATCAAGGCTCTACGATCGGATCGTGGACGAGTATACTTAAGCCAAGAGTTTGACGATTATCTTAGAGAGTGTGGGGTATTGTCCCAAATCACTCCATCCGGAATGCCGCAATTGAACGGCGTGTCCGAAAGGAGGAATCAACCATTTTTGGACATGGTTTGATCTATGATGTGTCAAAATGATACTACATTATCATTTTGGGGCTACTCTCTACAGTGTGCAGCTTACACCATTAACCTTGTTCCATGTAAATCGGTCATGAAGACTCCATAGGGGATGTGGAGTGGGAGGCATCCCACAGTGTCCTTCATGAGGATTTGGGGCTGCAATGTCTACGTAAAACTTTTACAAAAATAAAAGCTCGGGCCCAATTCAGATAAATGTAAGTTTGTGGGATACCCTAAGGAAACTAAGTGATATTACTTCTACAATCCAACCGAGAACAAAGTGGTTGTTGCCCGGTCCGACGTGTTTCTAGAGAGTGATTTTGTGTCTAAGGAATCAAGGGGGGAATGTAGAACTTAAAGAAATTGAAGAACCACAAACCACTTATCCTACTATAGAACATGAACAGGAACCACAAGATGTTGTGGATGAACCTGTTCAACACAAGAGCTTCACAGGTTTAGTAGAGTGCGCCAGGAGCCAAAGAGGTATGGATTTCTTGTGACTGAGCCTGTTGACGCGTTGCTCATGGATGATGAGCCTACTACCTATGGAAAGGCCATGGAAAGGCCCGACTCTCAAAAGTGACTTAAGCACATGGAATCCGAGATGCAATCCATGTATACCAACAAAGTAAGGAATTTTGTGGAACCACCCCAAGGGGCACGACCCATAGGTGCAAATGGGTCTTCAAGAAGAAGACCGACATGGATGGTAATGTGATTACCTTTAAGGGTCGATTGGTGGAAAAAGTATTCAGATAAATCCATGGTATATACTATGATGAAATCTTTTCTCCAGCCGCGATGATCAAATCCATTCGAATCCTACTTGCTATTGCAGCTTATTACGACTATGAGATTTGGCAGATGGCTGTGAAAACAACATTCTGTATGGAAACCTCCTTGAGGATGTGTACATGACACAACTTGAGGGTTTTGTTGATCGAGAGCATGCAAATAAAGTCTGTAAGTTACAACAACCCATTTATGCATTGAAGCAACCTTCTAGGAGTTGGATTTGACGTTTTGATGAAGCCGTCTGTAGATGGTGCTTTCCAGGACAGACAAACCACAACCACGTGGCAGCAATCTAGCACACCCGGTTGTGCTCCATATACACCGGATAACTACCTATGCTTATCCATGTGGGGGCTGCGAGACAAGGCCCTCGCGTACCAACACGGGACTTTTAGGGACTTAGTGGTTTGGAGGCTAGGGTAAGGCCTGTCGCGCGCGTGCGACACCGGTATGTACGGTCAGGTTCCTAACGGTTCCTAAATACACGGTTGAACGTGCCGTTACGGGGGCTACCATTAAGCCGCCATTTATGGTGCATTAACCCCCTCACAGCGGTCACTTCCCCACTATATATAGGATCGTTAGACCTCCGTTGCGACAGTCTAGAGCAACCCAGCTACACGAGATCTTCCGGACTTACCGAAGCTTTGCCATTAAGTTGTCTCTCTCTCTCACAGTAACCATTTCTTACCCTCTCCCTACACACACCCTATATCTCTCTGTGTCCTTATTCTCTACTTGAGTGCACACTTAGATGTCTCCGAGGGATTTCAGTGAGAACAATTTGGTGAACACGACGTGAACACTCATCTTCAGAGCTTTTATCCTTCAAAACCGACCAGAAGAAATGTCTTCTGATGGAAACGTTCGTGATGGTGACCAATCCCCTTCCAACGAGGAAACCTCAAGGGACGAAGGACCACTCAACACCATTCGTAACACCAATGTTCGTTCCCAGACAGCTACCGGTAGTGGAACCTCTTTAGAGGCACTCAAAGCCACGATTCAGAGTCAAGCACAGATTATGCAGGCCCGGTCCACCCAGATTGCTCAAATCATGACGATCTTGGCAAAGTTTGTCAAAACACCGCCACAGGGGCTTCAGTCCCACCATCGACAACCCCGTTGCCTCTACCATTGGTGGCAACCACATCTATAGTGCACGCACTATTTCCCAATCCTCTTTTTCTGGAGGCCTTGGGCCTCAAGCGTCGGGCGTCTCGACGAGTTCCTCCCTGATGACGACGGGAAAACCTACGTCATACTCGGCAGTGCCTTATCATGCAAGTGGTGCTTTAGGCAGCCATGCACTCCCGCAACCACCTCCCTATGATCCAAGCATGCCCTACATTCCGGGCTTCGCGGCCTTGTAACAACGTATAGACAGCATCATCGCGAAGTAGATCTTCGTAGATACTGTCAACCCAAAGGTTCACAGCGCGCCTCCCATTCCGCGGGACATCTACTTGATGCCCAAACCTGTTGGATACAAAGCACCCAAGTGGGAGAAGTTCGAAGAAGTTGGTGGGAACGCACACAAGAATGTGATGTGATTCGTTGACATGATGGGCCCACATGGGGTAGACACTACACTGTTAATGCACGAATTCCCTAAGTCTCTGGGGGCCGTCGCATATAAGTGGTACACAACCCTGGAGGCCAGATCTTTCAGGACATGGGAAGATATGGTGAAGAAATTCTACACCAAATTCTTTCAAGTTGAAGAAAAGGTCACCACTATCCCGCGCTCACGCATGTACCAGAGCCATGACGAGGAGGGGGTCGCCTTCATTAAAAGGTTCAGGGCCAAGTCCTTGGAGTGTGTCGACGATGTCCTGGAAAGCCGACTGGTGGAGATATGCCTTCAGGGAATGTGCGATGAAAAGATGAAAAAGAGGTACGCTAACGACCGACCGAAAGCCGACTGGTGGAGGTACGCTAACTTAAATATGCCTACCTTTTTGAGATTGACGGAAAGCACTAGGAACGTGGAGCAGCTGGTGGAAAGGATGAAAAAGAGGTACGCTAACGACCGAAAGCAGGCGAATCCCAGCTTCAAGGTGGGAAAGTTCAACTATAAACAAACGCGAGACACCAACATTTATGTGGTATCATCCCCAGCAAGCAGCAGCGGGCTACACCTCAGGGGGCACCACCTTTTGCCTTGTCCGATTGAGGATGCAATAGACCTCTACAAGAGATGGCGCAAGGACGGTATTCTACAAGCCCTGGAACACAAGTCCATGAGAGATTAGTTGCCGGATCCAAGGTTGGGTGAATGCCACGGGCAGGTGCTGCACCCAACCAGGGAATGCAAGAAGCTCAGGTGGTTGGTGGACAGGAAGATACAGGAGGGTCAGTTGGTCGTTGATGAGCCTCCTAAACACGTACGCAACAACCCCTCTTTCTCACGCGAGGCAGGATCCCAAAGGAAAAGAGATTGCTATGATATCCATTGTAGACCTTGAGGAGTTCATGGAGGCAAAGGCCCCGGTGTTCACGGAAATCCACGAAAATGAGAATTATGGCATTGACACAGAGGATTCGCATGCTGAGAGGATGAAGGACTCTGCCAAGTTCGTTAAATTCTTCGATGAGCTGAATTTTTCGAACACTTGCAGACAAGAGATGATAAAAGCGATCTTAAGGGTGGTCGAGGACCATGGGAAAGAATTGGTAATCTCCAACGGAAAGGTTGTGATGGCCCCGCGACCAGGCGGTTTAAGCATAACGTTTGACGAGTCAGGCAGGAACACTGAGCCAATCATCAGAGGCCGATGTACGTAACGGTCATTATCAACAATGTAGAGTTAAAGATGGCCTTTTTTGATGGAGGTGCTGCAGTAAATGTCATCCCTCTTAGTACTCTAGAATTAGCAGGAATTCCCCGAGACAAGATTGTTAAGAGGCCGTCACCACTAATGGGTTTCGGAAGCGACTCTAGATAATATTTGGCTGGATTTGATTAGGGAATCAGATTGGCTAGATCAAGTGTTCTGCAAAATTTCACGTTATCGAGGCCAACACCACTTACCACATGATTATCGGCCGGGCATGGATCCATCGCTTTGACGCTGTACCCTCCACGGCTCACCAAGTTATGAAGGCCATTTGGAAAAACAAAGTAGTCGCAATTCCTGCCTCGGTGAACCCCTTCAATCTAGAAGAAGCACATTTTTCCGAGGCTGTATGTGTTTACAGAATTGGCGGATGAGTCTACTTGAGGCCCGTTTCGGTCAACTCCCTTACCCAAGTGGGAAGACGTCAAGGGGCAGTCACCAGCTAGAGTAATGGTGATACAAGAAGAATCTAAGGAGAAGGAGTCCACACGGGAGGAGATTCCCAAGGTTGCTTATAAAAAGAGTGTCTACACCCTAAAAAGGGTCACCAAGCATGACAGCGAGGGCAGGCAGGTAAGTAGTTTCTAATCCAACGGCAGGAAGTGCTACCGCATCTGAAAGCTGCAACGGGACTACTAACACTCCAACTCCACTCAAACACGCGACGGTATTATCTTTAGCCTTCTCTTTGCTGGGCATTGTGATTAACAATTGTACACCCCTGGATATTCCCATATGAAGGTTTCATGAGTGATAATAACCCTCTCATGGGGAAGCCCTTTTCTGATTTATTACAAGACTCATCTTACTACCTTACAGCGATGCATGGGGTATAAGCCTATCTTCCTAGATAGCAGCCGCTCGCAAAATAAAAAGCCTATTTGTTTAGATAGCAGCAAAATGCGAATATAAGACTATCTCATATGGTAGCAGCTAAATCGCGCAGCAAAACCCGAGTGTAAGCTTATATCATATGGTAGCAACCAATTGCGAATTAGAAAGACTATATGTTTAGATAGCATCCAAAATCAATCAAAGCCTATCTGTCAAGATAGCAGCAAAAACAAAAAGCCTATATATTTAGATAGCAGCCAAACGCGATCAAAGCCTACCTGCTTAGATAGCAGCAAAAACAAAAAGCCTATCTGTCTAGATAGCAGCAAAAACAAAAAGCCTATCTGTTTAGATAGCAGCCAAACGCGATCAAAGCCTATCTGTCTAGATAGCAGCAAAAACAAAAAGCCTATCTGTCTAGATAGCAGCAAAAACAAAAAGCATGTCTGTTTATATAGCAGCCAAACGCGATCAAAGCCTATCTATCTAGATAGGAGCAAAAAAAAAGCCTATCTGTTTAGATAGCAACCAAACGCGATCAAAGTCTATCTGTCTAGATAGCAGCAGAAACAAAAGGTCTATCTGTTTAGATAGTAGCCATACGCGACTAAAGCCTATCTGACTAGATAGCAACTCATTCCAAACCCGTCGATATGTGCGATTGAATAGAAAGTCAAAGCGCGAGTTAGAAGTCTACTATAGTAGACAAAACAGCGAATGCAAAGCATACTTTCATAACAGTCAAATGCGGCTTACAGTTTATCTATCTAGATAGCAGCTTAAAGCAAGGTTTACAAACAGAAAAAAAAAAAAAAAAAAAAAAAAAAAAAAAAAAAAAAAGATTGAAACCAAAAATCGAAGTGTTCTTAGGGAACTTTCCTACATGACTCTAAAAACTACGAAACTTAATGCCGCCGTCGACGTCCTCGACCAAAACAGAGCTCTTGTTCATAGCCCTGACATGGCAAGGAGCCAGATGAATTTCAAGCCATGAAGGCTGCTGATGTGAAGAACAAGTGGGAGAACAAGTCATGGAGTAGGAAGCTAATCGTGCATAAGGAAATAGAACACCTACTTGTTACTCCCTGGTTGAGACAATGGTGGAAAATAGTTCTCCCCAGGAGGACCAACGGAGATGCACACCACTCATTACTTGCTAGTTTAGGAATCGGCGCAAAGTTTCTCTTCGGAGGAGGACCACCGGAGATGACCCCTGCAAACATGATGAGGAAAAAGATGTCTTCATTCCAATGAAAGAGCTTACACAGCTGGTCTTCGAAAAAACCAAGCGTTTCAGGGGCTTTTTCAGCTAATTCCATGGCAGTCATTTCTATAGCACAACGCTTAGATTCAAAGCCAATGGAGCAGAGCTGATACGGATTGAAAAGTGGTAAAGAACAATGAAAAGAGTGGCGAGGACTTGGGAGAGGTTGCATTTTTTCAATCACAGGGACCCAGATGAAGAATGAAATAGCAAGAAAGGGGGTTTATATAGGGCTTAGAGTAGACTCTTCAGTTTCTCGGATGAGTCAGCAACACATCGAAAATGAGCAAGAATCAATGACCCTATTAAAGACTATAAGGATACAGTAGCCCTAGGCAATGATGAATTTTGGGCCCACTGTGTGACAAGTATACTTTATTTCAATTCGTGGCGGCACGATAGTTCAGATAATAATGGCGGATCATGGGGACTTGAGCCTACAAAGGTCTAAAATATTCTGGACTCACCAAAAGTCCTGAGACATTCGGTTCTAAGCTACAGCAAAACATGATACGTGTGCGTAAGCCTATCTGTCTTCGATAGCGGAAAAAATAATTAAGTCTAGTGAAAGCGTTCCTGTTTATGCAGCAACCAGACGTGCGTGAAAACTTGGCCCATGATAGCCTAAAACAAGACGCTATTTACCTACAAGAAGCAGACACATAAAGCTTCGCATTCATAAATAGGAACCAACCAAAAAGAATTTCAAAGTACGCAAAACCAACGCGCGCAAAAGCAGGATATGCTCAAGCAATCCAAGGAGCGCGGCCACAAGAAGCATATAAAGATTACATCAAAAGCAGTTCAAAAGAAAGAGTTTTGGCCAAATTTAACTTTTAATCCGTGAAGAGATCTTTCAGAAGGGAATCTCCTGCCGACAAGTGAATAGAGTTGGCAGCCAATTGCTCCAAGAGAGCCTTGTTGTCTTTATAACGCTTGTCGGCTTCCTCGAACTCTCTGATGGCTTTCTCCAGCTCTGCCTTGCGCGCTTGAAGGGCGGCCTTCTCTTCGTTATAGCCATAGTTCTCAGACCTGAGTTGAGCATAATTGCGGACCCTGGTTAACCTCTGTATGAGGAAGCCCAGATCCAATTGCCCCGCTACGATTTCTTAAAGCTCGTCCGCGCTTGCAAGGAGATTCTGGGCACTTTCAACCGTGGTGCTTGAGGGGCTAGTCCCATGCACCTTATCCAAAAGGGCATTCATTTCATTGAGTAAAACCTCTCTGTCCCCGAGCAGTAGCTCCAGCACTCCTGAAAATGTTCTTGGATACGATAGGCGCACCTTCATTAGCCATTCAAGACAAGACTTGTCGATATCTATACACGTGGAAACAAGAACGAAGCACTCAGCAAAAAATGAGTTAAACAACTAAGTATCATGAATAAGACTGCAATGGCCTTACCAGTATCTTTGACAATTTACCGAAGAGTGGAATAGGATCCGCTGCTTGCGAGCTAGAATTAACTGCCTTGACCATCGCGCCCAGTTGACCCAAACCCGTCATCATCAAGAGCTTCGCGTTTGGTTGAAAAGGCTCCTGCAGTACTTTCCTTAACAGAGGTGGAATGTTCACACAACTTAGCATCACATTCGACCCTTCCATCACTTTTCCTTGGGGAAGCATCCTGTCCAGAATTCATAACCGTTGAGGCTCGCTCAGCACTTATTCCTCGCCCAACATATTCTTCATCCGAAAGAGATATTTCTTGGGTGATGGGAGCAGCATCATCCCCCTTCCTTCGCCGGTCCTCTTCCTCCTGCTCGGAAATGAACTCGAGGCGTTCTGCGTCAGCGTCACCTTCAACCATTGAAGTCTTTTCCACCGGACCTTACTCCGAGACTCCTGCAATAAAAATTTCACGCTCAGCAACCACTATGGTGCTGCGGGGGCGATAAGGCCTCAAGGGAAAGGGTCGGGCTCTGCAAAAACAAGTGGGTTACTCTCGAAACAACAGAAAATGGAAATTAAAAACCTCTACCAGTGTTTGAAGCGGAAAATCCCCACTTATAAGGGTTTTCCAGCAATATGTTGGGTTTTGATGTAGGTAACGCAGCGGAATAACAAAAATTTAATTCCTACTCAAAGCCCACCAAGGATCACAGGAAGAGACATCATAACATGATAAGGGCATAGAAGATGTGTACCTTTTGGTTCGGGAGATCACACGAAGAATAATGTCCTCGTCTGTACGGTTGATCCACGTCTAGAGGTAAGATCTAGATTCTTCCTTCTAAAGTGATAGTTTGGACGGGAGGAAGAGGGAAGATGGAATCAAGCAACAAACGATGCAAAGAGTGGTTCGGCCATCTCTTTTAGGTTGACGGGACAGGGGCAGACGCAGGGGCTTCGGCCCTTGTGCTCTCTCTCTCTCTTGATTTCTCTCCAAATCACTTACGTTATGAGAATTAACATTAGTGGGAAGGAAGCTAGAGCCTCCATTATATAGACCAACAACACTTGTTAGTTTACATAAAGGCCCTTCCTAGTTCTACATGAACTTGGATTAGTCCCTTCCTTGCATATTAGTCCTACTAAGTTTGCAAGTTGTTGCAAAGTGATCCTTCTCATTAATTTATCATATTAATTAATCCTAAATCTGGTTCTACTCTATTTGACGTGTGACCCCATAGGTTTCTACTTAGTTGGTAGTAACTTATTACTAACATGGAGCGGTGTCTAGCAACACATCCATGCACCCAAATAATAGAAACAAGTCAGTGATCCCGACAAACCTTTGTGCCCAATATCACACATTGCACTATCCCTGTGTCTCCATATCCGGATTGGACAAGAGACATAAATAGTCACACTCGTATATCCAATCCATAGTTCCTCGATTCTGGGAATATGCTTATGCAAGCAGATAACATCAATATCTCGATATTGATTTATTTATCTGAGTCTCGCTAGACATTCAATAAGCCTCATCCCTCGAGTGGCCGTGGATATTTGCTCCCATTATGTGGGAGGGAAAAATTCTATCTACATCACTATGATCTCTAAGCTTGCTTACTATCATGCCCGATAACTACCTTTATGATTAATTTGTTACGGCGTAACGTTTGATAACATCAAAGCACAATATTTCACAACTAGAGTATCTTGTGACTTAAATTCTAAGGATTGAAATTGTATTAGCACTACGAGAAGCGACTGCGGCTCTAACATAATCTAATGTATCCTTGTCTTCATGGGTCAATCAAGTATGCCACCACTCCTAATGCATACCCATGTGTTAGACTTGATATCTTCATATCAATCCACACTCATACTAGTCTATATTTGATCGTCCTATTAATCAATATAATGGACTAGGGATATTTAAGATAAACAACACATTGTATTTAAGGATTTCATTATATTAAATATCACTATATATAATAAAATAATATTCTAGCCAATAATATTGTTCATACTAAATATTATATTGCCTCTAGGGAACATATTCCAACAGTCTCCCACTTCCACTAGAGCCAATCTTGTGCATCTCGTATGCCTATGGATCTGGCGTGCCCTTCATGCTTTTGCTGGGCAAGAGGTTTTGTGAGCGGATCTGAAAGATTGTCATCCGTTGGAATCTTGCACATCTTCACATCTCCTTGATTGATCATATCAAGAATAAGATGGAATCTCCTAAGTACATGCTTTGATTTCTGGTGTGATCTTGGCTCCTTGGCTTGTGCGATCGCCCCTGAGTTGTCACAATATAACTCTATGGGATCCACGATGCTAGGGATCACATCGAGCTCAGTGATAAACTTCATTATCCAAACTGCCTCTTTTGTTGCTTCCGCAACAACAATGTACTCAGCTTCTGTTGTACAATCAGCAACTGTCACTTGCTTAGAACTCTTCTAGCTCACAACTCCTCCATTCAGGAAAACACGTATCCACCCTGTGATCTGTAGTCATCTTTTTCGGTTTGGAAGCTCGCATCAGTGTAACCAATTACACTCAGCTCTTCCTTACCTCCAAATATCAAGAACGCATCCGTAGTTCTTCTCAAGTACTTCAGGATGTTCTTGACAGCAATCCAGTGACTCTCACCCAGATTGGACTGATATCTGCTCACCATACTCAACGCGTATGATACGTCTGTTCTAGTATACAACATTGCGTACATGATGGATCCTATGGCCTAAGCATAGGGTATCCTACTCATGCGGTCCTTCTCAATCTCATTAGTGGGACAGTCATTCTTTGAAAGAGTGACTCCATGCGACATGGGCAAGAATCCCTTCTTGGAATCTTGCATGTTGTACCTATTCAACATCTTGTCTATATATGTACTTTGACTTAGGCCGAGTAGCTTTCTAGTTCTATCCCTATAGATCTTTATACCAAGTATATAGGCTACATCTCCTAAGTCCGTCATTGCAAAACGCTTTCCTACCCAATCTTTAACAGATTGCAAAGTAGAAATGTCGTTTCCAATGATTAGAATGTCATCCACATACAATACCTGAAATACTACAGAGCTCCCACTAACCTTCTTGTAGACACAGGGCTCATCTTCGTTTTTGATGAAGCCAAACTCTTTGAGCGCGTCATCAAAACGTCGATTCCAGCTCCTAGAAGCTTGCTTCAATCCATAAATGGATCTTTGCAGCTTACATACTTTATTGGCATTCTCTGGATCTTCAAAACCCTCCGGTTTTTTCATGTACACATCCTCGAGGAGGTTCCCATAAAGGAACGTTGTTTTGACATCCATCTGCCAAAGCTCATAGTCGTAGTATGCTGCAATAGCAAGTAGGATTCGAATGGATTTTGTCATGGCAACAGGTAAAAAGGTCTCATCATATTCAATACCATGAATTTGTCTATACCCTTTGGCAACCAATCGCCCCTTATAGGAAACTACCTTACCATCCATGTCGGTCTTCTTCTTGAAGACCCATTTGCAACCTATGGGCCGATCCCCTTCGGGTGGTTCCACCAAAGTCCATACTTTGTTGGTGTACATGGAATCCATTTCGGATCTCATGGCTTCCAGCCACTTCTTGTAGTCTGGGCCTTTCATGGCCTCCCCGTAAGTTGCAGGCTCATCATCCATGAGTGGTACGTCATCGGTCTCGGTCAAGAGAAGTCCGTACCTCTCTGGCTCATGACGCACTCTTCCTGACCTACGGAGTTCCTGTGTTACCTGAACAGGTTCCTCCACAACAACTTGTGGTTCCTGCTCATCATCATCGGTTCAGTGATTTGTGGTTCTTGAATCTCTTAAAGTTCTACAGCCCTCCCACTTGCTTCTTTAGAGACAAACTCTTTTTCTAGAAACACGCCGGTCCGGGCAACAAACACTTTGTTCTCGGTGGGATTATATAAATAATGTCCTTTACTTTCCTTAGGATATCCCAAAAATTTACACTTATCCGCTTTGGGCCCGAGCTTGTATGTTTGTAAACGCTTTAAATAGACATTTCAGTCCCAAATCCTCATAAACGACACTGTGGGACGCTTCCCAGTCCATATCTTATATGGTGTCTTCATGACTGATTTGGATGGAACACGGTTAATGGTAAAAGCTCCCATCATTAGAGCATGTTCCTAAAATGATATTGGAAGATCTGTTTGAGACATCATAGATCGCACCATATCTAATAGTGTGCAATTTCTCCTCTCAGACATGCCATTCCATTGTGGCGTTCCGGGAAGAGTGACATGGGATACTATACCACACTCTCTAATATACTCATCAAACTCTTGGCTTAAGTATTCTCCTCCACGATCTGATCGTAGAGCCTTAATACTCTTACCAAGTTTCTTCTCTACTTCATTCTTGAATTCATTGAACAATTCAAAGGATTCGGATTTGGCCTTCATAAGGTATACAAATCCATATCTACTGAAGTGATCAGTAGACGTAATGAAGTAGGTGTAACCACCTCTGGCAGGTGTGGGGATTGGTCCACATACATCGGTATGTATGAGTGCCAATAACTCACTAGTCCTCTCACCTTTCTTATTGAAAGGGGACTTTGTCATTTTTCCTAATAAACAAGATTCACATGTCTCATATAATTCCAAATCAAATGAGTCTAGAAGTCCATTCTTATGGAGTCTAGATATGCGTTTCTAATTTATATGGCCTAAACGACAGTGCCATAGATATGTAGGATTTAAATCGTTAGTTTTAATCCCTTTAGTATTTATGTTATAGATTGGATTATTTAGATCAAGGATATATAATCCATTAGACAAATGCGCACTACAATAGTGCATATTATCAAAATAAATGGAGCAACACTTGTCCTTCATTGAAATAGAAAAACCCTTCTCGTCCAAACAGGAAATGGAAATAATGTTACTGCTCAAAGCAGACACATAAAAGCAATTGTCTAATTCTAAAATAAGTCCAGAAGGAAAAGATAGCTCATAAACGCCTACAGCTAATGCAGAAACTCTTGCTCCATTTCCGACGCGCAGATCTATCTCCCCTTTAGCCAATCTTCTACTTCTTTTCAAATCCTTCACATTTCGAAAAATGTGAGAACCACATCCAATATCCAATACCCAAGATGAAGAAATAGAAATATTGACGTCTATAACATAAATACCTGGTGGTGGTGGAATCACTATTCCAAGCTTCTTATCCTCCAGATATTTAGGGAACTTCCTCCTCAAGTGACCCGGTTTGCACCAGTAGTGACATTCACCGTTAGCCACGCCTCCACTAGGCTTTAGGGCTTCCTTGGATTTTGCAACTTTCTTGCGCTTTTCATTGGAAGTTGAGGCAACTCCTTTTCCCTTCCTCTTATGCACCATCACTATGACTTTGCCCTTGCCTTTGTTGATGGTCTGTTCAGGTGTCTTCAGCATGTTCAACAAGTCTGGCAGAGTCTTACTGATCTCGTTCATATTATAGCTCATAATGAACTGATTATAACTGTCAGGCAACGATTGCAAGACAAGATCAGTTTCCAAATCTTGGCTAAGTAGGAATCCCAGTCTCTCAAGGTTCTCGATGTACCCGATCATTCGGAGTACATGAGGTTCTACTGGATTCCCTTCTGCAAGACTACTCTTGAACAATGCTTTGGACACCTCATAGCGTTCATGCCTTGCCTGTTCCAGAAACAATTGTTTCAAGTGTATGAACAGATCATAGGCCTCCATGTTCTCGTGCTCCTTATGAAGCTCAGCAGTCATGGTGCAAAGCATGAGGCAAGTCACGTCATTAGAATCATCAATATGTTTCTCACGTGCCGTTACTTCCGCTAGAACAGACTCATCCTGTGGTGGGGCTAGAATTGGAGTGTCCAAGACGTACGACTTCTTTTCTTGCTTAAGGAAAATCCTTAAATTTTTGTACAATTCAAGGAAATTCGCTCCAGACAGTTTATCCTTCTCAAGGACAGATCGTAGGGATGAAGTCGATGCGTTGTTGTTTGCCATTTGGAATTCTACAAAACGAGAAATGTGCAATTTTAGTATTCTGAATAATTTTAACTATATTCAACAATGGCTAGATCATAAATATAGCTCCCACTATTTTTTTCAGATTAATAGCCCTCACCATTAATACGAAAATATCATTATATTTTCTAGTAGGTCCAAGATCCATTTTTCACTTCTTCTTGAGCTTGCTTTGACAACTCACCCAAGAATTGATTATTTAGGTAGGAACCATTCCAATTGCATCCCACGCAACTATTGGTCCAATTAGGTGAATAACACTTTATTCTTTGTCTTTTATATAACGTCTAATTGTCATGCCTCTAAGTTCATCATTCCAATTGAGTCTTACCCAGTTGCGTCCAATCTCTTGTTTCAACATACACACATTACTAGCTTGTGTCGTCTGCAACACACCATGGTAATTTAAAATCGCCTTGCTTTGGCAAGCCCGAATTTTAATAAACCCTGATCATGAAGGGTGTTTTGGCAAGAGAAGGCAAAACGCAATATCTTATTTGAGGAATTTTTAATCATTCTTAATTTGTTTGGTTAATCCAATCAACATGATCTACTTATTTGGATTGGGCAATCCACAATAAAAGGCCATATTTGTTTACTATTATCTTGTTAACGTTTTGTATCACCATACACACAAAAATAAATAGCAAGACATAAATAATAAACATCCACAAAATAAAAATGTGGCATGGATATGACCCCTAGACTAAGATATTATCAAGCCAATGTTAATATCTATTTTCCCAAAAGTGACAAGATCGTCTCCATGTGATCCACCATAGCCGCGCGCCTATGGTAGGGTGTCCTCTTCGTCTTTTAACTTCTTTGGTACTCCGGTCTTCTTCTCCATGCTCTTGGCAATCATCAAAATATTTCTAATTCTAGCCTAACATCTAGAATAAATAAATAAATAAATAAATAAATAAATAAATAAATAAATAAATAAATAAATAAATAAATAAATAAATAAATAAATAAATAAATAAATAAATAAATAAATAAATAAATAAATAAATAAATGAAGCCTCACATGTTGAGGAGAAAAACGACTCCCAGGCCGTAAAACCTAATTAATTATTACATTAATTTGATCAGCTCGCAGACCGTAAACCAAACCACAAAACAATAAACATCCACAACCTAGGCCATATCCATCCACCATGCAACAAAGCACATAATACAATTAAAACCAATTTTAATGCGCTTGTTTAATTTTAGTTGAATTTGGGTAATTAGGGTTACAATGGTCCAATGGGTCCAACTCATGCATGGGCCGAACCCCAAGTGGACCGCCGCCCGCCACGTGGCGTGGCCCAAGGCCGGCCGCCCTAGTGACCCGCGGCCTTTCATGGTGTGCAAGGAGGAGGGGCGGACGGCTAGGGTTACGGCCCTAGTCTCCTTCCCTTCCTTCATTGTTGCCCAAGCTTGGTTGTTTCCATATGGATGTTTCCATATAATTATTTTCATAATTAAAAAACTCATTTTTCACTATGTGCCCATGAACCCTAATTTTCAAGAACCTAATAATTCACATCCTATGTGATTAAACTCACTATGTCAAACATCCAATGTTAGATTAGATCTTGTTTATATTGAATCAAATTCAATTTTGCATCTACTATGCCAAATAATTCCAGTTTTGCGTAAAATTAACAATACGGTGTAAAAAGTGAAACCGTAACACATAAAATCATGTTATGCACTACGACCTGTGGCTCTGATACCACTGTTGGGTTTTGACGTAGGTAATGCAGTGGAAGAACAAAATTTTAATTCCTACTCAAAGTCCACCAACGATCACAGGAAGAGACATCATAACATGATAAGGGCATAGAAGATGTATATCTTTTGGTTCAGGAGATCACACGAAGAATAATGTCCTCAAATCTACGGTTGATCCACGTCTAGAGGTAAGATCTAGATTCTTCCTTCTCGAGTGCTAGCTTGGACTGGAGGAAGAGGGAAGAAGGAATCAAGCAACAAACGAGGCAAAGAGGGGTTCGGCCCTCTCTTTGAGGCCCACTGGACAGGGGCGGACGCAGGGGCTTCTGCCCTTGTGCTCTTGCTCTCTCTCTCTTGCTTTCTCTCCCACTCACTTATGTTATGAGCATTAAAATTAGTGGGAAGAAAGATAGAGCCTCCTTTATATAGACCAACAACACTTGTTAGTTTACATAAAGGCCCTTCCTAGTTCTACATGAACTTGGATTAGTCCCTTCCTTTCATATTAGTCCTACTAAGTTTTCAAGGAGTTGCAAAGTGATCCTTATCTTTTGTTAATCATATTAAATAATCCCAAATCTAGTTCTACTCTATTTGACGTGTGACCCCATAGGTTTCTACTTAGTTGGTAGTAACTTATTACTAACATGAAGCGGTGTCTAGCAACACATCCATGCGACCAAACTAATAGAAATAAGTCAGTAATCCCGACAAACCTTTTGTGCCCAATATCACATATTGCACTATCCCTTTGTCTCCATTTTCGGATTGGACACGAGACATAAATAGTCACACTCGTATATCCAATCCATAGTTCCTCGATCCTGGGAATATGCTTATGCAAGCCGATAACATCAATATCTTCATACTTGATTTATCTGATTCTGGCCAGACATTCAATAAGCCTCATCCCTCGAGTGGCCGTGGATATTTGCTCCCATTATGTGGGAGGGACAAATCCTCTCGTCTTCACTACGATCTCTAATCTTGCTTCCTATCATGCCCGATAACTACCTTTATGATTACCCAGTTACGGTGTAACGTTTGATAACATCACAGCACGATATTTCACAAGTAGATTATCTAGTGACTTCAAGTCTAAGGATTGCAATTATATTAGCACTACGAGAAGCGATTGTGACTTTAACATAATCTAATGTATCCTTCTCGTCATGGGTCAATCCGGTATGCCATTACTCTTAATGCATACCATGTGTTAGACTTGATATCTCCATATCAATCTACACACATACTAGTCTATATTTGATCGTCCTATTAATCAATGTAATAGACTAGGATATTTAAGATAAACAACACATTGTATCTAAGGACTTCATTATATTAAATATCACAATATATAATAAATGAATATTCTAGCCAATAACATTGTTCATACTAAATGTTAGGTTGCCTCTAGGGCACCCATTCCAACATTATAAGCATGTTGCAGATTATCATCAACACATTTTAGCCTAGCGTGGCCTGCTTATGATAAAGTCATTAAAGCCCGGCTCAAAGAAGAGTAAAGTGGAATGAGTAGCGTGTTGAAAAAGGGGTTACATGAGGATTCCCCACACTGATCTCTTATCCACTTACATATATCACGTATAGGCACACCATGGTACAGTGCGTCAATCACAATTTCATGATTGGATAAAGCAAATATAAAAATTGTACCTTCTTCATATTCATCGTCGACGAGTTCATGAAGGGCTAGTTGGGCTCGATGCAATTCATTCACAGTTCCGGGAGAGGGACGAGGTGTGCGCGAACGGGTTGATCGCGTGCGTGATCTTCGCTCTCTAGAGATCCCCTTGGTGATCTCCTCGAGACTTTTCTGTTTGGCCAGCTCGATTCACTATTCCTCTGATAGCTTTTCTTGCAAAGTTCTCTCCTCAGCCATATGTCTCGATTCTTCGATGGCCTCTTCCTCGGTACTAACCACCGGCCCTTTTACTGGACTATCATCACCTGCAGAAGAAGTAACAAAAAAAATGAGCATTGACGCATTAACTTGCCTTTTTAATATGCCACTTTATCTCACCTTCTTCTTCTTCCCTGGAAACAAAGCTTGCCCCTGATTCTCGGGTGGCCCCCTTCTTCGAGATGGTTCTTTTAGAAGTTTTCTTCACTACTGGCTCATTCCGCGAGCGTTTCGATGGATGCGTTACCAATTCATTTGCCGAGGAGGGACCTGCACTTCTCTTCTTTGCCGCTTTGACATGCTGGGCAAGGAAAAGTTCAAGTTTCTTCACAATCGCTTGCTGAATTTCTTCATCCATAGGCGTCTCTGGAAGGATGACCTTGTCGCATTGACTTTTCTTTGAGCGACAAAGATCGATCATATATCGCTGCGATTCCCCGAGGCAAAGCGTCTCAAGCAGCACTAATAAGGAAAAATGAACAATATTTTCTGTCACTGGATGCAAAAGAAAAAGGGAATAAGAAGGTCCAGATTATACCGTTTGGAAACCCCGCGCATACTGGGTCCTAGCATCAAGGGAGTTCTGTCCGATAACAGTATTCTTATCTTCCAGGATGAATTCCGGAAAAAGATGGTGGTCTTCAGCTAGCAAGGAGTAATATCCATAGTGGGTCGCACTTCGGGTCAGAGTAGCCTTGAAAGGATAATCATTTGATAAAGGCACGAGGGCTGTACCGACCGGAAGCTGAGTCTGGGGAGTGGTTAAACGACGAAGCTGGGTATTCCAAAAAGCCACCCAACTAGCCGAAATTCTGCCCTGCCTTCCTCTGGAAGGCTGAGTAAAAGGAAGTTCTGCGAGAAGCAGTTCGTTGCTTTTCCCGTAGAGCACTCCATTATAACAACCTTTGGTAATAGACTTGGACCACATGGCAGGCGCGACGGCGTCATAACCCAGTTGACATGCCATGCGAAGAGGATCCAAAGGAACTGATATGCGCTCATAGTTGCAAGATTCTGCACCAGGCGCGTGTTCAACCAGTGCAAGAAGATAACTTCTTCTACACCAGTTCACATATCGTCCATAACGCCGAGACCCTCTAGTGATGTGTTCTTCCTAGAAAGGGGTATCAACCTCGGGATACATGTCCTCAAGATAAAAGATGTTATCTAATTCCACCACATATGGCCGGGCCACGAAGAGGTCAGCATCATCAGATACCATGGAAAAGTTACGGCGAGTACTCTTGGTACCAAACCAACGCCACGAACGGGGACACAGGTGTACCTCCTTCGAGCTCTGCACATTCCACAAGTCGATAGCAAAAGGAGTTGGAGCATATGCAGGTCAACGTTCAAAGACCCACATTGTCAAGAATCCAACATTGACAAATGAAATGACGTCGACCCTTCCGCGCGGCTTCTCAACATGAGACACGGCTAAGTCGAAACGATAGTATAAAGAACCCAAAACAAGGTTCCCCAGATCAATATTTCGACCAAGCGCGAGCTTTACTGCAAGTGGGAGCACGTGGATAAAAACTCCGTCACGCGGACTCCCGTCTATAAGGAAGCGTGAAAACCAAACACAAAGGAAGACACACAATGACCAGGGGAGCCCTTCTCCATCAGTACAAATCACCGCGTTAGGGTTGCCTCTGAGCAATTTCTGAATGATGGTGGGCTTGGCGTAGTCTTTGTAAGAGAACATGAGCCGTTTAGACCAGATGTTCTTCGCGCTAGAAGAAACTGACATAAAAGTGTCGCAAGGTTTAATCTCGTACGGTGCCCACCGCGTGGCGGCCTTCTTCAGAGTCGCAATACACTCCTACATCTGCGTAAAGAGGGTCAGCTCCTCATCACCCTCTAATTTGTCCAAAGGATCAAAATCTCCCATACTCGGAAGCATCAATAGGTTTTCCACTTCTCCAAGGGTAGGCGCGACATCGAAAGAAGAAATATGTAACGAATGGGTTTTTCTCGAGTAACGCGAGAATAAGACCCTTAGCATGTCCTGGTTGGCTCTGAGGTTGAAACCTCTGGTCGCACGGATGGCTTTATAAACCCCAGCTTGCTTTAATACATCCTCATGGTTGTTAAGGATGAATGTTGTCCATTCATCCATTCCATCAAGCTTTTCCAAGAAAGAGTGGAAAAGGACATCATTGAAGGGGATTAGACCAGCTTCAATATTAAGCCTCTGTACATCATGGGTGCCAGCTAAATCCCAATCTTCCTTTGTTTGGTTCGGGTTTCAGCTCGAAAGCAGCAACTGGAGGAGATGCCTGGGGAGCGTCTCCCCAGATCGTGGCCAAGTAAAAATCATCGCCACCCAGATAAGGAGCCTTGTACCAAAGTTCCTTGGAAAGCTCCGGCACTTTAACGGTCTCCTTGTTTGACTTCTTTGGGGCCATTAATGTGGACATAAAACAGTAGATTACAAATCAACAGGCATGCAAGAGGAAAGAAAAGGGGGAGAAGAGTATCTTCAAAACTCGACCACAAATTTACGCAACGGATAATCATTCATCTTGTTGATGATTGAGTGCTTGAACTGTTTGGGAGAATGTATGAAGAATATGGTCAAGAACTTGGTTGAATGTTTCTGCTTCTTGTTGATGATTCTCTCTACGATGCATACGAACTTGGAAGCAACAACAATGGAAAATTTCTAATTGAAGAAGGCAAAGGGTTTAAATAGCCTTTAGATCAAAGAGTCACGAATTCTAACGTCTGCTGAGTCAGCAACGCTTCGATATCCGGCGAGATTGGCGACCCATCAAATCCTTTCGAGTTGTTCTTGCCTCGAAAATAGGCGAAAAAACATGGATGGCGTCTGATTAGCTTCACAGTGACCACGCTTTGTTAGAAATCATCATGGCTATGACCGGGGGCTAGGAATTTGAATTTTATTCAAAATTCAAAGCATCTGCGTGGGGCCCACACATGGCTGATTTTGCAGGACTGCACAATGGATGAGCGCGTGACATTCGCGCAAAAAGGGGCTAATGTAGATGGTGCTTTCCAGAACAGACAGACCACACCCACGTGGCAGCAGTCCGGCACACCCAGTTTTGCTCCATATACACCGGATAACTACCTATGCTTATCCATGTGGGGGCTACGAGACAGGGCCCTCGCGTAACAACACGGGACTTGTAGGGACTTAGTTGTTTGGAGGCTAGGGTAAGCCCTGTCGCGCGCGTGCGACAACCAAGCTCGCGCGCGACCTTTTGTAACTGCTTTAAGAGACTTAATGGCCACGTCCTATAAACCCGGCTTGACCTCATAACGGTCTCTGGTATGTACGGTCAGCTGCCTAACAGTTCTTATATACACAGTCGAACGTGCCGTTACGGGGGCTACCATAAGCCGCCATTTGTGGTGCATTAACCCCCTCACAACGATCACATCCCCACTATATATAGGATCGTTAGCCCTCCGTTGCATCATTCTAGTGCAACCCAACTACACGAGATCTTTCGGATTTATCAAAGCTCTGTCATTAAGCTGTCTCTCTCTCTCACAGTTACCATTGCTTACCCTCTCCCTACACACCCTATATCTCGGTGTCCTTATTCTCTACTTGAGGTGCACACTTAGATCTCTCCTAGGGATTCAGTGAGCACACTGTCAAAGAGTTTGACTTCATCAAGAACGAAGATGAATCTTGTGTCTACAAAAAGGTTAGTGGGAGCTCTGTTGTATTTTTGGTCTTGTAGGGGGATGGCATACTACTCATTGGAAACGACATTCCTATGCTGGAATATGTGAAGGATTGGCTAGGAAAGTGTCAATGAAATACTTAAGGGATGAAGCTTATATACTTGGTACCAAAATCTATAGAGATAGATCGAGGAAGCTGCTAGGCCTAAGTCAAAATACGTATATAGACAAGGTGTTGATCGGTTCAACATGCAAGATTCCAAGAAGGGTTTCTTGCCCATGTCGCATGGAATCACTCTTTCGAAGAATGATTTTCCTTCCAATGAGATTGAGAAGGATTGCATGATTTGGGTTCCCTATGATCCGGCTAGGGTCCATTATGTACGCCATGTTATGTACTAGACCAGATGTTTCATACCCGCTGAGTATCAGTCTAATCTGATATCAGTCTAATTTGGGTGAGAGTCACTGGATAGCGGTCAAGAACATCCTTAATTAATTGAGAAGACCTAAGGATGCATTCTTGTTCTATGGAGGGCAGGAAGAGTTGCGTGTAAGGGGTTACACAGATGAACGATTCCAAACCAACAAAGATGATTTTAGATCGCAGTCGGGATTTGTGTATTGCCTGTATGGAGGAGCTGTAAGATGGAAGAATTCCAAATAAGAGACGGTTGCTGATTTTACAGCTGAGGCTGAGTACATTACTGCGAGTGTCCATCAAAGGAAGCTGTTTGGATTAGGAAGTTCATTACTGAGCTTGGTGTGGTTCCTAGAATTGTGGATCCAATAGAGTTGTATTGTGACAACACTAGAGCGATCGCACAATCAAAGGAACCCATTTGACACCATAAATCCAAATACGTGATCAGGAAGTTTCATCTTATTCGAGATACAATCGATAGGTGATGATATGCAAGATTCTTACAGATGAGAATCTGTCAGATCTTCTCACGAAGTCGCTTGTTCAGCGCAAGCTTGAAGGGAACACTAGATCTAGCATACGAGATGCACCAGATTAGCTCTAGTGCAAGTGGGAGACTGTAGGAATAAATGCCTTAGAGGCAATCTTATTTAGTATGAATATTATTTTTGGCTAGAATATTCATTGTATTATTTATGGAGATATTTAATATAATGAAGTTCTTAGATTGCAAATGTGTTGTTTATCTTAAATATCCCTAGTAGATTATATTGATTAATAGGACGATCAACTATAGACTAGTATATGGGTAGATTGATATGGATATGTCAAGTCTAGCACATGGGTATGCATTATGAGTAATGTCATACTGGATTGACCCACAACGAGGAGGCTACATACACGTTATGTAAACTCACAAGTTCTTCTCGTAGTGACAACGGTATTTTCATCCTTAGAGTTGAAGTCACTATGTAAGTTTCGCTTGGTTTCACAGGCTTGATATAGCTTGTCTATTTCCAGGCCTTGAAACAACTTTCAAAACTTTGAAACTGACAGTGCTTTATGTGCATGAACTTAGGGGGAGTTTCTGATCTTGATTCAACTCGTAACACCCCTGTGCTTGATTAATTGTTATTTGAATATGAAAGACAAAGTATTTTGACACTCTAAACTGTATCTAATCCATATGTTTGAACAAGTTTTGCAGGGATATGTGGTTTCCTATTTTATAGGAATCTATTTCCTAACTTATGTTTTGGAGGAAAGGAAAATGCTTGATGATTTGATTCTGAGATCAATTTACTTTGTTTGAAACCTTACCAACATGTTTCTAAACAAGATCAAATCAGTATCTTTGAAGATACTGATAAACTATCCGTTGGAAGAAGCTGTTAGAGAAGTCAACAGCTGCAATTACAAAGTAGGAAGGATGGTTATGAGAAGTCAACAGCTGCAACTACAAAGTAGGAAGGATGGTTATGAAGAGATCTTGAAGATATGTAATTCAAACCAGCTGTATATAAGGGACTCTGAATGAAGAATTTCGTAGACACAACAGAGCACAAGATACATAGACATTCAAACGACATTCAGGATTGACAAGCAAAAAACAAGCAGATCAAACATCACCCAATCCATCAGAAGAACACTGCACATTTACTCAAGAACTTGTTCTCAGTGTTTCTTCTTTCTGAGTTTTTCAGTTGTATATCATTTGAATACTTCTTTTCATTTATTTCTCGTGGACTCTTCAAGGTGAACAATAGAGAATTCTTAGTTAATCAGTTAGCTAGAGTAGATACTAGATAGGCTAGTGAGAACCACAAGCTGTAACAGAGTAAGGTATCTCTGTGTGCTTGAGATCTAGGGCTTAGTTTTGATTAATAAAAATTGAGTTGAAAATCCTGCAAGAAGAAGATCCATGAGGTAGAGACATAGGTCCAAGTGGACTGAACTCTATACATCTTGTGTCTCTTGCATTTACTTTTCAGTTCTGTACTTGGCTTATTTGCAGCAAACAAAACAGGTTTCATTTCAAGGGTTTGAAACTCATTTCAAGGCCTTGAAATAGACTTAACTTTTCTCAGCAATTGTTTTGATTCCAAGGAGTTGAAATTCATTTCAAGGCCTTGAAATACCTTTCACTCGTTACAAATCTTTTTGAAGCCACTATTCTTGCAAGTTTAGAAAAAGTTAGCATACTCTATTCAAACCCCCCCTAGAGTATTGATCATGTATTTATGCCTACTATACACCGCTTCAATTGGTATCAGAGCTTGTATCACTGCATAGATTTAACCATCTCTGATTATAAGTATTGTAGGTGATGCTGGTTTCTCTCAGGGAAGAGCTGCTAACCTACCTCCTCTCTTTTGTGGAGACAATCACTAGAAAGCCCTGATTAAAATGTGCATCATTGATCAAGATATAGAGCTTTGGACTATCATACAGAGTGGTCCTCACACTTTCTAATCAATATGGGATTAAAACTCCCAAATCTGAAGACTCTCTCTCTGCTTCTGAACTAGAACAATTTTCGAAATATTATAAAGCTATGAATCTCTTATATTGTGCTTTGAGTGCAGATGAGTTTAACATGATTTGAGGTTGCAAGACTGCCAAGGAGATCCGGGATAAGCTTTTGGTGACTTTTGAAGGAACCAGCCAAGTCAAGCAAACCAAGATCAACATATATCTCAGGTAATACGAGCTATTCAAGATGAATGAAGATGAGTCAATCAGAGACATGTTCAAAAGATTCACTGATATTGTCAACAATCTTGATTCATTGGGAAAACACATTTCCAATGAATAAAATGTTAGAAATATTTTAAGAAGTCTTCCTATAGCAAAATGGGAACCAATGACTACTGCTATTGAGGAAGCTCAAGATCATTCATCACTTCAACTTGATGACCTGAAAGGAAAACTCCTTATACATGAAATATCCATGAAATAAGTTTATGGGGAGCTACAAGAAGGTGTCAAGAATTTAGCTCCCTAGGCAAAGAAGAATGAGCCATCTCAAAGCCTTGAAATTGAAGAATAAGATGATGAAGACCGTTTTGCTTTAATTTCGAGTTAAATTTCTTTCTTGGACTTCATGTGCGACAAATGAAGAAGTAAATTTTCTACATCAAAGTAAGTACACCTAGGATCTGCCAAATAAGTATAACTTGTCTCAATCCAATGCTGCCAAAACGCCCATGAGTTCTACACAATCCCTAGATAAAGATCAGAGCGGTAAGAGTGTGAAACAGAAAGAATAAATAGGTATGATTGGTTCTCTACTTTATCTTACTGCAAGTAGTCCATATATCATGTTTAGCTTTCTTATGTGTGCTAGATTCCAAGCTGATCCGAAAGAATCACACTAAGTGGTTGTTAAAAGAATTTTTAGATATCTCAATGGTACCAACGACTTAGTGCTTTGGTATCCTAAACAATCTAACTTATCCTTGTATGGCTACTCAGAGGCTGATTTTGAAGGTTACAAAGTAGGTAGAAAAATAACTTCAGGGTGTTGCAAGTTCCTTGGATCATCCATGATAAGATGGCACTTTAAGAAGCAAAATTCAGTAGCTTTATCAACAGCAGAAGCTGAATACATAGCAGCTGGATCTTGTTTCTCTCAAGTTCTATGGATAGCTCAACAAATGAGAGACTTGGATTATGACTTTAGAGATATTGCCATCTAATGTGACAACACTAGTGCAATTTCAATTACTAAGAATCCAGTTCAGCACTCAAGAACTAAACACATAGTTGTCAGACACCATTTCATCTAAGATCATGTGGATAAAGGTGATGTATCTTTGTCATTTGTTCCTACTAACATGTAGTTTGCACATATCTTCACTGAATCATTGCCAGAAGATAGATTCACAACTCTGAGATTAGAATTGGGCATGTTAAACAACGAAGCACCGGTTTAGGGGGAGTATCAGGTAAAGACTATGTGTTTGAACATTTTGGAAAGTTTTTGAAAGCCTTGAATTTATCTACTTTCAATATTGTAGTTTTTCAAGGACTTTCAAAGATTTGAAAATAAATTCGTATAGTGTAGTCAATGAATGGATCTCCAATGCTGGGTGTTATCTCTGTAGATAATTACCTAATATTGTTTTTACCGTTTAAAACAAATATTTTTCAAATCATGTCACACACAGAATTTGAATTTTACTCAAACTTTTCTTCCTCAATTATTCAGGAAATATTCAGTTTCCTTTTCAAACTCAAACTCTTCAGTACGTATCCTCTCTCTTCTCTCTGTCAATTCTATCACTCCTGCCTTTTTATTCTAAACCTCCCAAACCGTAATGGACTCACGAAGAGCCTCTGAGAGAATCAAGATGGCTGGAGGCTCTATAAAAAGTTCAGAGAAGAAGAAAAAAATTGCGGAGGAAGAAGTTCAAGCAATAAGTGTTGATTCCAGTTTCCTGAACTCCTAGTGCAGAAAGACCAACCTCTCTTCCTCCGAAGAAAACCAATAATAAAGGTGATCAGACTGATACCTTGGGCAAAAGGTACATCCGACAGTTGGTTATGAGAAACAGAAGGGCATTCAGATTGGTAGCCCTAAGAAGGTGAATAAGAAGCTTCAGAAAACAGACAAAGGAAGGAAAAGGTCACTGGAAAGGAGATTCAAGAATCTGAGAAGAACACTGGTAAGGAACTTCAGATCTACAGTGAGAAGAAAACCCTTCTGGTAAGAAAACTCTCTTTAGCAAATGGCTTATTAGTAAGAGGAAATTAGTTAGATGTTTGTGCTTCAGTTCCTATTGCATTTTGTATCTTGATCAGTACTACCATGTTGAAGGGTATGAATATGGAATGCATAAGGATAGTGAAACAAAGTTCTCTTCGGAGAATCCTTAATCCATCAAAATTTACATACCCTAGGCTAACTAGAATGTTCTATTTGAACATGAAACAAGACGTACAATACAGACAGTCATCCTAGTAAGATTTATGATTTGAAGTTGGCTAAAGAGGAATTCTTTTAACCTAATGTAGCTGCTACCTCAAAACTGTTAACCCACTTTGTGTTAATCGTAGAAGCTAAGATTTTGTTCACTTTTCTGATGAGGTGTGTAGTACCTAAGGAGAATTCCAAAGAGTTGATGTCTGACAGGGTACTGTATTTGAAGTATCTGATTATGCAAGATTATGAAATTAATTTTCCAAGCATTAAGATGGAGCACATGCTTTACTCATGTACCAAGAAAAGGAAACATCCTCTACCCTATGCCAACCTCCTCACACTCTTCTTTCAACACCTTAAAATCCTAGTAGATATGAAAGAAAGAATCATCACTAGTTTTGGAAAGCTAGATGAAAACACTTTTCAAATGATTGGAAATGTAAAAACCAGTGAAGGAGCATGGAAGCTTTATTCTGATTTGTGTACAGAAGAGTTTCACGGTAAGAAGTTCCCTAAGCCTAAATCTCTACCCTCTCCATCTACCCTACTCTCTCAATCTATTGACCAATCCAATGTTCTTAAAAGGTTGGACTTCATTGAGAATGAGTTGGATGATTTGAAGCATGGTCAGTATGAGTTGGGTACTGAGTCAAACAAATGAGGTATATGCTTGATAGTGTCTTTAGAAGTATCAACTTGATTCATGTGGAAGAAGAAGTCTCACAGGTCCCAGAAGGATCGAAGGAGGCAGGTTCTATAGATTATTTGTTTTATGACATAGTACTGAGTGTGAAACTAGGAATAAGGGTGCTGGAAAGCATGCTGCTGGAGATGAAGATGCAGATGCAAAGGCTATTGGGGATGGGGAACAAGAAGAAGACAGTGTGGACTCTAACATGCCTCTAAAAGAACCGAAGCAGAAGAAAAAGAAAGCAAAGGTTCCTATAATTGGGACTTCAGCAGAACTGTTTGAAGGTAATGTGGCCAATGATGAGACTGGTGAGGAAGTAGCACATGAATAAGAACAGCAAAAGGATGAAGATGAGGAAGAAGAAAGTGATCAAAATGAAGTTGCAGAGCCTAAAGGAGATGAAGACCAAAAAACTTGATTCTAGCTTTTCTTTCTTTCCTTCAAATCTCTGAACCTATTTTCAAAGCGTTGACATCATCCTTCCTCTTTCAAATAAATTTATGTAAGTACTTTAGTTTTTCAAAATAATTTATCCAAAATTTTCTCATCCCTATTGATGAAAGTCAAAAGGGGGGAGAAAATTAGGGGTATACTTTAGTTTTTTATCTGGTTTGGATGTGTAGCAGTTGGTTTGTGAACTGCTTAGTACTTTGAGCTTCTAGATTGGTAACTTAGTTTGTTCTTTTGATTCAGTTATGGCTTAGGATTTGATATTTGATTCTGATCTTATATATCTGTTACTACTGGATTAATAATGGTTATCTTTTGCAAAAATACAGTTCACACAGGGTTATTGGTTTTGTCTTTCATCAAGGGGAGATTGTAAGTTCACAGGTTACTCACAATGAGTTTCAAGGCCATGAAACTCATCTCAAAGACTTGAAAATATCTGAGCATGAACTAAGGGGGAGTTTCTACTCCAAACCCTCTTTAATCTTCTGCACTTGATCTTAATATGTTGTATGATGAAAGACAAACCTAATATAAATATTTATTACATTATAAGATTGAGTTAGTTTGTAGGAATTGCTAGCTAACCTTGTGTATGCATGTGTAGCAAGTGTCCTTATTTACTGGGTTGTGTACTTGTCATTTAAAGGCTGCAGATTCATCATAGTGTTATGGAATGATGTCCAGATCTTCCTTAAGTCTACATATGGAAGATCAAATCAAAATCAATGAAGAGATTAAACAGCTAGCCGTTTGAATTGAGTTGTTAAGAGTCGAAGATAGCTGAAGGATTTTCAGGAGATTCTTATTTTGAATATCCTATAAATGCCGTAGTTCAAATTTCCAGAAGACACAGTTTGAGAGAAAAACAAATTCAGAGCATTACAGAGACATGAACACTCTCACAGGATTGACAAGAAACGCTGAAAGAGATCCAAACATTCAATCCATCTCAATCCACATCAGAACACTTCAAGCCTCACAACTTTAGTGCATATACAGTGTTCTTCATTCTGTGCCTTCATTTGTCTATCATTTGTAGTATTAATTGATCATTTAATCTCGTGGTGTTTTTCAAGAGTAACAAAAAGAGATTCTTATTGAATCAGTTACCTAGAGCAGGTACCAGATAGGTTAGTGAGAACCACAAGCTGTAACATATTAAGGTAATTCTCTGTGCTTGAGATCTAGGGCTTAGATTTTGATTAATAAGAAGTCTGTTGAAATCCTGCAGGGATTTAGATCCTGCTAGTTTTTGTCAGATCTATACTTGTTCTATTATTTGCATCAAACTAGGTTTTTAATCAAGCCCTTGAAAAAGATCAGCAACTTCTCACACTATCTGTTTTGGTTTCAAGGGCTTGAATTTAAGTTCAAGGCCTTGAAGTACTTCCTGATCTTCACACTTTGTTTTAAAACCACTACTATGACAAAAGTTCCCATATTCTATTCAACCCCCCCCCCTTCTTAGAGTACTGATCATGCATCACATACCTACATCCTGTCTTTCAGTTCCCATATTCTTCGTTCGTAGCTTTAGGTTATTTTTTTAGTTCAAAAATAGCATTGTATTCTAAAACCTTGCTTATGTACCGTCTATAAGACGTAATTTAATTTATGTGTCAAAACTCGATGTTTCTGGTTACACGTTGACATTTGGAACCCAATATACTATGTCTGGTACCCCTAAGCAAAATGTGTGACTGAGCACTGTAATAGCACTCTAGATGTGATGATGAGGTGTATGTTGAAATTATCCAAATTACCCGAGTCTCTCTGGGCTGAAGCCATTCTCACTTCCATGTATATCCTAGAACCACTCGCTGCTATTTCGTAGGTACCCGGAGGGGTCAAAGGGGTATCATTTCTATCGTCCTGGTCATGGACAAGAATTATTGAATCTGGTAATGCAAAATTCTTTGAAGACAATGTGGGTGATTATGACTCCCCTACTATCTAGTTTGAAGTGTCTAATGATGAACCAAATTTTGTGCCATTGCCGATTGAGAAAGAAAAATCAAGTGCCCCATAAAATTTTAGAGACAATGGATGGAGTGATGTATGTACCAATTTTCTCTGTTTAATTGCCATCGCAAGGTGAAAATGTTCAAAAAACAAATCCGCCCCATGTGCGTAGATCCGAAAGGGTAAGGATACCTACAACTTCTGAGGATTTTGTTTATCTTGGAGAGCATGACATAGTTGAGCCCATAAGTTGCAGCGACGCCATTTTCGGTGTACAAGATGATAAGCGGATTGAAGCAATGAAAGTGGAAATGAACTCAATGTCTAATAATGAGGTATGAGAGTTAGTTGAGCTTCCTCAGGGTTCTAAAGCCGTTGGGTGTAAATGGGTTTTCAAGACCAAGAAAGATTTCAAGAGGAATGTTGAAAGGTTTAAAGCTAAACTTGTGGCGAAGGGTTCTACACAGAGAGAGGGTGTTGATTACACTTAAACCTTTTCTCATGATTTCTCGAAGGATCATTCCCACATTATTATGGTTAACTTCACATTTTGATTTAGAACTTCACCAAATGGATGTGAAAACAACCTTCTTGAATAGTGATCTCTATGAGGAGGTGTATACGAAGCAACCCGAGGGGTTTTCATCAACTTGAACTTGAAATTTGGTATGCATGTTGAGGAGTCTATTTATGGCCTTAAGTAAGCCTCAAGGCCTACTTAAAGTTTCACCAACTCATAGTATCTCTTATTTTCATTAAGAATACAGTTGATTCTTGCATATATCTCAAGAACAAAGGGAGCAAGTTTATTTTCTTCATGTTGAATGTGGGTGACATATTGCTTACCAGTAGCGATTTTAGATTATTGTATGAAGTTAAGAAAATGTTGTTTGATTGCTTTGACATGAAAGACCTTGGTGAGGCCTCTTTTGTGCTGGGGATTGAAATTAAAAGCGATCAAGGTAGGAAGCTTTTGGGGTTAACCCAGAGCTTACATTGATCACGTAGACGAGATTTGGCATACAGAATTGTAAGCCTGGTATTGCACCTATTTGTGAAGGGGATAAACTAAATAAAACCCAATGTCCATTTGATGATATTCAGAGACAATATATGGAGAAATGTTGTAGGTAGCCTTATGTATGCTACTGTTTGCACTAGACTTGACATAGCTTATACTACTAATGTGTTGGGTAGATATTCTTCTAATCCAGGCTATGATCATTGGGTATGAGCCAAGAAAGTTCTGAGGTTGCAGAAAACCAAGAATTACATGCTTGCTTATAAGAATGTTGATCCTCTAGAGATTGATGGTTACACCGATGCAGAATTTGCTAGTTTTTCTGATGATAGAAAATCCATCACGGGGAACATATTCATGCTGGCAGATGGAGCGGTATCGTGGAAAAGCTCCAATCAATCTCTTATAGCACCTTCCATCATGGAGGCAGAGATTGTGGCATGTTTTGATGGTGGGGCATAGGCTATATGGCTAATGAATTTCATCACAGGGCTAAATATATCCAACTCCATCTCTAAGCCTATGAACATGTACTGTTATAATATGGTTGCAGTGTTCTTCTCTAAGAACGACAAAAATTTAGGGGCGTCCATGTTTATAGACATAAAATATTTCAAGGTTAGAGAATGGGTTGAAAAGGGGGAAGTATTCTATGAGCACATTGGTACTGCAGACATGTTAGCTGATCCACTTACAAAAGGGCTCAGGCCTGTAGAGTTTGCTAAAAATGTTGAGCATATGGGCATAGTAGATTCTTTCGATGTGTTTGGTTTGTGGGATATGTAAATCTTTATTACAAATATGTGATGGTTCTATTTGACGACTTTATCTAATTTATCCCCATTTTTGGACTTGCTTAATGCGAATTTTAAATCATTATTGCAATTTGTACTCCTATTTGCATTGAGTCTATGCATGTACAACTGTCTCGAGATGAAAAGATTGCTTTAATTTTGAATTGTTGATGGATCCATGGTAACTAGTGTCTTCATTTAAGACACGAGTGTTTTGGTATAAAAGTGTGGTGTCTAGGTTTAGAAATGTGTTAGCGTCTTTTGGGAAGTGTGATGCGAGATATTCCTGTGAGTGACCTTCATTGGTCATGTAGGACTTGATGTAGAATTCACATGGTATATCGTTGGATCATATGTGCATATATTCTACACTACAATTTACCATACTTTGGGGTCTATATTGGAAACATGTTAGGAATTATAATCATAGAAAGTCTTATGTTGATAAATAACATAATTGCCGTTATGGTTCGATTATAATATGATTGTTAAACAAGATCATGTGCTAAGATGAAAATTGCTTGAACTATGTTTATGGCCACTCAGTTTTTCAACCCGGAGTCGTTTTATCAGAACAAATAATATTTAAAATCCACAATTATTGTTGCCCAAGTGTAAGAATGTAAGAAAATTATTTTTAACCAATTATTTGGGATGTCGATAATTGTATTTCATGATTTATAAAACGGATTGAAAGTGGTTCAAGTAATTCACCGGTACGAGCCCAATACGTTTGTGATCCAGTGCTTTGGTCATGGTGCATCTTAGTGCTAAGCATTAGTGTGGTATGGAAGTGTAGCTAGTAGGCCGTTGGACTCCTTGATAGTAGGGCCCAATGACTGTTTATGATTATTAGGCCCAGTCCCCTCTCGACTCCCAAAAACCCTAACTGGCTCATACAAATAAAACCAGTTGAGGGATTGTTAGCCCTATCGGAAAATAACAAGAGAGGGAGTTGGAGGGGAAGATTCGGGGCTATATCTCTTCCAAATCTGTGGGGATTCGACGAATACGAACGTGGCTGGATCAAACGGTATGTCTTACAATTATTGTAATATCATTGGTGTTTTAATTTCTTGTATGAGATCTTGCAAATAATCTTACAACAACACCTTGAAAATTGTGTTTGTTGAATCAAATTTTGTTGTGGGCTTTTGAAATGAAAGACAGAGAGTTGGGAGGGAGGGTTTAACTTCGTTTGGTCATTACGTGAAGTAGAAGTTGAGACAAGAAAACCACGCGAGTACTATACTCGTATACTCATTTTTCATTTCTTGTTTGAATTTGAGGTTCGCGTAACATATGGTAAAAGAAGTGGGTCTATCATTCAGTTAATGGTGTTAAATTTCCTTATCAGGTAGGGGGACTCTAATTCTTTAATTTATGTATTTACAGTGTATTTGTGTAGATACTGGTGGTGTGATTTATACAACTTTTAGCTATCTGATAGTTATTTGGGTAATTGATAAATCATGTTATTTGTGTATTGGTGCGGCATACTAATGTGTAATAACTGGCAGTTATATTAAGTAGATTTTAGATTTCTATGTTAGTGGTTAGGCGGTACCTGCTGGGCTGTTTCACTCATCCCTTTATTTTACAGGTTGAGCAGGATAGGACCAGATTAATGTGCTGATTGCTAAAAAGTTGTTTGTTTAGCTAAAATAGTAGTAATTTTTAGCTGTTTTTAGAGATTTGTTGTAAATTATTATTTTGGCCAAATATTTATAAAATATGTCATTTTTGACGAGCTGGTGTAATTATTTATTAAGTTCAATCACGTACCAGATATTCAGATGTATTATTAAAATGTTGTTTCAGACGACTCTGTTTCTTGTTGGTTGAGTTTCGGATGTCTGAAATTGCAAGAATGGGTTGACAATAAATCGTGATTTTTGATGAGTTAGTGTAACTTTTTAAATTATTGGCTTAATTACTTAATGCATACCCCCAGTTTGCCGAAATTATCACATTGCAACCCCAAATTCTAGAACTAGCTTATTGCATCCCCCATTTGCAAAAAATACGTCAATGTAAAACTGGGACTGAAATTTTGTCGCAAAATTAACGTACTCGAAGGGCATTATCTCAAACAATGTGATTCGATTGTATCATAGAGGATGTGCATATGGAAATACCTTCGTCGAGTTCGAATTTGATGATTGAGTTTTGTTCCCATTGACGTATTTTTCGCAAATGGGTGATGCAATCAGCTACTTCTAGAACTAGGGGTTGCAATGTGATAGTTTTGACAAATTGGGGGTATGCATGAAGTAATTAAGCCTAAATAAATCAGTCACGTTCCAGTTTTTCAGAAACTTGATTAAAAATGTCGTCTGGTGGACTGTGTATCCTCCTGGTTGAGATATAAACATCTAAAAATGTCAGACGGGTTGAGAGTAAATCGTGAATTTTATCGAATAGTAGATATTTATTATTAAAAGTGTGACCGGGTAGTCTTAAAAACAATAGAACAAAAGAGCCGTTTTTGCTTGTCGACGAACAAAACTAGCTAATCTTGCTTCGTCAAAAGTCTCCATGAGATGCATAAAAGTTGGATAATGTTAACGACTTAAAATTACATATTTTAGTATGTTAAGGAACTCATCATAACTTGCTAATATGTGTAATTTAGCTATTTTATCTCTCTTTCTAGACTTATGCTTGTTTTCGTAGTTTTGGTTGTTTTCTCTCATTTTGTAGGCAAATGAGTGATTTAGAACGCAAGGGGCTAGTTGTGAAAGCTTGAATGAGGAATTTGAAGGCTTAATTTGAAGAAGTCAAGTGATAAAGAGGCTAAAGTTGAAGACAAAGCAACTAATTTGCAAGTTAAAGTGAAGATTTGAAGACCTATTTGAGAAGACAAGAGAAGAATATGGGGTCGTTATTGAAGATTTAGAAGAAAAGAGGTCAAAATGAGAGACAAGGGTTGAAGAGGAGGGCAAAATAGAGAAGAAACTAACTGAAGTGGGGCTTACGTGCAAGTTTTGAAACGTTTTAATGTCTATTTTGAAGGATACTTAACGGATTGGGGGAGTTTGTGCAGTTTTTCCAACCTTTTAAAGATGGATCCGGGCCTTTTAAAACATTCCAGTAAGCTAGGGGGGAGCCGGGTGCAATTTCCCTGAACCAGCTCACCCCAGCTCGTCTTCTCACACGGCTCTCTCTCTCTCCCCGTCAAACACGCAGCAAGAAACAGAGCTCATCCATGGGCATCGACGAAGCTTCTTCCAAGCACTGACCCGGGCTCGTTTCTTCACCAAATCAAACAAAGTTGGTCTCAAATTGATCCTTGTCCAACCCTCTTCCCAACCCACTGATCAATTCGGCCCAAGAAGGCTTCTAGAAGAAACGACCAAATCACCTAGGGTTCTTGAAGCAACTTCAAATCAACGATTGAGAGTCTCTCGGTTCAATTCAAGGGCAAGGATCAATCCTTCGAGGCTACGACAACTCTCCCTCACTGCCTATATAAGCTAAAGAGAAAGAAGAAGAAGAGGAGGAAGACCACGCACAAAGCTGAGCCGAAGCTCTGTCTCTCTCTCTTCTCTCTCTGTACTAAACCGATTTTTGGGTTCGTTCTGGTGTTTTCGAGCTCATCCTGAGCTACTACGGAGCCAGTAACAACCAGGGAGGAAAGGGTTAGGTCAGGTTTCAATATGGGTTTCGAATTGCTCTGTTTTGAGCACTGTATTGGCTCTGCTTTGGACTGTGTTGTTGCAGCAGTAGCAACTTGCTGTTAGCTTTGAATTTCTGGGTTTGTTACCTGCTGGTTTGGTTGATTAGAGTGTAGTAGAATCAAACGCTCGTAGTTTGTTCATCATTTGGTAGCAAGTTGGTGTTATTTGGTTGAATTGAAGAGTATTTTGAGCTTGAATATAATGACTATTTTCATGAATGCTCTTGATTCTTGTGTCTTGCTCTTGAATATAAACAACTAAGCTACTTGTTGGGTTGATTGATGACGATAGATGACTTGTGTGAGAGAAATTCATTGTTCTTCTAGTCTTATAAGTTGGATGTTGAATTCATAGTATTCAAGTGTTGAATATCAAATCCGAATTGTGGCTTGATCTTTCATATGGAAACGCTCTCGTTTACATATGAAAGATGCTTGACATAACTCGATTTTGCATTTCACTCTTGAATACAAGAGCTAGACAAATCCTCTTGCTATATAATCCATGCTTTTCTTTGACATAAACTTTGGGTGTTGATGCTCACACACAAGGCCTCTATCGGAATCGATTGACCCAACTTACTCTCTTATTGACAAACTCGTTTGAATTATATTAGTAATAGTGTTAGTAGTTGTTTTCTTTCTTAGTTATTTGCTCTAGCAATATCAACAACTCTTGCTCCATCACTTGAGTGGTGGATTCAAAGCTTGGCTAGCTCTAAAGACTTTTAGAAACTCGTTTTGTTAATTTAGTTAGTTGCTTAGTAAGTTTACTAGTTAGCTTAGAGTGTTTAATCTCTTTCCCAATCCTTGTGGAAATCGACCCCGTTCTTTCTCGGGTACTACTTGTAGCGATATCCTATACTTGGGATAATCGACATCGAAGAAGTTTTTGGCGTCGTTGCCGGGGATTGGTGCTAAGAGACTCACTCTTTAGTTACTTTCTTGTTTTGCTTGTTTTTATTTTTTTAGATACGCTTGAAGAAAATTCCGGGTTCATTTTTTTGAGCTTTGGAACAAAAAAAGCGAAATGTAAAAAAATAATAAAAACATACTCCTAGCTTGTGTTAGGCAACCCTCTTGAATTTTATTTGAGCTTGGGTTGCATGAGTGTGTGGCAACGTGATAGTACTCATAGATTGCATCGCACTTTATTTGAAGAAGAGGGTAGAAATCCCTTTAGTGAAAATACTTCTACTTGTGATAGTAGTAATTTAGCCCAATCCAACGATTCTAGCTCTCTTAATAGCTTTGAAATCATGGATGTAGAGGATGGGCATAGTAGCAACAATGAGATGATGCCATTTCGCTCACTAAGAGATTTGATGCATCCATCTCGACAAAGTTCACAATTTTTCTTTGTGTTTCCATTAAATGAAAGAAACTTTGATGTCAAACCGGGCACAATTCAACTTCTTCCCAAGTTTCATGGCCTAGAGTCCGAGAGTGCTTACTCTCATCTTAAAGATTTTAATGATATTGCCTCAACGGTTAATTGCAATGGTGTCTCTAGTAACACCATAAGGCTTAGATTGTTTCCTTTCTCTTTAAAGGACAAAGCCAAGGCATGGCTTCACTCCTTGAGACCTAGGACCATAGGCACATGGGAAGAGTTAGAGAAAGAGTTTCTTAAGAAATTTTTCCCTACTTACAAAAAAAAATGCCATAAAAAGGCAAATTGTTACTTTTTGTGCTAAGGAGGGAGAGCCACTTCCCCAAGCTTGGGAACGCTTCAAGGATCTCCTCATTGCTTGCCCTCACCATGGATTTGAGACATGGAGGTTAATTAGCTCCTTTTATGATGGTTTGCCATGCGACCATAAGCACACAATTGAATCCATGAGTGGAGGAGATTTTTTCACAAAAGGTGAAGATGAGGGTTGGGATTTTATAGATGAAATTTGTGAGAAAGTCCAATCTTGGGACATTAATGAGCCTTCTAAGGATGCTAACTCTAAGCCTAAAGGTACTATGTATCAACTTAAGGCTAAGAGTGAGGCATTGTGCTCATTTTGTAGTGATGACTCTCATGAGTTGAACAAATGTCCCGATTTTCTAAGAGCCCAAGAGCTTATGGGTGAGCAAGTGAATATGTTAAATTCTAACAATTATAGGAAGCCCTATAATAACTCACCTTACTCGGATACATGCAACTCCAATTGGAGGAATCACCCAAATTTCTCATGGAGACAAGGCCAAGACACTCAAGTAAACCCCTCAAGCTCTACTTATGTTCCTCCTAACAAAAGGAGTCTAGATGAGACTTTTGAGCAACTTATGGCCTCCCAAAACCAAACCAACCATGATTTGAGGAAGTCCAACCAAGAGTTGCAAAAATCCAACAGTTTAAAAATGCTTTAGCTAGGTTGGAGTCTACCATAAATGCTCAAGAGAAGGGAAAATTCCCATCTCAACCTCAACAAAAACCCTAGGGGGCAAAACTTTAACCATATGGAACATGCTAAGGCCATCACCGTTTTGAGAAGTGGGAAGGTTGTTAACAATGGACTTCCAAGTGGGGAGTCCAATGAAAATGAGGGAGAAGAAGAGTGTGAGAAGAGTGATGACCAAGAGAGAGTTGTCGACTCACAAGAGTCACAAAGTAGTCTTGACAAGGGGAAACAAGTAGTGGAAGATAGTGAGGAAATTAAGGTTCCTCCACCATTTCCCCAAAGACTTTTAGCCTCTACTAAGAAAGCTAGCAACCAACATATCCTTGAGACATTCCAAAATGTCAAGATAAACATCCCTCTCTTGGATGCTATCAAGCAAATTCCGGCTTATGCCAAGTTTCTCAAGGATCTTTGCACTTTCAAGAGAACTCTTCAAGTGAGAAAGAAGGCTTTTCTCACCGAGCAAGTGAGTTCAATTCTCCAAAATAATCTCCCTCCCAAGTATAAAGATCCGGGTTCACCTACTATCACTTGCACCATTGGAAATCATAAAATTCATAATTCTTTATTAGATTTGGGTGCAAGTGTAAACCTCCTTCCATACTCGGTGTATGAGAAGTTGGGGTTGGGTGAGTTGAAACCCACAAGAGTGACTCTAAAATTGGCGGATAGGTCCACTAGAGTCCCCAGAGGTATCATTGAGGATGTCTTGGTTCAAGTGAACCAATGTTATTATCCGGTGAATTTTATAGTTTTAGACACCTCCCCTTTGGCTAGTGGCACATCATCCATTCCTATTATTTTAGGAAGACCATTTCTTGCTACTTCTAATGCAATAATAAATTGTAGAAGTGGTATGATGAATATTCCATTTGGGAACATGACGTTAGAGGTTAATATTTTTAATGCATGTATTCACCCAAGCTCACAAGATGATGATGATGATGTGTTTGAAGTGAGTTGGGTAGAATCATGTGTTGAAGATATTTATACTCTAGCTAAATGTTCCAATGATTCAAGTGAGCTTACTTTAGAAGAATTGGAATTTTTGTATGATGATAACACTCCCCTTTCATCTCTTCTTATGGAAGAAGAATTTGATTTTGATGAAGGGGAGAGACTCTTTGGCCAACTTGACCAAGTCATTGAGTCGACTCATGAGCATTCTAGTGTTGATAGTGAGTTGCATGGAAGTGACGTGATACCTCCCATTGTGAGGGTTCCACCAATTTGTGAGTTGAAACCCCTTCCTTTAGATTTGAAATATTCATTTCTTGGGGTTAATGATACTTATCCTATTATCATCTCATCTTCCCTTGATGTTGAGCAAGAGAATAGGTTGCTTGAAGTTTTGAAGGATTACAAGGGTGCCATAGGATGGTCCATTGAGGATATTAGAGGCGTTAGTCCTTCCATTTGCACCCATAGAATTCATTTAGAGGAAAATGCCAAAACTTCAAGGGAGCCTCAAAGGAGGTTGAACCCTCACATGCAAGAAGTTGTGAGAGCCGAGGTGCTCAAGTTGTTGGATGCAGGTATGATTTACCCCATCTCGGATAGTAAATGGGTAAGTCATACCCAAGTGGTCCCTAAAAAATCGGGGGTCACCGTTGTTGAAAATGAGAAGGGTGAACTTGTGATCACTAGAGTTCCTACTAAGTGGCGGATGTGCATAGATTATATAAAATTAAATGCCGTCACTAGGAAGGATCACTTTCCCCTTCCATTCATAGATCAAATGTTAGAAAGGTTAGCGGGGCATGATTTTTATTGTTTTTTAGATGGCTACTCGGGTTATAATCAAATTGCCATAGATCCAATGGACCAAGAGAAAACCACTTTCACTTGTCCATTTTGAACATTTGCCTATAGGAGGATGCCTTTTGGTTTGTGTAATGCCCCGGCTACTTTTCAACGTTTCATGTTAAGCATATTTTCGGACATTGTAGAAAAATGCATGGAAGTTTTTATGGATGATTTTTCGGTGCATGGAAACTCATTTGATACTTGTCTTGGAAATCTTGAGATGGTTTTGAGAAGATGTGAAGAAAAGAATTTAATTTTAAATTGGGAACAATGCCACTTTATGGTTAGGCAAGGAATTTTTTTGGGTCATGTTATTTCTTCTCATGGTATTGGTGTAGACAAGGCTAAAGTAGATGTGATTTCTTATCTTCCACCTCCTAAATGTGTTAAGGATGTTAGATCTATCCTAGGTCATGCGCGATTTTATAGGAGATTTATCAAGGACTTTAGCTCACTTGCTAAGCCCTTGAGCAATCTCCTTCAAAAGGAAAATTAATTTGAGTGGTCTAGTGCATGCCAAGAGGCCTTTGAAAAGTTAAAGAATTTATTGGTAACGGCCCCTATCATGCAACCACCCAAATGGACTCTTCCTTTTGAAATCATGTGTGATGCTAGTGACCATGCGGTTGGTGCCGTTTTGGGTCAAAGAGGTGAAGATAAGAAACCACATGTTATCTATTATGCAAGTAGAACTTTGAATGATGCTCAATTAAATTATTCCATTACGGAAAAAGAGCTTTTGGCCATGGTGTTTGCTATTGAAAAATTTAGGCCATACTTGCTTGGTTCAAAAGTGCTTGTCTACACCGACCATGCCGCCTTGAAATATCTTTTCACAAAGAAAGATTCCAAACCTCGTTTAATCCGTTGGGTACTTTTGCTTCAAGAGTTTGATATTGAAATCAAGGATAAACGAAGTGTGGAAAATGTTGTGGCGGATCACTTGTCTAGGATTGACACTCCTAAGCCTAAAATCTCCTTGCCTATACTTGAAACTTTTCCGGATGAACATCTCTTTGCTTTTTTAAATGTTCCTTGGTTTGCCGATATTGCTAATTATCTTGCTTGTGGAATTTTTCCGGAAAATTTAAAAGGGCAAGAGAAGTTGAGATTTGTGAGAGAATGCCGGAATTTCTTTTGGGATGACCCTTACTTGTTTAAATATTGCCCGGATCAAATTATTAGAAGGTGCATCCCAAATGAAGAGTTTCATAGTGTTATTTCATTTTGCCATGAGTATGCATGTGGAGGCAATTTTTTGGCTAGAAAAACCGCCGCCAAGATTTTACAAAGTGGTTTATATTGGCCTACTCTCTTTAGTGATGCATTTCATTTTTGCAAAACATGTGATAGGTGCCAAAGGATGGGAGGAAATATTGTAAAAAGAAATATGATGCCCTTGAACCCCATTTTAATTATTGAAATATTTGATTGTTGGGGTATTGACTTCATGGGTCCATTTCCATCATCCTTTGGCAACCTATATATACTCTTGGCGGTGGATTATGTGTCAAAGTGGGTTGAAGCCATACCTTCAAAAACCAATGATCATAGAGTTGTGATTAAGATTCTTCAACACCACATTTTATCTCGTTTTGGCATGCCCCGAGCTATCATTAGCGATGAAGGGACACATTTTTGCAATAGGCCTTTTGAGAGCCTCATGAAAAAGTATGGAATTGTGCATAAAGTTGGCACACCATACCACCCACAAACTAGTGGGCAAGTGGAAGTTTCTAATAGGGAAATTAAAAATTTTTGGAGAAAACGGTAAACCCAAATCGCAAAGATTGGTCTTTGAGGTTGGTTGATGCTCTTTGGGCTTACCGTACCGCTTACAAGACTCCCATTGGTGTGTCTCCATATAGACTAGTGTATGGTAAGGCATGCCATCTTCCGTGGAGTTAGAGCACAAGGCCTATTGGGCCTTGAATTTTGATCTTGCAAAAGCGGGGGAAGAAAGGAAGTTAAACTTGAATGAGTTAGAAGAGCTTAGAAATGAGGGTTACGAGAACACTAGGATCTCTAAGGCAAGGACAAAGGCTTATCATGACAAACATATTGTTCCTAAGTCTTTTGAGCCTAATCAAAAAGTTCTTCTCTTCAACTCGAGGATGAAACTCTTTGGAGGAAAGTTGAAATCAAAATGAATGATCCATATATTGTGAAGCATGTATATCCTTATGGGGCCATTGAAATTTTGAACCCCAAAAGTGGAGAAAGTTTTAAGGTGAATGGCCAAAGATTGAAACCATATGTTGAAAATTTTGAGGCCAAGGTTGAGTCCATTTCTCTTATGGACCCAACCTATACTAACTAGTGTTCACCAAAAGTATCACCTTTGTAAATATTAATTGTACTTCTTTTGCTCTTGATTATTTTGTAGGTTTCTCTTGGAGGAGGACTTATGCTTGGTGGCCAAGAAAGCGAAAAATGAGGTCCATCTATCCCTTGTCTCTTATATGAATTTGTATGCTCTTCCATTGATCTCACACATTGAAGGACAATGTGATATTTTAGTAGGGGGGGTGGAGTAGATTTTATTTCTTGCTTAAAATGGTTACAAGCATGTTTTTTTTCTTCATTAGTAATTTACATGAAAAATACAAAAAAAAAAAATGAAAAAATGAAAATCCAAAAAAAATGAAAAATTGAAAATTTTGAAAAAAATGTGTGAATCTTTCATGAGAAGCATCACTCTTTCCCCGTGTCAGACCATAGAATTTGTATTCTTCTTTCTTTGGTAGTTTTATTTATTTTCACCTTTCATCTTGAGTCTAGATTTTATTTATTTATCTGATAGCTTTATTGAGTCTTAGGAAGTTATAGTTGAATTACTTATTTTGAAAAAAAATGAAAAATAAGAAAATGAAGAAAAAATAAGAAAAAGTGAAAAGGGGGAATTTTAGGAAGCTAGATGTTTTCAATAATGAAATTTCTTAGTCCATGTTCTTTTTATTTTTATTTTAGAAAGGAATTCTCTGCTTATACTCAATACATCTAAACCAATATCCCACATTCCGCGACATCATGCGTTCTCACAAAGCGACACACTAAATTTACGTTTCATGTTTAAGTCCTTCAAGCTAAGTTGATCACATAGACTTTGACGTCTTCTACTTTTGATAAAGGGTGCACTTTCTAAAGCTATTTGAACTTCACAAAAAAAAAAGATTTTACTCTATTCGTTTTTGCGGTGGAAACTTATAGCCCATTGAAGTGGTGGTTACCAATGACACCCCATGCGATGTCTAAGAAATAGAGAGGTGTCTGGGGATAATGTTACGTCACCACCTAGATAGCTCCCTTGGTTTAGCTTAAAAAGCCCACTCGCTTGTATATTTCTCTATTTTGTTGTGGGTCTTGGAGAGCCTTGGATTTGAGGTTAAATAAATAAAAAAAAAAAAATCATGATAAATCGCATCATCTACCAAAAATCCACAAAAGGATCATACAAGCCCACAACCACATCTCCCCTTCTTAAAATTTTTTGTTCAAAGCTTTGGAAGTCCATCCTACTTGGGTGCTTTTGAATAAGTATGAGAATGTCTAGTTTCTTGTGATCCTTATTTTTGAAGGCATACTTTCTCGCAAATTGGACTTAATTTAACAAGTTTTGTGGTTCGCATGAGTCACCTTCTACCAAACACCGCCCACATTTGTATGAGTATATGCTTAGACGTCCATAGGCTTCTTTCTCAATATTCTTGGACTTTGAGAATTTATTTGAGAAGACATTTATGCATTCTTCTTTTTCCCCCACCAAAAAAAAAATAAAATTAGCTAGTAACTCTTAGTATTTTATTGAGTTCTCACTTAGGATAGATAATATGTGTGTGCGTTATTGTACATATTTGAGTCTAGTTTAGAATTGATTCAAGCCTTGTCTAGTTGAGTGTGTGCCTCTCATGATTGGTTCTTTAAAAAAAAATATATCGCTCTCTTTGCTCGAGGGCGAGCAAAAGGCTAGTTGGGGGGTGTGTTAACGACTTAAAATTACATATTTTAGTATGTTAAGGAACTCTTCATAACTTGCTAATATGTGTAATTTAGCTATTTTATTTCTCTTTCTAGACTTATGCTTGTTTTCGTAGTTTTGGTTGTTTTCTCTCATTTTGTAGGCAAAGGAGTGATTTAGAACGCAAGGGGCTAGTTGTGAAAGCTTGAATGAGGAATTTGAAGGCTTAATTTGAAGAAGTCAAGTGATAAAGAGGCTAAAGTTGAAGACAAAGCAACTAATTTGCAAGTTAAAGTGAAGATTTGAAGACCTATTTGAGAAGACAAGAGAAGAATATGGGGTCGTTATTGAAAATTTAGAAGAAAATAGGTCAAAATGAGAGACTAGGGTTGAAGATGAGGGCAAAATAGAGAAGAAACTACCTGAAGTGGGGCTTAAGTGCAAGTTTTGAAACGTTTTAATGGCTATTTTGAACGATACTTAACGGATTGGGGGAGTTTGTGCAGTTTTTCAAACCTTTTAAAGATGGATCCGGGCCTTTTAAAACATTCCAGCAAGCTAGGGGGGAGCTGGGTGCAATTTCCCTGAACCAGCTCACCCCCAGCTCGTCTTCTCACACGGCACCCCGTCAAACACGCAGCAAGAAGCAGAGCTCCTCCATGGGCAGCGACGAAGCTTCTTCCAAGCACTGACCCGGGCTCGTTTCTTCACCAAATCAAACAAAGTTGGTCTCAAATTGATCATTGTCCAACCCTCTTCCCAACCCACTGATCAATTCGGCCCAAGAAGGCTTCTAGAAGAAACGCCCAAATCGCCTAGGGTTCTTGAAGCAACTTCAAATCAACAATTGAGAGTCTCTTAGTTCAATTCAAGGGCTAGGATCAATCCTTGGAGGCTATGAAAACCCTCCCTCACTGCCTATATAAGCCAAAGAGAAAGAAGAAGAAGAAGAAGAAGAAGAAGAAGAAGAAGAAGAAGAAGAAGAAGAAGAAGAAGAAGAAGAAGAAGAAGAAGAAGAAGAAGAAGAAGAAGAAGAAGAAGACCACGCACAAAGGTTAGTCGAAGCTCTGTCTCTCTCTCTCTTCTCTCTCGGTACTAAAACGATTTATGGGTTCGTTCTGGTGTTTCCGAGCTCATCCTAATCTACTACGGAGCCAGTAACAACCAGGGAGGAAAGGGTTAGGTCAGGTTTCAATCTGGGTTTCGAATTGCTCTGTTTTGAGCAATGTATTGGCTCTGTTTTGGACTGTGTTGCTGCAGCAGCAGCAACTTGCTGTTAGCTTTGAATTTATGGGTTTGTTAGCTGCTTGTTAGGTTGATTAGAGTGTAGTAGAATCAAACACTAGTAGTTTCTTCATCATTTGGTAGCAAGTTGGTGTTATTTGGTTGAATTGAAGAGTATTTTGAGCTTGAATATAATGACTATTTTCATGAATGCTCTTGATTCTTGTGTCTTGCTATTGAATATGAAGAACTAAGCTACTTGTTGGGTTAATTGATGACGATAGATGACTTGTGTGTGAGAAATTCATTGTTCTTCTAGTCTTATAAGTTGGATGTCGAATTTGTAGTATTCAAGTGTTGAATATCAAATCCGAATTGTGGCTTGATCTTTCATATGGCAACACTCTCGTTTACATATGAAAGATGCTTGACATAACTCGATTTTGCATTTCACTCTTCAATACAAGAGCTAGAAAAATCCTCTTGCTATATAATCCATGCTTTTCTTTGACATAAACTTTGGGTGTTGATGCTCACACACAAGGCCTCTATTGGAATCGATTGACCCAACTTACTCTCTTATTGACAAGCTCGTTTGAATCATATTAGTAATAGTGTTAGTAGTTGTTTTCTTTCTTAGTTATTTGCTCTAGCAATATCCACAACTCTTGCTCCATCACTTGAGTGGTGGATTCAAAGCTTGGCTAGCTCTAAAGCCTTTGAGAAACTCGTTTTGTTAATTTAGTTAGTTTCTTAGTAAGTTTACTATTAGCTTAGAGTGTTTAATCTCTTTCCCAATCCTTGTGGAAATCGACCCCGTTCTTACTCGGGTACTACTTGTAGCGATATCCTATACTTGGGATAATCGACATCGAACAGATAACAAACAAGAAAAGTATATGGGTGCTTTGGTCGTTCGGATTGGAGAGATTCAATATGTAAGGGAGTCCAAGGAGATGACTGTTGGTGATGTCGTTCCAGAATAACGTTTTAGAACAAAGTGTTTTTATTTGACGAGGGGTCAGAGGGGATAACATAAGTTCAGGAGGGGTTTTTTTTGTAATAACCAATTTTTGGAACACTTTCAGATTTTTCACTCTTTTAAAGAGTAAAGATATAAAACTTCAATAGTCGATAGAATCACCTGCATATATTTATAGATGTGTGGATGGTATTTTTCTCTTAGAAAAAGAACAAAAAGTTTGGACAGAACTTTGCTGTACCAATGAATTGCAAAAATATTTTACCAAAAATCCAACGGTAAATTACACCTTCTCCCTTAATATTTTAGCAGAAGGACAATTGTGCCCACCAACCCAGGATTATGGATAAAGACACTATGTCCCATATGGTGGCTAAAAGTTAAGACACTGAATATTAGGGGAATTAGTATTATTGCCGGTGACATGATTACATTTAGTGCTTGGAACAAGCCCTTTCAACCTCTAAGTTTCCCTCAAAGGACGAGTGTAGTGGTCTGGCCTCATGCGGGGTTTATAATGATGATTCCGAAATCAAATAGGCTTTTCCGAGTGTCGAGCTTGAGTTTGTACCCCTATTATTTCGATCCCATTTGAAAATGAATAGCATAAAAAAAAAAAAAAAAAAAAAAAAAAAAAAAAAAGAATAACCCAAATCGATGAACCATTAAAATGAAATTTGTCCTAGAGTGAAGACTCATAAAACATACTGGTCTGCAGATTTGGCTCCCAATTGTCACTCCTGGGGGTTGGATTTGAGTAAAAAACTAATTCTGGGAGTTAGTTCAGTAGGCTTAATGTTTTAATCAAAAAATAATTGAAGAGTTAATTTTAACGGAGTTTATTGGATGAAAACATACTCTCAAAATCTCACATATATAATTTGATAAAACCTGAACCACAGATATACAAACTAAATTCTTGCTATACCACGGGTATGGTTTTTGAAGTTTAGCCTACGATGAAAGTTAAATTTGCAAGCAATAATTGCACAGCCCCAAAAGAGAGAATACTGGGGAAAGTAGCATTCGTATTTATTGTAGGTGAGGCGATTACATTAATTTAGCATTTAGCGCATGGAACATGCCTTTGTAGGGGGGGGGGGGGGGGGGGGGGGGGGATGATGATACAACAAGCCTCAGGCTCTTCCTGGGCGTTCAGCTTCAATTGGTAGGAATTGGTGACTGTAAAAATTATTCAATTGGTAAGAATTGGACCTTAAGCTCGATGAACTCAAGGTTTGTTTCTTCATCAGTGGTGGTGGTGCCCTCAGCAGCCAGATAATGCAGCCGGCCAGTTCCAATGTGACTTAAGCGCTTCGCAAATCTAATGTTACCCATGTTTTGTATAGCTACATGGTTGTGATCTAATTTCACAAGCAAAAACAATGTGTTTGCATCTCCGTCTGTGGTGCAATCTGAATCGGCTGAGATGTAGCTATATTCATCCCCGCTATTGTACCTCCAAAACTTGTCAAAGTAAACTGACTTCAACCGAACTGTAGTTCCATCGCCGGTACGGATGACTCTGTGGGCCACAGATGGATCTTTAAGGTCACTTGATGCAAACTCGAGAATATTGCTGTTGCCGATGCTGCGAGCGTTCAGGTAACAACCATTTTTTCCCTTGAAGGCCACGTATTGGGGCGGTATTTCGCGGTTAATAACTTCAAAGATACATGCATCATCCCCTTCAGTACCCCGGAAACTTGTTCCTACGTATAGACAAGATTCGTAGAGCGGGTACTTCTCAGTATCCCGCCATACGGATACATAGCTATTGAGTTGAACGTGGCGTAATCTGATTGTAGTTTTGGACTCCTCCACAAAGGAGGGCTGAAACAACGTGCAGGACCATTTGGATTTGTCCTCCTCTGGTTCATCAGCGCATGCGATTATCCAGTCGGTGTTTTTTGACTCCTTTCGCCAGTATTTTTTATTGTAAGAGGAGCGTATGTGCACCAGCCCCATCTCTGCCGCTTCGGCCGACTTTGGGATCTCCAATTCGAAAATCGAGTCGGGGCTTAGGGGCTTTTCACCGGAGAATTGGAGGAACTTGTCGATCTCAATATGGTTTACGTAGCGCAAGTATTTGTTGCTGGACTGTGACTTCAGTACCACACTTGTTGGCAAACCATGAGCCATTTGATCTCTCTGTCACTCTGATCTTTTCAGTACTACGCACAGTTACTTTGTAGTGGTATTGGAGAGTTTGTATTTGTGATGGATTTGTTGCTTCCTTCCATGTTATCCTATTTATAGGCCACCCAATGGGAAGAGAGTTTACTGAATCGGAACGTTATTCGTGTATGGCAAAATGGTTCAATCTTTAAGCCGTCAATGTCCGTCCATAAATTATCACGTAGGCCGGTGCTAAACGTGTTCCATTTCATTTTGTTTCTGTTTCACATCCACCGCGTAAGAAGTCGAAAAGATAAGGTTGGAGTAACAATACAAGCGTTATAGCATCGTCTCCCAACTTATGGTCCACACATGCTTCATTCACGTCAAATTGTATTTATCTTTTATTTTTTTCCCAGCTAAAATTGTAATTTAGACGGTAAAGTTTTCAATGTATCTATTTTTTTTTTGAACAATCAATATATCTATATATATATATATATACATATACATATATATATATACATACTTACATATATACATACATATATATATACATATATATATATATATATGTATATATTATATACATACACAATTACCATTGGTATGACACTCTTTGTCTTTTAGACCTTTGGATTGGATTGAAATATTGGCAGCCCTTAGATCAACCACATGTCCCCACAATTTACCCCCACTACCCCACTATTTCCCTTTCACCTCCCTCCCTTCAGCTGATTTCATTAAATTTACAAATTTCAGTTTGATCATTGTTTTCTTTTTTTAAGTGTAAAAATTCGGTGGAATAGTTATTAGGGTGTTGAATATTTGGGGTTTAATATTTTTGTCTGTATAAATTTTGAAATGTTTTAAAACATGAGAGTTTTTTCCAAAAAAATAAAATATAAAGTAAAAACTTTTGTCAACTTTTCCGTCTAAGTATCGTGAAAGTTTGATAGTGTCTTTAAGGCACGGGCCATAACCTAGTATATATATATATATCAAGTGGAGATTAAAAATGGACACTTCATTGTGTGCACTCATTTTAAAATGGCCATGTTTGTAACCCACCGTCTAAAATAATTTACACTACTCCCAAAAAAACGTGATAATGGTTTAGTGTTTTAATAGTTTTTTTTACTCTTGTACAATGAAAAAAATTACAATAAAATAATGCTATTACATTATCCTTGAAAGATAACATATATAACAATCTGAAGAGTTGTGTCTACTCAAATTAGAATATTAATTTAAAATTAAATTTGAGATGAGTTTAAATCTTGATAGTTGTGACTGTTTATTTCATATATATTTGGACGTATAACTTCATTATTTGTGAATAGTTGTGACTATCTAGTTTGTATCTTTTCGCATGTCATTAGTCCTTAATATTTCACTCAATCTTGCCAACTCTCTCTCTCGCTCTCCCACATTTTTTTAAATATGTGTTGTCTTCTCAAGGAAAAAAAATAAACAACAGGAGCAAACCTTATGTAATTAATATCAACGGAAGCTAGGAGTTTGCTTGTTGTAGCGTGATCATCCGCAAAGGATATCCATAATCTTTTGATGCTTGTTGTTCATGTGCTCGTCTCCCGGCAATTCGCGTGCACCTCTTGGATGAACGTGATGATCCACAGCCCGACTCGCCTTTGGATGAGCGTGAGAGAGGAAAAGTGATTCTATATGTATTTTATTCAGACTTACTGGTTTATATGGAACAGTCACACTACTGGAAACAGACCAAAAAATGGCGAGATTATAAACGGTCCGACCAGGTTACCTCATGCTTGGTCAAGGGACGTCAAAACAAGCTACCTTTACGACTGCTTCCGGGTCCAGATATGGCTTAACCCGGTTTACACTCACCCTGAAAGTTGACTTCTGATCCGGCCGGTTTTTCTAATTCAACCGCATCCCATGAAAGTACCTCTTTGATGATAAACGGTCCTGACTAGTTTGATCTCAATTCTCTCAGGAAAAACTACTTCCGAGAATCGCAGAGAAGTACTTTCTGGCCTACTTGAAACTGGTTTGGCTGTGCTGAACTTTGATGGCTCGGGAGCGGTTTCAGCTCTAAAGGTTGTGGCTCTCTGAGTGACGGGTCTGCCCACCTTTTCTTCCAGCTGTAAACTTGTCTGGTTTTCAGCTAGCACGGCCTGCTGCTCCATCTCTCCTCGTTCTCTCTGTTCACTCTGTCAATCTCTGCGCGTAGCTCGTCCATCTCCTCGTTTTCCTAGACTTCTTTGACTTCTTCCACAGCGAAGATGTCTTCATGATCGTAGTAATTCGGCAGGTGCAAATTTTTGAAAACGTTGAACTTCACATTGTCTTCATTAATCTGCATGGCCAGTTTTCCGCTTTTGCAGTTTACATGGCTTCTCTAGTAGCCAAAAACGTTCTGCCCAGAATGAGTGGTACATCTCCCGCCTCCATGTCCAGAATTACGAAATCTGCCGGAAAAATCAATTCTCTGACTTTCACCAGAATGTCTTCAATAACTCCGTAAGTCTACTTCACGGATATGTCCGCCATCTGCAGCTTGATTCTGGTTGGCCTGAGTTCACAGATTTGCAAAGTTTTGAAAATCGATAATGACATCAGATTGATAATGGCCCCTAGGTCACACAGAGCCTTTCCTGTGTAAGCATTACCTAGGGTCACCGGGATGACAAAACTGCCAGGGTCCTTACTCTTCCTCGGTAGCCCGTTCTTCACACTATTCCTCACTTCTGTCGTAAGATTTATTTTCTCGAATTCGCTCATACGCCTCCTTCCATACAAAATGTCTATGAGGAATTTCGCATAAGTGGGCGTCTTTGCCAACGCCTCCGCAAAGGGTATGTTCATATGCAGCTGCTTGAACATCTCGAGAAATCTGGCGTAGTCCTTACCAACATCCCTCTTCCGTTTCTTCAAAGGATACGACACCTCCTTGGAGATAGGTACCGTTTCAACTTCCTTTTCATTCTGCACTGCATCCTGCTCAACCGAGCCCTTCGGCTGGGGGCCTACGGCTGAACTGTTATCATGGCTGAATACTTCGTGTTCGACAATTTTTGACTTTTTTGCACGTGCATGGCTAGGGTACTGCGGATCCTGTAGTGCTACTCCACCCCGAGTGGTGATGGCATTGATCTGATCATGTGGGTTGTTAACAGTGGTCAAGGGTAATTTTCCTTGATTTCTTTCAATTAGCTGATGTGCTAACTGACCAACATGTACTTCCAAAGTGCGAAGTGAAGTCTTGGTAGATTGTAGGTCAGCTGCAAAGGCGTCCATCTGTGGAAACCGGGATTTCATAGTCTAAAATATTGACTCGATTTTCTTCATCTGAATGTCGTACTGCTGTGCAGATGGGCCCGGCTAAACCTCCGGTACCGGTACGGCCTGCTGAGCCGGTGTCTTGTGCTCGAATCCTGGCGAATAAACTGCAGAATTCGGGTTTCCGTACCGGAATCCGGGATCATCTCTCGTGCCTGGTCTGTACCGGCTTGGGTCCCACTGCTGCTGTACGTAATTGGAATCTTTGCTTCTGAGCCCCTCGATGGGTGCGTCCAAATCTGGCACGTCCAATGCTGCAACAGTTTCTTGACTGAGTAGACATTCTTAACCAAGTCTTGCACGATCTTGGCCAGATTATCTATCCGGTCGTCTTCCACTGGCTCGGCTCAGGCCATGATCCTGCAATCTCAAACAGTCGAGTGTTGTGCTTAGCTAACTGCTTCATCAGCTCCTAGGCACCGTCCTTGCCCACATGGTAAAGAAAATTTCCTCAGGCTTCTCGGTCAATCCTGTCAGCAATTTCCCTGTCTAAGGCATGGTAGAATACCTGCAGGATCTCCGGGTCTCTAAAACCGTGGTTCGGGCATCGCTTCACCAATCTCATCAGTCTGTCCCAGGCGTCTACCACCGTCTCCCCCATCTTCTGCTTGAAACGACAAAATCTCTCTTTGTAATTGAATGACCCGGGAAGCGGGGTAAAATTTGGCCAAAAAGTCTGTGACGCATCCTTCCCATGTAGTGATGGATCTGGGTGGTCGGGATTCGAGCCCGTCTTTGGCCACTCCGTATAGGCAGTATGGGAAGAGAATTAGCATGAGTGACTCTGCATCGGCTCCCTTATACCGAACTTTGTTGCAGTAATCCTCGAATTTCCCGATGAAGTCATTCGGATCTTCGACAGCTTTGCCATGGAATGGACAGAGAGTCTACACAGTCTGGATGGTGGAGGGTTTCAGGTCGAAGTGTTCTGCGGTGATATCGGGCACCACAATAGATGGCTCATGTCCTCCCGTAGGGACCTCTAAATTTTCCACCAACGCCTTTCCAGACCGATTGTACGTCCTTTGGCTGTTCCGGGCAGCAAAGCTTGCTGCGATAAGATCTTCGATGTACCGAGCCATCTCGGCTAGAGTGCGTGTCTCGGGCAGTTGTGACGTTCCTTCGGTATTGTGGCCCATCCTGCTTTCTCGACTTCTGCGATGTCGGTCTCTGTAAAGTTGTTCTGGATTGTGGAGTGGCTGCACAAGGTCGCGTGGCAATCTGGGCATCAACTAAACAGTCCTGAAAAACAAGGATCTCAAGAGCAGTGAGATAAACGAAAGAAAATAAAAAGGAAAAGGAAAACTCTGAAAATTAATCCTGACTACTAAATAACCCTTAAAAAGTCCTCGAAAACGGCACCAAAAACTTGATGCGCTTTTTAACGTGTTGTTCGCAAGTATACGAATCAAGTAGTATAGAGTGTATTACGACTCAGATTATCGATCCCACAGGGACTTTGCAGGTTTTTCTAGTAAACAGTTTTAACAAATAGTGTGTAAAAGGAAGTATAGTTTTGAGATTTGTGATTTTAAACTAATTACTAAAAGTAAAGACTAAAACATAAATCTTTTCGTGAGAGTTTTCAGAATAATCGTAAGTGTTGTAAATCTAGGGTTTAAGATACTAGATTCCAGGATCCCCTAGGGTCTCTTCAGATTTTCGTTCTAGTTTGATATGAAAACACACAACAATTTTAATTATTCGTTCCACGTACCAGTTGTGCGGTACCCTTTCAGATTCCACACGTTATCGCAATCCTGCAGACTGTAAGCTGCCTAAGTTTTCAGTCTCGTCTTAAGTCTGCTAGGATTTCTAACTTGTCCTAAAGGCCCGGGTCAAATTCTCTAACAGTTGATCAAACGTTTTGGCTAGTCCTATCTCCCCTTCGCTAGTCGACCCATTGGGGTAAGGTGCTAAATTTTGTCTTCTCTTCCTAACCCTAACCGGATGTTTTCACTTACCGGGTCGAGTCTGTAGCAATCCTGGTTAGCTACTCTGTTCATGCATAAACAGTAAAATTTGAAGACAAAATAGCGAATAAAGTTGCTAATATTAAGATACCGCAATCATGAATTCATAGTCAAAACGTAGAGCTAATCACTAAGTACGAAACCTTAGGTTCGCCGAGAACCTAGGTAAAGACTATAGCTACTAAGTGACATAATTAAATAACAACGTTCTGAAATAAAGAGATAGTGAGATCAAACGAGTGTCGTGGATTTTGGATTCGCGCTCCTCTACTCACCGAGGATGCTCTAAATTCTCCTTGGGTGTATTGTGTTGTATCAAAACGAGCTTCGGACGTCCCTTTATATAGTGCCTAAGAAGCTTCTGGAAAACTGCCTGAAATTACAAAACTGCCATTGGTCAAAACCTTCTCGGAAATAGTGTTATCTGCGTCCCTGCTGCGTGGCTACCAGTTAGCCACGCAGACAGGGACTCTGCCTGCTCCAAAAACTCTCTCTAACCCCCTACATGCATGGCTGCTGCGTGGCTTCCAGTTAGCCACGCAGACAGGGGTCTTCTGGCTGGCAGTTAGCCACGCAGATATCTGCAGTTTCTCTCTCTTCTTCCTCTTGGCATGCGTGGCTGCTGCGTGGCTAGCAGTTAGCCACGCAGATATCAGCCTAAGATCTCCAATCTAAGCATGTTCTGAACCCGGTCTCCTTGGGCTTGCGTGGCTAGTTGCGTGGATGGTAGTTAGCCATGCAGACAGTAGCTTCTGCTGCCCTGTTCTGGCCGGTTTCTGAACCCTCATTGCTGGACTGCGTTTTGACCCGAAACTTTGTCAAAATTACCAAAATGACCCTGGGTCAAAACCGCTCCAAATTGTGCCCAATCCTGACTCTGGTCCCAGAAAAACTACTGACTAAATCTGGGAGCCAAAATCCAAAATCGACTTCCGAAAACCCGAGCCCGGTGACAAAATGACCAAAATACCCCTGGGTTAGAACTGTCACGGAAATCGTCACGAACATGAAACAGTTGCTCACGACTCCGGACACCGGGAACCGAGACTCCTTACTTTGGTGTGGCCTATCTAGGACCCACGCTTTTTTGAACGGACTCCGTTTCAGTAGTATAACCTGCTTTCGGAAAGCCCTTGCTTTCTTCTTTCTTTTGCCGTTGGTTTTACTTAAAAACTCCAAGTAGAGCTCAAGATATTATCAACCGAGCGCATCCCGGTCATTCTCAGTTTTGGCGTTTTCAGCTCTCTCGGCTCTCGCCTCTGCAATCCTGCTTCATTCCCGGCTCCTGCACAAATCATGTTCCTGCATAGACAACACGAACAAAAACCCGTGATCATATCTAGAAATGCGTGAAATAGAGCAGTTATGCATAAAGAAGCTCAAAATAGTAAGTCATGAATTTTGAGGCTAATCCGGGCTGAAATCCGGCTAAAGTGCTCATTTATGACACAAATACCCCTCAAGTAGGTCTCACCGATAACTCCTAGTGGGGAGTTATCAACGTAAACTTCTTATTTTGGAATGGCACATTTTCGTCTCTAAATCTCAAATTGCGACGTCATAATATCTTCGCAAGTAACTTTTTGCCAGTGTGTTCTCTTTTTGCTATAGTATTTTTCCCTCGCAAAGAGCATTATTTCTTGTATCGTAGTAATTGGTATTGGGTAGTGCTAAAGAGAAATCTTATAGAGGGTATAATTGTCCTCTCAAGTAAAAGTATAATGGCAAAATTTTTCATGCTAATGTAAGAATCACCACCCTTGAAAAATAGGTTATTTATGAAACATTATTGATATGTTCAATTTACAAGAAAGCAATTCCGAAGTGTAACATAGATACCTGAACATTTCAGTCTAATTTTAGCTAACAAATGTCAAAATTTCATGCCATGGGAAATGGCATGAACAGTCCGAACAAATTAGATAGAGGTGTTAATGTTCTTAACATTGGACCACCATAAGGGACATAAAGTCTTTATTTATAAGGGTAAAAGACACTGACCACCCCTGACTTTTGGATTAAATCATCCCTGCTATCCTGACTTTCGGAAAAAAGACACTTTTTACCCATTTAACATAATATTTTGTGGACGGAAACCACCTAGGAGTTGGATTTACCAAGCCAACACTTTTTATTAATATTCTTTTTTATTAATTATATAAAAGAATAAGAGGCAGGAGTAAATAAAATAATATGAATTGCTTGGTATTATGTCCCAGTAATCGATGAAGCAAGGGTACAGATGTAGTACTAAAGATTTCTTGTTCCTCTTGGAGACTAATCATCGCTGAATGTGCCTTCTAACAGTAATGATACCTCTCGTCCTAATACTCGAGGGGGCGTAAGTCCGAAAAAAGAACTTTAGTGAAAGGGCGGTCGTAGACTTGCTCGACGTAAAGGAGAGGGGTCGAAGTACCGGCATTCCCGTTATCCCTGGGGGAAGCTTAGATACCGTGGCTCCTCCGCACAAATGTTCGTGAATTAGGAGCGTTAATTCTAGTACTTCAGGGACGATAAAAAGACCTTTTTGCCATCAGAAAAAGAACAAGATAGGATATCACCAGGCCAAAATAAAGCTTTACTATCAGCGCCCTTAGCCTAGCGGGCGAAGAAGAAATGACTAGTCCGGATGGCCGAAGAGTGCGGTTCACCAGAAGCTTGGCATCTGGCAGAAAGTAAGAAGTCAGTTTTGCACCCCCGAGTAAATGTACATCACACCTCCTATGATACCTTAATTCCCACTTTCTTTGGGCATCATCTTTCAACACGAATGGATGAATCAACCTGTTTTGCCTGTCGGCCATTCTTACATCGCTATCCTAATCTAAACATAAATGGCTTCATTCCGCCTCTTTTCTTTAATTAGCGAATGCGGTCAAGAGACTTACACCATTATTCAGGTTCTTTTGATTTAACAAAGAGTTTTAGTATGGTCATTGGAGTCAGAGTTGGTAATTACGCCTATTGTCTTGGGCTGCCATCGTTCCAGTCGTTCGAAGTTGGTCGATTGGGATTGGTCTCACGGTACAAGCCCCCTTATAATTCAATCCTTATACTTAGAGCATGGTATTGGTTCAACTTCTTGTATGGACGTTTTCGTGTGGTGAAATCTTGTCTTTTAACATCCTCTTAAGGTTAGGTAATGCCATATATATTCTATTTAGAAGGCATTAAAACTGCCTTTTATTCTATTTTACCTATTCTTCTATAACATAATCCTCTGGTCGATTGGAAAGACTCTAAAACAGAGTACCATCTTGTTCCTATTTTGGGTAATCAGTGAGTTGATGATGATGAGTGGTGTCTCAGTGAGTGAGTGAGCTTTCAGAGGTTATGATACCCAGAGCTTGCTTATGTGATAGAAGAATAGGTAAAATAGGAAATGCCCTATATATACAAGAATTTGGTTCAACTTCTTGTATGGACGTTTCCGTGTGGTGAAATCTTGTCTTTAAACATCCGCTTAAGGTTAGGTAATGCCCTATATATTCTATTTAGAAGGCATTAAAACCTCCTTTTATTCTATTTTACTTATTCTTCTATAACATAATCCTCTGGTCGATTGCAAAGACTCTAAAACAGAGTACCATCTTGTTCCTATTTTGGGTAATCAGTGAGTTGATGATGATGAGTGGTGTCTCAGTGAGTGAGTGAGCTTTCAGAGGTTATGAGACCCAGAGCTTGCTTCTGTGACCCAGAACCAATAGGTTGCTGCAATTTCCGACCAGGAGAACCCACGAAGTCATTCTTCCATCAATCGTCGCAGAACCGCCTGTACACCGCCCCAATCAAACCCATCCTGTAATAAATCGCATTTCTAAGTCATATTAGCACGTTAATATGTTATTAAATGTTAGCAATTTTCAAGTGTTTGATCATTAGCTCATGTTGATGCAAAGATATGAATAATATATTCTTGTTTAATTAAAATAGAGTTGAAGGCATTATGTTAGTATTCTAGTTTCTTCTTGTAAAGTATACAATAAATGAAATATGTGCCTAGTCATGTATACATATATTTTTTGGGTAGAGTATTATTATTACTATTCATGTAGAATGCAACAAACCACATATATAAGTCGTGTATCTATTTCCTAAGTGAAAATATTATGTTTTAAATGAATGTTTCATGTCATGTGTTTCCTTGCATATGCTTAGACTTGTAAAATTGTGAATCTCGCAAATATTAAGTTGCATGTATGTTACATTAAGAAGCTATAATGTAGTTTGCAATAATGTTAGGGACCCCCATGCAATAAGACTTTGGACAATTAAATATTAGTCGTAGAAAGAGTTATAAGATGTTATAGGAGTATTTGATCTTGTGATGTTCATGCTAGTAATTAGGACACTTGCATTATTAGATGTGCTAGGGATCATTTAGAACCACACAAAATAGTCAAAGAAGTACTATTGTTGCACCATAACAAACCCCTCAAGCCCATGTGATGTACTAACACTTGTCCTTATAACTCTCACACATGTCACTCTCATTTCCCATTACATTCTCCTCCTCCATCCGTCCCTTTCTCCTCTCTATCTTCTACTATGTTTTTCATCCCCTTCAATTGCTACTACCAAGTCCTCCATCTTCCAAAATGTTTAAAATTAGGAAGATCAAGTCTCAAGCTTATCAATTCCATCAAGTTATGCTAAGATGTCCACCTTAGGAGGCTAGGAGACACAAATTCAACATCATTCATCCATCTTCGAGGTAAAAGAAATTCATCTTGTTGGTTTATTTTTCACCTCTTTCATCAAGAACACACATGCATGTTATAAAAAAAGTTCATAGCTAGATTCATGAAAGATGATGATTTGAATAGTGACATGCATGTGATAAAAACAAGTTTATTGCTAGATTCTTGGAATAAGATGTTTTGTGTAGTGATATGAATGTGATTTGGAAATTTTAATAGTTCAATTTTAGATCTTGGTAGAAAATATCTTGCATGCAACAAGTTTTGAAGTATGGAAAATCACAAAACTCATGTTTTGAGTCTATTTTAACAAAATCGGGAAAAATACTTAGACTTTTCAGAAAATTATGAAACATTTACAGTTTGTGAATTTGTATGTGGTGTTTGTAGAGTAAAAATTTGATAACAATTGACCCTAAATTGAATTTTTATTCCACCAAAAACCGGGTCTGTTTTGATACTCTTTTCAACTATGTACCAGTCCGGTAAATCATCAATTTCATGTACTTATACTACTTCAATTCTTATGAAATTTTGATATGTTGTTCCCAGACATGTTAGCTATCTACTGTAAAAAAAAAATATTATAACTTTTGGAATTTATATGAATATTTTATGAATTTATTTATAAGGCTGCTACCAGCCTCTGTTTTCGTACACAAACAGTTCCGAAATATTATGTTTAAAAATATTTAGAAAAATTCATAACTTTTGATATTACAGTATGTTATGGGTAAACTCTTTACCTATTTAACGTAAAATTTTCGAGTCTCTTATAATTATTTTGAATTAACTATGAATTTTGTACTAGCGATAGTTACACTTTGCTTATAAGCATAATTTAGAATTTTATCAAATTTATTAGAGCTAGCTTGTGTAAGTTACTTTTTAGTTCAATATATGTCAGATTTCGCTTATGTGCTGCATTATACATCTCATTTGCATGAAATGACCAAAAGGTCCATGAAGTATGTTAATATAGGAAAAGTTAGTCCATATGCATCTAAGCGATGTAGGCATGCGTTATGCTTGAATTGAATTGGTGCTAAATGATTTTATGTGTTAATTGTAGTGTTCCTTGTCATCTATATGAAAATGGAGTTGATGCTCATTTTCTCAAAGTTTTCGAAATTTGACTAAGAAATAAAATGAATGGCTTAAGCTCGCAAGGTGAGTTACCCTACCTCCCAATGTTTGTACCCATCCTCAGGTTTCTTACGAAGTAATGTTTGTTCATGCTCTCCCAACTAGTATGTATGTATGCTTTTAACGAGAGTGAAATATTTATGCCCCCATGGATGCTAACAAACAAAATAAACATTTCATAAGATAAAACACGGTTTTCAGAAAGGCCACGGTACCGGAGTGAAACCCCCTGTCGGGTATAGGCAGGCTACGGCCCTTTTGCTGGGGAAATATAAGCAGGCACGCGTCGGCTCACGGGTCGCCGAGATGGACATGTCCCTATGTTATGTTAAGTCACGAAGGTTATCACGGGCCATAAGATAAGAAACTAAGAAAACACGTTTAAGTCTGATAAGGTCTCTAAGCGAGACAAAGCAAGGTTCTTACACGAATCAAGTTATGCTTTACGTTATGCTCTCTTTATGTTAAAAGTTGTGTTTATGAATGTCATTATCTTCCAAGTTCCACAAGTATATGTGTAGGTATGATTATGCCTTATGTTCATGACGCTCCATGGGAAAGTTAGCCCTTTTAGTTTTCAAACCTACGGAGGGGCGTAGATGTAACTCACTGAGCTAGTTGAGCTCACCCCTTTAAAATTAACTTTCTTTTCAGGTTATAAGGACACGTAAGAAGCAAGAAGTAGCTTGACGTTAACTTGATGTGTTGGCTTGTTGGACGGATGATGTTTATGTGCTTAAATGTTGCAAATATATTAGGCGACTTAGAGAAATTGTACAATACATGTTCTTAACTTTTTGTTAGAATGTAAAATTTATGTAATTGTGTATAAACGACCTTGTATGAGCCCTTGTATGATACTTGGTATATTTCCCGAAGTTTATGCTCTGTTTATGTTATGAGTCGAGAGGACGAAGGGATATTGATTTCAAGTTTTTACTTTCTTTTCTTTACTATTCAATTTGTTTATGTTCATGACGACCCCAAGTAAATCGTAAATTACACTTCCGCAAAGTTTTCTAAAATTTATCTTTTTTAGAAGTATCGATCACGACTTTTATAAATTACTCGTTTAGCCCCACGACGAGTCAAGGCCGCACCGGCATGTCCCGCCCTCCTCCCGTTAACGCAAAGTTTTATTAATCGCTAATCAGGGTCGGCGGGAGGAGGATGTGACACATCCGCCGGTAGACTTTATAACCGGCAGGCTTGCTTCTTCTCTGACCCACAACCACAAGCTCTCCTGATGATTTAACGAATTATATCTTTTATCACTGCTGAAGCACTAGCGACCACCATCTACTCCATATCTGTCGGCCATTCAACAACCCATATCCACCATGCCTCCCCTATCCACCACCTTAACAACCCAAATTCAACAACCCGTGGGCCTTCATCCTCCCAATTCAATCTCTAATTTCACTGAGCCTCACCCAAAAAGAGCCTGATACGGCAAGATAATAGAAACAACTAGGCTCAGAGAAAACCTAGAACCTCTAATATGACACTGATTTGATGATTTGACCAGTCAATCTTCATCCAAAGTTTAAAAGCTTCAAGCTTTTTCTGCATCGATTGTGGTTCTAGCATCGATGGCGCTTCAAGCTTCAAGATTTGATGATTTTACAATCATAGGACGCTTCAAGCTTTTCCTCCAACATCGATGGCGGCTGCTAGGTGCGGCGGCGACGTTTCTGTGGTGACCGTGGGCAGCAGTGGTCGTGGAGAGAGGGAGAGAAGAGGAGATGGAGGGAGAGAGGGATGGAGAAGAGGAGCTCGAGTGAGGGAGGGGAAACATCGGGTCAGAATGAGGGATGGAGTGGAGGGAGAAGAGGAGATCGGGAAGGAGAAGAAACTGGCGATGAGAGAAAGAGGGGAAGAGAGAGAGAGAGGGGTTAGGGTTAGAAATGAAAGAAATATAGGGGTTAGGGTATATATAGGGGGTAATTTTATAACATTTGAGGGGTAGAATAGTCTTTTTCCCTGTGCAATTAGTTAACCGATAGCTTCTATCAAAAAGAATGTGCAAAGGTCTTTTTCCAAAAGTCAGGGTAACATGGAGAATTTAATTCAAAATCAAGGGTGGTCAGTGTCTGTTGCTGTTGCCGTATTTATAATCCTACATGTGGGCAAGGCAAGTCCCCTTAAAAATTGTAGACATAAATTTTCTGTAACATTAAATTTCCTGACATATTTTTACCTAAAATTCAAGGATAAAAGTCACTTTCACACCATGTAGTTCCATTAAAAGACACTTTCACCCCTTCTAGATTGAGAAAGACCACTCTCACCCCTTCAAATGTGTTGAACTTCAGGGAAACTTACACCCCATATTGTTACGCCATTAGTATGAAATTGAGAACTGTGAGCAAAAATAAAGTTTGGGACAAATTTATCCACATGTTATGAAAATTTTAAGGATTATCCAATGGTATATTAAATTTTTTGCATGGTATGTGGGTTAAATTTGTCTCTATAGTTATTTTCCGCGATGGACCCCACTTCCGACTAAAGCATGAATTGGCACGCTAAGGGTTCAAAGTGTCCTTAAAAAGGAGATGAAAGTGTCCTTTAATGAAACCACTGGGTGAAAGATTCGTTTACACTTGAATTTTAGGTAGAAATATGTTGTCAATTCAAAGCTACAGAAGTTCATGTCTAAATTTTATTTGTTTTTTTTTGTCAAAAGAGAAATCTATTGTTCACACATCCATACGTCTATTAATGTGATCCTTTAGAGTACGTTTGGTTTTCTAAGATTAACAGTAACAGCTGGGATTGGACTAAATATAATCCTGATATTAGTTAATACTGTGTTTGGTTGTTCTGGACTAATTTTAATACCGATACTACATAGTGAAAAGATGAATTTTAATACCCTAAATAAGTCCCCTCCCAAATGAGGGTATTAGCTGGACTGGACTATTTTACATTAATACTGAATTGATACTGCACGAAACCAAACACACTATTAATTATAATTATGTCAATCCAATCCAATCATATTCGGAAATTTTAGTCCAGTCCAGTCCAATCCGACTAGTCCAGAAAACCAAACGTGCTCTTAGAGCATTGAAGTTTCCTACTTCCTCAGTTCTTTCGAAATGTCAGAAAAAAGAATTGTACTCTTTTCGTTTTTCAACGCGTAACTATATAATTTTAACTCGGTGATTTAGATAGCAAAACGATATAATTTTTAAATTTTTTCATAGTATTGGAGATTACAGTTTACTCGACAAAGTCATGCAGCGATTACCAAATTCATGTATCATTTTGCTAATTAAATTATCCGGTCAAAATAGCCCAATGAATAGTGAAAAAAGTGAAGTAGACTTGAAAAAGAAGAAACAAATGTAGTATATGTTGCTGTCTGCATCCCGTCATATTCTTTTTTACTGACTTTTCAAGGTCATTTTGACCAAGTGATACGGGTCACCTAATCTTCATTATTTCTTAATATTATATTTTTAATTATGTCATTATTAGTGCTATTTGTTAGCTTGCTTATTTTAAATACATTAGTAATGTTATTTAATTAAATAACGATTGGGTTTTCTTTAAACAGTTCTTTTCCGGCCCGTATAATCGAAGAGTTTAGGTCTAGAATTAGTTTATTTTCTATTTAAACACAGGTAGTTTGAGTATTTTTACTCAAACAAGAAGTAAATTAAAAACTGTTTCGAGTTTAGAGTGAGTTTCGTGTTTGGATGCATACTCAGAAGTTCTCAAATTCCTCCATGCGTTAGGTAAACCCTAACAATTGTAAGTTCATTAACGTTCACCATTCAACTAGTGTTTCTGAATGATGACCGAAGCCGGTGTTTCCGCAGCTCTTGGCGACCGATTGCTTGCTGCAATCGAACAAATCAAGACCCAACTGGCGAACATCGACAAGCAACAAACTTCCATGGAGTCGCGGCCAGTCACTACCCTGACAGCCACAAACCAGACCGGTGACGGCGAGAAAGGGCCATGGAATTCTGAGCCGCCGCACACAACAAGAGTTCTAGCTTCGCAAGGCGACTAAACTCCGCCATCAGTTCGCTCCACCCCGCTCCAATCTGCAATCGAAGCAGACGTCATAGCAGCCCTACAGGTGCTGCAACATCCAGCCCAGAGATTCCCACCTGATCTTCCGCACTATTCAACAGTAACCAACAAAGAACAACCGCCATTACCCATGGAGGGCCCATCATCTCATCAATCCTTTGCAGCATACAGTAGTGCACATGGGTTATCTTTTCCACTGGGTCCACCTACACCATGGGTCTGAAAACTATCCAAGGGAGACCCAAACCTTGGTCCGGCCCGCCTGTATGGCCGACCCAAATCAAGTTGACACAAATCACGCATGTTCCTAAAGTTTTTCGCCGCCTATAATGCGTTTTCGTCCTCTGTTTTTTCTGGATTTGGACTAAAAAGTGGTGTTCTCAAAATCGTTCAGCATCAATTTGATTCGGGAAAACGTGTGCAAGGGGTACAAGTTTCCTCTACGGTATCAACAAGAACGGATCTGCACTGGACTTCCTCTTCACAGGTGCTAGCCTACTGGAGGAAGACAGACGATTTTGTCTCATAAAATCGGGAGGACATGGACAACTACTCTCAAACCCTAGTTTTTGTATCTAATATGAATGTTGCTCAGCAGCATCAATTAACCCTAGCCACGCTGAAGGTTATTTATAGGCTAGGAGAGTTTGGCTTGCTCTCTAATCCTAACAGTTATGATTAGGTTACACTCAAGTCCAAAATCCACAATTACTCTTTAATCAAACTAACGAGTATTTAATTCCAAGTTGATCCATTCTTGTGTGCGACCCAGTAGGTTCCTAATTACGTTTTGCAGTAACAATTACAAATATTAAGTGGTATCTAGCTATACTTCAACGCTACCCAAGTAATAGCAATTTTAGTGATCTAACTAACCTCTATGACCAATGTTAATGTGTTTTTAATCCCTTTGTCCATATATCCAGATTAGACACAAGGCATGGAGTGTCACCCTTGTTTATCCAATCTATAGTTTCTCGATTTTCTGAGCAGTCTTAGACATACAAATGACATCAATTTCTCATATTTATTCATTTGAACACGGCCATGCATTTTCCTAAGTCACACTCATCTAGTAGCCATGGATATGTACTCATGTTATGTAGGAGGGACAAATCCTATCTATATCACTGACACGATTTCTTGCGTGTGTACGCAAGTGCAGGTCAAAGTAATCAAGATGAGTATTAAGCTCAGGTTGTCGAACCCACAGCGACAGTCTTGAGATTGCTTAACTAGACGATTAAATTAAAGTGAAAGTAACCGGAGGAAGAATTGGTTGATTTAAGAGTTCGTCACCCTCAAACTAGTGACTGAAATTTAAATTACAAACTAAACTAATATTTTTGTGATTTTCTGAAGAATAAGAATATGGAGAACACAAGACAGTCTTAGGGTTCCTAGAGCATTTAATTATTTCCGGACTATGATTTAAAACACTCTACCTAAGTCTAGTTATACCGGGTCACACTCATTACGATCTTCTGTCGATCTCAAAAAATCTACGTTTTGGTCTACTCTGGGTCCTGTCGATCCACATCCATCTACCGTTACGTTCTAGTCAGCTAGCCAGGTTCGCTCACCGGGTTCTGTCGGTCCACCGATTAAGCTAATCCTAACTACGTCTACCTGAAACAACCCACACATAGTCATTCAAGTCTCTATCTCCTGACCGTTTCAAGAAGCTACAAGAATGTCAACAAAGGTCTTCACGAATCCGGGTTCAATTACTGTCGTGCAGCAACCTAGATAACTAGCATGTATTGGATGATCAAACCAAACAAACTAAGAATTAAGAACAAGAACTTGTCGAATAACTAGAACAATACGTAGAATTAAGAACATAGACATGAATCATTCATAAATTTGGAAAATCTAAACAAACCCTAGTTCTCTATAAACTATCTAGCTATGAAAGGTTAGCTAGACATAATCTCGTTTAGCTTTACAAGTTTTTCCAAAAAATTGATAAAAAGAGAGAGGGAAGAGATCAAACACGAAATAGGATCTTCTTGTGCTTCTTCGTCTTCGTCCTTCGTCGTCTTCGTATTTCTTCTGTGCGTAGCCACCCCAATAGAATCAGACCCCGTTGTGTAAGTAACCCACAATTTTTCTTTCTAAGAATTTAATGCAAAATTGAATTAATTACCCCTATCTTAGGGTTAATTTCTTCCCAACCTAGGGTTGTTAAAACAAAGAGACCCGTGACTTCTTATTTTTTCTTCTTCGTTGTTTCGCAGCTTCAAGAGGTCGCACGATCATCTCTCTTGGTCGTGCGATCAAGCTGTTCTTGGCTTCTGATCGTGCGATCAAGAGAGGAGATCGCCAATTACAGTGAGTTGAAACTTTTTCTTCACCAAAATTATGACTAAGTAGTGGCCTCTAGTCGCACGATCTGGAATAGGTGATTGTGCGATAACCAGGGGAATTCTTCTTCTCTTCGTCCTCTGTTCTTGGCTTCTCTGCGTTGCTTCTTGATCTTGTGGCCATGGCTGCTGGGATTGAAGGAGAAAGAACAGTGTTGGAATCTGCAGGTCGTTGTGTTTGGATTTCTGCTGGGTTTTAAGGTTGAAGTGTTCGGCTATGAAGTTAGGGGTTTCAGGTTGTTGGTTGGGTTTTGGTGAAGTTGAAGAGGTAATGGGTTGCTGTGAAGGTGAAGTTTAATGGCGGCTTCTAGGAAGGTAGTGTTTCAGGTCTTTCCCGAGGGAGCTGGTTTGTACAGTAGGTTTTGAGATGAGGATGTAGTGGTGGTTTGGAGGTTTGTTTGTTTAGGTTTTGGACTTGGGTTTTTTCATGGTGTTAAGATGTCAATTGGTGGTGAAAGGGTTATATAGGTGAAGTTGTTGCTGGGTTTAATCGAGTTTTAGGTGGTGTTTGGGTTGTTGATGGTGATGACTGGTAATAGGCAGTTTTTTGTAGCTGGTGGTTAATTGAATTGGTGTTAATCTAATTGGTTTTGGTACTAGGTCTGATGGTAGTTTGCTAGGTAGTCGGTGAATTGGTTTGTTGTAACAGCTATCTCACTCCTTGTCCCTTCTTGATCGATTCCGAGGTTTGTCTCAATTTCCAAAGTTCGTTCTCGTTTTCGTTCCACACCCCGAGCCTCCGGTACCTATAAATCACACAACTTCAATTATCGTGTGTAAAATACCATAAAAATAGCTCAAATCAACTACAAAATGCCCGGACTTGTCAATTAAGCACCAACAGATCTAACTCATAAATAACTCAAGATCATAGCTCTATATCATGTAATTTACCCGAAAATCACAGAAAACGCTTGTCGTTCGAATGTAAATATGACACCGTAAACGAGGTTATCAAATTACCCCACACTACCTTTATGTACGTCCCGAGCAAACTCTCAATTAAACTCCCACACTATGATATTTTAATCCACCGAATTGCATACATTTTAGTAGCCTAGTGACACAAGTAACTCACACACACGACTATGCAATCTACATGCTCTATACAATGCAACTCGATTATTAAACAATACAAATACTGAAACAACACATTTTTTTTTCTTTTGATTTAGAGATCGGGCAATGGCTATCACTAAACTTAATCGTCAAGTCCTTACTACTCTCTTTCAAAATTCACACAACCGATAGCAAGAAATTGAAGTAGAGTGATCCTACGCACACGTTCACTAAGGGGTCCCCAAACATCCACCAATATCTACCAAGACTCGGGCACATCCTTTAGTTCAGGGGGTCTACGCATCCTAAATACTAAGATAGTATATTTTCGCCAAGCCATTTGAGGTTTTCAGACCCTCTAAGCCGTTATTGCATTTGAACGCAAAATGTCCATATTAAGGGAGACACAACTCCGTGTACTACGGCTTGACTATAATTTTCCTTAGAAGCTCTAATGAATCGAATCCAAATTACCCATGTGAACGGAGGCACATTGGGTTGTTCACCTTATCTAATCCAAGAGAAGATTTTGATTTCTTTTATTTTTTTCATTCCCTTCTATTTTTTTTCGACCGTGCATTTAGAGCAACTAAGTGTGGGCTTTTTCGGTTAGCTCTCGAAACCGCCGTAAGGGATGGTGGTGTACACTACCTAAATTCACTTAGGCTAAGGTAGTGTACAACACGGAACAAACTCTACATAAAGGTCCAGCCCAGATTTCATGAGGCCACAAGTTTCCACTCGAAAAAAGACTAATCAACTACCTAAGGACTAAGTTCTCCTAGCACATTAAAGGAACTAAAGGTATGCCCTCATCTACTTTCCACATTCCCTGAATACCCGGGACATTCTTTCGTGAAACAGATGCAGATACTAAGTATTAAAGTTTTTCCTACTACGACGCTTCCTATTCTCAAAGACTCTTTCACTGAACTCTCTTCGGTTTCAAGCTTCATCATTTGCCCTTATTCTAAAAAAATTAATTTTTTATGGACTTTTCAGTGTTCTATTCTTTTTAAATTTTTCTCATATTTTTTCATAACTCTATATGCTTTTGGCCAACTCGACTAACAACACAAATTGGGTAGCAAAATATTCACCCCCCCCCACACACTTAAGCATTTCGTTTTCATCAACGAATTTAGAGATTAAGTAGGAGGTGACCTCTCTTAAATGTGTAGGCGGTGGGTCTACACCATTATCGCTCAAATCTTAGACGCCGAGAGAGTAAGAGATACCTGAGGTGCCCGGACCTACATGGGCACCATGTTCGCGAAACTGCAAAAAAAAGGGGTCCATAGGACCGTTGACAGATTCATCACTTGGGCAATCCCCAAGCTACACCGTGCTACTATGTAGCTCCCCTAAGGTCGCATGTACCTCGCACACCGAGGTAGATTGCATCCATCCTGCAAAAATGAACGAAAAATCCCCAACTCCCTCAAGAGTCCCCGTGTGGGTCAAATGTGCCATGGCACATTGGGGTAGATTCTTCACTAACATTACCTGCAAAACTAGACAAATCATCAATCTCCCTCTCTCACTTCTCAAAATCAGGTATGGAGAACTAAAAAAAAAAGAAAACAAATAACATCCTAGTCTACATTGGTTTGCCTCCCAAGAAGCGCTTGTGATTTAAGGTCGACGGCCCGACCCGGTTACCTCAACCGAAAAGGAAAGTGGAGGTAGCTTTATCTCTCCACTTATTCTTCTTCCACCATCTCTTCTCCATAACATCAAGTGCACCCTTGTGCTGTGCGGATGGTGGCGAGTTATGGAAGCTAACCCCTTTCTTCTTGCAAATTTTCTTCTTGATCAACTTCCATGAAGTAATAATGGGCTCAAATGCATCATGCTCCATAAATTCGTCCCAGTAGTACCTCTCTAGTGCCATATGCTCTTCTAATGACCCATCCAATTAACCACCACACTTGCTGGTTGCAAATTCCTTGACTATGACATGTATATCATCATCAAAATGGCCCATAGAACAAGGATTTGAAAACTCAACAGCACTGAGCACAAGTGTTTCATCAGCTTCATCATCAGCACACCATAGGCATCCAATGTCGGTGTCTTCCCATTCATGCCAAAGATGTGAGGGCGCATGCAGTTTTGGCTCGCAATACGACAGGTCCTCCCATATTGGGCACACAGGTCCACCCCAGTCTAAATCAGAGTCTGAGTCCTCATAAAGGGAAGAGTCAACCAATGGTTCCCGGACACTGCAGTCTTCGCTCGGCTCAGGTATCTCTTCTTCCACTTGTGGCGGTGATGATGAAGGTTCAATTTTAGGCTCACTTTCATGTGGCAAGGGTTTTTCTTGTGGCTCTTGAATACTTGATTCTCCTCTAACTGACAGTTTCTCTACTCGTTCCATTATCCTCTTCATCATCTCCCTCACGTATTCCATACCTATGGCTGAATCGTCTTGTGGCACTTGTTTAACCACAGACAAAAAATTTGAGCACACCTAGATGTCTTCCATAATACTGCGTTGTTCTCCCATAATCGCTGGTAGTCTTCCTGGTGCTGATGAAGTTGTGGTGGATCAAAAATGCATGCGTATTTATACATTTGATCCTTCTTGCATTTATAGCACCGAATCACTGAGCAGTCATCTGTGTTCCAAACTCTGCCTGTAGCACAATAGTAGGGGTAATCAGAGATCCCCTAAAGATCATCCTCACTCTGCATGCTCATTGCGTCTCCCGCTTTATGTGTTCCTGCAACAACAATCTCACAAGATACCCATGAAGCACAGAGATAGAAACAAAATAAAACAAAACTAAAAGAAAATAAAAGTACTCTATGTTGGAATAGATGCCCTAGAGGCAATCTAGTTTAGTATGAATTTGTATATGGCTAGAAAATTCATTTATTATTTATTGGATATTTAATATAATGAAGTCCTTAGATTTACAATTGTGTTGTTTATCTTAAATATCCCTAGTCAAGTATAATGATTAAATGGGACAATCATCTATAGACTAGTATGTGATTGGATTGATATGGAGATATCACGATCCAACACATAGGTGTGCATTAGGGAATGTTGCACTGGATTGACCCATCTCCGAGAAGGCTACATACATGTTATGTTGAGTCACAAGCGCTTCTCGCGGTGCAATGGTATTGTCATCCTTAGACTTGAAGTCACTAGATATTCTAGTTGTGGATCATTGTGATCTTGGTAGCGTTAAACGCTACACCGTAACTGGGTAGTTATAAAGGCGTGTACTGGATACAATGAGAAGCAATATTAGAGATCGTAGTGGACGTAGAGAGGATTTGCCCCTCCCACATAACGGGAGCAAATATCCTAGGCCACTCGAGGGATAGTGCTTATAGAATGTCTGGCCAGACTCAAATAAGTCAATATAGGATATTGATGTTATTTGCACGAATAAGGCTATTCCCATGGATCGAGAAACTATGGATTGGATATACGAGTGTGACTTGTATGTCTCGTGTCCAATCCAGATATGGAGGCAAAGGGATGAGACAATTACTTGTACAAAGGTTGTCAAGATGACTATTCTATTAGTTGGCTAGAATGGATGTTTTGCTAGAAACCGTTCCATATTAGCAAATAGTTGCTACCAACTAGATAGAACCTATGGGGTCACACGCTATATAGAGTTGAACTAGATTTGGGAATTAATTAATTGGATTAATTAATTAGAAGGATCACTTTGCAAACCCTTGCAAACTTAGTAGGGACTAATTTGCAAGAAAGGGACTAAATTGAATTCTAGTTGGACTAGAATAAGTCCTTTAGGTAGTTAACAAGGAGTTGTTGGACTATATAAAGGACCCTCCTTCCTTCCTTCCTCATAACTTATGCTCATTAGTGAACATAACAAGAGTGGGAGAGAACAAAAGGAGAGAGAGCAAGCAACAAGGAGCCAACGACGCCCCTTGCCGCCGCCCTCACCCCGTCGGCCAAAAAGGAGGTCGAAGCCTCTTTTTGTCTCGTTTTGCTTGATTCCTTTATCCTCTTCCTATTCTGGGCTAGCACCAAGGAGTTTGGGAGATCTAGGATCAACTCTAGGCGTGGATCAACTATAGAGAACGTGACATTATTCGCGTTTGAAGTCATCAAGGAGAACCCAAAGGTGTGTTTATGATTTCTTACCTTTACTATCGTTATGCATCTAGACTTGTGATCCTTGGAGGGTTTTGCATGGTTTATATTTGATTATGCTTCCGTTGCGCGATCCATGAATCAAACCCTACAGTGGTATCAGAGCCACAGGTCATAGAGCATAAACGTAGTTTATGTGTTACGTTTTGTTGTTTTACACCTTAATTTGATTGTTTATCGCGTAAAACAAGACAAATCAAGCATGGGATGCAATTTGTCAACGATTATTCATAACAAGATCCAATTTTTGCATTGGATGCATGAACTGGTGAGTTTGAGAAATTTTAGGATCTTAGATCTAGGGTTTGGGCATCCTTGGGGAAGAAGGAGTTCTCCCAAAACAAGGAAACAACCAAACTTGGGCACCAAGCAAGGGAGTTGTTTTGGAAACAACTCCCATAGAAGGGTTCGGCCCCCCCTAGGGACCGCCCCCTTGCTTGCCGCCCAAGCTTGGGAGCCCTAAGGGGCCGGGCGGCCTTAACCCGCGGGCCTAGCTTGCGGGTTTTGGGCTGGGCCGGCCCTAGGGCCTTGTGGTTCACTTTAATGGGCCCGGGCAATTGGATTGTTGGGCCCATGGACCGTTTTAACCCTAGAAATCCTAAAATCAATTAAAATTGACCAAGCGCGTTAAAATTGAATTTTAACTGTTTATGTGCAAATCGCATGGTGATTGGATATGGCCTTAGGATGTGGTTTGATGTGGATGTTTAATTTTATGGTTTGGTTTTACGGCCTGCGAGCTGATCAATTAATTGTAATAATTAATTAGGGTTTTATGGCCTGCGTGCCATTTTTTTTCTCAACTTGTGAGATTTATTTTATTTAGTATAGATATTAGCTAGTGCTAGATAAAGTAGATTGTTAGCCAAGATTGGAGAAAAGAAGCCCAAAGCCAAAGAAGCCACAAAAGATGGAGCATGGAGCATGGAGCATGACTATGAAGGATGGACCAAGAGATCAAGACGCATGGAGATGTGTTTGCTTAGGGTTCATAGATAATTCCATTGGCTTGGAATTATCTTAGTCTAGAAAAGGCCATATCCACATCACGTTTAATTTCTGTTTTGTGGTTGTTTATTTATTGTCTTATTATTTGTGTGGTTGGTGTATGGATGATGCATGCAATTAGGATAATAAGATAATTAGACAACCCGGATCTATTATTTGGAGTTGTGCCCAAATTCAAATAGATAGATTAGTTGATATTGATCAACAAAACAATTAAAAATTGAATTTAAAATCCCTCAAATTTCAAATATTGTGTTCTTGCCTTCTCGTTATTTAAACACTCATTATCATCATTATTTATCAAGCTCGTGCGTGCCAAAGCATGGCGACTTGGTTCATAATGATTGAATGCGATGGCACGTAACAATGTGCAATTGTTTAGATAAGAGGTTGAACACAACTAGGCTATTAATTTGATTAAGAAACCTAGAGGCAATCAATTGGGATTATCCATATGGATGGATAAATAAGGAGTTATTTGCCCGATTGAACCAAGAGTTGCATATGGGATGCAATTGGAATTGTTCCTACCTAAAGTAGTCAAATTATGGGTGACTTGCCAAAGCAAGCTCATAAGGAGATGAAAGATGGATCTTGGCCCACTAGAAAATATAAGGATATTTTCCGCATTAATATCTTAAGGGTTATTAATCCGTAGAAAAATAGTGGGAGCTATATTTAATAAACTAGCCATTATTAAATATAGTCAAAAATTCACAAATACTAAAACTTGCGTATTTTCCTTTTTGTAGAATTCCAAATGGCAAACAACTCATCGAGTTCACAACATTCCCTACGATCTGTCCTTGAGAAGGACAAGCTCTCTGGAACCAACTTTCTTGATTGTTACAGAAACTTGAGAATTGTTCTCAAGCAAGAGAAGAAACTGTACGCAATAGAGGAGCATGTTCCAGAAGGTCCAGAGAACCAGACACCTGCTGCCTTAAAGGCGTATCAAAAGCGTGTCGATGACGCTAATGATGCGGCCTGCCTTATGCTTTGCACCATGACTTCTGAGCTTCAGAAGCAACACGAAAACATGAATGCTGTCGATATGATCGAACATCTAAAGCAGCTCTTCCAAGAGCAGGCGAGGGTAGAGAGGTATGAGGTCTCAAAGGCACTGTTCAAATGTCATCTGGCAGAAGGGAACCCGGTGGGACCCCATGTACTCCGAATGATCGGGTACTTGGAGAATCTCGCCCGACTGGGGTTCCCGGTCGGCCAAGAGTTGGCAACCGATCTCGTGTTGCAATCGTTGCCCGAGAGTTATGGACAGTTCATTATGAACTATAACATGAACGAGATCGTTAAACCACTGCCAGATTTACTCAACATGTTGAGGACGGCTGAACAGAGCATCAACAAGGGTAAGGGCAAGTCCATCATGATGGTGCAGAAAGGAAAGGGAAAAAGGTTTGCCTCTTCCTCAAAGGGCAAGGGCAAGTCAGTTGCCAAGTCCAAGGAACCATCCCTTAAGCCTGTTGGTGGCATTGCCAAGGTCGTGACTAAGGGTGAATGTCACTACTGTAGTCAGCCTGGACACTGGAGGAGGAACTGCCCAAAATATCTGGAGGACAAGAGGCTTGGAATAGTGATTCCACCACCACCAGGTATTTTGTTGTAGATGTCAATTTAACTGTCTCTACATCATGGGTATTAGATACTGGATGTGGATCTCATATTTGTCGAAATATGCAGGATCTAAAGAGAAGTAAAAGATTGGCTAAAGGGGAATTAGATCTGCGCGTTGGGAATGGAGCAAAGGTTGCTGCGTTGGCCATAGGCGTGTGCGAGCTATCTCTGCCTTCAGGATTAGTTTTAGAATTAAATAATTGCTATTTTGTGCCTGCTATGAGCAGAAACATTATTTCTATTTCTTGTTTGGACAAGGATGGTTTTATTATTTCAATAAAGAACAATTGTTGTTCCTTTTATTTGAATAATATTCACTACTTTAGTGCGCAATTATTTAATGGACTTTATGTCCTTGATCTAAGCAATCCTGTCTACAACATTAATACCAAGCGGATTAAAATAAATGATTTAAATCCTGCTTATTTATGGCATTGTCGTTTAGGCCATATAAATGAGAAACGTGTACCTAGACTCCATAAGGATGGATTACTAGACTCATTTGATTTTGAATCATATGAGACATGTGAGGCTTGTTTATTGGGAAAAATGACAAAGTCCCCTTTCAATAAGAAAGGTGAGAGGACTAGTGAGCAATTGGCGCTCATACATACCGATGTGTGTGGGCCATTTGCCACGCCAGCCAGGGGTGGTTATGTCTACTTCATTACATTTACTGATGATTACAGTAGATATGGATTTGTGTACCTTATGAGGGCAAAATCCGAATCCTTTGAAGTGTTCAAAGAATTCAAGAATGAAGTAGAGAAGCAACTTGGCAAAACTATCAAGGCTCTACGATCGGATCGTGGAGGAGAATACTTGAGCCAAGAGTTTGACGACTATCTTAGAGAGTGTGGGATCGTGTCACAACTCACTCCACCCGGAACGCCACAATGGAATGGTGTGTCCGAGAGGAGGAATCGAACCCTATTGGATATGGTTCGGTCTATGATGTGTCAAACCGATCTTCCGTTATCATTTTGGGGCTACGCTCTATTAAGTGCAGCTTTCACCATTAACCGTGTTCCATCTAAATCAGTCATGAAGACACCATATGAGATGTGGAGTGGGAGGCGTCCCACACTGTCGTTCATGAGGATTTGGGGCTGCGATGTCTATGTAAAACGTTTACAATCAGACAAGCTAGGGCCTAAATCGGATAAGTGTAAATTTGTGGGGTACCCTAAGGAAATAAAGGGATACTACTTCTACAATCCAACCGAGAACAAAGTGTTTGTTGCTCGGACCGGCGTGTATCTAGAAAGAGAATTTGTCTCTAAAGAAGCAAGTGGGAGGAATGTAGAACTTGAAGAAGTTCAAAGACCACAAATCACTGAACCGATTATGGAACATGAACAGGAATCACAAACAGTTGTGGATCCACCTGTTCAGGTAACACAAGAGCTTCGTAGATCTAGTAGAGTGCGCCAGGAACCCGAGAGGTATGGACTTCTCGTAACCGATTCCGGTGACACGATGCTCATAGATGATGAGCCTACTACCTATGAGGAGGCCATGAGTGGCCCAGACTCTCAGAAGTGGCTGGAAGCCATGAGATCCGAGATGGAATCCATGTATACCAACAAAGTATGGACTTTGGTGGAACCACCTGATGGGGCGCGGCCCATAGGGTGCAAGTGGGTCTTCAAGAAGAAGATCGACATGGATGGTAATGTGATTACCTATAAGGGCCGATTGGTGGCTAAATGATTCAGACAGATTCATGGTATTGACTATGACGAAACCTTTTCACCAGTCGCTATGACCAAATCCATCCGAATCCTACTTGCAATTGCAGCATACTACGACTATGAGATTTGGCAGATGGATGTCAAAACAGCATTCCTTTATTGGAATCTCCTCGAGGACGTGTATATGATAAAGCCGGAGGGTTTTGAGGATCCAAAGCAAGCCAACAAAGTATGTAAACTGCAACGATCCATTTATGGATTGAAGCAAGCTTCTAGGAGTTGGAATCGACGTTTTGATGAAGTGGTCAAAGAGTTTGGCTTCATCAGAAACGAAGATGAGTCTTGTGTCTACAAGAAGGTTAGTGGGAGCTCTGTAGCTTTTCTGGTCTTGTATGTGGATGACATACTACTCATTGGAAACGACATTCCCATGCTGCAATCTGTGAAAGATTGGCTAGGAAAGTGTTTCTCAATGAAGGACTTAGGGGAAGCAGCCTATATACTCGGTATAAAGATCTATAGAGATAGATCTAAGAGGTTGCTAGGCCTAAGTAAAAGTACATATATTGACAAGGTGTTGAAGCGGTTCAACATGCAAGATTCCAAGAAGGGATTCTTGCCCATGTCACATGGAATCACTCTTTCGAAGAGTGGTTGTCCTTCCAATGAGATTGAGAAGGAACGCATGAGTAGGATTCCCTATGCCTCGGCCATAGGATCTATCATGTACGCCATGTTATGTACTAGACCAGATGTGTCATATGCCTTAAGTATGACAAGCAGATACCAATCCAATCCGGGTGAGAGTCACTGGATTGCAGTCAAGAACATCCTAAAGTACTTGAGAAGAACTAAGGATGCTTTCTTGATATTTGGCGGTGAGGAAGAGTTGCGTGTAAGGGGTTACACTGATGCAAGCTTCCAAACCGAAAGAGATGACTTTAGATCACAATCGGGATATGTGTTTTGCCTGAATGGAGCAGCGGTGAGCTGGAAGAGTTCCAAGCAAGAGACGGTAGCTGATTCTACAACAGAGGCTGAGTACATTGCAACGAATGGCGCAACAAAGGAGGCTGTTTGGATCAGAAAGTTTGTTTCTGAACTTGGTGTGGTCCCTAGCATTGCGGATCCAGTGGAGTTGTTCTATGACAACACTGGGGCGATCACGCAATCAAAGGAACCAAGATCGCACTAGAAGTCCAAACACGTGCTCAGGAAGTTTCATCTAATTCGAGATATTATCGATAGAGGAGACGTTCGGATATGCAAGATTCCTACAGATGATAATCTGTCAGACCCGCTTACGAAGCCTCTCACGCAGTGGAAGCATGAAGGGCACACTAGGAGTATGGGCATACGAGATGCGCCAGATTGGCTCTAGTGCAAGTGGGAGACTGTTGGAATAGATGCCCTAGAGGCAATCTAGTTTAGTATGAATTTGTATATGGCTAGAAAATTCATTTATTATTTATTGGATATTTAATATAATGAAGTCCTTAGATTTACAATTGTGTTGTTTATCTTAAATATCCCTAGTCAAGTATAATGATTAAATGGGACAATCATCTATAGACTAGTATGGGGTTGGATTGATATGGAGATATCACGATCCAACACATAGGTGTGCATTAGGGAATGTTGCACTGGATTGACCCATCTCCAAGAAGGCTACATACATGTTATGTTGAGTCACAAGCGCTTCTCGCGGTGCAATGGTATTGTCATCCTTAGACTTGAAGTCACTAGATATTCTAGTTGTGGATCATTGTGATCTTGGTAGCGTTAAACGCTACACCGTAACTGGGTAGTTATAAAGGCGTGTACTGGATACAATGAGAAGCAAGCTTAGAGATCGTAGTGGACGTAGAGAGGATTTGCCCCTCCCACATAACGGGAGCAAATATCCTAGGCCACTCGAGGGATAGTGCTTATAGAATGTCTGGCCAAACTCAAATAAGTCAATATAGGATATTGATGTTATTTGCACGAATAAGGCTATTCCCATGGATCGAGAAACTATGGATTGGATATACGAGTGTGACTTGTATGTCTCGTGTCCAATCCGGATATGGAGGCAAAGGGATGAGACAATTACTTGTACAAAGTTTGTCAAGATGACTATTCTATTAGTTGGCTAGAATGGATGTTTTGCTTGAAACCGCTCCATATTAGCAAATAGTTGCTACCAACTAGATAGAACCTATGGGGTCACACGCTATATAGATTTGAACTAGATTTGGGAATTAATTAATTGGATTAATTAATTAGAAGGATCACTTTGCAAACCCTTGCAAACTTAGTAGGGACTAATTTGCAAGAAAGGGACTAAATTGAATTCTAGTTGGACTAGAATAAGTCCTTTAGGTAGTTAACAAGGAGTTGTTGGACTATATAAAAGACCCTCCTTCCTTCCTTCCTCATAACTTATGCTCATTAGTGAACATAACAAGAGTTGGAGAGAACAAAAGGAGAGAGAGCAAGCAACAAGGAGCCGACGTCGCCCCTTGCCGCCGCCCTCACCCCGTCGGCCAAAAAGGAGGCCGAAGCCTCTTTTTGTCTCGTTTTGCGTGATTCCTTCATCCTCTTCCTATTCCGGGCTAGCACCAAGGAGTTTGGGAGATCTAGGATCAACTCTAGGCGTGGATCAACTATAGAGAACGTGACATTATTCGCGTTTGAAGTCATCAAGGAGAACCCAAAGGTGTGTTTATGATTTCTTACCTTCACTATCGTTATGCATCTAGACTTGTGATCCTTGGAGGGTTTTGCATGGTTATTTGATTATGCTTCCGTTGCGCGATCCATGAATCAAAACCCTACACTCTAAACTAACTCCCACTAAATAATCTACCGATGTCCCCGGCAACGGCGCCAAAAACTTGACACGATTGCTTACGTGTGTACGCAAGTGCACGGTCGAAGTAATAAAGATGAGTATTAAGCACAGGTTGTCGAACCCACAGGGATAGTCTTGAGATTGTTTAACTAGACGATTAATTTAAAGTCAAAGTAACCGGAGGAATAAGTGGTTGATTTAAGAGTTAGTCACCCTAAAACAAGTGACTGAAATTTAAATTACAAACTAAACTAATATTTTTGTTATTTTTCTGAAGAATACGAATATGGAGAACACCAGACAACTTTAGGGTCCCTAGATCATTTATTTATTTCCGGACTATGATGTGAAACACTCTACCTACGTGTAGTTATACCGGGTCACACTCATTACTATATTTTGCCGATCTCTAGCAAATCTACGTTTCGGTCTACTCTGGGTCTTGTCGGTCCACCTCCATCTACCGTTACGTTCTAGTCACCTAGCGACGTTTGCTCACTGGGTCTTGTCGGTCCACCGATGACGCTAATCCTAACTACGTCTAACTAAAACAACCCACACATATTCATTCAAATCTCTATCTCCTCTTGGTTTCAAGAAACTACAAGAATGTCAACAAAGCTCTTCACGAATCCGGGTTCGTTCACTGTCGTGCAACAACCTAGATAACTAGCATGTATTGGGTGATCAAACCAAACAAACTAAGAATTAAGAACAAGAACTGGTTGAATAACTAGAACAATACGTAGAATTAAGCTTAAGACATGAATCAATTCACAAATCCGGAAAATCTAAACAAACCATAGTTCTCCATAAACTACCTAGCTATGAAAGTTTAGCTAGACATAATCTCATTTAGCTTTGCAACATTCTCCATAAAATTAATAAAATGAGAGAGGGAAGATATCAAACACGAAATAGAAGCTTCTTGTGCTTCGTCGTCTTCTTCCTTTTTCGTCTTCTTTTTTCTTCTGCGAGTAGCCTCCCCAATAGAATCAGCCCCCATTCTGTAAGTAACCCATGATTTTTCTTTCTAAGCAATTAATGCGAAATTTCATTAATTACCCCTATCATAGGGTTAATTTCTTCCAATCTAGGGCTGTTAAAACAAAGAGACCCATAACTTCTTCTTTTTTCTTCTTAGTTGTTTCGCAGCTTCAGGAAGTCACACGATCTTCTCTCTTGGTCGTGCGATCAAGATGTTCTTAGCTTCTGATCGTGCGATCAAGAGAGGAGATTGCAAAATACAGTGAGTTGAAACATTTTCTTCACCGAAATTATGACTAAGTAGTGGCCTCTAGTCGCACGATCTGGAATAGGTGATCGTGCGATTACCTGGGGAATTCTTCTTCTTCTTCTTCTTCTCTTCGTCCTCTGTTCTTGGATTCTCTACGCTGCTTCTTGATTTTGTGGCTATGGCTGCTAGGATTGAAGGAGAAGGCACACTGTTGGAATCTGCAGGTGGTTGTGTTCGAATTTCTGATGGGTTTTGAGGTTGAAGTGTTCGTTTATGAAGTTAGGGGTATCAGGTTGTTGGTTAGGTTTTGGTGAAGTTGTAGAGGTAATGGGTTGCTGTGAAGGTGGAGTTTAATGGTGACTTCTAGGCTGGTAGTGTTTTAGGTCAGTGTTGAGGGATCCAGTTTGTACAGTAGGTTCGGAGATGAGGATGCAGTGTGGTTTGGAGGTTTGTTTGTTTAGATTCTGGTTTTGGGTTTTTCATGGTTTTAAGAGGTCAATTGGTGGTGAAAGGGTTATTTAGGTGAAGTTGTTGCTGGGTTGAATCGGGTTTTAGGTGGTGTTTGGGTTGTGGATGGCCATGACTGGTAATAGGCAGTTTGTGTAGCTGGTGGTTATTGGTGTTAATCTAATTGGTTTTGGTACTAGGTCTGATGGTAGTTTGCTAGGTAGTTGGTGAATTGGTTTGCTGTAACAACTATCTCACACCTTGTCCCTTCTTTACCGATTCCGAGCTTTGTCTCAATTTTTAAATTTCGTTCTCGTTTCCGTTCCACGCCCCCGAGCCTCCGGTACCTATAAACCACACAACTACGAATACCGGGTGTAAATACCGTGAAAATAGCTCAAATCAACTAGAAAATGCCTGGACTTGTCAATTAAGCACCAGTAGCTCAAACTCATAAATAAATCAAGATCATAGCTCTATATCATGTATTTTACCCGGGAAATCACACAAAACGGTAGTCTTTTGAATGTATGATAACGCCCAAATAGGGGTTATCTTATAGCCTGAAAAGATGTGTGTGTGTGTGCTGGAAAACCGCGTTTTAGTCAGAATTCACCCTCAGAAAGCCTCAGTTTTCAGAAAGCTCAAACTCATAAATTTCTGCTAATTTTTCGCATTTCGAGATATGATCGCGGGTTTGTTCATGTTGTCTTTACAGGAACAGGTTCGGGAAGTGCATTCGGATGCGTGCCGAGACAGAATCAGGATTGCCTCGGGAAACGTGCAGAAAATGCTCTGACCAGGATTTCACCGAGACTGGTAAAAGGGAGAGTGGAACAGAAAACAGAAAGACTGGAGGAGAAACGGGCAGTGAAAACTGACCGAGGAAGCTAAAAACGCCAAAACCGAGAATCACCGTGATGCGCTCGGTTGACAATATCTTGATCATGACTTGGAATTTTGAAGTGAAACTAGTTGGCAAAATAACGGAGACGTCAAGGGCTTTCCGTAAACAGGTTATAACGCTGAAACGGAGTCCGGCCGAAAAACTGACTCCTGTCGAGTGTGGGTCCCAGATAGGCCACGCCCGAGTAAGGAGTCTCGGTTCTCGGTGTCCAGAGTCAGGAGCAACTATTTCATGTTCGTGACGATTTCCGGGACAGTTTTGGCCTAGGGATATTTTTGGTCATTTTGGCACCGGGCCCGGGTTTCCGGAGTCAAGTTCAGATTTTGTCTCCCAAGTTCAGTCATCATTTTTCCTATGGCCAGAGTCAGGATTGGGCAGAATTTGGAGCTGTTTTGACCCAGGGGTATTTTGGTAATTTTGACAAGTTTCGGGTCAAAACGCAAGTCAGAGGGAAGATTTTTGGGCCAGTTTTTGACCCTATCTGCTTATATACGCAGGGTTGTTGCGTATATACGCAGGCAGGGAGAAAACGGGAGTTGAAAAAAGTTGTTGTCTGGGTATATACGCAGCCTTTGTGCGTATATACGCAGACAGGGTGCGTTTATACGCAGACAGGGTGCGTATATACGCAGACAACGCGTTTTCCGATGTGGTTCCGGGTCCAGTGGCAGTTTCGTAAATACGGAAGTTTCCATAAACGTCTTCAGCACTATATAAAGACTCGTCCAGGGCTCGTTTTAACAACAACACACAACAACAACACATCCACGAAGAAGTCGGAGCATCCCCGGAGAGCACGAAAACATGAATCCTGATTCAAGACACTCGTTTGCTCTTCTTCTCTTTCATTCAAAAACTATGTTATTTTCGTTATGAATTCCAGTAGCTAAACTTTTACCTAGGTTCTCGGTGAACCTAGGGTTTCGTTTTCAGAGATTAGTTCTACGTTTTGAGTATGAATTCATGATCGTACTATCTTAATTCAGCAGTTTTTATCATTTATTCTGTCTTTGAATTTTACTGTTTATGCATGATCGGAGTAGCTAACCAGAATTGCTACAGACCCGAGCCGGTAGGTGAAAGCGTCCGGTTAGGATTAGGAATAGAAGACAGAATTTAGCAGCTTACCCTGATGGGCCAACTAGCGAAGGGGAGTTAGGACTAGCCTGAAATCGTTGAGACCAACTGTTAGAGAATCTGACCCGGGCCATCAGGACAGGTTAGAACCCTAGCAGCCATAGAACGAGACTGCATATTTAGGCAGCTAAACAGGAATCTGACAGTCTACAGGATTGTGATAACGTGCAGGAAAAGAAAAGATACTGCACAATTGGTACGTGGCACGGATAACGAGACTGTTGTGTGTTTTCATGTCAAACAAAGAACGAAAATCTGAAGAACCCTAGGGGATCCTGGAACCTAGTATCTCAGACCCTAGTTTTACAACCTTAAGATTATTCAGAAAATTCTCACAAAAAAGATTTACGTTTCAGTTATTTACGTTCAGTACTTAGTTACAAACTCTCATAATATTCCTCCTTTTTACACTCTGTTTGTTAAAACCGATTGCTAGAAAAACCTGCAAAGTCCCTGTGGGATCGATAATTTGAGTCATAATACACTCTATACTACTTGATTCGTATACTTGCAAATAGCACGCTAGAAAGCGCATCAAGTTTTTGGCGCCGTTGCCGGGGACTTTTAGGGTTTATTTAGTAATTTGAATTAATTTTAAGAGTTTTATTTTTATTTTATTTTATTTTATTTTATTTTATTTTTATGTTATCTCACTTCTCTTGAGATCTCTATGTTTTTAAGCATGGGCGACAATACCGAGAGAACGCCAAAACTGCCCGGGACACGTACTCCAGCCGAGATGGCTCGGTACATCGAAGAGCTTATCACAGCAGGCTTTGCTGCCTGGAACAACCAGAGGACATACAACAGATTCGGAAAAGCGTTGGTCAAAAATTTTGAGGTACCGACGGGAGGACATGAACGAGCTATTGTGGTGCCCGAAATCACCGGAGAACACTGTGACATCAAACCCTCCACCATACAGACTGTTAGACCCTCTGCCCATTCCATGGCAAAGCTGACGAAGACCCGAAGGACTTCATCGGGAAATTTGAGGACTACTGCAACAAAGTCCGGTACAAGGGAGTTGAAGCTGAGGCACGTATGTTGATCCTTTTACCTTACTGCCTATACGGAGTGGCCAAAGACTTGCTCGAATCCCGACCACCCAGATCCATCACTAAATTGGAGGGATGCGTCACAGATTTTCTGGCCAAATTTTACCCTGCCTCCCGGGTCATTAAAATACAAAGCGAGATTCTGTCGTTCAAGCAGAATATGATGGAGACGGTGGTAAACGCATGGTACAGATTGTAGGGTTTTGATTCATGGATCGCGCAAACGGAAGCATAATCAAACAAACAACCATGCAAAACCCTCCAAGGATCACAAGTCTAGATGCATAACGATAGTGAAGGTAAGAAATCATAAACACACCTTTGGGTTCTCCTTGATGACTTCAAACGCGAATAGTGTCACGTTCTCTATAGTTGATCCACGCCTAGAGTTGATCCTAGATCTCCAATCACCTTGGTGCTAGCCCGGATTGAAAGGAGGGTGAAGGAATCACGCAAAACGAGGCACCAAAAAGGGGGTTCGGCCCTTTGTGGCGTCGGGGACAAGGGGCGGCGGCAATAGGGGGCGGCGTCCCTCTTTGCTTGCTCTCTCTCTCCTTTGTTCTCTCCTACTCTTGTTATGTTCTCTCTAGAGCATAAAGTGTGTAGGGAAGGAAGGAGGAGGGTCCTTTATATAGTCCAACAACTCCTTGTTAACTACCTAAAGGACTTATTCTAGTCCTACTAGAATTCAATTTAGTCCCTTCCTTGCAAATTAGTCCCTACTAAGTTTGCAAGGGTTTGCAAAGTGATCCTTCTAATTAATTAATCCAATTAATTAATTCCACAATCTAGTACAACTCTATATAGCGTGTGACCCCATAGGTTCTATCTAGTTGGTAGCAACTCGTTGCTAATATGGAGCGGTTTCTAGCAAAACATCCATTCTAGCCAACTAATAGAATAGTCATCTAGACAACCTTGTACAAGTAATTGTCTCATCCCTTTGCCTCCATATCCGGATTGGACACGAGACATACAAGTCACACTCGTATATCCAATCCCTAGTTTCTCGATCCATGGAATAGCCTTATTCGTGCAAATAACATCAATATCTCATATATTGATTTATTTGAGTCTGGCCAGACATTCTATAAGCACTATCCTCGAGTGGCCTTGGATATTTGCTCCCGTTATGTGGGAGGGGCAAATCCTCTCTACGTCCACTACGATCTCTAAGCTTGCTTCTCATTGTATCCAGTACACGCCTTTATAACTACCCAGTTACGGTGTAGCGTTTAACGCTACCAAGATCACAATGATCCACAACTAGAATATCTAGTGACTTCAAGTCTAAGGATGACAATACCATTGTACCCGAGAAGCACTTGTGACTCAACATAACGTGTATGTAGCCTTCTCGGTGATGGGTCAATCCAGTGCAACATTCCGTAATGCACACCTATGTGTTGGATCGTGATATCTCCATATCAATCCAACCCCATACTAGTCTATAGATGATTGTCCCATTTAATCATTATACTTGACTAGGGATATTTAAGATAAACAACACGATTGTAAATCTAAGGACTTCATTATATTAAATATCCAATAAATAATAAATGAATTTCTAGCCAATTACAAATTCATACTAAACTAGATTGCCTCTAGGGCATCTATTCCAACAGTCTCCCACTTGCACTAGAGCCAATCTGGCGCATCTCGTATGCCCATACTCCTAGTGTGCCCTTCATGCTTCCACTGCGTAAGAGGCTTCGTAAGCGGGTCTGACAGATTATCATCTGTAGGAATCTTGCATATCCGAACGTCTCCTCTATCGATAATATCTCGAATCAGATGGAACTTCCTGAGCACGTGCTTGGACTTCTGGTGTGACCTGGGTTCCTTTGATTGCGCGATCGCCCCAGTGTTGTCACAGAACAACTCCACTGGATCCGCAATGCTAGGGACCACACCAAGTTCAGAAACAAACTTTCTGATCCAAACAGCCTCCTTTGCTGCGCCATTTGCAGCAATGTACTCAGCCTCTGTTGTAGAATCAGCTACCGTCTCTTGCTTGGAACTCTTCCAGCTCACCGCTGCTCCATTCAGGCAAAACACATATCCCGACTGTGATCTAAAGTCATCTCTATCGGTTTGGAAGCTTGCATCAGTGTAACCCCTTACACGCAACTCTTCCTCACCGCCAAACATCAAGAAAGCATCCTTAGTTCTTCTCAAGTACTTTAGAATGTTCTTGACAGCAATCCAGTGACTCTCACCCGGATTGGATTGGTATCTGCTTGTCATACTCAAGGCATATGACACATCTGGTCTAGTACATAACATGGCGTACATGATGGACCCTATGGCCGAGGCATAGGGAATCCTGCTCATGCGTTCCTTCTCAATCTCATTGGAAGGACAACCACTCTTCGAAAGAGTGATTCCATGTGACATGGGCAAGAATCCCTTCTTGGAATCTTGCATGTTGAACCGTTTCAACACCTTGTCAATATATGTACTTTGACTTAGGCCTAGCAACCTCTTAGATCTATCTCTATAGATCTTTATACCGAGTATATAGGCTGCTTCCCCTAAGTCCTTCATTGAGAAACATTTTCCTAGCCAATCTTTCACAGATTGCAGCATGGGAATGTCGTTTCCAATGAGTAGTATGTCATCCACATACAAGACCAGAAAAGCTACAGAGCTCCCACTAACCTTCTTGTAAACACAAGACTCATCTTCGTTTCTGATGAAGCCAAACTCTTTGACCACTTCATCAAAACGTCGATTCCAACTCCTAGAAGCTTGCTTCAATCCATAAATGGATCGTTGCAGTTTACAGACTTTGTTGGCTTGCTTTGGATCCTTAAAACCCTCCGGCTGTATCATATACACGTCCTCGAGGAGATTCCCATAAAGGAATGCTGTTTTGACATCCATCTGCCAAATCTCATAGTCGTAGTATGCTGCAATTGCAAGTAGGATTCGGATGGATTTGGTCATAGCGACTGGTGAAAAGGTTTCATCATAGTCAATACCATGAATCTGTCTGAATCCTTTAGCCACCAATCGGCCTTTATAGGTAATCACATTACCATCCATGTCGATCTTCTTCTTGAAGACCCACTTGCACCCTATGGGCCGCGCCCCATCAGGTGGTTCCACCAAAGTCCATACTTTGTTGGTATACATGGATTCCATCTCGGATCTCATGGCTTCAAGCCACTTCAGCGAGTCTGGGCCATTCATGGCCTCCTCATAGGTAGTAGGCTCATCATCTATGAGCATCGTGTCACCGGAATCTGTTACGAGAAGTCCGTGCCTCTCGGGTTCCTGGCGCACTCTACTAGATCTACGAGGCTCTTGTGTTACCTGAACAGGTGGATCCACAACTGCTTGTGATTCCTGTTCATGTTCCATAATCGATTCTGTGATTTGTGGTTCTTGAACTTCTTCAAGTTCTACATTCCTCCCACTTGCTTCTTTAGAGACAAACTCTCTTTCTAGAAACACGCCGGTCCGAGCAACAAACACTTTGTTCTCGGTTGGATTGTAGAAATAGTATCCCTTAGTTTCCTTAGGGTACCCCACAAATTTACACTTATCCGATTTAGGCCCTAGCTTGTCTGATTGTAAACGTTTTACATAGACATCGCAGCCCCAAATCCTCATGAACGACAGTGTGGGACGCCTCCCACTCCACATCTCATATGGTGTCTTCATGACTGATTTAGATGGAACACGGTTAATGGTAAAAGCTGCACTTAATAGAGCATAGCCCCAAAATGATAATGGAAGATCGGTTTGACACATCATAGACCGAACCATATCCAATAGGGTTCGATTCCTCCTCTCGGACACGCCATTCCATTGTGGTGTTCCGGGTGGAGTGAGTTGGGACACGATCCCACACTCTCTAAGATAGTCGTCAAACTCTTGGCTCAAGTATTCTCCTCCACGATCCGATCGTAGAGCCTTGATACTTTTGCCAAGTTGCTTCTCTACTTCATTCTTGAATTCTTTGAACACTTCAAAGGATTCGGATTTTGCCCTCATAAGGTACACAAATCCATATCTACTGTAATCATCAGTAAACGTAATGAAGTAGACATAACCACCTCTGGCAGGCGTGGCAAATGGCCCACACACATCGGTATGTATGAGCGCCAATTGCTCACTAGTCCTCTCACCTTTCTTATTGAAAGGGGACTTTGTCATTTTTCCCAATAAACAAGCTTCACATGTCTCATATGATTCAAAATCAAATGAGTCTAGCAATCCATCCTTATGGAGTCTAGATACACGTTTCTCATTTATGTGGCCTAAACGACAATGCCATAAATAAGCAGGATTTAAATCATTTATTTTAATCCGCTTGGTATTAATGTTGTAGACAGGATTACTTAGATCAAGGACATAAAGTCCATTAAATAATTGCGCACTAAAATAGTGAATATTATTCAAATAAAAGGAACAACAATTGTTCTTTATTGAAATAATAAAACCTTCCTTGTCCAAACAAGAAATAGAAATAATGTTTCTGCTCATAGCAGGCACAAAATAGCAATTATTTAATTCTAAAACTAATCCTGAAGGCAGAGATAGCTTGCAAACGCCTATGGCCAATGCAGCAACCTTTGCTCCATTCCCAACGCGCAGATCTACCTCCCCTTTAGCCAATCTTTTACTTCTCTTTAGATCCTGCATATTTCGACAAATATGAGATCCACATCCAGTATCTAATACCCATGATGTAGAGACAGTTAAATTGACATCTACAACAAAAATACCTGGTGGTGGTGGAATCACTATTCCAAGCCGCTTGTCCTCCAGATATTTTGGGCAGTTCCTCCTCCAGTGTCCAGGTTGACTACAGTAGTGACATTCACCCTTAGTCACGACCTTGGCAATCCCACCAACAGGCTTAAGGGCTTGTTCCTTGGACTTAGCAACTGACTTGCCTTTGCCCTTGGAGGAAGAGGCAAACTTTTTACCCTTTCCTTTATGCACCATCATAATGGCCTTGCCCTTACCCTTGTTGATGCTCTGTTCAGCCGTCCTCAACATGTTGAGCAAATCTGGCAGTGGTTTAACGATCTCGTTCATGTTATAGTTCATAATGAACTGTCCATAACTCTCGGGCAACGATTGCAACACGAGATCGGTTGCCAACTCTTGGCCGACCGGGAACCCAAGCCGGGCGAGATTCTCCAAGTACCCGATCATTCGGAGTACATGGGGTCCCACCGGGTTCCCTTCTGCCAGATGACATTTGAACAGTGCCTTTGAGACCTCATACCTCTCTACCCTCGCCTGCTCTTGGAAGAGCTGCTTTAGATGTTCGATCATATCGACAGCATTCATGTTCTCATGTTGCTTCTGAAGCTCAGAGGTCATGGTGCAAAGCATTAGGCAGGCCGCATCATTAGCGTCATCAACACGCTTTTGATACGCCTTTAAGGCAGCAGGTGTCTGATTCTCTGGACCTTCTGGAACTTGCTCCTCTATTGCGTACAGCTTCTTCTCTTGCTTGAGAACAATTCTCAAGTTTCTGTACCAATCGAGAAAGTTGGTTCCTGAGAGCTTGTCCTTCTCAAGGACAGATCGTAGGGAATGTTGTGAACTCGATGAGTTGTTTGCCATTTGGAATTCTACAAAAGGAAAATACGCAAGTTTTAGTATTTGTGAATTTTTGACTATATTTAATAATGGCTAGTTTATTAAATATAGCTCCCACTATTTTACTACGGATTAATAACCCTCAAGATATTAATGCGGAAAATATCCTTATATTTTCTTGTGGGCCAAGATCCATCTTTTTCATCTCCTTATGAGCTTGCTTTGGCAAGTCACCCATAATTTGATTACTTCTTAGGTAGGAACAGTTCCAATTGCATCCCATATGCAACTCTTGGTTCAATCGGGCAAATAACTCCTTATTTATCCATCCATATGGATAATCCCAATTGATTGCCTCTAGGTTTCTTAATCAAATTAATAGCCTAGTTGTGTTCAACCTCTTATCTAAACAATTGCACATTGTTACGTGCCATCGCATTCCATCATTATGAACCAAGTCGCCATGCTTTGGCACGCACGAACTTAATAAATAATGATGATAATGAGTGTTTAAATAACGAGAAGGCAAGAACACAATATTTTAAAATTTGAGGGATTTTCAATTTAATTTTAATTATTTTGTTGATCAATATCAACTAATCTATCTATTTGAGTTTGGGCACAACTCCAAATAATAGATCCGGGTTGTCTAATTATCTTATTATCCTAATTGCATGCATCATCCATACACCAACCACACAAATAATAAGACAATAAATAAACAACCACAAAACAGAAATTAAACGTGATGTGGATATGGCCTTTTCTAGACTAAGATAATTCCAAGCCAATGGAATTATCTATGAACCCTAAAACAAACACACATCTCCATGCGTCTTGATCTTTTGGTCCATTCTTCATAGTCATGTGGTGTGCTCCATGCTCCATCTTTTGTGGCTCCTTTTGGCTTTGGGCTTCTTTTCTCCAATCTTGGCTAACAATCTACTTTATCTAACACTAGCTAATATCTATACTAAAAAAAAAAAAAAAATCTCACAAGTTGAGAAAAAAAAAATGGCACGCAGGCCATAAAACCCTAATTAATTATTACAATTAATTGATCGGCTCGCAGGCCGTAAAACCAAACCACAAAATTAAACATCCACATCAAACCACATCCTAAGGCCATATCCAATCACCATGCGATTTGCACATAAACAGTTAAAATCCAATTTTAACGCGCTTGGTCAATTTTAATTGATTTTAGGATTTCTAGGGTTAAAACGGTCCATGGGCCCAACAATCCAATTGCCCGGGCCCAAATAAGTGAACCATAAAGCCCTAGGGCCGGCCCGGCCCAAAACCCGCAAGCTAGGCCCGCGGGTTAGGGCCGCCCGCCCCCTTAGGGCACCAAGCTTGGGCGGCAAGCAAGGGGGGCGGCTCCCTAGGGGCCGATCCTTCCTTGTGGAGGTTGTTTCCAAAACAACCTCCTTGCTTGGAGCCCAAGTTTGGTTGTTTCCTTGTTGTGGGAGAACTCCTTCTTCCCCAAGGATGCCCAAACCCTAGATCTAAGATCCTAAAATTTCTCAAACTCACCAATTCATGCATCCAATGCAATAATTGGGTCTTGTTATGATTAATTCTTTGACAAATTGCATCCAATGCTTGATTTGTCTTGTTTTACGCGATAAACAACAAATTAAGGTGTAAAACAACAAGAATGTAACACATAAACTACGTTTATGCTCTATGACCTGTGGCTCTGATACCACTGTAGGGTTTTGATTCATGGATCGCGCAAACGGAAGCATAATCAAACAAACAACCATGCAAAACCCTCCAAGGATCACAAGTCTAGATGCATAACGATAGTGAAGGTAAGAAATCATAAACACACCTTTGGGTTCTCCTTGATGACTTCAAACGCGAATAGTGTCACGTTCTCTATAGTTGATCCACGCCTAGAGTTGATCCTAGATCTCCAATCACCTTGGTGCTAGCCCGGATTGAAAGGAGGGTGATGGAATCACGCAAAACGAGGCACCAAAAAGGGGGTTCGGCCCTTTGTGGCGTCGGGGACAAGGGGCGGCGGCAATAGGGGGCGGCGTCCCTCTTTGCTTGCTCTCTCTCTCCTTTGTTCTCTCCTACTCTTGTTATGTTCTCTCTAGAGCATAAAGTGTGTAGGGAAGGAAGGAGGAGGGTCCTTTATATAGTCCAACAACTCCTTGTTAACTACCTAAAGGACTTATTCTAGTCCTACTAGAATTCAATTTAGTCCCTTCCTTGCAAATTAGTCCCTACTAAGTTTGCAAGGGTTTGCAAAGTGATCCTTCTAATTAATTAATCCAATTAATTAATTCCACAATCTAGTACAACTCTATATAGCGTGTGACCCCATAGGTTCTATCTAGTTGGTAGCAACTCTTTGCTAATATGGAGCGGTTTCTAGCAAAACATCCATTCTAGCCAACTAATAGAATAGTCATCTAGACAACCTTGTACAAGTAATTGTCTCATCCCTTTGCCTCCATATCCGGATTGGACACGAGACATACAAGTCACACTCGTATATCCAATCCCTAGTTTCTCGATCCATGGAATAGCCTTATTCGTGCAAATAACATCAATATCTCATATATTGATTTATTTGAGTCTGGCCAGACATTCTATAAGCACTATCCTCGAGTGGCCTTGGATATTTGCTCCCGTTATGTGGGAGGGGCAAATCCTCTCTACGTCCACTACGATCTCTAAGCTTGCTTCTCATTGTATCCAGTACACGCCTTTATAACTACCCAGTTACGGTGTAGCGTTTAACGCTACCAAGATCACAATGATCCACAACTAGAATATCTAGTGACTTCAAGTCTAAGGATGACAATACCATTGTACCCGAGAAGCACTTGTGACTCAACATAACGTGTATGTAGCCTTCTCGGTGATGGGTCAATCCAGTGCAACATTCCGTAATGCACACCTATGTGTTGGATCGTGATATCTCCATATCAATCCAACCCCATACTAGTCTATAGATGATTGTCCCATTTAATCATTATACTTGACTAGGGATATTTAAGATAAACAACACGATTGTAAATCGAAGGACTTCATTATATTAAATATCCAATAAATAATAAATGAATTTCTAGCCAATTACAAATTCATACTAAACTAGATTGCCTCTAGGGCATCTATTCCAACACAGATTAATGACACGGTTTTCTTACGTGTATACGCAAGTGCACGGTCGAAGTAATAAAAGACGAGTATTAAGTTCAGGTTGTCGAACCCACACGGACAGTCTTGCGATTATTTAGTTAAACAATTAATTTAAAGTTAAATAACAGGAGGAAAAAGTTGTGATTTAAGAGTTCGTCACCCCCAAACAAGTGACTGAAAGATAAATAACAAGCTAGACTAATTTTTTTTTGGGATTTTGTAATATTGATTGTGAATTATCTCTGATAAAAAAGAAACTAGGTTCAATACGCATCCCCTAGATCAATTCACTTTCCGGATTGAACTTAGAAACAAATAACCTAAACCACGTTCTTGATCACATATACATTCCTACAATCTTCTGTCGATCTCATGTAAGACTATGCTAAATTTCCACAATTGTCATCTTTCGATCCATAAACTGTGTCACCTAGCATGCTTTACGAACAAGTCTATGTAATGACCCAAACCCTAACGCTTCTCCTGTCGGTCTATCACGATACAGGGTTTATTTTCATTCTTCATTCTAGGCTAATCGTTTTCACCTGTCAGTCCATCAATTTCACAAAGTAGCAACTATAGTCCGCGACACTACAATTGCATAAACTAAAGTACAAGAATGAAAGTAGAACGTAATCTAAATCAGGTTAAGATGACAAGTTCATGAATCAAACTTAAACAATCCGGAAAAGTTTCATGACCTAGGTTCAAGCGTACGAACCTAGCAAAGTAATTAGCAACTGAAAAACGTCATAGAGTTACACATGATTTTCATAGATATGAGAGGGAAGAATATCAAACGGTAAAAATCCTTGGTGTCGTGACGAAGACCAGCTTCGGCGCGCTCCCAAGTCTCCTGTTCTTCGTCTCTGCCTCTTTCCTCTTGTTCTGCCTTCTGAATGGCGTCAATCAGCCCCCTTTTGTCTCACATAACAGCCCCCGTAGCTAATTTGGAGCAAAAGCCACTTATAGCACTTTTGCCTCTCCAAAAATGTTTTAGTTATGATTTGTTTCCTCTTAACAAACCCTAAAGGCTTGCTGAGAATAACAACCCCGTTCCTTTTCTCTATTTTTCTCATATTGCACTCTGCCCCCACAAAAATCGCCACCTGACTTGTATTTCGCAAGAGGGAGCAGAAGGGGACGAAATCCAAAAGGATTTCGCACAAAATCCCTGGACAGAGCTTCGATATTCTCTTCTTTCCCTCTGATTCTTCGCTGATCATCACTTCTCTTCTTGCGATCTGCTGCTGCTATGATTGCCTCTTCTTCCTTGCGAACTGCTTGAGTTTCTTCTCCTTCTTGTGCGCTCTGTTTCTTCTTCTTTCTTCGCTGCCTCTGCTGGGTTCTGCTCTGTTTAGTTCGCGGCTTTCTTCTTCTTCTTCAGTTTCTGAATTCTTGCACTTTCTTGTCTTCTCTTCTTCGGTGATTCAGTTGCAGGTTCTGGGTTTATTTGGCGTTAGGTGTGGCTCGCTGCTTCAGGTGGGTTTATAAGTGAATTGCAGGTGAGGTTTTGGGTCTGGTGGTGATGGTTTTAGCCGTGAGTTTCATTCAGGTTTTCAAGGTGGGTTAATGGTAATGACGGTGGTTATGGTCTTGGTCGTCGATGGTTGTAAAGGTGATTTCAGGTGGTTTAATGGAGAATGGTTCAGGTGGGTATTGAACTGGGTTTTGGTTTGCAATCGGCGATGGTGGTTTGCAGGTTGATTTCTGGGTTGTATTGGAGGTTAGGTGAATTGGTGGCTGAGGTGTTTACAGCTTGGTAATTTGGTATTGTAGGCAGTGTGTAGGGAGTGTTATGGAGGTTAATTAGGTGGGTTTGTAGGTGAAGGCAGTGGTGTAGGAATTGGTTTTCTGCTTGAATTCAGGTCTAATGGTGCAGTTGGGTTAATTTGGTTTTGGTGTTGATGGTGGGCTGGTTTAGGTTCAGGTGGATAATTGAGTAAACGGTGAAGGTGTTTTGTTGTTGATAATCTGGTGGTAATTGGGAGTGGTGGTGTAAGGTTCTGGTGAATAGGTGGCATTGGTGAAGGATAGGCATGGTGATTTATGGGGTGAGGGTCATGGCATAGAGTGAAGGTAGGTTGCTATAAGGTTGTAGGCGTTTTAGAAGGGTGATTGAGGTCTGTGTTCGTGGCCGGTATTAATGGAGGTGGTAGCTGAGTTGGTGGCTGTAACAGGTAGTTAAGGTGATGGCTGTTGATGATGTATGGAGCTCAGTGGTTTTGTTTTGGTTTGTATAGTGGAGTCTTGGAGGTCATGGCTGGTCTTGGGTTGAAGGTAAAGGCATTGATGGTGAGTTGCAGGTTGTAACATGGAGGTCTTAGTGAAATGTATGCTGTTGTGCTAGTTGAAGGATGTTGAGTTGGGTGTTGATGTATTCAGGTTGCTGGGTTGTGGAACAGAGGGTAAAGGTGGTTTGTTGGATGATTTAGGTTGGTGGTTATGGAGGTTAATTAGTTAGGCAATGGTGCAAGTTCTGCAAGTTAGTTGGTATTTGAGGGATGGTTGATTAATGTGGTGGTCAATTGGGTTTAGGGAGATGTAGCAGATTGGGTGTTGATAGGTTAAGGTTGAATTGATGATTATGGTGGAGTTCGTTATGTATGTAGTGTAGGTTATGGTGAAGGCTCGGCAGTGACATTTTGCTGCAACAACTTAGTTCTCTTCTCGACCATTCCGAGCCAATTTTTCTTGAGCTTTACTTGTTTCCGAAGTGCATTTCCCATTCCAATTTACGCTCCGAGCATCCGGTACCTTAGAACACACAATTACAAGATACCGGGCATAAAATATGACAAAAATAGCTCACATACAATAGAAAACACCTGGACTAATCAAATAAGCACAATAAGCTCTAACACATAAATATCCAAGATCATAGCATAAATATCATGTATTTTACCCGGAATCACGCAAAATGGCATGCTTTCAAATGTAAATATAACACCGTAAACGGGGTTATCAATTAATGAGATTGGTGAAAAGATGCCCAAACCACGGTTTTGGAGTAGATCCTGCAGGTATTCTACCATGCCCTAGACAGGGAGAGTGCTGACAGGGTTGACAGAGAAGCCGGGGGAAACTTCATGTACCATGTAGACAAAGATGGTGCATATGACCTGATGAAGCAGTTAGCCAAATAGGACACCCGACTGTTTGACGATCGCATGATGACGGCTAGAGCCGAACCAGCAGAAGATGACCGGATAGATAATCTGGACGAGATCGTGCAGGACTTGGTTAAGAAGGTCTACTCGGACAAGAAAGCTGTTGCAGCAGTAGACGGACCAGATTTGGACACAGCCATCGAGGGGCTCAGAAACGAAGATGCCAATTACGTATAACAGCAGTGGGATCCAAGCCGGTACAGACCGGGTACGAGAGATCATCCTGGGTTCCGGTATGGAAACCCGAACTCTGCAGTTTATGTACCGGGATTCCAGCACAAGCCACCGTATAAACTGGCCACACCAGTACCGCAGGTTCAGTCGGGCCCATCTGCACAACAGTACGATAGGCTGATGAAGAAAATCGAGGCCATGTTTCAGACCATGGAGTCCCGATTCACGCATATGGACGCCCTGACAGCCGACGTGCAGACGACCAAAACGTCACTGCGCGCTTTGGAGGTACAAGTAGGGCAGTTAGCACAACAGCTAACTGAAAGAGCACCAGGGAACTTACCCTCAACCACAGTAAACAATCCACGTGCTCAGTTCAATGCCATCACCACTCGGAGTGGATTAGTACTACAGGATCTTCCGTATCCTAGCCATGCACGTGCAAAAAAGTCGAAGGAAATCAAGCGCGAAGTATTTGGCCAGGATAACAGCTCAGCCGACCGCCCCCAGCCGAAAGGATCGGCTGAGCAGGATGCAGTACATAACGAGAAGGAAGCAGAAACAGTACCTGTCTCCAAGGAGGTGTCGTATCCTTTGAATACACGAAAGAGGGATGATAGCAAGGACTACGCCAGATTTCTCGAGATTTTTAAACAGCTGCAGATCAACATACCCTTTGCGGAGGCGTTAGCAAAGACGCCCACTTATGCCAAGTTCCTCAAAGATATTTTTTATGGACGGAAACGTATTAGCGATTTCGAGACTATAAATCTGACGGCAGAAGTGAGCAACTGTGTGAAGAATAGGCTACCGAGGAAGAGGAAGGACCCTGGCAGTTTTGTCATTCCGGTGACCCTAGGTAATGCTTACACGGGAAAGGCTCTGTGTGACCTAGGGGACATTATCAATCTGATGCCGTTATGGATTTTCAAAATTTTGAAAATTGGTGAACTCAGGCCCACCAGAATCAAGCTGCAGATGGCGGACAGATCCGTGAAGCAGGCTTACGGAGTTATTGAAGATATTCTGGTGAAAGTCGGAGAATTGATTTTTCCGGCAGATTTTGTAATTCTGGACATGGAGGCAGGAGACGTACCACTCATTCTGGGCATACCGTTTTGGCCACTGGAGAAGCCATGATAAACTGCAAGAGCGGAGAACTGACCATGTAGATCAATGAAGACAAGGTGAAGTTCAACGTTTTCAAAAATCTGCAACTACCGAATTATTACGAGCATGAAGACATCTTTGCAGTGGAGGTAGTCGAAGAAGGCTGGGCAAACGAGGAGATGGACAAGCTATGGGCTGAGATTGACAGAATGGATAGAGAGAACGAGGAGAGATTACAGGAAGAGCAGGCCATGCAAGTTGAAAAACCGGACCACTTTACAGCTGGACGAAAAAAGTGGGAAGAAATTGGTCCTGGTCCCGTCACTCAAAGAGCCACCAACCCTAGAGCTGAAACCGCTCCCGCGCCATCAAACTTCAGCATAGCCAAAGCGGTGTCAAGTAGGTCATAAAGTAGTTATCTGCGATTCTCGGAAGCAGTTCTTTCTAGGAAAATTGAGATCTCAGTGTTCAGGACCGTTTATCATCAAAGAGGTACTTTCATAAGATGAGGTTGAATTGGAGAATCCACATTACAGTACAACTTGCAGGGTGAGCGGAAACTGGGTCAAGCCATATCACGACCCCGGAAGCAAGCGTCAAGGTAGACCCTGGCGGTTTTGACGTCCCTTGAGCAAACATGAGGTAACTGGGTCGGGCCGTCGACCGTAAATTACAAGCGCTTGTTGGGAGGAAACCCAACGTAGTAAGTTAGTTTAAATTATTTCAGTTTTATTTTCAGTTTTAAGTTTTGAGAGAGGTAAGATGAGTGGGTATTGAATTTGAATTGAGCGTGTGCAGACACAGCAAAACGGCAAACACACAGAAAACAGGGAAAGAGGAAGAAAGAGAATTTTTTTTTTTTTTTTCACAGTTTGAAGGTACTGCATGCGTATATACGCAGACATCACCCTCAAACTGTCCCAAAAAAAATGATGATGCTTGCGTATATACGCAGGCTGCTGCGTATATACGCAAACAGCAGTGTTTTTTATTTTCATTTTTTTGTTTTCAAAATGATCCTTGTTTGCGTATATACGCAGGAGGTTGCGTATATACGGAGGCAGAAGAATAAGAAAAAAAAGGACCCTTAAGCTGCTGCCTGAGTATATACGTAGGCTGCTGCGTATATACGCAGACAGCATCACATTTTTGCCCCATTTTTCTCTCTCTACCTCCATACACAGATCCGTGGAGTTTGAAGCGAATTTAGAAAATTTCGTAGAAGGAAAGGCAGATTTCCGAAAACTTGAAGAATCGCCCCCTGTGTGTTTTGGCACACTCGACCGTCACAGGGACTCGTATGAGTTGGGGATTTTTCAGGAGCAGTTTTTCTGCAGAATAGAGCAATCGACCCCGGTGTACGGAAGTATACTCGACCATATGGGAGCACATTGTCAAAAACAATTGTGCTCGGGGATTGCACATTTGAAGAGCGCATATAGAGCCCACAAGGTTGACAACTTCCGTCGAGAAATTTTCAGGCGACCGGTTAACGGTCCTTCTCTGCCGGAATTTGAAAAAAAAATCAGCACCTGTAAGAACTGACTTCGGGTGCATAGGTTCAATTTCTGTCTCTCGCTTTATTTTTCTGCGTATGCTACCAGTTGTTCCCATTCGATGACTCAATCCAGCTCATCCAATCCAGATTATATGCCTGATGAATAGTACCATGAGGGCATGGCACCATCCAGTGTGGGGGTGGTGGCGTTGTAACTGCATTACATTTTATTTAAAAAAAATTATTAAGAAAAATTTAAAAATTTAAAAATTAAAATTTTGAGACTGGGCGAAGGATTTAGCTTAAAACTGGAGAGAGCTTAATGATAGAAAATTTCTCGAAATGGACGAACTTAGGTGAGGAAGAGCTACGAGAATCTTCTAGGGGAGTTAATAGAGCCAATGCAATTCAGAAAACGCAAGTAGCTGTTTCCCGAGCCAAGTATCCGACTACCTGCCAGACCACCGTCACCAGGTAGTCGTCAACCCGCCATCACGGTCACCACATAATTTGGTGGAGTGATAGGCCATAGGGGACCTCACGTTCTGTCTCGCGCCTTAGGTCCACTAGTGAGCCCCGTTGATCCATTAATCCTTTTCTTGGTAACCGTTTAACCTAGGAAGCTGTTTTTTATACTCGCATCATTGTTAGTATTTTTACCCTTCCTACGCGTCATGGCACGAGGGAGTTGAGTTGAGGGGGATTTTCGGGGGGAGAGCAGATTTTTCATATTTGAAAGTGGATGAGCTTCATTTGTATATTTGAGGGTGTGTAAGGGTGAGATAGTGACGGCAGCACACTTCGGTGTGGCGGTGACTCACGACATTACACCGTGAGCACAGGAGGAGAGTCGTAGTGCGTATATTTTCCGCACGACATGGGAAACTTGGGGTTGACAGGGTTATTTAGAGGACGGGCTGAGCTATTTAGACATCCTTGGAGTGAGGAGGATCGGTTGGAAAAGCGCGATTATTTTACAGATTGACTATATGGTTCGAAATTAGTGTGGGGGTGGTCGTTTCAGATTTTATTTCAGTATTTTTCTGCCACCCCACGTTTTTGGTTTATCATAGAGTTGGCCTATGTTATATTTTTGTTGTTTATTGTGTTGCCCCGCAAAAAAGAAAAGAAAAGAAAAAAAAACGAGAAAAAATGAAAAAAAAAATAAAAAATAAAAAAATAGAAAAAGAAAAAAAAAAGAGTATCAAAGGAAGAAAATTCAGGGTGCTTGATTGATTTTATTTCAAAACGCCGGGCCGGCAATTTTTATCATAGTTTCACATTCGTTCACAGTTGTGGCCACGAGAACGGCAGTTACACCGGGAGTGGGGAAATTGAGTGTCTAGAATCTTAGGTGATTTGGGTCAGTTTCTATCATCTTGGTGAGGGAGTGTGATATTGGGGTATGTGTGAGTGTGCTGTGACGTTTAGGACATCGCTTCTAAATGACTTATCTGTAGGGTTTTGATTCATGGATCGCGCAAACGGAAGCATAATCAAACAAATAGCCATGCAAAAACCTCCAAGGATCACAAGTCTAGATGCATAACGATAGTGAAGGTAAGAAATCATAAACACACCTTTGGGTTCTCCTTGATGACTTCAAACGCGAATAGTGTCAAGTTCTCTATAGTTGATCCACGCCTAGAGTTGATCCTAGATCTCCAATCTCCTTGGTGCTAGCCCGGAATGAGAGGAGGGTGAAGGAATCACGCAAAACGAGACAAAAAGAGGGGTTCGGCCCTCTTTTGGCCGACGGGTGAGGGGGCGGCGGCAAGGGGCGGCGTCGGCTCCTTGTTGCTTGCTCTCTCTCTCCTTTGTTCTCTCCCACTCTTGTTATGTTCTCTAAAGAGCATAAGTTATGAGGAAGGAAGGAAGGAGGGTCCTTTATATAGTCCAACAACTCCTTGTTAACAACCTAAAGGACTTATTCTAGTCCTACTAGAATTCAATTTAGTCCCTTCCTTGCAAATTAGTCCCTACTAAGTTTGCAAGGGTTTGCAAAGTGATCCTTCTAATTAATTAATCCAATTAATTAATTCCCAAATCTAGTACAACTCTATATAGCGTGTGACCCCATAGGTTCTATTTAGTTGGTAGCAACTATTTGCTAATATGGAGCGGTTTCTAACAAAACATCCATTCTAGCCAACTAATAGAATAGTCATCTAGACAACCTTGTACAAGTAATTGTCTCATCCCTTTGCCTCCATATCCGGATTGGACACGAGACATACAAGTCACACTCGTATATCCAATCCCTAGTTTCTCGATCCATGGAATAGCCTTATTCGTGCAAATAACATCAATATCCCATATATTGATTTATTTGAGTATGGCCAGACATTCTATAAGCACTATCCTTCGAGTGGCCTAGGATATTTGCTCCCGTTATGTGGGAGGGGCAAATCCTCTCTACGTCCACTACGATCTCTAAGCTTGCTTCTCATTGTATCTAGTACACGCCTTTATAACTACCCAGTCATGGTGTAGCGTTTAACGCTACCAAGATCACAATGATCCACAACTAGAATATCTAGTGACTTCAAGTCTAAGGATGACAATACCATTGTACCTGAGAAGCACTTGTGACTCAACATAACATGTATGTAGCCTTCTCGGTGATGGGTCAATCCAGTGCAACATTCCGTAACGCACACCTATGTGTTGGATCGTGATATCTCCATATCAATCCAACCCCATACTAGTCTATAGATGATTGTCCCATTTAATCATTATACTTGACTAGGGATATTTAAGATAAACAACACGATTGTAAATCTAAGGACTTCATTATATTAAATATCCAATAAATAATAAATGAATTTTCTAGCCAAATACAAATTCATACTGAACTAGATTGCCTCTAGGGCATCTATTCCAACAGTCTCCCACTTGCACTAGAGCCAATCTGGCGCATCTCGTATGCCCATACTCCTAGTGTGCCCTTCATGCTTCCACTGCGTGAGAGACTTCGTAAGCGGGTCTGACAGATTATCATCTGTAGGAATCTTGCATATCCGAACGCCTCCTCTATCGATAATATCTCGAATCAGATGAAACTTCCTGAGCACGTGCTTGGACTTCTGGTGCGATCTGGGTTCCTTTGATTGCGCGATTGCCCCAGTGTTGTCACAGAACAACTCCACTGGATCCGCAATGCTAGGGACCACACCAAGTTCAGAAACAAACTTTCTGATCCAAACAGCCTCCTTTGCTGCGCCATTTGCAGCAATGTACTCAGCCTCTGTTGTAGAATCAGCTACCGTCTCTTGCTTGGAACTCTTCCAGCTCACCGCTGCTCCATTCAGGCAAAACACATATCCCGATTGTGATCTAAAGTCATCTATATCGGTTTGGAAGCTTGCATCAGTGTAACCCCTTACACGCAATTCTTCCTCACCGCCAAACATCAAGAAAGCATCCTTAGTTCTTCTCAAGTACTTTAGGATGTTCTTGACAGCAATCCAGTGACTCTCACCCGGATTGGATTGGTATCTGCTTGTCATACTCAAGGCATATGACACATCTGGTCTAGTACATAACATGGCGTACATGATGGATCCTATGGCCGAGGCATAGGGAATCCTACTCATGCGTTCCTTCTCAATCTCATTGGAAGGACAACCACTCTTCGAAAGAGTGATTCCATGTGACATGGGCAAGAATCCCTTCTTGGAATCTTGCATGTTGAACCGTTTCAACACCTTGTCAATATATGTACTTTGACTTAGGCCTAGCAACCTCTTAGATCTGTCTCTATAGATCTTTATACCGAGTATATAGGCTGCTTCCCCTAAGTCCTTCATTGAGAAACACTTTCCTAGCCAATCTTTCACAGATTGCAGCATGGGAATGTCGTTTCCAATGAGTAGTATGTCATCCACATACAAGACCAGAAAAGCTACAGAGCTCCCACTAACCTTCTTGTAGACACAAGACTCATCTTCGTTTCTGATGAAGCCAAACTCTTTGACCACTTCATCAAAACGTCGATTCCAACTCCTAGAAGCTTGCTTCAATCCATAAATGGATCGTTGCAGCTTACAGACTTTGTTGGCTTGATTTGGATCCTCAAAACCCTCCGGATGTATCATATACACGTCCTCGAGGAGATTCCCATAAAGGAATGCTGTTTTGACATCCATCTGCCAAATCTCATAGTCGTAGTATGCTGCAATTGCAAGTAGGATTCGGATGGATTTGGTCGTAGCGACTGGTGAAAAGGTTTCATCATAGTCAATACCATGAATCTGTCTGAATCCTTTAGCCACCAATCGGCCCTTATAGGTAATCACATTACCATCCATGTCGATCTTCTTCTTGAAGACCCACTTGCACCCTATGGGCCGCGCCCCATCAGGTGGTTCCACCAAAGTCCATACTTTGTTGGTGTACATGGATTCCATCTCGGATCTCATGGCTTCAAGCCACTTCTGCGATTCTGGGCCACTCATGGCCTCCTCATAGGTAGTAGGCTCATCATCTATGAGCATCGTGTCACCGGAATCAGTTACGAGAAGTCCGTACCTCTCGGGTTCCTGGCGCACTCTACTAGATCTACGAAGCTCTTGTGTTACCTGAACAGGTGGATCCACAACTGCTTGTGATTCCTGTTCTTGTTCCATAATCGGTTCAGTGATTTGTGGTTCTTGAACTTCTTCAAGTTCTACATTCCTCCCACTTGCTTCTTTAGAGACAAACTCTCTTTCTAGAAACACGCCGGTCCGAGCAACAAACACTTTGTTCTCGGTTGGATTGTAGAAGTAGTATCCCTTAGTTTCCTTAGGGTACCCCACAAATTTACACTTATCCGATTTAGGCCCTAGCTTGTCTGATTGTAAACGCTTTACATAGACATCGCAGCCCCAAATCCTCATGAACGACAGTGTGGGACGCCTCCCACTCCACATCTCATATGGTGTCTTCAAGACTGATTTAGATGGAACACGGTTAATGGTGAAAGCTGCACTTAATAGAGCGTAGCCCCAAAATGATAATGGAAGATCGGTTTGACACATCATAGACCGAACCATATCCAATAGGGTTCGGTTCCTCCTCTCGGACACGCCATTCCTTTGTGGCGTTCCGGGTGGAGTGAGTTGGGACACGATCCCACACTCTCTAAGATAGTCGTCAAACTCTTGGCTCAAGTATTCTCCTCCACGATCCGATCGTAGAGCCTTGATAATTTTGCCAAGTTGCTTCTCTACTTCATTCTTGAATTCTTTGAACACTTCAACGGATTCGGATTTTGCCCTCATAAGGTACACAAATCCATATCTACTGTAATCATCAGTAAATGTAATGAAGTAGACATAACCACCCCTGGCTGGCGTGGAAAATGGCCCACACACATCGGTATGTATGAGCGCCAATTGCTCACTAGTCCTCTCGCCTTTCTTATTGAAAGGGGACTTTGTCATTTTTCCCAATAAACAAGCCTCACATGTCTCATATGATTCAAAATCAAATGAGTCTACTAATCCATCCTTATGGAGTCTAGATACACGTTTCTCATTTATGTGGCCTAAACGACAATGCCATAAATAAGCAGGATTTAAATCATTAATTTTAATCCGCTTGGTATTAATGTTGTAGACCGGATTGCTTAGAACAAGGACATAAAGTCCATTAAATAATTGGGCACTAAAATAGTGAATATTATTCAAATAAAAGGAACAACAATGTTTCTGCTCATAGCAGAAACATTAAATAATTGTTGTTTATTGAAATAATAAAACCTTCCTTGTCCAAACAAGAAATAGAAATAATGTTTCTGCTCATAGCAGGCACAAAATAGCAATTATTTAATTCTAAAACTAATCCTGAAGGCAGAGATAGCTCGCACACGCCTATGGCCAACGCAGCAACCTTTGCTCCATTCCCAACGCGCAGATCTACCTCCCCTTTAGCCAATCTTTTACTTCTCTTTAGATCCTGCATATTTCGACAAATATGAGATCCACATCCAGTATCTAATACCCATGATGTAGAGATAGTTAAATTGACATCTACAACAAAAATACCTGGTGGTGGTGGAATCACTATTCCAAGCCTCTTGTCCTCCAGATATTTTGGGCAGTTCCTCCTCCAGTGTCCAGGTTGACTGCAGTAGTGACACTCACCCTTAGTCACGACCTTGGCAATGCCACCAACAGGCTTAAGGGCTTGTTCCTTGGACTTGGCAACTGACTTGCCTTTGCCCTTGGAGGAAGAGGCAAAGTTTTTGCCCTTTCCTTTATGCACCATCACAATGGCCTTGCCCTTACCCTTGTTGATGCTCTGTTCAGCCGTCCTCAACATGTTGAGCAAATCTGGCAGTGGTTTAACGATCTCGTTCATGTTATAGTTCATAATGAACTGTCCATAACTCTCAGGCAACGATTGCAACACGAGATCGGTTGCCAACTCTTGGCCGACCGGGAACCCAAGCCGGGCGAGATTTTCCAAGTACCCGATCATTCGGAGTACGTGGGGTCCCACCGGGTTCCCTTCTGCCAGATGACATTTGAAAAGTGCCTTTGAGACCTCATACCTTTCTACCCTCGCCTGCTCTTGGAAGAGCTGCTTTAGATGTTCGATCATATCGACAGCATTCATGTTCTCATGTTGCTTCTGAAGCTCAGAGGTCATGGTGCAAAGCATTAGGCAGGCCGCATCATTAGCGTCATCAACACGCTTTTGATACGCCTTTAAGGCAACAGGTGTCTGGTTCTCTGGACCTTCTGGAACATGCTCCTCTATTGCGTACAGTTTCTTCTCTTGCTTGAGAACAATTCTCAAGTTTCTGTACCAATCAAGAAAGTTGGTTCCAGAGAGCTTGTCCTTCTCAAGGACAGATCGTAGGGAATGTTGTGAACTCGATGAGTTGTTTGCCATTTGGAATTCTTCAAAAGGAAAATACGCAAGTTTTAGTATTTGTGAATTTTTGACTATATTTAATAATGGCTAGTTTATTAAATATAGCTCCCACTATTTTTCTACGGATTAATAACCCTCAAGATATTAATGCGGAAAATATCCATATATTTTCTAGTGGGCCAAGATCCATCTTTTCATCTCCTTATGAGCTTGCTTTGGCAAGTCACCCATAATTCGACTACTTTTAGGTAGGAACAATTCCAATTGCATCCCATATGCAACTCTTGGTTCAACCGGGCAAATAACTCCTTATTTATCCATCCATATGGATAATCCCAATTGATTGCCTCTAGGTTTCTTAATCAAATTAATAGCCTAGTTGTGTTCAACCTCTTACCTAAACAATTGCACATTGTTACGTGCCATCGCATTCCATCATTATGAACCAAGTCGCCATGCTTTGGCACGCACGAACTTGATAAATAATGATGATAATGAGTGTTTAAATAACGAGAAGGCAAGAACACAATATTTTAATTTGAGGGATTTTAAATTCTATTTTTAATTGTTTTGTTGATCAATATCAACTAATCTATCTATTTGAGTTTGGGCACAACTCCAAATAATAGATCCGGGTTGTCTAATTATCTTATTATCCTAATTGCATGCATCATCCATACACCAACCACACAAATAATAAGACAATAAATAAACAACCACAAAACAGAAATTAAACGTGATGTGGATATGGCCTTTTCTAGACTAAGATAATTCCAAGCCAATGGAATTATCTATGAACCCTAAGCAAACACATCTCCATGCATCTTGATCTTTTGGTCCATCCTTCATAGTCATGTGGTATGCTCCATGCTCCATGCTCCATCTTTTGTGGCTTCTTTGGCTTCGGGCTTCTTTTCTTCAATCTTGGCTAACAATCTACTTTATCTAGCACTAGCTAATATCTATACTAAATAAAATAAATCTCACAAGTTGAGAAAAAAATGGCACGCAGGCCATAAAACCCTAATTAATTATTACAATTAATTGATCAGCTCGTAGGCCGTTGTAGATAGTGCTTTCTGAGCTGACAGATCTTGGCCACGTGGCAACCATCCAGCACACCATATTGTGCTCCACACACACTGGATCACCAGCCGAGCTCATCCATGTGGGGGCTGCGAGACAGAGCCCTCGCATACCACTGCACGGGACCTGTAGGGACTTAGTGGTTTGGAGGCTAGAGTAAGCCCTGTCCGTGCGAGCCAAGCCCGCGCGCGACCTTTAGTAACTGTTTTGAGAGATTCATGGCACGAGCTTCATAAACCCGGTCAATTCGGTCAAACCCGGTCAACCTCGTAACGGTTCCGGTATTCGCGCACCACGTGCTATAACGGTCCCTATATACTCGGACGAACGTGCCGTTATGGTTAAGCTAATTAAGCCGCCATCAATGGGCGCATTAACCACACTACAACGGTCATGTTCTCCAGTATATATATATCGTTAACCTTTCCATACAAAAAAAACACACTGGCCATACGCGGAAGCTCTGCCAAACCTCTGTCTCTCTCTCAGACATTGCTACTGACTTACTCTCTCCCTACACACAACCCCACTCTTCCTGTGCGATCCTTGATCCACTACATACGGTGTACACGGAGGTCTCCCCGCCGGAATCTCTTGTGCACATTTTGGTGAACCCGACGTGAACTTACCAACAAAAGCAACCATGTCTCAGGAGGATGATGTCAACAACAGATCGCCCTCTACCGAAGCTCCCTCGGGAGACGAGACCCGCCGTACTCCTACGACTCCCGGCGAGACACCGACGCTAGAGTCTTTGGACGCCACTGTCCAAGGTCAGGCGAAAGCTCTCAAGGCTCAATCTGCGCAATTAGAACGGATCTTGGCCGTTCTGGGCACCCTTGCGCCAAACCCTTCATCAGCCGCCGCTTTCCCTCAAGGAGGAGGAGCCTCTACTGCTCCAGGATTGGGAGTGTCAACCACACCTCCCAACCTCAATCTGCAGATTCCACCGGTGACTACGCAGCTGCCTTCGGTTCAGGGATCAACGGCCCAGATGCTTCCTCTTGCTGCCCACGCTCCTCAGCCCTCGGCTTTGGCGTCTGACCCAACTGTGCAGTACCCTTTGCCTCCCCCAACGGCGATCTGGGGGAATGCGGGTAGTCAGTATGCTCCCAATCCTCCGACGGCGTATGTGTCGCCCCCGCTTGCGGCAACCCCTTCATCAACTACCGAGGGGAGCATTCCAGAATGCATGACGTCTCTGCAGAAGCGCGTGGACACTATTCTGGCTCACCAGTCATTCGCGGATACCATTATCCCGAAGTTAGACAACGATCCACCCATTCCACGAGAGATCTATCTCATGCCTAACCAGGCGGGGTACAAGGCTCCCAATTGGGATAAGTTCGAGGATGTCAACGGAAACGCTCATGAGCATGTTATGCGTTTCATTGATGTCATGGGTCCGTACGGAGCTGATCCCAAGCTGCTGATGCGAGAGTTCCCAAAATCTCTAGGGAACGTAGCATACAAATGGTACCGAACATTGGAAGCCGGATCCGTGAAGACTTGGGACGATATGGTTCAGAAGTTCTATACCAAGTTCTTCCAGATGGAAGAAAAGGTGACGATGATTCATCTCTCGCGGATGTATCAGAAGCGCGAGGAGGACGGAATCACTTTCATCAAGAAATTTAGGGCGAAATCCTTGGAGTGCAAAGATCCGATGCCCGAAAGTCGGCTCGCAGAGATATGCCTGCAGTGCATGCGAGATGAATACAAAGGTATGATCATCAATTTGCAAACACCTACGTTTTCAAAGCTAATCGAATGCACGAAGAATATCGAGCCTATAGTCGAGAGACAGAAAAAGAAGAGCGCTCCGGAGCGACCTTCGAGCGGCACTACCTACAAGATCGGGAGATTTAGTTACAATAGAGGACGCGAAGCTGAGGTCAATACAGTTTCGCCCAAGAAGCAGGCGAAGGTTGCGAACTTTGATGTACCGCCTCTGCCATGCTCAGTAGAGGAAGCAAGCGACCTCTGCAGACAGTGGCGCAAGGACGGCGTCCTGCCACCGCTCGAGAAGGCACCCTCCAAAGAAATGGTGAGGGACCCTAAGTGGTGCCAGTACCATGGCAAGGTCATGCACCCCATGGCAGAATGTAAAAAGCTCAGGTTCGTATTCGACCAGAAGATGAAGAACGGCGAGCTAATCGTCAGCGACACAGGAAGGACGTGCGCAACAACCCGCTTCCTGCTCATACGGAGCAAGGCTCGAAAGGCAAAGAGGTCGCCATGATCTCGATAGTAGACTTGGAAGAAGTCGCAGAGGATGGTCTACCCATCATTGCCGAGGTCCATGAAGACGAAGACTACAGCATGGACACAGAGGATGAACGTGCCGATCGCATGAAAGGGTCGCATGGCTTCAGCAGATTCTTTGACGAGATGAACTTCTCTGAGAAGTGCCAGACAGATATGACAAAAGCGATCTTGAGGATAGCGGAGGACTACGAGGAGGACCTCGTGGTCTCCAACGGGAAAGTCATCAGAGTGTTTCGCTCTACAGAAAAGATTATGACCTTTTCTGCCAGCGACAAGAAGACGGATGCGAGCCACCAGAGGCCTCAGTACGTGACCGCCATCATCAATGGCGTCGAGTTCAAACGAGCGTTTGTCGATGGAGGAGCAGCGGTCAACGTCGTTTCGCTCCACACACTGAAGCTAGCAGGGATCCCCGAGCACAAGATCGTCAAGCGTCCATCTCCGCTGATGGGATTCGGAAGCGACTCTAGAATGACGATCGGATGGATCCGCCTGGGCGTTCAGATTGGCAAAATCAAGTGCTCAGCAAAGTTCTATGTCATAGATGCGAACACCACGTACCACATGATTATAGGTCGAGCCTGGATTCATCGCTTCGACGCAGTTCCTTCGACGGCTCACCAGGTTATGAAAGCTATCTGGAACGACAGAATAGTCGAGATACCGACTTCGGCGAACCCGTTTAACTTGGACGAAGCACATCTCAGCGAGGCGGTGTGGTTCACTGAGATGGCGGACGAGCCAACACCCGGACCATTCAACCCTACTCCTTTGCCTCTCTGGGAGGACATCAAGGACCAGTCGCCCGCGGGCGTAATGGTGACAAGGGAAGATGCCAAGGAAAAGCCGCCCACACGCGAAGAGGCAACGCGTATCGCATATCATCGTAAGAATGTGTATACTCTGAAGAGAATCGCAAAGCACGACCCCGAAGGCAAGGAGATAGAGAGCTTCTACGCCAATGGGAAGAAATGCTATCGCATATGAAGGTGCGCGGGGATGTCCTCACACGGGCATGGGGATATCCCTGGGCAAATCAATCAAATCGAGCAAATCGCGCTGACGGAAGAGCCAACACAAGGCGCTCCAGACGAAAAACTCAAAGAAGCACCTGAATGCATGGAAGACAGGCCCAGACCACAAAAGCAGGAGCTAAAGGAAGTGTTCCTTAGCCCGAACGAGGAAAAGAAAAGGCCAGTCTTTCTAAGTGCGGATCTCACAAGCGAGGAGGAACAAGGACTGCTGCAGCTCCTAACTGAATACAAGGACGTGTTCGCATGGGAGTATGATGAGATGCCGGGTCTGGACACAAGCATCACCATGCACCGTCTAGACATCATCCCAGGATCTAAACCAGTAAAGCAGAGTACAAGGAGCTTCAGGCCGGAGCTCAACGTGAAAATCAAGCAGGAGATTGTCAAACTCCTGGATGCCAAATTCATAGAGCCGAATCATCATCCCACATGGCTGGCCAACATCGTGCCAGTAGTGAAGAAGAACGGACAGCTCTGCATCTGCGTGGACTTCCGAGATCTCAATCGCTTCTACCCCAAGGACGATTTCCCACTGCCCAACATCGATTTGCTTATCGATTCAACAGCGGGCCATCGCATGTTCAGTTTTATGGACGGCTTCAGCGGGTACAATCAGATCAAGATGGATCCCGAAGACGCGCGGAAAACTGCATTCATCACTCCGGTGGGAGTGTTCAATTACACAGTGATGCCGTTTGGCCTCAAAAATGCAGGTGCAACCTATCAGCGGGCCATGATGGCTCTGTTTCACGACATGATGCATAAGGAAGTGGAATTCTATGTGGATGACCTGGTTGTCAAATCCAAGCACGAAGCAGACCACCTCGCAGATCTACGAAAGGTGTTCAATAGATGCAGACGTTTTCAATTGAAAATGAACCCCATGAAGTGCGCATTCGGGGTAACATCAGGGAAATTCTTGGGATGCGTGGTTCATCGCCAAGGGATCGAGCCTGACCCTGCGAAAGTATCAGCTATCACCAACATGACGCCACCCCATAACCAGAGTACCTTGAAAACATTCTTAGGAAAGCTATCCTATCTGCGAAGATTCATCCCAGCGATCGCAGAAATCACCTGCTGTTTTAGTACTCTCCTGAAGAAGGACGCCGCGTACAACTGGGCTTCGGAGCACGAGGCCGCATTCGAAAAGCTGAAGGACTTACTAACGTCCTCAAAAATAATGATCGCACCTCAACTGGGATCACCGCTCCTGCTATATCTGACATCAACAAGGAGATCTATAGGAGCGCTCTTGGCTCAGGAGTACGAAGGCCAAGAGAGGCCTATCTACTACATTTCTCGCATCGTGCAGCCTGCTGAATCAAGGTACACAGACATCGAACGTCATTGCCTTGCTTTATTCTTTGTGATAGAGAAGTTGAAACACTATTTCGCATCACACAAAGTAGTAGTTGTCACCAAGAGCGACCCTATACGATATTTGCTAACCCACACTACTCCGGGCGGGAGATTAGCGAAATGGTACATGACCATCTCTCAATACGACATCACGTGCGTGCGACCGCGAGCGATCAAGTCGCAGGCTGTAGCGGACCTGTTGGCACAGTTCCCCGACAACAGCCACGAACCCGTGATCGAAGAAGAGCTCGAAGGCCCTGAAATCTACGCAATTGACGTGCCCTATTGGACCCTCCACTTCGACGGTTCGTCAACCAGGAAAGGCGGAGGCATTGGGATAGTCTTGACGAAACCAGACGGGGAAGTCATACAGATGTCCGCAAAGCTCAACTTCGCAGTCACAAACAACGAAGCGGAATATGAGGCTCTCATCGCAGGGCTTCGTGCGGCGAAAGCTTTGGAAGTAAGCAACTTAACGGTCATGGGAGATTCCAAGCTGATTGTTAAACAAGCCTCGGGCGAGTATGGTTTGAAGGAGATCAACCTCCTGTCTTACCGCACCCTAGTACAAAAGCTGATGCAGCAATTCTGCGATGTGAAGTACGAGCACAAGCCCCGAGCAGACAACAGGCACGCGGACGCTTTAGCAACCTTGGGATCTAAGGTCAGCACTGACAAATGTCCTGCAAAAATCTCTATTGAAGTGCGAACATCGTCGGCATTGACAGAGGATGCGAATGACGACGAACACATGGACGACGCAGACTGGAGGAAAGTAATCCTACAGGCTATTGCGGAAGGCACAAGCAGTGAAAGCTGGGCACTCACAAGAGGGTACTGCATACATGACAACACCCTTTACTACAAGGGTCCTGGCGGAATAATCATGCGATGCGTCTCCGAACGAGAGGGACAACGGGTGTTAGAAAAGATTCACCAACATGCTTGCGGAGAAAGTGAGGTGTCAATCTACCGGAAGGCTCACAGATATGGCATTCATTGGCCAGATATGTCAACAGCCGCGGCCCTGATACAAGGGAAGTGCGAGAGTTGCGCACTAATCAAAGATTCTCTACTCATCGCTCTGACCGACGATGACACGGATTGGAGGAAGCCGCTCTTTGATTATCTCACTCAAGGCACCTTACCCGAATCAAGAAAAGAGGCCGAGAAATTGAAAAGGAAGGCAGCTCGATACATAGTACAAGAAAACCTGCTTTGGCGAAGATGTCACGAAGGCAACTTGCTGCGGTGTCTAGACGGCAGAGAAGCACAAGAAGTCATGGACCTTTCCCATCAGGTAGAGCATCAAGGAGGTGCGAAATTATGCAGACAGCTCCTCTCAATCGGGTATTTCTGGCCCACGATGGAGGTCGATTGCCGCACCAAAGTGCGACGCTGCCAGGAGTGCCAATTCAAAGGGAACCTAGTGCACGCTCCCGCCGTGGATCTACATGCATTGGGGACGCCGTGGTCATTCCACACATGGGCTCTGGATTTCATCGGTCCCATCAGGCCAACATCGCACGGGAACCACTTTATTCTCACTGCAACCGAGCTATTCACCAAGTGGGTGGAGGCAATACCACTGAAAACGGCAAATGCGCTAGCTGTGGTCAACTTCATTCAGGAAAACATCGTATGCAGGTTCGGAATTCCAAATACCATTCTCTCAGATAACGGTACTCCCTTCGTTAATCGCCAGGTAGCTGCGAAGTTAGCAGAGTACAATATCAGGCAGATATGTTCTACCCCTTATTACCCGAAGGGGAACGGCCAAGCTGAAGCGACCAATAAAACGCTGTTGAGGATTTTGAGCAAGATGGTCGCGGATGACCACAAGAAGTGGGCTGACTCTCTAAGCATAGCTCTATGGGCTTACCAAACTTCTCCAAGGACACCCACGGGGGCCTCACCGTTCCTACTATGCTATGGAGCCGAGGTCGTGGTACCTTCGGAAGTTAGAGTCAATTCGGCAAGGCTGGCCTTCCATGCACTCTATGAAAATCAACGCGATCATGACTTAGTTTTGCTGGAGGAAAAGCGAGAACAAGCCAAAAGGACCAACAAGCGGTACCAAGAAAGAATCACTCGCGCTTACAATAAGACGGTCCAGCGAAGAGATTTCGCAGTTGGAGACTTGGTCTTGCGCGCATCTGACCACTGTATGCGAGAAGCAACGCACCCGAAGTTCGCAGCCAATTGGGAAGGACCCTTCGAAGTCACAGAAGTCTTCGACAGTGGTTGCACGGCACAACCTCAACCCCGAGTTCAGTCAACACGCGCTGGATTAAGAAGTACTATCCCTGACTTCTCTCATTTCGTGCGTTTTATTATAACGTCGCTTAAAGTCTTGTATGGTTGCGATTTACACAATCTCCTCTCCCATATGAGAGGATTGTAATCACATCTCTCCCATATGAGAGCATTATAATAAGAAAATTCTCCCAAATGAGAAACTTCATATTTCTGCGTGTCAATTTTACTTTATTTCAGTTTGTTATGACTGTTAACGACGAGTTACTCGCTACAATAGCAATCCGCCTATGCGATCTTAACTGATCATCTAAGCCTATCTCTCACGATAGCAACCTATGCGATCTTAACTGATCATCTAAGCCTATCTCTCACGATAGCAGCCTATGCAAATGCGATCTTAATTGATCATCTAAGCCTATCTCTCACGATAGCAGCCTATGCGATCTTAACTGATCATCTAAGCCTATCTCTCACGATAGCAACCTATGCGATCTTAACTGATCATCTAAGCCTATCTCTCACGATAGCAGCCTATGCAAATGCGATCTTAATTGATCATCTAAGCCTATCTCTCACGATAGTAGCCTGTGCAATCTTAACTGATCATCTAAGCCTATCTCTCACGATAGCAGCCTATGCAAATGCGATCTTAATTGATCATCTAAGCCTATCTCTCACGATAGCAGCCTATGCAAATGCGATCTTAATTGATCATCTAAGCCTATCTCTCACGATAGCAGCCTATGCAAATGCGATCTTAATTGATCATCTAAGCCTATCTCTCACGATAGCAGCCTATGCAAATGCGATCTTAATTGATCGTCTAAGCCTATCTGCCACGATAGCAGCCTATGCAAACGCGATCTTAATTGATCATAAAAGCCTATCTGTTACGATAGCAGCACATACAAGTGCGATCTTAATTGATCTTCTAAAGCCTATCTGTTACGATAGCAACTCATGCGCAAAATGATCTTATTTGATCTTCTAAAAGCCTATCTGTTGCGATAGCAGCCTATGCGAGAAATGATCTCAATTGATCTTCTAATAAAGCCTATCTGCCATGATAGCAATTCGCACCACTTAACGATCTTAATTGATCTACTAAAGACCATCTGCTACGATAGCAATATTGTGAAAATGATCTTAAATGATCCACAAAGGCCAATAACAAGCCCATCTGCCAGGATGGCACAGCTGCGAGAATATGATCTCGAACGATCTAGTGAAACATCCGCGAGTTCATATAGCGGATCGCAAATGCGAAACCATTACATGTCATTGTGCAAGGCGAAATAGGCCGAAACACATGCGAAGTTGTATTTTGTTGTAAAGAGACAGCAGATATTACAAAAGGCTATTTATCATTATGAGTCAAAAAGACTTACAATTTATCTGTCTAGATAGCAGCTTACAAGCGAAAAAGCTCGAATCTAACTACGCAGCCAACATGGCTTACAATACATTCGAAAAGCAGCTGACAAGCCAGCAGAAACACACTACGGGAATCCTGACTGAAAAGGGTGAACCCACAGGTCATAACGCCGGCTATACAATACGCAAATTTGCGGGTGAACATCTGTCGCAACTGGGATCTTGCTCCAAAGAGCCACATGAAGCCATACGTTCGAGATCCCAGTATTTGACAAGACCCTTGTCAGATTTGCACCCCATAACATTTGCCCAAGGAACCACCGGTTCCAGCGATCAACATGCAAGCAGAAGCTCCAAAGGGCAAGGGCTCCTTGTAGACGGGGATGAACACAGCGGTCCGCAGCCCTGAGTTCAAGAACGAAGAGGCAAGAAATCCTCCTCCAGGGATGTTGGAGGAGAATTCCGCCGTTCATTACGAGACGGTAGCACGGTCACTTCGGCGCTGCACCTCGCCACGAGGCGGCCGGAAACATGACATGCACACATAACACACGAAGAAATTTCTTCGAACACACATGAGATATCATCTTCATCTTCTTTATGATGGTTATAAAGAGCATTATTCCTCATAAAGTGGATCTTGGAAACTATTTCTATAGCACAAAGCGCAAACTCAGGATTCAAAACTTGAAGTTGCCATGAATCAACGAAAAACAAGCGTTGAAGCCAGCAGTCGTAAGGACTCACGGCAAAGCACATTTTTTGGGATGAAGAACCCAAATAGCAAAGACAGGGTTTATATAGACCCTGTGGAGACTCTTCAGTTGCCAAGGATGAGTCAGCAGAATTCGAAAAGAGGGTAAGTTCAATCACTTACGCCTTGAAAAGCGGTAACAATCAATTACCCTACTAAAGGCTACGACGATTCAATTGCGTATCCTAATAAATGACGGATGGTCATGATTCGGATGGACTTCCCAACAAAAGCGTGCTTATCTGCCGAGAAATTAGCGCGAAAATCAAGCAGAGTATCAAATGCTGATGTCATAATTGGATATGCACAGAGATATCCTATCAAATCCCGGAAAGGGCAAAACGGGCAAATTCATTCTTGCTGTTAAAAAAAAGGGGGGAGAAACCCTAGCAACATTAAATTAATGTTTCAAACATTACATTAATGTTTCAGCTATTTCCTTGCTAATTTTCAAAATTTGAAAAGTCAAAGCAAATTCTTGATCAAGGAGTCTTGGGGCTCGAACTGATGGCTCAGCTTCTCTACCTGTTCCACTTCTTGCTTCAGTAGCTCGCACCTGGCATTCATCTCATGATAGAGCTTCAGAGCTTCATCAACCTTTTGCTTTTGTTGCTCCACCTTCTGCTTCTCAGCTGCGAGATTCTGGTGGCCGAGTTTCAAAGTTACGGCTGCGCGAATCAGCGTGACTCTGTCCTTAAGAAATTTGAAACCCAGTCTGCCCTGGACTTTGGCAAGAAGATTTTGGCACATGCCACATAGCAGTTCAGCACTCTGGACAAAAATGGTCGGAGGCGTAGCCGCAGACAGCTGCTCCAAAATCCAAATGGCTTCAGTAAGGAACAGCCTCCTGTCAAAGGGCCCGATCTCCAGAGATCTCATAAATGATTGGGGGTAGGTGAGGCGCATTCGAACCACCCAGTCTACATCGGTTTGCTTCAAACCTAAAGTAATGTCAAAGCTAAGTCATGACGTCAAGCTCGCAAGTGAATAATGCGAGATGCGAACAGTAAAACACTACTTACCAGTTCCTTCCAGAATCTCATGAAGAGAAGGAATGCGCGCTGCCGGATTGGTCGAAGACCGTCCTCGCTCCATGGCTCTCCTATCAGCCGCTAGCTCCAACCTCTCGTAGTCAGGAGGAAGAGTGTAGGCCGCACCAGCTGCGACTGAATTCCCAACCTGCGAGCCCCAAAAGCTCCACGCAGGAATAGGTACTACCGGTTCAGTCATCGCCGGAGGCGAAGTGACGGACGGAGTCGCTTGTTGAAGGACGTTCTCAGATGCGAAAGCGTTAGCAGCACTTGTCCTTACTTCCTCAGCACCAGCATGGACATCTTCATCCATCAGCACAGCATCAGCTTCGGCATCGTCGGAAAGTTCGATGATGTCCTCGAGAGGCTCACTTGCGTGTTCAGCAGTTGCGACGGGCTTCTCGGTATGGGAGCTCGGAATCGGAACATAGGACGCAGAAGGCTGACTTCTCTGCTCCAACACAGGTTCCTCAGCATGGCCTGCGATATCAAATGCGATAATATGAGGTAACTTGTGCTATAAGTTATTTCGCTATCTTTACTAAAGCTAAGAGTAAGCACCTCCACGCGAAGGTGGGATTGAGGTATCTCCCTCATACACTAAGGATGTGGAACCATGTCCTATTAGTGTATCCTCACTAAGCAAGTCTTTAAAAGGAGCGTGACCTGGGATGCGAAGAAACCAGTCATGAGCCCGTTTCAAGCCGCTCAGGTATAGCACATGCAGATCGCTTAAATGTTTACCTGAAGGTTCTCCGCACTTGTCTACTAGCCAACGGCGGATGTCAGTCTTTGACACACCATGCTTTAACGCACCCACAATAACATCTCTATAAGTTACTGCGAGATTGAAGATCTCACCTTTATCGCCGCCCGCGATTTCCTCGAAGTCCGCTTGGACTTGCTCCAGTGCTGCTGCATCCTCTTCTGGAACCGTATCTTCCTCCTCTGCCTGGGGAACCACTTCTTCGGGAAGCTCATCTTCCTCGGTAGCTGGACGCACTAAGTCATCAACATGTTGCTCTTCGAGGCTCCGCTGTCTCACACGCTCGAGCTCCTCCTCTTCTCGTTGTCTTCTTCTTTTAGCAGCTTCCGCGGCTGTCTTCCTGGACTCAGCAAGAAGGTCCTCGCTTATGGGATCGTCTGGAAGGCCAGAATGGGCATCTCTCTTTTGTCTCTTGGCCAAAAGGCCACCAATGGTCTCATCATCATCATCATCTGCGAAGATATGATTGGTTTAAGAAAAGAAGTGCAAACAAGTTACGATAATGGGAAAGGAAATGCGACGGAGGTACCTCCTGATTCTTCCTCATGCATCACAACTATTGTTTCTTCTTCTTCATCACTTTCTCGGGGCTCCTGCCTCTCTTCCTCTTCTTCTTTATTGAATGGAACGAAAGTCTAAACTGCGAGCTCTTTCCGCACTTTGCTGGGCATGCGACCTTTGCCTTTGTCCTTGATAGAAAGGGACCTCACTGGAGGGGAGCTGGAGCACTTCTAGGGGAAGAAATCGTAATTCCCTTTTGCCTAGGTCTCTTCACTCTCGGCGCTGCAGTCGCTGGAGGGGACGGATCATCTCCAGGAGGAGACGGAGCCGGAGCATTGTCTATCAGCGAGTCAGCAAAAGCATTCATGACTGCGCGAATTTTGGTTTCGACCTCAGGGGCCATCCTCCATGCTAGCCGGAACGACTGCCTTTGTCTTCTGGTGGAAACAATGGTGTTAACTAATGATTTGGAGCGGTCACCAGATGCGAATCTCCGCACATGACACTACAGCAAACAGCACAGAATAAAGGCGTCAGCATAAGAAAATCAAGAAGTTTGACGCACACGAAGAAATTGCTTACCTCAGCAAATGCCTTGCTGTATCTGCCAACATGCGTGTCGCCCTTCTTAACTGCGGCGACCTGCTCCTTCAGAATGACATCAGGACACAAATAGTTCTCACGGTCCAACAGTGAGTAGCAACCATACTCAGACTCGCTCAGACTGCAATTGGGCCGAAACGGAAAAGAGTTTCTTTTGATCAAGGGAGCTCTGCTTGACTGCACGGCCGACTCCGTCTCAATCCTCGTCTGCTAGGCAATCCAGTATGCGAGCCAGTTCTGGGAACAACCACCCTCGCGGGTTCCCGCAGGCTGCTCAAAGGGAAGATTGTTCATGAAAACCGTCTTGCACTCCTTTGTAAGCAAGCGCTTATAGCACCCTCTGATAATGGACTGAGGCCAGATTGATGGGGCCACCGCATCAAAACCAAACTGAGGAGAAACTCGAGTGGGGTCAACGTCCACGGTAAGCTTTTCATACCTGGGCGCGAGCTCACGAATATGCTCTGCGAGGGCAGGAAGGGAACCTCGCAGACACCAGCAAAAGAACTCGCGGTAGCGCTCATGGAAATGCAGTCCCTCCTCGAAGAGAAGCTCTTCTGAGAAGACCATACCTTTAGAGGGGTACAACTTTGGAAACCATCTCACGTTCTCAATGCGCGTGGCATAGGGCCTGGCAGTAAACTCCTTCCGCTTGTCGCATATCAAACTCCAAATGCACTTGGTGTTGCCCGCTCCGAACCACCTCGCAGCCCTTCCGCTGTTTCGCGCTTCCGTCTCGCCTGGGGGACACCACTTGTCAAGTTTGAGAGCAGTTGGAGCATAAGACGGCCATCGCTCGAAAACCCACATTGTCAAAAAGGAAATATTGACAAAAGTCAGTACATCGAGGCGGCCACGCGACTCTTTCATGGCCAGAACCAGCTGATCAAGCCTATAGTACAGCGTGCCTAGGACCAAGGGTCCGAGTGCAACTCTCTGACCAAGGGCGAGCCTCACAGCAAGTGGCAAAACATGGTAGAAGACCCCATCATGGGGGTGACCATCAATCAGGTACCTCGACAGCCAAGCACAGAGAAAGGCACAAAGGGTCAAGTGATAGCCTTTACCCTCCACATAATTCTCGGCGTCTGGGTTCTCACTCAGAAGTTTCTTGGTGATGCTGCTGTTCGCATAGTCTCGAAAGAAATACTGCAACCATTTGTTCCAGGTATTCTTCGCAGACGTATCAACCAACTGCCAGTTCGGAAGGGGCTTTGTAGTGGTCCACCGGGTGGAGATTTTCTTTACTTCTGCCAAGCACTCCTCCATCTGCGTGTACAAGGCAATCTCCGCAGGCGTCCTCAAAGGACTCAAAGGGTCTACCTCACCCATGGGGGAAAGTTCGTACAGCATTTGCACGTCCTCGAGTGTAGGAGCAGCCTCGAACTCAGCAAAGTTGAATGTGTGAGTCGCAGGCGAGTAGCGGGACAGAAGGTCTAGAAGCATGGACTGATCCAACTTCACGGCAGCACCCTTCATAGCACGGATGGCAAAATATACGCCGGCTTCATCAAGAGTCGCGGCGTGATGATCCAACACGTGGTCAATCCACTCATCCATATAGTCCAATTTCTGGACGAACGCTTGAGTAGAAATCGCAGTATATGGGAAGTGCCCGTTCTCGATTCCCAATCGAACCACATCCTCGGAACCAATCAACTCGAGCAACGCTGAGTTAACTGGGCGAGTCAGTGTCAGCAATCGCTCAACCGGGACAGGATCAGGCATCCTCTTCGCCTTTACTCTCGCATGGTAGAAATCTTTGCCACCTAAAAAGGGGGCTTTTCGCCACAAGGCCTGCGGAAGGTCGGGTATCTCTTCATCTTCCTTGACAGGTCTGGTTCCTTTTATCTTGGCCATTCCTGCGGAAGAGCAAGAAAAAAGGGGGGAGAAATACCACACTTCAGTTTGAATTTTGAAATTCAAGATTTATGCAAGAAAAGACGAACAGTTTCTGGTATCAATTTCAGAAATCAGGGAGTTGCAAGATCTCATATTGTTCAAGGATTAAAGCAAAAGTGGGTTCAAAGATCAAAGCCTCTTCACAAATCTCATGGGTTTACAGATTCAACGCAGTTCAAGGCAAACACTGGTATCTTAAATCAGAATTAAACGAGGCCAATCTTGTTTCCTTGAAGCCTGCTTGGATATGCACAATTGAAGAACACGATTTGCAGTTCTGAACTGATGATTGATTATCTGAATCTGCTCTCGAAGATCTCCGGGTACCATTCACTTTATGAGAAAGAAGTGATGCTTTGAAATAATGGGGGATACAAGGTATTTATCCAAAACAGTGAAGGGTTGCGTCCTTTCAGTAGTCGAATCGCAACCGTCACCGTCGAATCGCGCAATCACAGGACAAGCTGACGTCACGCCTAAAACCCTAAAGGCCAGACGGCACGACTCTAGGGGTTTTAGGTCATAATGGCACGCACGGGGGCTGAAATTACCCGTATTTGAATTGGTGCGTGGCGGCGACGCGTATGTTGGTTTCCGCGCATGGAAGCCTATACAGCTATGAGTCTTCACGCGCAGAGAGGGGGCTAATGTAGATAGTGCTTTCTGAGCTGACAGATCTTGGCCACGTGGCAAACATCCAGCATACCATATTGTGCTCCACACACACTGGATCACCAGCCGAGCTCATCCATGTGGGGGCTGCGAGACAGAGCCCTCGCATACCACTGCACGGGACCTGTAGGGACTTAGTGGTTTGGAGGCTAGAGTAAGCCCTGTCGCGTGCGAGCCAAGCCCGCGCGCGACCTTTAGTAACTGTTTTGAGAGATTCATGGCACGAGCTTCATAAACCCGGTCAATCCGGTCAAACCCGGTCAACCTCGTAACGGTTCCGGTATTCGCGCACCACGTGCTATAACGGTCCCTATATACTCGGACGAACGTGCCGTTATGGTTAAGCTAATTAAGCCGCCATCAATGGGCGCATTAACCACACTACAACGGTCATGTTCTCCAGTATATATATATCGTTAACCTTTCCATACAAAAAAAACACACTGGCCATACGCGGAAGCTCTGCCAAACCTCTGTCTCTCTCTCAGACATTGCTACTGACTTACTCTCTCCCTACACACAACCCCACTCTTCCTGTGCGATCCTTGATCCACTACATACGGTGTACACGGAGGTCTCCCCGCCGGAATCTCTTGTGCACAGCCGTAAAACCAAACCACAAAATTAAACATCCACATCAAACCACATCCTAAGGCCATATCCAATCACCATGCGATTTGCACATAAACAGTTAAAATCCAATTTTAACGCGCTTGGTCAATTTTAATTGATTTTAGGATTTCTAGGGTTAAAACGGTCCATGGGTCCAACAATCCAATTGCCCGGGCCCAACAAAGCGAACCATAAGGCCCTAGGGCCGGCCCGGCCCAAAACCCGCAAGCTAGGCCCGCGGGTTAGGGCCGCCCGGCCCCTTAGGGCGGCCAAGCTTGGGCGGCAAGCAAGGGGGCGGTCCCCTAGGGGGCCGAACCTCCTCATGGAGGTTGTTTCCAAAACAACCTCCTTGCTTGGAGCCCAAGTTTGGTTGTTTCCTTGTTTTGGGAGAACTCCTTCTTCCCCAAGGATGCCCAAACCCTAGATCTAAGATCCTAAAATTTCTCAAACTCACCAATTCTTGCATCCAATGCAAAATTGGGTCTTGTTATGATCTAATTATTGACAAATTGCATCCCATGCTTGATTTGTCTTGTTTTACGCGATAAACAACAAATTAAGGTGTAAAACAACAAGAATGTAACACATAAACTACGTTTATGCTCTATGACCTGTGGCTCTGATACCACTGTAGGGTTTTGATTCATGGATCGCGCAAACGGAAGCATAATCAAACAAATAGCCATGCAAAACCCTCCAAGGATCACAAGTCTAGATGCATAACGATAGTGAAGGTAAGAAATCATAAACACACCTTTGGGTTCTCCTTGATGACTTCAAACACGAATAGTGTCACGTTCTCTATAGTTGATCCACGCCTAGAGTTGATCCTAGATCTCCAATCTCCTTGGTGCTAGCCCGGAATGAGAGGAGGGTAAAGGAATCACGCAAAACGAGACAAAAAGAGGGGTTCGGCCCTCTTTTGGCCGACGGGTGAGGGGGCGGCGGCAAGGGGCGGCGTCGGCTCCTTGTTGCTTGCTCTCTCTCTCCTTTGTTCTCTCCCACTCTTGTTATGTTCTCTAAAGAGCATAAGTTATGAGGAAGGAAGGAAGGAGGGTCATTTATATAGTCCAACAACTCCTTTTTAACTACCTAAAGGACTTATTCTAGTCCTACTAGAATTCAATTTAGTCCCTTCCTTGCAAATTAGTCCCTACTAAGTTTGCAAGGGTTTGCAAAGTGATCCTTCTAATTAATTAATCCAATTAATTAATTCCCAAATCTAGTACAACTCTATATAGCTTGTGACCCCATAGGTTCTATTTAGTTGGTAGCAACTATTTGCTAATATGGAGCGGTTTCTAGCAAAACATCCATTCTAGCCAACTAATAGAATAGTCATCTAGACAACCTTGTACAAGTAATTGTCTCATCCCTTTGCCTCCATATCCGGATTGGACACGAGACATACAAGTCACACTCGTATATCCAATCCCTAGTTTCTCGATCCATGGAATAGCCTTATTCGTGCAAATAACATCAATATCCCATATATTGATTTATTTGAGTCTGGCCAGACATTCTATAAGCACTATCCTTCGAGTGGCTTAGGATATTTGCTCCCGTTATGTGGGAGGGGCAAATCCTCTCTACGTCCACTACGATCTCTAAGCTTGCTTCTCATTGTATCCAGTACACACCTTTATAACTACCCAGTCACGGTGTAGCGTTTAACGCTACCAAGATCACAATGATCCACAACTAGAGTATCTAGTGACTTCAAGTCTAAGGATGACAATACCATTGTACCCGAGAAGCACTTGTGACTCAACATAACATGTATGTAGCCTTCTCGGTGATGGGTCAATCCAGTGCAACATTCCGTAACGCACACCTATGTGTTGGATCGTGATATCTCCATATCAATCCAACCCCATACTAGTCTATAGATGATTGTCCCATTTAATCATTATACTTGACTAGGGATATTTAAGATAAACAACACGATTGTAAATCTAAGGACTTCATTATATTAAATATCCAATAAATAATAAATGAATTTTCTAGCCAAATACAAATTCATACTAAACTAGATTGCCTCTAGGGCATCTATTCCAACATTATCCTACCGTCCCAAAGCCGGCAGATTTACATTACACCCGGAGTAAGAGCACGGAAGGTGTGCGCTAGGGATACGTTCGGTTTGCGTGCAAAAACATAAGTAAGTAGTGTTCGTGCTTGTTCCTAACCTAGGCTGGCCACAAGTTCTTCAGATCACCGTAGTTTCTGAAATCTAGGGGAATATGAGAACTTAATGATGTCCAGTTTGAGTTGAGGAGATTTCCCAGTCTCACCAAAAATATACACATTTTTTATCATAGTAATACTGTTTTTAAATAAGTGCAGGTACACCGCTCTGGATTGATTCAGGATAGTATGCATTGGTAGTATATAGCTAGAGTTTGCTCGGGACGAACAAAGTTTAGTGTGGGGGTATTTGATAACGCCCAAATAGGGGTTATCTTATAGCCTGAAAAGATGTGTATGTGTGTTGGAAAACCGCGTTTTAGCCAGAATTCACCCTCAGAAAGCCTCGGTTATAGGAACGAGATGTTTATTAGCTCATCATGAATTTCTGCTTATTTTGCGCATTTCGAGATATGATCGCGGGTTTGTTCATGTTGTCTTTACAGGAACAGGTTCGGGAAGTGCATTGGGATGGGTGCCGAGATAGAATCGGGATTGCCTCGGGAAACGTGCAGAAAATGCTCGGAGCAGGATTTGACCGAGACTGTAAAAGGGAGAGTGGAACAGAAAACGGAAAGACTGGAGGAGAAACGGGCAGCGAAAACCGACCGAGGAAGCTGAAAACGCCAAAATCGAGAATCACCGGGATGCGCTCGGTTAACAATAACTTGAGCATGACTTGGAATTTTGAAGTTAAACCAGGGGAAAAAGAACGGAGACGTTAAGGGCTTTCCGAAAACAGGTTATAATGCTGAAACGCAGTCCGGCCGAAAAACTGACTCCCGTCAAGTGTGGGTCCCAGACAGGCCACGCCCGAGTAAGGAGTCTCGGTTCCCGGTGTCCAGAGTTAGGAGCAACTATTTCATGTTCGTGACGATTTCCGGGAAAGTTTTGTCCTAGGGGTATTTTGGTCATTTTGGCACCGGCCCCGGGTTTCCGGAGTCAAGTTCATATTTTGTCTCCCAAATTCAGTCAGCAGTTTTCCTATGGCCAGAGTCAGGATTGGGCAGAATTTGGAGAGGTTTTGACCCAGGGGTATTTTGGTAATTTTGACAAGTTTCGGGTCAAAAGGCAAGCCAGAGGGAAGATTTTTGGGCCAGTTTTTGACCCTGCATACGCAGGCAGGGAGAAAATGGGAGTTGAAAAAAGTTTTTGTCTGGGTATATACGTAGCCCCTGTGCGTATATACGCAGACATCGCGTTTTCCGAGGCGGTTCCGGGTCCAGTGGCAGTTTCGTAAATACGGCAGTTTCCATAAACGTCTTCAGCATTATATAAAGACTCTTCCAGGGCTCGTTTTAACAACAACAACACATTCACGAAGAAGTCGGAGCATCCCCGGAGAGCACGGAAACGTGAATCTAGATTCAAGACACTCGTTTGCTCTTCTTCTCTTTCATTCAAAAACTGTGTTATTTTCTTTATGAATTTCAGTAGCTAAACTTTTACCTAGGTTCTCGGTGAACCTAGGGTTTCGTTTTCAGAGATTAGTTCTACGTTTTGACTATGAATTCATGATCGTACTATCTTAATTCAGCAGTTTTTATCAGTTATTCTGACTTTGAATATTATTGTTTATGCACGATCGGAGTAGCTAACCAGAATTGCTACAGACCCGAGCCTGTAGGTGAAAACGTCCGGTTAGGGTTAGGAAGAGAAGACAAAATTTAGCACCTTACCCCGATGGGCCGACTAGCGAAGGGGAGTTAGGACTAGCCTGAAATCGTTGAGACCAACTGTTAGAGAATCTGACTCGGGCCATCAGAACAGGTTAGAAACCCTAGCAGCCTTAGAACGAGACTGCAGATTTAGGCAGCTTAACAGGAATCCGACAGTCTACAGGATTGTGATAACGTGCAGGAAAAGAAAAGATACTGCACAATTGGTACGTGGCACGGATAACGAGACTGTTGTGTGTTTTCATGTCAAACAAAGAACGAAAATCTGAAGAACCCTAGGGGATCCTGGAACCTAGTATCTCAAACTCTAGTTTTACAACCTTAAGATTATTCAGAAAATTCTCACAAAAAGATTTACGTTTCAGTTATTTACGCTCAGTGCTTAGTTACAAACTCTCATAATATTCCTCCTTTTTACACTCTGTTTGTTAAAACCGATTTCTAGAAAAACCTGCAAAGTCCCTGTGGGATCGATAATCTGAGTCATAATACACTCTATACTACTTGATTCGTATACTTGCGAATAGCACGCTATAAAGCGCATCAATGTACATATAACACCGTAAATGGGGTTATCAATCACTCACACCTCTCAGCATGTTTCAAACATGTCCAATTATCGACTCTATAATCACCTAATTACAGTGTTATTTTTGACGATATTAAAACATGTACTCCACATCTAGATAATGTAGTGACTTCAAGTTATAGGATCACAATAGGAACATGCCAAACATTGTTGGCATAACTGAAACCTGAATTTCTTTTGAAATGGTCGTAGTTATTTGTGTCGCTCTTGGCTTTGCTCGATGCTTTGTGGCTGATCCTATTGGTTTTTTTGATGGCTTATGGATTTTGTGAGATAGTAATGAGGTGGCGGTGGATGTCATTGTTGTGTCTCTGCAGGAGATCCATGCCTCAGTCCAGGTTTTCTCTCCTGCAATGCTAATCGTTTTTAAATTTTTTCAATCTCCTTTGAACCTTGTAGTTCCTTGCTCTACATGCCTATCTATATCAATTATTCTTTATCTTTTATATGTGTCAAACTTCTGATAACTAGTTGTGGATATGAGTTTCTAATAATTTGAGATTTCTTTTTTGTATAAAGGGAGTTTTTGTTCAATAATGTTATAGCTTTATGAAATATTTCATTATATCTACATAAGAATATTGCAAACTGAATCTTTATAGTTCACGATTCTATTCGATTCACGATTCAGTGAAGGTGAATCTAAGTGAATTTTGATTCATTATCAAAATTTTGATTTGACAACTATGATCCTGACCATGTTGCGGATAATTTTATCCATGTCTGCAGGCTGCTAGAAAGTGATATGCACGTGAATCTGGCGTATGACCACATGTCTGCCAATAAAACTTCTTACTACCTTGCTGCTGGAATCACAAAACCTGGGCAATGCTCCCCTACCGCCCATTTTTTCTGTGTTTAATCCTATTTTCAATCCTGTTACTAATTCTACTTTTGAACAATGTATTTTGAACCACCCTTCCATATTTGTGTGTGTGTGTGGGGGGGGGGGGGGGGGGTTGGTTGAGGATGTAAGGGATGCTGCATCCCCCCTATATTAACCTCCTTAGTTTTTCTCATTAATATGAAACCAGTTAATAAAAAAATAGTTTCCGAGTTATAGTACATGTAAGGAATAGAGCCTTGAAGCTTAGAAGAAAGTCAATGGAGCAATGGAGAAGTGAAGCCAAGAGGTCTCCGTTCTAAGACAAGAAGTCTTCACACGAAGACATCCCACACTTAGCCAAAATCATATTGTCTTCTTGGAATAGGCTGCAGTCTCAAAATAAGAAGTTCTTCGCACGAAGACAATTTTCTTCTCATGAAGGTCTTCGCACGAAAACTTCGAGCCTTCGCACGAAGACAATCCTGGAGCATGATAATAAGGATGGAATTGTTTCCTTATTTGTCCGGGTTGGTTTTGGGGGCTATAAAAGGATCATTTGGAGTCTCATGAACGTATGTAAGACATTTTGATCGTTCATACTCATTTAATAAAGCTCTTTCTTCCCCGTGGACGTAGTTAGCTTTATTTGAGCTAGCAAACCACGCTAAACTTGCGTTTTGCATATTTATTTGACAATTCGTGAGGTGAGTGATTGTGTGAATTGCATAAAAAATGGGTATGAGAGCTTAGGTTAAGATTACTCCACCAAGAACGATGTCCAGATCGATGATGAAGATTGACAGGTTCACATGAGGGAACAACTTCAGTCTGTGGAAGATAAATATGGAGGCCTTACTTAAATTGCAGGGATTGTGGGAACCTTTGACCACGGACAAGGGAGGCGTGCATTTTAATACATCGGAGTTCAAGGCAATGGAGGAGAAGGCCCACATAACGATTATGATGTGCTTATTGGATGACTTGATCATCGAGGTCGCAGATCAAAAGTAAGCAGCAGGGCTTTGGCTCAAGTTAGAGGGTCTCAACATGACAAAGAGTATCACTAGAAAGTTGATGCTAAATAAGAGGATTTTCACTTTGTGGATGCTCAAAGGTACGCTTCTCAAGTACCATCTTGATCAATTGAACACAATTATGTTAGATTTGTGTTATATTGGCAAGAAGGTGGGGGAGGAGGATGATGCACTCTTGTTATTGATCTCGTTACCTCCATCATATGAGTACTTCGGTCAGTCAATCATTGTGTAAAAGGATGACTTATCTCTAGAGGAGGTCAGATATGCACTCCATGCTAGAGAATTGCGCCATAAGGGTGCATGCATATGTATAGAAGACCATGCTTCCGTATTGATGGCGTGAGGGGGAAGCAAGAAGGGTAAGGGGAACAAGAAGAAGCATTTCTTGATTTCTTAGTTACCCAAGGATGTATGTACCTATTGTAAGGAGAAAGGGCAGTGGAAGAGGGATTGCCCTAAACGAGAACAAAAGTGACATAAGGGCTCTGCAGCCATGGTAAAGAAGGGAAATTCATCAGAGGATGACTGGTGAATGATGTCTCGCATTCACCCGATGCGTGGTTTCTTTACTCAGGAGCTTCTAATGACATTTGTTCTAACAGTGAACTATTTTTAATCTATAATCAAGCATATGGAGGATCCGTTCACATGGAATACGGAGCTGTTTTCAAGGTCATAGGAAAAAGTTTCAGTTAGATTTGAGATAAAGGATAGGAAGACATGCAATTTGAAGGATGTTAGACACGTGCCACTTGTCACAAAGAATCTTATTTATTTGAGATTATTATGCGTCTACAAGGACTCGATGTGCTACTCAAGGGGGTCCAGGATGGGACTTTGTATATTCTACAGGATTCAGCTATCACAGGTTTCAGTCGGAGTTGCCTCAGTCGAGGTTAAGGAAGATGATCTAACTAAGTTATGGCATATGAGACTCGGTCAAATGAGTGAACGTGGAATGCATGAACTTCAGAAGAAGGGGTATCGCACCGGGCATGCGCCCAAAGGCCTAGGTTTTTGTGAGCACTGTGTGTACGGGAAGCCACAACGTAGCAAGTTCCCTAAGGCGGCTCATAGAACAAAAGGTACTCTTGATTATTTCCATTCGGATTGCTGGGGTCCATCTCGAGTTGAGGCGATTGGCGGGTACAAGTAATTTTTCAGCATCATAGACTACTACTCCGGGATGACTTGGATATTCGTAATGAAGAACAAGAGTGAAGTCTTCACAAGATTCAAGGAGTGGAAGACGCTAGTAGAGAATAAGGTGGGAAAGAAAGTGAAGAGTTTGTGCCCGAAAAACGGTTTTGAGTTTTGTTCATCAGAGTTTGATGGATTCTGCAAGGATCATGGAATAGCACGCCATCGCACCGTTCGGCACACACCGAAGTAGAACGGTGCAGCCGAGAAATTGAATCAAACACTGTTAGCAAAAGAAAGGTGCATGCTTTCGAATGCAGGTAATTCTAGAGGCTTTTGGGGAGAGGCAGTTTCCATGGAATGCTGTCTCATAAATCGGAGCTTGCACACAGGTATAGGATGCAAGATTCCTATGGAAGCCTGGTCCGGTAAAGCAGTGGATTAATCAGATTTGAGAGTTTTTGGTTGTGTTGCCTATTATCACGTTGATGATGGCAAACTAGAACCAAGAGCTAAGAAGGGAGTATTCATGGGTTTTGGAACAGGTGTGAAGGGATACAAGATATGGGCAGATAACAACATTATACTTAGCTGAAGTGTAGTCTTTGATGAGATTCATATGTTGAAGAAATCGATGGATTTGGAGCTTGGAGGTGCAGAGAAGAAGGTGGAGGGAGAGTAGGATCCTACTGATCCTAAGGATTCTGAAATCACTACAACACCGCCGGAAGCAGAAGAGGAAGAAGCAGAACAGTCTGATAGTGAGGATGCGTCTACACAATAGGAACCAGATCAATAAATTATTGCTGAAGGAAGACCAAGGATATTCATACGGCCTCCGACGAGATACAGGGATGATGGTATGGTGGGATATGCATTACATGTAGCCGAAGAAGTAGATTGTGAGACATCCTCCTACAAGGCCGCTATATCTAGTTCTGAGTCAGAACAATGGATTGATGTGATCGGAGAGGATATGAAGTCTCTTAGCAAGAACTAGACTTGGGATCTTGTTAAATTGCATGTGGACAGGAGAGATAGTCAGTTGCAAGTGGGTTTTCAGAAGAAAGGAAGGAACTGCATCTAGAGAGGGAGTCAAGTATAAGGCAAGGCTAGTTGCAAGAGGGTTCATTCAGAAAGAGGGAGTTGACTACAATGAGATTTTCTCACCGGTGGTCAGACATTCTTCTATCCGGGTGTTACTAGATTTAGTGGCACACCATGACCTAGAGCTTGAGCATTTGGATGTCAAGACAGCTTTTCTACATGGAGATTTGGAAGAAGAGATATACATGAGTAAATCGGAAGGGTTCCAAGTACCCGGAAAAGAGAACCACGTGTGCAAGCTGAAGAGATCTCTCTACGGAAAGCAGTCTCCAAGGCAATGGTACAAGAGGTTTGAGAGCTTTGTGATGAAGACTGGTTACCAAAAGTGCGAGTATGATTGTTGCGTGTATCACAAATAGTTGCATAGTGGATCACGTATCTACCTAGTTTTGTATGTGGATGATATTCTGATTGAAACTCGGGATATCAAGGACATCAGAGAATTGAAGAGGTCCCTTAGCGCGGAATTCGAGATGAAGGGTCTGGGAGCTGCTCAGAAGATATTAGGAGTTGAGATCTATAGAGATCGGAAGAAGAAGAAGCTTTTCATATCACAGTGGGGATATATCAAGAAGATCTTGGCAAGATTTGGGATGTTATCAGCTAAATCTATATATACTCCTATGAAACTAACGGCAAGCTGGGATTGTACACCGTTCAGACTGAGGAGGAGAAGGAGTACATGTCCAAGGTTCCATATGCTAGCGCAGTTGGAAGCCTTATGTATGTTATGGTCTGTACTCGACCGGACATAGCATTCGCTGTTAGTGTGGTTGGTCGTTTTATGGCTCATCCGGGTAGGGACCATCGGCAGGCGGTGAAGCGCATATTCAGATATCTTAAAGGTATGTCGAGCATCGGCCTATGTTATGAGTCAAGTGAAAACATCTTGGTAGTTGGTTTCTCGAATTTGGACTATGTAGGGGATGTTGATAGTAAAAGATCAATGACGGGCTATGTATTTTCTCTGGGAGCATCTGTTGTGAGTTGGATGGCGACGCTACAGCCGACGGCGAGTTTGTCCACCACGGAGGCGAAGTATATGGCTCTAGAAGATGCAACAAAGGAGAAAAATTGGCTTAAGGTAATGGTCAATGATCTAGGGCTACATCAATATCAGGTGATAATATACTGTGATAGCTTGAGTGCAATTTTCTTGATTAAGGACCAGGTTCATCATGAAAGGACCAAGCATATTGATGTCAGGTATCACTTTTTGAGAAGTGAAACCAGGATCTAGGTAATGAAGGTGCGGAATGCTGAAAACCTCGCGGATATGTTCACTAAGCCGGTTCCAAGGAGCAAGTTCTAGCATTGTCTGGAATTGCTCAGCATTATGAGCCAGTGTATCGGACCCGGTGAGGTCAAGTGAGTCTCCGTGATTGGAGACATCGGGAGGGGTGAAGACAAGATTTGTTCAAAAGGATGAGGAAGCTTCGTTGCAAACGAGAGACTTCAATTCAAAGTGGAGATTTGTAAGGAATAGTTCCTTGAAGCTTAGAAGACACTCAATGGAGAAATGGAGATGTGAAGCCAAAGGGTCTTCGTACAAAGACAGGAAGTCTTCGCACAAAGACATCCCATACTTAGCCAAAATCAGATTGTCTTCTTGGAATAGGCTGTAGTCTCAAAATAAGAAGGTCTACGCACGAAGACAATTGTCTTCGCACGAAGACTTCGGGCCTTCGCCCGAGGAAAATTCGGGAGCAGGATAATAAGGATTGAATTGTTTCCTTATTTGTTCGGGGCGATTTTGGGGGCTATAAAAGGATCATCTGGAGTCTGATGAACGTATGTAAGACATTGTGATCATTATTACTCATTGGAAAAATGTCTTTCTTCCTCGTGGATGTAGCTAGCTTGATTTGAGCTAGCGAACCACGTTGAACTTAAATTTTGCGTCTTTCTTTGACTATTCGTGAGGTGAGTGATCGTGTGAATTGCATAACAGTACATAAACTCCGATTCTCTTGTCTCTAGAACAAATCTGCATAAGAAACTCAGATCGGTTCGTCAGAGATCAATATGTTTAAATTGAGACATGATGGATCCACATAAAAAATAATTACTAGCTACTTAAAAAATTTCAACAATTCAAAGCTGTGAAACCAAAAACATACTACAATGGGCGATGAAAGACAATCAAATACCAAGTTGTCAATCTAGCACAGAGGCATTCCAAATGTGTAATCCCATCACAAACAAGAAACATGTATCCCAATGTAGTATCGGTTACTATTTGGTTTTATCCAAATGCATTTAGCAAACTCAGTTAGAACATTACATGAACTTCAGTTTCACACTTAATTATTCTAACAGTTCAACATTTAAAGCATCAATCCAGTGCAATCGAATAAGGAATGAGAAACTTGTACCGATACCAATGTTTGTCCACCCAGAATGCCACATACGACAACATAGGTACAATAATAAAAATCATAAGCCCACAATCAATAGCCACAGGAGCAATTACCACCAGTACATATTCTCATGTATGCATACAAACACATTAATGTCCAAAATTAATAGTTTGACAACAACATACTAATGAATTTTCCTCGCCATGCATATTACAATATCTCAGGTGATCGATAGATCCATATCATCAAGTCGCTTTCTTAAAATACTCATATAAAACACAGTAAAAACTATCACATAGTTTTATATTTAAACCCAGAATCACTAGTCACACAGGTAGAATAGGTCACACAAATGTCACAAAATATGTGTCAGAAATAGTGATAGGCCATAAGCAAAATAAAAGAAAATAATCTAATACAGATCAATGATACCAGGATCTGGCTTGTTAACACGTATCAAATATTACCAAATTCTCGATCGCTTTTCTAACTAAATTAATGGGTCAAAATGATCCAATGAATAGTACACTAGGCTGATAGAGAAGAAACAGATGTAGTATGGTATGAAACTTCGATGGTCAAAAAAAATCACATTAATAGACTAATGGATGTGTGAACAATAACTCTCCTTGACAAAAAAAACAAAGAAATTTTAGACATAAATTCTGTAGCATTGAATTGCCGACATGTTTCTACCTAAATTTTAAGGGTAGTTGACACTATCACCCCCTCTAGTTTTATTGATGGACACTTTCACCCCCTTTAGTTTAAAAAATAAAGAAACTTTTTACCTCTTCAGAGTGCCAAATTTCGAATAATTTATACTCTATGATTTGATGTCTTAGGCTCTGCTTTCTTTGCCTAATATTAGATGATTTTTAACCTTTTTTATATCATAAAAAAGTTTTAATTTATTCATTTTCGTTACAGTTTATGTTACGTAACTTTTTTACCTTTTCATAAGACTAAAAAAGTTAATATTTTCTAACTTCAACTTTTCTTACTTTTTACTCATTAAATCTACTTTTTAGTAGCTAAAATAGAATATAAGTAAACAACCTTTTTTTTAAAAAAAAGTTGTCTACAACTTTTTAGAAAATTTAACAATATCAAAGTAAGTAACTTTTTTATCTTCTCTAAAAAGAACTAAAAAGTCCCTCAATTAGGTAAAGAAAGCAGGGTTTAATCTAGGAGTAGTGTCCGTCATTGAAAATAAATTTAAAAACAAATCTGTCCCCTATATCACAAAAAAAGTCTAATATATCATTGTGTAATCCTTGCAATTTAAATAACATGAGGGCAAATTTATCCCAACTTTTTTTTTACTGACAGTTGTCAATTTCATACTAACGGTGTAATAATATGAGTCTGAAGTTCGAAATAGTAAAGGGGTGAAAGTATCTTTTCTCAAACTTGAAGGGGTGAATGTGTCCTTCAATGAAACTATAGGAGGTGAAAGTGTCTTTTACCCTTGAATTTTAGGTAGAAATATGTGGGCAAATCAATGCTACAGAAAATTTATGTCTTTGAAAAAAATAAAAATATGTCTTTAAAAAACCAAAAATTGTGTCTAAAATTTTCAAGGACACTTGCCTCCCCCACCGTAGGGTTATAAATAAGGAATCCATGTCCCTTATGATGGCCCAGTGTTAAGATTCTAAAAAAAAAAAAAAAAAAAAAAAATACTTTAACACCTATGCCAAATTTAATGGGACTGTGCATGCCATTTGCCCTTATATTTTGGCGTCGGTTAAATAAAAATGTTAAGACTGACCTGTTCAGCTAGCTATTTTACACTTCAGAATTGATTTCTCGTAAATTAAACATATCAATATTGTTTGAAAAATAACCTATTGTTCAAATCTCTAAACATACATATGAACCAACGTGTCACTGTAATAACACAATAGACATTGGTATCAATCCATAAAAAGTTTACCATACCACGCAGGGGCGGAGGGATGTATTGAGCTACAGGGGTCGTGGCCCCTAACCAAAAAAAATTCACCTATTATCGTATACTACTTCCGTTCTCTATCTATCTTTACATTTTGACTTTTTCTTCCGTAACTTGCTGATTTTGATCCGGTGATTTGGATAGCAAAACAATGAATTTTTGAGTAATTCTTTCATGGTATTGTAGAATACAGTTTTCTCCACACCATCATGCAAAGATTATTAATTTCTTGTATCATTTTACTAATCAAATCACCGAATCAAAATGATCCAGTTAATTATGGTAAAACGAAAACTTGTGAAGATAGATAGAGAACAGAAAAAGTAAAAAATTATTTAAATTTTTTTTCATGTACCATTGTGGCCCCCAACAAATGAAAGTGGATGGAAATATTTTACTTGGATAGCTATCTTTTTGCTTTTTGTTGGAGAAAAAAAAAGATACGTGCTTTTTAATATTATATTCTAATTTTGTTTTCTCTTAAATAAATAGAAGTATGTTAAGATAGACATAATCTCTTTCTCTCTCTCCCTCCAAACTCCCATACCCGCGGTTCAAGTAACTGGAACATCCACCAGCTTCTTCTACTTCGCCGACCCCATTCCCTTTTTTCCATCTTGATCACTGAAAATACATATATCAAATATAAACTGGAATCTTCAATTTGGCATCACACTTATCCAGCATGGAGGGTAAGAAGTTATGTTTATATTTGTATAATGTTCTTTAATCATCTTGATTTAGGGTTTTAGGTTAACCTCTCGATTTTTTGGTTCTCTCTTGCAATTTGCGATTTTACTTATCACTCTAAAATCGCTAGTTCTCTTATTTATTGTTTATGTGAACAGAGAATTATGAATGACTTTTGATTTGAGAAATTTTAAATTTTGGCGACTTCAACATCGCCAGCAAAGATAATGAAGTGAATGTAAATTATTGCCCCGTACTTGTATTACAATTTCTATTTATACCCTCCCATTATTTACATAAGTAAGCTTTCAATAGCAATATCCTTTTTATGCCATTTTATTTGGTTGTGATTATATTTTGTTTATATTTTGTTTATTTATGATTTGTCATGAAAACGAGAAATTATTGTAAGTTTTTTTGAACTAATATGTTTGAAGTCATCACTTATAATCTCCTTCTTCGCAATACCTCTTGTAATAGTAACAGCAATAATGAAACGTTGACGACACGTTTGGTTTTTCGGACTATCTGTACTGGACTGGACTGGACTAAATTTTCCGGATAGGATTGGATTGGATTAGCTGAGCTATAACTAATAATGTGTTTGGTTTCGTGCAGTATTAATTCAGTATTAAGGTATAAATAGTCCAATCCAACTAATACCCCCATGTGAGAGGGTATTAATTTTTGGTATTAAACACCATCTTTTCACTATTTAGTACTGATATTAAAATTAGTCCAGAAAAACCAAACACAGTATGAACTAATACCTGGACTATATTTAGTCCAATCCTAGCTAATACCGCTAATACTAGAAAACCAAACGTACCCTGAGATGAAAAATGGTAAACGAGCATTTGTCATGTATGAATGTACGACGATACAGAGAAAACGTAGTTTATGTGTACATAGTATTTAAAAACAAATACAACACTGATTGTGCACTGTAATATTTCACTAAATATAACGGAAAATTTCTCATAAATGAAGAATTTTTATTGAGAAAACATATTGTTTGGTATAAAAGACGGACGGGGTTAAGAACTACAATTGTTAGAACCTAGTATATGTCATATTTAATATTCCATTTTATAATACGCTTATTTCCCATCGTATTTTTCAACAACTCAAGTAAGTAGAACAAAGTCCGAAAAAATTCATGAACTGAACTGTTTTACAGCTTCCATTTTACACCGCAAGCATAAAACCCGAAATCAAAAAGTGCAACAATAAAATTCCACAAAAAAAGTCCTAAGATAACTAGAAACAAATAAAAAGTCCAAAGCCGAATTAAATTCACAAAAAATAGACAAAACTCACCCGTTATCTTCTCCTTAGTACATGTGAACAAGGCTTTAAAATAGGTAGAAAGGAATTATAGATAGAAAGGAACAGACAAAAATAATAATAGCACCACAAGATTCGTGCACACATGTGTGTGGACATACTCCTCCCCATTATCTTCTCCAGTTACACTCAAACAAGCCATCAAATTAGGTGAAATAAAGAACAAAGGAAAAAGGTAACCCCACTGTTGTGATCCGGACAGAGCTTGAGAACGATGATAAACGATGAAACAAGAACACAAGTATTAACGTGGTTCACTAAAATGAGAACCAAAGCAACCCTCTGCTAATAACTCTCAACCCTTGTGTATGTATACATTATGAGAACCAAAGG